>JAUCBN010000058.1:6386250-8866875 GCA_035048815.1 Abelmoschus esculentus
TATTAAAATATGCTTCAAGCCCCTATACGCTCCATATAAATGGAATACAGTCATTGTATTTTTATTTCTAAGAATTTAATTGATCCACTTTTAAAATCGAAAAATTAAAGTTAAATTGTTATCTCCATTAAAATTATTATATTAAATTAAGAAATGTGACATTTTGGTATATAGAGAATTAACTTCTTAATCATGTAACAAAACTTATTTATAATTTAATGTAAAGAATGAGATGAAAAATTCAATTACTGTAATACTTAATTCTTGTTTGTTTAATGTTTATACAGGTTATGGCAACTACAAATATGATTAAAGAATTGGATAAAGAAGGATCAGTTATAATTGTAGGTTTTGGTTTGCTATAAATAATGCCTAAAATGATCAATTTAGTTCATAAAGGTTGTTAGGAAATAAATTGAATTCTTTTCTTAAAAATATATAATTTTTAGTTGTCTATTTAAATAAATATTGATACTGATAAGTGCTTAACACACTATCACTTTTTACTCCTTTTATGGGCATTTATCACCAAATATACACTCACTTGGACCAATGCATGTGCTTAATGTGATATATTTAGAAGTTATACTCATATAGATAATATTTACAGAAAAAGACATGTTTTACTGCGTTTTCATATCTGTGCAGGAGAACCAGTGCCGCGGCAGGGACAAGGCCGAGGCAGCAGCAGAAAGGCAGGAAGCAAGACTATAGGCGATGGAAAGATAAAAATCCAAGGAACGTGTCTGGACTTGAAGCCCATGGATCGGAGCTGGCTAGCACAAGGAAAAGCCCAAAGGAAGACCACGCGGGAAAACCCCTTAGCCGAAGCAAACTTGGAAATATTTTTATTATTATGTACTTGACTTGTTCCCTACTCCAAGTTGTATTCTACTTAGGAAAGGTTTGCCCTAGGTCTAGCATATATAAGGACCTAGCCACCTAATGTACAATACACGGATTACCTAGGGAGAGAGCCGATTTCTATTCTTGTTTTCTTCTCCTCCATTATGTTCTAAACCTTCTTAGGGATTAGGTGAAGGTTGTCGAGTATCTGTGAGAGGAGATTGTACTTTGTCTTTGATTCAATGCAATAAAGTTATCAAGGTTTACTTATCCTTTGTTATTCCATGTTTTCACAATTGAGCTCCGGAGAGGATATTGTGAATCGTCCATTTATCTAAGCTCGGGAGAGTTAGATTCACGAAAGGGGTAAGTACGGTGTTTCAATCGCGAAATACTAACTCGGCCTAGGGATAGGTTAAGAGTTTCAGCGGCTAAAAGAAGTGTGAGATTGGTTGTTGAGTATAATTGGTTCACGCCGGGAGGTATCATCAAGGACTAGTCATCAACAACACTATGACTTAGGGATAAGCGGAGTCATCTAAGGACACTTTGCCGAACTTTGGTAATGTCTACCCACGAGCAAGGGATTTTCGCGGCAGACAGTATTGTCGCTGCCAAGGCAGTAAACTGTAGTGCTGCCGAGGCAGTGATATACGATTGAATTGGACAGAGACAAGTCAATCAAATCCCCAATACGACGCAACTGGATCCTAACCCATCTCTCTCTATTATTTCAACTCTTTATTTTTATTTAGTTATTTTAGTTTAATGAAATCAACTCACTTGTGTTTTTATTTTTCTACAGAACACGAAGGTGAAGAAAGCTTATTAAGTATATCGGTCCCTGAGGAGACGATAACTCGATAAAATACTTATCACTTATTACTTTCGATGTGTCCACTTGCACTAAACGCGCACTTTTGACACGCGACAAGTTTTTGGCGCCGTTGCTGGGGACTAGCAACTAAATTTTGTTTTCTTTATTTTCTTGTTTATTTTTATTTTTATTTTACTTTCGTTTTTTGTGGTGTATGACCAGGGCCAATCCAACCGCCTGCAATGGAGGACTTCCGCCGCTACTTGGGCCGCGGCAGCTCACTGTCAAAGACTTCCTGGAGGAGGACCTAAACGGATTAAACCCAGGAGTTGTTACACCGGAGATTGAAGCAGTCTATCTTGAACTAAAACCTATTATGTTCAATATGTTAAATACTATTGGACAATTTGGTGGGTCTGCAACTGAAGACGCAAGGCAGCACCTCAAGTCCTTCATGGAGATCTGCAACTCTTCCAAAATCCAAGGAGTCCATGAAGATGTCTTGCGATTAAAGCTATTCCCCTATTCACTGAGGGATAGGGTGAAAGCGTGGTTAAATAGCATTCCAGCAGGATCTATTAATTCCTGGAGTGAACTTTGCCGTGATTTCATTACTAGGTTTAATCCCACTAATTTATATGATAGAATCCGTAATGAAATTACTTCTTTTCGACAGGCAGAAGACGAACCAATGTACGAGGCAGGGAACGCTACAGAGAGCTATTGCACAATTGTCCTCTGCATGGATTTCCCCTATGGACACAGGTGACAATGTTCTACAATGCCACGAATGCCCCGACAAGGATGATGTTAGATGCCTCGGCAAACGGAACACTCCTGGATAAAGCACCTGAGGAAGCTATTGAAATATTGAAAAAACTCGCAGAGAATGACTTTCAGTTTCCTACATCTAGGCGAGGAGGAGTTAGACGCCAAGCCACGGTAAATGAATTAGACTCATCAAGTTCAGTGGCAGCACAATTGGCCTCTCTTACCAAGATGGTGCAAAACCTACAGTTACAACAAAATACCCGTTAGGTCAAGGTAATTGATTCCTATTGTGACTTATGTGGAGGTAACCATAGTTCCTCTGATTGCATGAATCAAGAAACTGGTATGTATGTTGGGAACTACAATCGCAACAATGTGATGTCCAACACGTACAACCCCTCATGGAAGAGGCATCCAAACCTATCATGGAGTAACCCTAACAATGCCTTAAACCCAATCACCCAACCTTCGGGATATCAGCAACCGATGCCGCAGCAGCAAGCCCAGCAGTCAATGCCGCAGCAGCAGATGCAGCAGCAACCAGTAAGTTCACTGGAGAACACTCTTAAAGCCTTTATGATGAAAACTGAGTCATACATGGCAGAGAATAGTAATTTCATCAAAAGGACAGATGCTTTCATGAAGAGGACAGATGCCTTCATGAATAGAACTGAGATGAGGTTGCAAAATCAAGAAGCGGCCATTAAAACGCTAGAAACTCAGGTTGGGCAGTTTGCTCAATGCATAAACACTAGACCACAAGGAGGCCTACCTAGCAATACTGAAGTTGCTAAGGTAATAAGCCATGAAAAGTGCAAAGCAATCACTACTAGGAGTGTTCTAAAGCTGAAGAACAAGATCCCAGAGAGCCAAATTCAATCAGAGGATCAAGCAAAAGAAGAGGTTGAGCAAACTGAAGCTGATAACACTGCCTCGGCAGAAAGCACTGCAGCTCCTGAGCAGCCTGCCGAGGCAGCAACAACTCCAGTGGTGCCAGGTATCAAATTTCAAACTAAAGAAACCCTGGATGAGATGAGAACATCACCACCTTTCCCACAAAGGTTGAAAAAGCAAAAACAGGACCAGCAATTCAAGAAGTTCCTCGACATCTTGAAGCAAGTCCACATCAACATACCTTTTGTTGAAGCTATTGAACAAATGCCTAACTATGCCAAATTCCTAAAGGACATAGTGTCAAAGAGGAAACAAATAGGTGAGTTTGAGACAGTGGCTGCTACCGAGGGATGCATAGCAATGCTGCATAACCGCGTGCCACCAAATTTAAAAGATCCTGGTTGCTTTACTATACCTTGTGCGATAGGTAAGGATTATGAAGGTAAGGCCCTATGCGACCTTGGAGCCAGCATAAATCTCATGCCCAAATCAGTCTTTCAAAAGCTTGGAATTGGAAGGGCAAAACCTACAACAGTGATGCTCCAACTAGCGGATCGATCCTATGTGCAACCCGAAGGAAAAATCGAGGACATACTGGTAAGAGTAGATAAGTTTATTTTTCCTACTGACTTCCTTGTCCTTGATTGTGAAGCAGATGAAATGCACCGATCATCCTTGGGAGACCTTTCCTTGCAACTGGACGTACTCTAATTGACGTGGAAAAAGGAGAGTTGATAATGCGGGTCAACGACCAACAAGTCAAACTCAATGCATTCCACAACTTAAAAAAATATGATGATCTAGAAGAGTGCAAGGCCATCCACTCAGTAAACACTAAAGTATCCTGCCTTGGCAGTTTGCTCGGCAGGATATTCGGCAAGAAGATTAAGCCCAAGGTGGATGGACACACAGAAAAAAGAGTGGCCCACAACCGATTCACAATTTGGGCCTAAGGGAGAGAATAATTTTGGGAGATGCATTTGCATGCTCTCCACCAGTAACATGATCTCCTCCCTTTTCTTTATTAATATATTAGGATTAATTAGTTTATTTTTATTTATTTTTATTTTCTCTAATTATTTTTGCTTTAAGTATTTTTTTTGTAATTTTTTATTTAGGAATAATACGCAAGAATAAAGGAGAAATAGTTCGCAACAGGAACTCTGCCGAGGCAATAAAACAGTGTCAGGGCCGCAGCAGTCCCAATGGGCAGAACAGTATAACGGCTAGTCTGCAGATTTTCTTGCCACGACAGAAAAAGGAAACGACAGAAAAAGGAAACGGTTACAAAACGGCTAGTGGCTTCAACGGTCACAAGGCCGAGGCCTATATAAGAAACTCCTTCCTCTTGAACTATTCACTCTTGCTTTCTTGTTTTCTTTAGTATTCATAACAATCTTTCTCTCACATTACTCTCTGCATACTAATCTTCGCTAAACTCTAGATTCCTTTCAAGAAAAAACTCCAAGAAATCACATCTCTCAATCTTGATGGCAACATACAAGCGATTCGCCCCCGCCAACGTTAAAGATCGCTTCAACCGATTCTTCATCACTCGGCAACTATGGGAAGAGCAAGGTTTCCAGCATGCGGACGAAGAGAACTACGGTTTTGAGCACTACCTTTTCGACAGAATTTAATACCAAAATTGGGAAATTTTCAGTCTCCAACCTGCCCAAGCGAATGCCACAATCGTCCGGGAGTTCTACGCGCATGGGCCCAACAAAGACACCCTCTTCGTTCATTGCCGTGGCAGGCCAGTCCAGCTCGATGCCGAGACAATCAATAATTTCTACGGCCTCACCCCTGACAGTGACATCCACGCCGAATTCATGGAAGATGTCACTGCCGAGGACTACGAGCTCATCAAAGATGATCTTTGTTACGCGAACACCCCATGGGAAACCGGTAACCATCGAGGATCCGTAACAAGACAAAGCCTTAAGCCCGAGGCCAAGATGTGGAACACCTTTCTCAAATGACGGCTCATCCCCACATCATACAATAGCACGGTGGATCGCAAAAGATTGGTGCTGATCCAATCCATACTCAACAAGAGAACCATCAACGTTGGCGAGCTCATCCTTCGGGAAATTCACGAGTGCGGTAAGAAAGATAGGGGACCATTGTATTTCCCTTGTTTGATCACGGGCTTATGTGTTGCCGCAGGTGTGCCCATCGAAGAGACGGACGAATACACGCCCCCACGACGAGGATGGACTACGGACTTCTGTCATAAAGTCATGCAGATCACACAAGCAGAGCCTGTCCAAGCAACGCCGCAGCAGTTCACTGCCGATACTACTGTCGGGGCCCAGTACACGGCAGACATGCCTGGTACTGCCCACACCTCTGCCACAGCAGACCCGTACCAGGAGATCTTGCAACGAATGGCAGCAATGGATCTCCGACAACAAAGGTACATGGGGTACCAAAGGGATTTCAATGGCACTCTACGCCAGATGCTGCTGCATGCCTTCCCGGACCAAGGAGTACAATTTCTGGAGTTTCTCAGCAACATGTTTGTTACAGCCGCCCCTTACACGAAGACTACACTAGCCCCGGAAGGACCAAGGCCGTTCTTCCATGCAGACCCTCAGCCCCAATACCAAGCTGCCGGCCCATCTAGGGCAGCAGATTCTGCCGCGGCCTCGTCTATCAGAAGAAGACCATCCAAGCGAAGGGCCGTTTTCAGCACCTCACCCAGATCACCAATTATCATGGGCAGTCTATCAGCCGAGATAGATGCCTACATGCACCAAAGCTACACTACCGCCGGCCCAAGTACACACCACACCGGAGGAGCAACAACAATGGGAGGAGGAACGAACGTAATGCTCACCGAAGAGATGGTTGATGTAGAAGAAGGAGAGGAGGTAGAGGCCCCAATGCAACGGACACCGCCTACACGAGTCCAACCACCCCGGCAAGCAAAGGAACAACCATCTCCTTCACCAAGGACAAAGCATTCGGCAGCAAGGCCGAGGAGGAAAATTGTTACAAGCAGCTCTTCGAAGTCGCTTTAAATTTCTTTGTCCTTAATTCAATATTAATTGCTTTTACTGTTTCTATTTTCTGTTTATTATATTCATATTTTGTTTTGCCGCTTACTTCTTCAAATATAAAGCATTGATGAAAATGTTTGGTTTGAGTTTGGGGGTGCAGATTCACTGCCAAGGCAGTAATCTACTACCGCAGCCTTGCCAAAAAAGGAGTATTCCATTGATTTTTCTTTTAAAATTTTTATGCTCCCCGCCTTACTTGAATTAACTACTTACACTTTTGCACTGCTTATCATCAGTATTGCCTTAGTTTATTCTTTAAGGCTATAGAAATCTTTCTCCTTACCATGTTTAGGTTCTGTTAAGAGGGCTTAACCTTAGGATACTTAAGGATGAAAACTTAGAAGCTTACTATAGGAAGAACTTTAAACACTTTTGTGACTTGTTGGATTATAGGAATTCTTTTAATGAACTTAGGTGATAAAGACTTAGATTTTTGGAAAGTAACTAGAGGTGCCTACCATCGGCTCTAGAAAGTCTCTTCTTCATGCTACAGGTGCCCGAAATTGGCTATAGTATGTTTTAAAGAATATTAAAAATAAAGAAGGAATTTAGTGAAAAAAAAACACAAGTCTTTGAGGTGCCCGAAATTGGCTCAAGATTTGGTGTTTGAAAAGAAAACAACACTTAACCAATGTCTATTTGTCTTGAACTTAGAGTTTATATGAGAAAGCCTTTAATCAACTTGTCCACAAAAGTGCACACACTCACAATTCTTATAGTTTGTTTCTAGGTAAACCCTTGGGTAACCGAATGGTTAAGGCTTAAGAATAGGCCTAGTTATGGTGGGGAGAATAGATGGACATGTAAGACCAAGAGAGAGTATAGTTCGGCAAATTGATGGTTTGCATTGCTTGAGGACAAGCAATAGTTCGAGTTTGGGGGTGTGATAAGTGCATAACACACTATCACTTTTTACTCCTTTTATGGGCATTTATCACCAAATATACACCCACTCGGACCAATGCATGTGCTTAATGTGATATATTTAGAAGTTATACTCATATAGATAATATTTACAGAAAAAAGCATGTTTTACTGCGTTTTCATATCTGTGCAGGAGAACCAGTGCCGCGGCAGGGACAAGGCCGAGGCAAGACCTGACGCCGAGGCAGCAGCAGAAAGACAGGAAGCAAGACTATAGGCGATGGAAAGATAAAAATCCAAGGAACGTGTCTGGACTTGAAGCCCATGGATTGGAGCTGGTTAGCACAAGGAAAAGCCCAAAGGAAGACCACGCGGGAAAAGCCCTTAACCGAAGCAAACTTGGAAATATTTTTATTATTATGTACTTGACTTGTTCCCTACTCCAAGTTGTATTCTACTTAGGAAAGGTTTGCCCTAGTTCTAGCCTATATAAGGACCTAGCCACCCAATGTACAATACACGGAATACCTAGGGAGAGAGCTGTCGCGTGTCAAAAGTGCGCGTTTAGTGTAAGTGGACACATCGCAAGTAATAAGTGATAAGTATTTTATCGAGTTATCGTCTCCTCAAGGACCAGTATACTTAATATGCTTTCTTCACCTTCTTGTTCTGTAGAAAAAATAAAAACACATGTGAGTTGATTTGATTTATCTATACTAAAATAACTACATAAAAGATAAAATGTTGAAATAGTAGAGAGAGATGGGCTAGGATCCAGTTGCATCGTATTGTGGAATTGATTGACTTGTCTCTGTCCAATGCAATCGTATATCACTGCCTCAGCAGCACTGTAGTTTACTGCCTTGGCAGCGACAATACTGTCTGCCGCGACAATCCCTAGCTTGTGGGCAAACTTTACCAAAGTTTGGCAAAGTGTCCTTGGATGACTTCGCTTATCCCTAAGTCAGAGTGTTGTTGATGACTAGTCCTTGATGATACCTCCCGGCGTGAACCAAGTATACTCACCAACCAATCTCACACTTCTTTTAGCCACTGAAACTCTTAACCTATCCCTAGGCCGAGTTAGTATTTCGCGATTGAAACACCGTACTTACCCCTTTCGTGAATCTAACTCTCCCGAGCTTAGATAAACGGATGATTCACAATATCCTCTCCCAAGTTCAATTGTGAAAGAAAGGAATAACAAAGGATAAGCAAACCTTGATAACTTTATTGCATTGAATCAAAGACAAAGTACAATCTCCTCTCACAAATACTCGACAACCTTCACCTAATCCCTAAGAAGGTTTAGAACATAATGGAGAGGAAAGAAACAAGAATAGAAATCAGCTCTCTCCCTAGGTATTCCGTATCTTGTACATTGGGTGGCTAGGTCCTTATAGAGGCTGAACCTAGGGCAAACCTTTCCTAAGTAGAATACAACTTGGAGTAGGGAACAAGTCAAGTACATAATTAAATATATTTCCAAGTTTATATTCGGCTAAGGGGCTTTCCCGCGTGGTCTTCCTTTGGGCTTTTCCTTGTGCTAGCAGCTCCGATTCATAGGCTTCAAGTCTAGACACGTTCCTTGGATTTTTGTCTTTCCATTGCCTATAGTCTTGCTTCCTGTGTTTCTGCTGCTGCCTCGGCATTAGGTCCTGCCTCAGCCGTGTCCCTACCGAGGCAATGGTTCTCCTGCACAGATATGAAAATGCAGTAAAACGTGCCTTTTTCTGTAAATATTATCTATATGAGTATAACTTCTAAATATATCACATTAAGCACATGCATTGGTCCGAATGGGTGTATATTTGATGATTAATGCACATAAAAGGAGTAAAAAGTGATAGTGTGTTGAGCACTTATTACACCCCCAAACTCGAACTATTGCTTTTCCTCTATGCTTTATATTTAAAGAAGTAAACGGCAAAAAATATGAATGCAATAAACAGCAAATAGAAACAATAAAAGCAATTAATATTGAATTAAGGACAAAGAAATTTAAAGCGACTCCGAAGAGCTGCTTGTAACAATTTTCCTCCTCGGCCTTGTTGCCGAATGCTTTGTCCTTGGTGAAGGCGATGGTTGTGCCTTTGCTTGCCGGGGCGATTGGACTCGTTTGGGTGGTGTCCGTTGCATTGGGGCCTCTACCTCCTCTTCTTCTTCTACATCAGCCATCTCTTCGGTGATCATTACGTCCGTTCCTCCTCCCATTGTTGTTGCTCCTCCGTTGTGGTGTGTACTTGGGTCGGCGGTAGTGGAGCTTTGGGGTACATAGGCATCTATCTCGTCTCATAGACTGCCCATAATAATTGGTGATCTGGGTGGGGTGCTGAAAACGACCCTTCGCTTGGATGGCCTTCTGTTGACAAACGAGGCCGTGGCAGAATCCGCTGCCCTAGATGGGCCGGCAGCCTAGTATTGAGGCTGAGGGTCCGCATGAAAGTACGGCCTTGGTCCTCCCGGGGCTGGTGTAGTCTCGGTGTAAGGTGCGGCTGTGACGAACATGTTGCTTGGGGACTCCGGAAATTGTGCTCCTTGGTCCGGGAAGGCGTGCAACAACGTCTGGGCTAAGGTGCCATTGAATTCCCTTTTGTACTCCATGTACCGTTGTTGTCTAAGGTCCATTGCTGCCATCCGTTGCAAGATCTCTTGGCACGGGTCTACTGCGGCAGAGGTGTGGGCAGTACCAGGCATGTCTACCGTGTACTGGGCCCCGACAACAGTATCGACAGCAGTCTCTGCTTGCGTGATCTGCATGACATTGTGGCAGAAGTCCCTGGTCCATCCTCTTCGTGGGGGAGTGTATTCGTCCGTTTCTTCAATGGGTACACCTACAGAAACACATAAACCCATAATCAAGCAAGGGAAATATAATGGTCCCCTATCTTTCTTACCGCACTCGTGAATTTCCCGTAGGATGATTTCTCCAACGTTGATGGTCCTCTTGTTGATGATGGATTGGATAAGCACCAATCTCTTGCGATCCACCGTGCTATTGTGTGATGTTGGGATGAGGCATCGTTTGACGAAGGTGTTCCACATCTTGGCCTCCGGTTTTAGGCTTTATCTTGTTACGGATCCTCTATGGGTACCGGTTTCCCATGGGGTATTCCCGTAACAAAGATCGTCTTTGATGAGTTCATAGTCCTCGGTAGTGATATCTTCCAAGAATTCGGCGTGGATATTACTGTCTGGGGTGAGGCTGTAGAAGTTGTTGATCGTCTCGGCATCGAGCTGGACTGGCCTGCCGCGGCAGTGAACGAATAGGGAGTCTTTGCTGGGCCCATGAGCGTAGAACTCCCGCACGATTGTGGCGTTTGCCTGGGCAGGTTGCAGACAGAAAATTTCCCAATTCTGGTACTTAATTCTTTCATAGAGGTAGTGTTCAATGCCGTAGTTCTCTTCATCCGCATGCTGAAAACCTTGTTGTTCCCAAAGTTGCCTAGCGATGAAAGATCAGTTGAATCGATCTTCAACGTTGGCTGGGGCAAATCTTTTGTATGTTGCCATCAAGATAGAGAGATGTGAGTTCTTGGAGGTTTTTCTTGAAGAGAATCTAGAGATTTTACAAGAATTAGTAGGCAGAGAGTAATGTGAGAGAGAGATTGTTATGAATACTAAAGAAAACAAGAAAGTAAGAGTGAATAGTTCAAGAGGAAGGAGTTTCTTATATAGGCCTCGGCCTTGTGACCGTTGAAACCACTAGCCGTTTGTAACCGTTTTCTTTTTCTACCGTTTCCTTTTTCTGCCACGGTAGGAATCTCGGCAGACTAGTCGTTACACTGTTCTGCCCGTTGGGGCTGCTGCGGCCCTGACACTGTTTTATTGCCTCGGTAGAGTTCCTACTGTAAACTACTTTTCCCTTATTCTTGCTTATTAACCTAAGAACATAAAACACATGGAAAGAGAAAATACTTAAAGCAAAAATAATTAGAAAAATAAAAATAAACTACTAAACCTAATATAATAATAAAGAAAAGGGGAGAGCTCATGTTACTGGTGGAGAGCATGCAAATGCATCTCCCAAAATTATTCTCGCCCTTAGGCCCAAATTATGAATCGGTTGTGGGCCACTCCTCTTTGCCGTCTGTCCATACATCTTGGACTTAATCTTCTTGTTGAATATTCTGCCGAGCAGACTGCCCAGGCAGGATATCTTATTATCTACTTTGTGGATGGCCTTGCACTCTTCTGGATCATCATACTTCTTTAAGTTGTGGAATGCATTGAGTTTGACTTGTTGGTCATTGACCCGCATTGTCAACTCTCCTTTTTCCACGTCAATTAGAGTGCGTCCAATTGCAAGGAAAGGTCTCCCAAGGATGATCGGTGCATTGTCATCTGCTTCACAATCAAGGACAAGGAAGTCGACAGGAAAAATAAACTTGTCAACTCTTACCAGGAAAAATATTTATAGAAAAAGGCACGTTTTACTGCGTTTTCATATCTGTGCAGGAAAACCAGTGCCGCGGCAGAGACAAGGCCGAGGCAGGACCTGATGCCGAGGCAGCAGCAAGAAAACAGGAAGCAAAGTGATAGGCGATGGAAAGACAAAAATCCAAGGAACGTGTCTGGACTTGAAGCCCATGATTCGGAGCTGGCTAGCGCAAGGAAAAGCCCAAAGAAAGACCACGCGGGAAAGCCCCTTAGCCGAATATAAACTTGGAAATATATTATTATTATGTACTTAACTTGTTCCCTACTCCAAGTTGTATTCTACTTAGGAAAGGTTTGCCCTAGGTCTAGCCTATATAAAGACCTAGCCACCCAATGTAATAGATATCGAAATACCTAGAGAGAGTCGACTTCTACTCTTTTTTCTTTCCTCTCCATCATGTTCTAAAACCTTCACAGGGTTTAGGTGAAGGTTGTGGAATATTTGTGAGAGGAGATTTATCTTTCATTCAATGCAATAAGAATTATCAAGGTTTGCTTATCCTTTGTTATTCCTTGTTCTTGCATTCAAGCCCGGGAGGGAAGTTTGTGAGTAATCCATTTATCTAAGCTCGGGAGAGTTAGATTCACGAAAGGGGTAAGTACGGTGTTTCAATCGCGAAATACTAACTCGGCCTAGGGATAGGTTAAGAGTTTCAGCGGCTAAAAGAAGTGTGAGATTGGTTGGTGAGTATAATTGGTTCACGCCGGGAGGTATCCTCAAGGACTAGTCATCAATAGCACTCTGACTTAGGGATAAGCGGAGTCATTCAAGGACACTTTGCCGAACTATGGTAAGGTCTGCCCACGAGCAAGGGATTACCGCGGCAGACAGCGTTATCGTTGCCCAGGCAGTAAACTGCAGTGCTGCCGAGGCAGAGATATGCGATTGCATTGGATAAAGACAAGTCAATCAAGTCCACAATACAATACAACTGGATCCTGGCCCGTCTTTCTCTCTGATATTTCGACCCTTTTATTTTTACTCAATTATTTTAGTTTAATAAATCACACCCATTCACTTGTGTCTTTATTTTTCTACAGAGCAAGAAGGTGAAGAAAGCATATTAAGTAGACCGGTCCCTGAGGAGACGATAACTCGATAAATACTTATCACTTATTACTTGCGATGTGTCCACTTGCACTAAACGCGCACTTTTGACACGCGACACAGATGACAATGCACCGATCATCCTTGGGAGACCCTTTCTAGCAACTGGAGGCACATTAATTGACGTGGAAAAAGGAGAGTTGACTATGCGAGTCAATGTCCAACAAGTCAAACTCAACGCATTCCACAACTTAAAGAAGTATGATGATCCAGAGGAATGCAAGGCCATCCACACCGTAGATAATAAGATATCCTGCCAGGGCAGTCAGCTCGACAGAATATTCGGCAAAAAGATTAAGCCCAAGGTGGATGGACAGACAGCAAAAAGGAGTGGCCCACAACCGATTCACAATTTGGGCCTAAGGGAGAGAATAGCTTTGGGAGATGCATTTACATGCTCTCCACTAGTAACATGATCTCCTCCCTTTTCTTTATTAATATAATAGGATTAGTTAGTTTATTTTTATTTTTATTTTCTCTAATTATTTTCGCTTTCAATATTTTTCTTTTGTGTGTTTTATTTAGGAATAAATAAGGGAAAAATAGTTCACAGTAGGAACTCTGCCGAGGCAATAAAACAGTGTCAGGGCCGCAACAGTCCCAACGGCCAGAATAGTGTAACGGCTAGTCTGCAAGATTCCTGCCGCGGCAAAAAAAGGAAACGGTTACAAACAGCTAGTGGTCTAAACTGGCACAAGGCCGAGGCCTATATAAGAAAATCCTTCCTCTTGAACTATTCACTCTTACTTTCTTGTTTTCTTTAGTATTCATAACAATCTCTCTCTCAATTACTCTCTACCTTCTAATTCTTGTAAAATCTCCAGATTCTCTTTAAGAAAAACCTCCAAGAACTCACATCTCTCTATCTTGATGGCAACATACAAAAGATTCGCTCCAGCCAACGATGAAGATCGATTCAACCGATCTTTCATCGCTAGGCAACTTTGGGAGGAGCAAGGGTTCCAGCATGCGGACGAAGAGAACTACGGCATTGAACACTACCTCTATGACAGAATTAAGTACCAGAATTGGGAAGTTTTTTGTCTGCAACCTGCCCAGGCGAACGCCACGATCGTACGGGAGTTCTACGCTCATGGGCCCAGCAAAGACTCCCTATTTGTTCACTGTCGTGGCAGGCTAGTCCAGCTCGATATCGAGACGATCAATAATTTCTACGGCCTCACCCCAGACAGTGATATCCACGCCGAATTCTTGGAAGATATCACTGCCGAGGACTATAAACTCATCAAAGACGATCTTTGTTATGGGAATACCCATGGGAAACCGGTACCCATCGAGGATCCGTAACAAGACATAGCCTAAAGCCGGAGGCCAAGATGTGGAATACCTTCGTCAAACGACGCCTCATCCCAACATCACACAATAGCACGGTGGATCACAAGAGATTGGTGCTTATCCAATCCATCATCAACAAGAGGACCATCAACGTTGGAGAAATCATCCTACGGGAAATTCACGAGTGCGTTAAGAAAGATAGAGGACCATTGTATTTCCCTTGCTTGATTACGGGTTTATGTGTTTCTGCAGGTGTACCCATTGAAGAAACGGACGAATACACGCCCCCCACGACTAGGATGGACCAAGGACTTCTGCCACAAAGTCATGCAAATCACGCAAGCAGAGCCTGTCCAAGCAACGCCTCAGCAGTTCACTGCCTACATTGCTGCCGGGGCCAAGTACACGGCAGACATGCCTGGTACTGCCCACACCTCTCCCGCAACAGACCCATACCAAGAAATCTTGCAACGAATGACAGCAATGGATCTTCGACAACAACGGCACATGGAGTACCAAAGGGACTTCAATGGCACTTTAGCCTAGATGTTGTTGCACGCCTTCCCGGACCAAGGAGCAAAATTTCTGGAGTTCCCAAGTAATATGTTCGTCACAGCCGCACCTTACACCGAGACTACACCAGCCTCGGGAGGACCAAGGTCGTTCTTCCATGAAGACCCTTAGCCCCAATACCGGGCTGTCGGCCCATCTAGAGCGGCAGATTCTGCCGCGGCCTCTTCTGCTAGCAGAAGGCCATCCAAGCGAAGGGCCATTTTTAGCACCCCACCCCGATCGCCAATTATCATGGGCAATTTATCCGCCGAGATAGATGCCTATTTGCACCAAAGCTCCACTGCCGCCGGCCCAAGCACACACCACACCGGAGGAGCAACTGCGATGGGAGGAGGAACGGACGTGATGATAACCGAAGAGATGGCGGATGTCGAAGAAGGAGAGGAGGTAGAAGCCCCGATGCAAAGGACACCACCTACTCGAGTCCAACCGCCCCGGCAAGCAAAGACACAACCATCGCCTTCACCACGAACAAAGCATTTGGCATCAAGGCCACGGAGGAAAATTGTTAAAAACAGCTCTTCGGAGTCGCTTTAAATTTCTTTGTCCTTAATTCAATATTAATTGCTTTTACTGTTTTTACTTGCTGCTTATAATTCATATTCTGTTTTGCCGTTTACTTCTTCAAATATAAAGCATTGAGGACAATGCTTGGTTTGAGTTTCGAGGTGCAGATTCATTGCCAAGGCAGCAATCTACTGCCGCGGCCTTGCCAAAAAGGGAGTATTCCAGTGATTTTTTTTTATTTTTATGCTCCCCGCCTTATTTGAATTTGCTGCCTACACTCTTGCACTGCTCATCATCAGTATTGCCTTAGTTTACTCTTTAAGGCGATAGAAATCTTTCTCCTTACCATGTTTAGGTTCTGTTAAGAGGACTTAACCTTAGGATGCTTAAGGATGAAAACTTAGAAGCTTATTATAGGAAGAACTTTAAACTTCAAACACTTTTGGGACTTGTTGGATTATAGGAATTCTTTTAATGAACTTAGGTGATAAAGACTTAGAATTTTGGAATGTAACTAGAGGTGCCTACCACCGGATCTAGAAAGTCTCTTCTTCATGCTAGAGGTGCCCGAAATTGGCTCTAGTATGTGTAAAGGAATATTAAAAAGAAAGAAGCAATTTAGTGAAAAGAAAAACACAAGTCTTTGAGGTGCCCGAAACCGGCTCAAGATTTGAGGTTTGAAAAGGAAGAGAACACTTAACCAATGTCTATTTGTCTTGAACTTAGAGTTTATCTAACAAAGCCTTTAATCAACTTGTCCACAAAATCGCACACACTCACAATTCCTATAGTTTGTTTCTAGGTAAACCCTTTAGTAACCGAATGGTTAAGGCTTAAGAATAGGCCTAGTTATGGTGGGGAGAATGGATGGACATGTAAGACCAAGAGAGAGTGTAGTTTGGCAAATTGATGGTTTGCATTGCTTGAGGACAAGCAATAGTTTGAGTTTGGGGGTGTGATAAGTGCTCAACACACTATCACTTTTTACTCCTTTTATGGGCATTAATCATCAATTATACACCCACTCGGACCAATGCATGTGCTTAATGTGATATATTTAGAAGTTATACTTATATAGATAATATTTACAGAAAAAGGCACATTTTACTGCGTTTTCATATTTGTGCAGGAGAACCAGTGCCGCGGCAGAGACAAGGCCGAGGCAGGACCTGATGCTGAGGCAGCAGAAGAAAGACATGAAGCAAGACTATAGGCGATGGAAAGACAAAAATCCAAGGAATGTGTCTGGACTTGAAGCCCATAAATCGGAGCTGGCTAACACAAGGAAAAGCCCAAAGGAAGACCACGCGGGAAAGCCCCTTAGCCGAATATAAACTTGGAAATATATTTAATTATGTACTTGACTTGTTCCTTACTCCAAGTTGTATTCTACTTAGGAAAGGTTTGCCCTAGGTCTAGCCTATATAAAGACTTAGCCACCCAATGTACAAGATACGAAAATACCTAGGGAGACAGCCGACGTCTACTCTTGTTTCTTTCGTCTCTATTATGTTCTAAACCTTCTTAGGGATTAGGTGAAGGTTGTCGAGTATTTGTGAGAGGAGATGTTACTTTGTCTTTGATTCAATGCAATATAGTTATCAAGGTTTGCTTATCCTTTGTTATTCCTTGTTTTCACAATTGAGCTCGGGAGAGGATATTGTGAATCATCCATTTATCTAAGCTCGGGAGAGTTAGATTCACGAAAGGGGTAAGTACGGTGTTTCAATCGCGAAATACTAACTCGGCCTAGGGATAGGTTAAGAGTTTCAGCAGTTAAAAGAAGTATGAGATTGGTTGGTGAGTATAATTGGTTCACGCCGGCAGGTATCATCAAGGACTAGTCATCAACAGCACTATGACTTAGGGATAAGCGGAGTCATCCAAGGACACTTTGCCGAAGTTTGGTAAAGTCTTCCTACGAGCAAGGGATTGCCGCGGCAGACAGTATTGTCACTGCCAAGGCAGTAAACTGCAGTGCTGCCGAGATAGTGATATACGATTGCATTGGACAGAGACAAGTCAATCAAATCCACAATACAACGCAACTGGATCCTAGCCCATCTCTCTCTACTATTTCAATCCTTTATTTTTATTTAGTTATTTTAGTTTAGATAAATCAAATCAACTCATTTGTGTTCTTTACTTTTTCTACAGAACAAGAAAGTGAAGAAAGCATATTAAGTATACCGGTCCCTGAGGAGACGATAACTCGATAAAATACTTATCACTTATTACTTGCGATGTGTCCACTTGCACTAAACGCGCACTTTTGACACGCGACACTTGCCGGGGCGGTTGGACTCTTGTGGGTGGTGTCCGTTGCATCAGAGCTTTCACTTCTTCTCCTTCTTCACGTCGGCCATCTCCTCGGTGATCATGATGTTCGTTCCACCTTCCATTGTTGTGGCTGCCCCGGTATGGTGTGTACTAGGTCCGACGGCAGTTGAGCTTTGGTGCACATAGGCATCTATCTCAGCTGATAGACTGCCCATGATGATTGGGGATCGTGGTGGAGTGCTGAAGACTGCCCTCCGCTTTGCTGGTCTTCTGCTGGCAGATGATGCTGCGGCAGAGTCTGCTGCCCTAGATGGGCCGGCAGCATGGTACTGTGGTTGAGGGTCCGCGTGGAAGAACGACCTTAATCCTCCCGGGGCTGGTGTACTCTCGGTATAAGGGGCGACTGTGACAAACATATTGCTAGGAAATTCTGGAAACTGCCCCCCTTGGTCTGGAAAAGCATGGAGCATCATTTGGGCTAATGTGCCGTTAAAGTCTCTTTGATACTCCATGTATCTCTGTTGCCTGAGGTCCATTGCTGTTGATAAGTGCTCAACACACTATCATTTTCTACTTCTTTTATCGACATTTCTCACCAAATATTCACCCACTTGAACCAATGCATGTGGTTAATGTGATATATTTAGAAGTTATACTTAAATAGATACTATTTACAGAAAAAGGCACGTTTTACTGCGTTTTCATATCTGTGCAGGAGAACCAGTGCCGCGGCAGAGACAAGGCCGAGGCAGCAGCAGGAAGACAGGAAGCAAATTGATAGGCGATGGAAAGACAAAAATCCAAGGAACGTGTCTGGACTTGAAGCCCATTGATCGGAGCTGGCTAGCACAAGGAAAAGCCCAAAGGAAGACCACGCGGGAAAGCCCCTTAGCCGAATATAAACTTGGAAATATAATATTATTATGTACTTAACTTGTTCCCTACTCCAAGTTGTATTCTACTTAGGAAAGGTTTGCCCTAGGTCTAGCCTATATAAAGACCTAGCCACCCAATGTAATAGATATCGAAATACCTAGAGAGAGCCGACTTCTACTACTGTTTCTTTCCTCTCCATCATGTTCTAAAACCTTCATAGGGTTTAGGTGAAGGTTGTGGAGTATTTGTGAGAGGAGATTGTACTTTATCTTTCATTCAATGCAATAAGAATTATCAAGGTTTGCTTATCCTTTGTTATTCCTTGTTCTTGCATTCAAGCTCGGGAGGGAAGTTTGTAAGTGATCCATTTATCTAAGCTCGGGAGAGCTAGATTCACGAAAGGGGTAAGTACGGTGTTTCAATCGCGAAATACTAACTACGCCTAGGGATAGGTTTAGAGTTTCAGCGGCTAAAAGAAGTGTGAGATTGGTTGGTGAGTATAATTGGTTCACGCCGGGAGGTATCATCAAGGACTAGTCATCAACAGTACTCTGACTTAGGGATAAGCGGAGTCATTCAAGGACACTTTGCCGAACTTTGGTAAAGTCTGCCCACGAGCAAGGGATTGCCGCGGCAGACAGCGTTATCGCTGCCCAGGCAATAAATTACAGTGTTGCCGAGGCAGAGATATGCGATTGCATTGGATAAAGACAAGTCAATCAAGTCCACAATACAATACAACTGGTTCTGACCCATGTTTCTCTCTGATATTTCGACCCTTTTATTTTTACTCAATTATTTTAGTTTAATAAATCACACCCATTCACTTGTGTCTTTATTTTTCTACAGAGCAAGAAGATAAAGAAAGCATATTAAGTAGATCGGTCCCTGAGGAGACGATAACTCGATAAATACTTATCACTTATTACTTGCAATGTGTCCACTTGCACTAAACGCACACTTTTGACACGCGACAAGTTTTTGGCGCCGTTGCCGGGGACTGGCAACTAAATTTTGTTTTCCTTATTTTCTTGTTCCTTTTTATTTTTATTTTTATTTTACTTTTGTTTTTCTTCGTGTATGACCAGGGCCAATCCAAACAAACCCTTATACGAGTTAGATCCTGAGATTGAAAGAACAGGGCTAAGGTTGAGCAAACAAACCGAAGAGTCGTGGCAGAGGTTCAGGCAGGACAAAACATACCTGCCGGCAATGAAGGTCTACCGCCGCCACCTGGGCCGCGACAGCTGACTGTCAGAGATTTCTTGGAGGAGGACCTAAATGGACTAAACCCAGGAGTCGTTACACCCGAGATTGAAGCAGCCCATTTTGAACTTAAACCTGTCATGTTCAATATGTTAAACACAATTGGACAATTTGGTGGGTCTGCAACTGAAGACGCAAGGCAGCATCTCAAATCCTTCATGGAGATTTGCAACTCTTTCAAAATCCAAGGAGTCCATGAAGATGTCCTGCGATTAAAGCTATTCCCCTATTCACTGAGGGATAGGGCGAAAGCTTGGTTGAATAGCATTCGAGCGGGATCTATTGGATCCTGGAGTGAATTATGCCGTGATTTCATTACTCGTTTTAATCCTACTAATCTATATGATAGAATTCGTAATGAAATTACTTATTTCCGACAGGCTGAAGACGAACCAATGTACGAGGCATGGGAATGCTATAGAGAGCTATTGCACAAGTGTCCGCTGCATGGATTTCCCTTATGGACACAAGTGACAATGTTTTACAACGCCACGAATGCCCCGACAAGGATGATGTTGGATGCCTCGACAAACGGCACACTCCTGGACAAGGCACCCGAAGAAGCTATCGAAATCTTGAATAAACTCGCAAGGAATGACTTCCAGTTTCCCACATCTAGGCGAGGAGGAGTAAGACGCCAAGCCACGATAAACGAATTAGATTCATCAAATTCAGTGGCAGCACAATTGGCCTCTCTTACCAAGATGGTGCAAAACCTACAATTACAAAACAATACCCGTGAGGTCAAGGTAATTGATTTATGTTGTGAATTATGTGGAGGTAACCACAGTTCCATTGATTGCATGAATCAAGAAACCGGTATGTATGTTGGGAACTACAACCGTAACAATGTGATGTCCAACACATACAACCCCTCATGGAAGAGGCATCCAAACTTATCCTGGAGTAACCAAAATAATGCCTTAAACCCAATCACCCAACCACCAGGATTTCAGCAGCCACTACCGCAACAGCAAGTCCAACAATCGTTGCCGCAGCAGCAAATGCAGCAACAACCGGTCAATTCATTGGAAAACACGCTAAAGGCCTTCATGATGAAAACCGAGTCATACATGGAGGAAAATAGTAATTTCATCAAGAGGACCGACGCCTTCATGAATAGGACTGAGATGAGGCTACAAAATCAAGAAGCGACCATAAAAACTCTAGAAACTCAGGTTGGGCAGTTTGCTCAATGTATAAACACTAGACCACAAGGAGGCCTACCTAGCAATACTGAGGTTGCTAAGGTACTAAGCCATGAACAGTGCAAGGCAATTACTACCAGGAGTGGTCTATAGTTGAAAGAGAAGATCCCAGAGAACCGAACCCAACCGGAGGATGAACCAAGAGAAGAGGCTGAGCAAACCGAGACTGATAACACTGCCCCGGCGGCAAACACTGCAGCACCTGAGCAGTCTGCCGAGGCAACAAAAATTCCAGTGGTGCCAGGTATACGATTCCAAACTAAGGAAACACTGGATGAGATGAGACCACCACCACCTTTCCCGCAAAGGTTGAAGAAACAAAAACAGGATCAACAGTTCAAGAAGTTCCTCGATATTTTGAAGCAAGTCCACATCAACATACCATTCGTTGAGGCCATTGAACAAATGCCCAACTATGCCAAGTTCTTAAAAGATATGGTATCAAAGAGAAAACGAATAGGTGAGTTTGAGACAGTGGCTGCCACTGAGGGATACATGGCAGTGCTGCATAACCGCATGCCACCAAAGTTAAAAGATCATGGTTGTTTCACTATACCTTGTGCAATAGGAAAGAGTTATGAAGGAAAGGCCCTATGCGACCTTGGAGCAAGTATAAACCTTATGCCTATATCAGTCTTCCAAAAACTTGGAATTGGAAGGCCGAAGCCTACAATAGTGATGCTCCAACTCGCAGATAGATCCTATGTGCAACCTAAAGGAAAAATCGAGGACATACTGGTAAGAGTTGATAAGTTTATTTTTCCTGCTGATTTCCTTGTCCTTGATTGTGAAGCAGACGACAACGCACCGATCATCCTTGGGAGACCCTTCCTAGCAACTGGACGTACATTGATTGACGTGGAAAAAGGAGAGTTGACTATGCGGGTCAATGACCAACAAGTCAAACTCAACGCATTCCACAACTTAAAGAGATATGAAGATCGAGAAGAATGCAAAGCCATCCGCACAGTAGACAATAAGATATCCTGCCTGGGCAGTCTACTCAGCAGGATATTCGGCAAAAAAATCAAGCCTAAGACGGATGGACAGACAGCACTAAGGAGCGGCCCACAACAGATACATAATTTGGGCCTAAGGGAGAAAATAAATTTGGGAGACGCATTCACATGCTCTCCACCAGTAACCTAACCTCTCCCTTTTTCTTTTCTTTATTATATTAGGGTTAGTAGTTTATTTTATTTTGTTTTAATTATTTTCGCTTTAAGCATTCTTTTTCTTTTGTGTGTTTAAATTTTTTTTAGGAATAAAAAGCAACGATAAGGGAAAAATAGTTCACAGCAGGAACTCTGCCGAGGCAGTAAAACAGTGTCAGAGCCGCAGCAGTCTCAACGGGCAAAAAAGTGTAACGGCTAGTCTGCCGAGATCCCTGCTGCGGCAGAAAAGGAAACGGTTACAACGGTTAGTGATCTCAACGGTCACAAGGCCGAGGCCTATATAAGACAATCCTTCCTCTTGAACTATTCACTCTTACTTTCTTGCTTTCTTTAGTATTATTAACAATCACTCTCTCAATTACTCTCTGCCTACTAATCCCTTCTAATTCTCCAGTTTCTCTTCAAGAAAACCTCCAAGAACCAAATTCTCTCTTTCTTGATGGCAACCTACAAAAGATTCGCCCCAGCCAACGTTGAAGAAGGATTCAATTGATCATTCATCGCGAGGCAACTTTGGGAAGAACAAGGGTTCCGGCACGCGGACGAAGAGAATTATGGTATCGAACACTACTTGTTCGACAGAATCAAGTACCAAAATTGGGAAGTATTCTGTTTGCAACCTGCCCAGGCAAACGCCACAATGGTACAGGAGTTTTACGCTCATGGGCCCAGCAAAGACTCTCTCTTTGTCCACTGCCGCGGCAGGCCAGTGCAACTCGATGCCGAAACAATCAACAGCTTCTACGGCCTCACCCCGGCCAGCGATCTCCATGCGGACTTCTTCGAAGATATCACTGCCGAGGACTATGAACTGATCAAAGACGATCTTTGTTACGCGAACACTCCATGGGAAACCGGTACCCGTCGGGGTTCCGTAACAAGACAAAGTTTGAAGCCGGAGGCCAAGATGTGGAACACCTTCGTCAAACGACGCCTCATCCCAACATCACATAATAGCACGGTGGATCGCAAGAGATTGGTGCTTATCCAATCCATCATCAACAAAAGGACCATCAACGTTGGAGAAATTATCCTACGGGAGATTCATGAGTGCGGTAAGAAAGATCGAGGACCATTGTATTTCCTTTGCTTGATTACGGGTTTATGTGTTTCTGCAGGTGTGCCTATTGAAGAAACCGGTGAATACACACCCCCAAGAAGAGGATGGACCAGGGAATTCTGCCACAAAGTCATGTAGATCACACAAGCGGAGCCTGTCTAGGCAACACCGTAGCAGTTCACTGCCGACACTGCTGCCGGGGCCCAGTACACGGTTAATATGCCTGGTACTGCCTATACCTCTGTCGCAGCAGACCCATATCAAGAAATCTTGCAGCGCATGGCCGCGATGGATCTTCGACAACAACGGTACATGGAGTACCAACGGGACTTCAATGGAACGCTCGCCCAAATGATGATGCACATATTCCTGGACCAAGGCGTCCAATTCCCGGAGTTCCCAAGCAATATGTTCGTTACTGCCGCACCCTACACCGAGACTACACTAGCCCCAGGAGGACCGCGACCGTTCTTCCATTCGGACCCTCAGCCCCAATACCAGGCTGCCGGACCATCTAGGCCAGTAGATTCTGCTGCGGCCTCATCTGTCAGCCGAAGGCCATCCAAGCGGAGAGCCGTTTTCAGCACTCCTCCAAGATCGCCAATTATCATGGGCAGTCTATCCGCCGAGATAGATGCTTATGTACACCAAGGCTCTATTGTCGCCGGCCCAAGCACACACCACACCGGAGGAGCCACTGCAATGGGAGGAGGAACGGACGTGATGATAACCGAAGAGATGGCGGATGTTGAAGAAGGAGAAGAAGTAGAAGCCCCGATGCATAGGACCCCACCCACTCGAGTCCATCCGCCGAGGCAAGCAAAGGCGCAACCATCGCCCTCCCCAAGGACAAAGCACATGGCATCTCGGCAACGAAGAAAAATTGTTACGAGCAGCTCTTCGGAGTGGCTCTAAAATTCTTTGTCCTTTATTTCATTATTCAATTGCTTTACTATCTTTCCTTGCTGCATATAATTCATATTCTGTTTTGCCGCTTATTCCTTCCAAATATAAAACATTGAGGATAATGCTTGGTTTGAGTTTGGGGGTGCAGATTCACTAACAAGGCAGCAATCTACTGCCGCGGCAGTGCCAAAAAAGGGAGTATTCCAGTGAAATTTTTTTTATGCTCCCCGCCTTACTTGAATTAACTGCCTACACTCTTGCACTGCTCATCATCAGTATTGCCTTAGTTTATTCTTTAAGGCTATAGAAATCTTTCTCCTTACCATGTTTAGGTTCTGTTAAAAGGGCTTAACCTTAGGATGCTTAAGGATGAAAACTTAGAAGCTTACCATAGGAAGACTTAGATTTTTTGGGAAAAGTAACTAGAGGTGCCTACCACCGGCTCTAGAAAATCTCTTCTTCATGCTAGAGGTGCCCAAAATTGGCTCTAGTATGTATTAAGGAATATCAAAAAGAAAAGACAAAAAGGTTTTTAGTGAAACACAAGTCTTTGAGGTGCCCGAAACCGGCTCAAGATTTGGGGTTTGAAAAAGAAGAGAAGACTTAACCAATGTCTATTTGTCTTGAACTTAGAGTTTATCTAAGAAAGCCTTTAATCAACTTGTCCACAAAAATGCACACACTCACAATCCTATAGTTTGTTTCTAGGTAAATTCTTAGGTAGCCGAATGGTTAAGGCTCAAAGATAGGCCTAGCTATGGTGGGGAGAATAGATGGACATGTAAGACAAAGAGAGAGTAGAGTTTGGCAAATTGATGGTTTGCATTGCTTGAGGACAAACAATAGTTCGAGTTTGGGGGTGTGATAAGTGTTCAACACACTATCACTTTCTACTCCTTTTATCGGCATTTCTCACCAAATATTCACCTACTTGAACCAATGCATGTGCTTAATGTGATATATTTAGAAGTTATACTTAAATAGATACTATTTACAGAAAAAGGCACGTTTTACTGCGTTTTCATATCTGTGCAGGAGAACCAGTGCTGCGGCAGAGACAAGGGCAAGGCAGGACCTGATGCCGAGGCAGCAGCAGGAAGACAGGAAGCAAATTGATAGGCAATGGAAAGACAAAAATCCAAGGAACGTGTCTGGACTTGAAGCCCATTGATCGGAGTTGGCTAGCACAACGAAAAGCCCAAAAGAAGACCATGCAGGAAAGCCCCTTAGCCGAATATAAACTTGGAAATATATTATTATTATGTACTTAACTTGTTCCCTACTCCAAGTTGTATTCTACTTAGGAAAGGTTTGCCCTAGGTCTAGCCTATATAAAGACCTAGCCACCCAATGTAATAGATATCGAAATACCTAGAGAGAGCCGACTTCTACTCTTGTTTCTTTCCTCTCCATCATGTTCTAAAACCTTCATAGGGATTAGGTGAAGGTTGTGGAGTATTTGTGAGAGGAGATTGTACTTTATCTTTCATTCAATGCAATAAGAATTATCAAGGTGTGCTTATCCTTTGTTATTCCTTGTTCTTGCATTCAAGCCCGGGAGGGAAGTTTGTAAGTGATCCATTTATCTAAGCTCGGGAGAGCTAGATTCACGAAAGGGGTAAGTACGGTGTTTCAATCGCGAAATACTAACTCGGCCTAGGGATAGGTTAAGAGTTTCAGCGGCTAAAAGAAGTGTGAGATTGGTTGGTGAGTATAATTGGTTCACGCCGGGAGGTATCATCAAGGACTAGTCATCAACAGTACTCTGACTTAGGGATAAGCGGAATCATTCAAGGACACTTTGCCGAACTTTGGTAAAGTCTGCCCACGAGCAAGGGATTACCGCGGCAGACAGCGTTATCGTTGCCCAGGCAGTAAACTGCAGTGCTGCCGAGGCAGAGATATGCGATTGCATTGGATAAAGACAAGTCAATCAAGTCCACAATACAATACAACTGGATCCTGGCCCGTCTTTCTCTCTGATATTTCGACCCTTTTATTTTTACTCAATTATTTTAGTTTAATAAATCACACCCATTCACTTGTGTCTTTATTTTTCTACAGAGCAAGAAGATAAAGAAAGCATATTAAGTAGACCGGTCCCTGAGGAGACGATAACTCGATAAATACTTATCACTTATTACTTGCAATTTGTCCACTTGCACTAAATGCACACTTTTGACGCGCGACAATTGCCATCCTTTGCAATATCTCCTGGTACAGATCTGCTGCGGCAGAGGTGTGGGTAGTAATCGCGTGTCAAAAGTGCGCGTTTAGTGCAAGGGGACACATCGAAAGTAATAAGTGATAAGCATTTATCGGATTATCGTCTCCACAGGGACTGGTAGACTTAATATGTCTTCTTCGTCTTCTTGTTCTGTAGAAAAAAGTTAAATAAAACACAAGTGATTGAGTTTAGTTTAACTAAACTAAAATAACTAAGCAAAGTAAAGAGATTGAATATTAGAGAGAGATGAGTCAGGATCCGATTGCGTTGTATTGTGGATTTGTTTGACTTGTCTCTGCTTAATGCAATCGTATATCACTGCCTCGGCAGTAATGCAGATTACTACCTTGGCAGCGATAGTACTGTCCGCCGCGGCAATCCCTTGCTCGTGGGTGGACTTTACCAAAGTTCGGCAAAGTGTCCTTGAATGACTCCGTTTATCCCTAAGTCAGAGTGCTGTTGATGACTAGTCCTTGATGATACCTCCCGGCGTGAACCAATTATACTCACCAACCAATCTCACACTTCTTCTAGCCACTGAAACTCTTAACCTATCCCTAGGCCGAGTTAGTATTTCGCGATTGAAACAACATACTTACCCTTTTCGTGAATCTAACTCTCCCGAGCTTAGACAAATCGATTACTCACAAACTTCTCTCCCGAGCTTGAATGCAAGAACAAGGAATAACAATGGATAAGCAAACCTTGATAATTTTATTGCATTGAAACAAAGACAAAGTACAATCTCCTCTCACATATACTATACAACCTTCACCTAAACCCTAAGAACGCTTAGAACATGATTGAGAGAAAGAAAACAAGTTATGATTTGGCTCTTTCTCCCTAGGTATTCCGTGTATGTTACATTGGATGGCTAGGTCTTTGTATAGGCTAGACCTAGGGCAAACCTTTCCTAAGTAGAATACAACTTGGAGTAGGGAACAAGTCATGTACATAATTAAAATATTTCCAAGTTTAATTCAGTTAAGGGGGCTTTCCCGCGTGGCCTTGTCTTGGGCTTTTCCTCATTCTAGCCAGCTCCGATCCATGGGCTTTATGTCCAGACACGTCCCTTGGATTTTTATCTTCCAATCGCCTACAGTCTTGCTTCCTGTCTCTCAGCTGCTGCCTCGGTATTAGGTCCTGCCTCGTATTCGTAAAAGCGTCTGTCCTTTTGATGAAATTACTGTTCTCTGCCATGTATGATTCAGTTTTCATCATAAAGGCTTTGAGAGTGTTCTCCAACGAACTTGCCGGTTGTTGCTGCAACTGCTGCTACGACATTGACTGTTGGGCCAGCTGCGGCGACAGTTGTTGCATCGGTTGCTGAAATCCTGAAGGTTGGGTGATTGGGTTTAAGGAATTGTTAGGGTTGCTCCATGATTGGTTTGGATGCCTCTTCCATGAGGGATTGTATGTGTTGGACATCATATTTTTGCGTTTATAGTTTCCAACGTACATACCGGTTTCTTGATTCATACAATCAGAGGAACTGTGGTCACCTCCACATAAGTCACAATAGGAATCAATTACCTTGACCTCACGGGTATTTTGTTGTAATTGTAGGTTTTGCACCATCTTGGTAAGAGAGGCCAATTGTGCTGCCATAGAATTCGATGTGTCTAATTCATTTACCGTGGCTTGGCGTCTTACTCCTCCTCACCTAGATGTAGGAAATTGAAAATCATTTTTCTTGAGTTTGTTCAGTATCTCGATAGCTTCCTCAGGTGCTTTATCAAGGAGTGTTCCGTTTGCCGAGGCATCTAACATCATCCTTGTCGGGGCATTCGTGGCATTATAGAACATGGTCACTTGTGTCCATAGGGGAAATCCATGCAAAGGACACTAGTGCAATAATTCCTGTAGCGCTCCCATGCCTCGTACATTGGTTCGTCATCTGCCTGTCGAAAAGAGGTGATTTCATTACGAATTCTATCATATAGATTAGTAGGATTAAAACGGGTAATAAAATCATGACAGAGTTCACTCCAAGATCCAATAGATCCTGCTGGAATGCTATTTAACCAAGCTTTCGCCCTATCCCTCAGTCAATAGGGGAATAGCTTCAATCGCAAGACATCTTCATGGACTCCTTGGATTTTGAAGGAATTGCATATCTCCATGAAGGACTTGAGGTGCTTCCTTGCGTCTTCAGTTACAGACCCACCAAATTGTCCAATAGTGTTAAGCATATTGAACATGACAGGTTTTAGTTCAAAGTGGGTTACTTCTATCTCCGGTGTAACGACTCCTGGGTTTAATCCATTTAAATCTTCTTCTAGGAAGTCTCTGACAGTGAGCTGCCGCGGCCCATGTGGCGGCGGAAGACCTCCATTACCGGCAGGTAAGTTTTGTCCTGCCGGGTGATCTGCCATGGCTTCTTGGATTTGTCTTCTCAACCTTTGCCTTGTTCGTTCGATCTCTGGATCTAACTCGTACAAAGGGTTGGTTGGGTTGGCCCTGGTCACACACCAAGAAAAACAAGAGTAAAATAAAAATAAAAAGAGATAAAAAAATAAAGAAAACAAAATTTAGTTGCCAGTCCCCGGCAAGGGCGCCAAAAACTTGTCGCGTGTCAAAAGTGCGCGTTTCGTGCAAGTGGATACATCGAAAGTAATAAGTGATAAGCATTTATCGGATTATCGTCTCCACAGGGATTGGTAGACTTAATATGTCTTCTTGTTCCGTAGAAAGAAGTTAAATAAAACACAAGTGATTGAGTTTGGTTTAACTAAACTAAAATAACTAAGCAAAGTAAAGAGATTGAATATTAGAGAGAGATGGGTCAGGATCCAATTGCGTTGTATTGTGGATTTGTTTGACTTGTCTCTGCTCAATGCAATGGTATATCATTGCCTCGGTAGTACTGTAGATTATTGCCATGGCAGCGATAGTACTGTCCGCCACGGCAATCCCTTGCTCGTGGGTGGACTTTACCAAAGTTCGGCAAAGTGTCCTTGAATGACTCCGCTTATCCCTAAGTCAGAGTGTTGTTAATGACTAGTCCTTGATGATACCTCCAGGTGTGAACCAATTATACTCACCAACCAATCTCACACTTCTTTTAGCCGTTGAAACTCTTAACCTATCCCTAGGCTGAGTTAGTATTTCGTGATTGAAACACCGTACTTACCCCTTTCGTGAATCTAACTCTCCCGAGCTTAGATAAATGGATTACTCACAAACTTCTCTCCCGAGCTTGAATGCAAGAACAAGGAATAAAAAAGGATAAGCAAACCTTGATAATTTTATTGCATTGAAACAAAGACAAAGTACAATCTCCTCTCACATATACTAAACAACCTTCACCTAAACCCTAAGAACGCTTAGAACAAGATTGAGAGAAAGAAAACAAGTTATGATTCGGCTCTTTCTCCCTAGGTATTCCGTTTATGTTACATTGGATGGCTAGGTCTATATATAGGCTAGACCTAGGGCAAACCTTTCCTAAGTAGAATACAACTTGGAGTAGGGAACAAGTAATGTACATAATTAAAACATTTCCAAGTTAAATTCAGTTAAGGGGGCGTTCCCGCGTGGCCTTGTCTTGGGCTTTTCCTCATTCTAGCCAGCTTCGATCCATGGGCTTTATGTCCAGACACGTCCCTTGGATTTTTATCTTCCAATCGCCTATAGTCTTGCTTCCTGGCTCTCTGTTGCTACCTCGGCCTTGTCGCTGCCGCGGCACTGGTTCTCCTGCATAGATATAAAAATGCAGTAAAACGTGCCTTTTCTGTAAATATTATCTCTATAAGCATAACTTCTGAATATATCACATTAAGTACATGCATTGGTCCAAGTGGGTGTAAATTCGGTGATTAATGCCAACAAAAGGCGTAAAAAGTGATAGTGAGTTGAGCACTTATCAACAGTGTCTGGCATGTCTGCCGTGTACTGGGCCCCGACAGCAGTATCAGCAGTGAACTGCTGGGGCGTTGCTTGAACTGGTTCCACCTGCGTGATCTGCATAACTTTAAGGCAAAAGTCTCTGGTCCATCCGCGTCTTTGGGGAGTGTATTCGTCCGTGTCTTATATTGGTACACCTGCGGCAACACACAAGCCAGTGATCAAACATGGGAAATATAATGGTCCTATATCCTTCTTACCGCATTCATGAATTTCACGTAAGATGATCTCTCCAACGTTGATGCTCCTCTTGTTGATGAGCGATTGGATGAGTACCAATCGCTTTCGGTCCACCGTGCTGTTGTGGGATGTGGGAATGAGACGTTGCTTGACAAACGTATTCTGAAGTTTTGCCTCGGGCTTTAAACTCTACCTTGCTACAGATCCTCTATGGGCACCGGTTTCCCATAGAGTGTTCATGTAGCAAAGATCGTCTTTAATCAACTCTTAGTCCTCGACAGTGATATCCTCCATGAATTCAGCGTGAACATCATGGTCTGGAGTGAGGCCGTAGAATTGGTTGAAGGTCTCGGCATCTAGCTGGACAGGCCTGTCTCGACAGTGGAAAAAGAGGGAATCTTTGCTGGGCCTGTGCGCATAGAATTCCCGCACGATGGTAGCGTTCGCCTGGGCAGGTTGAAGGCAGAAGATTTCCCAGTCTTGGTACTTGATTCTGTCGAAGAGATAATGCTCGATGCCATAATTTTTATCATCCGAGTGTTGGAAACCTTGTTCTTCCCACAATTGTCGGGCAATGAAAGACCTGTTGAAGCGGTTTTCAACATTGGTAGGGGCAAAGCGCTTTTAAGTAGCCATAAAGATTGTGAGAGATTGATTTCTTGGAGATTTTCTTGGAAGGAATCTGGGAATTTCACGAAGATTTGTGAGTAGGCAGAGAGTATTGTGAGAGCAAGATTGTTAAGAATTCTAAAGAAAACAAGAATGCAAGAGTGAATAGTTCAAGAGGGAGGGGTTGCTTATATAGGCCTCGGCCTTGTGATCGTTCGAATCCACTAGCCGTTTTGTAGCCGTTACTCTTTACTACCGTTTCCTTTTCTGCCGCGGCAGGAATCTCGGTAGACTAGCCGTTACATTGTTTTACCCGTTAAAACTGCTACGACTCTGACACTGTTTTCTGCCTCGGCAGATTTCCTGCTGTGAATTATTTCTCCTTTATTCTTGCTTATTATCTTAAATGAAAATTAAACACAAACAAGAAAAGTACTTAAAGCAAAAACGAATTTAGAAAAATAAACTAAACTAATCCTAATAGCATAATAATATAAAAGGAAAAGGGAAGAGATCATGTTACTGGTGGAGTGCATGCAAATGCATCTCCCAAGATGATTCTCTTTTGTTGGCCAAAATTATAAATCAGTTGTGGGCCACTCCCTTTTGTTGTGTGTCCATCCACTTTGAGCTTGATCTTTTTGCCAAATAGCCTGCCGAGCATGCTGCCAAGGCAAGATATTTTGGTGTCTACTGTGTGGATGGCTTTGCACTCTTCTGGATCATCATATTTTTTAAGTTGTGGAATGCATTTAGTTTGACTTGTTGGTCATTAACCCTCATTGTCAATTCTCCTTTTTCCACATCAATTAAGGTGCGTCCAGTTGCAAGGAAATGTCTCCCCAAGATGATCGGTGCATTATCATCTGCTTCACAATCAAGGACAAGAAGATCAGCAAGAAAAATAAATTTATCGACTCTTACCAGTATGTCCTCGATTTTGCCTTCTGGTTGCACATATGATCGATCCGCTAGTTGGAGCATAACTGTTATAGGTTTTGCCCTTCCTATTCCAAGCTTTTGGAAGACAGATTTGGGCATTAGATTGATGCTTGCTCCAAGGTCGCATAGGGCCTTACCTTCATAATTTTTACCTATCGCACAAGGTATGATAAAGCAGCCAGGATCCTTCAATTTTGGTGGCATGCGATTGTGCAGCATTGCCATACATCCCTCGGTAGCAGCCACTGTTTCAAACTCACCTATTCGTTTTCTCTTGGACACCATGTCTTTTAAGAACTTGGCATAATTAGGAATTTGTTCAATTGCCTCTACGAATGGTATGTTAATGTGGACTTGCTTTAAAATGTCAAGGAATTTCTTGAATTGCTGGTCCTGTTTTTGCTTTTTCAATCTTTGTGGGAAAGGTGGTGGTGGTCTCATCTCGTCCAGGGTTTCTTTAGTTTGGAATTTAATACCTGGCACCACTGGGGTTGTTGCTGTCTCGGCAGACTGTTTAGAAGCTGCAGCGCTTTCTGCCGGGGCAGTGTTATCAGAATCAGTTTGCTCAGCCTCCTCTTTTGCTTGGTCTGCTGATTGAATTTGGCTTGCTGGAATCTTTTCCTTCAGCTATAGACCACTCTTAGTAGTGATTGCTTTACACTGTTCATGGCCCATTACCTTAGCAACTTCAGTATTGCTAGGTAGTCCTCCTTGTGGTCTAGTGTTTATGTTTTGAGCAAACTGCCCAATCTGAGTTTCTAGAGTTTTAATAGCCGCTTCTTGATTCTGCAACCTCATCTCAGTTCTATTCATGAAAGCATCTGTCCTTTTGATGAAATTATTGTTCTCTACCATGTATGACTTTGTTTTCATCATAAAGGCTTTAAGAGTGTTCTTTAACGAACTTACCGATTGCTGATGTATCTGCTGCTGCGGCATTGGCTACTGGACCTGCGGCGGCGGCAAATGTTGCATTGGTTGCTGGAATCTTGAGGGTTGGGTGGTTGGGTTTAAGGCATTGTTAGGATTGCTCCATGACAGGTTCGGATGCCTCTTCCATGAGGGATTGTATGTGTTGGCCATCATATTGGTTCGGTTGTAATTTCCAACATACATACCGGTTTCTTGATTCATACAATCAGAGGAATTGTGGTTACCTCTACATAAATCACAAAAAGAATCAATCACCTTAACCTCGCGAATATTTTGTTGTAGTTGCAAATTTTGCACCATCTTTGTAAGAGAAGCCAATTGTGCTGCCACTGAATTTGATGTATCTAACTCATTCACCGTGGCTTGGCGTCTTACACCTCCTCGCCTAGATGTAGGAAATTGAAAGTCGTTCTTTGCGAGTTTGTTCAGTATCTCAATAGCTTCCTCAGGTGCCTTGTCCAAGAGTGTTCCGTTTGCCGAGACATCTAACATCATTCTTGTCGGGGCATTCATGGCATTATAGAACATGGTCACTTGTGTCCATAGGGGAAATCCATGCAAATGACACTTGTGCAATAACTCCCTGTAGCGCTCCCATGCCTCATACATAGGTTCGTCATCTGCCTGTCGAAAAGAAGTGATTTCATTACGAATTCTATCATATAAATTTGTAGGATTAAAATGCGTAATAAAATCACGACAGAGTTCACTCCAAGATCCAATAGATCCTGCTGGAATGCTATTTAACCAGGCTTTCGGCATATCCCTCAGTGAATAGGGGAGAATAGCTTCAATCTCAAGACATCTTCATGGACTCCTTGGATTTTAAAAGAATTGCATATCTCCATGAAGGACTTGAGATGCTGCCTTGCATCTTCAGTTACAGACCCACCAAACTGTCCAATGGTATTAAGCATATTGAACATGACAGGTTTCAGTTCAAAGTGGGCTGCTTCTATCTCCGGTATAACGACTCCTGGGTTTAATCCATTTAAATCCTCTTCTAGGAAGTCTTTGATAGTGAGCTACCGTAGCCCTGGTGGCGGCAGAAGACCTCCATTGCCAGCAAGTAAGTTTTGTCCTGCCGGGTGATCTACCATAGCTTCTTGGATTTGTCTTCTCAACCTTTGCCTTGTTCGTTCAATCTCTGTGTCTAACTCGTACAAAGGGTTGGTTAGGTTGGCCCCCGGTCATACACCAAGAAAAACAAAGGTAAAATCAAAATTTAAAAATAAAAAGCAAGAAAATAAAGAAAACAAAATTTAGTTGTCAATCCCCGGCAACGACGCCAAAAACTTGTTGCGTTTCAAAAGTGCGCAATTGGTTAAAGTGGACACATCGCAAGTAATAAGTGATAAATATTTATCAAATTATCGTCTCCATAGGGATTGGTATACTCAATATGTCTTCTTCGTCTTCTTGTTGTGTAGAAAGAAATAAAACACAAGTAATTTGGGTTGGATAAACTAAAATAAAACAACTAAGCAAAAGAATGAAATGTGATAAATAGAGAAAGAGGTCAGGATCCAGTTGCGTTGTATTATGGATTTGATTGACTGGTCTCTGCCCAATGCAATCGCATATCACTGCCTCGGCAACACTGCAGATTACTGCCTTGGCAGCGACAATACTGTCCGCCGCGGTAATCCCTTGCTCGTGGGTGGACTTTACCAAAGTTTGGCAAAGTGTCCTTGGATGACTCCGCTTATCCCTAAGTCGAAGTATTGTTGATGACTAGTCCTTGATGATACCTCCCGGCGTGAATCAATTGTACTCACCAACCAATCTCACACTTCTTTTAGCCGCTGAAACTCTTAACCTATCCCTAGGCCGAGTTAGTATTTCGCGATTGAAACACCGTACTTACCCCTTTCGTGAATCTAACTCTCCCGAGTCTAGATAAATGGATTACTCACAAACTTCTCTCCCGAGCTTGAATGCAAGAACAAAGAATAACAAAGGATAAGCAAACCTTGATAGTTTTATTGCATTGAAACAAAGACAAAGTACAATCTCCTCTTACAAATACTAAACAACCTTCACCTAAACCCTAAGAAAGCTTAGAACATAGTTTGAGAGAAAGAAAACATTGAATCTATGAATCGGCTCTCTCTCTAGGTATATCTCTAATACATTGGACGGCTAGGTCTTATATAGGCTTGACCTAGGGCAAACCTTTCCTAAGTAGAATACAACTTAGAGTAGGGAACAAGTCATGTACATAAATAAAATATTTCCAAGTTTAATTCAAATAAGAGGCTTTCCCGCGTGGCCTTGTCTTGGGCTTTTCCTCATGCTAATCAGCTCCAATCCATGTGCTTTATGTCCAGAAACGTCCCTTGGATTTTTCTCTTCCAATCGCCTACAGTCTTGCTTCCTAGCTCTCAGCTGCTGCCTCGGCATTAGGTCCTGCCTCGACCATGTTGCTGCCGCGGCACTGGTTCTCCTGCACAGATATAAAAATACAGTAAAACTTGTCTTTTCTATAAATATTATCTCTATGAGCATAACTTCTAAATATATCACATTAAGTACATGCATTGGTCCGAGTGGGTGTAAATTCGGTGATTAAAGCCCATAAAAGGTGTAAAAAGTGATAGTGAGTTGAGCACTTATCAGAAATAATCAAGTGGCTTGATGCAGGAATTTTCTATCCTATCTCTGACAGTGCATGGGTAAGTCCGGTACATTGTGTACCAAAGAAAGGTGGTATGACTGTCATAACCAACGAGAACAACGAGCTAATCCCAACCAGGACTGTGACCGGTTGGAGGGTTTGTATGGATTATCGCAAGTTGAATAAGGCAACAAAGAAGGATCACTTCCCTTTACCATTTATTGATGAAATGCTTGATAAACTTGCTGGTAAGCCTTATTACTGTTTTCTTGATGGTTATTCAGGATACAATCAAATTGCCATTGATCCAGAAGACCAGGCAAAAACCACCTTCACTTGCCCATATGGGACATATGCATTTAGAAGGATGTCGTTCGGCCTGTGCAATGCCCCGACAAACTTTCAGTGATGCATGATGACAATTTTTTCTGACATGATAGAGGACTTCCTAGAGATATTCATGGATGATTTTTCAGTCCTTGGAGATAGATTCAATCACTGCCTTGGCAATCTCAAAAAAGTGCTACAAAGATATGAGGAATCCAATCTAGTCCTAAACTGGGAAAAATGCCACTTTATGGTAAATGAAGGCATAGTATTGGACCATAAAATATCATCACAAGGAATCGAAGTTGATAAAGCCAAGATTGATGTGATAAAGAATTTACCTCCACCAATTTCTATGAAAGGAATTCGAAGCTTCTTGGGCCATGCAGGTTTTTATAGAAGGTTTATTTCAAATTTTTCAAAAATTTCTAAACCTCTTTGTAACTTGCTTGAACAAGATAGAAAATTCGAATTCAATGAGGAATGAACTGAAGCATTCGAAGCTCTCAAGGAGAAACTGATCACTGCACCGATAGTGATCCCACCAGATTGGTCCCTGCCATTTGAATTCATGTGTGACGCTAGTGATCATGCTGTCGGGGCAGCACTTAGGAAGAGAAAGAACAACCTGTTCCATGTAATCTACTATGTTAGTAAAACGCTTAATGATGCCCAAATCAATTACACCACAACAGAAAAAGAATTACTAGCAGTAGTATTTGCTTTTGACAAATTTCGATCATATCTTATCGGAACAAAGGTTACTGTCCACACTGACCATTCAGCAATTAAGTACCTATTCTCAAAGAAGTATGCCAAGCCTAGACTGATTAGATGGATCCTTCTTTTACAGGAATTTGATGAGGAAATCAAAGATAGAAGAGGTACAAAAAATCAGGTAGCGGATCACCTCTCCAGATTGGAGTACAAAGAAAATAACAACTCACCTGAAGAAATACAAGATACATTCCCAAATGAACAAATATTGCATATTGCAACAACTGCAAGGGACACTGCCGACACAGAGACCACGGCAGCATACAACTGTGCTGCCGAGGCATTATCTAAATACATCTTCGCAACATTAACAGAAGACCTTGCTGCAGTAACAGCCACCCCCTAGTATACTGATCTTGTTAATTATTTAGCTAGTGGTATTATCCCTTATAACCTTAACTATAACGAAAAGAAGAGGTTTCAGCATAATGCAAAGCATTATTTCTGGGACGACCCTCTTCTGTTTAAACATTGTGCAGATCAGGTTATAAGAAGATGTGTCCCAGAAGAAGAACAGAAACCAGTACTCCAGCAATGTCATGATTCACCTTGCGGTGGGCATTTTGGAGGAAATAGAACAGCAGCAAAGGTGCTCCAATCAGGCCTCTATTGGCCCACACTCTACAAAGATTCCCACGACTATTACAAAAACTGTGACCGATGCCAACGCACGGGCAATATCTTGAGACGGTATGAGATGCCATTACAACCCATATTGGAAGTGGAACTATTTGATGTTTGGGGCATAGATTTCATGGGACCATTCCCATCATCCCAAGGCAATCTCTACATCTTAGTAGCAGTGGATTATGTATCAAAGTGGGTCGAAGCAATTGTCATACCTCACAATGATTCCAAGACAGTTCAAAAATTTCTCAAGAAAAATATTTTTACAAGATTTGGAATCCCTAGAGCAATAATAAGTGATGAAGGTAAACACTTTGATAACATACTCATTGCCGCGGCACTAAAGAAACTCTGCATCACCCACAGACTTGCTACGACCTACCACCCACAAACAAATGGGCAAGCTGAAATATCAAACAAGGAATTAGAACAGATCCTTGAAAAGGTGGTAAATCCATCTCGAAAGGATTGGTCTTATCGTCTAGACGATGCTTTATGGGCCTATAGGACAGCCTTCAAAACCCCATTGGGAACATCTCCATATAGGCTTGTATTTGGGAAAGCTTGCCACTTACCTGTAGAAATTGAGCATAAATCCTATTGGGCAGTAAAGAATTTAAACATGGATTGGGAAAAAGCTAGCCAGAAAAGACTGCTAGACCTTAATGAGATAGAAGAATTCCGAACAGCAGCCTATGAGAATGCCAAGATCTATAAAGAGAAAACTAAAACATGGCATGATCGTAAGTTACTGCCTAGACAGTTCCTGCCGAGGCAACTCGTTCTCCTTTTCAACTCTAGGCTCAAACTGTTTCCAGGAAAACTCAAATCCAGATGGTCAAGCCCATTTGAAGTTGTTCGAGTTTACCCACATGGAGAAGTAACGATCAAATCACCAAAGGATGGGCATGAATTCAAAGTGAATGGCCAACGTTTGAAGCACTATTCTGGGCCACATGACATAAAGACTATGGAGACCATCACCTTAGGAGATGCACTTGCACGCACTCCTATTGAGACTTAATGCCTCGATCTTCCATTTTATTTTACTGCAATTTTTAGGAATAATTTTAATTTCGCTTTTATTTTAGGTTATTTAATACTTTCTTATTGATTATATTTTGTTTTTGACAATAAGCACGGAAACGAAGTGGACACTCCATTACAAAAGACAACCCAACGAAAGATTGTTACAAGCAGCTCTTCGGAGTCCCTTTAAATTTTTATTCAATACTTTTTCTCTTTATATGCTGCTTGTATCTTTATATGCTCCTTGTTTTCATATTTTGCTGCCCGCTATTTTCTTCTGATGTAAAGCATTGAGGACAATGCTTGGTTTGAGTTTGGGGGTGTAGAGCCTCTTCTGAGGCAATCTACTATCGAGGCCTTGCCAAGAAAAGGGAGCATTTAAGTGAATTTTTTTTCTTTATGCTCACCGCTTTACTTGAATCAATTTCCTATACTTTTGCACTGCCCATCATCAGTATTACCTTAGTTTATTCTTTAAGGCTATAGAAATATTTCTCCTTACCATGGTTAGGTCCTGTTAAGAAGGTTTAACCTTAGGATACTTAAGGATGAAAACTTAGAAGCTTACTATAAGATAAATTTTAAAAACACTTTTGGGACTTGTTGGATTATAGGAATTCTTTTAATGAACATAGGTGATAAAGACTTAGATTTTTTGGACAAGTGACTAGAGGTGCCTATCACCGGCTCTAGGAATTACTCTTATTCATACTAGAGGTGCCCGAAATTGGCTCTAGTATGCTAAAAAGAATATCAAAAGAAAGAAGGAATTAGTGATGAGAAAAACACAATCGTTGAGGTGCCCGAAATTGGCTCAAGAATTGGTGGTTTAGAAAAGAAGAGAACACTTAACCAAAATCTACTTGTCTTGAACTTAGAGTTTATCTAAGAAAGCCTTTAATCAAACTGGTCCAAAAAAACCCACACACTCACTAAATCTTATAGTTTGTTTCTAGGTAAAACCTTGGGTAGCCGAAAGGTTAAGTCTAAAGAATAGGCATAGTTATGGTGGGGAGAATAGATGGAAACATAAGACCAAGAGAGAATAGAGTTTGGCAAATTGATGGTTTGCATTGCTTGAGGACAAACAATAGTTCGAGTTTGGGGGTGTGATAAGTGCTCAACTCACTATCACATTTTACACCTTCTATGGGCATTAATCATTAAATCTACACCCATTTGGACCAATGCATATACTTAATGTGATATATTTAGAAGTTATGCTTATAAAGATGAAATTTACAGAAAAGGCAAATTTTATTGCATTTATACATCTGTGTAGGATAAACTAGTGCCGCGACAGCAACATGCCCGAGGCAGGACCTGATGTCGAGGCAGCAACAGAAAGACAAGAAGCGATATTGTAGGCGATTGGAAGAGAAAAATACAAGGGACGTTTCTAGACATGCAACACATGGATCGGAGCTGGTTAGCATGAGGAAAAGCCCAAGACAAGGCCACGCGGGAAAGCTTCTTATTTGGAATAAACTTGGAAATATTTTATTTATGTACATGACTTGTTCCCTACTCCAAGTTGTATTCTACTTAGGAAAGGTTTGCCTTAGGCCAAGCCTATATAAGACCTAGCCGTCCAAGGGAATAGGGGAGAGTCGATTCTTGGAGTGTTCACCCTAGGACTCATTGTTTTCTTTTTCTCAAATTATGTTCTAAGTTTTCTTAGGGTTTAGGTGAAGGTTGTTAAGTATTTGTGAGAGGAGATTGTACTTTGTTCTTTGTTTCAATGCAATATCAAGGTTTGCTTATTCTTTGCCATTCTTTGTTCTTGCATTCAAGCTCGGGAGGGAAGTTTGTGAGTAATCTATTTATCTAGACTCGGGAGAGTTAGATTCACGAAAGAGATAAGTACGGTATTTCAATCGCGAAATAATAACTCGGCCTATGGATAGGTTAAGAGTTTCAGCGGCTAAAAGAAATGTGAGATTGGTTGATGATTATAATTGATTCACACCAGGAGGTATCATCAAGGATTGATCACCAATAGTACTTCGACTTATGGATAAGCGAAGTCATCTAAGGACACTTTGCCGAACTTTGATAAAGTCCACCCACGAGCAAGGGATTGCCGCAGCGGACAAGTATCGTCGCTGCCAAGGCAGTAATCTGTAGTATTGCCGAGGCAGTGATGTACAATTGCATTGGAAGGAGACAAGTCTATCAAATCCAGAATACAACACAACTGGATCCTGCCCTCTCTCTTAATCAGATCTCATCTCTATTTTTAGTTTTCTTTATTTCAATTTATTTAGTTTCATCAAAACCAAATTTACCTGTGCCTTTATTTTATTTCTTTTTACAGAGCAAGAAGACGAAGGAGGCATGATAAGTGCTCAACACACTATCACTTTTTACTCATTTTATGGGCATTAATCACCAAATATACACCCACTTGGACCAATGCATGAACTCAATGTGATATATTTAGAAGTTAAGCTCATAAAGATAATATTTACAGAAAAGGCACGTTTTACTGCATTTTTATATCTCTGCAGGAGAACCAGTGCCGCGGCAGTGATAAGGCCGAGGCAGGACCTGATGTCGAGGCAGCAGCAGAGAGCCAGGAAGCAAGACTGTAGGCGATGGAAAGATAAAAATCCAAGGAACGTGTCTGGACATAAAGTCGTCTAAGAGGAGAAAAAGGACGAGAGTTTTTGGCACAAAGCACTTAGCATCATAGAGAGAGCCGACTCCACCTTAGAGTTTAGATTTCTCTTTTATTCTTTATTATGTTCTAAGTTTCTTTAGGCTTAGGTGAAGGTTTTAGAGTATTAGTGAGAAGAGATTGACTTTTGTTTCTTGTTTTAATGCAATAAAATATCAAAGTTTGCTTATTCTTTGCCATTCTTTGTTCTTGCATCCAAGCTCGAGAGAGAAGTTTACAAGTAATCCATTTATCTAATATCGAGAGAGTTAGATTCACAAAAGGAATAACTACGGTGTTTCAATGGGGAAACACTAACTCGGCCTAGAGATAGGTTAAGATTTTCAGCAGCTAAGAGAAGTGTGGGATTGGTTGGTGATTACAATCAAGGACTGGTCATCAACAGTACTTCAACTTAGAGATAAGCGGAGTCATCAAAGGACACTTTGCCGAACTTTGATAAAGTCTACCCAAGAGCAAGAGATTGCCGCGGCGGACAAGCATCATCGTTGTCGAGGCAGTAATCTGCAGTACTGCCGAGGCAGTGTTGTGCGATTGCATTGGACAGAAAAAAGTCAATTGAATCCACTATACAACACAACTGGATCCTGGCCACTTCTTTAATCTGTTTATTCTCTTTTTATTTAATTTTCTTTATTTAGTATTCATCAACCCCAATCTTACATGTGTTTTTATTTTATTCCTTTTCAGAGCAAGAAGACAAAAGAAGGCATATTAAGTAGACCAATCCCTGTGGAGACGATATCTGATATACTTATCACTTTATTACTTGCGACATGTTCACTTGCACAATTTGCGCACTTTTGACACACAACATATTGCAAACACCAATAAGTTCATTCAGAGAGCCAAAACTTTCATGGATAGAACAGAGATGAGAATGCAAAATAATGAAGTTGCTCTCAAGACACTGGAAACTGCAGTAGGAAAGATGGCACAACAGATGAAAAGCCGACCCATAGGAAGTCTCCCTAGCGATACTGAAGTCGCTAGAACTAGTCCTCATGAAAAATGCAAAGCAATATCCACAAGAAGTGGATTACAACTAAAGGACCCTGAAATACCTGCTCAGACAGTAGGTAAGAATACGGAGACAGTCGCACCTCAAGTAGCTACTGATGAAATACCTAAGGCCAAGGAACTAGCAGACATTGCCGACGATGCTTCCATACCAGATGATGCCGCTACCACACCGCAAATAAGATTTCAATACAACGAAAGAATTGAAGATTTGCGGCTACCACCACCTTTCCCACAAAGGTTGAAACAACAAAAGTAAGAATATCAGTTTAAGAAATTTCTAGACATTCTTAAACAGGTACATATAAATATACCTTTGGGGGAGGCAATTAAACAAATGCCCAACTACGCCAAGTTCCTTAAAGATATTATATCAAAAAGGAAAAAAATAGGGAAATTTGAAACGGTTGTCGCGACAGAAGTGTGTGTGGCAATTGTAACCCCCTTAGTCCGGCCTGGACGGAACCGACACTAACGGGTTACACGGGGAATATCGAACCAAACCCGCGAGGGTCCAATTCGATAAACAACCCTGAAAACCGATATGTTTTTTTTCCTTAACTAGATGCATAATTAAGTTCCTATGTGTGTCGAGGTCATGCATAACGAAAATGGAAACATTCGATTCACAATTGATCATTCAACTCGCAAATATAACATAAGAACCAAAACGTAAATAACTTTAATTCCTATAATAAACCGGAGTTTCAATCTTCCAAGGTTCAATTAAATATGCACAGAACACGCACATTAAAATTCAGGTCAATCGGATCATTATAGCATCATCAATCTCATGTTTCATTAAATAGGGACCTAATTGTAAAGCTCACAAATCATAGAGACTAAAATCAACATTTATTTACCAATACGAATTTAAGTGAACATCATGCATCAAGGTGATATTACCATTCGAAATGTTATTCATTGCATCTATATTCGATCGTGGGAAGACGTCCAATCTTATACAAAATTTTCAACACTTAGAATGTCATTTTTGGTCAGGGGTATTGATATCTTAGGTCTGGGTATCGATACTGTGACGTGGAGCTAGCCTCGTTACACTTTGAAGGTCAGGGGTATCGATACCTACAAAGGTGGTATCGATACCACAGTGACCAGTGGGGTAATTGCATCGAATCATGCTTCGGTACCACCCCAAATTAAGCCTTGGGTATCGATACCCTTACTAGAGCTATTGATACCCCCTGTGCAATTTGACAAGTTTGAACATTCAAAGTTAATTCCACCCATTCAAACATAACAATTAATCACCCCTAATTATATGCATAATTTCCTAAGCATAAAGAACAATTTTAAAGCACACAATTACCAACAACATGGACCTCAAAATTATTTATAGGCATGCTTCCTATGTTATGATTAAAAACAAGAATGTTCATGCATGTACATGCTACAAACAATTCAAAACAATATCACCAATCATCAAACCACAATCAAGGTAATACAAGGTCTTATTACAAGTCATTAACCAAAGCAAAACACACTCTCATAAGGGATAGGTTTACACATTGCCGAGCCCCGATTTATTTGCCAAATCATACCAAAATGTGAGGTCTTTTCCCCTTGGTCCTCTTGCTCCAAATGCAGCCCCAAATGTCTCTATTTTTCTGCAAAGATGAAAAGAGAGCTTAAGCAAAACATGCTTAGTGAGGAAGCTCTAAACAAGATCATCAATGCATCGAATTAAAACTATATTGAAAACCATAACTTGTAATGCTTTTTCTAAAACCAAGCATGCTTAACAAATCATGTTCATGTTCATAATACCAAAAAATTTTCCTTGAGTATGCAAGGAATTATCAATTCATTTCACAAATGATGCACAATGTTCCAAATATTTCTATGTTTGTATATTGGCTTTCTAGTGATCACTTAATGTGAACCTCAAGTTCACCGAATACACGGATCCATTGATTAGAGACCTTTAGTCTCGTCATGACACAAAGTCACCATTGACATGACACGAAGTCACCATTGACACGACACAAAGTCACCATTATTAGCTCTACCACGTACGATTGGACACATAGTCACCCTTGTTACGTGTAGGCGGCTCTTATGCACCAGCCCTCGTCGACAAGCGAAACGAGCCCTCGTCGATGCTCCGACGGTAACGCCAACGCACCAGCCACTTATGCACCTTCTTGCACTACCTCTACAACATTAAAAACAGAGCATATTCACATCACAACATGCTCAAAACAGCAACCACATTTAACCTTTACAAAGCTATCGAAAACCTTGCCGAAAAGACCGAAAACTAAGCCGAAACTTATCCGAAACAACATCAGTCCTTAACCTTATGAATCTAACATCTAATCCACCTCAATTATGAACTAAAAACACTTCCAAACCATCCTTATACCTCCAGCAAGAGCAGAACACTTAAAACAGCCCCTAAAATAACCGAAAACCACCTTAAAACACCACCGATTGTATTATTCCGGGATTAATTTGATATTAAATCATTACAAGACTCAATCAATCATTTAATTGACCTAATATCATAATTAAATCATCGTAAATCCAGCATCAATTGAGATCTCAAAAGATTTCACAAAAACCTTCACAAAACTCATAAATCTTGAATTAGAAACACAAAATTAAATATCAATTGTTAACTAGCAAGCCAATACTTGGGAACTTCAATAAAGAACCTTAGAAAAAGATTAGAAATCAGAATTTACCTTAGAGATTTGCTCCACCAAAAAGATGCGAAATCCTTCCTTGATTTCCTTGAAAATGATGTTGATTTTGCAAAAAAATTGATGAGTAGGTTTTGTAGAGAATGAAAGGATGAGTATAATGAAATAAATCTTGTAGAAAATGATGAAGAAATCAACAAGTAATGAAGAAATTTGGAGAAGAAGATGAAGAGAAAATGGAGGTAAAATTTTGAGAGAAAAGATGAGAAAATGGGAAGTTACAAAAGAAAAGAAAATTATCATCTAAAATAAAGCCATTTAAAAACAATTTTGGTGGATAAATCATTAATTAAAAATAAATTGGGTTTATGTCCCTTTAAGGATTCTAAGTATGGCTTGCTTTCCAATTTAGTCACTAAAAATACTTATTTCCGAAAATTACTAATTAAATCCCCAAATCTTTTCCAAAATTACAATTTAGTCACTAGTACAAAATTAAGCCCAATTAAAAATCAAATTAAGGCTCAAATAATATTCCTTTAACTTTAAAACACCATTTTAATATTTTTAAAACCATTTCACAAAATTATTACTTATCCGAATAAAATATTCTTATTTTAATTTTTCCCGGAATAATGAACCCTAGGAATCCGAATCGACCCGAATCGAATTTTCCCCAACAAACACTCAAGCTACTAACCCCAAAATCGGAATGTTACAACTCTACCCCTCTTAAGAAAATTTCGTCCTTGAAATTCTTACCTGAAGCAAACAAGTGAGGAAACTACTCCTCCATACTTTTCCTTGTCTCCCACGCTACCTCTTCAACACTTGGTGTCTCCAAAGCACTTTAACCAAATTTATGGTCTTCCCTCGAAGAACCTTTGTATCTACATCCAAAATCTTCATCGATTCTTCCTCATAACTCATATCCGCTCTTAACTCAATCTCCTCAACCGGAACAACATGAGAGGGATCTGATCTATACCTAAGAAGCATCGATACATGAAAAACATCGTGCATCCTACTCAACTCCTCTGGCAACCTTAACCGATAAGCAACAGGACCAATACGCTCCAACACCTCATATGGCCCAATGAAACGAGGACTCAACTTATCCTTCCGTCCAAATCTCATCACTTTCTTCCATGGCGAAACTTTTAGAAACACTTTGTCCCCGACATCGTACTCTATCTCCCTATGCTTTAAATCGGCATAAGACTTCTGTGTATCTGAAGCCCCCTTCAGCTTAGCACAAATAAGCTTAACCTTCTCATCCTTATCTTTCAACACTTGTGGTAAAGGAACATACTTTTGTCCAACTTCCTTCCAACATAAAGGTGTACGACACCTACGCCCATATAAAGCCTCAAACGGTGCCATCTGTATACTTGCCTGGAAACTATTATTGTAAGCAAACTCCACCCAAGGCAATTGTTTCTCCCATGAACCTTGAAACTCAATTATGCAACATCTCAACATATCCTCCAAAGTCTGAATAACACGTTCAGACTGATCATCCGTTTGCAGATGATAAGTCGTACAAAAGCTAAGCCTTGTACACAAAGCAACTTGCAAACCCTTCCAAAACTTAGAGGTAAAGCGCAGATCTCTATCCGATATGATCGACTTAAGCACACCATGCAACTTCACCACCTCAAAAACATACAACCCCGCTAACTTATCCATAGAATACGTCGTATGCACGGCAAGAAAATGTGCACACTTCGTAAACCTATCAACAATCACCCATATAGAATCCTTTTTGGACGGCGTCAAGGGTAACCCCGTCACAAAATCCATAGTCACTCTCTCCCACTTCCACTCCGGAACTTGAACCGGTTGCAACAAGCCTGCAGGGAACTAATGTTCAGCTTTTACCCGCTGACACACCATAAATCGCGACACAAACTCCGTCACATCCTTTTTCAAACCAACCCTAAAATACACATTTTTGAGATTCCTGTATATCTTCACACTACTCGGATGCATAGCATACGGACTAGTATGAGCTTCTACAAAGATAGCTTGTCTCAGCTCAACACCATCTGGCACCATAATCCGACCTCTAAAACATAAAACCTCATCATCATCAAAATGATATTTGATCGGTCTACCTTCAACAACATCTTCCACAAAAGGCACCAAAGCCTCATACTCCAACTGTTTCACCTTTATCATCTCCACCAAAACAGGTTTTACCTACGACTATGTCACAAAACCATTTTCCTTTAAAATATTCCACTTAGCAAACATTTCCCTCAACTCCACCGCTGTCTTATGGCTCAAAGCATCAGCTACCACATTAGCTTTCCCCGGATGATACTCAATAGACAATCAAAAATTTACCTTCTTCGGACAAACAACAAATTTGTCCCTCACACTGAAGCAACAACGCACAAACCACCACACTACTTCATCTTTCACAGAAAACATAACTCAAAAGAGAACTCTTTTCTTTTAGATCGATACTCAACTCTTAGCAACCACAACAGTTTCCATACCACATAGTCGAACTAACCCTCTTTTCAACATCCTCAATCATACAAGGTAACCATATAAACCTTCCATCAGCCTACGGTCCACACAACGACGCTCAACCAACAAGCCTCATACTGGCTTAACATAAAACCGCTAAACATGGTCTCAAGCAAACTCCATCGATGGCAACAACCTCATTAAGAGACATAGTCCTAGCATACCATCCCTCTACCTATGGATGACAAAACCCAATACTCAAAAGGAAGCCAATGTTGTTCCCCAAAAAAAGACCTCGAATCTAAACATGCTAGGACATACCACATATCCAACCCAACCAAAGGAACTTAGGACTCCAAGAGAACCGTACTCAAATAAACGATTGTTCCAGCCACACACCTAGAAAACCTCATCTCACCCTCAAAATTTTACTACCAAACTCATGATGATTCTTCCCAACTTACCAGTAGGACAAACAACCACCCATAACTCAACCATATCCAAAACAAGCCCACTCAAAAACACCTGCTCCTAACTTCTATTACAACACTGTACCACCAAACGCATAGGAAAGATTACCATATGCCCTTATCAAGACACCACTCCAACTCTGCAACCTTCTAAACAACCATGCGGCTCAGATAACCTAAAAGGTTCTTGACACAAAAACTTAACCTTGCCAAACACATCCTCAACTAGACCCTTACCAAACATCTGATCACGTCTTACCTCCGATCAAATTAACTAAGTTAGAGCCCCACTCATAGCTCCACTATTTTACCAGGACTCTCACATAGATTTAACCAAACAACTTTTCTCGTAACTCCACAGCAACCCTGGTTCATCCCACAAAACAAACACCCTTCACAGACATCCTTACACAAGCCAAGCCATCAACGATAGCTAACATTGAACAAAATATGCAACACCAGGAACCCACCACCTTTGTGTCAACACCCAACATCGTACTCATCTCAAAGTTAGTACCTCCAACTCAAGCTTAAGCCACCACAACAAAAACAACAACACACCTCAAACTTCGAGGTTCGCATGTTGCTAACTACCTCGACACCCAACTCAAAACTCTTCCCTAACCTTAACTCACTGATAAAGTCAACTCTTATCCTACCTATACCAAAACAAAATCCAAACTTGTCGAACTCTTCCTTCCACTCACCCCAACACCTCTTAATTTATAACCTTACCAAGGTTGTAACCACACTGATGAATCATCCACTAACATGAACCCACTGGACATAAATCTCACTACACTTTCAATAAAAGCAAGCTCAAAAGACCAAGTAACGGATATAGGTTATAAACTGTCCAACGGTCCTCGTCACACAACCCAGACACCATCACAATCTAACTTTAGCCGAGGTAAACCCAACTTAACTCCTTATACACACAATATGTGCACTTTCCACCTTTACGGCACAACTAAAACCTCACAAGGTCACAACAAAACCATGATTCAATCCCATGATACCATAACTCCCATACTAATATATATATGTTATCTTATTCTTTTATCAAGACTTGACCTAATACTCCTCAAGGCAAAACACCTGATCAGTCACAACCCTTAACCTAACCACACGTTAGACCATACAACAGAGAATTCCATGTAGTTTTTTTTCCACTAACCACGACGATAAACATCTCCCTTTTCTTTTAAAACAAATCCAAAATTTTTCAGAAAACAACACACCAAACCGTCTTACATCACATAACATGCCACAACCTTCTCACAACCTCCAAACTCTAACTGGAGAGAATTTGCAAAACTCAACCTTACATTTCTTAATGACCAACTCAAAACTAACCATAACTCAGGGTATCCCCCTCGGTTTCAAATATTCACAACTCTGGCCCAAAAGACCCATTCCTCATCCAAGACTATTCCCTATCCAAAAGGGTAACTTGCCCACAACACAACAAGCTCATGACCAAAAGAAAGCCTTTTCAACAATTTTTTTTAACAAACCTACACCCAAAAAGAACCAACCCAACACCACTTCCATCTTCAAAGGAGATACTCGCAAGTGTGAACAAATGTATATATGATTCCCTATATGCCCTCATCAATGCCTGTGCTAGTGCATGTAAATACAATTTCTAATGTCATGCTCGAGAATGAATGCACGCCCTACAATATCTATAGATATTTACATATATGTGCTCCTACACTATGCATGATTATTTGTTCACACTCACAAATAACATCCTTGATTCCAACAATTTCAAATACTAACTTGCTAACTATTTCCAAGTTAGGTTAGCAGCAGCCGCTCATCTTCAGCAGACTGAAATACACCTGTCAAAGCCTGAATGCACGGTGCAAACTCAGTTTCTAAACTGACCTCCCCGTATAACCGGAGGCACAAATACGGGTGAAGGGGGAAGGGAGATCACTCTTCCTTAGCAATTGTTTCACCCTCAAACTGACCATCAGTAATTATACTAGCACTATCTCAAGTCTCACGTCTCAGAGGCATATTCTAAAACTTTAAACACAAATTTAAACGTATAATCAAAACATAATATCAAAACATATTAGACTTACATTCGGGCAATATCCAAGGCAAACCTGAAGCATTTGAAAATGTATTGGCATTGGCAATGTGAAACCGTTATCCCTTTTTAACCATCATCACTCAAAGTACAACCATCATGCTTAAATATTCAACAAGTTAACAACGTAACAAGTTCAATCACACACTTTAGCAAACCTGGCTACACACTTTCGAAACTTGGCTCTGATACCACCAAATGTAACCCCTTTAGCCCAGCCTCGACGGAACTGGCACTAACGGGTTAAACGGGGAATATCAAACCAAACCCGCGAAGGTCCAATTCGATAAACAACCCTGAAAACCGATATGTTTTTTTCTTAACTAGATGCATAATTAAGTTCCTATGTGTGTCGAGGTCATGCATAACGAAAATGGAAACATTCGATTCACAATTGATCATTCAACTCACAAATATAACATAAGAACCAAAACGCAAATAACTTTAATTCCTATAATAAACCGGAGCTTCAATCTACCAAGGTTCAATTAAACATGCACAGAACACGCACATTAAAATTCAGATCAATCGGATCATTATAGGATCATCAATCTAATGTTTCATTAAATAGAGACCTAATTGTAAAGCTCATAAATCATAGAGACTAAAATCAACATTTATTTACCAATACGAATTTAAGTGAACATCATGCATCAAGGTGATATTACCATTCGAAATGTTATTCATTGCATCTATATTCGATCGTGGGAAGACGTCCAATCCTACACGAAATTTTCAACACTTAGAATGTCATTTTTGGTCAGGGGTATCGATACCTTAGGTCTGGGTATCGATACCCTGACGTGGAGCAAGCCTCGTTGCACTTCGAAGGTCAGGGGTATCGATACCTACAAAGGTGGTATCGATACCACAGTGACCAGTGGGGTAATTGCATCGAATCATGCTTCGGTACCACCCCAAATTAAGCCTTGGGTATCGATACCCTTACTAGAGGTATCGATACCCCCTGTGCAATTTGACAAGTTTGAACATTCTAAGTTAATTCCACCCATTCAAACATAACCATTAATCACCCCTAATTATATGCATAATTTCCTAAGCACTGTGACTTAGGGATAAGCCGAGTCATCCAAGGACACTTTGTCGAACTTTGGTAAAGTCTGCCCACGAGCAAGGGATTGCCACGGCAGACAGTATTGTCGCTGCCAAGGCAGTAAACTGCAGTGCTGCCGAGGCAGTGATATACGATTGCATTGGACAGAGACAAGTCAATCAATTCCATAATACGACGCAACTGGATCCTAGCCCATCTCTCTCTACTATTTTAATCCTTTATTTTTATTTAGTTATTTTACTTTAGATAAATCAAATCAACCCACTTGTGTTTTTATTTTTCTACAGAACAAGAAGGTGAAGAAAGCATATTAAGTATACCGGTCCCTGAGGAGACGATAACTCGATAAAATACTTATCACTTATTACTTGCGATGTGTCTGCTTGCACTAAACTCGCACTTTTGACACGCGACAAGTTTTTGGCGCCGTTGCCGGGGACTGGCAACTAAATTTTGTTTTCCTTGTTTTCTTGTTTCTTTTTAATTTTATTTTTATTTTACTTTTGTTTTTCTTGGTGTATGACCAGGGCCAATCCAACCAACCCCTTATACGAGTTAGATCCTGAGATTGAAAGAACAGGGTTAAGGTTGAGGAGACAAATCCGAGGAGTCATGACAGAGGTTCAGGCAGGACAAAATATACCTGCCGGCAATGAAGGTCTTCCGCGGCCACCTGGGCCGCGGCAGCTGACTGTCAGAGATTTCTTGGATGAGGACTTAAATGGACTAAACCCAGGAGTAGTTACACCGGAGATTGAAGCAGCCCATTTTGAACTTAAACCTGTTATGTTCAACATGTTAAATACAATTGGACAATTTGGTGGGTCTGCAACTGAAGACGCAAGGCAGCATCTCAAATCTTTCATGGAAATCTGCAACTCTTTCAAAATCCAAGGAGTCCATGAAGATGTCTTGCGGTTAAAGCTATTCCCCTATTCACTGAGGGATAGGGCGAAAGCTTGGTTGAATAGCATTCCAGCGGGATCTATTGGATCCTGGAGTGAACTTTGCCGTGATTTCATTACTCGCTTTAATCCTACTAATCTATATGATAGAATTCGTAATGAAATTACTTCTTTCCGACAGGCTAAAGACGAACCAATGTACGAGGTATGGGAACGCTACAGAGAGCTATTGCACAAGTGTCCGCTGCATGGATTTCCCTTATGGACACAAGTGACAATGTTTTACAACGCCACGAATGCCCCGACAAGGATGATGTTAGATGCCTCGGCAAATGGCACATTCCTGGACAAGGCACCCGAGGAAGCTATTGAAATTTTGAATAAACTCGCAAGGAATGACTTTCAGTTTCCCACATCTAGGCGAGGAGGAGTAAGACGCCAAGCCACGGTAAACGAATTAGATTCATCAAGTTCAGTGGCAGCACAATTGGCCTCTGTTACCAAGATGGTGCAAAACCTACAATTAGAAAACAATACCCTTGAGGTCAAGGTAATTGATTCATGTTGTGATTTATGTGGAGGTAACCATAGTTCTGTTGATTGCATAAATCAAGAAACCGGTATGTATGTTGGGAACTACAACCGTAACAATGTGATGTCCAACACGTACAACCCCTCATGGAAGAGGCATCCAAACTTATCATGGAGCAACCCAAATAATGCTTTAAACCCAATCACCCAACCACCGGGATTTCAGCAGCCAATGCCGCAGCAGCAAGTCCAACAATCGATGCCGCAGCAGTAGATGCAGCAGCAACCGGTCAATTCATTGGAAAACACGCTAAAGGCCTTCATGATGAAAACCGAGTCATACATGGCGAAAAATAGTAATTTCATCAAGAGGACCGACGCCTTCATGAATAGGACTGAGATGAGGCTACAAAATCAGGAAGCGGCCATAAAAACTCTGGAAACTCAGGTTGGGCAGTTTGCTCAATGTATAAACATTAGACCACAAGGAGGCCTACCTAGCAATACTGAGGTTGCTAAGGTACTAAGCCATGAACAGTGTAAGACAATCACTACCAGGAGTTGTCTACAGTTGAAAGAGAAGATCCCAAAGAACCGAACCCAACCGGCGGATCAACCAAGAGAAGAGGCTGAGCAAACCGAGACTGACAACACTGCCCCGGCAGCAAGCACTGCAGCGCTTGAGCAGTCTGCCGAGGCAGCAAAAATTCCAGTGGTGCTAGGTATACGATTCCAAACTAAAGAAACCCTGGAAGCGATGAGACCACCACCACCTTTCCCACAAAGGTTGAAAAAACAAAAACAGGATCAACAGTTCAAGAAGTTCCTCGATATCTTGAAGCAAGTCCACATCAACATACCATTCGTTGAGGCCATTGAACAAATGCCCAACTATGCCAAGTTCTTAAAAGATATGGTATCAAAGAGAAAACGAATAGGTGAGATTGAGACTGTGGCTGCCACTGAGGGATGCATGGCAATGCTGCATAACTGCATGCCACCAAAGTTAAAAGATCCTGGTTGCTTCACTATACCTTGTGCGATAGGAAAGAGTTATGAAGGAAAGACCCTATGCGACCTTGGAGTAAGTATAAACCTCATGCCTAAATTAGTCTTCCAAAAGCTTGGAATTGGAAGGCCAAAGCCTACAACAGTAATGCTCTAACTCGCGGATAGATCCTATGTGCAACCTGAAGGCAAAATCGAGGACATACTGGTAAGAGTTGACAAGTTTATTTTTCCTGGCGACTTCCTTGTCCTTGATTGTGAAGCAGATGACAACGCACCGATTATCCTTGGGAGACCCTTCCTAGCAACTGGACGTACATTGATTGGCGTGGAAAAAGGAGAGTTGACTATGCGAGTCAATGACCAACAAGTCAAACTCAATGCATTCCACAACTTAAAAAGGTATAACGATCTAGAGGAATGTAAGGCCATCCACATAATAGACAATAAGATATCCTGCCTGGGCAGTCTGCTCGGCAGGATATTCGGCAAGAAAATCAAGCCCAAGATGGATGGACAGACAACACTAAGGAGCGGCCCACAACCGATACATAATTTGGGCCTAAGGGAGAAAATAATTTTGGGAGATGCATTCGCATGCTCTCCACCAGTAACCTAACCTCTCCCTTTTCCTTTTCTTTATTATATTAGGGTTAGTAGTTTATTTTTATTTTTCTAATTATTTTCGTTTTCAGTATTTTTCTTTTGTGTGTTTAAATTTTTATTCAGGAATAAAAAGTAAAGATAAGGGAAAAATAGTTCACAGCAGGAACTTTGCCGAGGCAATACAGTAGTGTCAGAGCTGCAGCAGTCCCAACGTGCAGAAAAGTGTAACGACTAGTCTGCCGAGATTCCTGCCGCGGCAGAAAAGGAAACGGCAGAAGAAGGAAACGTTTACAACGGCTAGTGATCTTAACGGTCACAAGGTCGAGGCCTATATAAGAAACTCCTTCCTCTTGAACTATTCACTCTTACTTTCTTGTTTTCTTTAGTATTCTTAACAATCACTCTCTCAATTACTCTCTGCCTACTAATCCCTTTTAAATCTCCATATTCTCTTCAAGAAAACCTCTAAGAACTCAATTTTCTCTTTCTTGATGGCAACTTACAAAAGATTCGCCCCAGCCAACGTTGAAGATCGATTCAATCGATCTTTCATCGCAAGGCAACTTTGGGAAGAACAAGGGTTCTAGCACGTGGATGAAGAGAATTACGGCATTGAACACTACTTGTTCGACAGAATAAAGTACCAGAATTGGGAAATATTCTGTTTGCAACCTGCCCAGGCAAACGCCACAATCGTGCGGGAGTTCTACGCTCATGGGCCCAGCAAAGACTCCCTATTTGTTCACTGCCGCGGCAGGCCTGTGCAGCTTGATGCCGATACGATCAACAACTTCTACGGTCTCACCCTGGACAATGATCTCCATGCTGACTTCTTGGAAGATATCACTGCCGAGGACTATGAACTTATCAAAGACGATCTTTGTTACGCGAACACTACATGGGAAACCGGTACCCATCGAGGATCCGTGACAAGACAAAGCTTGAAGCCGGAGGCCAAGATGTGGAACACCTTCATTAAACGACGCCTCATCCCAACATCACACAATAGCACGGTGGATCGCAAGAGATTGGTGCTTATCCAATCCATCATCAACAAAAGGACCATCAATATTGGAGAAATTATCCTACGGGAAATTCATGAGTGCGGTAAGAAAGATCGAGGACCATTGTATTTCCCTTGCTTGATTACGGGTTTATGTGTTTCTGCAGGTGTATCCATTGAAGAAACGGATGAATACACACCCCCAAGAAGAGGATGGACCAGGGAATTCTGCCACAAAGTCATGTAGATCACACAAGCAGAACCTATCCAGGCAACACCGCAGCAGTTCACTGCCGATACTGCTACCGTGGCCCTGTACACGGCAAATATGCCTGGTACTGCCCACACCTCTGCCGCAGCAGACCCGTATCAAGAACTCTTGCAGCGAATGGCCGCGATGGATCTTTGACAACAACGGTACATGGAGTACCAGCGAGACTTCAATGGCACTCTCGCACAGATGATGTTGCACGCCTTCCCGGACCAAGGCGTACAATTCCTGGAGTTCCCAAGCAATATGTTCGTTACTGCCGCACCCTACACCGAGACTACACCAGCCCCAGGAGGACCGCGACCATTCTTCCATCCGGACCCTCAGCCCCAATACCAGGCTGCTGACCATCTAGGGCGGCAGACTCTGACGTAGTCTCGTCTGTCAGCCGAAGGCCATCCAAGCGGAGAGCCGTTTTCAACACTCCACCAAGATCACCAATTATCATGGGCAGTCTATCCGCCGAGATAGATGCTTATGTACACCAAGGCTCTACTACCGCCGGCCCAAGCACACACCACACCGGAGGAGCAACTGCGATGGGAGGAGGAACGGACGTGATGATAACCGAAGAGATGACGGATGTTGAAGAAGGAGAAGAAGTAGAAGCCCCAATGCATAGAACCCCACCCACTCGAGTCCAGCCGCCGAGGCAAGCAAAGGCGCAACCATCGCCCTCCCCAAGGACAAAGCACTTGGCATCTAGGCAACGGAGGAAAATTGTTATGAGCAGCTCTTCGGATTTGCTCTAAAATTCTTTGTCCTTTATTCAATATTCATTGCTTTTACTATTTTTCCTTGCTGTATATAATTCATATTCTGTTTTGCCGTTTATTCCTTCCAAATATAAAGCATTGAGGACAATGCTTGGTTTGAGTTTGGGGGTGCAGATTCACTGCCAAGGCAACAATCTACTGCCGCGGCCTTGCCAAAAAAGGGAGTATTCTAGTGATTTCTTTAATTTTTATGCTCCCCGCCTTACTTGAATTAACTGCCTACACTCTTGCACTGCTCATCATCAGTATTGCCTTAGTTTATTCTTTAAGGCTATAGAAATCTTTCTCCTTACCATGTTTAGGTTCTGTTAAGAGGACTTAACCTTAGGATGCTTAAGGATGAAAACTTAGAAGCTTACTATAGGAAGAACTTTAAACACTTTTGGGACTTGTGGATTATAGGAATTCTTTTAATGAACTTAGGTGATAAAGACTTAGATTTTTGGAAAAGTAACTAGAGGTGCCTACCACCGGCTCTAGAAAATCTCTTCTTCATGCTAGAGGTGCCCGAAATTGGCTCTAGTATGTATTAAGGAATATTAAAAAGAAAAGACAAAAAGGTTTTTAGTGAAAAGAAAAACACAAGTCTTTGAGGTGCCCAAAACCGGCTCAAGATTTGGGGTTTGAAAAAGAAGAGAACACTTAAACCAATGTCTATTTGTCTTGAACTTAGAGTTTATCTAAGAAAGCCTTTAATCAACTTGTCCACAAAAACGCACACACTCACAAATCCTATAGTTTGTTTCTAGGTAAATTCTTAGGTAGCCGAATGGTTAAGGCTTAAAGATAGGCCTAGCTATGGTGGGGAGAATAGATGGACATGTAAGACCAAGAGAGAGTAGAGTTCGGCAAATTGATGGTTTTCATTGCTTAAGGACAAGCAATAGTTCGAGTTTGGGGGTGTGATAAGTGCTCAACACACTATCACTTTTTACTCCTTTTATCGGCATTTATCACCAAATATTCACCCACTTGAACCAATGCATGTGCTTAATGTGATATATTTAGAAGTTATACTTAAATAGATAATATTTATAGAAAAAGGCACGTTTTATTGCGTTTTCATATCTGTGCAGGAAAACCATTTCCGCGGCAGCGACAAGGCCGAGGCAGGACCTGATGCCGAGGCAGCAGCAGGAAGACACGAAGCAAAGTGATAGGCGATGGAAAGACAAAAATCTAAGGAACGTGTTTGGACTTGAAGCCCAAGAATCGGAGCTGGCTAGCACAAGGAAAAGCCCAAAGGAAGACGACGCGGGAAAGCCTCCTTAGCCGAATTCAAACTTGGAAATCTAATATTATTATGTACTTGACTTGTTCCCTACTCCAAGTTGTATTCTACTTAGGAAAGGTTTGCCCTAGGTTTAGCCTATATAAAGACCTAGCCACCCAACGTATGAGATATCGAAATACCTAGGGAGAGCCGACTTCTACTCTTGTTTCCTTCCTCTCCATCATGTTCTAAAACCTTCATAGGGTTTAGGTGAAGGTTGTGGAGTATTTGTGAGAGGAGATTGTAATTTGTCTTTTATTCAATGCAATAAAGATTATCAAGGTTTGCTTATCCTTTGTTATTCCTTGTTCTCATATTCAAGCCCAGGAGGGAAGTTTGTGAGTAATCCATTTATCTAAGCTCGGGAGAGTTAGATTCACGAAAGGGGTAAGTACGGTGTTTCAATCGCGAAATACTAACTCGGCCTAGGGATAGGTTAAGAGTTTCAGCGCCTAAAAGAAGTGTGAGATTGGTTGGTGAGTATAATTGGTTCACACCGGGAGGTATCATCAAGGACTAGTCATCAACAGCACTCTGACTTAGGGATAAGCGGAGTCATTCAAGGACACTTTGCCGAACTTTGGTAAAGTCTGCCCACGAGCAAGGGATTGTCGCGGCAGACAGCGTTATCGCTGCCCCGATTTATTTGCCAAAGCAAAACACACTCTCATAAGGGATAGGTTTACACATTACCGAGCCCCGATTTATTTGCCAAATCATACCAAAATGTGAGGTCTTTTCCCCTTGGTCCTCTTGTTCCAAATGCATCCCCAAATGTCTCTATTTTTCTACAAAGATGAAAAGAGAGCTTAAGCAAAACATTCTTAGTGAGGAAGCTCTAAACAAGATCACCAATGCATCGAATTAAAACCATATTGAAAACCATAACTTCTAATGCTTTTTCTAAAACCAAGCATGCTTAACAAATCATGTTCATGTTCTTAATACCAAAAATTTTTCCTTGAGTATGCAAGGCATTATCAATTCATTTCACAAATGATGCACAATGTTCCAAATATTTCTATGTTTGTATATTGGCTTTCTACTGATCACTTAATGTGAACCTCAAGTTCACCGCATACACGGATCCATTGATTAGAGACCTTTAGTCTCGTCATGACACAAAGTCACCATTGACATGACACAAAGTCACCATTGACATGACACGAAGTTACCATTGACATGACACAAAGTTACCATTATTAGCTCTACCATGTACAATTGGACACATAGTCACCCTTGTTACGTGTAGGCGGCTCTACCACGCACGGTTGGACACAAAGTCACCCTTGTTACGTGTAGGCATTTTTCCTTTATTTCCATAATATTTATAGTGCACTCAATCCTAATGTCATGTCATTTGTACTCGAATCTAAAGTTAGTGTCACTAAGCCAATATCAAGTTCAAGTATGCATGCTAATTTGCTGCTCATAATGCATCCATAATATGTTCAAAAAATGAACCAAAAGTCATGCTCAATGGCACCATCATATGTAAGGCAAATAACCATATCATATTCCACTTCATTTTTCATGTTTTCATAAACCATGGATGTCTTTATAAACCATGCATTTTCAGCAATTAACACATGCATGCATCATTTCGAAATCATACTTATGCATTTCCAAAATCTCTCTAAATCATCATCATAAATGTCATTACCCAAAATAGCCAAAACTCACAATAATTCATCAAAATCATTTACTTTACTTACTCTTGAACTATGGAAAGTTTTCACACTATTTCATAGCCCCCAAAACAGAACCGAACCAATGCGATTCACTTTTAACCCGAAATCACTCACTGACAAGCGAAACGAGCCCTCGCCGATGTTCCGACGACAACACCAACGCACCAGAAACTTTTCTTGAACTACCTATACAACATTAAAAACAAAGCATATTCACATCACAACATGCTCAAAACAGCAGCCACATTTAACCTTCACAAAACTATCGAAAACCTTGCCGAAAAGACCGAAAACTAAGCCGAAACTTATCCGAAACAACATTAGCCCTTAACCTTATGAATCTAACATCTAATCCACCTCAATTATGAACTAAAAACACTTCCAAACCATCCTTATACCTCCAGCAAGAGCAGAACACTTAAAACAACCCCTAAAATAACCGAAACCACCTTAAAACACCACCGATTGCATTATTCTGGGATTAATTTGATATTAAATCATTACAAGACTCAATCAATCATTTTTATTGACCTAATATCATAATTAAATCATCCTAAATCCAGCATCAATTGAGATCTCAAAAGATTTCACAAAAACCTTCACAAAACTCATAAATCTTGAATTAGAAACACAAAATTAAATATCAATTGTTAACTAGCAAGCCAATACTTGGGAACTTCAATAAAGAACCTTAGAAAAAGATTAGAAATCATAATTTACCTTAGAGATTTGCTCCACCAAAAAGATGTGAAATCCTTCCTTGATTTCCTTGAAAATGATGTTGATTTTGCAAAAAAAAAATTGATGAGTAGGTTTTGTAGAGAATGAAAGGATGAGTATAATGAAATAAATCTTGTAGAAAATGATGAAGAAATCAGCAAGTAATTGAAGAAACTTGGAGAAGAAGATGAAAAGAAAATGGAGAAAAAATTTTGAGAGAAAATATGAGAAAATGGGAAGTTACAAAAGAAAAGAAAATTATCATCTAAAATAAAGCCATTTAAAAACAATTTTGGTGGGTAAATCATTAATTAAAAATAAATTGGGTTTATGTCCCTCTAAGGATTCTAAGTATGGCTTGATTTCCAATTTAGTCACTAAAAATACTTATTTCCGAAAATTACTAATTAAATCCCCAAATCTTTTCCAAAATTACAATTTAGTCACTAGTACAAAATTAAGCCCAATTAAAAATCAAATTAAGGCTCAAATAATATTCCTTTAACTTTAAAACACCATTTTAATATTTTTAAAACCATTTCACAAAATTATTACTTATCCAATTAAAATATTCTTATTTTAATTTTTCCCGGAATAACGAACCCTAGGAATCCGAATCGACCTGAATCGAATTTTCCCCAACTAACACTCAAGCTACTAACCCCAAAACCGGGATGTTACAGCAATGCTACACAATAAGGCAACGACAAAACGAAAAGTTCATGGTAGCTTCTCCATACCATGCTCTATCGGTGATCAATACGTGGGTAAGGCACTATGTGACTTAGGCGCTAGCATAAATCTCATGCCTAAGTCAGTATTTCAAAAGCTAGGCATCGGGCAGGCAAAACCAACAACGGTGATGCTGCAACTGGTAGACCGCTCTTATGTGCAACCGGAAGGAAAAATTGAAGATATTCTCGTAAAATTGGATAAATTTATATTTCCTGCTGAATTCTTAATTCTTAATTGTGAAGCAGATGAACATGCTCCGATCATATTGGGAAGGTCGTTCCTAACCACGAGCAGAACATTGATCGATTATTTGAAAGGTGAATTGGTCATAAGGGTCAATGATCAACAAGTAAAGACCAATGTGTTCAAAACTTTAAGGCACCCGGATGAACTAGATGAATGTTACAAAATTGAGGTTGAAACTGAATTTAACTTCAATGCAGAGACGGACTGCCTGGATAAGACCTGCCAAGGCAACCTCTACTGAGGTAGCACGCCGCCCGACCAAAAGCACACACGAAAGAAACCACCTGATGAGGAGGCTCTAGTTGGATCATCACATCATCCTCCATTAAAAAAAAGGAAGATGGTTGCTGCTGGAAATGCATTTCGTTGCACTCCACCAGTGACCTAATTTCTATCTTACTATCTTTAATTTATTTTTTATGTTTTAGGATTAGATTTTAAATTTCAGTTTTAGGAATTAGAATTTAATTTTTCGCAATTTAGTTTCAAGAATTTTTATGTTTTTCATAGCATCTATTAATTTGATTTTTTGCTATTTAGGAATAATAAGGAAGAATTAAAGAGGACAATCAGCCCAACAAATTCGCGGCCCAATCCAAGGAATCAAAAATTCAAGGCGGGAATTATGCCACCCGGATTCAAAAATCGCGTCGTTTCCGCTGCCAATAGTTGCCAACTGGGGTTGCGTCTCTTGCACGCCATGGGCAATAATCGCGCCCCCCCCCCCGCTCCCTCAAACGCCACGTCGCTCACCGCCTATAAATACACGGGCAAAGTTCTCCTCCTTCAATCTTCTTTTAAGTATTATTAAGCTGCCAAATTTCTTCTCCTCTTTTCCAAATAAAATACCGATGGCCAACAGACAACAAAATCCTACCGGAGCAGCTATATTTAAAAGATTCTCCACTAAGGCAGTCGAGCACGAATACTACCGTGTTTTCCAGAATAGGCAGATCTGGGAAGAACAAGGATTTTATTACACCGACGATAATGATCTTGGACTAGACAACTTCATTCTTTCCAAGATCACCTTTCAGAGGTGGCAAATGTTTGCCAAGCAACCGCCACCAAAAAACATTGAATAGGTTCGTGAATTCTACGACACATACCGGTGGCGACCAACCCGTACACCTATCTTCGAGGAAGTGCAATACCCATCGCTGATGTCATCATTAACGCCCATTTTGGTCTGCACATCAAAAATGACGATCATGCTGCATTCTTCGCCGCCCTCACTTCTGACGACTACGAGGCAATGAAGGTCGAACTCTCCATGCCTGGAGCAGAGTGGAAAAATGGAAAACACCGTGGGTCAGTCAGCCGCCGAGATTTACGCCTGGAGGCAATGTTGTAGAACACCTTTATAAAGAGGAATCTACTGCCCACATCGCATAATCAAACAGTAGACCAACCACGACTAGCCCTCATCCACTCCCTCATCCACAATCAGAGGATTGATGACGGCCGCATCATCACTGAGCAGATCTTCGAGTGTGACACAAAGGATAGAGGTATACTCACCTTCCCATGCTTAATAACTTCCTTAGCAAGACTTGAAAATGTACCAACACTACCAATCGACACATATACACCGAAGAAAACGGGTTGGACGAGGGATGTATACATCAAACGTATACAAGTGGAAGAAGCTGTGCCACAAGCCTACATCCCTCCCGTTGCTGAGGTACCATCCGCCGAAGCAGATCAACCGGCAGCAGTAGAGGCTGCACCTGTACTAGGAGTTCTAGACATTCTACAACGCTTGGAGCAAAGGCAGATAGCCTTCATGACTTATGTTCGGGATTTCAACAGTGCAGTAATAGCCACCATACATGAAAAATTCCCAGCATGTTCGACTGTGTTTCCAGAATTCATAGTCGACATATCGGTGCCCCAGCAGCCCCCACCTGCGTCTGCTCCAACAACCACTGCATCTGCCACAGTAACTTTATCTCCTGCTGCCACAACTGCAGCAGCTACAACCGAACCATTTTCTGCCAATTCAACAGCAGTGAGGAGGGCAGACTTCACTCACCAAGCTACTGTAGAAGACTCCAGCCCTCTAGAGTGGAGCAGCTCCTCTGATGATATGCAAACAGTAAAAGACTACATTGCTTCCATCCCTACAAGCAAAAAGAGGAAGGCAACTGGTTCAGCCACAACTACCCCCCAATCAACATCGATTCAGCAGAGGAGGTAAACAATAACCCAACTCTCATCCGAGTCCAACCACCCCGATCTGCCAAGAAGAAATCTGTCAGTCCACTGCCGGCAGCAACCCAGCAACCACCCAAAAGTCATCGCAAGCTTCTCATGGACAGCGATTCCGAGGACTCCTTTGCCTCCTCAGCATTTTAAAGGGCGGTAGTCTTTCTTTTATCTCTTGTATTTTTATTTTCAACTTTCTTTTTTACTTTTCATGCAATGAGGACAATGCATCCCTCGAGTGTGGGGGAGTATTGATTCCTTTTTGTAATATGTAAATACCTGCCATGTATAGAAAGTATTTAGATTATCGTATTATTGCCTTAATTTCTTTCCTTACAATCTTATATTTTCTGCAAAAAAAAAATTAAGTCTGTTGAATTTTATTGAAAATGCCGAGGCAGCAATATATTCTCCAGCCACCACAGCAGTCTGCACCATTCACCAGAATTGAACTCGGAAAGGTATACTAAGTTTAGTACTTAGGATTAGACTATGAGCCTGAAAAATATTCAACACTGCTAGTCTTAGTTGATTTTATAAGTTCTTTTCTTTGAAAAGCAATAAGGATTTAGGTTTAGATTTTAACTAGAGGTGCCTATCACCGACTCTAGTTTAGTCCATAGAGGTGCCCAACACTGGCTCTAGGACTTAGTCTTTTTCCCATTTACTAGAGGTGCCCGAAACCGGCTCTAGTAAGTATTAGCTAAACACTTGAGGTGCCCAAAACCGGCTCAAGCAGTATAAGTATATAGCAATATATATTTATATACCAAAACAGGGAGAAAGAAAGAAAAAGAATTAAAGAAAAATCTTAGTCAGAAGTCTTGAGCTAGAAAAAGGATTAGAACTTAAAAAATCAGCTTTGACATAGCTACACAGACACTAAGACATATAGTCTAGTTCCGAGGAATACCTAGAACCTAGAAGAGGCCGAGTCAAGAAAGGAATTCTGCCGCTGCAGGTAGGACGGTATATTCCCATAAAATTCCTTACTTAAAAATTATCTTTTGAATTACTTGAGGACAAGCAATAGTTCGAGTGCGGGGGTGTGATGAGTGCATAAAAGTCATATTTTTAATACTATTTTCCCACTCGATATTTACTAATAAAGGACAAAATTAAGGGCATTAATGGATATTTCTATATATTTTCCATATTTCAACATCCAAACACATAATTCATGAATTCACCTAATATTTGGCATAAAACAGATGCATTTGATAGTTTTCTTTCTTAGACAGGAAACTACATATAAAGATGGCCAAGATAGATGTTGTAATGTAGATGAAGCACCCGCCACGGCAACACTTTTGAGGCCGCGACAGCAGAGTAAAGATGATAACTAGTGCTCGACAGAAAGAAAAAAAAGATGTTGATCTTAACAGAAAAAGAGCGAGAGAAAGACAGAGCCAAATTAAGGAGTCAAATCTTGGTCAAAGTCACGTGCGGGAAAGAAGAGATAAATTAGGAAATAAGAATTAAGTGTTATAATTTAATTAGGAATTATACTTATTCCCCCTTTAGAACTCTTTCCTTGCATGGAAAGCTTTAACCTAGGGCTTGGCCTATATAATGCACACATTATGCTTAGTCAAGGAAGTCAGATTTTACCCTAGAAAAATACTTTTAGCCGCCGACTACATCATGTTCTAAACTTCTTCGAAGGTTTAGGTTGTTTGTGGGGTAGTTGGAGAAGATGGTTGTGTTATGTTAGATATTTATTAATGCAAAACTTATTTCATAGTTTATTCTCTCTTGGCATTTACTCTTCTTTGCATATGAGCTCGAGATGATAGTATGTGAAGAAAAATCTATTTGTCTAATATCGGGAGAGTTAGGCTCACGAAATGAGAGAATACGGTCTTTGCTCATGGGCATTGACTAATCCGGTTAAGAGATTAACCGCACAGGATTTCAGCGACTAACAAGACGCATGTGTTTGGTTGTTGTCCACCCTTGATTCACGTCGGGAGGTAACATCAAGAAGTGGGTCTCAACAGTTCTCTTCGCTTAAGGATAAGGAAGAAGACATACAAGGATGCTCTGTCGAACTATGGAATGTTGAATTGTCAACAAGGCATAACCCCGCCTAGGCAGCTGCGTTGACCCTTTGTGCGACCCACCGAGGCGGCAGTTTAACCCTTTGCATTAATAAGTGGATACTTAATACAATTGGATTCTCCTCTACGAAGCACTCAACTTAGCCTAACTTTATTAATCTTTATTTCTTCGATATTTAGTTTAGTTTTAGTAGTTAATTTAGTAATCTCAACTCAACAATTATTTGTGTTTTTACTTTCTATAGTGCAACCGTAAGAAGTAATAAAGTCGACACAGTCCCTGTGGGTTCGACAACCTAAAGTATTAGAATCTGACAAAGGTGGAAAAACAAAGAACTTCTGAGCCTCCATCAATTCCGTGTATCATGTCCGTGACTATATCTTTTAATGTATTATATCCTTTTGTCCTTTTATATCTTTAATAGGCACAATTCATGGAATAGTCACACTTGTATAGCCTATTTTATTGTTTCTTGATATCTAGAGTGGACTACTTTTAATGAATAATTTGTGATATCTCATATCAACGTATTCAAGCATGGCCATGCATTTATAGTCTCACTCAACCAAGTGGCCTTTGATATATTTTCCTATTATGTAGGAAGGACAAATCCTATCTTGACCATTCACATCTCACTACATACATTGTAATATGTCTATTGTTAGTTTTTATAGGGTAACTAATTACGAGACATGTTTAACTGCATCAAAACATAAAACAACATATGTTAAGATAGTAATAATCTCAAGTCTAAAGATCACACTTATAGTTGTCACTATGAGCAATATCTTGACCGTCACATAATAATCCAAGATATATGCTTATAGTGGGTCAATCCAATATATTATTCTCTACTAATATATTCATGTATTGATTCTGACATCTCTATGTCAATGAAAACTCATTGTCATCAATTAATTACATGTTAGTCTTAAGCATATTATTATTGTCCATACCCATAATAATACTTGACTAAGAATCTTTTAATAATAATAAATATATTATTATATGGACCTTATTGTTTCTCAGTTTATGTTATACATTGACACATATATCTGAAAACAACAATGGTAATGCTTTATTCAATAAAATTGGTAAATAAAAGTATCCTTACAATCATCATATGATTGGTCTTTGGACATACTCTAACAATTGATTCACTTCTCAATCCTCACATTTGGATCGATTCATTGCTTAAGCCCTTGGCTATAGAGAAATTAGCCGAGCATAATTATGGAAAGAATTATGCTCGACATAAAAATAAAATCAATTAAAAAATAAGAACAAGAAAAAAAATAAAGAAATAAAGCTTTTATAAATCTTAAACAAAGAGAAAAGAGATGAAAAATGGTAGATGTGTTTAAGGCTTACCCAAGATACATATTTCTTCTACAAACCCTAAAATAAAGAGATATATCGTAAATAAATCTAAGATTATTTAAATTCAAATACAAAAGATAAATATAAATTTGAAATTCAAATCTCGGTTAATAAGTTATCTAAAACGCGGTTGATAATCTTTCAGGGGCTTGCTGACGTCATATTCTAGAAGTTGCTGATCGAGTGCCACGTCAGATTTTCATGCCCACTAATCCAGACTCGATCCAAAAATTTCAAAAATCATCTATTTAATTGCAATTCCCATCATTAACAGTCCTGCATAAAAACACACGAAAACACTGAGATTAGTAACATAATTCATCGAATTGAGAAGTATTTAAGAACAAAATATTAACTATTTCGAGCACTTATCATACGCCTATTAGGAGTAATTTAAGACGTTGTGCGCAAATTGGCCACAACACAGATTAACAATTCAGGATACAACTTCAAACTTGGTCTTATCCCAAATTACTAATAAGCCTCCATATTTTGCATCCACATTTGCAATACAGTACTCAATATCATCATCATAACACATCCTTTTTAATCGCCTGCTTCTTTGTCTCTTGTTAGAAAAGCATATCCTTGCCCACTATCGTCTAGACACTATTAATGTTTTTTCTAAAAGGATAACATTCCTAAGGATCTGATACCCATCCCCTTCGAATTGAATACCAACATTCTTACCCATGAGACTTAATAATAAAAAATTATATATATGTAATTAATTTTGAAATATAATGTTATTTTACATCACAATCTCGTATTCTTATTAGAAACTACAAACATTAGAGGAAAATATTTAATTATAATTTCAAAATTTTATTGTGAATAATTATAATTAATGCCATGGTTCATTTTTAACAGAGTAATTAAGGAAGTATAACTTGATTTGATGAAAAAAATATTTTGAGTCGAATCAATTAATTAGAAATTTTTTAAATTAATAGATCAATTTCAAATTTAGTGTATATTAGGAAACCCCCATAGTAATGCAGTTACATATATTAGAAGAAAAACATCACTATATTTTTCGCAAATCAATTACTTATATGAATGAAAGGCCTACAAAAACAATCGGTAAACCACAAAATAACCCTAAATATTGTCATGACATTTCTTCTCTGCTAGCTACTATCCATTGCTTGAGGACAAGCAATAGCTTAAGTTTGGGGGTGTGATAACTCCGCAAAAAGGTTATATTTTAAGCCTTTTTACTTGAGTTATTTATTGTCTTGAAGCTCATATAGGCTCATTTAGATGCATTTAGGCTCATATCATTGCATGTAGTTTCTTAATTATGCCTTGGCATTTTTAGTGTGGCAACAGGTGCTATTTCACGGGAAAGGTTGTGTTCTTGGGTTGTGTTATGCAGGTAAAGCGAAATAGAAGTTGAGGAAATTTGCCATGGCATTCGTAGAAGGATAGCGATGGGAAAATGCCATGAAAAATCTGGAGGACTCCTGTGCTGAGCTAAACGACAAGAAGATATTTTGAGAAGAGTGTCAGCTGATGCCATTACAGCCTGGCCATAGCCACCACTATAGGGGACAACAACAACCTCAGTAGGGGAGCACTGTCACCATGGTAGAAATGCCATCACGTGAACAAGGGTGCTAAGGGAATTTCCCCTAATCCCTAGGGTTTACCAGCCCCTTTTTAAGCCATGGTGATCCACGAAAAAGGAGGTTCTTTTTTGGGAGATTGAACATAGAAAAAGGGGAACCTTTGGAGCTGTTTGCGGTGGAGGAAAGCTTCCACCTTTCTCCTCCAAACTTCGGCCGAATTGTCCTCCATTTATAGAGCTTGAAGGGAGTGGCGTGCTAGGCACCCGATAGGGGTTAGCACGCTAAGATGTCCCGTGGTGGTTGAAGAGTCGGCGGCCTGCGCAACCGAGGGTGTATTCTATCCTCCTTCAGTTGCTTTATTTTTCATATTTTTAATAGGATGATTGTGGATGATTAAAGATGTATGTGGATGATAATTTCTTTAACTTTCGCACCACCATGTGTTGCTTTATTTAGGTGGTTGCTACTTTGGATGATTAACTTTTGTTTTTTATTAATATATAGTCTTCTATGTGTTTGTGTATTTGCTTTGCTCATTTTTGTTAATCATTTAAACATTGTAAGAGGCATGAGAGTGTTTGGTGTTTAGATGCATGTTAGGTGTTTGAGAGAAACCTAACTATAGATCCTTAGATCATCCGAGATGAGCTAAGGGAGGATCTACATGAGCAATGGGCTTCGGATAGTAACCAAGGCCTAATCTGACCTTAGGTACTCGATAGAGACTTAAGTGAGGGTTTCAATGACTAAAAGGAGTGAGCTTTGTCGATAGTCTAGTGTAGCTGCTGATACCGAGAGGAGATGTCATGGCATTTTAGTTTGTCAGGTTCCTATGACTCGAGAGAGCGAGAACACTTTAGAAACCTCTGTCAAGTAAATATACACCATAGCTGCTATATGTTCGTAGGAGTAAGGTTAAGAAGTCCATAGGAACCTCTACCAATCATTCCCAGGAGAGCTCGTCAGTAGAGGGTTAGTACAACATATTGCTTAAACGTGTTCTTGCATCTTGTTTTTGCCTCAACATTTACAAACTCCTTTCTTTGTTTCACTATTCTCTTGCAATCACACTACGATACTTTCCACATGTAACATCCCGGTTTTGGGGTTAGTAGTTTGAGTGTAAGTTGGGGAAATTCGATTCGGGTCGAATCGGATTCCTAGGGTTCGTTATTCCGGGAAAAATTAAAATAATATTATTTTAATCGGATAAGTAATAATTTTGTGAATTGGTTCTAAAAATATTAAAAAGGTGTTTTAAAGTTAAAGGAATATTATTTGAACTTTAATTTGATTTTTAATTGGGCTTAATTTTTTGCTAGTGACTAAATTGTAATTTTTGGGAAAGTTTCAGGGATTTAATTAGTAATTTTCGGTAATAGGGATTTTTAGTGACTAAATTGGAAAGTAAGCTATACTTAGAATCCTTAGAGGTCCATAAACCCAATTTATTTTTAATTAATGATTTATCCACCAAAATTATTTTTAAATTATTTTATTTTAGATGATAATTCCATTTTCTTTTGTAACTTTCCATTTTCCCATCTTTTCTCTCAAGATTTTCTCTCATTTTCTCTCCATCTTCTTCTCCAAATTTCTTCAATTTCTTGCTGATTTCTTCATCATTTTCTACAAGATTTACTTCATTTTATTTATCCTTTCATTCTCTACAAAACCTACTCATCAATTTTGCAAAAATCAACATCTTTTTCAAGGAAATCAAGGAAGACTTTCTCATCTCTTTGGTGGATTTAATCTTTTTCTAAGGTTCTTTATTGAAATTCCCAAGTATTGTCTTGCTCATCAACAATTGATATTTTATTTTGTTTTTTAATTCAAGATCTATGAGTTTTACGATTGTTTTTGTGAAATCTTTTGAGATCTAAATTGATGTTGGGTTTAGGTTGATTTAATTATGGTATTATGTCAATTAAATGATTGATTGAGTCTTGAAATGATTTAATATTAAATTAATCCCGGAATAATGCAATCGGTGTTGTTTTAAGGTGGTTTTCGGTTGTTTTAGGGGTTGTTTTAGGTGTTCTTATGTTGCTGGAGGTATAAGGATGGTTTGGAAGTGTTTTTGGTTCATAATTGAGGTGGATTAGATGCTAGATTCATTAGGTTTTGGGTTGATGGTGTTTCGGATGCGTTTCGGCTAGGTTTCGGTCTTTTCGACTAGGTTTTCGATAGTTTTGTGAAGCTTTAATGTGGCTGCTGTTTTGAGCATGTTGTGATGTGAATATGCTCTGTTTTTAATGTTGTAGAGGTAGTGCAAGAAGGTGCATAAGTGGCTGGTGCGTTGGCGTTGCCATCGGAGCATCGGCGAGGGCTCGTTTCGCTTGTCGGTGAGTGGTTTTGGGTTTAAAGTGAATCGCATTGGTTTGGTTCTGTTTTGGGGTCTATGGAATAGTGTGAAAACTTTCCATAGTTCAAGAGTAAGTGTTTTAAATGATGTTGATGCATTACCTCGATTTTCGGTTATTTTCGGTAATGGCATATATGTGAACAATGATTCAATATGATTTTGGAATTGCATATATTTGATCTTGAATGATGCATGCATGTGTTAATTTCTGAAAATGCATGGTTTATTAAGGTATTCATGGTTTATGTAAGCATGAAAAAGAATTTGGGTTATGATGAGGTTATTTGCCCTATGTTGATAAAGCCGTTGAGCATGATTTTAGTTCACATGATGAACATGTAATGAGTGCATTATGAGCAGCAAGTTAACATGCATGATTGGAATTGATATTGGCTTAGTGACACTAACTTTAGATTCGAATACAAATGACATGTCATTAGGATTGAGTGCACTATAAAAATAATGAGAATAATGATGATGCCTACACGTAAACAATGGTGACTTTGTGTCCGACCGTGCGTGTAGAGTTTGCCTACACGTAAACAAGGGTGACTTTGTGTCCGACCGTGAGTGTAGAGCTTGCCTATATGTAAACAATGGTGACTTTGTGTCCGACCGTGCATATAGTTGACCCATGCGTAAACAAGGGTGACTTTGTGTCCGACCGTGCGTAGTGGGGGTAACATGTATATAAGGGTGACTATGTGTCCGATCGATGCATGTTGAGACCAAGTGTCTCCAATTATGGAAAAAGTAATTCCTGTGTTCGGTGAACTAAAAGTTCATATTAAGTGATCACTAGAAAGCCAATATGCATATATGAAATGGAATGATTTATTTGTGCATGATACATGAAATGATTCGACATTATTGAAAAGCATGATTTGGTTTTCCATATTTCAAATAAGCATGAAGAATGCAAGTATGACTTTATAAATGATTTTGAACTTGTTTAGAACTTCCTCACTAAGCATGTTGTGCTTAACCTCTCTCTTTCCATACTTGCAGAAAATAGTGATATTCGAGGCTACGTTCGGAGCAAGGGAACCAAGGGGAAGGTTATCTCCATTTTTGGTATGTTTTGGCAAATAACTTGGGGCATGGCAATGTGTAAACCTACCCATATGAGAGTGTGTTTTACTTTGGTTAATGACTTGTAATGAGACCTTATATTGTCTTGATTTTGGTTTGGTGAATTTTGATATTGTTTTGGATTGTTGGAGTATGATCATGCATGTGTGTTTCTTGTTTTTAATCATAACATAGAAAGCATGTCTGTAGATAATTTTTAGGTTCATGTTGTTGGTAATTGTGTGCTTTAAGTTGTTCTTTATGCTTAGGAAATTATGCATATAATTAGGGGTGAATAATGGTTATGTTGGAATGGGTGAAATTAACTTAGAATGTTCAAACTTGTTAAATTGCCCAGGGGGTATCGATACCTCTAGTATGTGTATCAATACCCAAGGCTTAATTTGTGGAGGTACCGAAGCATGATTCGATGCAATTACCCCAATTGTCACTGTGGTATCGATACCACCTTTGGAGGTATCGATACCACCTTTGGAGGTATCGATACCCCTGACCTCCGAAGTGCAACGAGGCTAGCTCCACGTCAGGGTATCGATACCCCTGACCAAAAATGACATTCTAAGTGCTGAAAATTTTGTGTAGGATTTGACGTCTTCCCACGATCGAATATAGATGTAATAAATAACATTTTGAGTGGTAATATCACCTTGATGCATGATGTTCATTTAAATTTGTATTGGTAAATAAATGTTGGTTTTAGTCTCTATGATTTGTGAGCTTTACAATTAGTTCCCTATTTAATGAAACATGAGATTGATAATGCTATAATTATCCGATTGATCCAAATTTTGTTGTGAGTATGCTATGCATGTTTAATTGAACTATGGCAGGTCGAATTACCGGTTTATTGTTGGAATTAAGAATTATTTGCGCTTTGGCCCTTATGTACTGATATGCGAATTGAATGATCAATTGTGAATCGAACGTTCCCATTTTCGTTACGCATAACCTCGACACACAGAGGAACTTAATTATGCATCTAGTTAAGAAAAAAAACATATCGGTTTTCAGTGTTATTTATCGAATTGGACCTTAACGGGTTTGTTTATCCAGGCCGGGCTAAGGGGGTTACATTTGGTGGTATCAGAGCCAGGTTAACTAAAGTGTGTGGTCAGGTTGGCTAAAGTGTGTGATTGAACTTGTTACATTGTTAACTTGTTGAATATCTATGTATGATGGTTGTACTTTGAGTGATGATGGTTAAAAAGGGATAACAGTTACACATTGCCAATGCCAATACATTTTAAAATGCTTCTCAGGTTTCCCTTGGATCTTGCCCGAATGTAAGTCTAATATGTTTTGATTATACGTTTAAATTTGCGTTTAAAGTTTTGGAATATGCCTCTGAGATGTGAGACTTGAGCTAGTGCTAGTATGATCACTGATGGTCAGTTTGAGGGGGAAACGACTGCTAGGGAAGAGCGTTTTCCCTTCCCCTATGGTTGTGCCTCCGGTTATACGGGGAGGTCAGTTTAGAAACTGAGTTTGCACCGTGCATTCAGGCTTTGTCATGTGTATTTCAGTCTGCTGAAGATGAGTGGTCGCTGCTAACCTGACTTGGAAATACTTAGCAAGTTAGTAGTTGAAATTTTTGGAATCAAGGATGTTTATTTGTGAGTGTGAACGAATAATCATGCATAGTGTAAGAGCACCTATATATAAATATCTATTGATATTGTAGGGCATGCATGCATTCTTGAGCATGACATTAGAAAATTGCATTTACATGCACTTGCACATGCATTGACGAGGGCATATAGGGAGTCATACATACATTTGTTCACACTTGCGAGTATCTCCTTTGAAGATGGAAGTGATGATGGGTTGCTTCTTTTTGGGTATAGGTTTGTAAAAAAAAATTGTTGAAAAGGCTTTCTTTTGGTCTTGAGCTTGTTGTGTTGTGGGCAAGTTACCCTGGATAGGGAATAGTCTTGGATGAGGAATGGGTCTTTTGGGCTCAGAGTTGTGAATATTTGAAACCAAGGGGGATACCCTGAGTTATGGTTAGTTTTGAGTTGGTCATTAAGAAATGTAAGGCTGAGTTTTGCAAATTCTCTCCAGTTAGAGTTTGAAGGTTGTGAGAAGGTTGTGGCATGTTGTGTGATGTAAGACGGTTTGGTGTTTTGTTTTCTTAAAGAGTGTGGATTTGTTTTAAAAAGAAAAGGGAGATGTTTATCGTCGTGGTTAGTGGAAAAACCACATGGAATCCTCTGTTGTATGGTCTAACGTGTGGTTAGGTTAAGGTTTATGACCGGTCGGGTGTTTTGCCTTGAGGAGTATTGGGTCAAGTCTTGGTAAAAGAATGCAATAACATATATATTAGTATCGGAGTTATGGTATCATGGGTTTGAATCATGGTTTTGTTGTGACCTTGCGAGGTTTTAGTTGTGTCGTAAAGGTGGAAAGTGCACATATTGTGTGTATAAGGAGTTAAGTTGGGTTTACCTCAGCTAAAGTTAGATTGTGATGGTGTTTGAGTTATGTTACGAGGACCGCTGGACAGTTTATAACCTATATCCGTTACTTGGTCTTTTGAGCTTGCTTTTATTAAAAGTGTAGTGAGAGTTATGTCCAGTGGGTTCATGTTAGTGGATGATTCATCAGTGTGGTTACAACCTTGGTAAGGTTATAAAATAAGAGGTTTTGGGGTGAGTGGAAGGAAGAGCTCGACAAGTTTGGATTTTGTTGTGGTATAGGTGAGATAAGAGTTGACTTTATCAATGAGTTGAGGTTGGGAAAGAGTTTTGAGTTGGGTGTCGAGGTAGTTAGCGACACGCGGACCTCAAAGTTTGAGGTGTATTGTCGTGTTTGTTGTGGTGGCTTAAGCTTGAGTTGGAGGTACTAACTTTGAGATGAGTACGATGTTGAGTGCCAACACAAAGGGTGGTAGGTTCCTGGTGTTGCATGTTTTGTTCAATGTTAACTATCGTGGATGGCTTGGCTTGTGTAAGGATGTCTATGAAGGGTGTTTGTTTTGTGGGATGGACCAGGATTGTTGTGGAGTTATGAGGAAAGTTGTTTGGTTAAATCTATGTAAGAGTCCTGGTAAAATAGTGGATCTATGAGTGGGACTCTGACTTAGTTAAGTTGATCGGAGGTAAGATGTGATTAGATGTTTGGTAAGGGTCTAGTTAAGGATGTGCTTGGCAAGGTTAAGTTTTTGTGTCAAGAACCTTTTATGTTATCTGAGCCGCATGGTTTTTTCGAAGGTTGTCAAGTTGGAGTGGTGTCTTGATAAGGGCATGTGATAATCTTTTCTATGCGTTTGGTGGTACGGTGTTGTAATAGAAGTTAGGAGCAGGTGTTTTTGAGTGGTCTTGTTTTGGATATGGTTGAGTTGTGGGTGGTTGTTTGTCCTACTGGTAAGTTGGGAAGAATCATCATGAGTTTGGTAGTAGAATTTTGAGGGTGAGATGAAGTTTTCTAGGTGTGTGGCTGGAATAATCGTTTATTTGAGTATGGTTCTCTTGGAGTCCTAAGTTCCATTGGTTGGGTTGGATATGTGGTATGTCCTAGCATGTTTAGCTTCGAGGTTTTGGGAACAACGTTGGCTTCCGTTTGAGTTTTGGGTTTTGTCATCCATAGGTGGAAGGATCGTATACTGAGACTATGTCTTTTAATGAAGGTGTTGTCATCGATGGTGTTTGCTTGAGACCATGTTTAACGGTTTTATGTTAAGCCAGTATGAGGCTTGTTGGTTGAGCATCATTGTGTGGACCGTAGGTTGATGGAAGGTTTATATGGTTACCTTGTATGATTGAGGATGTTGAAAAGAGGGTTAGTTCGACGGTGGTGGTATGGAAACTGTTGTGGTTGCTAAGAGTTGAGTATCGATAAAAAAAAGAGTTCTCTTTTGAGTTATGTTTTCTGTGAAAGATGAAGTAGTGTGGTGGTTTGTGCGTTGTTGCTTCAGTGTGAGGGACGAATTTGTTGTTTGTCCGAAGAAGGTAAATGTTTGATTGTCTAGTGAGTATCATCCGGGAAAAGCTAATGTGGTAGCTGATGCTTTGAGCCGTAAGGCGGCGGTTGAGTTGAGGGCGATGTTTGCCAAGTTGAGTATTTCAAGGGAAGCTGGTTTAGTGGCAGAGTTGCAAGTAAAACCTGTCTTGGTCGAGATGATAAAGGTGAAACAGTTAGAGGATGAGGCTTTGGTGTCTTTTGTGGAGGATATTGCTGAAGGCAGACCGACCAAATATCATTTTGATGATGATGAGGTGTTGTGTTTTAGAGGCCGGATTGTGGTGCCGGATGATGTTGAGTTAAGGCAAGCTATTTTGATAGAGGCTCACACTAGTCCGTTTGCTATGCATCCAGGTAGTGTGAAGATGTATAGGGATCTCAAAAGTGTGTACTTTTGGGTTGGTTTGAAGAAGTATGTGACGGAGTTTGTGTCGCGGTGTATGGTGTGTCAGCGAGTGAAAGCTAAACATCAGTTCCCTGCAGGCTTGTTGCAACCGGTTCAAGTTCCAGAGTGGAAGTGGGAGAGAGTGACTATGGATTTTGTGACGGGGTTACCCTTGACGCCGTCCAAAAAGGATTCTATATGGGTAATTTTCTTCAAAATTATTAAATGAATTTTCAGATGAACGAGGGTAGTATTTTTGTGTGATATATTTATCATTCATGCATAAGCTCTCGACTCGATCTTTTTACCCTTGAGCGGGGGAAAACATAATTTGATGTGATACTCTCCAGCTCCGAGTTTGGATTTGTCTACTTTCGGTATACTAACCTTACACGTCATGGAATTAAAGATAGGTTGATCTCTAGTATGAAAATATAAAGTTGAGAAAGAGACAAAAAAAACTCGAGAACAAGATAAGATATTCAAAAGAATAGTTTGCAAGTTTTGAACCAATGTTTCATGTTAAGGACAACACGTCAAAAGCCAAGTCGAGATAGTTAACGAGATGATTCAAAAATAGACTCGAGGATTAACTTTAGAATATGTCAGGTGTGTAGATTTTTGCTCAATAAAGTTATGTACCTTGCAATGGTTTTGCATCAATATATCAAAACAAATGTCGAATCAAACTGAATGAAATAATCAATTAAGAATCTTGGACTAGCTCTTTCTTATCAAAAAATTGACTTCTATTTATATTCGATCTTTTGGTTAAATGAGTGTTGTTCTAATGATTAGTTTTTAAAGTTGATACCTCATGCATTCATGCATTGCATTATTTAATCATTTCTTTTTTTTACTAAAATATAAAATAATAAAAGACATTGCATCTTGTTCAAAATATTACTTTTAAAATCTCATTGTATTTTGACAAGAATAAGTTAAAAGATGATGATGAAGTTTCAAAAAGTTGTCAGGGACCGTTTGGGTAACATGAAAAGATTGACTTTTAGAGCCAAGACACTAATTTTCTCATTGCTTGGAGTGAGAGATATCAAGAAAGAAAGTCATTAGGATCAAATACCAGTATGAATGATCAGGATGAAGATTCATCTCACGTAAGGGTTTAATTAGGAATGATTCTTCTTGTAAAAGAAAATGGAAAAAAGAGAAAAAGAAAAAAGATGATCATATTCAATTCAAAACAATTTGAACATCAATAGAAAATTCAAAAGATTAGATTTTGAGCTATGTAGGCAATGATGAAATGCTAGATCATGGTATCAGTTAATTAAGAAGACAACAAGATAAAGATGACCTAGTAAGCAAACAAAAAAGAATCGAATAAAGTCAAGCTCAAGTGATTTGTTGATCAGTAAGTTGATGATAGTCAGTTGACATGCTGATCTTAGAAAAGTTGATAAGTTATAGAATATATCCTAAAATGATGAATACCTAAAGCCTAGTTGAAGACTGAAGTTTGCTCGTAGTGAAACTGATTACAAGGGAAACAAAATATCAAATTTGAGACGGAAAGACCGAAGACTTATTTAAAGCCCTACCATACAAAATTGTTCCGATGATAGATTATTGTGATTCATTTCCGTTAAGATATGAAACATAAGATATTTGACACGCATCGTGTAGTTTCAAAATAAAATTTCTTATTCTCAAATAATAAATAGGAAATTATATATAGTATAGGAGAAGTAAGGGTCGATCCTACACGGACTAGAAACTTCCTAATTATGCTCGTTTGATTGATGATTCGAGAAGACGATTGAATGGTGTTTAAATAAAAAGGGTTTTTTGAATAAAATAAACTAAGTAATTGAAGAGATGAAATAAAGAAAGAAGCCAATTCAAGTTCTATTCTATGGGTTTTCAATAGACAATCAAGCAAGAAGCAATCCAGAAGCACCATTTTTTAGACTTGATGCACAATCAATCTTACTTGTCAAGTGATGGAGAAATTGTAATTTGGGTGACTTGAAGTTGAAGCAAAAATATAGAAAATTAGACACAAAGATTTAGAGTGGTTTGTTCACACCTACATCCACTATTTAACTTCCCACTAAGGATTTCCCAAATTCACTAAGAATTTCAACCTTTTGAGGACAAAGGTTTAACTTTACAACCTAGATTAAATCTCCGAATCTAGCATCCAAAGTTCACAACCCGAACTTTGGGAATCCTCTCAAACAAGGGAAAACTTAAGTAAACTAGTAATCCTTCTAACAAGGCGAATGTTTGCAGTCTAAGCTCTCACCAAATTTTTAATACACTTGAGCATACATATACATTTAAGCTCACAAGTGTTTGTCTACCCAACTAATAAGAATTGAATTTCTAGTCGTTAATGGTCTTTGGGATTGATTTGGAGCCATTTGGAGATGATTTCTAGGCCAATTTCTGCTTTTAGTGCAAGTGGTATCGATACTCGAGAAAACAGAATCGGTACTGCCTCTTTGGGAAATAGTCATTGAATCTACATTTAAGAACCGGTATCGAAACACTTTTAACTGGTATTGATACCTTTTTCTCCCTGTATCGAAATGGTCAAAGCCTGTTTCGATACGGCTCCTAGCTGTTAGGAGTTTTTATAAAATCGTTTGGGTTTTCATAAAACCGTTGAAGGTGTATCGAAACACCTAAAACTGGTATCGATAATGGCATATCGATAATTGTGTTTTCTATACCGAACGCAAATTTCATAGTAGCAAATGGTATCGATACCATCCTCATCGGTATCAAAACCCATGTTAAAATTCCTTTGAAATAGGCAAGTTGTATTAAAATGCTTGGAGAATTTTGAACAATTTGGCTTCTTTAAATCATTTTCAACACATTCAAAAGCCTTAGAAAATGTCTCAAACTTATTTTTAAGTTTTCTGGACTTAAAACTATTTTTGAAATCTTTTCAAATTAGTCTAAAACTAATTTTCAATTATTCTATCCAAACATTAGTTCTACGACATTAGTCAAGTGTCGCGTGTCAAAAGTGCACGTTCAGTGCAAGTGGACACATCGCAAGTAATAAGTGATAAGTATATTATCGAGTTATCCTCTCCTCAGGGACCGATATACTTAATATGCTTTCTACACCTCCTTGTTCTGTAGAAAGGTAAAAACACAAATAAGTTGATTTGATTTATCTAAAGTAAAATAACTAAAATAAAAGTAAGGGATTGAAATAGTAGAGAGAGATGGGCTAGGATCCAGTTGCGTCGTATTGTGGAATTGATTGACTTGTCTCCGTCCAATGCAATCGTATATCACTGCCTCGGCAGCACTTGAGTTTTACTGCCTGGGCAGCGATAACACTGTCTGCCGCGGCAATCCCTTGCTCGTGGGCAGACTTTACCAAAGTTCGGCAAAGTGTCCTTGGATGACTCCGCTTATCCCTAAGTCAGAGTGTTGTTGATGACTAGTCCTTGATGATACCTCCTAGCGTGAACCAATTATACTCACCAACCAATCTCACACTTCTTTTAGCCGCTGAAACTCTTAACCTATCCCTAGGCCGAGTTAGTGTTTCGCGATTGAAACACCGTACTTACCCCTTTCGTGAATCTAACTCTCCCGAGCTTAGATAAATGGATGATTACAATATCCTCTCCCGAGCTCAATTATGAAACAAGGAATAACAAAGGATAAGCAAACCTTGATAATCTTTATTGCATTGAATGAAAGACAAAGTACAATCTCCTCTCAGAAATACTCTATAACCTTCACCTAATCCCTAAGAAGGTTTAGAACATGATGGAGAGGAAAGAAACAAGAGTAGAAGTCGGCTCTCTCCCTAGGTATTTCTTTGTTCAATACATTGGGTGGCTAGGTCTTTATATAGGCTAGACCTAGGGTAAACCTTTCCTAAGTAGAATACAACTTGGAGTAGGGAACAAGTCAAGTACATAATAATAATATATTTCCAAGTTTATATTCGGCTAAGGGGCTTTCCCGCGTGGTCTTCCTTTGGGCTTTTCCTTGTGCTAGCCAGCTCCGATTCATGGGCTTCAAGTCTAGACACGTTCCTTGGATTTTTGTCTTTCCATCGCCTATACTTTTGCTTCCTGTCTTTCTGCTGCTGCCTCGGCATCAGGTTCTGCCTCGGCCTTATCTCTGCCGCGGCACTGGTTCTCCTGCACAGATATGAAAATGCAGTAAAACGTTCCTTTTTCTGTAAATATTATCTATATGAGTATAACTTCTAAATATATCACATTGAGTGCATGCATTGGTCCGAGTGGGTGTATATTTGGTACTTAATGCCCATAAAAGGAGTAAAAAGTGATAGTGTGTTGAGCACTTATCACACCCCAAACTCGAACTATTGCTTGTCCTCAAGCAATGCAAACCATCAATTTGCCGAACTTTACTCTCTCTTGGTCTTACATGTCCATCTATTCTCCCCACCATAGCTAGGCCTATTCTTTAGCCTTAACCATTCGGTTACTCAAGGATTTACCTAGAAACAAACTATAGGAGTTGTGAGTGTGTGTGTTTTTATGGACAAGTTGATTAAAGGCTTTCTTAGATAAACTCTAAGTTCAAGACAAATAGACATTGGTTAAGTGTTATCTTCTTTTTCAAACCCCAAATCTTGAGCCGGTTTCGGGCACCTCAAAGTCTTATGTTTTTCTTTTCACTAAAATCCTTCTTTCTTTTTAATATTCCTTAAAGCATACTAGAGCCAATTTCGGGCACCTCTAGTATGAAGAAGAGACTTTCTGGAGCCGGTGATAGGCACCTTTAGTTACTTTCCAAAAATCTAAGTCTTTATCACCTAAGTTCATTAAAAGAATTCCTATAATCCAACAAGTCCCAAAAGTGTTTTTAAGGTTTAAAGTTCTATCTATAGTAAGCTTCTAAGTTTTCATCCTTAAGCATCCTAAGGTTAAGCCCTCTTAACAGAACCTAAACATGGTACAGAGAAAGATTTCTATAGCCTTAAAGAATAAACTAAGGCAATACTGATGATGAGCAGTGCAAGAGTGTAGGCAGTTAATTCAAGTAAGGCGGGGAGCATAAAAATTTAAAAAAAATCACTGGAATACTCCCTTTTTGGCAAGGCCGCGGCAGTAGATTGTTGCCTTGGTAGTGAATCTGCACCCCCAAACTCAAACCAAGCATTGTCCTCAATGCTTTATATTTCGAAGGAATAAACGGCAAAACATAATATGAATTATGCGCAGCAAGTAAAAACAGTAAAAGCAATTAAGATTGATTTAATGGACAAAGAAAATTTAAAGCGACTCCGAGGAGCTGCTTGTAGCAATTTTCCTCCGTGGCCTTGATGCCAAATGCTTTGTCCGTGGGGAGGGAGATGGTTGCGCCTTTGCTTGCCTCGGCGGCTGGACTCGAGTGGGTGGGGTCCTTTGTATTGGGGCTTCTACTTCTTCTCTTTCTTCAACATTCGCCATCTCTTCGGTTATCATCACGTTCGTTCCTCCTCCCATCGCAGTAGCTCCTCCGGTGTGGTGTGTGCTTGGGACAGCGGCAGTTGAACTTTGGTGCACATATGCATCTATCTCGGCAGATAGACTGCCCATGATAATTGGCGATCTGGGTGGAGTGCTGAAGACGGCCCTCCGATTAGATGGCCTTCGGCTGACAGATGAGGCCGCGGCAGAATCTGCCGCCCTAGATGGGCCGACAGCCTAGTATTGGGGCTGAGGGTCCGGATGGAAGAATGGTCGTGGTCCTCCCGGGGATGGTGTAGTCTCGGTGTAGGGTGCAGCGGTGACGAACATGTTGCTTGGGAACTCCGGGAATTGTACGCCTTAGTCCGGGAAGGCGTGCAGCATCATCTGGGCTAGAGTGCCATTGAAGTCCCGTTGATACTCCATGTATCGTTGTTGTCGAAGATCCATTGCAGCCATTCGCTGCAAGATTTCTTGGTATGGGTCTGCTGCGGCGGAGGTGTGGGCAGTACCAGGCATGTCTGCCGTGTACTGGGCCCCAGCAGCAGTATCAGCAGTGAACTGCTGCGGCGTTGCCTGGACAGGTTCGGCTTGAGTGATCTGCATGACTTTGTGGCAGAAATCCCTGGTCCATCCTCGTCTTGGGGGCGTGTATTCATCCGTTTCTTCAATGGGTACACCTGCCGAAACACATAAACCCGTAATCAAGCATGGGAAATACAATGGTCCTCTATCTTTCTTACCACACTCGTGAATTTCCCGTAAGATGATTTCTCCAACGTTGATGGTCCTCTTGTTGATGATGGATTGGATAAGCACCAATCTCTTGCGATCCACCGTGCTAATGTGTGATGTTGGGATGAGGCGTCTTTTGACGAAGGTGTTCCACATCTTGGCCTCCAGCTTCAAGCTTTGTCTTGTTACAGATCCTCGATGGGTACCGGTTTCCCATGGAGTGTTCTCGTAACAAAGGTCGTCTTTGATGAGTTCATAGTCCTCGGCAGTGATATCTTCCAAGAATTCGGCATCGATATCACTGTCTGGGGTAAGGCCGTAGAAGTGCGCGTTCAGTGCAAGTGGACACATCGCAAGTAATAAGTGATAAGTATATTATTGAGTTATCGTCTCCTCAGGGACCGATATACTGAATATGCTTTCCTCACCTCCTTTTTCTGTAGAAAGATAAAAACACAAATAAGTTGATTTGATTTATCTAAACTAAAATAACTAAAATAAAAGTAAGGGATTGAAATAGTAGAGAGAGATGGGCTAGGATCCAGTTGCGTCGTATTGTGGAATTGATTGACTTGTCTTCGTCCAATGCAATCGTATATCACTACCTCGGCAGCACTGCAGTTTTACTGCTTGGGCAGCGATAACACTGTCTGCCGCGGCAATCCCTTGCTCGTGGACAGACTTTACCAAAGTTCGGCAAAGTGTCCTTGGATGACTCCGCTTATCCCTAAGTCAGAGTGGTGTTGATGACTAGTCCTTGATGATACCTCCCAACGTGAACCAATTATACTCACCAACCAATCTCACACTTCTTTTAGCCGCTGAAACTCTTAACCTATCCCTAGGCCGAGTTAGTGTTTCGCGATTGAAACACCGTACTTACCTCTTTCGTGAATCTAACTCTCCCGAGCTTAGATAAATGGATGATCACAATATCCTCTCCCGAGCTCAATTGTGAAACAAGGAATAACAAAGGATAAGCAAACCTTCATAATCTTTATTGTATTGAATTAAAGGCAAAGTACAATCTCCTCTCACAAATACTCTACAACCTTCACCTAATCCCTAAGAAGGTTTAGAACATGATGGAGAGGAAAGAAACAAGAGTAGAAGTCGGCTCTCTCCCTAGGTATTTCGTTGTTCAATACATTGGGTGACTAGGTCTTTATATAGGCTAGACCTAGGGTAAACCTTTCCTAAGTAGAATACAACTTGGAGTAGGGAACAAGTCAAGTACATAATAATAATATATTTCAAAGTTTATATTCGGCTATGGGGATTTCCCGCGTGGTCTTCCTTTGGGCTTTTCCTTGTGCTAGCCAGCTCCGATTCATGGGCTTCAAGTCCAGACACGTTCCTTGGATTTTTGCCTTTCCATCGCCTATACTTTTGCTTCTTGTCTTTCTGCTGCTGCCTCGGCATCAGGTCTTGCCTCGGCCTTATCTCTGCCGCGGCACTGGTTCTCCTGCACATATATGAAAATGCAATAAAACGTCCCTTTTTCTGTAAATATTATCTATATGAGTATAACTTCTAAATATATCACATTGAGTGCATGCATTGGTCCGAGTGGGTGTATATTTGGTACTTAATGCCCATAAAAGGAGTAAAAAGTGATAGTGTGTTGAGCACTTATCATCAAGCAAACCTTACTAGACATGTATTAAACCAATCAAGGAAATCAAATGATGAAATCATGTATCAATATTGTTTCTTCATGAATATATTATTTGATTATGAATTCTTAATGCATGGCCTTAAGTGATCTTTTAGGTACATCTCCTTACGTGTTCAAGCTTATACAACCAAACCAAGTTAATAGTAAGTTTAATTACTCTAATTCATGCATGTTTTTGAATTATATAAAGTGCATCGTGGTTTTCATTTCAAGGATTTCAAGTTCTTGAATCAAGCAGTTGACTTTTATTCAAACACTGAATAAGACAGTCAAATCTAATTTACCATCCATTAAAACCATATCATTTATTTATCTAGCTTGTTAATCAAATATTAACCCAATTCAAGTGACATGTTCCATTTCACTCATGTAATTAAAGATTCAAGCTATTCAAGCAAATGTAATCATCAATCATGTTGTTCATATAAATCAAATAATTTAAGCATAATTGAGCAAGCATGTAATATAGATCTTATGTAAGTCAAATATTCAATCAGTACAAGTGTAATTTATGAATTATCAAGTAAATGGAATATAATTCTTGAAATAAGCATTCAAGAATGCAAGTTTAGCATGTTAAACATGTATCTTTAGTAATAAGTGTGATCATTAGGAAGGATCATGTCAAGCCAAGCATCAATTATCGAACAAAATATATAGCATAGTAAATTAAATCAAGTAGCAAACAAGCATGAGACATTACATTTCAAGTTAAAAACAAGTGTAAAAGTAGCATAGCAATCTAAGCCAAGAAACAAGTAGGCACATATCTTAATAATTCATGGCAACTAGTTCAATTTTGCACATAGCTTTTTTATCAAGTATCGGTATTACTCAATTCGACCAAGAATTTAATTTATTCAAACATTGCTTCTAATTTATCGGAAAAGTAACATGGGATCCAAGTGTACAAGACATCAAGTGAACATATAATTCAGGTGACATTCATTTTTAAGTAAGCTTGATTACCAAGTCTCTTGGTCCATGTGTCAAACTCATTATTGAAGAATAACTTATGATTATAAGCATGTTTTTGGCCATAAAATAAATCAATTCATAGTTAATTAATTTTTTTAATTATTATATTCATTATTATTGATATCATTAACTTATACTGATAAGTGCTCAACGCGCTATCAATTTTTACACCTTTTGTTGGCATTAATCACCGAATTTACACCCACTTGAACCAATGCATGTACTTAATGTGATATATTTAGAAGTCATGCTATTAGAGATAATATTTACAGAAAAGGCAAGTTTTACTGCATTTTCATATCTGTGCAGGAGAACCAGTGTTGCGGCAGCAACAAGGCCGAGGCAGGACCTGATGCTGAGGCAGCAGCTGAGAGCCAGGAAGCAAGACTGTAGGCGATTGGAAGAAAAAAAATCCAAGGGACGTTTCTGGACTTAAAGCCCATGGATCGGATCTGGCTAGAATGAAGAAAAGCCCAAGACAAGGCCACGCGGGAAAGCCCCCTTAGCCGAATTAAACTTGGAAATATTTTAATTATGTATGCTTAACACTATTGGACAATGTGGTGGGTTTGCAACTAAAGACGCAAGGCAGCACCTTAAGTTCTTCATGGAAATTTGCAATTCTTTCAAAATCCAAGGAGTCCATGAAGATGTCTTGCGATTGAAGCTATTCCCCTATTCACTGAGGCATAGGGCGAAAGCTTGGCTGAATAGCATTCCAGCAGGATCTATTGGATCTTGGAGTGATTTTATTACTCGTTTTAACCCTACAAACCTATATGATAGAATTCGTAATGAAATCACTTCTTTTCGACAGGCAGATGACGAACCAATGTACGAGGCATGGGAGCGCTATAGGGAGTTACTACACAAGTGTCCTTTGCATGGATTTCCCTATGGACACAAGTGACAATGTTCTATAATGCCACGAATGCCCCGACAAGGATGATGTTAGATGCCTCGGCGAACGGGACACTCCTTGATAAAGCACCTGAGGAAGCTATTGAAATACTAAACAAACTCACGAAGAATGATTTTCAATTCCCTATATCTAGGCGAGGAGGAGTAAGACGCCAAGCCACGGTAAATGAATTAGACACATCGAGTTCAGTGGTAGCACAATTGGCCTCTCTTACCAAGATGGTACAAAACCTACAATTACAGCAAAATACCCGTGAGGTCAAGGTAATTGATTCTTATTGTGACTTATGTGGAGGTAACCACAGTTCCACTGATTGCATGAATCAAGAAACCGGTATGTATGTTGGGAACTACAACCGCAACAATATGATGTCCAACACATACAACCCCTCATGGAAGAGGCATCCAAACCTATCATGGAGCAACCCTAACAATGCCTTAAACCCAATCATCCAACCTTCAAGATTCCAGCAGCCGATGCAACATCTACCGCCGCTACAGGTCCAACAACCAATGCCGCAGCAGCAGATACAATAGCAACCGGTAAGTTCATTGGAGAACACGCTTAAAGCCTTTATGATGAAAACAGAGTCATACATGGCAGAGAACAGTAATTTCATCAAAAGGACAGATGCTTTTATGAATATAACTGAGATGAGGTTGCAAAATCAACAAGCGGCCATTAAAACGCTAGAAACTCAGGTTGGGCAGTTTGCTCAAAACATAAACACTAGACCACAAGGAGGGCTACCTAGCAATGCTGAAGTTGCTAAGGTAATGGGCCATGAACAGTGAAAAGCAATTACTACTAGGAGTGGTCTACAGCTAAAGGAAAAGATCCCAGAGAGCTAAATTCAATTAGCGGATCCAGCAAAAGAAGAGGCCGAGCAAACTGATTCTGATAACACTGCCCCGGCAGAGAGCACAACAGCTCCTGAACAGTCTGCCGAGACAGCGACAATCCTAGTGGTGCCAGGTATTAAATTCCAAACTAAAGAAACCCTGGATGAGATGAGACCACCACCACCACCTTTTCCACAAAGGTTGAAAAAGCAAAAACAGGACTAGCAATTCAAGAAATTCCTTGATATTCTAAAACAAGTCCACATTAACATACCGTTCGTAGAGGCAATTGAACAAATGCCTAACTATGAAAAGTTCTTAAAGGACATGGTGTCAAAGAGGAAACAAATAGGTGAGTTCGAAACAGTGGCTGCTACCGAGGGATGCATGGCAATGCTGCATAATCGCATGCCACCGAAATTAAAAGATCCTGGATGCTTTATCATACCTTGTGCAATAGGTAAGAATTATGAAGGAAAGGCCCTATGCGACCTTGGAGCGAGCATAAATCTAATGCCCAAATCAGTCTTTCAAAAGCTTGGAATAGGAAGGGCAAAACCTACAACAGTTATGCTCCAATTAGCGGATCGATCCTACGTGCAACCTGAAGGCAAAATCGAGGACATACTGGTAAGAGTTAATAAGTTTATTTTTTCTGCTGATTTTCTTGTCCTTGATTGTGAAGCAGATGATAATGCACCGATCATCCTGGGGAGACCTTTCCTTGCAACTGGACGCACATTAATTGACGTGGAGAAAGGAGAGTTGACAATGCGGGTTAATGACCATCAAGTCAAACTCAATGCATTCCACAACTTAAAAAAATATGATGATCCAGAGGAATGCAAGGTCATTCACACAGGAAGTACCAAAATTTCCTGCCTTGGCAGAATGCTCGGCAGATTAGTTGGTAAAAAGATTAAGCCCAAGGTGGATGGACATACAGAAAAAGGGAGTGGCCCACAACCGAGTTTCAATTCAGGCCAACGAGAGAGAATAATTTTGGGAGATGCATTCGCATGCACTCCACCAGTAACATGTTCTCCTCCCTTTTACTTTATCATATTATATTAGGATTAGTTGAGTCTATTTTTATTTATCTAATTTGTTTTTGCTTTAAGTATTTTTCTTTTTGTGTGTTTAATTTTTATTTAGGACAAGAAGCAAGAATAAAGGAGAAGTAGTTCACAGCAGGAACTCTGCCGTGGCAGAAAAACAGTGTCAGGGCCACAACAGTCTCAACGGGCAGAACAGTATAACGGCTAGTCTGCTGAGATTCTTGCCGCGGCAGAAAATGAAACGGCAGAAAAAGGAAACGGCTACAAAACGACTAGTGGATCGAAACGGTCACAAGGCCGAGGCCTATATAAGAAACTCCTTCCTCTTGAACTATTCACTTTTGCATTATTGTTTTCTTTAGCATTCTTAACAATCTTCCTCTCACATTACTCTCTACCTACTCACTATTCTTCGTGAACTTCCAGATTCTTTTCAAGAAAACCTCCAAGAAATCATCTCACAATCTTGATGGCAACCTACAAGAGATTTGCCCCAGCCAACGTTGAAGATTGTTTCAACCGATCTTTCATCGCCCGGCAATTGTGGGAAGAGCAAGGTTTCCAGCATTCGGATGATGAAAACTACGGCATTGACAGAATCAAGTACCAAGATTAGGAAATTTTCTATCTTCAACCTGCCCAAACGAATGCTACAATCGTACGGGAATTCTATGCGCACGGGCCCAGCAAAGATTCCCTCTTTGTTCACTGCCGCGGCAGGCCGATCCAGTTAGATGACGAGATCATCAATGATTTCTACGGCCTCACCCCAAACAGTGATGTTCACGCCGAATTTTTGGAAGACATCACTACCGAGGATTACGAGTTAATCAAAGATGATCTTTGTTACACGAATACCCCATGGGAAACCGGTACCCATAGAGGATCCGTAACAAGACAAAGCTTAAAGCCCGAGGCCAAGATGTGGAATACCTTTGTCAAGAGACGCCTCATCCCTACGTCCCACAACAGCACGGTGGATCGGAGGCAATTGGTGCTTATCCAATCGATCATCAACGAAAGAACCATCAATGTTGGAGAGATAATCCTACGTGAAATTCACAAGTGCGGTAAGAAAGATAGGGGACCATTGTATTTCCCATGTTTGATCACAAGTTTATGTGTTGTCGCAGGTGTGCCAATCGAAGACACGGACGAATATACTCCCCAAAGGCGAGGATGGACCAGGGACTTTTGTCACAAAGTCATGCAGATCACGCAGGCGGAGCCGATCCAAGCAACGCCCCAGCAGTTCACGGCTGATACTGCTGCCGGGGCCCAGTACACGGCATATATACCTGATACTGCCCACACCTCTGCCGCAGCAGACCCCTACCAGGAGATTTTGCAAAGGATGGCAGCGATGGACCTCAGACAACAGAGATACATGGAGTACCAAAGAGATTTCAACGGCACACTCACCCAGATGATGCTCCACGCTTTTCCAGACCAAGGGGCGCAATTTCCAGAGTTTCCCAGCAACATGTTTGTCATAGCCGCCCCTTACACCAAGACTACACCAGCTCCGGGAGGACCAAGGTCGTTCTTCCATGCGGACCCTCAACCACAATACCAGGTTGCCGGCCCATCCAGGGCAGCGGATTCTGTCGCAGCAGCATCTGCCAGCAGATGACCATCCAAATGGAGGGCATTCTTCAGCACTCCACCCCGATCCCCAACCATCATGGGCAGTCTATCAGCTGAGATAGATGCCTATGTGCACCAAAGCTCCACCGCCGCCGGACCAAGTACACACAACACCGGAGGAGCCATAGCAATGGAGGGTGGAACGGACATAATGCTGACCGAAGACATGGCCGATGTGGAAGAATGAGAAGAGGTCGAGGCCCCAAGACAAATAACAAGCCATACATACAAAACCAATGGACAAGCCCTCAAATGCAAGATGCTAACATATCATGTTCACTAATGCCACCATTCTAGGAGTTAACGAAACCTTACAAAATACCATACATTTGCTTGCTTGTTGTCCTTGCTCCCGATCAATCTCGATCTAGCTCCTTAGCTCGATAACCTATTAGTTGGGAAGGAGGAAATACGAGTGGTAAGTACTATGAAGTACTTAGTGAGGTAGCCCTAGTCTAACCATATTAGACATATAAAACATAACAAATAACATACTCAATTTAAACATCATATCGAGTACATAGTATTAAAGGTGGCATGCTTCAATATATCAATTTAAATTCAGTACATGGCATTACATCAAACAATATACAAGATTGGCATGCTTCTCATATCAATTTCAAATCTAGCATACTATTCAATTTCATGTTCTATATGCCAAGCAATATCTATCATGTAATCAAGCATATTGTACATCATTCGATTTCCAATTTCAAGTTTTCAATAACATTTCATTTCAAGGGCTTCTTATAGCCAAGTATTCATTTTCAATATCAATCTCCATTTCACATTCAAGTGCTACTTATAGCATCATTTATATTCGATAATCTATATCAAAACATGATCCAGTATCAATGCTCCTCAAGCCGCTACATATACATATAGTTCACATTTGATCCTTTTAATCTTTCAATTAAGTTCGTTTAATGCATTGGTATAGTAGGACTAGGTAAGCGAGTCAACAAGAGTGTCACGAAGACACTAACAAGAGTACCACAAAGGCACTAACAAGAGTGCCACAAAGGTACTAACAAGAGATACCCATGGTATTTAACAATTGGTGACTAACCACCAAAATCACGGTACCCACAGTACCAAACAAGAGTGCCGAAGCACTAAACAATGAGCTCAAGACCCTAGGCATGCCGTACTACCTATGACCACTATAGACCAAGGCTCAATAACATTTCAATATCCATTTGATCATTATTCAATTCATGTAATCAAGTTCATATTACCAAGAGCAATTATTCAATACATGCTAATACAAAGACAATTATCATGCTTGTATCATTTCATTTATAGCAATCCAATTCATATTACAAATGACAAATATTCATAACATGTTACCAATATATGTACATCATAATAGCAATGACACGCATATCATGCTATCAAACCAATGTTCATATCATTACATTCATGCATGGTTTGCGTACCTGACATTCGTAGCCGCGTGCCGTTACTTACCTCGGCATTTCCAAGAAATGCATATGTGCTAAGCTAGTTCTAATAATCTAGCAAGCATGTCATATAATCAATCAAAGTATTTAACATTAATCCTCCTTCCCTCTTTATATCAATTATAGTTTAATTCAATTACATAATAAAATCGAATCAATAACATATAGATGGTTAGGACCCTAGGTCCTAACCCTAAGGTTTGCCACACTCACAGTTAATTCCGAGCTATTTAGGGGTTGTAAATCGCAATCCCCTTGCCCTTCTTTCGAGTTTGCTCGAGCCTTTGTTCCTCCTCGGTATCCTTCTCCCTTGTATCCTCTAGCAATTCATACACATATAATATTTATTAGAATACATTCCGTCATTTAATCCAAATGATCTTAGTCTTAACAAGGATAAACATGTACATTTAAACTTTACGGACAGTTTTGCTACCCTTCCGTAATTCGATCATATCTCCTAGCTCCGATATCCGATTTTAGTCCCTTTTACCTCTTTGGAATGCTAGAAGAATCCTATACAAGGACCAATTAACCTTACATTTTAATTCTTATTAGGTCAGCTCCAGATTTAATTCGAATCGGGTCTATCCAGAACCGGAACTGTTCAGACAGCCCTTACGAAAACGCTTATATCTTTTTCTGCCGAGCTCCTATTGAGGTCCCGTAAATTTTCCCTTAAACTAGGTATATTGGGGTATCATCTTGCCAAATTTCAGATCCTAACTCCTTCATACGTGACCTAGGGACTTTCTCAAAGATGGCTACTTAAAATTGTGTTTCTAGGCATTTTCGACAAATTTCAATTTCATTCATTAAATTCCTAATTTCCCAACATTCACATAAATTTCCAGCATTTCCAACATGAAAACATCATCATCTAATCCCTAATTGCATCATCAAATCAATTTATCAAAATCAACCCATTTACAAATACCCACAATTTCCAAGCTCTTCAATCCATTGTTCATGCTTCTAAAACTAAACCCAAGCAATTTAAATCCCTAAATCAAGTTTCTATTAGCCAAATTTTAACTTAGAAAACATCATAAGAACATTCGAAATCCATAAGTTTAGCTTCCAATGTTTCGACTATGGAAAGAATAACTTACCGAGCTCTTTAGATTCGATTTCCCTTAGTGAAATTGCTCCACATGCAAGGTTCCCAAGCTATCCTTCTAAACCTCTATAAAATTTTCTCTTTTCCCCTCTCTTTGGTGTTCACGTGAAATGGGGATGAAGAAGAGAAAATTTTGCTGATTTTGTTTCCTAATATTTGGAGGTGAAATGACTATTTTGCCCCCTTTTAATATTCTAGGCTTGGTTTATTACAATGGGTAGTCTTGGGAATTCTATCTTTACCATGCATCTATCACATTTTGTTTTTAATTCAATTTGGTCCATTGACCCTAATCAAATTAATATATTATTCGATTTAATTCACGAATTATTCGAGCCATTCCACTAGCCCAGTTTTAGGGTGTTACAATTCTCCCCTCTTTAAAAAGAAATTCGCCCTCGAATTTACCTGAAGGGAATAAATGCGGATATTGTGCTTTCATTGTGTCCTCGGGCTCTCAAGTAGCTTCTTCTTTCTTGTGATTCCTCCAAAGGACTTTCACCAAAGGTACGTTCTTGTTTCGGAGCCTTTTAACTTCTCGATCGAGGATCTGAATCGGTTCCTCTTCATAAGATAAATCGGGATTTAATTCCAACTCTTCCGGTTCCAAGACGTGAGAGGGATCAGATCTGTACTTTCTCAACATTGATACATGGAACACATTGTGTATCTTATCAAATTCACTAGGGAGTACAAGACGATAGGCCACTGGGCCGATTCTGTTAGTAATTTCAAAAGGTCCAATAAACCGAGGGCTAAGTTTTCCTCTTTTCCCGAACCTAAAGACTTTCTTCCAAGGAGAGACTTTCAGGAAGACCTTGTCTCCCACATTGTACTGAATATCTCTTCGTTTCAAGTCTGCATAAGCCTTTTGTCTATCGAAGGCTTGTTTCAATCGATCATGAATAACCCGAATCTGTTCCTCAGTTTCCCGAATCATTTGAGGTCCCAAAACCTTGTTCTCTCCCAATTCAGACCAACATAGAGGAGTTCTACATTTCCTCCCGTATAAAGCTTCAAAGGGAGCCATTTGAATTGATGCCTGATAGCTATTGTTATACGGAAATTCCACCAAGGGTAGGGACTTTTCCCAATTCTTCCCAAAGACTATAACACAAGCTCGTAGCATATCTTCCTGGACTTGTATCATCCTTTCGGATTGACCATCAGACTGCGGATGGAAGGCGGTGCTGAGATGCACTTTGGTTCCGAGAGCCCTTTGCAAAGACTTCCAAAATCGAGATGTAAAATTCGGATCTCTATCAGAAATAATCGATGTCGGTACGCCATGTAACCGAATCACTTCTCGGATATACAACTCGGCCAGGGTCTCCGAGTTCATATTCTTTCGAACCGGGATAAAATGTGTAGACTTGGTGAGTCTATCCACAATCACCCAAATAGCATCATTCTTTTTCGGTGTAACAGGCAAACCAGTGACAAAATCCATTGTTACTCGATCCCATTTCCATTCAGGCAATTCAATAGGCTGAAGCAATCCCGTAGGAGCTCGGTGTTCAGCCTTAACTTTCTGACAAATCAAACATTGGGATACAAAATCTGTGATGGCTGCTTTCATGCCAGGCCACCAATACAAGGATTTCAAGTCCTTATACATTTTAACAGAACCAGGATGGATCGAGAACGAACTTTGGTGTGCTTCTTGTAGGATGTCTCTTTTCAATTCCTCATTATTCGGAACACACACCCTATCTCTGAAGCAGAGCAATCCATTCAGATTGAGGGAGAATTCGACATTAACTTTCGAATCAAGCTTGGATGCAATAGCTTGAAGCTCGGAATCAGATTGCTGAAGGTCTTTGATTCTCGAAATCAAATTAGACTAAACCTGAAGTTCAGATAAATATCCTTGCTTTCGATATACTCGAAGGTGAGCATTTATCGCATTCGGGGCTACAAGGAATTTTTCAAAATTTAGACACGTAAATTCAAGGGAGTTTTAACATTTCAAGATTATCAAATAGCTTACCCAACATTGGTTTACGACTAAGGGCATCGGCCACCACGTTGGCTTTTCCGGGATGGTAATCAATGACCAAGTCATAGTCTTTTAGCAATTCCATCCATCTTCTTTGTCTCAAATTCAAGTCCTTCTGAGTCAGGAGGTATTTAAGACTTTTGTGATCAATGTATAGGTAACACTTCTCACCATATAAGTAGTGCCTCCATATTTTGAGGGCAAATACGATAGCAGCTAACTCGAGGTCATGTGTCGGATAATTCAGTTCATGAGGCTTCAATTGCCTAGATGCATAAGCAACCACATTATTTCCTTGCATCAAAACACATCCTAGCCCTGAATGTGAAGCATCACTATACACAGTGAATTCTTTGTCGGATTCCGGTTGAACAAGAACGGGAGCATGGGTCAAAGCTTGTTTTAGCTGGTCAAAGCTTCTTTGTTGGTCCTCTGACCATTCAAACAATTTATCCTTTCTAAGGAGTTTTGTTAAGGGCAAGGCAATAGTGGAGAATCCCTTAACAAACCTCCTATAATATCCGGCTAAACCAAGGAAGCTTCTAACTTCACTAACATTTTTCGGAGGTCTCCAATCTAGTATAGTCTGCACTTTCTTTGCATCGACTTTGATTCCTTCTGTCGAGATGACATGGCCAAGGAATGACACTTCCGATAACCAGAACTCACACTTGGAGAACTTGGCGAACAATTGACGTTCACGGAGAGTTTGCAAAACAATTCGGAGGTGTTCTGCGTGCTCCTCCTTATCCCGAGAATACACCAGAATGTCATCAATAAAGACGACCACAAACTTATCAAGATATGGCCGGAAGATTAGGTTCATGAGATCCATGAATGCAGCTGGGGCATTAGTTAACCCAAATGGCATCACTAAGAATTCAAAATGGCCATATCGAGTTCTGAAAGATGTCTTAGGAATATCTTCCTATTTTACTCACATCTGATAGTATCTCGATCGAAGATCAATCCGGGAGAACACCGCAGCATTCTTGAGTTGATCGAACAAGTCTTCAATTCTAGGCAATGGGTACTTGTTCTTAATAGTCACCCGATTCAATTGCCGGTAGTCAATACAAAGCCTCATTGTTCCATCCTTCTTCTTTACAAACAATACCGGAGCACCCCATGGAGAAGAGCTAGGACGAATGAATCCTTTATCTTGTAGCTCTTGAGTTGCTTCTTAAGCTCTTTCAATTCAATAGGTGCCATTCTATAAGGTGCAATTGACACCGGATTAGTCCCAGGCTGGATTTCAATCCCGAATTCGACTTCTCTAGTTGGAGGGAGGCCAGGAAGTTCCTCCGAAAAAACATCAACAAATTCGGATACCACGGGGATTTTCGGCAAACCGAAATCATACTCATCTTGCAAAACCATAGCAGCAAAGATCGAAATTGGCTTTTTATCAATTAGGAGGATTGACTCCTTTCCCAAGCCCCGAAGATACAATCTCCGATTCTGACAGTCGATCGAAGCTTCATGTTTGGTCAACCAGTCTAACCCCAATATTAGGTCAAACTCACATTCCGGTAGTACAAATAGATCAATTCGAAAAGGAATGTTCCGAATTGTGATCGGAGAATCTTTACAAACAAGGTTAACATTCATTATTCCTCCTATTGGGTTTGACACTACAAGACCCCTATCAACATTTTTAGGCTCTAACTTAACCTTTACAAGCATTCTAGAACATACAAAGGAGTGAGTGGATCCTGAATCTATTAAAGCATATGCAGGACTTAAATTTAATTCAACGGTACCTGCAATAACATCGGGAGATTCTTCCTCTCCTTTACCACGAATGGTATACATTCTAGCTGGGGCTCGCGATTCTTGACGAGGAGGGGCTGATTGAAGTTCCTTTCCCTTGCTTTGATTCCCGGAATGAGCCTGTCCCGGGCCCTTGTTTCGGTTCTGAGGTGGAGGACTCTTATAGGCACGAGACTGAGGTGTGCCTCTATTAGGATTTTGAGGACAATCCTTAACAAAATGGTCCGATCCACCACAAGCATAACACAATCTCATCTGAAGTCGACAAGGACTAGCATGAAACTTCTTGCAGAACTGACAAGCCGAAGCTTTTCCGGAATTTCCCGTGCTATGAACAGAGGCCACTGGGGCTACGGGTCTATTTGCCGACTGAGGTCTCGGCACATAACGATTCTTGGACTCATGATGGTAAGTCGAGGAGACCTCTTTCTGTTGGTTGGCTCTCTTCACATTCCAGTCGGATCTATCCTCCCATTTACGCTTCTTATCATCCTTATTTCCACCCTTTCTCCTTTCCGAAGCTTTCATCTTGGCTTCGGTAGCAATAGCCCGATTGACTAAAATTTGGAAATCGGTAATTCCCAAAGCAGTAAACATGGGGCTCATCTCATCATTTAGCCCATCAATGAACATCTGACATTTCTGTTTCTCAGTCTTGATGTACTCGGCTTCGTACTTGCAATACTTACAGAAGTCTGCCACATACTGCTCAATAGGCCTATTAGCTTGCCTCAAATACAAGAACCGTCTTCGTCTTTTAGCCAGGTACTGCTCACTAATATACTTCTTGAACTCCTCTACAAAGAAGTCCCAAGTGATGGCATCGGCATGAGCAGTCAAGATCGTAGTTTCCCACCAACTCAAAGCTTCGTCAGCTAGAAGCGATATAGCACATTCGAGCTTGTGCTCGTCAGAGCATTGCAACTGCTTGGTCAGAATCTGAGTGGTCCTTTCTAACCACTGTTTCGGTTCCTCGGGCTTTTCCTCATTAACACCCGAAAAAGTATAAGCTCGATACCTGGCCAATTTCTCAATAGGAGCCCTGCTCGGTGTAGCATCAACAGGGGCAGTAGGACGATTCTGTCTCAAGTCGGACACTAATTGATCGAACATCCCCTTCATACTTAGGAGACATTCCCTCTAAACATCTTGTATAACCGGGGCTACCATCTCAGGGGCAGCTTCCATGGGAGGTAACTCTTGTTCTTGAGGAGGATTCTGTTCCATCCTCACATTTTCATTCTCATTGGAGGAGACCTCGGGACTTTCATCTCCCAAGGCTAATCTCGTGTCTACCATACTACAAAAGATAGGCAAACATTATTCAATTAAGCAAGAACACAAGCAAGTACGGTATAAATAACTCCTAGGTGGCATAGTTCAATCCTATATGATGCATGCATATTACTTTCGGTCCGAGAATCATGCAACCGAAAGCTCTGATACCAATGAATGTGACACCCTCGCCCCGGGTTAGGAGACGGGGGTGTCGACCAGACTTATAAGCTTGTAATTAAACCGGGAATTGTGTTCGATTCAATGGTAATTCAATACAATTTACAAGTTGTGCCTACAAATTTTAAGGCCATTTTAAAACTTTTTCGCACTTATTCAATTTACCAATTCGATCCGTATAATCCATTCGTTTATCAATTTTAATTCTAATTAATGTTGATCTTAACTTACAATCAATTTTATTTTATTTAATCATTATTATCAATATCTTATTGATCAAGTAAACTTTCATTTTCAAGTTGGACCAAATTGACTAAGGGTATCGATACACCCTATAGAGGGGTATCGGAACAGGGGTATCGAACCCTAGTTCGATACGGGTCAACTATGTTGACCCGTTGACCATGGCTGGGGAGCCTAGTTCGAAACAGGTATTGATGCAATTTCGATTCTGGAAGCCCTAGCATCGAACCATGTATCGATGCTAGTCTTCCTCGTTGACTTGTTTGACTAAGGATGAGTAGCCTGGATCGATACTGGCATCGATGCCATTTCGTTACTGGAACTCCCAGTATCGAACCAGGTACCGATGCTGGTCTATTCCAAAGACTCAATGACTTAAGGCAATAATGGCCTAGCTCGATACTAGCATCGAACCAGGGAGATCTTAGTGAGGCTTGGCATCGAACCAAGCTTCGATGCCATTATGAATCTGTCAAAGGTGGTATCAATACCCATGTAATTGGTATCGATACCCTCGGTTCAATTTCCAGATTTCCAATCCTTTAAAACACTTAGACTCTACCAAAGGCCACCTATAGGGTCTCAACCATTTCTAAACCATAAGGGACAACATACAACATAATTAGACATCATTCATCAATTTGCTACCTCTATGCCTAAGCCAATTAATCATCCAAACCATTTACCATTCGCATAGACATTCTCAAATTTAGTTCTAAGTTATGTATGTCAACATAGCTATCCTACAATTTTCAATTCCACATATGTAAATATTTTTCTATCAAGACCAATATGTATTCAATGGACCTAGTCCTTAACTACCAATGCTAGCATAAATAAGACTTCCATAACGAGTAGCCTAGCTTCATTTGATCATGAGACTTATAGGCTAGATGCACAAAACAAGAATCTATGCAAGTTTAGACCATAAGCTAAATCTAATATGTTCAACATGCCTTATGGCTTACAAACCAAGACAAATAACAAGCCATACATACAAAACCATGGGACAAGCCCTCAAATGTAAGATGCTAACATATCATGTTCACTAATGCCACCATTCTAGGAGTTAACGAAACCTTACAAAATACCATACATTTGCTTGCTTGTTGTCCTTGCTCCCGATCAATCTCGATCTAGCTCCTTAGCTCGATAACCTATTAGTTGGGAAGGAGGAAATACGAGTGGTAAGTACTATGAAGTACTTAGTGAGCTAGCCCTAGTCTAACCATATTAGACATATAAAACATAACAAATAACATACTCAATTTAAACATCATATCGAGTACATAGTATTAAAGGTGGCATGCTTCAATATATCAATTTAAATTCAGTACATGGCATTACATCAAACAATATACAAGATTGGCATGCTTCTCATATCAATTTCAAATCTAGCATACTATTCAATTTCATGTCCTATATGCCAAGCAATATCTATCATGTAATCAAGCATATTGTACATCAATCGATTTCCAATTTCAAGTTTTCAGTAACATTTCATTTCAAGGGCTTCTTATAGCCAAGTATTCATTTTCAATATCAATCTCCATTTCACATTCAAGTGCTACTTATAGCATCATTTATATTCGATAATCTATATCAAAACATGATCCAGTATCAATGCTCCTCAAGCCGCTACATATACATATAGTTCACATTTGATCCTTTTAATCTTTCAATTAAGTTCGTTTAATGCCTTGGTATAGTAGGACAAGGTAAGCGAGTCAACAAGAGTGTCACGAAGACACTAACAAGAGTACCACAAAGGCACTAACAAGAGTGCCACAAAGGTACTAACAAGAGATACCCATGGTATTTAACAATTGGTGACTAACCACCAAAATCACGATACCCACAGTACCAAACAAGAGTGCCGAAGCACTAAACAATGAGCTCAAGACCCTAGGCATGCCGTACTACCTATGACCACTATAGACCAAGGCTCAATAACATTTCAATATCCATTTGATCATTATTCAATTCATGTAATCAAGTTCATATTACCAAGAGCAATTATTCAATACATGCTAATACAAAGACAATTATCATGCTTGTATCATTTCATTTATAGCAATCCAATTCATATTCTAAATGACAAATATTCATAACATGTTACCAATATATGTACATCATAATAGCAATGACACGCATATCATGCTATCAAACCAATGTTCATATCATTACATTCATGCATGGTTTGCGTACCTGACATTCGTAGCCGCGTGCCGTTACTTACCTCGGCATTTCCAAGAAATGCATATGTGCTAAGCTAGTTCTAATAATCTAGCAAGCATGTCATATAATCAATCAAAGTATTTAACATTAATCCTCCTTCCCTCTTTATATCAATTATAGTTTAATTCAATTACATAATAAAATCGAATCAATAACATATAGATGGTTAGGACCCTAGGTCCTAACCCTAAGGTTTGCCACACTCACAGTTAATTCCGAGCTATTTAGGGGTTGTAAATCGCAATCCCCTTGCCCTTCTTTCGAGTTTGCTCGAGCCTTTGTTCCTCCTCGATATCCTCCTCCCTTGTATCCTCTAGCAATTCATACACATATAATATTTATTAGAATACATTCCGTCATTTAATCCAAATGATCTTAGTCTTAACAAGGATAAACATGTACATTTAAACTTTACGGACAGTTTTGCTACCCTTCCGTAATTCGATCATATCTCCTAGCTCCGATATCCGATTTTAGTCCCTTTTACCTCTTTGGAAAGCTAGAAGAATCCTATACAAGGACCAATTAACCTTACATTTTAATTCTTATTAGGTCAGCTCCAGATTTAATTCGAATCGGGTCTGTCCAGAACCGGAACTGTTCGGACAGCCCTTACGAAAACGCTTATATCTTTTTCTACCGAGCTCGTATTGAGGTCCCGTAAATTTTCCCTTAAACTAGGTATATTGGGGTATCATCCTGCCAAATTTCAGCTCCTAACTCCTTCATACGTGACCTAGGGAATTTCTCAAAGATGGCTACTTAAAATTATGTTTCTAGGCATTTTCGACAAATTTCAATTTCATTTATTAAATTCCTAATTTCCCAACATTCACATAAATTTCCAGCATTTCCAACATGAAAACATCATCATCTAATCCCCAATTGCATCATCAAATCAATTTATCAAAATCAACCCATTTACAAATACCCACAATTTCCAAGCTCTTCAATCCATTGTTCATGCTTCTAAAACTAAACCCAAGCAATTTAAATCCCTAAATCAAGTTTCTATTAGCCAAATTTTAACTTAGAAAACATCATAAGAACATTCGAAATCCTTAAGTTTAGCTTCCAATGTTTCGACTATGGAAAGAATAACTTACTGAACTCTTTAGATTCGATTTCCCTTAGTGAAATTGCTCCACATGCAAGGTTCCCAAGCTATCCTTCTAAACCTCTATAAAATTTTCTCTCTTCCCCTCTCTTTGGTGTTCACGTGAAATGGGGATGAAGAAGAGAAAATTTTGCTGATTTTGTTTCCTAATATTTGGAGGTGAAATGACTCTTTTGCCCCCTTTTAATATTCTAGGCTTGGTTTATTACAATGGGTAGTCTTGGGAATTCTATCTTTACCATGCATCTATCACATTTTGTTTTTAATTCAATTTGGTCCATTGACCCTAATCAAATTAATATATTATTCGATTTAATTCACGAATTATTCGAGCCATTCCACTAGCCCGGTTTTAGGGTGTTACAGAAGGGAACACTTAACCAAATTCTACTTGTCTTGAACTTAGAGTTTATCTAAGAAAGCCTTTAATCAAACTTGTCCACAAAAATGCACACACTCACAATTCTTATAGTTTGTTTCTAGGTAAACCCTTGGGTAGCCGAAAGGTTAAAGCTTAAGAATAGGCCTAGTTATGGTGGGGAGAATAGATGGACATGTAAGACCAAGAGAGAGTAGAGTTCGGCAAATTGATGGTTTGCATTGCTTGATGACAAGCAATAGTTCGAGTTTGGGGGTGTGATAAGTGCTCAACGCACTATCAATTTTTACACCTTTTGTTGGCATTAATCACCGAATTTACACCCACTTGAACCAATGCATGTACTTAATGTGATATATTTAGAAGTCATGCTATTAGAGATAATATTTACAGAAAAGGCAAGTTTTACTGCATTTTCATATCTGTGCAGGAGAACCAGTGTTGCGGCAGCAACAAGGCCGAGGCAGGACCTGATGCTGAGGCAGCAGCTGAGAGCCAGGAAGCAAGACTGTAGGCGATTGGAAGAAAAAAAATCCAAGGGACGTTTCTGGACTTAAAGCCCGTGGATCGGATCTGGCTAGAATGAAGAAAAGCCCAAGACAAGGCCACGCGGGAAAGCCCCCTTAGCCGAATTAAACTTGGAAATATTTTAATTATGTATGCTTAACACTATTGGACAATGTGGTGGGTTTGCAACTAAAGACGCAAGGCAGCACCTTAAGTTCTTCATGGAAATTTGCAATTCTTTCAAAATCCAAGGAGTCCATGAAGATGTCTTGCGATTGAAGCTATTCCCCTATTCACTGAGGCATAGGGCGAAAGCTTGGCTGAATAGCATTCCAGCAGGATCTATTGGATCTTGGAGTGATTTTATTACTCGTTTTAACCCTACAAACCTATATGATAGAATTCGTAATGAAATCACTTCTTTTCGACAGGCAGATGACGAACCAATGTACGAGGCATGGGAGCGCTACAGGGAGTTACTACACAAGTGTCCTTTGCATGGATTTCCCTATGGACACAAGTGACAATGTTCTATAATGCCACGAATGCCCCGACAAGGATGATGTTAGATGCCTCGGCGAACGGGACACTCCTTGATAAAGCACCTGAGGAAGCTATTGAAATACTAAACAAACTCACGAAGAATGATTTTCAATTCCCTATATCTAGGCGAGGAGGAGTAAGACGCCAAGCCACGGTAAATGAATTAGACACATCGAGTTCAGTGGTAGCACAATTGGCCTCTCTTACCAAGATGGTACAAAACCTACAATTACAGCAAAATACCCGTGAGGTCAAGGTAATTGATTCTTATTGTGACTTATGTGGAGGTAACCACAGTTCCACTGATTGCATGAATCAAGAAACCGGTATGTATGTTGGGAACTACAACCGCAACAATATGATGTCCAACACATACAACCCCTCATGGAAGAGGCATCCAAACCTATCATGGAGCAACCCTAACAATGCCTTAAACCCAATCATCCAACCTTCAAGATTCCAGCAGCCGATGCAACATCTACCGCCGCTACAGGTCCAACAACCAATGCCGCAGCAGCAGATACAATAGCAACCGGTAAGTTCATTGGAGAACACGCTTAAAGCCTTTATGATGAAAACAGAGTCATACATGGCAGAGAACAGTAATTTCATCAAAAGGACAGATGCTTTTATGAATATAACTGAGATGAGGTTGCAAAATCAACAAGCGGCCATTAAAACGCTAGAAACTCAGGTTGGGCAGTTTGCTCAAAACATAAACACTAGACCACAAGGAGGGCTACCTAGCAATGCTGAAGTTGCTAAGGTAATGGGCCATGAACAGTGAAAAGCAATTACTACTAGGAGTGGTCTACAGCTGAAGGAAAAGATCCCAGAGAGCTAAATTCAATTAGCGGATCCAGCAAAAGAAGAGGCCGAGCAAACTGATTCTGATAACACTGCCCCGGCAGAGAGCACAACAGCTCCTGAACAGTCTACCGAGACAGCGACAATCCTAGTGGTGCCAGGTATTAAATTCCAAACTAAAGAAACCCTGGATGAGATGAGACCACCACCACCACCTTTTCCACAAAGGTTGAAAAAGCAAAAACAGGACTAGCAATTCAAGAAATTCCTTGATATTCTAAAACAAGTCCACATTAACATACCGTTCGTAGAGGCAATTGAACAAATGCCTAACTATGAAAAGTTCTTAAAGGACATGGTGTCAAAGAGGAAACAAATAGGTGAGTTCGAAACAGTGGCTGCTACCGAGGGATGCATGGCAATGCTGCATAATCGCATGCCACCGAAATTAAAAGATCCTGGATGCTTTATCATACCTTGTGTAATAGGTAAGAATTATGAAGGAAAGGCCCTATGCGACCTTGGAGCGAGCATAAATCTAATGCCCAAATCAGTCTTTCAAAAGCTTGGAATAGGAAGGGCAAAACCTACAACAGTTATGCTCCAATTAGCGGATCGATCCTACGTGCAACCTGAAGGCAAAATCGAGGACATACTGGTAAGAGTTAATAAGTTTATTTTTTCTGCTGATTTTTTTGTCCTTGATTGTGAAGCAGATGATAATGCACCGATCATCCTGGGGAGACCTTTCCTTGCAACTGGACGCACATTAATTGACGTGGAGAAAGGAGAGTTGACAATGCGGGTTAATGACCATCAAGCCAAACTCAATGCATTCCACAACTTAAAAAAATATGATGATCCAGAGGAATGCAAGGTCATTCACACAGGAAGTACCAAAATTTCCTGCCTTGGCAGAATGCTCGGCAGATTAGTTGGTAAAAAGATTAAGCCCAAGGTGGATGGACATACAGAAAAAGGGAGTGGCCCACAACCGAGTTTCAATTCAGGCCAACGAGAGAGAATAATTTTGGGAGATGCATTCGCATGCACTCCACCAGTAACATGTTCTCCTCCCTTTTACTTTATCATATTATATTAGGATTAGTTGAGTCTATTTTTATTTATCTAATTTGTTTTTGCTTTAAGTATTTTTCTTTTTGTGTGTTTAATTTTTATTTAGGACAAGAAGCAAGAATAAAGGAGAAGTAGTTCACAGCAGGAACTCTACCGTGGCAGAAAAACAGTGTCAGGGCCACAGCAGTCTCAACGGGCAGAACAGTATAACGGCTAGTCTGCTGAGATTCTTGCCGCGGCAGAAAATGAAACGGCAGAAAAAGGAAACGGCTACAAAACGACTAGTGGATCCAAACGGTCACAAGGCCGAGGCCTATATAAGAAACTCCTTCCTCTTGAACTATTCACTTTTGCATTATTGTTTTCTTTAGCATTCTTAACAATCTTCCTCTCACATTACTCTCTACCTACTCACTATTCTTCATGAACTTCCAGATTCTTTTCAAGAAAACCTCCAAGAAATCATCTCACAATCTTGATGGCAACCTACAAGAGATTTGCCCCAGCCAACGTTGAAGATTGTTTCAACCGATCTTTCATCGCCCGACAATTGTGGGAAGAGCAAGGTTTCCAGCATTCGGATGATGAAAACTACGGCATTGAGCATTATCTTTTTGACAGAATCAAGTACCAAGATTAGGAAATTTTCTATCTTCAACCTGCCCAAACGAATGCTACAATCGTACGGGAATTCTATGCGCACGGGCCCAGCAAAGATTCCCTCTTTGTTCACTGCCGCGGCAGGCCGGTCCAGTTAGATGACGAGATCATCAATGATTTCTACGGCCTCACCCCAAACAGTGATGTTCACGCCGAATTTTTGGAAGACATCACTACCGAGGATTACGAGTTAATCAAAGATGATCTTTGTTACGCGAATACCCCATGGGAAACCGGTACCCATAGAGGATCCGTAACAAGACAAAGCTTAAAGCCCGAGGCCAAGATGTGGAATACCTTTGTCAAGAGACGCCTCATCCCTACGTCCCACAACAGCACGGTGGATCGGAGGCAATTGGTGCTTATCCAATCGATCATCAACAAAAGAACCATCAATGTTGGAGAGATAATCCTACGTGAAATTCACAAGTGCGGTAAGAAAGATAGGGGACCATTGTATTTCCCATGTTTGATCACAAGTTTATGTGTTGTCGCAGGTGTGCCAATCGAAGACACGGACGAATATACTCCCCAAAGGCGAGGATGGACCAGGGACTTTTGTCACAAAGTCATGCAGATAACGCAGGCGGAGCCGGTCCAAGCAACGCCCCAGCAGTTCACGGCTGATACTGCTGCCGGGGCCCAGTACACGGCATATATACCTGATACTGCCCACACCTCTGCCGCAGCAGACCCCTACCAGGAGATTTTGCAAAGGATGGCAGCGATGGACCTCAGACAACAGAGATACATGGAGTACCAAAGAGATTTCAACGGCACACTCGCCCAGATGATGCTCCACGCTTTTCCAGACCAAGGGGCGCAATTTCCAGAGTTTCCCAGCAACATGTTTGTCATAGCCGCCCCTTACACCAAGACTACACCAGCTCCGGGAGGACCAAGGTCGTTCTTCCATGCAGACCCTCAACCACAATACCAGGTTGTCGGCCCATCCAGGGCAGCGGATTCTGTCGCAGCAGCATCTGCCAGCAGATGACCATCCAAATGGAGGGCATTCTTCAGCACTCCACCCCGATCCCCAACCATCATGGGCAGTCTATCAGCTGAGATAGATGCCTATGTGCACCAAAGCTCCACCGCCGTCGGACCAAGTACACACAACACCGGAGGAGCCATAGCAATGGAGGGTGGAACGGACATAATGCTGACCGAAGACATGGCCGATGTGGAAGAATGAGAAGAGGTCGAGGCCCCAAGACAAATAACAAGCCATACATACAAAACCATGGGACAAGCCCTCAAATGCAAGATGCTAACATATCATGTTCACTAATGCCACCATTCTAGGAGTTAACGAAACCTTACAAAATACCATACATTTGCTTGCTTGTTGTCCTTGCTCCCGATCAATCTCGATCTAGCTCCTGAGCTCGATAACCTATTAGTTGGGAAGGAGGAAATACGAGTGGTAAGTACTATGAAGTACTTAGTGAGCTAGCCCTAGTCTAACCATATTAGACATATAAAACATAACAAATAACATACTTAATTTAAACATCATATCGAGTACATAGTATTAAAGGTGGCATGCTTCAATATATCAATTTAAATTCAGTACATGGCATTACATCAAACAATATACAAGATTGGCATGCTTCTCATATCAATTTCAAATCTAGCATACTATTCAATTTCATGTTCTATATGCCAAGCAATATCTATCATGTAATCAAGCATATTGTACATCATTCGATTTCCAATTTCAAGTTTTCAATAACATTTCATTTCAAGGGCTTCTTATAGCCAAGTATTCATTTTCAATATCAATCTCCATTTCACATTCAAGTGCTACTTATAGCATCATTTATATTCGATAATCTATATCAAAACATGATCCAGTATCAATGCTCCTCAAGCCGCTACATATACATATAGTTCACATTTGATCCTTTTAATCTTTCAATTAAGTTCGTTTAATGCCTTGGTATAGTAGGACTAGGTAAGCGAGTCAACAAGAGTGTCACGAAGACACTAACAAGAGTACCACAAAGGCACTAACAAGAGTGCCACAAAGGTACTAACAAGAGATACCCATGGTATTTAGCAATTGGTGACTAACCACCAAAATCACGGTACCCACAGTACCAAACAAGAGTGCCGAAGCACTAAACAATGAGCTCAAGACGCTAGGCATGCCGTACTACCTATGACTACTATAGATCAAGGCTCAATAACATTTCAATATCCATTTGATCATTATTCAATTCATGTAATCAAGTTCATATTACCAAGAGCAATTATTCAATACATGCTAATACAAAGACAATTATCATGCTTGTATCATTTCATTTATAGCAATCCAATTCATATTACAAATGACAAATATTCATAACATGTTACCAATATATGTACATCATAATAGCAATGACACACATATCATGCTATCAAACCAATGTTCATATCATTACATTCATGCATGGTTTGCGTACCTGACATTCGTAGCCGCGTGCCGTTACTTACCTCGGCATTTCCAAGAAATACATATGTGCTAAGCTAGTTCTAATAATCTAGCAAGCATGTCATATAATCAATCAAAGTATTTAACATTAATCCTCCTTCCCTCTTTATATCAATTATAGTTTAATTCAATTACATAATAAAATCGAATCAATAACATATAGATGGTTAGGACCCTAGGTCCTAACCCTAAGGTTTGCCACACTCACAGTTTATTCCGAGCTATTTAGGGGTTGTAAATCGCAATCCCCTTGCCCTTCTTTCGAGTTTGCTCGAGCCTTTGTTCCTCCTCGATATCCTCCTCCCTTGTATCCTCTAGCAATTCATACACATATAATATTTATTAGAATACATTCCGTCATTTAATCCAAATGATCTTAGTCTTAACAAGGATAAACATGTACATTTAAACTTTACGGACAGTTTTGCTACCCTTCCGTAATTCGATCATATCTCCTAGCTCCGATATCCGATTTTAGTCCCTTTTACCTCTTTGGAAAGCTAGAAGAATCCTATACAAGGACCAATTAACCTTACATTTTAATTCTTATTAGGTCAGCTCCAGATTTAATTCGAATCGGGTCTGTCCAGAACCGGAACTGTTCGGACAGCCCTTACGAAAACGCTTATATCTTTTTCTACCGAGCTCGTATTGAGGTCCCGTAAATTTTACCTTAAACTAGGTATATTGGGGTATCATCCTGCCAAATTTCAGCTCCTAACTCCTTCATACGTGACCTAGGGAATTTCTCAAAGATGGCTACTTAAAATTGTGTTTCTAGGCATTTTTGACAAATTTCAATTTCATTTATTAAATTCCTAATTTCCCAACATTCACATAAATTTCCAGCATTTCCAACATGAAAACATCATCATCTAATCCCCAATTGCATCATAAAATCAATTTATCAAAATCAACCCATTTACAAATACCCACAATTTCCAAGCTCTTCAATCCATTGTTCATGCTTCTAAAACTAAACCCAAGCAATTTAAATCCCTAAATCAAGTTTCTATTAGCCAAATTTTAACTTAGAAAACATCATAAGAACATTCGAAATCCTTAAGTTTAGCTTCCAATGTTTCGACTATGGAAAGAATAACTTACTGAACTCTTTAGATTCGATTTCCCTTAGTGAAATTGCTCCACATGCAAGGTTCCCAAGCTATCCTTCTAAACCTCTATAAAATTTTCTCTCTTCCCCTCTCTTTGGTGTTCACGTGAAATGGGGATGAAGAAGAGAAAATTTTGCTGATTTTGTTTCCTAATATTTGGAGGTGAAATGACTCTTTTGCCCCCTTTTAATATTCTAGGCTTGGTTTATTACAATGGGTAGTCTTGGGAATTCTATCTTTACCATGCATCTATCACATTTTGTTTTTAATTCAATTTGGTCCATTGACCCTAATCAAATTAATATATTATTCGATTTAATTCACGAATTATTCGAGCCATTCCACTAGCCCGGTTTTAGGGTGTTACAGAAGGGAACACTTAACCAAATTCTACTTGTCTTGAACTTAGAGTTTATCTAAGAAAGCCTTTAATCAAACTTGTCCACAAAAATGCACACACTCACAATTCTTATAGTTTGTTTCTAGGTAAACCCTTGGGTAGCCGAAAGGTTAAAGCTTAAGAATAGGCCTAGTTATGGTGGGGAGAATAGATGGACATGTAAGACCAAGAGAGAGTAGAGTTCGGCAAATTGATGGTTTGCATTGCTTGATGACAAGCAATAGTTCGAGTTTGGGGGTGTGATAAGTGCTCAACGCACTATCAATTTTTACACCTTTTGTTGGCATTAATCACCGAATTTACACCCACTTGAACCAATGCATGTACTTAATGTGATATATTTAGAAGTCATGCTATTAGAGATAATATTTACAGAAAAGGCAAGTTTTACTGCATTTTCATATCTGTGCAGGAGAACCAGTGTTGCGGCAGCAACAAGGCCGAGGCAGGACCTGATGCTGAGGCAGCAGCTGAGAGCCAGGAAGCAAGACTGTAGGCGATTGGAAGAAAAAAAATCCAAGGGACGTTTCTGGACTTAAAGCCCGTGGATCGGATCTGGCTAGAATGAAGAAAAGCCCAAGACAAGGCCACGCGGGAAAGCCCCCTTAGCCGAATTAAACTTGGAAATATTTTAATTATGTATGCTTAACACTATTGGACAATGTGGTGGGTTTGCAACTAAAGACGCAAGGCAGCACCTTAAGTTCTTCATGGAAATTTGCAATTCTTTCAAAATCCAAGGAGTCCATGAAGATGTCTTGCGATTGAAGCTATTCCCCTATTCACTGAGGCATAGGGCGAAAGCTTGGCTGAATAGCATTCCAGCAGGATCTATTGGATCTTGGAGTGATTTTATTACTCGTTTTAACCCTACAAACCTATATGATAGAATTCGTAATGAAATCACTTCTTTTCGACAGGCAGATGACGAACCAATGTACGAGGCATGGGAGCGCTACAGGGAGTTACTACACAAGTGTCCTTTGCATGGATTTCCCTATGGACACAAGTGACAATGTTCTATAATGCCACGAATGCCCCGACAAGGATGATGTTAGATGCCTCGGCGAACGGGACACTCCTTGATAAAGCACCTGAGGAAGCTATTGAAATACTAAACAAACTCACGAAGAATGATTTTCAATTCCCTATATCTAGGCGAGGAGGAGTAAGACGCCAAGCCACGGTAAATGAATTAGACACATCGAGTTCAGTGGTAGCACAATTGGCCTCTCTTACCAAGATGGTACAAAACCTACAATTACAGCAAAATACCCGTGAGGTCAAGGTAATTGATTCTTATTGTGACTTATGTGGAGGTAACCACAGTTCCACTGATTGCATGAATCAAGAAACCGGTATGTATGTTGGGAACTACAACCGCAACAATATGATGTCCAACACATACAACCCCTCATGGAAGAGGCATCCAAACCTATCATGGAGCAACCCTAACAATGCCTTAAACCCAATCATCCAACCTTCAAGATTCCAGCAGCCGATGCAACATCTACCGCCGCTACAGGTCCAACAACCAATGCCGCAGCAGCAGATACAATAGCAACCGGTAAGTTCATTGGAGAACACGCTTAAAGCCTTTATGATGAAAACAGAGTCATACATGGCAGAGAACAGTAATTTCATCAAAAGGACAGATGCTTTTATGAATATAACTGAGATGAGGTTGCAAAATCAACAAGCGGCCATTAAAACGCTAGAAACTCAGGTTGGGCAGTTTGCTCAAAACATAAACACTAGACCACAAGGAGGGCTACCTAGCAATGCTGAAGTTGCTAAGGTAATGGGCCATGAACAGTGCAAAGCAATTACTACTAGGAGTGGTCTACAGCTGAAGGAAAAGATCCCAGAGAGCTAAATTCAATTAGCGGATCCAGCAAAAGAAGAGGCCGAGCAAACTGATTCTGATAACACTGCCCCGGCAGAGAGCACAACAGCTCCTGAACAGTCTACCGAGACAGCGACAATCCTAGTGGTGCCAGGTATTAAATTCCAAACTAAAGAAACCCTGGATGAGATGAGACCACCACCACCACCTTTTCCACAAAGGTTGAAAAAGCAAAAACAGGACTAGCAATTCAAGAAATTCCTTGATATTCTAAAACAAGTCCACATTAACATACCGTTCGTAGAGGCAATTGAACAAATGCCTAACTATGAAAAGTTCTTAAAGGACATGGTGTCAAAGAGGAAACAAATAGGTGAGTTCGAAACAGTGGCTGCTACCGAGGGATGCATGGTAATGCTGCATAATCGCATGCCACCAAAATTAAAAGATCCTGGATGCTTTATCATACCTTGTGCAATAGGTAAGAATTATGAAGGAAAGGCCCTATGCGACCTTGGAGCGAGCATAAATCTAATGCCCAAATAAGTCTTTCAAAAGCTTGGAATAGGAAGGGCAAAACCTACAACAGTTATGCTCCAATTAGCGGATCGATCCTACGTGCAACCTGAAGGCAAAATCGAGGACATACTGGTAAGAGTTAATAAGTTTATTTTTTCTGCTGATTTTCTTGTCCTTGATTGTGAAGCAGATGATAATGCACCGATCATCCTGGGGAGACCTTTCCTTGCAACTGGACGCACATTAATTGACGTGGAGAAAGGAGAGTTGACAATGCGGGTTAATGACCATCAAGTCAAACTCAATGCATTCCACAACTTAAAAAAATATGATGATCCAGAGGAATGCAAGGTCATTCACACAGGAAGTACCAAAATTTCCTGCCTTGGCAGAATGCTCGGCAGATTAGTTGGTAAAAAGATTAAGCCCAAGGTGGATGGACATACAGAAAAAGGGAGTGGCCCACAACCGAGTTTCAATTCAGGCCAACGAGAGAGAATAATTTTGGGAGATGCATTCGCATGCACTCCACCAGTAACATGTTCTCCTCCCTTTTACTTTATTATATTATATTAGGATTAGTTGAGTCTATTTTTATTTATCTAATTTGTTTTTGCTTTAAGTATTTTTCTTTTTGTGTGTTTAATTTTTATTTAGGACAAGAAGCAAGAATAAAGGAGAAGTAGTTCACAGCAGGAACTCTGCCGTGGCAGAAAAACAGTGTCAGGGCCACAGCAGTCTCAACGGGCAGAACAGTATAACGGCTAGTCTGCTGAGATTCTTGCCGCGGCAGAAAAGGAAACGGCAGAAAAAGGAAACGGCTACAAAACGACTAGTGGATCCAAACGGTCACAAGGCCGAGGCCTATATAAGAAACTCCTTCCTCTTGAGCTATTCACTTTTGCATTATTGTTTTCTTTAGCATTCTTAACAATCTTCCTCTCACATTACTCTCTACCTACTCACTATTCTTCGTGAACTTCCAGATTCTTTTCAAGAAAACCTCCAAGAAATCATCTCACAATCTTGATGGCAACCTACAAGAGATTTGCCCCAGCCAACGTTGAAGATTGTTTCAACCGATCTTTCATCGCCCGGCAATTGTGGGAAGAGCAAGGTTTCCAGCATTCGGATGATGAAAACTACGGCATTGAGCATTATCTTTTTGACAGAATCAAGTACCAAGATTAGGAAATTTTCTATCTTCAACCTGCCCAAACGAATGCTACAATCGTACGGGAATTCTATGCGCACGGGCCCAGCAAAGATTCCCTCTTTGTTCACTGCCGCGGCAGGCCAGTCCAGTTAGATGACGAGATCATCAATGATTTCTACGGCCTCACCCCAAACAGTGATGTTCACGCCGAATTTTTGGAAGACATCACTACCGAGGATTACGAGTTAATCAAAGATGATCTTTGTTACACGAATACCCCATGGGAAACCGGTACCCATAGAGGATCCGTAACAAGACAAAGCTTAAAGCCCGAGGCCAAGATGTGGAATACCTTTGTCAAGAGACGCCTCATCCCTACGTCCCACAACAGCACGGTGGATCGGAGGCAATTGGTGCTTATCCAATCGATCATCAACGAAAGAACCATCAATGTTGGAGAGATAATCCTACGTGAAATTCACAAGTGCGGTAAGAAAGATAGGGGACCATTGTATTTCCCATGTTTGATCACAAGTTTATGTGTTGTCGCAGGTGTGCCAATCGAAGACACGGACGAATATACTCCCCAAAGGCGAGGATGGACCAGGGACTTTTGTCACAAAGTCATGCAGATCACGCAGGCGGAGCCGATCCAAGCAACGCCCCAGCAGTTCACGGCTGATACTGCTGCCGGGGCCCAGTACACGGCATATATACCTGATACTGCCCACACCTCTGCCGCAGCAGACCCCTACCAGGAGATTTTGCAAAGGATGGCAGCGATGGACCTCAGACAACAGAGATACATGGAGTACCAAAGAGATTTCAACGGCACACTCACCCAGATGATGCTCCACGCTTTTCCAGACCAAGGGGCGCAATTTCCAGAGTTTCCCAGCAACATGTTTGTCATAGCCGCCCCTTACACCAAGACTACACCAGCTCCGGGAGGACCAAGGTCGTTCTTCCATGCGGACCCTCAACCACAATACCAGGTTGCCGGCCCATCCAGGGCAGCGGATTCTGTCGCAGCAGCATCTGCCAGCAGATGACCATCCAAATGGAGGGCATTCTTCAGCACTCCACCCCGATCCCCAACCATCATGGGCAGTCTATCAGCTGAGATAGATGCCTATGTGCACCAAAGCTCCACCGCCGCCGGACCAAGTACACACAACACCGGAGGAGCCATAGCAATGGAGGGTGGAACGGACATAATGCTGACCGAAGACATGGCCGATGTGGAAGAATGAGAAGAGGTCGAGGCCCCAAGACAAATAACAAGCCATACATACAAAACCAATGGACAAGCCCTCAAATGCAAGATGCAAACATATCATGTTCACTAATGCCACCATTCTAGGAGTTAACGAAACCTTACAAAATACCATACATTTGCTTGCTTGTTGTCCTTGCTCCCGATCAATCTCGATCTAGCTCCTTAGCTCGATAACCTATTAGTTGGGAAGGAGGAAATACGAGTGGTAAGTACTATGAAGTACTTAGTGAGGTAGCCCTAGTCTAACCATATTAGACATATAAAACATAACAAATAACATACTTAATTTAAACATCATATCGAGTACATAGTATTAAAGGTGGCATGCTTCAATATATCAATTTAAATTCAGTACATGGCATTACATCAAACAATATACAAGATTGGCATGTTTCTCATATCAATTTCAAATCCAGCATACTATTCAATTTCATGTTCTATATGCCAAGCAATATCTATCATGTAATCAAGCATATTGTACATCAATCGATTTCCAATTTCAAGTTTTCAATAACATTTCATTTCAAGGGCTTCTTATAGCCAAGTATTCATTTTCAATATCAATCTCCATTTCACATTCAAGTGCTACTTATAGCATCATTTATATTCGATAATCTATATCAAAACATGATCCAGTATCAATGCTCCTCAAGCCGCTACATATACATATAGTTCACATTTGATCCTTTTAATCTTTCAATTAAGTTCGTTTAATGCCTTGGTATAGTAGGACTAGGTAAGCGAGTCAACAAGAGTGTCACGAAGACACTAACAAGAGTACCACAAAGGCACTAACAAGAGTGCCATAAAGGTACTAACAAGAGATACCCATGGTATTTAACAATTGGTGACTAACCACCAAAATCACGGTACCCACAGTACCAAACAAGAGTGCCGAAGCACTAAACAATGAGCTCAAGACCCTAGGCATGCCGTACTACCTATGACCACTATAGATCAAGGCTCAATAACATTTCAATATCCATTTGATCATTATTCAATTCATGTAATCAAGTTCATATTACCAAGAGCAATTATTCAATACAAGCTAATACAAAGACAATTATCATGCTTGTATCATTTCATTTATAGCAATCCAATTCATATTCTAAATGACAAATATTCATAACATGTTACCAATATATGTACATCATAATAGCAATGACACGCATATCATGCTATCAAACCAATGTTCATATCATTACATTCATGCATGGTTTGCGTACCTGACATTCGTAGCCGCGTGCCGTTACTTACCTCAGCATTTCCAAGAAATGCATATGTGCTAAGCTAGTTCTAATAATCTAGCAAGCATGTCATATAATCAATCAAAGTATTTAACATTAATCCTCCTTCCCTCTTTATATCAATTATAGTTTAATTCAATTACATAATAAAATCGAATCAATAACATATAGATGGTTAGGACCCTAGGTCCTAACCCTAAGGTTTGCCACACTCACAGTTAATTCCGAGCTATTTAGGGGTTGTAAATCGCAATCCCCTTGCCCTTCTTTCGAGTTTGCTCGAGCCTTTGTTCCTCCTCGATATCCTCCTCCCTTGTATCCTCTAGCAATTCATACACATATAATATTTATTAGAATACATTCCGTCATTTAATCCAAATGATCTTAGTCTTAACAAGGATAAACATGTACATTTAAACTTTACGGACAGTTTTGCTACCCTTCCGTAATTCAATCATATCTCCTAGCTCCGATATCCGATTTTAGTCCCTTTTACCTATTTGGAAAGATAGAAGAATCCTCTACAAGGACCAATTAACCTTACATTTTAATTCTTATTAGGTCAGCTCCAGATTTAATTCGAATCGGGTCTGTCCAGAACCGGAACTGTTCGGACAGCCCTTACGAAAACGCTTATATCTTTTTCTACCGAGCTCGTATTGAGGTCCCGTAAATTTTCCCTTAAACTAGGTATATTGGGGTATCATCCTGCCAAATTTCAGCTCCTAACTCCTTCATACGTGACCTAGGGAATTTCTCAAAGATGGCTACTTAAAATTGTGTTTCTAGGCATTTTCGACAAATTTCAATTTCATTCATTAAATTCGTAATTTCTCAACATTCACATAAATTTCCAGCATTTCCAACATGAAAACATCATCATCTAATCCCTAATTGCATCATCAAATCAATTTATCAAAATCAACCCATTTACAAATACCCACAATTTCCAAGCTCTTCAATCCATTGTTCATGCTTCTAAAACTAAACCCAAGCAATTTAAATCCCTAAATCAAGTTTCTATTAGCCAAATTTTAACTTAGAAAACATCATAAGAACATTCGAAATCCATAAGTTTAGCTTCCAATGTTTCGACTATGGAAAGAATAACTTACCGAGCTCTTTAGATTCGGTTTCCCTTAGTGAAATTGCTCCACATGCAAGGTTCCCAAGCTATCCTTCTAAACCTCTATAAAATTTTCTCTTTTCCCCTCTCTTTGGTGTTCACGTGAAATGGGGATGAAGAAGAGAAAAATTTGCTGATTTTGTTTCCTAATATTTGGAGGTGAAATGACTCTTTTGCCCCCTTTTAATATTCTAGGCTTGGTTTATTACAATGGGTAGTCTTGGGAATTCTATCTTTACCATGCATCTATCACATTTTTTTTTTAATTCAATTTGGTCCATTGACCCTAATCAAATTAATATATTATTCGATTTAATTCACGAATTATTCGAGCCATTCCACTAGCCCGGTTTTAGGGTGTTACAATTCTCCCCTCTTTAAAAAGAAATTCGCCCTCGAATTTACCTGAAGGGAATAAATGCGGATATTGTGCTTTCATTGTGTCCTCGGGCTCTCAAGTAGCTTCTTCTTTCTTGTGATTCCTCCAAAGGACTTTCACCAAAGGTACGTTCTTGTTTCGGAGCCTTTTAACTTCTCGATTGAGGATCTGAACCGGTTCCTCTTCATAAGATAAATCGGGATTTAATTCCAACTCTTTCGGTTCCAAGACTTGAGAGGGATCAGATCTGTACTTTCTCAACATTGATACATGGAACACATTGTGTATCTTATCAAATTCACTAGGGAGTGCAAGACGATAGGCCACTGGGCCGATTCTGTTAGTAATTTCAAAAGGTCCAATAAACCGAGGGCTAAGTTTTCCTCTTTTCCCGAACCTAAAGACTTTCTTCCAAGGAGAGACTTTTAGGAAGACCTTGTCTCCCACATTGTACTGAATATCTCTTCGTTTCAAGTCTGCATAAGCCTTTTGTCTATCGAAGGCTTGTTTCAATCGATCATGAATAACCCGAATCTGTTCCTCAGTTTCCCGAATCATTTGAGGTCCCAAAACCTTGTTCTCTCCCAATTCAGACCAACATAGAGTTCTACATTTCCTCCCGTATAAAGCTTCAAAGGGAGCCATTTGAATTGATGCCTGATAGCTATTGTTATACGCAAATTCCACCAAGGGTAGGGACTTTTCCCAATTCTTCCCAAAGTCTATAACACAAGCTCGTAGCATATCTTCCTGGACTTGTATCACCCTTTCGGATTGACCATCAGACTGCGGATGGAAGGCGGTGCTGAGATGCACTTTGGTTCCGAGAGCCCTTTGCAAAGACTTCCAAAATCGAGATGTAAAATTCGGATCTCTATCAGAAATAATCGATGTCGGTACGCCATGTAACCGAATCACTTCTCGGATATACAACTCGGCCAGGGTCTCCGAGTTCATATTCTTTCGAACCGGGATGAAATGTGTAGACTTGGTGAGTCTATCCACAATCACCCAAATAGCATCATTCTTTTTCGGTGTAACAGGCAAACCAGTGACAAAATCCATTGTTACTCGATCCCATTTCCATTCAGGCAATTCAATAGGCTGAAGCAATCCCGTAGGAGCTCGGTGTTCAGCCTTAACTTTCTGACAAATCAAACATTGGGATACAAAATCTGTGATGGCTGCTTTCATGCCAGGCCATCAATACAAGGATTTCAAGTCCTTATACATTTTAACAGAACCAGGATGGATCGAGAACGAACTTTGGTGTGCTTCTTGTAGGATGTCTCTTTTCAATTCCTCATTATTCGGAACACACACCCTATCTCTGAAGCAGAGCAATCCATTCAGATTGAGGGAGAATTCGACATTAACTTTCGAATCAAGCTTGGATGCAATAGCTTGAAGCTCGGAATCAGATTGCTGAAGGTCTTTGATTCTCGAAATCAAATTAGACTGAACCTGAAGTTCAGATAAATATCCTTGCTTTCGATATACTCGAAGGTGAGCATTTATCGCATTCGGGGCTACAAGGAATTTTTCAAAATTTAGACACGTAAATTCAAGGGAGTTTTAACATTTCAAGATTATCAAATAGCTTACCCAACATTGGTTTACGACTAAGGGCATCGGCCACCACGTTGGCTTTTCTGGGATGGTAATCAATGACCAACTCATAGTCTTTTAGCAATTCCATCCATCTTCTTTGTCTCAAATTCAAGTCCTTCTGAGTCAGGAGGTATTTAAGACTTTTGTGATCAATGTATAGGTAACACTTCTCACCATATAAGTAGTGCCTCCATATTTTGAGGGCAAATACGATAGCAGCTAACTCGAGGTCATGTGTCGGATAATTCAGTTCATGAGGCTTCAATTGCCTAGATGCATAAGCAACCACATTATTTCCTTGCATCAAAACACATCCTAGCCCTGAATGTGAAGCATCACTATACACAGTGAATTCTTTGCCGGATTCCGGTTGAACAAGAACGGGAGCATGGGTCAAAGCTTGTTTTAGCTGGTCAAAGCTTCTTTGTTGGTCCTCTGACCATTCAAACAATTTATCCTTTCTAAGGAGTTTTGTTAAGGGCAAGGCAATAGTGGAGAATCCCTTAACAAACCTCCTATAATATCCGGCTAAACCAAGGAAGCTTCTAACTTCACTAACATTTTTCGGAGGTCTCCAATCTAGTATAGTCTGCACTTTCTTTGCATCGACTTTGATTCCTTCTGCCGAGATGACATGGCCAAGGAATGACACTTCCGATAACCAGAACTCACACTTGGAGAACTTGGCGAACAATTGACGTTCACGGAGAGTTTGCAAAACAATTCGGAGGTGTTCTGCGTGCTCCTCCTTATCCCGAGAATACACCAGAATGTCATCAATAAAGACGACCACAAACTTATCAAGATATGGCCGAAAGATTAGGTTCATGAGATCCATGAATGCAGCTGGGGCATTAGTTAACCCAAATGACGTCACTAAGAATTCAAAATGGCCATATCGAGTTCTGAAAGATGTCTTAGGAATATCTTCCTATTTTACTCACATCTGATAGTATCCCGATCGAAGATCAATCCGGGAGAACACCGCAGCATTCTTGAGTTGATCGAACAAGTCTTCAATTCTAGGCAATGGGTACTTGTTCTTAATAGTCACCCGATTCAATTGCCGGTAGTCAATACAAAGCCTCATTGTTCCATCCTTCTTCTTTACAAACAATACCGGAGCACCCCATGGAGAAGAGCTAGGACGAATGAATCCTTTATCTTGTAGCTCTTGAGTTGCTTCTTAAGCTCTTTCAATTCAATAGGTGCCATTCTATAAGGTGCAATTGACACCGGATTAGTCCCAGGCTGGATTTCAATCCCGAATTCGACTTCTCTAGTTGGAGGGAGGCCAGGAAGTTCCTCCGAAAAAACATCAACAAATTCGGATACCACGGGGATTTTCGGCAAACCGAAATCATACTCATCTTGCAAAACCATAGCAGCAAAGATCGAAATTGGCTTTTTATCAATTAGGAGGATTGACTCCTTTCCCAAGCCCCGAAGATACAATCTCCGATTCTGACAGTCGATCGAAGCTTCATGTTTGGTCAACCAGTCTAACCCCAATATTAGGTCAAACTCACATTCCGGTAGTACAAATAGATCAATTCGAAAAGGAATGTTCCGAATTGTGATCGGAGAATCTTTACAAACAAGGTTAACATTCATTATTCCTCCTATTGGGTTTGACACTACAAGACCCCTATCAACATTTTTAGGCTCTAACTTAACCTTTACAAGCATTCTAGAACATACAAAGGAGTGAGTGGATCCTGAATCTATTAAAGCATATGCAGGACTTAAATTTAATTCAACGGTACCTGCAATAACATCGGGAGATTCTTCCTCTCCTTTACCACGAATGGTATACATTCTAGCTGGGGCTCGCGATTCTTGACGAGGAGGGGCTGATTGAAGTTCCTTTCCCTTGCTTTGATTCCCGGAATGAGCCTGTCCCGGGCCCTTGTTTCGGTTCTGAGGTGGAGGACTCTTATAGGCACGAGACTGAGGTGTGCCTCTATTAGGATTTTGAGGACAATCCTTAACAAAATGGTCCGATCCACCACAAGCATAACACAATCTCATCTGAAGTCGACAAGGACTAGCATGAAACTTCTTGCAGAACTGACAAGCCGAAGCTTTTCCGGAATTTCCCGTGCTATGAACAGAGGCCACTGGGGCTACGGGTCTATTTGCCGACTGAGGTCTCGACACATAACGATTCTTGGACTCATGATGGTAAGTCGAGGAGACCTCTTTATGTTGGTTGGCTCTCTTCACATTCCAATCGGATCTATCCTCCCATTTACGCTTCTTATCATCCCTATTTCCACCCTTTCTCCTTTCCGAAGCTTTCATCTTGGCTTCGGTAGCAATAGCCCGATTGACTAAAATTTGGAAATCGGTAATTCCCAAAGCAGTAAACATGGGGCTCATCTCATCATTTAGCCCATCAATGAACATCTGGCATTTCTGTTTCTCAGTCTTGATGTACTCGGCTTCGTACTTGCAATACTTACAGAAGTCTGCCACATACTGCTCAATAGGCCTATTAGCTTGCCTCAAATACAAGAACCGTCTTCGTCTTTCAGCCAGGTACTGCTCACTAATATACTTCTTCTTGAACTCCTCTACAAAGAAGTCCCAAGTGATGGCATCGGCAGGAGCAGTCAAGATCGTAGTTTCCCACCAACTCAAAGCTTCGGTAGCTAGAAGCGATATAGCACATTCGAGCTTGTGCTCGTCAGAGCATTGCAACTGCTTGGTCAGAATCTGAGTGGTCCTTTCTAACCACTGTTTCGGTTCCTCGGGCTTTTCCTCATTAACACCCGGAAAAGTATAAGCTCGATACCTGGCCAATTTCTCAATAGGAGCCCTGCTCGGTGTAGCATCAACAGGGGCAGTAGGACGATTCTGTCTCAAGTCGGACACTAATTGATCGAACATCCCCTTCATACTTAGGAGACATTCCCTCTAAACATCTTGTATAACCGAGGCTACCATCTCAGGGGCAGCTTCCATGGGAGGTAACTCTTGTTCTTAAGGAGGATTCTGTTCCATCCTCACATTTTCATTCTCATTGGAGGAGACCTCGGGACTTTCATCTCCCAAGGCTAATCTCGTGTCTACCATACTACAAAAGATAGGCAAACATTATTCAATTAAGCAAGAACACAAGCAAGTACGGTATAAATAACTCCTAGGTGGCATAGTTCAATCCTATATGATGCATGCATATTACTTTCGGTCCGAGAATCATGCAACCGAAAGCTCTGATACCAATGAATGTGACACCCTCGCCCCGGGTTAGGAGACGGGGGTGTCGACCAGACTTATAAGCTTGTAATTAAACCGGGAATTGTGTTCGATTCAATGGTAATTCAATACAATTTACAAGTTGTGCCTACAAATTTTAAGGCCATTTTAAAACTTTTTCGCACTTATTCAATTTACCAATTCGATCCGTATAATCCATTCGTTTATCAATTTTAATTCTAATTAATGTTGATCTTAACTTACAATCAATTTTATTTTATTTAATCATTATTATCAATATCTTATTGATCAAGTAAACTTTCATTTTCAAGTTGGACCAAATTGACTAAGGGTATCGATACACCCTATAGAGGGGTATCGGAACAGGGGTATCGAACCCTAGTTCGATACGGGTCAACTATGTTGACCCGTTGACCATGGCTGGGAGCCTAGTTCGAAACAGGTATTGATGCAATTTCGATTCTGGAAGCCCTAGCATCGAACCATGTATCGATGCTAGTCTTCCTCGTTGACTTGTTTGACTAAGGATGAGTAGCCTGGATCGATACTGGCATCGATGCCATTTCGTTACTGGAACTCCCAGTATCGAACCAGGTACCGATGCTGGTCTATTCCAAAGACTCAATGACTTAAGGCAATAATGGCCTAGCTCGATACTAGCATCGAACCAGGGAGATCTTAGTGAGGCTTGGCATCGAACCAAGCTTCGATGCCATTATGAATCTGTCAAAGGTGGTATCAATACCCATGTAATTGGTATCGATACCCTCGGTTCAATTTCCAGATTTCCAATCCTTTAAAACACTTAGACTCTACCAAAGGCCACCTATAGGGTCTCAACCATTTCTAAACCATAAGGGACAACATACAACATAATTAGACATCATTCATCAATTTGCTACCTCTATGCCTAAGCCAATTAATCATCCAAACCATTTACCATTCGCATAGACATTCTCAAATTTAGTTCTAAGTTATGTATGTCAACATAGCTATCCTACAATTTTCAATTCCACATATGTAAATATTTTTCTATCAAGACCAATATGTATTCAATGGACCTAGTCCTTAACTACCAATGCTAGCATAAATAAGACTTCCATAACGAGTAGCCTAGCTTCATTTGATCATGAGACTTATAGGCTAGATGCACAAAACAAGAATCTATGCAAGTTTAGACCATAAGCTAAATCTAATATGTTCAACATGCCTTATGGCTTACAAACCAAGACAAATAACAAGCCATACATACAAAACCATGGGACAAGCCCTCAAATGTAAGATGCTAACATATCATGTTCACTAATGCCACCATTCTAGGAGTTAACGAAACCTTACAAAATACCATACATTTGCTTGCTTGTTGTCCTTGCTCCCGATCAATCTCGATCTAGCTCCTTAGCTCGATAACCTATTAGTTGGGAAGGAGGAAATACGAGTGGTAAGTACTATGAAGTACTTAGTGAGCTAGCCCTAGTCTAACCATATTAGACATATAAAACATAACAAATAACATACTCAATTTAAACATCATATCGAGTACATAGTATTAAAGGTGGCATGCTTCAATATATCAATTTAAATTCAGTACATGGCATTACATCAAACAATATACAAGATTGGCATGCTTCTCATATCAATTTCAAATCTACCATACTATTCAATTTCATGTTCTATATGCCAAGCAATATCTATCATGTAATCAAGCATATTGTACATCAATCGATTTCCAATTTCAAGTTTTCAGTAACATTTCATTTCAAGGGCTTCTTATAGCCAAGTATTCATTTTCAATATCAATCTCCATTTCACATTCAAGTGCTACTTATAGCATCATTTATATTCGATAATCTATATCAAAACATGATCCAGTATCAATGCTCCTCAAGCCGCTACATATACATATAGTTCACATTTGATCCTTTTAATCTTTCAATTAAGTTCGTTTAATGCCTTGGTATAGTAGGACTAGGTAAGCGAGTCAACAAGAGTGTCACGAAGACACTAACAAGAGTACCACAAAGGCACTAACAAGAGTGCCACAAGGGTACTAACAAGAGATACCCATGGTATTTAACAATTGGTGACTAACCACCAAAATCACGGTACCCACAGTACCAAACAAGAGTGCCGAAGCACTAAACAATGAGCTCAAGACCCTAGGCATGCCGTACTACCTATGACCACTATAGACCAAGGCTCAATAACATTTCAATATCCATTTGATCATTATTCAATTCATGTAATCAAGTTCATATTACCAAGAGCAATTATTCAATACATGCTAATACAAAGACAATTATCATGCTTGTATCATTTCATTTATAGCAATCCAATTCATATTCTAAATGACAAATATTCATAACATGTTACCAATATATGTACATCATAATAGCAATGACACGCATATCATGCTATCAAACCAATGTTCATATCATTACATTCATGCATGGTTTGCGTACCTGACATTCGTAGCCGCGTGCCGTTACTTACCTCGGCATTTCCAAGAAATGCATATGTGCTAAGCTAGTTCTAATAATCTAGCAAGCATGTCATATAATCAATCAAAGTATTTAACATTAATCCTCCTTCCCTCTTTATATCAATTATAGTTTAATTCAATTACATAATAAAATCGAATCAATAACATATAGATGGTTAGGACCCTAGGTCCTAACCCTAAGGTTTGCCACACTCACAGTTAATTCCGAGCTATTTAGGGGTTGTAAATCGCAATCCCCTTGCCCTTCTTTCGAGTTTGCTCGAGCCTTTGTTCCTCCTCGATATCCTCCTCCCTTGTATCCTCTAGCAATTCATACACATATAATATTTATTAGAATACATTCCGTCATTTAATCCAAATGATCTTAGTCTTAACAAGGATAAACATGTAGATTTAAACTTTACGGACAGTTTTGCTACCCTTCCGTAATTCGATCATATCTCCTAGCTCCGATATCCGATTTTAGTCCCTTTTACCTTTTTGGAAAGCTAGAAGAATCCTATACAAGGACCAATTAACCTTACATTTTAATTCTTATTAGGTCAGCTCCAGATTTAATTCGAATCGGGTCTGTCCAGAACCGGAACTGTTCGGACAGCCCTTACGAAAACGCTTATATCTTTTTCTACCGAGCTCGTATTGAGGTCCCGTAAATTTTCCCTTAAACTAGGTATATTGGGGTATCATCCTGCCAAATTTCAGCTCCTAACTCCTTCATACGTGACCTAGGGAATTTCTCAAAGATGGCTACTTAAAATTGTGTTTCTAGGCATTTTTGACAAATTTCAATTTCATTTATTAAATTCCTAATTTCCCAACATTCACATAAATTTCCAGCATTTCCAACATGAAAACATCATCATCTAATCCCCAATTGCATCATAAAATCAATTTATCAAAATCAACCCATTTACAAATACCCACAATTTCCAAGCTCTTCAATCCATTGTTCATGCTTCTAAAACTAAACCCAAGCAATTTAAATCCCTAAATCAAGTTTCTATTAGCCAAATTTTAACTTAGAAAACATCATAAGAACATTCGAAATCCTTAAGTTTAGCTTCCAATGTTTCGACTATGGAAAGAATAACTTACTGAACTCTTTAGATTCGATTTCCCTTAGTGAAATTGCTCCACATGCAAGGTTCCCAAGCTATCCTTCTAAACCTCTATAAAATTTTCTCTCTTCCCCTCTCTTTGGTGTTCATGTGAAATGGGGATGAAGAAGAGAAAAATTTGCTGATTTTGTTTCCTAATATTTGGAGGTGAAATGACTCTTTTGCCCCCTTTTAATATTCTAGGCTTGGTTTATTACAATGGGTAGTCTTGGGAATTCTATCTTTACCATGCATCTATCACATTTTGTTTTTAATTCAATTTGGTCCATTGACCCTAATCAAATTAATATATTATTCGATTTAATTCACGAATTATTCGAGCCATTCCACTAGCCCGGTTTTAGGGTGTTACAGAAGGGAACACTTAACCAAATTCTACTTGTCTTGAACTTAGAGTTTATCTAAGAAAGCCTTTAATCAAACTTGTCCACAAAAATGCACACACTCACAATTCTTATAGTTTGTTTCTAGGTAAACCCTTGGGTAGCCGAAAGGTTAAAGCTTAAGAATAGGCCTAGTTATGGTGGGGAGAATAGATGGACATGTAAGACCAAGAGAGAGTAGAGTTCGGCAAATTGATGGTTTGCATTGCTTGATGACAAGCAATAGTTCGAGTTTGGGGGTGTGATAAGTGCTCAACGCACTATCAATTTTTACACCTTTTGTTGGCATTAATCACCGAATTTACACCCACTTGAACCAATGCATGTACTTAATGTGATATATTTAGAAGTCATGCTATTAGAGATAATATTTACAGAAAAGGCACGTTATACTGCATTTTCATATCTGTGCAGGAGAACTAGTGTCGCGGCAGCAACAAGACCGAGGCAGCAGTTGAGAGCCAGGAAGCAAGACTGTAGGTGATTGGAAGACAAAAATCCAAGGGACGTTTCTGGACTTAAAGCCCATGGATCGGAGCTGGCTAGCATGAAGAAAAGCCCAAGACAAGGCCACGCGGGAAAGCTCCCTTAGCCGAATTAAACTTGAAAATATTTTAATTATGTACATGACTTGTTCCCGACTCCAAGTTGTATTCTACTTAGGAAAGGTTTGCCCTAGTTCTAGCCTATATAAAGACCTAGCCATCCAATGTATGGGAGAGGGAATACCTAGAGAGGGAATACCTAGAGAGAAAGAGCCGACTCATAACTTGTTTTTTTCCTCTCCATTATGTTCTAAGCTTCTTTAGGGTTTAGGTGAAGGTTGTTTAGTATATGTGAGAGGAGATTGTACTTTGTCTTTGTTTCAATGCAATAAAATTATCAAGGTTTGCTTATCCTTTGCTATTCCTTGTTATTGCATTCAAGCCCGGGAGGGAAGTTTGTGAGTAATCCATTTATCTAGACTCGGGAGAGTTAGATTCACTAAAGGGATAAGTACGGTGTTTCAATCGTGAAATACTAACTTGTCCTACGGATAGGTTAAGAGTTTCAGCGGCTAAAAGAAGTGTGAGATTGGTTGGTGAGTATAATTGGTTCACGCCGGGAGGTATCATCAAGGACTAGTCATCAACAACACTCTGACTTAGGGATAAGCGGAGTCATTCAAGGACACTTTGCCGAACTTTGGTAAAGTCTACCCACGAGCAAGGGATTGCCGCGGCGGACAGTATTGTCGCTGCCAAGGTAGTAATCTGTAGTGCTGCCGAGGCAGTGATATATGATTGCATTGAGCAGAGACGAGTCAATCAATTCCACAATACAACGCAACTGGATCCTGACCCATCTCTCTCTAATATTCTTTCTTTTTACTTTGCCTAGTTATTTTAGTTTAGTTAAACCAAAACCAATCACTTGTGTTTTATTTTACTTCTTTCTACAGAACAAGAAGACGAAGAAGACATATTAAGTCTACCAGTCCCTGTGGAGACGATAATCCGATAAATGCTTATCACTTATTACTTTCGATGTGTCCACTTGCACTAAACGCGCACTTTTGACACGCGACATATACCTTGATATTTAGTTAGAACTAGATAATTGAATCAAAAGATCGTACACAAAATACTTAGCAAGATGATACATAAAGTATCCAACAAGAAGGTGCCTAAGACACCACAAGAGTACACAAAGTACTATCAAGATAATACACAAGTTATCTAGCAAGAAGGTGCACTAAACACCAAACAATATGGTACACAAAGTACTTAACAAGAGAGCTCAAGACTCTAAGGTATGTCATTCTACCTAAAAACACCAATTAGCAACCAAGGCTTGTATATTCTTTTATTAAAAAGTATTATCAAGTGTTCAAGTATCATATTTAAGCATTTAAGATTCCAAGTTGAGCATGCAATTTTTCAAGTATAAAGCACTCAAGTTTACAAGCTATTAAGCATCGATTTTCAAGTCCAAGCTATCAAGTTTTCAAGCTCATAAGTTTTTAATTTTAACCTTTCATGTTCAAGTATCAAGCTTCCTTTTATACACATCAAGTTTCAAGTTTCAAGCTATAATTATTCATGCTTACAAGTTCAAGCGCTCATGTGTTCAAATTCAAGCATTTAATTTATTAATTGTTCAATCTTGCAAGTTCAAGTATCCAAGTGTTCAAGTTATTAAGTTTAAGTATTCAAATTCATACGCTCAAGCTTGCAAATTATCAAGTATCAGGCTCAAGTATCATGGTTCAAGTGTAAGCATAAATCTCTACAATGATTCAATCATACATGTCAAATATTATGGGAAATCAAGTAGCAAACATTATAACAATACATTGAATAATCATTTATCAACAAGAGTTATCAAGTACTCCATTTTAATTTCTCAAGTAAACAAGAAAGTCATGTATCTATTCTAAAGTTTTTGAAGTAATCAAACAATACGTGCATACAATCACAAGCACAATCATCATGAATGCAATCCTTACCTTGTATCCAAGCCAGCAACATACCATTACTTACCCTGATAGTCCAAGCAATTCAAATATGAGCATGCAATTAACAAGATATAATAGCAACATATCATAGAATTCATTACAAGATTAAGCATTCAATTGATTACAAGACATGACAAACAAGTTGTCAAACAAATTATCCTTCTTCCCTTAATTATTACCAAGTATACGTTAGTCATTTTATGTGGCAATTCATCAAGTAAAAAAATTTGGTTAGGACCTAGGTCCTAACCCTAAAAAAAGCCACACTCACAATACTCCAAGCTTGCTAGTCTTCCTAACTTTAAGGAAAGTCACACTTACAATACTCCAAGCTTGCTAATATTGGATGACCTTCCTTTTGATCCTTCTTCCTTACTTGCTCTATGTTCCTCTCTTCCTCAAGAACTTTTAATCCTTGAACCTCAAAAAATCCATACAAGAATACAATTTCATTAGGATTCATTCTAATCAAAACAATCCATGATTCTATATGCACAACATGTACACACTAAAATTGTCCTTGTTAGACGGTTTATATAGGTTTACTAATTTAGTCATATTTTTTTATATACTCATTTTAATATCATTTAATTTAAATGCCTAGAAATATATCATAAAATGAAAGTCTTGAAATTTATTTTTTATCAATTAATATAGTTTTTAACTTGATTACTGAAAACCTTAATTTCGGGATAATTTGCATTATCTAGACATTTTCATTTTAGATTTTAACTCACAACTACAAATTCACTTTTGTTTTCTCCCGATGAATTTAGACATATCAAAGATCATTTCATATAAATTTCAGCCCTTAATTCCCTCTACACATTTTATGGTAATTTTTTAAAGTTTTTATCTAGAATAGAACATTATGAGCAAATCACAGTAATTCGTTTTTCTAGTTTCATTACTTTAATTACTTGACATCTCTAGTATGTTTGTTCAGCACATATTCATTTTATTTCATGTCTAAATAAATTTATTTTACCTCCATCAATCAAAACAAGCATTTTACATTCTTGAATAATTATGCAAAACAGGGCAACAACTTACATGTACATCTATATATAACTCAACCAGCCTATTAAACAATTGATTATACTCAAATTATGATATGTATATCATGGTAGCTATACTACTCTAACTTTTCTGATTGAAACCGTTTATATAAACATTATTTTGGTGCTAAAATTATTCCAATGCAATCACTTTAACGGTACACATAAGCAAGCAAAGCAAATCCTAATTCTAGCAAGTTCTACTAAATTTTTCAGCATGTTTTTCATTCAAATTTATCTTTTCTGATGCAATCTGCACTCCCCTTGATTTTTCATGTTCTACAATAGTTTCATAACAATTTATGTAACCACAATTTAGTCTCAATGAAGTGATATGGACAAACTTTCGCTTAGGTACTCGAAACAGTTCACCAAATGCTATAAAGAGTCCCTAAATCAAAATTTTAAGGTATTCCGTTTGTTTCCATTAAGCAGCACGATCAAATACCATATTATCTTAGTTTACTTAATTAATCAGTACTAATCGAATCCTAAGATTCTCAATAATCTTATAGTCCACTACCGAGCAACTCTAACGAATCAACAATGTTATAAATTCAAATCAGTTGTGACACTCCAACGTGTATCTCATTAAATTGATTTAAAGGAACATTTTGTAGCATGAATTTGGTTTCCTAACAACATTGCATAATTAGGTAACTATAAACAAAATCATATCAAACAATTTTAAGAAAATGAGAGCGAATTCTTACCCCCCTTCAACGAATCAACAAGATATCTTCAAGAATTTATCTAATTAAAGTTTTACACCCTAGTGTTCTCTTTCTAATTCTCTCTTTTTCGTCTCTCTCTCGTGCATTCAGGTAAGATCCCAAAGGAGGAGATAATTCTCCCCAGAAAACACTTGGCCGACTAATCCCATGTCAGTGACATATGGATTCCACTTATTATAAGTGGGATAATTGCCATGGAACCCTTCGTATTTCATGTCTATTCAATTTGGTCATAGTTCATTTAACTATTGTCAAAAGTACACGTTTAGTGCAAGTGGACACATCGCAAGTAATAAGTGATAAGTATTTATCAGATTATCGTCTCCACAGGGATTGGTATACTCAATATGTCTTCTTTGTCTTCTTGTTCTGTAGAAAGAAATAAAATAAAACACAAGTAATTTTGGGTTGGATAAACTGAAATAAAACAACTGAATAAAATAAAGAGATTTGATAAATAGAGAGAGAGGTCAGGATCCAGTTGCGTTGTATTGTGGATTTGATTGACTTGTCTCTGCCCAATGCAATCGTATATCATTGCCTCAGCAGCACTGTAGTTTACTGCCTTGGCAGCAACGATACTGTCCGCCGCGGCAATCCCTTGCTCATGGGTGGACTCTATCAAAGTTCGGCAAAGTGTCTTTGAATGACTCCGCTTATCCCTAAGTCGAAGTACTGTTGATGACTAGTCCTTGATGATACCTCCTGGTGTGAATCAATTATACTCACCAACCAATCTCACACTTCTTTTACCCGCTGAAACTCTTAACCTATCACTAGGCCGAGTTAGTATTTCGTGATTGAAACACCGTACTTACCCCTTTCGTGAATCTAACTCTCCCGAGTCTAGATAAATGGATTACTCACAAACTTCTCTCCCGAGCTTGAATGCAAGAACAAAGAATAACAAAGGATAAGCAAACCTTGATAGTTTTATTGCATTGAAACAAAGACAAAGTACAATCTCCTCTCACAAATACTAAACAACCTTTACCTAAACCCTAAGAATGCTTAGAACATAGTTGAGAGAAAGAAAACAAAGAATCTATGAATCGTCTCTCTCTCTAGGTATATCTCTAATACATTAGACGGCTAGGTCTTATATAGGCTTGACCTAGGGCAAACCTTTCCTAAGTAGAATACAACTTGGAGTAGGAAACAAGTCATGTACATAATTAAAATATTTCCAAGTTTAATTCAACTAAGAGGCTTTCCCGCGTGGCCTTGTCTTGGGCTTTTTCTCATGCTAACCAGCTCCGATCCATGTGCTTTATGTCCAGACACGTCCCTTGGATTTTTCTCTTCCAATCGCCTACAGTCTTGCTTCCTGGCTCTCAACTGCTGCCTCGGCATCAGGTCCTGCCTCGGCCATGTTACTGTCACGGCACTGGTTCTCCTGCACAGATATAAAAATGCAGTATAACTTGCCTTTTCTGTAAATATTATCTCTATGAGCATAACTTCTAAATATATCACATTAAGTACATTGATAACTCCGCAAAAAGGCTATATTTTAGGCCTTTTTACTTAAGTTATTGAGTGCCCTTAGGCTCATATAGGATCATGTAGTTGCATTTAGGGTCATAACGTTGCATAAAGTCTTTTGGTTATGCCTTGGCATTTTCATATGGTAATAGGTGCTATTTCACGAGAAAGGTAGTTCTTTTTAGTGGTGTTGTGCAGGAAAGCAGAAACGGAAGTTGAGGCAATTTGTCATGGCATTTGCAGAAGGATAGCAAAAGGAAAATGCCATGGCAAAGCTAGAGAACTCTTGGGCTGAGCTAAACGACAAAGAGATATTTTGATAAGAGTGTCAGCTGGTGCTACCACAGCCACTCGAGACCACTACAGCTGGCTATAGCCACCTCAGTAGGGGACCACTGCCATATTGCCTGTATGCGAGCCACCTGGGTAGGGGACCACTGTTACCTTTACCAGTCCTGCAGAAATGCCAGGACAAAATGAGGGCAGAAATGGACTTTTACTCATCTTTTAGGGTTTTTCACCCTCTTTAAAAGACATGGTGACCTACACAAAAAGGAGATTAATTTTGAGAGGCTTTTTAGAGGAACAACCAGAAAAGAGAGACCTTTGAGGCGGTCTTTGTGGCGGCGGAAAGCTTCCACCTTTCTTCTCCAAACTCCGGCCAAGGGGACCTCCATTGATAGATCTCGAAGGGAGTGGTGTGCTAGGCACCTGAGAGGGGCTAGCACACCAAGGCGTCCCATGGTGGTTGAAGAGCCGGCGGCAATGCACACCGAGGGTGTCTTCTAGTCCTCCTTCCTTGCTTTATTTTGTTTATTTTTCATGAGGATGATTGTTAGATGTTTAAGATTTATGTGGATGATTTATCTTAACATTTAGCCCCACCATGTAGCTTTGTTTCGGTGGTTGCTTTTATGGATGATTAACTTTTGTTTCTATTTAATATATTGCCTACTAAGTGTTTGTATATTTGCTTTGCTCATTGTTGGTAATTATTTAAGCATTGTAAGAGGCACGAGAGTGTCCCTTGTTTAGATACATGTTAGAGCACTCGAGAGAGGCGTAACTATAGATCCTTATATCATCCGAGAGGAGCTAAGGGAGGATCTACGTGAGCAATGGGTTCTAGACTGAAAATAGGGCCTAGTTGGATCCTAGAGCACTCGAGAGAGGCGTAGGTGAAGGCTTCAACGACTAAAAGGAGTGTGCTTTACCGATAGACTAAGGTGTCATTCGCGTGACAGGAGAAAATACCATGGCATTTTAGAATATCAGGTTCCTATGACTCGAGAGAAAGGGAACACTTTAGAAACCTCTGTCGAGTAGGTATACACCGTAGTGGATATATGTTAGGTAGGGGTAAGGGGTAGGAAACCATAGAAGCCACCATCAGTCATTCCCGAGAGAGTTCATCAATAGAGGAGAAGTACAATATATTGTTTAACGTGTTCCTGCATTCTGTTTTTGCCTCCGCATTTACAACTTACTTTCATTGTTTTGCTTGTTAATCAGCAATCTCTCTGCTATTCACTCACACACCACCTCCATACATTCACCTTGCCATCATCATCCATACCATTTTGCCTTGGCATATTTTAGTTGCTTGCATTCTAGAATTGCCATAGCATTTCCATTTTACACCTTCACCGTACATAACCATTTTCTCTTGTTAATATCTTTACCTTTGTTTTCCTTTTTAGTTTGTGACAATCCTTTTTGTCTTGGCAAATTTGACTGCATGCTTTACATAGATCCTCGTGGGAACGATACCCACTCACCCTATTATTACTTGTATGACTGTGTATACTTGCACATATATGTGTGTTCACATACATCATTTATAGCACTACACAAAACACACCAAGTTTTTGGCGCCGTTTCCGGGGATCTATCTATCTATCATCTAGAGTAAACTATGTCATTTTGTCTTGACATTTTTGTTTTGCTTAGTTTATTTTTGTTAGTTTTATTCTACTTGTTTTATTTGTTTTTCTTTTCAGTGCATGTCCAGACGGTCTACTGACGGACCTCTCTATCCTATAGTGCCAGAAATTGAGCGTTTGTTTCGTCAAAGAAGGCATACTCAGCGTAGAGACATGGACCCACCACCAGTTCAAGACCCAGTAGTTCAAAATGCCGGGGCAAATCAGCATGTTGCTGCACCTCGACCGAGAGCTATTAGGGACCATTTAAATCCTATCTTGGATGATCTTAATCCTGGCATCGTGGCACCAGAAATTACAGGTACACATTTCGAACTTAAGCCAGTTATGTTCAACATGCTTAACTCGATTGGGTAATTTGGAGGAATGGCACATGAAGATGCAAGGCAACATATCAGGGCTTTTTTAGAAGTTTTTGACTCATTCCGTCAACAAGGAGTTCATGAGGATGTGTTGAAGCTCAAGTTATTTCCTTATTCTCTATGTGGTCGAGCAAGGGGATGGTTGAGTGGAGTACCATCCGGATCGATGGAGTCATGGGCTGATCTATGCAAAAGCTTTTTGCTACGGTATAATCCTCCGAATTTCAATACTCAACTTAGAAATGACATTGCTTCTTTTCGACAAGGTGACGACGAGTCGATGTGCGAATGTTGGGATCGATATAAGGGACTGCTGCGCAAGTGTACAAATCATGGATTTCAAGATTGGACTCAAGTTGTGATGTTTTACAACTGTAACCCCCTAAACCGGCCTATGCGGGAAGCCCGACTAGAGTAGTCACATTGTTTTTATTTATAAAACATATGTCATAAAAATTTATTTAACTTGAGCAAATAAAAGTAAATATTTTCTAATAACTAAATATATAAAATGTCACCAAAACATGGTACCTAGAAAATATTGTTCACAAAATAATTCGTAAAACCAATAGCAAAATAATACGTTTAAATCACCAGTAATACAGTATATAAATAGGCACATGTCACCTTAAACGTAAACTGGAAAAAGTTTAAAAATGTTACATCAAAGTGTAACCAGATAATGTGTAGATCCTCCAAATGCCAAGTCCGGGACGTCTACTTACGGATATTTGAAAGGGGGAAGAAAACAAGTATGAGCTATAGAGCTCAATACTAAATGTAACCCCCTAAACCGGCCTATGCGGGAAGCCCGACTAAGTAGTCACATTGTTTTTATTTATAAAACATGTCATAAAAATTTATTTAACTTGAGCAAATAAAAGTAAATATTGTCTAATAACTAAATATATAAAATGTCACCAAAACATGGTACCTAGAAAATATTGTTCACAAAATAATTCGTAAAACCAATAGCAAAATAGTACGTTTAAATCACCAGTAATACAGTATATAAATAGGCACATGTCACCTTAAACGTAAACTGGAAAAAGTTTAAAAATGTTACATCAAAGTGTAACTAGATAATGTGTAGATCCTCCAAATGCCAAGTCCGGGACGTCTACTTACGGATATCTGAAAGGGGGAAGAAAACAGGTATGAGCTATAGAGCTCAGTGTGTCCCAACAGTGCAAATGAAATACGGATAAAATAATTAAACAGTAATACAGAAAATCAGATTATGTATATGCATGATATGCTACCCTCCAACCGAACTCTTGGATACAGTTCCCCCGAACAGTATTTGATATCGGCATTAACCTAAGCCCTTAGAGCGAAGGTACCGACCTAAGGAATTACCTTAGGGAACAGGCAGAATTATCCCGGCTAATGCACGGGAACCGATAACAAGCAGAATTACCCTAACTGAGGTTAGGAACCGTAAACAGGCGGAATTACCAATTGGATCAAGGCTGAACCGGATATTAGATACTACTCATCATCCCAATACTAAGATGGCAGGCATGCAATAATAACAGGAATCATGATGGTAGTAATGGAAATTAAACAGGCAATATGTATACATAAATCAGGACATGTAAGACATACAGTAAATCATAAAATGATATATCTTAAGGTTCAAAACAAGTGTTTATATAAATCCAGAAAACAGTCATGTGCACATACTTGATTCGTTTAAAACGTAAAACAGTAAAATACAGTTATATAGCACACAAGGAACACACCTCAATGGCAGAAACAGACAGCTGATCTACTGGGCGTTCGAGCCTCGCTCTGTAGCAGTACTAGACCCTAAAAATATAAGATAGAATTTTTATTAATACAGGAGTTAAATATTGAATTGATTATTCACGGGTATTAAAAACATACGGGTCACGATCGGATCTCGGTATCGGTCAAAGCGGGAGGAACTGGGCTGGGTCGGTACACGATCGGGAGAACTATGAGGTCCTACAAACAAACAGATATCAATTTTAGACTTTAAATAAAACTCTTGACTTAACTTAGAAGAAAAGTTTGACTCGAGACTTTAAAGTCCAATTTGGAGGCTTTCGGGTTCGAATTTCGAAAAATGAACTTCACGGATGGACTCAGGACGTCAAAAAAATAAAATAGGAGTTTTTTGAAAATTTTGACTTTTTGGGTCAAAGTCAACGTTGACGTCAGCAGTCAAAGTCAACGCTAACGTCATGCGGTCAACGGTCAACGGTCAACAGTCGGGTCGGTCAACGATCAACGTGTCGGGTCGGTCAACGGGTCAACGGGTCAGGTCTGTCAACGGGTCAATGGGTTGGGTTTGACCGGTTCGGTTCAAGACTGGTTCAGCTCGGTTGGACCGGTTCAAGGTCGGCTCGGACCGGGTTTGGGCCGGTTTGGACCGGCCGACTCCAGGCCACCGTCCAGGGCTGTCGGAAATCGCCCCGGCGACGCGTGAAGTCCACACGCGACTCCAAATGGCCGGAAAACACCATTACAGACTCGAAAACATCCCAGATTTGATAAAACACCAGATTTAAAATATAACAAACCCAGAAAAACAATTTATGTGGGTTTGAAACTCACTTTTGGAACTTCTCGAAAGAAACTCCGATGGTGTCCTTGCCGGCGTCGATTGGATGCAGGAGCGGAGGGCTTTTGCTCGCCCTTGAACGGTGAACCAGATGGTACCGGTGACACGCCGGATTGACGCCGATGATGGCCAAAATCGGCGAAAAATCGAAAGACCTAGCCCTAACTCTGACGAAAACTTTCGGCCACAACTCCCGACGATTGCGGTGGTCGAGGAGCGCGTTGATCGGTGGGTTTTGATAGGGAGGCGATGACGAGCACAGAGACAGTGGCGGTGAAGGCCACGGACAACCGGTGAAACGGCGACGGCGGTCGGATGATTAAATTGAAAAAGGGATATGTTATGGTGACCTAGGGCTTATTTTGATTCGAAGAAGAAAGAAAAAAAACAATACTTCTTCTTTTTTTTATACTCGAATATCATTCTTTTATCAGAATGGATTCAGGTACAAGATAAGGGTAAAGTGAGGGAGTTCAAAACCCAAGAGCTTGATAGCTCAAGTGGTTGGGTAACCGACCAACAACCAATAGATTGTGGGTTCAACACCCCACAACCACACTTTCTCCCCCTTTTATTATTAATATTATTATTATTTTTAAGTGTTAAAACTCTCCCCCTCTAAAAAGAAATTTCGTCCTCGAAATTTACCTGAACTGAACAGATGCGAAAACTGTTCTCTCATGGATTCCTCGATCTCCCAAGTGGCCTCAGTAGGGCTACGGTTCCTCCACTGAACTTTAACCATAGGGATACGTCTTCTTCTCAGAACTCTTTCGTCAAACTCCAGGATCTGAACGGGTTCCTCCTCATAAGACAAGTCTGGACGTAAGTCAACAACCTGAACCTGAATAATATGAATCGGATCCGGATGGTACTGTCTCAACATGGATACATGAAACACATCATGGATACGGCTAAGCTGTGGAGGCAACTCAAGCTGATATGCAACAGGACCGATTCTCTTAAGAATATAGTATGGTCCAGTATATCTCGGACTCAATTTGCCCTTACGCCCAAATCTCATAACTTTCTTCCAGGGAGAGACTTTTAAGAAAACCTGATCACCAACCTCAAACTCGATATCTTTTCTCCTCCGATCAGCATAAGATTTCTATCTGGTAAAAGCTTCCTTCAGACGATCTCGAATTAATCTGACAGTCTCCTCAGTTTCCTGAATTAACTCGGGACCCAGAATTTTCTGATCATACAACTCCGTCCAACAGATAGGAGTACGACACTTACGACTATACAAAGCCTCATAAGGTGCCATACGGATGCTAGTCTGATAGTTGTTATTATAGGCAAACTCTGCCAACGGCAAGAAGTCTTCCCAACTACCCCGGAAGTCTAGAACACAACGCCGTAACATATCCTCCAGAATCTGTATCACTCTCTCAGACTGGCCATCTGTTTGGGGATGAAAAGACGTACTAAAATTCAGACGAGTACCCAAAGCAGACTGTAAAGCTGTCCAGAAACGGGAAGTAAACCTCGGATCTCGGTCAGAAATGATGGACAAGGGCAATCCATGCAGTCTGACAATCTCAGAAATATACAGTCTAGCCAGCTTCTCCAGAGAATAGGTTATTCGAACAGGAATAAAGTGAGCTGACTTTGTGAGTCTATCCATCATAACCCAGATAGAATCCTTTCTGGACGGGGTCAAAGGTAACCCGGTAACAAAGTCCATCGTGATACGTTCCCATTTCCATTCGGGGATCTTGATGGGTTGCAAGAGACCAGAGGGATGCTGATGCTCTGCTTTCACCTGCTGACATGTCAGGCATCTGGATACATAGTCTGAGATATCCTTTTTCATACCTCCCCATCGGTACCTCTGTTTCAGATTCTGATACATCTTATCTCCTCCAGGATGCATAGCATAAGGACTACTATGGGCCTCACTGAGAATGGTCTGTCTTAGCTCAGGATCGTTGGGTACACAGTAACGACCATTATAGCAAAGGACTCCATCCTGATCAAAAGAGTAAACAGAAATGGATCCTTCCTCCACTTGTTGCATAACAGGAAGTAAAGAATCATCCAACCGCTGCTTGCCCCTAACCTGCTCAGCCAAAGTTGGTTTAACCCTCAACTCAGCCAGTAGGCTACCGTCATCATAAATACTCATCCTGACGAATAAGGATCTTAGGTCTGATATGGTCTTACGACTCAAAGCGTCCGCCACAATATTGGCTTTTCCCGGATGATACTCAATCTCGCAATCGTAGTCCTTAAGAAGCTCCAACCAACGATGCTGTCGCAGATTAAGCTCCTTCTGGGTAAGAAGGTACTTCAGGCTTTTGTGATCGGTAAAGATGTAACACTTTTCTCCGTAGAGATAGTGTCTCTAGATTTTTAGAGCAAAAACCACAGTTGCAAGCTCAAGATCATGGATAGGATAATTAAGCTCGTGTGGTCTCAACTGACGTGACGCATAAGCGATCACCTTACCATCCTGCATCAAGACGCAACCAAGACTAGAATGCGAAGCATCACTGTAAACTGTAAAGTCCTTTCCTGACTCAGGTTGGGTCAAAACTGGAGCTCGGGTCAAAACTGTTTTCAACTGATCAAAACTAGTCTGCTGAGCCTCAGACCACACAAACGGAACATCTTTCCTCAGAAGTTTCGTCAAAGTGGTAGCTATAATGGAAAAACCCTCGACAAAGCGTCGATAATACCCAGCTAAGCCCAAAAAACTGCGAATCTCAAACACATTCTTGGGAGGTTTCCAAGTAGTGATTGCATCAATTTTACTTAGGTCCACCTGGATACCTTTAGCCGAAACGAAATGCCCGAGAAAAGTCACCTCACTAAGCCAAAACTCGCATTTACTTATCTTGGCATACAACTGATGTTCCCTGAGAGTCTGTAACACAACTTCCAGATGCCCCACATGCTCGTCCTCTGTGTGAGAGTAAACCAGGATATCATCGATAAACACCACAACAAACTGGTCTATGTAGGGCTGGAAAACACGGTTCATCGTATCCATAAAAGCTTCAGGGGCATTGGTTAAACCGAAAGGCATAACTAGAAACTCATAGTGACCATACCGGGTGCGGAAAGCAGTCTTAGCAACATCAGAGCCCTTAACCTTCAGCTGATAATACCCAGATCGGAGATCAATCTTCGAGAAAACTATAGCTCCCCGAAATTGATCAAACAAATCATCAATCTTGGGTAAGGGATACTTGTTTTTCACTGTCAGCTTATTTAGCTTTCGGTAGTCAATGCACAACCGAAGAGAACCATCCTTCTTCTTAACAAAGAGAACTGGAGCTCCCTAAGGTGAAGAGCTAGGTCGGATGAACCCTCTGTCAAGAAGTTCTTGCAACTGGACCTTCAACTCCTTTAACTCTTTTGGAGCCATACGGTACGGGGCCATGGAAATTGGTGCTGATCCAGGATAAGTTTCAATCTCAAACTCAACCTCCCTATCCGGAGGGAGACCAGGCAACTCCTCAGGAAAAACATCAGGAAATTCACTAACTGTGCGAATTTCATCGATCTTAGATAGAGACCCCTTTTTGTTTAGGAAACAAGCAATAAAGGCCTCATATCCCTTCCGGATCATCCTATCAGCAGACAAAACTGATATCACATTGGACAAAAAACCTCGTCGTTCTCCAACCAAGACCACAGACCGTCCATCAAGAGTCCTTAGTGTGGCCCTCTTGGCCTCATAATCCAGATTAACACGATGCTCAGATAACCAGTCCATCCCCAGAATTAGATCGAACTCCTCTAAAGGAAGTTCCATAAGATCTGCCAGAAACACTTCCCCTTCCACAACAAGGGGACATCTCTTGAAAACCTTATCTAAAGACAAGGATTGCCCCACTGGGCTCATAACGGTAAAGACACTCTCAGTGTTCTCAACTGAGATCGAAAGGTGTCCAGATACTGACTTCGATATATATGAGTATGTGGAGCCATTGTCAAGCAAAGCAAAATACGGAACAGAAAAGATGGTAAAAGTACCTACGATAACATCAGGCTCGTCTCGGTCATCCCTACGTCTGGTGGCATAAACCAAAGCTGGCTGATGAGCCTCAGAAACAGATGGCCCACCACTCTGATGGCCTCTACTCCTGGTATCAGATCTAACAACAGACCCAGAGGCTCTACCCTGAGATCGTCCCGAAGCGAGTGTCTGTACGGACGTCTGAGATATAGATGGTGTCTGAGAGCGCACAAGAGTCTGAGTCGATGGTCGACTGACGGAAGATGGATGAGGACAATCCCTCAGAAAATGCTCAGAAGATCCACATCGAAAACAAGCTCCAGTCTTCTTCCTACATTCTCCCCTATGCATGTTACCACAAATGTCGCACGCAGGTACAGATGGGATCCCAGAAGAACCACCCCGGCTAACAGAAGAGCCCTGAGGTGTCACAGGCTGATGATAGAAACCACCTCTCTAACTCGGTGCAGATCGAGCCCTCTTATCAGGACGACTAAAAGACTCGCCATGGCTAAAATATCCTTTAGATCGACCACGGTCCTTCTTACGGTCTCTATCTCTGCCCCACTCTCGGTCCTGATCCCTCATAACCTGACTATCAGAAAGCTTCTCCAAGTCCTCAGCAGTCTTTGCCCGGTTCACCAGGTCCTCAAAAATCACATCATGATGCGTGGCAACTCGGTCTCGGATACCAATACAGAGACCCTCTAAAAACTTATCACGTTTATCCTTCTCTGTAGCTACTATCCCAGCACCATACCTCATCAGGTCTAAAAACTGAAGCTCATATTCAGCCACTGTCATAGTACCTTGCACCAAGTCTCTAAAGGCCTGACGCCTCTCTCTCATATATCGATCACCTAGATAACGGTTCTTGAACTTTTCCTTGAAAAAGTCCCATGTTAGCCTGTCAAATGATACACTACTAACCACAGACTCCCACAGGTGCTCCTATTCAACTCAAGACTGAAGCTCTTCCCTGGGAAGCTGAAATCGAGGTGGTCCGGGCCATTTGAAATTCACCATGTGTATCCCCATGGAGCTGTAGACATCAAAAATCCGGACAATGGGACAATTTTCAAAGTTAATGGCCAGCGTCTGAAGATCTACACTGGAGCCCACGTGATGCGAGATAAACCTACCGCATATCTGATAGATGCATGACATATTGAAATGTCATGGCATTTTCAGTTTACTCCTGTTCATAAATAAATAATCTTCGAGTTTGTTTTTAGTTGCTTTCATTTGTTTAATCCTTTTTAATCCGTTCGTTTATTTTTATTAGGTTATTATACACTCTTGGAGGCGGACGACTGAAGGAAAAAAGAAGGAGAAAAGTAGGAAACCCTACTTAGAAACTTTGGGCGGCAAAAGACAAAAAAAGGAGGAGCCTTTTTAATCTTTTAATTTGAGTTTCAAAACCAACCCTTCTCTCTCTTATTAAAACCTGACACCTTTATCACCACCCACCAATTAACCCCTTCCACACGTTTCTAGCCCACACCCCCTACTAGGAAACAAATAAAGGTTTCACCTTTATTTTCTTTAACCTTCATCTTCTTCTTCAAACCCCCTCCATAGCCGAAAACCCCCTCCTCCGTTAAAGAAAAGTTTCAAGCTTTCTTGATTTCTCTCCTTACTTTTCACTCAAAGATGGTACACACAAGACCTTTAGGATCCGCACCACCCCCTCCTCCTGTTTTTGTGGACCAAGCGGCGGAAGAAAGATTCAAAAGCTTTAAGAACCGAAGGATTTTGTTCGAACTAGGCTTCAATCTCTCCGATGAGATGGGACCAGAGGTAAAAGATGTGGTGGCGCAACACCATTGGGAGAAGTTCGCCGCACATCCAGGCTCCGTCAACGCAACAATAGTGCGCGAATTTTACGCCAATATCCATAGCCCGGACCAGAAATCTGTTTATGTCCAAGGCGAAAATATTCACTTCACCAACACCGCTATCAACCGATTCTTCAAGATTCCCCAAGGAGTAGACCGCCACGCCAAAAGGGAAGAGGAGGCTGATTATGAAACCTACCAAGGAGTGAAGGAAGATTTGTGTTTGCCCGGGACAGAATGGAATGGTCAACAAGCAGCACGGCGCACGGTGAACCGAGAGTCTCTACTTCCCAATGCTCGGTTGTGGAGCCACTTTATTCGATACAAGTTGATGCCTACCTTGCATCATACCACTGTAAGTTTGCCCCGCCTTATGCTGTTGCATTCTATTTTATTTGGTTACCCCATGGATGTAGGGAGGATTATTGGGCAAGAGACGCACGCATGTTGGAAGAGACCCAAGAGCACCCTTGTGTTCCCTTAATCTGATCACGGCTTTGTGCCGAAAAAAGGATGTCCCGGAAGATCCGTACGATGAAATTTTAGAAGGCATGAAAGGGCTTTCGCCCGAGAAGGTGACCGCCTTAATGGGAAGCGTAGATGAGCAGCCAGAATCTTCTCACGCTGCTGTTGCTCGAGGAAGAGCTCCATTCTACAAGGATGAAGCCTTGGAGTTGTCCAAGAGAATGCCATGGCAAAAGTGGATGACTTGTCCAAAGATCTCAAAGAATTTTTTCTCTACACGAAGCAAAAAGACGAAGTCATCAAAGCTTACCTGGCAGAGCTGCTTCCTCCTCTCGATCAAGAATTTCCCACTTTCCCGGACTCAATATTGCCCACTGCAAAAGAAAATGTCACGACATTTACAGCTGCTTCAACTCTGACCAGGCAAGCTGCACCTGATCTAAATCAGGTACCATCCCCAGCTGAGCCGTCAGAGGAGGCACGACCAACAGAGCCGGAGAACGAGGAACAAGCCCCAGAAGCGCAATCACCAGCACAAGAACAAACTCCTAAAAATGTCACGACATTTTTAGAGGAGCAAGCCCAGACTCAAGATCAACCGGACCCCACTGCTGACAAAGAAAAGGAAGCCGAGTTTATTTCTTCACTTTTCGAGGACCTGCTCGCACCGCCAGCATAACAACAAGAAAAACACCACCCAGCAGCTCCGACAGTTGAATAACAAATGCCCTTTCCTCAGAGAAAGAAATCGAAGCGCAAACTCAAACTGTCGGCTGGGAAGCTCCCAACCCCACCTTCAGCTGCTAGCAAATCAAAATCACGGGGAGCCGATGAAGAGACTGACCCTGAAGTCAGCCCACCCTCGTTGAAGCGCCGAACCTCACGTCGAATTGCCACCACACCGCCCAAGTAGCCAAGGTACATCTCATTGCATTTCATTCACTTGCATTGCATAGCATATAGTTTAATTTTTACATGCATTGAGGACAATGCTTGCCTCAAGTTTGGGGGAGGTATCGTTCTCAACTCTTTTTCATTTGCATGATAGCAGCAGTTGTAGAAAAATGCCATGACATTTGTAAAAGTTTAGGTTAAGTTTTTAGTGTTATAGTTAGTGATGCCCGGTGATGATATTCCTTATATGGCCGGTATTGAATTGAATGCATGACTTGGGATTTGAATAAAACTTGCCTTAGAATTTGGTTGGTTGTGATTATTTTATTGTTACACGAGTGTATGTTCTCCATGCTTAGGAAAGTTAGAAAATATTTTATAGAATGAAAACTTGAATAGCTTAGCATGCTTAAATGAATTTTGATGTTAATAGAGAACCCCCAATAGTTAGTATGAGAAGCTGAAAATAAATGCCTGGACATATCAGTAGAGGGATACTCCGCTATGCCATGGCATTTCCGCATTTCCATGTGCATATGAGTTAGTAAAAGAGGCACAGGGTGACGCTACGCTTTTAATTTGCCATGGCATTTCCTGGATACTGCGTTTAAATAAATGGCAGCTATGGTATGAGTAGAAGGTAGTGTGACAGGCTGGCTCCTCTCGTAGCAGTATGTTAGCATAAAATATATATATATATATAAATATGGGGAGTATTAAAAATATGCTTTAATGAACAAACATGCCTTGCTAGAATAGTGAACATTCCTTAGAATTTTTCTAAGTTAACTAAGCATAGATTAGATACACTCACTAATGCACACACACACTCACATTCGACCTGGTCCTAAGGTAGTGTTCTTGCAATTTCCGTGAGTCTTATATGTTTATGCCATGACATTTTCTGAGGGCTGAAACTCTGACCTATTGCTTGCCTAGATTTTGAATTTCTCATGACATTCCTTCTCTACTAGCTGCTATCCATTGCTTGAGGACAAGCAATAGCTTAAGTTTGGGGGTGTGATAACTCCGCAAAAAGGCTATATTTTAGGCCTTTTTACTTAAGTTATTGAGTGCCCTTAGGCTCATATAGGATCATGTAGTTGCATTTAGGGTCATAACATTGCATAAAGTCTTTTGGTTATGCCTTGGCATTTTCATATGGTAATAGGTGCTATTTCACGAGAAAGGTAGTTCTTTTTAGTGGTGTTGTGCAGGGAAGCAGAAACGGAAGTTGAGGCAATTTGTCATGGCATTTGCAGAAGGATAGCAAAAGGAAAATGTCATGGCAAAGCTAGAGAACTCCTGGGCTGAGCTAAACAACAAAGAGATATTTTGATAAGAGTGTCAGCTGGTGCTACCACAGCCGCTCGGGACAACTACAGCTGGCTACAGCAACCTCAGTAGGGGACCACTGCCATATTGCCTGTATGCGAGCCACCTGGGTAGGGGACCACTGTCACCTCTGCCAGTACTGCAGAAATGCTAGGACAAAATGATGGCAGAAATGGACTTTTACACATCTTTTAGGGTTTTTCACCCTCTTTAAAAGATATGGTGACCTACACAAAAAGGAGATTAATTTTGAGAGGCTTTTTAGAGGAACAACCAGAAAAGAGAGACCTTTGAGGCGGTCTTTGCGGCGGCGGAAAGCTTCCACCTTTCTCCTCCAAACTCCGGCCAAGGGGACCTCCATTGATAGAGCTCGAAGGGAGTGGTGTGCTAGGCACCCAAGAGGGGCTAGCACACCAAGGCGTCCCATGGTGGTTGAAGAGCCGTCAGCAATGCACACCGAGGGTGTCTTCTAGTCCTCCTTCCTTGCTTTATTTTGTTTATTTTTCATGAGGATGATTGTTAGATGTTTAAGATTTATGTGGATGATTTATCTTAACATTTAGCCCCACCATGTAGCTTTGTTTCGGTGGTTGCTTTTATGGATGATTAACTTTTGTTTCTATTTAATATATTGCCTACTAAGTGTTTGTATATTTGCTTTGCTCATTGTTGGTAATTATTTAAGCATTGTAAGAGGCACGAGAGTGTCCCTTGTTTAGATACATGTTAGAGCACTCGAGAGAGGCGTAACTATAGATCCTTAGATCATCCGAGAGGAGCTAAGGGAGCATCTACGTGAGCAATGGGTTCTAGACTGAAAATAGAGCCTAGTTGGATCCTAGAGCACTCGAGAGAGGCGTAGCGACTAAAAGGAGTGTGCTTTACCGATAGACTAAGGTGTCATTCGCGTGACAGGCGAAAATACCATGGCATTTTAGAATATCAGGTTTCTATGACTCGAGAGAGCGGGAACACTTTAGAAACCTCTGTCGAGTAGGTATACACCGTAGTGGATATATGTTAGGTAGGGGTAAGGGGTAGGAAACCATAGAAGCCACCATCAGTCATTCCCGAGAGAGTTCATCAATAGAGGAGAAGTACAATATATTGTTTAACGTGTTCCTGCATTCTGTTTTTGCCTCTGCATTTACAACTTACTTTCATTGTTTTGCTTGTTAATTAGCGATCTCTCTGCTATTCACTCACACACCACCTCCATACATTCACCTTGCCATCATTATCCTTACCATTTTGCCTTGGCATATTTTAGTTGCTTGTATTCTAGAATTGCCATAGCATTTCCATTTTACACCTTCACCGTACATAACCATTTTCTCTTGTTTATATCTTTACCTTTGTTTTCCTTTTTAGTTTGTGATAACTCTTTTTTTCTTGGCAAATTTGACTGCATGCTTTACATAGATCCTCGTGGGAACGATACTCACTCACCCTATTATTACTTGTATGACTGTGTATACTTGCACATATATGTGTGTTCACATACATCATTTATAGCACTACACAGAACACACCATACATGCATTGGTCCGAGTGGGTGTAGATTCGGTGATTAATGCTCATAAAAGGTGTAAAAAGTGATAGTGAGTTGAGCACTTATCACACCCCCAAACTCGAACTTTTGCTTGTCCTCAAGCAATGCAAACCATCAATTTGCCGAACTCTACTCTCTCTTGGTCTTATGTTTCCATCTATTCTCCCCACCATAACTATGTCTATTCTTTAGACTTAACCTTTCGGCTACTCAAGGCTTACCTAGAAACAAACTATAAGAATTGGTGAGTGTGTGCGTTTTTGTGGACAAGTTTGATTAAAGGCTTTCTTAGATAAACTCTAAGTTCAAGACAAGTAGAATTGGGTTAAGTGTTCTCTTCTTTTCTAAACAACCAATTCTTGAGCCAATTTCGGGCACCTCAAGGATTGTGTTTCTCTCTTTACTAATTCCTCCTTTCTTTTTGATATTCCTTATAACACACTAGAGCCAATTTCGGGCACCTCTAGCATGAAGAAGAGTACTTCCTAGAGCCAGTGATAGGCACCTCTAGTTACTTTCCCAAGAATCTAAGTCTTTATCACCTAAGTTCATTAAACCTTCTTAACAGGACCTAATCATGGTAAGGAGAAAGATTTCTATAGCCTTAAAGAATAAACTAAGGCAATACTGATGATAAGCAGTGCAAAAGTATAGGCATTTAATTCAAGTAAGGCGGGGAGCATAAATTTTTTTTTTAAAATTTCACTTAAGTACTCCCTTTTCTTGGCATGGCCTCGGTAGTGAATCTGCACCTCCAAACTCAAACCAAGCATTGTCCTCAATTCTTTATATTAGAAGAGAATAGAAGACAACAAAAATTATGAAAGAGATAAGCAGTATATAAAGAAACCAGTAGCAAATAATATTGAATTGTAAAAAAAATTTAAAGAGACTCCGAAGAGCTGCTTGTAATAATTTTTCTCCTTGGTCTTGGTGCCGATTGCTTTGTTCTTGGTGAGGGCGATGGTTGAGCTTTTGCTTGCCGAGGCGGTTGGACTCTTGTGGGTGGCGTCCGTTGCATCGGAGCCTCCACTTCTTCTCCTTCTTCCACGTCGGCCATCTCCTCGGTGATCATGATGTCTGTTCCACTTTCCATTGCTGTGGCTGGCCCGGTATGGTGTAGACTCGGTCCGGCGGAGGTTGAGCTTTGGTGCACATAGACATCTATCTCAGCTGATAGACTGCCCATGATGATTGGGGATCGTGGTGGAGTGTTGAAGACTGCCCTCCGCTTTGATGATCTTCTGCTGGCAGATGATGCCGCGGCAGAGTCTGCTGCCCTGGATGGGCCGGCAGCATGGTACTATGGTTGAGGGTCCGCGTGGAAGAATGGCCTTGGTTCTCCTAGAGCTGGTGTAGTCTCGGTATTAGGGGCGGCTGTGACAAACATATTGCTGGGGAATTCTGGAAACTGCGCCCCTTGGTCTGGAAAAGCATGGAGCATCATTTGGGCTAATGTGCCGTTAAATTCTCTTTGATACTCCATGTATCTCTGTTGCTTGAGGTCCACCGTTGCCATCCTTTGCAGTATCTCCTGGTACGGGTCTACTGCGGCAGAGGTGTGGGCAGTGTCTGGCATGTCTGCCGTGTACTGGGCCCCAACAGCAGTATCAGCAGTGAACTACTGGGGCGTTGCTTGAACTGGTTCCGCTTGCGTGATTTGCATAACTTTGTGGCAAAAATCTTTGGTCCATCCACGCCTTTGGGGAGTGTATTCGTCCATGTCTTCTATTGGTACACCTGCGGCAACACATAAACCAGTGATCAAACATGGGAATTATAATGGTCCTCTATCCTTCTTACCGCATTCATGAATTTCTCGTAAGATGATCTCTCCAACGTTGATGCTCCTCTTGTTGATGATTGATTGGATGAGCACCAATCTCTTTCGGTCCACCGTGCTGTTGTGGGAGGTGGAAATGAGGCGTCTCTTGACGAAGGTGTTCCAAAGTTTGGCCTCGGGCTTTAGGCTTTGCCTTGCTACCGATCCTCTATGGGCGTCGGTTTCCCATGGAGTATTCGTGTAGCAAAGGTCGTCTTTGATCAACTCGTAATCCTCGACAGTGACATCCTCCATGAATTCAGCGTGAACATCATGGTTCGGAGTGAGGCCGTAGAAATCGTTGATGGTCTCGGCATCTAACTGGACAGGCCTGCCTCGACAGTGGACAAAGAGGGAATCCTTGTTGGGCCCGTGCGCATAGAATTCCCGCAAGATGGTAGCGTTCGCCTGGGAAGGTTGAAGACAAAAGATTTCCCAATCTTGGTACTTGATTCTGTCGAAGAGATAATGCTCGATGCCGTAGTTTTCGTCATCCGAGTGTTGGAAACCTTGTTCTTCCCACAATTGCCGAGCAATGAAAGACCTGTTGAAGCAGTCTTCAACATTGGCTGGTGCAAATCGCTTGTAAGTGGCCATAAAGATTGTGAGAGATTGATTTCTTGGAGATTTTCTTGGAAGGAATCTGGGAGTTTCACGAAGAGTTGTAAGTAGGCAGAGAGTATTGTGAGAGCAAGATTGTTAAGAATTCTAAAGAAAACAAGAAAATAAGAGTGAATAATTCAAGGGGAGAGGGTTGCTTATATAGGCCTCGGCTTTGTGACCGTTTGAATCCACTAGATGTTTTGTAGCCGTTACTCTTTACTGTCGTTTCCTTTTCTGCCGCGGCAGGAATCTCGACAGATTAGCCGTTACATTGTTCTGCCCGTTAAAACTGTTACGGCTCTGACACTGTTTTCTGCCTCGGTAGAGTTCCTGCTGTGAACTATTTCTCCTTTATTCTTGCTTATTCTCCTAAATAAAAATTAAACACACAAAAAGAAAAGTACTTAAAGCAAAAGTGAATTAAAAAAAATAAAAGTAAACTAAAACTAATCCTAATATAATAATAATATAAAAAAAGGAAAAAGGAAGAGATCATGTTACTGGTGGAGTGCATGCAAATGTATCTCCCAAGATGATTCTCTCTTGTTGGCCAGAATTATAAATCAGTTGTGGGCCACTCCCTTCTGCTGTGTGTCCATCCACTTTGAGCTTGATATTTTTGCCAAATAGCCTTCCGAGCATACTGCCAAGGCAAGATATTTTGGTGTCTACTGTGTGGATGGCTTTGCACTCTTCTGGATCATCATATTTTTTAGATTGTGGAATGCATTGAGCTTGACTTGTTGGTCATTAACCCTCATTGTCAACTCTCCTTTTTCCACATCAATTAAAGTGCGTCCAGTTGCAAGAAAATGTCTCCCCAAGATGATCGGTACATTATCATCTACTTCACAATCAAGGACAAGAAAATCAGCAGGAAAAATAAATTTATCGACTCTTACTAGTATGTCCTCGATTTTGCCTTCGGGTTGCACATATGATCGATCCGCTAGTTGGAGCATAACTGTTGTAGGTTTTGCCCTTCCTATTCCAAGCTTTTGGAAGACAGATTTGGGCATTAGATTGATGCTTGCTCAAAGGTCGCATAGGGCCTTACCTTCATAATTTTTACCTATCGCACAAAGTGTGATAAAGCAGCCAGGATCCTTCAATTTTGTTGGCATACGATTGTGTAGCATTGTCATGCATCCCTCGGTAGCAGCCACTGTTTCGAACTCACCTATTCGTTTTCTCTTAGACACCATGTATTTTAAGAACTTGGCATAGTTAGGCATTTGTTCAATTGCCTCTACTAATGGTATGTTAATGTGAACTTGCTTTAAAATATCAAAGAATTTCTTGAATTGCTGGTCCTGTTTTTGCTTTTTCAATCTTTGTGGGAAAGGTGGTGGTGGTCTCATCTCGTGTCTTTAGTTTGGAATTTAATACCTGGCACCACTGGGGTTGTTGCTGTCTCGGCAGTCTGTTCAGAGCTGTTGTGCTTTCTACCGGGGCAGTATTATTAGGATCAATTTGCTTAGCCTCCTATTTTGTTGGAATCTTTTCCTTCAGCTGTAGACCACTCCTGGTAGTGATTGCTTTACATTGTTCATGGCCCATTACCTTAGCAACTTCAGTATTGCTAGGTAGTCCTCCTTGTGGTCTAGTGTTTATGTTTTGAGCAAACTGCCCAACCTGAGTTTCTAGAGTTTTAATAGCTGCTTCTTGATTCCGCAACCTCATCTCAGTCCTATTCATGAAAGCATTTGTCCTTTTGATGAAATTACTGTTCTCTGCCATGTATGACTCTATTTTCATCATGAAGGCTTTGAGAGTGTTCTCCAAAGAACTTACCGATTGCTGCTGCATCTACTGCTGCGGCATTGGTTGTTGGACCTGCAGCGGCGGCAGATGTTGCATTGGTTGCTAGAATCCTGAAGGTTGGGTGGTTGAGTTTAAGGCATTGTTAGGATTGCTCCATGACAGGTTTGGATGCCTCTTCCATGAGGGATTGTATGTGTTGGACATCATATTGGTTCGGTTGTAATTTCCAACATATATATCGGTTTCTTGATTCATACAATCAGAGGAACTGTGGTTACCTCCACATAAATCACAAAAAGAATCAATTACCTTAACCTCACGGGTTTTTTGCTATAATTGCAAATTTTGTACCATCTTTGTAAGAGAGGCCAATTGTGTTTCCATTGAATTTGATGTGTCTAACTCATTCACCGTGGCTTGGTGTCTTACTCCTCCTTGCGAGTTTGTTCAGTATCTCAATAGCTTCCTTAGGTGCTTTATCAAGGAGTGTTCCGTTAGCCAAGGCATCTAACATCATCCTTTTCGGGGCATTCGTGGCATTATAGAACATGGTCACTTGTGTCCATAGGGGAAATCCATGCAAAGGACACTTGTGCAGTAACTCCCTTTAGCGCTCACATGCCTCGTACATAGGTTCGTCATCTGCCTGTCGAAAAGAAGTGATTTCATTACGAATTCTATCATATAAATTAGTATGATTAAAACGGGTAATAAAATCACGATAGAGTTCATTCCAAGATACAATAGATCCTGCTGGAATGCTATTTAACCAAGCTTTCGCCCTATCCCTCAGTGAATAGGGGAATAGCTTTAATCTCAAGACATCTTCATGGACTCCTTGAATCTTAAAGGAATTGCATATCTCCATTAAGGACTTGAGATGCTGCCTTGCATCTTCAGTTATAGACCCACCAAACTGTCCAATAGTGTTAAGCATATTGAACATGACAGGTTTCAGTTCAAAGTGGGCTGCTTCTATCTCTGGTGTAACGACTCCTGGGTTTAATCCATTTAAATCCTCTTCCAGGAAGTCTCTGACAGTGAGCTGCCGCGGCCCTGGTGGCGGCGTAAGACCTCTATTACTAGCAGGTAAGTTTTGTCCTGCCGAGTGATCTGCCATAACTTCTTGGATTTGTCTCCTCAACCTTTTCCTTGTTCGTTCGATCTCTAGATATAACTCGTACAAAGGGTTGGTTGGGTTGGCCCTGGTCATACACCAAGAAAAACAAAGGTAAAAAAAAAGAAAAAGAAAAAGAAAAGAAACAAGAAAATAAAGAAAACAAAGTTTAGTTGCCAATCCCCGGCAACGGCGCCAAAAACTTGTCGCGTGTCAAAAGTGCGCGTTTAGTGCAAGTGGACACATCGCAAGTAATAAGTGATAAGTATTTATCGGATTATCGTCTCCACAGGGATTGGTATACTCAATATGTCTTCTTCGTCTTCTTGTTCTGTAGAAAGAAATAAAATAAAACAGAAGTAATTTTGGGTTGGATAAACTGAAATAAAACAACTGAATAAAATAAAGAGATTTGATAAATAAAGAGAGAGGTCAAGATCCAGTTGCGTTGTATTCTGGATTTGATTGACTTGTCTCTGCCTAATGCAATCGTATATCACTGCCTCAGCAGCACTGCAGTTTACTGCCTTGGCAGCAACGATACTGTCCGCCGTGGCAATCCCTTGCTCATGGGTGGACTCTACCAAAGTTCGGCAAAGTATCCTTGAATGACTCCGCTTATCCCTAAGTCGAAGTATTTTTGATGACTAGTCCTTGATGATACCTCTCGGCGTGAATCAATTATACTCTCCAACCCATCTCACACTTCTTTTAGCCGCTGAAACTCTTAACCTATCCTTAGGCCGAGTTAGTATTTCGCGATTGAAACACCGTACTTACCCCTTTCTTGAATCTAACTCTACCGAGTCTAGATAAATGGATTACTCACAAACTTTTCTCCCGAGCTTGGATGCAAGAACAAAGAATAACAAAGGATAAGCAAACCTTGATAGTTTTATTGCATTGAAACAAAGACAAAGTACTATCTCCTCTCACAAATACTAAACAACCTTCACCTAAACCCTAAGAAAGCTTAGAACATAGTTGAGAGAAAGAAAACAAAGAATCTATGAATCGACTCTCTCTCTAGGTATATCGCTAATACATTGGACGACTAGGTCTTATATAGGCTTGACCTAGGGCAAACCTTTCCTAAGTAGAATACAACTTGGAGTAGGGAACAAGTCATGTACATAATTAAAATATTTCTAAGTTTAATTCAACTGAGAGGCTTTCCCGCGTGGCCTTGTCTTTGTCTTTTTCCTCATGCTAACCAGCTCCGATCCATGTGCTTTATGTCCAGACACGTCCCTTGGATTTTTCTCTTCCAATCGCCTACATTCTTGCTTCCTGGCTCTCAATTGCTGCCTCGGCATCAGGTCCTGCCTCGGCCATGTTGCTGCCGCGGCACTGGTTCTCCTGCACAGATATAAAAATGCAGTAAAACTTGCCTTTTCTGTAAATATTATCTCTATGAGCATAACTTCTAAATATATCATATTAAGTACATGCATTGGTCCGAGTGGATGTAGATTCGGTGATTAATGCTCATAAAAGGTGTAAAAAGTGATAGTGAGTTGAGCACTTATCAACTACCTAGTTCTTCTTTTGTCTCAAATTAGTCCTTTATAATTCAAGATTTAATACAATTAAAATTTGTCACTCAATTTAATTAATGATTCAATTTAATCCTTATGAAATTTATGGTACAATATTATTTAATTTCAATATGATTACTCATTCTTTTAAATTAAAAATTATTTATAATAGATTACTCAATTTCTCAAGGAATTTAATGTATATATCAATCCATCTACTTATTTTCTTCAAACCCGTACTTTGAGATATTAGATCTTGTATGTATCCGTCTGGCATAAAAATTAATTAGTGGTGGATTATTGATTAAGATGGGCATTAAACTAGTTTACGAAGCAGATAATTAATACTTTCTTGAAAAAGAGATTACGTAGGAAAAGATTTTTACAAAATGGATTATTTATAATCAAAACTCAGTTTAATGAAAATAACGAAGCCATTAATTTTGCTTATATTTTTTTAGACCTTTGATATGTGGCATGTTAGATTATTATATGTGAATATACAAAACTTAAAAAACTCATATAAAATAAAGTTAATTCCTACTCTACAAGAATAGCTTTAACAAGTGTGAAAGTTGTGTAGAAGTATACTAAACCTAACTTTAAGACAGTCTCTAAATGTAGATCTAAACTTCTAGAACTTATACATACTAATCTAGTAGGCTTTTAAAATTGTGAGAGTAAAAGAGGAAAACATTAATACATCACCTTTGTAGATGATTACTTTAGATATACAAAGGTTTATTTTCTTATAACTAAAAGAGGAGCTGAAAAATTCTTTCTTATTTATAAAGCAAAAGTTGAAAATCAATTTAATAGTAGAATAAAACGTGTTAGATACGATAAGAAAGATGAATATAGGTCTAATTTTTTTTGAAGAGGTGTGTGATAAGAATGATATAAAACATAAAATCTTTGCTCTATATTTTCCTTAACAAAATGGCATTACCGAGCGAAAAACATAACTTTAAAAGAGATGATAAATTTATTGGTGATAAGTTCCAGGTTATTCGATAACATGTGAGGGAAAGTCAGTCTCTCTGTCAATCATATACTGAACTGAGTACCTCGTAAGAAATTAGAATGTACTTTGTACAAATTATGAAAAGATTATGCATAAAATTTACAATACCTAAAAGTATGTGGTCTATGGAAAAAGTAGATTTATTTGACTTTAAGAAGACCATTATTAGTCCTAAAATTGTTGATATAGTGCTTATAGGGTGTTAAAAATAGTGTCGCATACATGTTTATGACTTTAAATGAATTCATAATTTTTGAATCTACGGATGCAATATTTTTTAAGGACTCATTTCCTCTTCAAAAACCTAAATTAAAATAACATAAAAAAAGACATAATCTTGCTTCTTCTAGCATTCCTGTTAAGGAGACTCTAGAGTTTGAATCAAAACCTAAAAAAGTAAAAGACGTAAGTTAGTTACTACCTTTGGACCTGATTTTATAATTTTCTTTTTAAAAGAAATTAGTGATTTAGATTCAATAACTAAACTTATAGCTTAATGTTTCCTTTTAAATGAGAATTCAAAGACATGTAATGAAGCTATGAGTTTAATTGATACTAATTTTTAGAGAAGTGTCATTAATGATGAACTAGAATCAGTTAGGTTTAACCATATTTAAAAGTTGCTTGATTTACCTAGAGGATTTAAAACTATCAGCAATAATTGGGTCTTTAGTCAAATGGTTCTCTCATACGTTTGGTATTAACTTCTTTGACATGTACTCACTTGTGATAAATCTCAATGATTCTTGTCTTTTTTATGATCATTGTTGTGTGATTTTAGTGAAACGCAAATGGTTCAAGTGTACACGTCGCAAATAATAGTATAGATTAGATATCGTCTCTACAAGGATTGGTTTGGACCACTTTACTTAAGTTATCACACTGTAAATAAAAAAACGCAAGTAAAGATAATAAGAGTTTAAATAAACATGAAAAAATAATAAAAGAAAAAATAGATGAAATCGAATAGGTGAGAGAAGAGGTTGGACTATCATGAGTTGTGGAGTGATGTCCAAACTGAATTATTCTTTGTAAATGAGTGCTCGCGCAACACAATTCGTTCCGACAATTGGGCTCAGTCGAAATGTCTAGTGAGTTTTTCGAATGCTTGTGCAATTGCGATAAGGGAATTGCCCGTGCAATTTGTGAGACTATCCTCAAATTTTGGCTAAGCGTTCTTCAATGGTTTATGTTATCCCTAACGCGAAACTCTGTTAATTGTGCATTCTATGATGATACATGTCTGTGTTAACCAAAGGTGAAAAACAACCAATCTTGCGCTCTTATTAATAGTTGAAATCCTTAACTTATCCCTAACACGAATTAGTTCTCACAAACTTGGTTTAAACTATGTTTATTCGTTTCATGAATCTAACTCTCCCGATACTAGATAAATGGATCTTTTACGAGGTCTTTTCATAATTCTCTCGCAAACCAATTAAGTATCAAGAATAAGCAAACCTTGATTAAGAACAAACTCAATTACTTAAACAAAAACCAAATCGTTTCTCACAACCACGAAACAAAATAACTCAAACCAATTTACACAAATCCGTGGTTGGTATCAAAAGATATACAAAGAATAATCCCAAATTATGAAATAAAAATATGTGTTACTCTCTCCAAATCAACTCTCAAATTCGACTACCTTTGTGCTTGAAGCCATGACTTCCTTTTTATAAGAGAAAGCTAGAACAAATCTTGTAGAAAAGAGTTTGAATTAGAAATAAATATTAAATCGATAATTATCCCTTTAAAAATTCCTTTTCAAACTCAATTCAAATCTTTACTTGCCATATCAAATCCAATCTTCTAGAATCTTTTCTTCAATTTTTAAATTAAATTTATTTAATTGGGATTTCTCTCCAAATGAATATCTTATCTCGAAGGAATTAAATCCTACAAAAAAGGAAATACACCACAATAATATCTTATTCTACGAATTTAACCAAGAATTAAATACGATAATTAAGAAAATTATATAAATATGCATGAATGACTAACACTGTAACTAAAAATTTGCCTAATTCTAAAAATAATATGAGTAAAAAGGGTAGTAAAAATAGTTATTTTAAACACTCATCAATCACATCTATTCATAAGTTGCATGTACATCAAATGGATATAAAAACTACATTTTTTTATTATAGATCTATACGAGGAGATCTATATAAAGCAACCACTAAGTTTTGAGACACCTGATATAGAAGGAAAAGTATGTAGCTTTAAAGAGTAAGCAACCACTAAGTTTTGAGACAACTGATATAGAAGGAAAAGTATGTAGCTTTAAAGAGTAAGCAACCACTAAGTTTTGAGACACCTGATATAGAAGGAAAAATATATAGCTATAAACAAGCTCTAAAGCAGTGGTATCAAAAATTTCATAAAACTATTTTGAGTTTTAGTTTTATTATTAATGGAGAGGATGCTAGCATATATTTGAAAATGTTTAGAATTTATTGTGTCATCATAAGATTATACATGGATGACATGTTGATATTCAATACGAACATTGAATGCATTATTAAAAAGAAAATTTTCATATCTACTAATTCTGAGATGACTGATTTAAAAGAGGTTAATATCATCATAGGGAGTAAAAGTAACCAAAACTGAAAAATCATTTTTTTAAGTCAAACATATTATATGGAGTAAGTGTTATAGAAATTTGATAGTTTTGATGTCAATCTTGTACAAACCCTCGTGACTTTAGTATACACCTCTTTAAGAATAAAGAAAGTAGTATTTCCCAGTAAAAGTATGCTAGAATTATTGTAAGCCTCATATTTTTAATGAGCTATACTCGATCTGAAATTATCTATCTAGTGAGTAGGTTAAATAGATATACTCATAATCTTAATGGTGATTACTCAAATGCTATTAAAAATTCTTAAAGGTATTATCGATTGAAAACTTGAGTTTGTTTGTTTTCCTTTAGTTTTAATGGGATATTGTGATGTTAATAAGATTTACTAGTAATGGTGAAGTAAGATCCACGAGCGAGTACATCTTTTACCTTAACTGGTGCAACAATTTCATAAAAGTGTGATAAAAATACTTGTATCTCTCGATCTACCATGAATTTAGAGTGTAACCCCCTTAGCCCGGCCTAGACGGAACCGGCACTAATGGGTTACACGGGGAATATCGAACCAAACCCGCGAAGGTCCGATTCGATAAACAACCCTGAAACCGATATTTTTTTTCTTATCTAGATGCATAATTAATTATGTTCCTAAAAGTCTTGATCTCATACAAAGCATTAACGAAAGTAATCCGATCACATACAAGCATTCGATTAAACACTTAAGTAAATTAAGGACTAAAACGTAAAACTTTTACATACTAATGACAAAGTAGAAATTCTTTCCATCAAAGTGTAATTAAGCATACAAGTATCCCTCACGGTAAATCTCAAGTCAAACGGAGCATTCTAACATCATCAATTGCATGTTTCATTAGTTTAGGGACCAAAATGTAAATCTTAAAAATTATAAGGACTTCGTCAAAATTAAGTTATCCATCTCGAAATTTAATCAACTTTATGCATCCATGTGAAATTTCAGCTCAAAATAACATCTGTAGATACCCTAATTGAACAAAGAAGGATATTCGGGACTAAAATGCAATATCCAGCAACTTCCATTTCCTGACAGCCAAAGGTTTCGAAACCTTCCCTAAGGTTTCGAAACTTTGTGCCTGGAACCTAAAAATTCCGTCACCCCAAGTGAATTCAACCGACTCAAAACACAACCATTAATCATCATCATCGATATGCATAATTCCTAAACATAAAGAACAATTTAAAGCACACAATTATCAACATCAAGACTCCATACAAACTATAGGCATGCTTCCTAAAATATGATTAAAATCAAAGACGTTCATGCATGTACATGCTTCAACAATCCAAACAACACCATAGTCCATCAATTAATAATCCAAAACATTATAGGTCTTATTACAACATTAACCAAAGCAAAAATCACACACTTCACATGGGTTTGATTTACACATTGCCAAGCCTAAATTATTTGCCAAAACATACCAAAAATTGAGACAACTCTTCCCCTTGGTTCCCTTGCTCCGAAGGTAGCCTCGAATATCACTATTTCTCTGCAAGTATGGAAAGAGAGAGCTTAAGCACAACATGCTTAGTGAGGAAGCTCTAACAAGTTTAAAATCATTTATAAAGTCATACTTGCATTCTTCATGCTTATTTGAAATATGTAAAACCAAATCATGCTTTTCAATAATGTCAAATCATTACATGTATCATGCACAAATATATCATTCCATTTCATATATGCATATTGGCTTTCTAGTGATCACTTGGTGTGAACTTTTAGTTCACCAAATACACGGATTCCTTTTTCCATAATTAGAGACACTTGGTCTCAACATGTATCGGTCGGACACATAGTCACCCTTGTATACATGTTACCCCCACTACGCACGGTCGGACACAAAATCACCCTTGTTTACGCATGGGTCAACTATATGCACGGTCGGACACAAAGTCACCCTTGTTTACATATAGGCAAGCTCTACATGCACGGTCGGACACAAAGTCTCCCTTGTTTACGTGTAGGCAAACTCTACACGCACGGTCGGACACAAAGTCACCCTTGTTTACGTGTAGGCATCATCATTATTCTCATTATTTTATAGTGCACTCAATCCTAAAGATATGTCATTTGTATTCGAATCTAAAGTTAGTGTCACTAAGCCAATATCAATTCCAATCATGCATGTTAACTTGCTGCTCATAATGCACTCATTACATGTTCATCATGTGAACTAAAATCATGCTCAACGGCTTTATCAACATAGGACAAATAACCTCATCATAATCCAAATTCTTTTTCATGCTTACATAAACCATGAATGCCTTAATAAACCATGCATTTTCAGCAATTAACACATGCATGCATCATTTCAAAATCATATTGAATCATTGTTCACATATATGCCATTACTGAAAATAACCGAAAATCGAGGTAATGCATCAACATCATTTAAAACACTTACTCTTGAACTATGGAAAGTTTTCACACTATTCCATAGCCCCGAAAACAGAACCGAACCAATGCGATTCACTTTAAACCCAAAACCACTCACCGACAAGCGAAACGACCCCTCGCCGATGCTCCGATGGCAACGCCAACGCACCAGCCACTTATGCACCTTCTTGCACTACCTCTACAACATTAAAAGCAGAGCAAATTCACATCACAACATGCTCAAAACAGCAGCCACATTTAACCCTCACAAAACTATCGAAAACCTTGCCGAAAAGACCGAAAACTAAGCCGAAACGCATTCGAAACATCATCAGCCCAAACCTAATGAATATAACATCTAATCCACTTCAATTATGAACCAAAAACACTTCCAAACCATCCTTATACCTCCAGCAACATTAGAACACCTAAAACAGCCCCTAAAACAACTGAAAACCACCTTAAAACACTACCGATTATATTATTCCGGGATTAAATTAATGTGCCATCAATTCAACACTTAATTAATCATTTAATTGACATAATATCATAATTAAATCAACCTAATTACAACATTAATTGAGATCTAAAAAGATTTCACAAAAACCTCCATAAAATCCATAGATCTAGAATTAAAAACACAAAATTAAGTTTCCATTGTTGATTAGCAAGCCAGTACTTGGGAATTTCAATAAAAAACCTTAGAAAAAGATTAGAAATCAGCAAAGTTACCTTAAAGATTTGCTCCACCAAAAATATGAGAATTTCTCCCTTGATTTCTTGAAAATGGATGTTGATTTTGCAAAATTGATGAGTAGGTTTTGTAGAGAATGAAAGGATGAATAAAATGAAGTAAATCTTGTTGAAAAATGATGAAGAAATCAGCAAGAAATTGAAGAAATTTGGAGAAGAAGATGGAGAGAAAATCTTGAGAGAAAAGATGAGAAAATGGGAAGTTACAAAAGAAAATGGAATTATCATTTAAATAAAACAATTTAAAAACAATTTTGGTGGATAAATCATTAATTAAAAATAAATTGGGTTTATGGACCTCTAAGGATTCTAAGTATGGCTTACTTTCCAATTTAGTCACTAAAAATCCTTATTGCCGAAAATTACTAATTAAATCCCCAAAACTTTCCCAAAATTACAATTTTGTCACTAGTACAAAATTAGCCTAATTAAAAATCAAATTAAAGTTCAAATAATATTCCTTTAACTTTAAAACACCATTTTAATATTTTTAGAACCATTTCACAAAATTATTATTTATTCGATTAAAATACTATTATTTTAAATTTTCCCGGAATAACGAACCCTAGGAATCCGATTCGACCCGAATCGAATTTCCCCAACTAACACTCAAACTACTAACCCCAAAACCGGGATGTTACACAGAGTTTATTTCTCTCGAAAGAAGTTGAATGACTTAGAATTCTTTTAGTAGAAATTCTAAATGGTTTAAAAATCTTTTAGTAAAAAATCAATTTTGGGGAACACTAAAGTCTCTAGTGTCCTTATTATGTGATTCACAATCAATAATATTTATGAAGAAGTGGCAACCTTACAATGGTAACAAGAGATACATTTGTACAAGACATGAGTTTGTGAGACACTTAATAAGAAACAAAGTGCTCTCTTTAGAGTATGTGAAATTAGAAAGAAGCTTAATTGATCTGTTTACAAAAAGGTTAAGTTAAAAATTGGTTATAGATTCGTTGAGGGTAATGGATCTAAAGTTCATTGATTGAAGAATTTATGGTGGATACCACTATATATGTTCAATATGGTCAAATGAACCCATAAAGAGTACTCATAGTGTACATTTATTATTACTTATCTCTATGGAGAACAATGTAGATGCTTGGGTTGAGTTTTATTACTCTTACTAAATTCATAGCTCAGGTTTAGGTGATCTTAGTGAGAAAGACTTGATACATTTACTAATTTTGGTGAATAACTACTCTTAATTAGTTTATACCAGTGTTGAGTGGATAGTCCAATCGCGAATGGCTAAATAAATTTATCGCTAGAAAGGATGAGTTTTCTTAAAACTCTTAATGAATTTAATCCTAGAGTTTGGGTTATTCTATTGAGAAGAACTTATTGAATTCACCGATTAAAGAGATTGAGTATTTATTTTAATGAATCCTTATCATAGAGTTTGGGTGGTTCATTTTATAAATGAACTTGAAGAATTCACTAATTCTTTTGAGAAGATGAGCTTGAGAGAAAAACATTTAATTATTTTATAATTCTTATTTGAGTGATTTATGTTGAGATAAACCTGATGAAATAACCTATATAAGTGAGAAGAATTAGACAACTTCTATAAAAAATATTGAGGTGATTTTCTATTACACTTATTACAATCTTGAAATCAAATCGCTACATATTTTTTATATACCTGAGTATATTTTCTGACAGATCGAGGATTTTGGTAGATGATCGAGCTTAGTCATGTGTTATGTGTTCTCTCTTATCTTAACCAGTTCCTAATCCGTTCACTCATTAAGAGAAGAATTACTCTCCTTCATTATATACTAGTTCCAAATACGTTCACTAGTTCTTAAGCGATTAATTTCACTATTTTTCTTCTCACGTTTTTTTACTTCAAAAACTTTTTAACTTTTCAATAAATTATTTCGTATTAGTGAGGAATGTTGGTAATGTTCAAATGAGTAAGAGTATGTAATCTCACATTCGTTCTAATACATATCTTTGACATATACTGCCAGCAATTACCTTTTAAGAGAAAATTTGTAAGAATTTCTCCTTATATATTTTATAAATGTTCAAAGAGTAATTTCTTCACTACTTATAGGTTCAAATTTGAATATGATCAGACCAGGATTTAATTAATTTAGATTTAGATTTAATTGGTTCAAATTTTAGTCATTGTTGTATTTTTCCAGTTTTGTATATGGAATCAATCGAATTAATTACATATTCTATAGTTATTGAAGCAGTGGTTGCAGGCGTTTATGTTGCTTTAACTTGGCTTTCATGAAATATCATGGACGTTTTGAATTTCAAAATCCAATCATATCTTGTTGTTTCAATCGTATATGATATGGCATTTACAAGCTTTAAAAATTCGGTTTCAACAGCCTGTATTTGCAATATATTAACCATGATTTTGGAGTAAAAATCATCTACTTCTTTATCATGCATCCTTTTATGTTTCTTTGAAAAAAATTAAAAAATTGAATTTTAAACCCTAACCCTTATTTTTTATATCCTAATCCCTATGCCCTAAAAATACATCCTACCCCTAATTCTCTAAACCCTAACCACAACCTTTAACCTTAAACCCTAAAACTTCTAATTTAAAACGAAGGTACAAATAAAAACATTAGAAAAAGATAGTCGATTTTCGCCCATGATTTTCACGTTAAAACGGAATGCATTTTTCTAATTTTTTTTATCATATTTTTCAGTGCCTTTCTACCCATCAAGATCTATCTATAAATATATGAGGCTTATTTCATTTGAAATTTTCTCACAACAATAAGTTTGCTATATTCTTCTGACCATCCGTTTTTTCTAGGAAGTTTTTCACAACATTTTCGAGTTATGATTTTAGAGAAGAGTAGTAGTACCATAGTACGCTCTGAAAGTGTATAAATTATCAGAGAATTTATATCAACTTCGAGAGACGATTTATCTATAAAAACAACTATACAGATTGAGGCGAATTTATTTCTAAGACTATGATATTAACCACGACAATTCAAGTTTTAATTTACTAATTTTGTTTTATATTTAGTTAGGGTGACACGCGTCGTATAGTGTCAATATAAAATTTCTTATTCTCAATAATAAATAAGAAATTAAATATAGTAAAGGAGAAGTAAGGGTCGATCCCATAGGGACTAAAAACTTCCTGATTGCGCTTGTTTGATTGGTGATCCAAAAATATTGAATGATGTTTTAAGTAAAATGGGGTGTTGCTGAATATAATAAAACTAAATAATTGAAGAGAATAAAATAAAGAAAGTGATTTAATTATAATAAAAACTAGCCTTAGGATTTCGCTTTGACTCGATTTAAATAGATCATTGGAAAAAGATTTTCACTTCGGGATTTTACATCGGTAATTAGCTTTCAAGGTTAAATCCTTGAAGCAAAACTTCTAAACCGAATAGCCAAGTCTATCTTTGATATTGGTTTCATGGATTAATCCACCAACTCAATGTTTGTAAAAAAATCATTTAAATCATTTAAATCGACTTGGATTATGTTATTTCAATAATAACTGATCCAATCTTAGTTTTCTTCTTAGCAATCAATTTGCTAAGTGTGTTCCCAAGAAGTTGGATTGCTTCAATAGTTGATCTTTCCTCCCACACAAATAATTAAATCAAAGTCTTGACTAAATTCAATCTTTAGTTTTGAAATCAATTTAATTTTAGAAATAAGTTCAAAGGAAACTAAAGAAATAAAAAATCGAATTTATTAATGCGCTTTTCAATCCTCACGTTTGGATCGAGTCATTGCTTAAGCCCTTGGCTAAAGAAACTTAACCGAACATAAATATGGAAAGAATTATGCTTGACATAAAAAATTAAAAAAATAAAAGCACGAAAAAAAATAAAGAAAGAAAATAAAAGATGAAAGAAAACTCTAGGATTTAGAATTAAAAGATGAACTCAAAATTTTTAAGCTTACCCAAGGTGGGTATTTATAGCCTTTTACAAACCCTAAAATAAGGGGATAAATCCTAGATAAATCTAAAAATATTTAAATTCAAATTAAAAAAGATAAATCTTAATTTAAAATTTAGAATGCGCTGATAAGCTATCTAGAATGCTGATAAGCTATCACGCGCATGCTCACGTCATCTTCTAGAAGCTGCTGACCGAGTGCCACGTCAGCTTTTCATTCCCAAAGTCATGCCCACCAATCCAGACTCGATCCAAAAAATAAAATAAAAAAAAACTTCAGAATCAGCCCTTTAAGTGCATTTTCTAGATTCAGAGTCCTGCACAAAAACATACGAAAACACTTAAGATCAGTAACATAATTCATCAAATCAGGCAGTAATTAAGCACAAAATATTAACTATTCTAAACACTCATCAAATTCCCCCTCACTTATTCAATGTTTGTCCCAAGTATTCCTCAACTAATATACTAAAATCACAAGTTGTCAATCTTTAATACACTACAAGTTTTGAAATCAAGACAAAAGACATAAAACATAAGAAGTAATCCACGATATAAATTAAGCATAAAGATAATGAAAGAGTAAATCAATCAACCCATTTTTTTTCAAAAGTTTTGAAATTTTTTCTTCTTTTTTTTCTTTTTTTTTTTCTTCTTATTCGAAAGGTACACATTGGTACCCTTTATTCGTTATTCTTTTTTTCGTTTTTTTTCTCTTTTTTTTCGAATACACACTTTCTTCTCTTTTTTTTCTGAATGCACATTCTCTTTTTTCGTGGAACCAAATATGATCTTAAGTCTTGACAAGGGTGCAAAAAGATGGAAAGATAGAAAAAAAATAGGTATATGGGTTACATTAATAAGGTGTAAAACAAAAACTGGGTATAGGCTCAAAGTGGTTCACTAAGGGGTAAAAATAAAAGGTATGCTATTTAGGAAGTGAATTGGTTAAACCTAAGTGCCTCTATTATACCAAAGCATCATAATTATGAATGTAGTCTCAAAAAGAGCAAGAATGAAAAGTAATGCTAATTAGGCTCAAAATCTCACAAAAAGGGTAAATGTATCAAGTGGCAACATTTAAACTAACTAATCATGGAAAATCAATGTATCGTAATCAAAAGTAACTAATCATGCTGACATACTATCATGCATCCTAGTTTTCAATTAAAGCAAGATTAAAATTCACCAAGAAAATTTAAGAGATGTAACAAATTAAATAAATGGCAACAAACAATTTTAAGTACATTAATATCAAAATAATAAGATTTGAAATATAAAATAGACAAGGTGAAACTGACATGAAATTATTCCCTCCCTCACTTAAATCGTTTTGTCCCAAAACATAAATAAAAATTAAAAGACAGGGAAAAGGAATACTCCCCGATCTAATGGCGGCTGCGGCCACGGCCACGTCGTGAGGCACCGGTTATGGTGTGATTTCGGCCACTATGAAAATTCTAGAGGTATCTTAGTTTCGACTACTGTGGTGATGCCGACTGTTGATCATGGTGAAGAGGGCTGTCGGTGGAGTTACTCGGAATAGTTTCGAACTAAGGTGGAGCAAACCGGCGTCGGCCAACATTCAGCATCAAAACTATTATTAATCAAATTTGAAAAAAAAAATATACTCCACCAAAACTTATCTCTTGAATTTGAATTTATTTTAAATCTTATCCTGTAAAATAGATAAATAAAATTATTAGAAATAAATTAGAGATAAATATTTATTTTAAAATGTTAAAGGATAAAACAAAACTTAATCAAAATAAATTATTACTATGTAAATTTATTTAATTATTTTCAACCTAAGTAAACAAATAACATAAAAAAATATACTGAAAATAAATAAATAAACTTAAAATGGGTTACCTCCCATTAAGCGCTTTTATTTAACGTCGTTGTCACTTGTCAAAAGTGCGCGTTTAGTGCAAGTGGACAAATCGCAAGTAATAACTGATAAGTATTTATCGGATTATCGTCTCCACAGGGATTGGTATACTTAATATGTCTTCTTCATCTTCTTGTTCTGTAAAAAAAATTAAATAAAACACAAGTGATTTGGATTTGGATGAAACTAAATAAATTTAAATAAAACAGCTAAGTAAAAGAATGAGAGTTGATTAATAGAGAGAGAGGTCAGGATCCAGTTGCATTGTATTGCGGATTTGATTGACTTGTCTCTGCTCAATGCAATTGTATATCACTGCCTCGGCAGCACTGCAGATTACTGCCTTGGCAGCAACGATACCGTCCGCCGCGGCAATCCCTTGCTCGTGGGTGGACTTTACCAAAGTTCGGAAAAGTGTCCTTGAATGACTCCGCTTATCCCTAAGTCAAAGTACTGTTGATGACTAGTTCTTGATGATACCTCCCGGCGTGAATCAATTATACTCACCAACCAATCTCACACTTCTTTTAGCCGCTGAAACTCTTAACCTATCCCTAGGACGAGTTAATATTTCGCGATTGAAACACCGTACTTACCTCTTTCGTGAATCTAACTCTCCTGAGTCTAGATAAATCGATTACTTACAAACTTCTCTCCCGAGCTTGAATGCAAGAACAAAGAATGGCAAAGGATAAGCAAACCTTGATAGTTTTATTGCATTGAAACAAAGACAAAGTACAATCTCCTCTTACATTAGGTCCTGCCTCGGACGTGTTGCTGCCGCGACACTTGTTTCTCCTGCATAGATATAAAAATGCAGTAAAACTTGCCTTTTCTGTAAATATTATCTTCATAAGCTTAACTTCTAAATATATCACATTAAGTACATGCATTGGTCCGAGTGGGTGTAAATTCGGTGATTAATGCCCATAAAAGGTGTAAAAAGTGATAGTGAGTTGAGCACTTATCATTCGTTAGCTCGACGACCTGATTCAGACTACAGGCGTGTTCAAGTCGAGTTCTTCAATTAAACTAACAGAGGCGTTCCCGTAGTACGGCTTCAACCGTTGTCCGTTCACTTTGAAATGAGCTCCTGAATCCTCTTTAATTTCGATGGCACCATGTGGAAATACTTCAGTCACAATAAAAGGTCCTGTCCACTTTGATCGCAGTTTTCCTGCAAAAATTTTCAACTTGGAATTAAAAAGTAAAATTTTCTGACCAACATAAAAAAATTTTTAAAGGAAATATGGCGATCATGAAATTCCTTTGTTTTATCTTTATAAATCTGAGCACTGTCATAAGCGTTGCGCCTAATTTCTTCAAGCTCTTGAATGTCAAGTTTCTTAGTTTCGTCGACGGCATCCATTTGCATATTACAGTCTTTTACCGCCCAGTAGACTTTATATTCTAATTCAACCGGTAAATGACATGGTTTACCAAAAACTAATTGATATGGAGACATGCTGATAGGTCCTTTATAAGCGGTTGGATATGCTCATAAGGCATCGTTCAATTTCAAGCTCCAGTCTTTTCTATTTAGTTTTACAATTTTATCTAACATAGATTTAATCTCTCGATTTGAAACTTCTGCTTGTCCATTCGTTTGAGGATGGTAAGCTATGGCGATTCTTTGAGTGACACCATATTTCTTCATTAACGCTTCAATGATCCAATTGACAAAATGAGTTACTTGGTCACTAATTATCTCCTTTGGAGTGTCAAACTTGGAAAAAATACAAAACTTTAGAAATTCGGCAGTAGTTCTAGCATCATTATTATGAGTAGCTTTAGCTTCTACCCATTTCGAAACATAATCAACAACTAAAATTATATAACAGTTACAAAAAGACGAAACAAAAGGACCCATGTAATCGATACCCCATACGTCAAATATTTCACAAACATGAATTGGAGTAAGAGACATCTTATTTATACGACTTAAATTACTAGCACGTTGACATTTATCACAAGATTTACAAAATAAATACGCATCACGAAAAATGTTAGGCCAATAAAATCCGCATTCAAGTATTTTTTGTGTAGTTCTTTTAGGTCCCAAATGACATCCACAAGAATAAGAATGACAAAATTGAAGGATAGAATTTATCTCGCTTTCGGCAACACAACGTCGAATTACCTGGTTCGAACAATGTTTCCATAGGTATGGATCATCCCAAATGTACAATCGATATTCTCGCTTAATTCGGTTTACCTTAGAACGTGGTAGATCAGGTGGCAACACTCCCGTGGCTAAATAGTTAACCATGTTTGCATACCATGGCACCATCGTTTGCGTAAGGAGTAAATGTTCCTCGAGAATTTTTTCTTCGATTGGTTTGCCATATTGAGGATTTGGAAGTCGACTCAAATGAACTGCCACTAAGATTTCACACCTTTTTTATCTTTGATTTGGAGATTAAATTCCTATAAGAGTAGAATCCATCGGATCAAGCGTGGTTTTGCCTCTTTTTTATTTAACAAGTACTTTAATGTTGCATGATCAAAATAAACAATAATATCAGTGCCTAAAAGATATGAACAAAATTTTTCTAAAGCAAAAATAATAGCAAAAAGCTCCTTTTCAGTAGTCGAATAATTTCATTGAGCGGCATCAAGTGTTTTGGACGCATAGTCTATCACATGAGGTTCCTTTCTGAACTTTTGTCCAAGTATGGCCCCTAAGCTCGTATTCGATACTAAGTTCAAATGGGTACTTCAAATTCGGCGGTTGAACGATAGGGGTTGATACAAGCTTTTCCTTTAGTTCATCAAAAGCATCCATGCATTTTTGATCAAAATCAAACATTTGATCTTTCTGTAGTAAATTGCACAAAGGTTGCGCCACCTTTGAGAAATTTTTAATGAACCGGCGATAGAGTCCTGCATGACCTAAAAAGGAACGAACATCTTTCACAGTTTTGGGGTAAGGAAGTGAGCGAATAATATCGATTTTAACTTTATCTATAGCAATCCCATCAGATAAAACAATATGTCCTAATATTAGTCCTTTATCAACCATAAAATGAATTTTTTTCATAATTTAACACAAGATTAAAATCAAGACATCGTTTCAAAACTTTTTTCAAACTCGATAAAAATTCGTTAAAGGAATTACCATAAACTGTGAAATCATCCATAAATACCTCGATTCCTTTCTCGATGTAATCGGAAAATATGCTTACCATACATCTTTGGAATGTCGATGGGGCGTTACATAATTCAAATGGCATTCGTCGATAGGCGAATATGCCGAATGAGCAGGTAAAGGTAGTTTTTTCTTGATCTTCAAGCGCCACGGGAATTTGAAAGAAACCTGAAAAACCATCAAGAAAACGATAGTGAGATTTTCCGGCTAAACGTTCTATCATTTCATCTATAAATGGAAGTGGAAAATGATCTTTTCTAGTTAATGAATCCAACTTCTTGTAATCGATGCATATGCTCCATCTATTTTGAACACGTGTTGGAACTAACTCACCTTCCGAATTTTTAATTATCGTTATTCAAGTTTTCTTTGGAACCACATGGACCGGACTTACCCAATTATTATTTGATATCGAATAGATAATGTCGGCACCAAGAAGTTTTTGTATCTCCTTTTTCACAACTTCCATCATTGGTGGGTTTAATCGATATTGTCCTTCCCGAGATGGTTTCGCTCCTTCAATTTTTATCTTATGCATGCAAATTGAAGGACTAAGTCCTTTAATGTACGCAATATTCCAACCAATCGCTTGTTTGTGTTCGCGTAATACACTTACCAAACTATTTCCCTCCTCCTTTGAAAACTTACTTAATATAATTACCGGTAAAGAATTATCTTTTCCTAAAAATGCATATTTTAGGTGATCCGGTAATTCCTTAAGTTCAACTTCAGGCGCCTGCAAAATCGAAGGTAAAAGTTTAGATTTAGAAGGAGCTAGATATAAATTAGAATTGACAAAGAAAATATTTTCAACTACCTTTCATCCTCTTCGTAACGAATTTCTTGATCACTATAAAAATTGGAAAAAAATAGTTTCTATAAATGTATCAACAAGTGGATCAATAATGTCAATAGAATTTATTCTTTAAACTTGATCAAGATTTTTCATCGCTTTGTAAAGATCAAATTCTACTACCTCACTGTCAAATTCCATTGTTAAAATACCGCTTCTTACATCAATCTTTGTATGTGCGGTGCTTAGGAATGGTCGTCCCAAAAGGACCTCAGAACAAGTGTTTGTTCTATCGCTTTTCATGTCGATGACATAGAAATCGGCAAGAAAAATAAGAACATATACTTTCACCAGAACGTTTTCGAGTACCCCTTCTAGATAGATGATAGAACGATTTGCCAATTGTATAGTCACTCTTGTTTCCTTCAAAGGCTCGTTAGCAATCATTTTATAAACAGAAAGAGGCATAACATTAATCGAAGCTCCTAAATCGCACATTGCACGATTAATTAAAACATTTTCTATTTTGCAGGATATAGAAAATATACCTAGATCTTTCATTTTTGGCGGAAGCTTTCGCTGAAAGACTACAGACACGTTTTCTCCCAAATTTAATTTCTCATGGCCAGTTAGTTTCTTTTTTTGTGTGCACAACTTCTTTAAAAATCGAGCATACCTTGGTACTTGTCGAATCACTTCCAAAAGGGGTATGTTAACTTGCACTTTTTGGAAAACCTCTATAATTTCCTTTTCCTCAACTCTTTTGTCATGTTTTGTCAATCTTGACGGAAATGGTGGTGCAATCTCTTGATGAATGGTAGGGGGAGGTGATGGGGGTGAAGGAGGTATACCTTGTGATGAGTGCATAAAAGTCCTATTTTTATTACCAATTTCCCACTCGATATTTACTAATAAAGGACAGGATTCAAGGACTTTAATAGATATTTTTGCATATTTTCCATACTTCAGCATCCAAACATATAATTCATGAATTCATCTAATAATTGGGATAAAACAGATGCATTTGATAGTTTTCTTTCTTAGACAGGAAATTACATATAAAGATGGCCAATTGGGACGACAGATGCTGAAGAGTAGATAGAGCACCCGCCGAGACAGCACTTTTGAGGCCGCGGCAACAGAGTGAAGATGACAACCAGTGCTCGATAGAAAGAGAAAAATGCTGATCTTAATGGACAATGAGCGAAAGAAAGACGGAGCCAAACTACGGAGTCAAGCCTTGGTCAAAGTCACGTGCGGGAAAGAAGAGACATTTTAGGAAATAAAGTTTAATTAGGAATTATACTTCTTCCTTCTTTAGAACTCTTTCCTTGCATGGAAAGCTTTAACATAGGACTTGGCCTATATAAGGAACATATTAGGTTCAGTTTTGGGTTTTGATGAAACTAAATATGCCTCATTCGTCTTCTTGCTCTGTAAAAAGAAATAAAATAAAGACACAGGTAAATTGGGTTTTGATGAAACTAAATAATAAAGAAAACTAAGTAAAAGGATGAGATTTGATTAAGAGAGAGGGCAGGATCCAGTTATGTTGTATTGTGGATTTGATTGACTTATCTCTGTCCAATGCAATTGTACATCACTACCTCGGCAGTACTACAGATTACTGCCTTGGCAGCAACGATACTTGTCCGCTGCAAAAATCCCTTGCTCGTGGGTAGACTTTATCAAAGTTCGGCAAAGTGTCCTTGGATGACTCCGCTTATCCCTAAGTCGAAGTACTATTGGTGATCAATCTTTGATGATACCTCCCGGCGTGAATCAATTATAATCATCAACCAATCTGACACTTCTTTTAGCCGCTGAAACTCTTAACCTATCCCTAGGCCGAGTTAGCATTTCACGATTGAAATACCGTACTTATCCCTTTCGTGAATCTAACTCTCCCGAGTCTATATAAATAAATTACTCATAAACTTCTCTCCTGAGCTTGAATGCAAGAACAAAGAATGACAAAGGATAAGCAAACCTTGATATTTTATTACATTGAAACAAAGAACAAAGTACAATCTCCTCTCACAAGTACTCGACAACCTTCACCTAAACCCTAAGAAAACTTAGAACATAATTTGAGAGAAAGAAAACAATGAGTCTTAGGGTGAACTCTCTAAGAACCGGCTCTCCTATTCCCTTGGATGGCTAGGTCTTATATAGGCTTGGCCTAGGGCAAACCTTTCCTAAGTAGAATACAACTTGGAGTAGGGAACAAGTCCTGTACATAAATAAAATATTTTCAAGTTTATTCCAAATAAGAAGCTTTCCCGCGTGGCCTTGTCTTGGGCTTTTCCTCGTGCTAACCAGCTCTGATCCTTCTGTTGCATGTCCAGAAACGTCCATTGTATTTTTCTCTTCCAATCGCCTATAGTATCGCTACTTGTCTTTCGGCTGCTGCCTCGGCCACGTTGCTGCCCCGGCAATAGTATTTCCTGCACAAATGTTAAAATGCAGTAAAACTTGCCTTTTCTATAAATATCATCTTTATAAGCATAACTTCTAAGTATATCACATTAAGGATATGCATTGGTCCAAGTGGGTGTAGATTTAATGATTAATGCCCATAAAAGGTGTAAAAAGTGATAGTGAGTTGAGCACTTATCAGTTGCAAACACCCCTACGAGGATGATGCTTGATGCCACCGCAAACGGTACCCTCTTAGACCGTCCACCCCATGAGAGCTTAAAAATTCTGGATAGGTTAGCAAAGAATAATTATCAACATCCGACCACCAGAAGAGGAATAACTAGGCGAGGCATGACAAGCTCTGACTCTGCAGATTCTATACTTGCTCAACTACCAACCTTAACAAACATGGTTAAATATCTACAAAAGCCGAGTCATGTTTGAGAAGTTAAGGCAGTCGCTGTTTGTTGTGAAACATGTGGCGATAAACATGATACAAGCGCATGCCCGCAATGTTTATCTATGTTCATATTAGCTTTACGACTTTGACTTGAATTGTCTATTGATATTCCATTAGTTATAATAAAATTTATATTGAAGTTGGATTCTTGATATCTCTATGTGTGAATTTGAGTGTTGCTGATAATGAAGCATGACTATTTATGAGTCAAATCTATGATGATGTTATTTAGGTTAGAATACATCTAGAAATCATGTTGAGTATATTGAGGTGGTTCTTCTGTGTGTTTATAAGATAGTTGGTGTTGAAGCATACTCTTAGGAGTTGAATATATTGTTCTAACTAGGTTGAACTAAATTTAGCAAATATTACTTGATATGTGCTTAAAGTGAGTTTAGGTTAATTTGGATACAGAGAATGTCATGAAACTTCTGGAGGCTGGAAATAGTCTCTAAACTTTGAGCATGCAACTAAATGACTTGTAAATATTATTTTAATCTAAAATTTGAGATACAAGCATGTAATGAACTTAATTAAATGTTGGTAACTTTAATTTCATAATTAGTCCATAAATTTTTAGAAAATTACAATTAAATCCTTATAACTTGTTGGGTTAAATTAGGACTCGTTTCTTATCGATTTCCGCTGCACTTGAACTCAGTCCTTGCATGAACATGTAGAATCTAATTAAAGCATCTAGATAAGATAAAAAGAAAATAAAATTTAGAGTTATTTATCATGGCGAGTCTTCGGATTTGCCTCGGTATTCCCCGTGTAACTCGTTCGATTCGGGTGGCATCAATACCGGGTCGAGGGGGTTACATTTGGTGGTATCAGAGCTTAGGTTTACGAAACCTTTTAGGATGTTTTGTTTGGTATGTTGTAGAGTTAAATTTGTTTTAAATGTTGCTTATGTACGATGATTGTTTGAAATTTTTATGTTATTATTTGAGATTCACGGTGTTTGTTATATGTGATTGACTTGTTTTGTTACATAGTAACTTAAGGGTTTGTTTTTCAAGCACGATGTTTGCAAGCATGATTAAATTTTGATAGGTTGATATTCTACTACATATAGGTGATTATTTGTAAGCATGATGGAATCATGTTCCTTTGTTATGACATTAGTTATATGTAAATGTGAACATGTCCGTGAGTTTCTTGACTAAGTGAATTGAATATTATATGACATAGACTGTTGTTTGACCATATTTTAAGGTGATCTTGCATGTGAAATTTATAAAAGTGGAAAGTGTTTAAAATTTTAAATATTGCATACATTGTGGTTAGTTGGTTTTAAAAATGATTTCTAAGTTAAACATCTCATGAGATTTGTGGTTTTTCATATGCCATGTATCATAGGAAAACTAGTTTAATTTTGCATTAGTTAGTGCATGAGGTTTTGAGATGCTTTTATATGATGTTTAATGCATATTGTGGAAAATGCAATTGTTACATGGTTATATATGTTAATCATAGTTGATGATTGTGTTATGTGATTATTGAGTATATATTGTTGGGGTTTATTTTTGGGTACTCATTCCTTTAACTACTACTAGAAAATTGTTTTATATTGTACTTGAGCTACTTGGAACTTGCTTCGCGCTGGCCTCACAAGTTTTTCAAAATGTTTTTACATGTTAAAATTGTTTCCTATTTTATTGTGCTTGATATGGGACCAAAAAAAAGCTAAAACTTGGTAATGGAGGAGTTGTGGAGATTAGAAAATGTAGACAAGTTTGTGTTGTGGTGTTATGATATCCGATCTTGAGTTGATTGGGTCCTCGATCGTGTTTGAGTGTAAAGTGGTTTTGAATCAGTTTAATTTGAGTATCAGTTGTGCTGGTGAGTAGTAGGTGACTATATCATTGAGAGTGCCTTTGGGAGTTTCAAATTACTTGTGTGCAAGGTGAATCGAATGTGTTGGAAACGTTTGGGTTATAGTGTGGTTGTGTACTCTTGAGTGCTAAGTTTCTATGGTTCTGGACGTTGAAGAGATAGAAAGTTGAAGTTTCGGAGTGGAGGATGTTGTTTGTGAGTATGGACAATAATCATTCATAGTATAGGAGCACCTACATGCATATATATTAGACATCTTAAGACATGTATGCATTCTTGAGAATGACATTAGATTGTATTTGCATGCACTTTCATAGGCATCTAGGGTGACATATAAGACTCATGCATAAATTGTCCATATCTACAAACGTTTCCCCCTTGAAAATGAAAGTTATGTTGTGATCAATCCTGTAGGGAGAAGGTGTATGTTTAAAGAGGTGTTTGAAAGATGCTCTTGTTGGAGCTGAGCCTGTTGTGTAGTGAGTTGAGTTACTTTTCTGGTTGGGAAATAATTCTTGTTAAGGATTGGCTAGATGGGTTAGAGTTGTGAATGGTTAAACCGAGGATAAGTGCCTTGAGTTGATAGGAGTTGGGGTTGGTTGTTAGTGAAGCAGAAGGTTGAGTTTTGCAAGGTTCCTTTGGCGAAGGTTCAGTTTGTGTAGGAGAAGTTGTGTTATCATCATGATTGGTAAAAGTAATACTTGGCATTTTCTGTTTGGTATGATTTAGGAGGTGGTTAGGTCAAGTATGTAACTGATCTAGTGTTTGTTTTAGAAAGTACTAGTTTGGTTTTTGGAGAAGAAATGAAAATTTTGGAAAACGATTTAAGGTGATGAAGGATGCATAATGGACTTGTGTGGACCTTGAGAGGTGGTGGTTGTGTCGTTTGGCTTAGCTTTTGCATGTTGGGTTCATAAGGAGTTGTGTTAGGTTTTTCTTGGGTATGGTCAGGTTGTTAAGGAGGTTTCGGATGTAATCCTTGGATATCTCTGCATGGAGATGTTGTGTAATGAGGAACATTGGGTGGTTTGTATCCATTATTGGTCAAACAATTCTATAGACTCCTTTTATCGTCAAGAGGTGTTGCGAGGTGTTGTGTTTGTTGAGTTTTCCATTTTTAGTTGTTTTTTCTCCTGTGTTGTTGTTGCTTTATGTTAAGAAGTATGTTAAGGTTAGTAGGCGCATGTCAAAAGTGCGCGTTTAGTGCAAGTGGACACATCGAAAGTAATAAGTGATAAGTAATTATCGGATTATTGTCTCCACAAGGACTGGTAGACTTAATATGCCTTCTTCACCTTCTTGTTTTGTAGAAAAGTAAAAACACAAGTGATTGAGTTGGTTTATCTAAACTAAAATAACTAAACAAAAATAAAGAGATTTAATAATAGAGAAATATCGGTCAGGATCCAGTTGCGTTTTATTGTGGATTTTATTGACTTGTCTCTGCTCAATGCAATTGTATATCACTACCTCGGCAGCACTGCAGATTACTGCCTCGGCAGCGATGATACTTGTCCGCCGCGGCAATCCCTTGCTCGTGGTTGGACTTTACCAAAGTTCGGCAAAGTGTCCTTGAATGACTCCTCTTATCCCTATGTCAGAGTGTTGTTGATGACTAGTCCTTGATGATACCTCCGGCGTGAACAAATTATACTCACCAACCAATCTCACACTTCTTTTAGCCGATGAAACTCTTAACCTATCCCTAGGCCGAGTTACTATTTCGCGATTGAAACACCGTATTTACCCTTTTCGTGAATCTAACTCTCCCGAGCTTAGATAAATGGATTACTCACAAACTTCCCTCCCAGGCTTGAATACAAGAACAAGGAATAACAAAGGATAAGCAAACCTTGATAATTTTATTGCATCGAATACAAAGACAAAGTACAATCTCTTCTTACATATACTCGACAACCTTCACCTAATCCCTGCGAAGGTTTAGAACATAATGGGGAGGAAGAAGAAAAGTATAGAATTCGGCTCTCTCTCCCTAGGTATTCCGTGTTTTGTACATTGGGTGGCTAGGTCTTTATATAGGCTAGACCTAGGGCAAACCTTTCCTAAGTAGAATACAACTTGGAGTAGGGAACAAGTCAAGTACATAATTAAAATATTTCCAAGTTTGATTCGGCTAAGGGGGCTTTCCCGCGTGGTCTATTCTTGGGCTTTTCCTCATGCTAGCCAGCTCTGATTCATGGGCTTTGAGTCCAGACACGTCCGTTGGATTTTTATCTTTCCATCGCCTACAATCTTGCTTCCTGTCTTTCTGCTGCTGCCTCGGCATCAGGTCTTGCCTCGGCCTTGTCGCTGCCGCGGCACTGTTTCTCCTGCACAGATATAAAAATGCAGTAAAACGTGCCTTTTCTGTAAATATTATCTTTATGATCTTAACTTCTAAATATATCACATTGAGTTCATGCATTGGTCCAAGTGGGTGTATATTTGGTGATTAATGCCCATAAAAGGAGTAAAAAGTGATAGTGTGTTGAGCACTTATGACACCCCCAAACTCGAACTATTGCTTGTCCTCAAGCAATGCAAACCATCAATTTGCCGAACTCTATTCTCTCTTGGTCTTACATTTCCATCTATTCTCCCCACCATAGCTAGGCCTATTCTTTAGTCTTAACCTTTCGGCTACCCAAGGGTTTACCTAGAAACAAACTATAAGAATTGTGAGTGTGTGCGTTTTTGTGAACAAGTTTGATTAAGGGCTTTCTTAGACAAACTCTAAGTTCAAGACAAGTAGAATTTGGTTAAGTGTTCTGTTCTTTTCTCAACCACCAAATCTTGAACCAATTTCGGGCACCTCAAGGATTTGTGTTTTTCTTTTCACTAAATTCCTTCTTTCTTTTTACTATTCCTTAAGACATACTAGAGCCAATTTCGGGCACCTCTAGCATGAAGAAGAGATTTTCTAGAGTTTGGTGATAGGCACCTCAAGTTACTTTCCAAAAATCTAAGTCTTTATCACCTAAGTTCATTAAAAGAATTCCTATAATCCAACAAGTCCCAAAAGTGTTTAAAGTTCTTCCTATAGTAAGCTTCTAAGTTTCCGTCCTTAAGTATCCTAAGGTTAGATCCTCTTAACAGAACCTAATCATGGTAAGGAGAAAGAGTTCTATAGCCTTCAAGAATAAACTAAGGCAATACAGATGATAAGCAGTGCAAAAGTGTAGGCAGTTAATTCAAGTAAGGCGGGGAGCAAAAAAAAATTCACTGGAATACTCCTTTTTTGGCAATGCCTCGGCAGTAGATTGCTGCCTTGGCAGTGAATCTGCACCCCCAAACTCAAACCAAGCGTTGTCCTCAATGCTTTATATTTGAAGAAATAAGCGGGCGACAAAATATGAATAGAATAAACAGCAAATAAAGACAGCAAAAGCAAGTAATATTGAATTAAGAACAAAGATTTAAAGCGACTCCGAAGAGCTGCTTGTAACAATTTTTCTCCTCGGCCTTGTTGCCGAATGCTTTGTTCTTGTTGAGGGCGATGGTTGTGCTTTCGCTTGCCGGGGCAGTTGGATTCTTATGAGCAGTGTCCGTTGCATTGGGGCCTCGACCTCGTCTTTGTCCTAATAAAAACAAAAGAAAATCAACAAGTAGATATTAAATGTCCTAAAATAAAAGTGAAAAGAAATTATTCCTAGAAATTGCAGAAAAGAAAGGATAGAAGGTCGCGGCATTAATTCATCATGGGGGGGCGTGCGAAGGCATCTTCTAAGGTGATGGTCTCCATAGTTTTTATGTCATGTGGCCCAGAATAGTGCTTCAAGCGTTGGCCATTCACTTTGAATTCATGGCCATGTTTTGGTGATTTAATCGTTACGGCTCCATGTGGGAAAACTCGAATGACTTCGAATGGACCTGACCATCTGGATTTGAGTTTTCCTGGGAACAGTCTAAGCCTGGAGTTAAAAAGGAGAACGTGCTGCCCCGGCAGGAACTGCCTCGGCAGTAACTTTCGGTCATGCCATCTCTTTGTTTTCTCTTTGTAGATCTTGGCATTCTCATAGGCTGTTGTTCGGAATTCTTCTATCTCATTGAGATCTAACAGTCTTTTCTGTCCTGCTTTTTCCCAATCCATATTTAAGTTCTTTACTGCCCAATATGCTTTATGCTCGATTTCTACAGGCAAATGACAAGCTTTCCCGAACACAAGCTTATATGGGGATGTTCCTAATGGGGTTTTAAATGTTGTCCTGTAGGCCCATAAAGCATCATCGAGACGATAAGACCAATACTTTCTAGATGGATTTACCACCTTTTCAAGGATTTGTTTTAGTTCCTTATTGGATATTTCAGCTTGCCCATTTGTCTATGGATGATATACCGTAGCGAGCTTGTGGGTGATGCCGAGTTTCTTTAGTGCCGCGGCAATGAGTCTGTTATCAAAGTGCTTACCTTCATCACTTATTATTGCTCTCGGGATTCCAAATCTTGTAAAAATGTTTTTCTTGAGAAATCTTTGAACTGTCTTGGAATCATTTTGAGGTGTGGTGATTGCTTCGACCCACTTTGATACGTAGTACACTGCCACTAAGATATAAAGGTTTCCTTGGGATGATGGAAAGGGCCCCATGAAATCTATGCCCCAAACATCGAACAGCTCCACTTCCAGTATGGGTTGTAATGGCATCTCAAGTCGTCTTGAAATATTGCCCGTGCGTTGGCAGCGGTCACAGTTCTTGTAATAGTCATGGGCATCTTTGTAGAGTGTGGGCCAGTAGAGGCCAGATTGCAGTACCTTTGCTGGTGTTCTATTTCCTCCAAAATGCCCACCGCAAGGTGAGTCATGACAGTGTTGGAGTACTGCTTTCTGTTCTTCCTCTGGCACACATCTTCTTATAACCTGATCTGCACAATGCTTAAACAGAAGAGGGTCGTCCTAGAAATAATTCTTTGCATTATGCTGAAACCTCTTCTTTTCGTTATGGTTAAGGTTATAGGGGATAATACCACTAACTAAATAATTAACCAGATCAGCATACCAGGGGGTGGATGTTACTGCAGCAAGGTCTTCTGTTAATGCTGCGGAGATGTATTTAGACAATACCGCGGCAGCGCGGTCGTATACTGTTGTGGCCTCTGTCTTGGCACTATCCCTTGCAATCGTAATAATTTGCAATATTTGTTCGTCTGGGAATTCATCTTGTATTTCTTCAGGTGCGTGGGTATTGTCTTTGTTCTCCAGTCTAGAAAGATGATCGGCCACTTGGTTTTCTGTACCCTTTCGGTCTTTGATTTCAACATCAAATTCTTGTAAAAGAAGTATCCATCTAATCATTCTGGGCTTGACATCCTTCTTTGAGAAGAGGTATTTAATTGCCGAATGATCAGTGTGGACAGTGACCTTTGTTCCGATGAGATATGATCGGAATTTTTCAAAGGCAAATACCACTGGTAGTAATTCTTTTTCTGTTGTGGTGTAATTGAGTTATGCATCATTGAGAGTTTTACTAGCATAGTAGATCAAATGGAACAGATTATTCTTCCTCTGCCTGAGTGCTGCCTCGACAGCATGATCACTAGCGCCACACATTAATTCAAATGGCAGCGACCAATCCGATGGAATCACTATCGGTGTAGTGATTAGCTTCTCCTTGAGAGTCTCGAATGCTTCAGTGCATTCCTTATTAAATTCGAACTTCCTATCTTGTTCAAGCAAGTTGCAAAGAGGTTTAGAAATTTTGGAAAAATTAGAAATAAACCTTCTATAGAAACAAGCATGGCCCAAGAAGCTTCGAACTCCTTTTACAGAAATTGGTGAAGGTAAATTCTTTATCACATCGATCTTGGCTTTATCCACTTCGATTCCTTGTGATGATATTTTATGGCTCAATACAGTGCCTTCATTTACCATGAAATGACATTTTTCCCAGTTTAGGACTAGATTGGATTCCTCACATCTTTGCAGCACTTTTTCAACATTGTCGAGGCAGTGATCAAAGTTGTCTCCAAAGACTGAGATATCATCCATGAATATGTCTAAGAAGTCCTCTATCATGTCAGAAAAAATCGCCATCATGCATCTCTGGAAGGTTGTCGGGACATTGCAAAGGCCGAACGACATCCTTCTAAATGCATAAGTTCCATATGGACAAGTGAAAGTGGTTTTTGCCTGGTCTTCTGGATCAATGGCAATTTGATTGTAACCTGAATAACCATCAAGAAAACAGTAATAGGTTTTACCAGCAAGTCTATCAAGCATTTCATCAATAAAGGGTAAAGGGAAATGATCCTTTTTCATAGCCTTATTCAACTTACGATAATCCATACAAACCCTCCAACCGGTCACAGTCTTGGTTGGGATTAGTTCGTTGTTCTCGTTGGTTATGACAGTCGTACCACCTTTCTTAGGTACACATTGTACCGGGCTTACCCATGCACTGTTAGAGATGGGATAGATAATTCCTGCATCAAGCCACTTGATTATTTCTTCTCGTACTACCTCCTTCATAGCGTGGTTAAGTCTCCTCTGAGCTTCAACAGTGGGCTTATGGTCTTCTTCTAAAAGAATTTTATGCATGCATACCGCTGAACTTATTCCCTTTAAATCATCGATTGACCACCCAATGGCCTTTTTGTGCTGTCGCAGCATCGCTATTAGGGTTTGTTCATGTTCTAGTAGCAACTTAGAAGAGATAATTACAGGCATCGTGTGGTTGTCTCCCAAATAAGCATATTTTAATTTTTCTGGTAAAGGTTTTAATTCTGTAACCACTGGTTCTTTATTTACAGATTGTTCATTCTTACCTGTATAGTCTAATGGTTCAAAATACTTACCTGGAAAATGTGTTGTCCAGTTAGCTTCCTCCTTTTCGGCTGTTTCAACAAAGTACTGTTGTAGCAGTCATCCATATTACTGCCGAGGCATACCTGGGTATGTCATGGAGATTACTACCGAGGCAGTTGTTGCTGAGACAAGGTATTGTACGATCTTCATTTGTGTCATCCAGCATCTGACATTCTTCTTCTAGTTCATCATGTCTTTTCATCAATTGACACACATTTAGTTTGACTTCTTGATCATTAATTCTCATTATCAGTTCTCCTTTTTCCACGTCAATTAGGGTGAGTCCAGTTGCAAGGAAAGGTCTCCCAAGGATGATCGGTGCATTCTCATCTGCTTCACAATCAAGGACAAGAAAATCAATAGGAAAAATAAACTTATCTACTCTTACCAGTATGTCCTCGATTTTGCCTTCGGGTTGTACATAGGATCAATCCGCTAATTGAAGCATAACGGTTGTAGGTTTTGCCCTTCCAATTCCAAGCTTTTGAAAGACTGATTTGGGCATGAGATTTATGCTTGCTCCAAGATCGCATAGGGCCTTACCTTCATAACTCTTACCTATCAAACAAGGTATGATGAAGCAATCAGGATCCTTTAACTTTGGTGGCATGCGATTGTGCAGCATTGCCATGCATCCCTCGGTGGCAGCCACGGTCTCAAACTCACCTATTCGTTTCCTCTTTGACACCATGTCCTTTAAGAACTTGGCATAGTTAGGCATTTTTTCAATTGCCTCTACGAACGGTATGTTGATGTGGACTTGCTTTAAGATGTCGAGGAACTTTTTAAATTGCTGGTCCTTTTTTTGCTTTTTCAACCTTTGTGGGAAAGGTGGTGGTGGTCTCATCTTTTCCAGGGTTTCATTAGTTTCGAATTACATACCTGGCACCACTGGAGTTGTTACTGCCTCGGCAGACTGCTCAGGAGCTGCAGCGCTTACTGCCGGGGTAGTGTTATCAACTACAGTTTGCTCAGCCTCTTCTTTTGCTTGATCCGCTGATTGAATTTTCCTCTCTGGAATCTTTTCCTTCATCTTTAGACCACTCCTAGTAGTAATTGCCTTACACTGTTCATGGCCCATTACCTTTTTATTCCTAAATAAAAATTTAAACACACAAAAGAAAAATACTGAAAACGAAAATAATTAGAAAAATAAAAATAAACTACTAACCCTAATATAATAAAGAAAATAAAAAGGGAGAGGTTAGGTTACTGTGGAGAGCATGCGAATGCATCTCCCAAAATTTTTTTCTCCCTTAGGCCCAAATTGTATATTGGGTGTGGGTCGCTCCTTTGTGCTTTCTGTCCATCCATCTTGGGCTTGATTTTCTTGCCGAATATCCTGCCGAGCAGACTGCCCAGGCAGGATATCTTATTGTCTACTGTGCGGATGGCTTTGCATTCCTCTGGATCGTCATACCTTTTTAAGTTGTGGAATGCGTTGAGTTTGACTTGTTGGTCATTGACCCGCATAGTCAACTCTCCTTTTTCCACGTCAACCAATGTACGTCCAGTTGCTAGGAAGGGTCTCCCAAGGATGATCGGTGCGTTGTCATCTGCTTCACAATCAAGGACAAGGAAATCAGCAGGAAAAATAAACTTATCAACTCTTACCAGTATGTCCTCGATTTTTCCTTCAGGTTGCACATAGGATCTATCCGCGAGTTGGAGCATTATTGTTGTAGGCTTCGGCCTTCCAATTCCAAGCTTTTGGAAGACTGATTTAGGCATGAGGTTTATACTTGCTCCAAGGTCGCATAGGGCCTTTCCTTCATAATTCTTTCCTATTGCACAAGGTATAGTGAAACAACCAGGATCTTTTAACTTTGGTGGCATGCGGTTAAGTAGCAGTGCCATGCATCCCTCTATGGCAGCCACTGTCTCAAACTCACCTATTCGTTTTCTCTTTGATACCATATCCTTTAAGAACTTGGCATAGTTGGGCATTTGTTCAATGGCCTCAACGAATGGTATGTTGATGTGGACTTGCTTCAAAATATCGAGGAACTTCTTGAACTGTTAATCCTGTTTTTGTTTTTTAACCTTTGCGGGAAAGGTGGTGGTGGTCTCATCTCTTCCAGGGTTTCTTTAGTTTGGAATCGTATACCTGGCACCACTGGAATTTTTGCTGCCTCGGTAGACTGCTCAGGTGCTGCAGTGCTTGCTGCCAGGGCAGTATTGTTAGTCTCGGTTTGCTCAGCCTCTTCTCTTGGTTGATCCGCCGGTTGGGTTCGGTTCTTTGGGATCTTCTCTTTCAACTATAGACCACTCCTGATAGTGATTGCTTCGCACTGTTCATGGCTTAGTACCTTAGCAACCTCAGTATTGCTAGGTAGGCCTCCTTGTGGTCTAGTGTTTATACATTGAGCAAACTGCCCAACCTGAGTTTCCAGAGTTTTTATGGCCGCTTCTTCATTTTGTATCCTCATCTCAGTCCTATTCATGAAGGCGTTGGTCCTCTTGATGAAATTACTATTTTCCGCCATGTATGACTTGGTTTTCATCATGAAGGCCTTTAGCGGCATTGGCTGTTGAAATCCCGGTGGTTGGGTGATTGGGTTTAATGCATTATTTGGGTTACTCCAGGATAAGTTTGGATGCCTCTTCCATGAGGGGTTGTATGTGTTGGACATCACATTGTTACGGTTGTAGTTCCCAACATACATACCGGTTTCTTGATTCATGCAATCAACGGAACTGTGGTTACCTCCACATAATTCACAACATAAATCAATTACCTTGACCTCACGGGTATTGTTTTGTAATTGTAGGTTTTGCACCATCTTGGTAAGAGAGGCCAATTGTGCAGCCACTGAACTTGATGAATCTAATTCGTTTACCGTGGCTTGGCGTCTTACTCCTCTTCGCCTAGATGTGGGAAACTGGAAGTCATTCCTTGCGAGTTTATTCAAAATTTCGATAGCTTCCTCGGGTGCCTTGTACAGGAGTGTGCCGTTTGCCAAGGCATCCAACATCATCCTTGTCGGGGAATTCGTGGCGTTGTAAAACATTGTCACTTGTGTCCATAAGGGAAATCCATGCAGTGGACACTTGTGCAATAGCTCTCTGTAGCGTTCCCATGCCTCGTACATTGGTTCGTCTTCAACCTGTCGGAAAGAAGTAATTTCATTACGAATTCTATCATATAGATTAGTAGGATTAAAGCGAGTAATGAAATCACGGCACAGTTCACTCCAGGATCCAATAGATCCCGTTGGAATGCTATTTAACCAAGCTTTCGCCCTATCCCTCAGTGAATAGGGGAATAGCTTTAACCGCAAGACATCTTCATGGACTCCTTGGATTTTGAAAGAGTTGCAGATTTCCATGAAAGATTTGAGATGCTGCCTTGCGTCTTCAGTTGCAGACCCACCAAATTGTCCAATTGTATTTAACATGTTGAACATAACAGGTTTAAGTTCAAAATGGGCTGCTTCAATCTCGGGTGTAACGACTCTTGGGTTTAGTCCATTTAAGTCTTCCTCCAAGAAATCTCTGACAGTCAACTGCCGCGGCCCAGGTGGCGGCGGTAGACCTTCATTGCCGGCAGGTATGTTTTGTCCTGCCTGAACCTCTGCCATGACTCCTCGGATTTATCTCCTCAACCTTAACCCTGTTCTTTCAATCTCAGGATCTAACTCGTATAAGGGGTTAGTTGGATTGGCCCTAGTCATACACCAAGAAAAACAAAAGTAAAATAAAAATAAAAAGAAACAAGAAAATAAGGAAAATAAAATTTAGTTGTCAGTCCCCGGCAACGGCGCCAAAAACTTGTCGCGTGTCAAAAGTGTGCGTTTAGTGCAAGTGGACACATCGCAAGTAATAAGTGATAAGTATTTATCGAGTTATCGTCTCCTCAGGGACCGGTATACTTAATATGCTTTCTTTATCTTCTTGCTCTGTAGAAAAATAAAAACACAAGTGAAGGGTATGATTTATTAAACTAAAATAATTGAATAAAAAATAAAAGGGTCGAAATATCAGAGAGAAAGATGGGCCAGGATCCAGTTGTATTGTATTGTGGACTTGATTGACTTGTCTTTATCCAATGCAATCGCATATCTCTGCCTCGGCAGCACTGCAGTTTACCGCCTGGGCAGCGATAACGTTGTCTGCCGCGGCAATCCCTTGCTCGTGGTTGGACTTTACCAAAGTTCAGAAAAGTGTCCTTGAATGACTCCGCTTATCCCTAAGTCAGAGTGCTGTTGATGACTAGTCCTTGATGATACCTCCCGGCGTGAACCAATTATACTCACCAACCAATCTCACACTTCTTTTAGCCGCTGAAACTCTTAACCTATCCCTAGGCCGAGTTAGTATTTCGCGATTGAAACACCGTACTTACCCCTTTCGTGAATCTAGCTCTCCCGAACTTAGATAAATGGACCACTTACAAACTTCCCTCCCGGGCTTGAATGCAAGAACAATGAATAACAAAGGATAAGCAAACCTTGATAATCTTTATTGCATTGAATGAAAGATAAAGTACAATCTCCTCTCACAAATACTCCACAACCTTCACCTAAACCCTATGAAGGTTTTAGAACATGATGGAGAGGAAAGAAACAAGAGTAGAAGTCGGCTCTCCCTAGGTATTTCGATATCTATTACATTGGGTGGCTAGGTCTTTATATAGGCTAGACCTAGGGCAAACCTTTCCTAAGTAGAATACAACTTGGAGTAGGGAACAAGTCAAGTACATAATAATAATATATTTCCAAGTTTATATTCGGCTAAGGGGCTTTCCCGCGTGGTCTTCCTTTGGGCTTTTCCTTGTGCTAGCCAGCTCCGATCAATGGGCTTCAAGTCCAAACACATTCCTTGGATTTTTGTCTTTCCATCGCCTATCAATTGGCTTCCTGTCTTCCTGCTGCTGCCTCGGCATCAGGTCCTGCCTCGGCCTTGTCTCTGCCGCGGCACTGGTTCTCCTGCACAGATATGAAAACGTAGTAAAACGTGCCTTTTTCTATAAATATTATCTATATAAGTATAACTTCTAAATATATCACATTAAGCACATGCATTGGTTCAAGTGGGTGAATATTTGGTGATAAATGCCGATAAAAGGAGTATAAAGTGATGGTGTGTTGAGCACTTATCATATTCATAAAAGCGTATGTCCTTTTGATGAAATTATTGTTTTCTGCCATGTAAGACTCTTTCATCATAAAGGCCTTAAGCATGTTTTCTAGTGAACTTACCGGTTGCTGCTGCATCTGCTGCGGCGGCATTGACTGCTGGGCTTGCTGTTGCGGCAGTTGTTGCATAGGTTGCTGAAGTCCTGAAGGTTGGGTGATTGGATTTAAGGCATTGTTAAGGTTGCTCCATGATAGGTTTGGATGCCTCTTCCATGAGGGATTGTATGTGTTGGACATCATATTGTTGCGGTTGTAGTTCCCAACGTACATACCGGTTTCTTGATTCATGCAATCAGAAGAACTGTGGTTACCTCCACATAAGTCACAATATGAATCAATTACCTTGACCTCACAGGTATTTTGCTGTAACTGTAGGTTTTGCACCATCTTGGTAAGAGAGGCCAATTGTGCTGCCACTGAACTTGATGTGTCTAATTCATTTACCGTGGGTTGGCGTCTTACTCCTCCTCGCCTAGATGTCGGAAATTGGAAATCATTTTTCGCGAGTTTATTTAATATCTCAATAGCTTCCTCAGGTGCTTTATCCAAGAGTGTTCCGTTTGCCGAGGCATCTAACATCATCCTTGTCGGGGCATTCGTGGCATTGTAGAACATTGTCACCTGTGTCCATAGGGGAAATCCATGCAAAGGACACATGTGTAGTAAATCTCTATAGCGCTCCCATGCCTCGTACATTGGTTCGTCATCTGCCTGTCGAAAAGAAGTGATTTCATTACGAATTCTATCATATAAGTTCGTAGGATTAAAACGAGTAATAAAATCACGACAAAGTTCACTCCAAGATCCAATAGATCCTGCTAGAATGCTATTTAACCAAGCTTTCGCCCTATCCCTCAGTGAATAGGGGAATAGCTTCAATCGCAAGACATCTTCATGGACTCTTTGGATTTTGAAAGAGTTGCAGATTTCCATGAAGGACTTAAGGTGCTGCCTTGCATCTTCAGTTGCAGACCCACCAAATTGTCCAATAGTGTTAAGCATATTGAACATAACAGGTTTAAGTTCAAAGTGGGCTGCTTCTATCTCCGGTGTAATGACTCCTGGGTTTAATCCGTTTAAGTCCTCCTCCAGGAAGTCTCTGACAGTGAGCTGCCGCGGCCCAGGTGGCGGCGGAAGTCCTCCATTGCCGGCAGGTAAGTTTTGTCCTGCCGGGTGATCTACCATGGCTCCTTAGATCTGTCTCCTCAACCTTTGCCTTGTTCTTTCGATCTCTGGATCTAACTCGTACAAGGGGTTGGTTGGATTGGCCCTGGTCATACACCACGAAACACAAAAGTAAAATAAAAATAAAAATAAATAAGAAAATAAAGAAAACAAAATTTAGTTACCAGTCCCCGGCAACGGCGCCAAAAACTTGTCGCGTGTCAAAAGTGCGCGTTTCGTGCAAGTGGACACATCGAAAGTAATAAGTGATAAGTAATTATCGGATTATCGTCTCCACAGGGACTGGTAGACTTAATATGCCTTCTTCACCTTCTTGTTTTGTAGAAAAGTAAAAACACAAGTGATTGACTTGGTTTATCTAAACTAAAATAACTAAACAAAAATAAAGAGATTTAATAATAGAGAAATATCGGTCAGGATCCAGTTGCGTTGTATTGTGGATTTGATTGACTTGTCTCTGCTCAATGCAATTGTATATCACTGCCTCGGCAGCACTGCAGATTACTGCCTCGGCAGCGACGATACTTGTCCGCCGCGGCAATCCCTTGCTCGTGGTTGGACTTTACCAAATTTCGGCAAAGTGTCCTTGAATGACTCCGCTTATCCCTAAGTCAGAGTGCTTTTGATGACTAGTCCTTGATGATACCTCCCGGCGTGAACCAATTATACTCACCAACCAATCTCACACTTCTTTTAGCCGCTGAAACTCTTAACCTATCCCTAGGCCGAGTTAGTATTTCGCGATTGAAACACCGTACTTACCCCTTTCGTGATTCTAACTCTCCCGAGCTTAGATAAATGGATTACTCACAAACTTCCCTACCGGGCTTGAATGCAAGAACAAGGAATAACAAAGGATAAGCAAACCTTGATAATTTTATTGCATCGAAAATAAAGACAAAGTACAATCTCTTCTCACATACACTCGACAACCTTCACCTAATCCCTGCGAAGGTTTAGAACGTAATGGAGAGGAAGAAGACAAGTATAGAATTCGGCTCTCTCTCCCTAGGTATTCCGTGTCTAGTACATTGGGTGGCTAGGTCTTTATATAGGCTAGACCTAGGACAAACCTTTCCTAAGTAGAATACAACTTGGAGTAGGGGGCTTTCCCGCGTGGTCTTTTCTTGGGCTTTTACTCATGCTAGTCAGATCCGATTCATGGGCTTTGAGTCCAGACACGTCCCTTTGATTTTTATCTTTCCATCTCCTACAGTCTTGCTTCTTGTCTTTCTGTTGCTGCCTCGGCATCAGGTCCTGCCTCGGCCTTGTCGCTACCGCGACACTGTTTCTCCTGCACAGATATAAAAATGCAGTAAAACGTCCTTTTCTGTAAATATTATCTTTATGAGCTTAACTTCTAAATATATCATATTGAGTTCATGCATTGGTCCAAGTGGGTGTATATTTGGTGATTGATGCCCATAAAAGGAGTAAAAAGTGATAGTGTGTTGAGCTCTTATCATTAGTGGACGGAGGAGTAGCATTAAGTTTGGCTAGGTTAGAGAGGCACAAGTTTGAGCTTGGAATAATCTAAGTGAAATAAGAGTTGATTGACTATAGTGACGTGTTGTTTAATGGTCCAGCCAGTGAGTTGTGTTTTGGGAAAAGTTGTGTGTGTATTTCATCCAAGCTGCTAATGGTGCATTGCTGAGTTGGTTATGGTGATCTAGTCTTTAGATGAGAAACTATCTTTTGATGAGCATGATGAAGAGTATTGTCATAAAAGGTGTTAGAAGTGCCTTGTGTTGCATGATGGGTTAGTTTGAGATGCTTAGTGTGACTTGGGTTGCTTAAGGGTTATGTCTTGACAGGTTTCAGTCTAGTGGTGTAGGTTAAGATTGTTGTAAAGTCAAGAGCATTATTGACTCGATTAAGTTTATTGAACAATGTTGGTCTAGTAACAAAGTTCTAGGTGAGATTTTCTATAATTAAGATGATCTAAAGTAAGTTGTTATCGGATGTTTGGTGGAGCCGCATTTATAGAGCATAGTTGAGGTTGTGTTGATGGGTATTTAGTTTTATAATGGTTGTCTTTCTTGTCTATGGGGCACGTGGTTGTGTTGTATGGTGCTATAAGATAGAATGATTTCTTAATCAAAGTTTGTGGTAGTCTTTTGCTCTGCATCTGGAAGTAAGGAGTTGTGAAAGGAGTTTGTAAGAAATTGTTGTTTAATGGACTTGTCTTGGATGTGGATAAATTGAAAGTGAATGTTTGTTTTGTTGGTAAATTTAGCTTGAGGACCAATATTCTTTAAGAATTTTTTGTTGTCATAAGTATTAGAATAGAGGTGTGTGAACGAATCTCCGTAAATTTTGTGGCGTGGTTTCTTGGCAGTTAAAAGAGAGTGTTTGCTTTGAGGAAGGTTGGAACTGTTGATCAGTATGCTTTAAAATGATAAGGTTTTTGAAAAAGATGTTGAGTTTCCGATATTCTCTCGTTAGCAGGCATGTGGCAGATGTAGATGGGTTATCTAAGACTAGAAAGGCATGTTAAGGTAATGTAACATGAATCTTTCAAGCTCTTGGGGAAAGTGTTGTCGTTAGTAGAGTTTTCTTATAGTCATGTCTATAGTTGGGTGTTCGAGTGATACCGTTTAAGGTTTCTGTTGGTGGAAGTTGTTATGTGTTGTTATGATGAGCGAGTCTTGATTTGAAGTTTTGGTTCTTGTCTTGTGTGTTAGAATACGCTTGAGGAATCTAAGTTTGTTAGTGGCAGTTGGAATTTGTGGCAGTTTGTCAAATATCAATTGCCAACCTTGAATAGGGAGAGGTTAGGCCTTCGGAAAAAAAGGTTTTGCTTTTATCTTAACGGTTCAATGAATGTTGAGAAGGACCATAGTATTTTTAGTGTATCGTTGTTTTGTGTAGCTTTTCAAGTTGTGATGACGGTTGGTGTTAGGATCAGACTGAATCTTGTCTATATGATATGTATGTTGGGATCTTGGTTTTGGTTGAAAAGGTCTTTTGTGGTAAGATCCTTGTGTCGATCAAAGTGTTTTAGTGGCGTAATGGTGTTTAGGAATTCACGTGGGAGTGAAAGGAAGTTGTAAAGGATAAGTTTCCTTAACTCTTTTTATGGTAAAAATTTCGAGGAAGAAATTTCTTAAGTGGGTGAGAGTTGTAACGCCTCAAAATTAGGCCTAGAAGTTTAGTGAACCGGTGTCGTCGGTTTAGCCTAGTTCGGGATTAAATACTTAAAACTTGATTTTTAATCAAAATAAATTATGAAAAAATATATTAAAATTTTTTTTAGTATATATTTGACTTAGGTCAAATCAATTTTGAAAATTGACCCTTGAATCCCTACGATTTTGAAATTAGTGACTATTTTGTAAAAATTGAAAACTTGAGGATAATTTCATAAATTAAGCCAAAACTTTGAATCTTTAAGAAGCTTTGATCCAATTCTAATCCTAGCTGATCTATGCCTTCCAATGGTCTATTTTAATAACCCATAGCCCATAATTTTAAATAATAGCCCAAATAACTTAATATTAATCATTAAAACCTATTTTTATGTCATAAACCTAAACCTATTTTTAAAATTCCGACTTTTCATCTTCTTGGCAGCCATTCCATCATATTTTCAAAGGTAAACATCACTCTTTTTAATAAAAATTAGTTTGATTAATTCTTTATAATTTTCTTCTTCGATTTTACTCGAAAAACTCTATTTTTCCATCAAGCTTTAAACCCTTTTCCAAGATTTCGGATTCTTCCTTCCCAAGACATATTATTCATCATATTTTCACGATAAATATCCATTCTTTTTAATAAAATTTCGTTGACTTATTTTCCTATATTTTTCTTCTTCAAAATCTCTTCGTTTTAATTCGGTTTTACTTGTTTTTAAACCGTGGAAGGAGGTTGGATCAATTTGAAGGTGAGAATCATTCAAACCTATGAAACATAAATTTCTTTAATGAAATTCCTAAGTTCTTAGCTGATTTAAATAATCTTTAAAGTCTTGAAACAATAAAATCGGTTTTCTTGATAAAAATTATATTGTTTTCTTAATTTTCGTTCAAGGGTTTTCCATGGCTGTTTTTGATGCCTGAATACATGAATCTTGAAGTGTTTAAATGTAATTAAGATGGCTTTTAAATATCTAATCTCGTACATAAGGTTTAGGTGGTGTTCAGAGAGGTTTTCGGTGAGTTTCGGTTAAGTTTTATGGTGTTTTTAGGGGATGCCATGTATTGGTCCGACTTGAGGGATATTTTGGTGTGTTATAATGCAGTAAAACCTCTGGTTTTGATGCTTGAATTAGGTCAAGAGGTAGAGCAACAAGTTTGAGGGAGATCTGAAAGCCGAATCGCGTTTTTGGTTGACTTGTCGAGCAATTTTCGGTAAATTGGTGAGTGGATTATGAGGGCTGCCGATTTGGCATGTTTTTAAATGTGTTTTGAAAGGTTTTGGGGTGTAGGGAAGGTGCGAAAAACCTTCCTATACTCAGAAGTAAGTTTAAAGTTTTGCTTTCTTAAAGGTTATCATATTATGCCATGTTTTACAACGTTATTTGTCATGCTCTTGTTGTGTTGTGCATATATGATTATGCATGTATATAAATGCTCATAAAACTGTTTGTAAAAATATTTATAAGCATTCGATGTTCCCACATTTTTGTTTTGAAAAAAAAAATGGCTTTATCGTTTTTTACAAGTGATGCGTGAAAAGTGGGATACATGTGATTTAAATTCTGTTTTAAATTAAGTTTTGATCATTGATTTTTGAGAATATATTGGCTAGTTAAGTGATGAACCTTTTGGGATAATTTGATCGATCAATAGGGTCTAGAGTGCACTACAAATATTCAAAAGTCGTACGTGGTTAAATTCCTTGTGTGTTGCATTTTGGCTTTTAGTCTAATGCTGTGTGATAGGAGTAGTATTGTCACATTCGGGTTGATAGGAGTAGTACTGTCACCGGGCACCAAGGTGAGATAATTCATATTGAGATTAGTATCAACATGTGCATGCTCTAGGAGTAGTACTAACATGCAGTTGCTCGTTTATCCTAACGATTTGGTGTAGTACAAATTGGATCACTAGCACCAATATATGTTTTAACTTTTTAAATTTAAGTGTCATGGGTTTTATTTGTTGCATATGGGATTATGCATGCGAGGTTTTGTGCATTGGTGTGCATGTGATTTAAGCATTGCTATATTGTTAGCATATAAGACTTGAGCTTTGTGCATTGAGATGCATGTGTAAGCATTGCTATGTGAGTAGCATGTAAAACTTTTTTTAGCTTCTAAGCATGTGATTTTAAAAAGGGTTTTACTAAATTTTAATGATGACATTGTTAGCCATGGTTTGATGACACTTATTGAGTTTTAAAAACTGACGTTGTTAGCCATGTTTGTTTTGTTTTATAAAGAGCATGACATGTTTTTAAATTGAAGAAATTGGTTTAATATGGGCTGCATTGCAAGGTGTTTTCAAATGTGTTTTTAAATATGTTTTTATTCACTCACTAAGCTTATACTTACCCTCTTATTTACCTTGCAATGCAGAGTAAATAATATTGAGGCAGCAAAGGGAAGAAAGGATCCAGGTAACCGCCAAATGAAAGCTAAAGTATGTCTTTATAACATTAGTAGTAGTGAGAGAGCAATGGGGAAGGGTTACCATGTTAAGAATATTGTTATGTTGATGAGACATATAGTAGTCGTATGCTTATACATCTTTGATGTTTATCTATGTTGATATTAGCTTTACGATTTTGACTTGAATTGTCTATTGATATTCCATTAGTTATAATAAAAATTATATTGAAGTTTGATTCTTGATATCTCTATGTGTGAATTTGAGTGTTGTTGATAATGAAGCATGACTATTTATGATTCAAATCTATGATGATATTATTTAGGTTGGAATGCATCTAGAAATCATGTTGAGTATATTAAGGTGGTTCTTCCGTATGTTTATAAGATTGTTGGTGTTGAAGCATACTCCTAGGAGTTGAATATATTGTTGCTAACTAGGTAGAACTAAGTTTAGCTAATATTATTTGATATGTGCTTCAAGTGATTTTAGGTGAATTTGGATATAGAGAATTTCATGAAACCTTTGGAGGCTGGAAATAGTCTTTAAACTTTAAGCATGCTACTAAATGACTTGTAAATATTATTTTAAGCTGAAATTTGAGATATAAGCATGTAATGAACTTAATTAAATGTTGGTAACTTTAATTTCATAATTGGTCTATAAATTTTTTAGAAAATTACAATTAAATCCTTATAATTTGTTGGGTTAAATTAGGACTCGTTTCTTATCGATATCCGCTGCACATGAACTCAATCCTTACATGAACATGTAGAATCTAATTAAAGCATCTAGATAAGATAAAAATAAAATAAAATTTAGGGTTGTTTATTGTGGCGGGTCTCTGGATTAGCCTCGGTATTCCCCGTGTAACTCGTTCGAGTCGGGTGGCGTCTAGACTGGATCGAGGGGGTTACATTCTTGATTACGCTTGTTTGATTGGTGATCGAAGAATATTGAATGACGTTTTAAGTAAAAGGGGATGTTGTTGCATATAATAAAACTAAATAATTAAAGAGAATAAAATAAAGAAAGTGATTTAATTATAATAAAAACTAGCCTTAAGCTTTCGCTTTGACTCGATTTAAATAGATCATTGGAAAAAGATTTTCACTTCGGGATTTTACGTCGGTAATTAGCTTTAAAGGTTCAATCCTTGAATCAAAACTTCTAAACCGAATACCTAAGTCTATCTTTGATATTGGTTTCATGGATTAATCCACCAACTCAATGTTTGTAGAAAAATCATTTAAATCATTTAAACTGACTTGGATTATGTTATTTAAATAATAACTGATTCAATCTTAGTTTTCTTCTTAGCAATCAATTTGCTAAGTGTGTTCCCAGGAAGTCGGATTGCTTCAATAGTCGATCTTTCGTCCCACACAAATAATTAAATGAAAGTCTTGACTAAAGTCAATCTTTAGTTTTGAAATCAATTTAATTTTAGAAATAAATTCAAAGGAAAACTGAAGAAATAAAAAATCGATGTTATTAATGCGTTTTTCAATCCTCACGTTTGTATCGAGTCATTGCTTGAGCTCTTGCTAAAGAAACTTAGCCGAGCATAATTATGGAAAGACTTATGCTCGACATAAAAAATAAAATAAAAAAAACGAAAAAAAATAAATCCTACATAAATCTAAAAATATTTAAATTCAAATTACAAAAGATAAATCCTAATTTAAAATTCAAAATGCGGCTAATAAGCTATCACGCGCATGCTGACGTCATCTTCTAGAAGCTTCTGATCGAGTGTCACGTCAGTTTTTCATGCCCAAAGTCATGTCCACTAATCCAGATTCGATCCAGAAAATAAAAATAAAAAAAACTTCAGAAATCAACCCTTTAGGTGCATTTTCCAGATTCAGAGTCCTGCATAAAAATATAAGAAAACACTTAAGATCAATAACATAATTCATCAAATCAGGCAATAATTAAGCACAAAATATTGACTATTCTAAAAACTCATCACAGGGCTAACCCCCTGTAACAGTGCATTCTGCCATTCTCTTTCTATGATTCATCGATTCGTGTCGTACTAATATATTCAGCCATTTCTAGCCACGACACGGCCTGGTTTTGCAATCTTTATTTCCTACACTAGTTAGGTGCATTCATGGAATTTCATGTCAAGATAAGCTACTGTAAACATCTAATTGAACAAGATCTGTTATAAAACCTGCATTTAAGAATCAAAATATTCATTGAACATTCAAACGAGGATGCTTATGACAGAATATATTAGTGTGACATGAATCGATGAATCATACAAAGAATGCACTGCTCCAAATCATGTCAAAAATATATCATTATTGTTTTTAGGGATCAAATTATTTAAATAAAATCATGGAGCATGATTGATTTTATAAGAAAAGATGTTTGTACAAATTTTGAGTTACCGGAGAGATTTAAGAACTAAAGTGGACCCCAACATGAGTAGATATCATGCTCGTGGTCTTTTTATGATATTAAGCGAAAATAAGATGATCTAAAAACTTAAAAAAATTATATAATTTATTAAAATAAAATCCTTAATTTTAAAAAAAATTATTGATTGATTGTACTTGAAAAAAAAGTAGGAGATTTTCATTTTTTAAAATCATTTGTGACGATCATATTATACATGTTCAAAACCATCTTCCACATGAAATTATATACAGAATCTTGATATTGAAAGGTTACCCTGGTTGTGACTATAGATATAAGTTGGTTTTAATAAGTTTAATCATGTTAGACTCAATTCATATCAGGTCAGATCATATAAGTTGAGTTTAGTTATTACATTATTAGATTGAATATAAGCTCAAGTTATTCTTGTGTCGGGTGCAATTTGGGTTTGAATTCAAAATAATCGAATTCAACTCAGATTCAAGTTAACATTAGGTTGAATTTGGGTTAAATTTGAATCATCGCTACTTTTAATAATTATTAATTCATACTCGAGTCGGTTTCCGTCATTTCCTTGTACTGCTAAATAAGATAATACTATAACTATGATGTAAATGAGATTATGTTTTAATTCAAGAATGAATAATATATAAAGACACATGTGTTTTCATTTTACATCCAACATTGTTAAGTTTTCACAACATTAATGTAAAATAAAATAATAAACATTAGCGTAATCAGTCAACATTGATACATAAAGTGAAATAGTTTCCGACCACTGGGAACCTTAAAACACGATCTCACTCCGACAATGGTGCAGTGTCATGAGATAAACAAAGTAAACCAAATGAAGACCACAAGTTAAGTGAGCTTTGAGAATGATCGAGAGAAATATGTCCATACCGTATGTTTTGAATCCCAAGAAAGCCATATATCTACTACGAATCATCAATGCTTTATAGCTCACTTTTACATTTTCTGTATTCTCTCAAGCATAAAAACATGGCAAAGAGTGCCTTTGTTCTTCTATTCTCGTTGGTGCTGGTTCTTTCAATCCAGTTCGCTGTAGGAGAAGATGACGAAGGGGGAGAGAAAACTTCAGAGTTTTCAGACGCCACCGGCGAAAAACTAATGCGTTCTTTAGAAAAAGCGGCGGAAAAAGTGAAGAAGAAGGCCGTGTCATTGACTGAGTGGACTGAGGAAAAGCTCAAGTAAGCCAAACAAATGATAAACAATCTCTTAAGGAAATTGGAAACAAAATTATTCTACTATACATGGTTGATGTTTTGCTACTACTTTCAGGAATGCTCAGGGTTCAGCCCCAGTGGAATCACCACCGGAACAAGGAGTGTCATTTCCTAGGGCTTTTGGACCCTCAAGACTAGCGCCGATGGATGAAGGTGCAGCAGATTCGGAAAGTGGAGGATCGGAAACCACTATCGACGAAGGTGGGTTACTTCCACCTACAAGTTCACGGCCTTTTGGACCCGGCACACCTGTCCAAATCGACAGTGGCGGGTTGATAGCACCAGAAACGTCCAGTGACGAGGGTGGGTCGATTCCACAAGATATCGCACCGGAAACGTCCATTGACGAAGGTGGTTTAATTCCACAAGATATTGCGCCGGGAAAGGCCATTGACGAAGGTGGGTTGATTCCACATGATATTGCACCGGGAATGGCCATCGACGAAGGTGGGTTGGTTCCACAAGATCTCGCACCTGGAACTCCCATCGACGAGGGTGGGTTAATTCCACAAGATCTCGCACCGGGAGTGCGCATGGACGCAACTGGGTTACCGGCAGATATGCCGAGTGGTGAAGGTGGGGCAGCGGCAGATATGCCCAGCAGCGAAGGTGAATCAGCGGCAGATATGCCCAGTAGCGAAGGTGGATCAGCGGCAGATATGCCCAGCAGCGAAGGTGGATCAGCGGCAGAGATTTCCAGCAGCGGTGGATCTGAGAAAGATGTGCCGGAAGAAGAAGATGCGACAACGGAGGAAAATTAGCATGGCATACTGTAATGTATGTATTGGAGTCAGTTTGTATTTTCAGTTCTGTCGTCTACTAAATCTGTATTTTCAGTCTTCAACCATGCTGGTTCTGGACCTCTGATAATTAGATTTAAATAAAGTTATCAATAGATACAATATAGTGATCGTTATTTTAGAAATTTGTACACACATTCAGGTCAGTTAGATAATAATTAACTTCAACGTAGGGTAAATTATATATTGTATTCTATTTCTATTTATTTTTAATCTTATTTTTTATAAAATAATATTTGATATTATATTTTATTTTTGTTTTAGTATCTTATTGTTAAAAATTAACAATAACGTAACTAGAAGAGAGAAAAACACATGTTGATTAGGATAGAAAAAAATCATATGTGAAAAACTGTCATCATTTTCTCTCTCCTAATCAATAATAGCACATGTATTTTTTTATAATTTTAATTGATATGACATATTGACTAAGAGACGGAAAATAGTGTGACAACTTACCATATTCTCCTTCCGTCCCACTTATAGTGTACATTGTTGACTTTTAAAAAGAAAAAATTTATATAAAAAATACGATGTAAAATAATTGAAAGGACAATTTTATTCTTAAAAAGTTAAATTTTGTTTTGTTAGAAAAATAATAAAGGTGGAAAAGAAAATGTACCTTGTAAAATTATTAATTTTTTTAATAAAATTTTTTCAATAAAATAATTTTAAAACACAAAAGGGATATTTTAAATAGGACAGATGAAGTATTCTTTTAACATAGTCTGATATTAATTTTTTAATAAAAAATATTAAAATAGAAACAAAACACAATGTAAAGTATATTTTTTTTTCAAAAAAAAATAAAATACTAAAGCAGAAAATAAGTAAGTCGGATACTAAATATATAAATATCTCTAATTTGTATTACTATTAATTACGTGATAATAATAAGGGGGTTATTTTATATAAAGAAATTATTATTTAATTAAAAGAATGATCCCCTTTGAGATTTATTTGAAAAAAAAAAAAGCAAAACTATTATGTAGAAAAATCTTACATTTTACAAAAAAATTATTATGGAAGTCGCTTTCTATTGTCCTTACGCGTAAGAAATTTTTCAGATAATCCTATTTATTTTTTTTAAAAAAAAATAGATCTCGTATTCTGCACATAACGATATTCTCGAGAAATTAAAGAGGTGGATAAATTTATGTCTTACAAGGGTATACAGGCCTTCAATTTCTTAGGGACCTCGCAATATGCATTTTTTTTTTAATTTTAAATTGGGTTATCATAAAAAAAATTATATAGGATGAATCCCGGGTCCTATAAAAAGTGACTTTGATAATCCTATTTTAAAGAACACTAGATTTTCTTACATAATTGATTTAAGGTATTTTTTTCAAATAAATTTGATAGAGATTATTTTTTTAATTAAAAAATAAAAAAGTTTTTATATAACATAGCTTAATAAAATTATCAGATTCCACCAATAATCTTCTGAATTTCAGATTCTATGCAAGACATAAATCTTCTAAGACATCCCATAATAAGACCAATAATTTCGTCTCCTTAAATTTGACAAGGGTCATGGCCACCTATAGAAAAAATAGGTACGGATCTAGACCTTAGTCTACCATAAATTCTAATTAATTAAATATTATACGTTAATATTTTTTTATATATTTTACAAAAATCATATAACGAAATGAATATCCAGAGTGAATTTGGGTTCTTTCGGTGTAACGAATACAACTACCATTGCTGAACTTCGAGCAATAAAGATTGGGATGAGTTTATCACGTGTGTTGTGTTGGGACCGCCGGCACACCCCATGGCGTAGCGGAACAAAATTACGACTGTCTTTCCAATGATCCATGTACGTTTAATCCGAAATCGGGAGGAAGAGATGCGATAACTTACATTGAATTCCTTGATAAGCAGCAACAACAACAACTGGATATGCTACAATCACGATCATTCGACAACTCGAATCTTTAGCCTCCACGAATATAGTCTCGGCCTCTACTCAATTCACCCGGTTGAGAGCAAATCTCGAAAAACTATTTTTCGTGATTTTAGGTTAGGGAATACGAGATTCTCTGTTGTGGTTGCTAGACCCAAAGATCTTATATATATATATATATGTGTGTGTGTGTGTGCGTGTGCGTGTGCGTGTGCGTGTGCGTGTGCGTGTGCGTGTGCGTGTGTGTGTGTGTGTGTGAAACCCTAGGTATAAGAGTTTTATTTCGAATTTGTTTAGGAAATAATTACTTTTATTATTTTCTTAAATTTCGGAATCTATATTTAAATCGAATCTGAAAAGAAATATAATTACTTTAATTATATCCTTTGTTTAAAATTCAGGATTAAATATAATCTACCTATACATATATATTTTTTGCTCCTTTTCAACCATTGGGTGTGACCCTGTAGGCTAATTGTAACGTTAGTAATAATATTAGAACAATTCTAATATTACAAAAAATGAGTGACATCTAACAATATATCATTTTCATCTAAGTTACAAGAGATCGTGATTCGATGTATCATGTCCGTAACCAACTCTCTTAATGTATTATATCCTTTTGTCCTTTTATATCTTTAATAGGCACAAATCTTGGAATAGTCACACGTATAGCCTATTTTAATGTTTCTTGATATCTAGAGTGGACTACTTTTAATGAATAATTTGTGATATCTCATATCAACGTATTCAAGCATGGTCATGCATTTCTAGTCTCACTCAATCAAGTGGCCTTTGATATATTTTCCTATTATGTAGGAAGGACAAATTCTATCTTGATCATTCACATCTCACTACATACATTGTAATACGTCCAATGTCAGTTTTTATGGTGTAACTAATTACGAGACACATTTAACTACATCAAAACATAAAACAACATATGTTGAGATAGTAATAATCTCAAGTCTAAGGATCATACATATAGTTGTCACTATGAGCAATATCGTGACCGTCATATAATAATCCAAGATATATGCTCATAGTGGGTCAATCCAATATATTATTCTCTACTAATATATTCATGTATTAATTCTAACATCTCTATGGCAATGACAACTCATTGTCATCAATTAATCACATGTTAGTCTTAAGCGTATTATTATTGTCCTTACCCATAATAATACTTGACTAAGGATCTTTTAATAATAATACATATATTATTATATGGACCTTATTGTTTCTCAGTTTATGTTATACATTGACACTTATATCTGAAAACAACAATGACAATGTCTTTATCCAATAAAATTGGTAAATAAAAGTATCCTTACAATCATCATATGCTTGGTCTTTAGGCATTCTCTAACATGTTGAACATCGTTGAACATCACTAACACTAAATACAGTTCAACACTATTTAATTGATTAATAAAGATTAAAAATTTCAAGGGCTCAACATATAATTATAAATTATTTAACACAAAAATTAAATAAATTATTTTTTATACATAATATATTTTAATTTTTTGAAAAAAATTATCTAAATTATTTTTTATTTAAAAAATCCAAAATCTAAAATCCTAAACTCAAAGACCTAAAAATACTAAACCTTAAACGCAAAACCCCAAAACACTAAACCATAAACCCTAAAAGCCAAAACAATAAAACCATATATCATAAAATCTAAAACCATAAACCTAAATTCTAAACCCTAAAACAAAAAATTTAAAACTCTAAAAGTCTAAACCTTAAACTTAAAACCCAAAACTAGTTTAAGATTTATGATTCTAGAGTTTTAGGTCTAGGATTTAGGGGTTATGGTCATTTAAGGGTTTAGAATTAAATTTATGGTTTAGAATTTTAGAGGTTTTGATTTTAGGTTTAGGGTTTTAAGATTTTATATTTTAGTGTTTAGAGTTTAATGTTTAGTGTTTTAGGTTTTGGGTTTTGGATTTAGGGTTTAGGGTTTAGTGTTTAGGATTTTTATTTTTATGTTAATTAAGATTAATACTTTATTTAATTATTTGAAAAAAAATAAAAAATACAATATATATAATAATTTAATATAGGTTTTATTATAAATTTAATTTTATAACTTTTAATATTATTTAGTATTAGTGGTGTTTAACGGTATTTGACGTCCATTGTAAAATTGAAAACTGGTGTTACAACATATGAAAATGAATGATTTAAATATCTAAGCATTTTACATGATGATACTTTTTTGGTTATTAATTTAATTCTTGATGATTAAAATTTTAGGATTCTAATATGATAAATTTTGAATCAAAAACTTGAAATCAAGACCTCAAGTTATACCTATTTGATTCGTTATAAAAAATATAAATATAAATATAAATATTGATGAGTGCACAAAAGTTCTATTTTTATCACCATTTTCCCACTCGATATTTAATAATAAAGGACAGGATTCAAGGACTTTAATAGATATTTCTGCATATTTTCCATACTTCAACATCCAAACATATAATTCATGAATTCATCTAATAATTAGCATAAAACAGATGCATTTGATAGTTTTCTTTCTTAAGCAGAAAACTACATATAAAGATGACCAATTGGGAAGACAGATGCTGAAGTGTAGATAGAGCACCCGCCGAGGCAGCACTTTTGAGGCCGCGACCGCAGAGTGAAGATGACAACCAGTGCTCGATAGAAAGAGAAAAAGATGTTGATCTTAATGGACAATGAGCGAAAGGAAGACGAAGCCAAACTACGGAGTCAAGTCTTGGTCAAAGTCACGTGCGGGAAAGAAGAGATATTTTAGGAAATAAAGTTTAATTAGGAATTATACTTCTTTCTTCTTTAGAACTTTTTTCTTGCATGGAAAGCTTTAACCTAGGACTTGGCCTATATAAGGCACATATTAGGTTCAGTTTTGAGAGAAGAGTTTTTACCCTAGACAATACCTTTAGCCGCCAACTACATTATGTTCTAAACTTCTTCGGAGGTTTAGGTTGTTTGTGGAGTAGTTGGAGAAGATAGTTATGTTATGCTAGATATTTATTAATGCAAAACCTATTTCATAGTTTATTCTCTCTTGGCATTTACTTTCTTTGCATATGAGCTCGAGATGATAAGTATGTGAAGAAAAATCCATTCGTCTAATATCGGGAGAGTTAGACTCACGAAACGAGAGGATACGGTCTTTGCTCATGGGCATTGACTAATCCGGTTATCCAGGATTTCAGCGACTAACAAGACGCATATGAGGTTGTTATCCGCCCTTGATTCATACTGGGAGGTATCATCAAGACTCATGGGTTTCAACAGTTCTCTTTGCTTAGAGATAAGGAAGAAGACATACAAGGATGCTCTGTCGAACTATGGAATGTTGACGTGTCGACGAGGCATAACTCCGCCTAGGCCGCTACGACGACCCTTTGTGCGATCTGCCGAGGCGGCAGTTCAACCCCTTACATTAATAAGTGGATACGTAGTATAGTTGGATTCTCCTCTACGAAGCACTCAACTTAGCCTCACTTTATTCATCTTTATTTCTTCTATATTTAGTTTAGCTTTAGTAGTTAATTTAGAATTCTCAACTCAACTATTACATGTGTTTTTACTTTTTATAGTGCAGCCATAAGAGGTAGTGAAGTCGACACAGTCCCTATGGGATCGACAATCTAAAGTATTACAATCTGAAAAAGGTGGGAAAAGAAAGGACTTCCGAGCCTCCATCAAATTTGGCGTTGTTGCCGGGGACTGACGCTCAATTTTACTACCAATTATTTCTGCACCTTTTTCTTTTTCTTTTTAAATTTTACTTATAATTTCTTTTAACTAATTAGGGTTGTTTTGTGTATGACTAGGTCTAATCCATCGATAGAACAATATCCATACGATCCTGAAATCGAAAGGACCGCAAGGCGTTTACGATAAGGGATACGCGAAAGGATGAACATAACACTTGGCCAGCAAAAACAACGCTGGCATGAATACCACCACGGCATCGAAGTCGACAAGGCCAAAATAGAGGTGATAGAAAAATTGCCACCGTCAACATCAGTCAACGGCATACGCAGTTTTCTTGGACATGTTGACTTCTACCGACGATTCATTGAGGATTTCTCTAAAATAACCAAACCCTTATCCTCACTGCTAGAATTAAATAAACCATTTGTTTTTTACGAAGCATGTGTAAAAGCTTTCGAAACATTGAAACTGAAACTCATATCAGCTCTTGTAGTGGTTCCACCTGACTGGAATGAACCATTCGAACTGATGTGCGACGCAAGTGATTATGCTGTCGGGGAAGTACTTGGGCAACGAAATAACAAGACCTTCCATGTCATACACTACGCAAGCAAAACCTTGAATGATGCCCAAATCAATTACACCACAACAGAGAAAGAACTGTTAGCAGTAATTTTTGCATTCGATCAGTTTCGCTCATATCTTATTGGCAGCAAGGTAATTGTACATACAGATCACTCTGCTATAAAATATCTGTTGTCCAAAAAAGATGCAAAACCTTTTTTAATACGATGGATACTGCTACTACAAGAATTTGAAGTCGAAATAAGGGATAGAAAGGGCATGAAGAACCCAGTGGCAGATCACTTGTCACGCCTAGAAGGAGACAAGGCAATGGAATCAGAACAAGAAATCAAAGATACTTTCTCTGATGAACAAATACTGGCTGCCACGGCGGCCGTATGGAAAGTATCAACAGAAGATCCTGAACTCACGATAAACAAAATCACGAACATAATATCCGAGTACATCCACTACTCTGCCTTGGCCGCGACCATAACATCCTGATATGATGATATTGTTAATTATATCACTAGTGGCATACTCCCTCCTCACCTTAACCATCAAGGAAAGAAAAGGTTCAAATATGATGCAAGACATTACCTTTGGGACGACCCCCTTCTATTTAAACAATGTGCGGATCAAATCATAAGGCAATGCATCCCGGAAGAGGAACAAGAAAGTGTGCTAGCACAATGCCATGCATCTCCCTATGGCAGACATTTCGGCGGCAACATAACGGCAACCAAGGTACTGCAATCAGGATTATACTGGCCAACCCTATATAAGGATGCACATGAATATTGTCAAAAATGTGATCGATGCCAAAGGATGGGAAACATATCCAGACGGAACGAGATGCCTCTTCAAACCATTCTAAAAGTAGAATTGTTCGATGTATGGGGAATTGACTTCATGGGACCCTTCCCATCCTCACATGGTAAACTTTACATATTATTGGCAGTAGATTATGTATCTAAATCGGTAGAACCAATCGCGAAAACAAAGAATGACGCCAAAACAGTGTAGAAATTCTCAAAGAAACATATCTTCACTCGATTTGGTGTACCCCGTGCAATCAAAAGTGACGGAGGGAAACATTTCGACAATAGACAAATTGCCGCCACACTAAAGAAATTGGGAGTTACACACAAGATTTCCAAAGCATACCACCCACAAACAAACGGCCAAGCAGAAGTATCGAATAGAGAACTCAAGACAATACTAGAAAAAGTGGTCAATCCAACCCGAATAGACTAGTCCACTCGATTAGATGATGCACTATGGGCATATAGAACGACATTCAAAACGCCATTGGAAATGTCCCCTTACCAGCTAGTCGATGGCAAATCCTGTCATCTATCAGTAGAAATAGAACACAAAGCATACTGGGCAATACGAATGGTTAACATGGATTGAGAAAAAGTAGGGCAGAATAGATTACTGGATCTTAATGAAATTGAGGAGTTCAGAACCTCAACATATGAGAATGCTAGAATATATAAAGACAAAACAAAAAGATGGCATGATCAGAAACTACTTCCACGACAGATACTGCCTGGGCAACAAGTCTTACTCTACAATTCGCGACTAAACTTTTCCACGGAAAATTAAATCTCGATGGTCCGAAACATTTGAAGTTTTTCAAACACATTCTCAAGGGACAGTTACAATCAGATCACCATAAGATGGACATGAATTCCAAGTTAATGGACAACGCCTCAAACCATACAAAGGATCGAATTTTTGGGAACTCAAAGAAATAATGATATTTGGAGACGACTTCGAGTCCTCCTATACTTCGCTCTAATCTCTCCCTTTCTTTTTAAGTATAACTATATTAAGTATAGGAATAAATTTATTTTGTTTACTTTTTAGGACTTCTCCAACCACCCCAATCTACCAAGAAGAAAGTTGCCAGCCCACTGCCGGCAACACCAAAGCAGCCACCAAAAAGCCGCCGCAAGCTTCTCATTAACAGCGATTTCGAGGACTCCTTTGCTTCCTCGACATTCTAAAAAGGGCGATAGTCTTTCTTTTATCTTTTGTCTTTTTATTTTCAACTTTATTTTTACTTTTCATGCATTGAGGACAATGCATCCCTCGAGTGTGGGGGAGCATTGATCCCTTTTGTAATATGTAAATATATCTGTCATGTATGAAAAGTATTTAGATTATCATATTATTGCCTTATTTTATGTCCTTATAATCTTACAATTTACTGCAATTTTTTTAAGTCTGCTGAATTTTATTGAAACTGTCGAGGCAGCAATATATTCTCCAGCCGCCGCAATAGTTTGAACCATTCACCAGACTTGAAATCAGAAAGCTATACTAGGTTTAGTACTTAGGATTAGACTATGAGCCTGAAAAATATTTAACACTGCTAGTCTTAGTTGATTTTATAAGTTCTCTTCTTTGAAAAACAATAAGGACTTAGGCTTAGATTTTAACTAGAGGTGCCTATCACTGGCTCTAGGACTTAGTCTTTTTCCCACTTACTAGAGGTGCCCGAATTTGGCTCTAGTAAGAATAGCTAAACACTTGAGGTGCCCGAAACCAGCTCAAGCAGTATAAGTATATAGTAATATATATTTATATACCAATTTACGGAGAAAGAAAGAAAAAGAATTAACGAAAAATCTTAGTCGAAAGTCTTGAGCTAGAAAAAGGATTAGAACTTAGAAAATCAGCTTCGACATAGCTATACACACACTAAGACTCATAGTCCAGTTCCGAGGAATACCTAAAACCTAGAAGAGGCCGAGTCAAGAAAGGATTTCTACCGCGGCAGACAGGACGGTATATTCCCTTAAAATTCCTTAATTAAAAATTTATCTTTTGCTTTGCTTGAGGACAAGCAATAGTTCGAGTGTGGGGGTGTGATGAGTGCAAAAAAGTCTTATTTTTATCACCATTTTCCCACTCGATATTTACTAATAAAGGACAGGATTCAAGGACTTTAATAGATATTTCTGCATATTTTTCATACTTCAGCATCCAAACATATAATTCATGAATTCATCTAATAATTGACATAAAATAGATGCATTTGATAGTTTTCTTTCTTAAACAGGAAACTACATATAAAGATGACCAATTGGGAAGACAAATGCTGAAGTGTAGATAGAGCACCAGCCAAGGCAACACTTTTGAGGCCGCGACAGCAGAGTGAAAATGACAACTGTCGCGTGTCAAAAGTGCGCGTTTAGTGCAAGTGGACACATCGCAAGTAATAAGTGATAAGTATTTATCGGATTATCGTCTCCACAGGGACTGGTATACTCAATATGTCTTCTTTTTTTTCCTGTTCTGTAGAAATAAAATAAAACACAAGTAGTTTTGGGTTGTGATGGAACTAAAATAAAACAACTAAGTAAAATAAAGAGAATTGAATAGTAGAGAGAGAGGTCAGGATCCAGTTGCGTTGTATTGTGGATTTGATTGACTTGTCTCTGCCCAATTCAATCGTATATCACTGCCTCGGCAGCACTGCAGATTACTGCCTTTGCAACAATGATACTGTCCGCCGCGGCAATCCCTCGCTCGTGGGTGGACTTTACCAAAGTTCGACAAAGTGTCCTTGAATGACTCCGCTTATCCCTAAGTCGAAGTACTGTTGATGACTAGTCCTTGATGATACCTCCCGGCGTGAATCAATTATACTCACTAACCAATCTCACACTTCTTTTAACCGCTGAAACTCTTAACCTATCCCTAGGCCGAGTTAGTATTTCGCGATTGAAACACCGTACTTACCCCTTTCGTGAATCTACATCTCCTGATGCTAGATAAACGGATTACTCACAAACTTCCCTCCCGGGCTTGAATGCAAGAACAAGGAATAACAAAGGATAAGCAAACCTTGATAGTTTTATTGCATTGAAACAAAGACAAAGTACAATCTCCTCTCACAAATACTAACAACCTTCACCTAAACCCTAAGAAAGCTTAGAACATAGTTGAGAGAAAAGAATATAAGAATCGGCTCTCTCACTAGGTATTGGTGTCTAATACATTGGACGGCTAGGTCTTTATATAGGCTTGATCAGGGCAAACCTTTCCTAAGTAGAATACAACTTGGAGTAGGGAACAAGTCATGTACATAATTAAAATATTTCCAAGTTTAATTCAACTAAGAGGCTTTCCCGCATGGCCTTGTCTTGGGCTTTTCCTCATGCTAGCCAGCTTCGATCCATGTGCTTTATGTCCAGACACGTCCCTTGGATTTTTCTCTTCCAATCGCCTACAGTCTTGCTTCCTGGCTCTCAGCTGCTGCCCTGGCATCAGGTCCTACCTCGGCCATGTTGCTACCGCGACACTAGTTCTCCTGCACAGATATAAAAACGCAGTAAAGCTTGCCTTTTCTGTAAATATTATCTCTATAAGCTTAACTTCTAAATATATCACATTAAGTACATGCATTGGTTCGAGTGGGTGTAAATTCGGTGATTAATGCCCATAAAAGGTGTAAAAAGTGATAGTGGGTTGAGCACTTATCACACCCCAAACTCGAACTATTGCTTGTCCTCAAGCAATGCAAACCATCAATTTGCCGAACTCTACTCTCTCTTGGTCTTATGTTTCCATCTATTCTCCCCACCATAACTATGTCTATTCTTTAGACTTAACCTTTCGGCTACCCAAGGTTTTACCTAGAAACAAACTATAAGAATTGGTGAGTGTGTGTGTTTTTGTGGAAAAGTTTGATTAAAAGCTTTCTTAGATAAACTCTAAGTTCAAGACAAGTAGAATTTGGTTAAGTATTCTCTTCTTTTCTAAACAACCAATTCTTGAGCCAATTTTGGGCACCTCAAGGATTGTGTTTTTCTCTTCACTAATTCCTTCTTTCTTGTAAATCTTCCTTAAAGCATAATAGAGCCAATTTCGGGCACCTCTAGCATGAAGAAGAGTATTTCCTAGAGCCGGTGATAGGCACCTCTAGTTACTTTCCCAAGAATCTAAGTCTTTATCACCTAAGTTCATTAAAAGAATTCCTATAATCCAACAAGTCCCAAAAGTGTTTAAAAATTCATCTTATAGTAAGATTTTAAGTTTTCATCCTTAAGTATCCTAAGGTTAAACCTTCTTAACAGGACCTAATCATGGTAAGGAGAAAGATTTCTATGGCCTTAAAGAATAAACTAAGGCAATACTGATGATAAGCAGTGCAAAAGTATAGGCATTTAATTCAAGTGAGGCGAGGAGCATAAAAAAATTTAAAAAAAATTCACTTAAGTACTCCCATTTTTTGGCAAGGCCTCGGCAGTAGATTACTGCCTTGGCAGTGAATCTGCACCCCCAAACTCAAACCAAGCATTGTCCTCAATGCTTTATATTAAAAGATAATAGCAGGCAACACAAAAAAAATTATGGAAAATAAGCAACATAGACAGCAAACAGCAAATAATATTGAATTATGAAAATTTTAAAGAGACTCCGAAGATCTGCTTGTAACAATTTTTCTCCTTGGTCTTGCTGCCGACTGATTTGTTCTTGGTGAGGGCGATGGTTGAGCTTTTGCTTGTCGGGGCGGTTGGATTCTTGTGGGTGGTGTCCGTTGCATCGGAGCATCCACTTCTTCTCCTTCTTTTACGTCGGCCATCTCCTCGGTAATCATTATATCCGTTCCACCTTCCCTTGCTGTGGCTGCCTCGGTATGATATGTACTTGGTCCGTCGGCAGTTGAGCTTTGGTGCACATAAGCATCTATCTCGGCTGATAGACTGCCCATGATGATTGGGGATCGTGGTGGAGTGCTGAAGACTGCCCTCCGCTTGGATGGTCTTCTACTGGCAGATGATGTCGCGGCAGAGTCTGCTGCCCTAGATGGGCTGGCAGCATGATACTGTGGTGGAGGGCCCGCGTGGAAAAACGACCTTGGTCCTCCCGAAGATGGTGTAGTCTCGGTATAAGGGGCTGCTGTGACGAACATATTGCTTGGAAATTCTGGAAATTGCGCCCCTTGGTCTGGAAAAGCGTGGAGCATCATTTGGGCTAATGTGCCATTGAAGTCTCTTTGATACTCCATGTATCTTTGTTGCCTGAGGTCCATCGCTTCCATCCTTTGCAAAATCTCCTGGTACGGGTCTGCTACGGCAGAGGTGTGGGCAGTGTCTGGCATGTCTGTCGTGTACTGGGCCCCGGCAGCAGTATCAGCAGTAAACTGTTGGGGCGTTGCTTGGACAGGTTCCGCCTGCATGATCTGCATGACTTTGTGACAAAAGTCTCTGGTCCATCCGCGCCTTTGGGGAGTGTATTCGTCCGTATCTTCTATTGGTACACCTGCGGCAACACATAAACCAGTGATCAAACATGGGAAATATAATGGTCCTCTATCCTTCTTACCGCATTCGTGAATTTCACGTAAGATGATCTCTCCGACTTTGATGGTCCTCTTGTTGATGATCGATTGGATGAGCACCAATCGCTTTCGGTCCACCGTGCTGTTGTGGGATGTGGGGATGAGGCGTCGCTTGACAAAGGTGTTCCAAATTTTGGCCTCGGGCTTTAGGCTCTGCCTTGTTACAGATACTCTATGGGTACCGGTTTCCCATGGAGTATTCACGTAACAAAGGTCGTCTTTGATCAACTCGTAATCTTTGGAAGTGATATCCTCCATGAATTCAGCGTGAACATCACTATTTGGAGTGAGGCCATAGAAATCGTTGATGGTCTCGGCATCTAACTGGACAGGCATGCCGCGATAGTGAACAAAGAGGGTCTTTGCTGGGCCCGTACGCATAGAATTCCCGCACGATGGTAGCGTTCGCCTGGGCAGGTTGAAGGCAGAAAATTTCCCAATCTTGGTACTTGATTCTGTCAAAGAGATAATGCTCGATGTCGTAGTTTTCATCATCCGAATGTTGAAAACCTTGTTCTTCCCACAATTTTCGGGCAATGAAAGATCGGTTGAAACGATCTTCAACATTGACTGGGGCAAATCGCTAGTAAGTGTCCATCAAGATTGTGAGAGATTTGATTTGTTGGAGATTTTCTTGGAAAGAATCTGAGAATTTCACGAAGAATTGTGAGTAGGCAGAGAGTATTGTGAGAGCAAGATTGTTAAGAATTCTAAAGCAAACAAGAAATCAAGAGTGAATAGTTCAAGAGGAAGGGGTTTCTTATATAGGCCTCGGCCTTGTGACCGTTTAGATCCACTAGCCGTTTTGTAGCCGTTACTCTTTACTATAGTTTCCTCTTCTACCGCGGCAGGAATCTCGGCAGACTAGCCGTTACACTGTTCTGCCCGTTGAAACTGCTGCGGCCCTGACACTGTTTTCTGCCTCGGCAGAGTTCCTGCTTTGAACTATTTCTCCTTTATTCTTGTTTATTTTCCTAAATAAAAATTAAACACACAAAAAGAAAAGTACTTAAAAAAACAAATTAGTAAAATAAAAATAAACTAAACTAATCCTAATATAATAATGAGGAAAAGGGAGATCATGTTACTGGTGGAGTGCATGCAAATGCATCTCCCAAGATGATTCTCTCTTGTTGGCCAAAATTATAAATCGGTTGTGGGCCACTCCCTTTTGCTGTGTGTCCATCCACTTTGAACTTGATCTTTTTGCCAAATAATCTATCGAGCAGACTGCCGAGGCAAGATATTTTGGTGTCTACTGTGTGGATAGCCTTGCACTCTTCTGGATTATCATAATTTTTTAAGTTTTGGAATGTATTGAGTTTGACTTGTTGGTCATTAACCCTCATTGTCAACTCTCCTTTTTCCACATCAATTAACGTGCATCCAGTTGCAAGGAAAGGTCTCCCCAAGATGATCGGTGCATTATCATCTGCTTCACAATCAAGGACAAGAAAATCAACAGGAAAAATAAACTCATCGACTCTTACCAGTATGTCCTCGATTTTGCCTTCGGGTTGCACATATGATCGATACGCTAGTTGGAGCATAACTGTTGTAGGTTTCGCCCTTCCTATTCCAAGCTTTTGGAAGACAGATTTGGGCATTAGATTGATGCTTGCTCCAAGGTCGCACAGGGCCTTACCTTCATAATTTTTGCCTATCGCACAAGGTATGATAACGCAACCAGGGTCCTTCAATTTTGGTGGCATGCGGTTGTGTAGCATTGCCATGCATCCCTCGGTAGCAGCCACTGTTTCAAACTCACTAATTCGTTTTCTCTTTGACACCATGTCTTTTAAGAACTTGGCATAATTAGGCATTTGTTCAATTGCCTCTACGAATGGTATGTTAATGTGGACTTGCTTTAAAATATCAAGGAATTTTTTGAATTGCTGGTCCTGTTTTTGCTTTTTCAACCTTTGTGGGAAAGGTGGTGGTGATCTCATCTCATCTAGGGTTTCTTTAGTTTGGAATTTAATACTTGGCACCACTAGGGTTGTTGCTGTCTCGGCAGGCTGTTTAGGAGCTGCAGCGCTTTCTGCCGGGGCAGTGTTATCAGGATCAGTTTGTTCAGCCTCCTCTTTTGCTGGATATGCTGATGGATTTTGACTTACTGGAATCTTTTCCTTCAGCTGTAGACCATTCATGGTAGTGATTGCTTTACACTGTTCATGGCCCATTACCTTAGCAACTTCAATACTACTAGGTAGTCCTCCTTGTGGTCTAGTGTTTATGTTTTGAGCAAACTGCCCAACCTAAGTTTCTAATGTTTTAATAGTTGCTTCTTGATTCTGCAACCTCATCTCAGTTCTATTCATGAAAGCATCTTTCCTTTTGATGAAATTACTGTTCTTTGCCATGTATGACTCTGTTTTCATCATAAAGGCTTTAAGAGTGTTCTCCAACGAACTTATCGATTGCTGCTGCATCTGCTGCTGCGGCATTGGCTGCTGGACCTGTTGCTGCGGCAGATGTTGCATTGGTTGCTGGAATCCTGAAGGTTGGGTGGTTGGGTTTAAGGCATTGTTAGGGTTGCTCCATGATAGGTTTGGATGCCTATTCCATGAGGGATTGTATGTGTTGGACATCATGTTGGTTCGGTTATAATTCCAACATACATATCGGTTTCTTGATTCATACAATCAGAGGAACTATGGTTAGCTCCACATAAATCACAAAATGAATCAATTACCTTAACCTCACGGGTATTTTGTTGTAATTGCAAGTTTTGCACCATCTTTGTAAGAGAGGCCAATTATACTGCCACTGAATTTGATGTGTCTAACTCATTCACCGTGGCTTGGCGTCTTACTACTCCTCGCCTAGATGTAGGAAATTGAAAATCGTTTTTTGCGAGTTTGTTCAGTATTTCAATAGCTTCCTCAGGTGCTTTATCAAGGAGTGTTCCATTCGCCGAGGCATCTAACATCATCCTTGTCGGGGCATTCGTGGCATTATAGAACATGGTCACTTGTGTCCATAGGGGAAATCCATGCAAAGGACACTAGTGCAATAATTCCTGTAGCGCTCCCATGCCTCGTACATTGGTTCGTCATCTGCCTGTCGAAAAGAGGTGATTTCATTACGAATTCTATCATATAGATTAGTAGGATTAAAACGGGTAATAAAATCATGACAGAGTTCACTCCAAGATCCAATAGATCCTGCTGGAATGCTATTTAACCAAGCTTTCGCCCTATCCCTCAGTCAATAAGGGAATAGCTTCAATCGCAAGACATCTTCATGGACTCCTTGGATTTTGAAGGAATTGCATATCTCCATGAAGGACTTGAGGTGCTTCCTTGCGTCTTCAGTTACAGACCCACCAAATTGTCCAATAGTGTTAAGCATATTGAACATGACAGGTTTTAGTTCAAAGTGGGTTGCTTCTATCTCCGGTGTAACGACTCCTGGGTTTAATCCATTTAAATCTTCTTCCAGGAAGTCTCTGACAGTGAGATGCCGCGGCCCTGGTGGCGGCGGTAGACCTTCATTGCCGGCAGGTAAGTTTTGTCCTGCCGGGTGATCTGTAATAGCTTCTTGGATTTGTCTCCTCAACCTTTGTCTTGTTCGTTCGATCTCTGGATCTAACTCGTACAAAGGGTTGATTGGGTTGGCCCTGGTCATACACCAAGAAATACGAAAGTAAAATAAAAATAAAAAGGAACAAGAAAATAAAGAAAACAAAATTTAGTTGTCAGTCCCCGACAACGGCGCCAAAAACTTGTCGCGTGTCAAAAGTGCGCGTTTAGTGCAAGTGGACACATCGCAATTAATAAGTGATAAGTATTTATCGGATTATCGTCTCCACAGGGACTGGTATACTCAATATGTCTTCCTTGTTTTCCTTTTCTGTAGAAATAAAATAAAACACAAGTAGTTTTGGGTTGTGATGGAACTAAAATAAAACAACTAAGTAAAATAAAGAGAATTGAATAGTAGAGAGAGAGGTCAGGATCCAGTTGCGTTGTATTGTGGATTTGATTGACTTGTCTCTGCCCAATGCAATTGTATATCACTACCTCGGCAGCACTGCAGATTACTGCCTTGACAGCAATGATACTGTCCGCCGCGGCAATCCCTTGCTCGTGGGTGAACTTTACCAAAGTTCGGCAAAGTGTCCTTGAATGACTCCGCTTATCCCTAAGTCGAAGTACTGTTGATGACTAGTCCTTGATGATACCTCCCGGCGTGAATCAATTATACTTACCAACCAATCTCACACTTCTTTTAGCCACTGAAACTCTTAACCTATCCCTAGGCCGAGTTAGTATTTCGCGATTGAAACACCGTACTTACCCCTTTCGTGAATCTACATCTCCTAATGCTAGATAAATGGATTACTCACAAACTTCCCTCCCGGGCTTGAATGCAAGAACAAGGAATAACAAAGGATAAGCAAACCTTGATAGTTTTATTGCATTGAAACAAAGACAAAGTACAATCTCTTCTCACAAATACTAACAACCTTCACCTAAACCCTAAGAAAGCTTAGAACATAGTTGAGAGAAAAGAATATAAGAATCGGCTCTCTCACTAGGTATTGGTGTCTAATACATTGGACGGCTAGGTCTTTATATAGGCTTGATCTAGGGCAAACCTTTCCTAAGTAGAATACAACTTGGAGTAGGGAACAAGTCATGTACATAATTAAAATATTTCCAAGTTTAATTCAACTAAGAGGCTTTCCCGCGTGGCCTTGTCTTGGGCTTTTCCTCATGCTAGCCAGCTTCGATCCATGTGCTTTATGTCCAGACACGTCCCTTGGATTTTTCTCTTCCAATCGCCTACAGTCTTGCTTCCTGGCTCTCAGCTGCTGCCCCGGCATCAGGTCCTGCCTCGGCCATGTTGCTGCCACGGTACTGGTTCTCCTACACAGATATAAAAATACAGTAAAACTTGCCTTTTTCTGTAAATATTATCTCTATAAACTTAACTTCTAAATATATCACATTAAGTACATGCATTGGTTCGAGTGGGTGTAAATTCGGTGATTAATGCCCATAAAATGTGTAAAAAGTGATAGTGAGTTGAGCACTTATCAACAACTAGTGCTCGATAGAAAGAGAAAAAGATGTTGATCTTAATGGACAATGAGCGAAACGAAGACGAAGCCAAACTACAGTGTCAGGTCTTGGTCAAAGTCACGTGCGGGAAAGAAAAGATATTTTAGGAAATAATGTTTAATTAGGAATTATACTTCTTTCTTCTTTAGAACTCTTTCCTTGCATGGAAAGCTTTAACCTAGGACTTGCCTATATAAGGCACATATTAGGTTCAGTTTTGAGAGAAGAGTTTTTACCCTAGACAATACCTTTAGCCGCCAACTATATTATGTTCTAAACTTCTTCGGAGGTTTAGGTTGTTTGTGGAGTAGTTGGAGAAGATAGTTATGTTATGCTGGATATTTATTAATGCAAAACCTATTTCATAGTTTATTCTCTCTTATCATTTACTTTCTTTGCATATGAGCTCGAGATGATAAGTATGTAAAGAAAAATCCATTTGTCTAATATCGGGAGAGTTAGACTCACGAAACGAGAGGATACAGTCTTTGCTTATGGGCATTGACTAATCCAGTTATCCAGGATTTTAGCGACTAACAAGACGCATGTGAGGTTGTTATCCGCCCTTGATTCACGCCGGGAGGTATCATCAAGACTCGTGGGTTTCAACAGTTCTCTTCGCTTAGGGACAAGGAAGAAGACATACAAGGATGCTCTGTCGAACTATGGAATGTTGACGTGCCTACGAGGCATAACTTCGCCTAGGCAGCTGCGGCGACCCTTTGTGCGATCCGCCGAGGCGGCAGTTCAACCCTTTGCATTAATAATTGGATACGTAGCATAACAGGATTCTCCCTTACGAAGCACTCAACTTAGCCTCACTTTATTCATCTTTATTTCTTCTATATTTAGTTTAGCTTTAGTAGTTAATTTAGAATTCTCAACTCAACCATTACTTGTGGTTTTACTTTTTATAGTGCAGCCATAAGAGGTAGTGAAGTCGGCACAGTCCCTGTGGGATCAACAATTTAAAGTATTACAATCTGACAAAGGTGGAAAAAGAAAGGACTTCCGAGCCTTCATCAAATATAAATATAAATATAAATATAAATATAAATATAAATATAAATATAAATATAAATATAAATATAAATATAAATATAAATATAAATATAAATATAAATATAAATATAAATATAAATATTGTATTAAAAATCTCTTGATCTTCTCCATTGCATTTAGAAAAAATAAATTAAAAGTGTTATAACCAAACCATAATAATCAAGATCTAACATAGTAACTCATCAAAAACAAAAACAAAATAAATTTAATGTAAAACTTACCTAAATATATCTCTAAAATAAAAACTTGAATCTTTCGATTAAGATCGCTTAAAAGGTGATTGCGACTTTTCAATAAGATATATTAACCCTTGTTATAAAAACTCTATGACGGGATAAGTGTAATATAAGTTAACCTATTTTTTTGGGACCATTATCTTTTTATACAGTTGATTATTAAATCAATTATTAAGTGTTTATAGCTCTGCCCATCATTAAATTATAAATAAAATTTATGGTCTCAACACTTTAATTTCCATGATATGCCTAACATAATTGATCACTTAATTTTATGTTGTACTTTATAATAATATTATACATTATATATATGCCCACAATTACGGATTTTAATCCAACAATCTTCAACTTGGAAACACATTTTTTCTAATAAATATAGAATTTTATGAGGTCAAAATTTTTATCATATAATATTTATTCTATAGCAATTTCGTCCATCAACTATACTGATATAGGACCAAAACGAAATTTTCTTTATCAATGATGAATGACTAAACCCTTAATTGTCACATAAAAAATATAGTTAAATGATATAAATCAATCATGAATGTATAACATTGAAAATTATATGTATGTGAACCACATATATTTATTTATAACTCCTCCTAAACTTTAGTGAGATCAAACTTTTGTGAACTCAGATTGCGCATAAAATAAAAGAACTTTATTTTTGAAGAAATTAGCATAAAATAACTTTAAATTGAAGTAACCAAAGCTATGTCTAAAATATACGAGCATTTGTCAAAATTTTAAACTCTCACTAAAATCGAATATCTTTAAATAATATTACACTCACATGAGTATATGCTCCTGAAATGCCTAAGATGATAGTTTTCTAATAAGCTTTTATTCAGAATTATATTCTGATGATCAAAAATTTTGTATCAGATTAATCCAATTACTGTACAAATTTTTTTAATGAAATGGAATCCAATTAAGCTTAATTGATGATGATGGATCTTTTTGAAAGAATTGAAATTCATTCAGTGATTAAATTATAAAAAATAAAAGTTAGGGATAAATATACAAATTTTAAAAAATTGATAGACCACCCTCATAATTATACCATTTTGAGGTGTGAGTCACTTTCTTTTTAACCTTCAAGTGAAAATTGATATCTAATTATCATAAAAGATAAAAATTATGTGAAAAGAAAAAAAAATGAAAAAAGAAAAAAAATATAGATATTAGTTTAATAGGTTTCCTCCGAAGTTAGGAAACCAATTGATTGGTTTATTGGGAGACGACCATTAAGACACTTTTACGTACACGCTTAAGGAAGACTCAAAGTAGAAGAACAAGTATTTAAATCATCCTTGGTAAATTGAGAGTTTACTTTCACTATTTTCAATCTTTTTTACAAACTAATTAAGTAAGCATCACCATTGTTGTCTTGAATCTTGAGCTCAAACAAGCATCTCTATCAAATCTTTAAAATTTGTTTAATTTCTATGTAACAATAGGAAGCTCTTGGATTTGTGAGTTAAACCCCAGAATCAATTTGTTGATTCTAAGATTCTTGAAGTTTTGTTTCGAGATTTAAGTCTTGAAAAATCAAAATTGCACCCATGTATTAGAAGCTAAATTTAAAGAAATTGGTGTTGTCTACAAGCTTTTAGCAACCTTGAATATTAATTTTTAATCAATGATTTTGGTTTTAACAAATTTCTCTAATGTTTTGTCTAGTTCAAATATTTGAAGAAAAACTACTATCTTTATCCTTTAAACCAAGCTCTTTTAAAATCAAGGAAATTGTTATTCGAGAGTCTTGAATCCTCCAAGTACTAAGTGAGTGTAGTTATGTGTCTGAATTAATTAGGTCATCCCGGTTGGATTTGAAGACTTTATTTTGTTACATCTAAGGTAGGAAGGCTCAAGCAAATCATACATGTGTGGACTTTCTTTGGTAAGTATGGTAAGGTTGTAATATCGATTTTATAACCATTTAATGAGACTTACGTTAAGTACGGTAAATTGAAATATAAAATACGTTAATAAATGGTAATATGAAACAGTGAACATTATAAACATGTGAGATATACTTGTTGTCACTTTGGTGTTTCATTTTAATTGGTGTGGTGATAAATGATTCTATGTGAAATATAGTGCCAAGGCTCACCATGTATAATGATATTTTTTGGTTTCTTGACATTTCAGATCTAATGACGTAATCCGTTTTGCCAAATTTTAACATGGTAAGCTCTTTATACGTGTTTGACCTTGTGAATGGTATACAATATGTTTAAAATTAATTTATTTTTTATTGGTTATTATACGAGTATTGTTTAGATTTGAAAACCATATCACATAGATTATTCAAGAAGTTTGGAGTATTTTAACGAGATCGGCTTGAGGTTAGTACCTCAAACTCTGAAATACTTCATGAGTATCATAAGTGTAGTTGTCTTGCATGTTAGTAATTGTAAATTAAAAGAATAAGTAATAAGCATGTATTATACTGATAGTTTGAGGATCGATAGTTATTGATATGCTTAATGAAAATGAAAATGTTTGAATATGTTATAAGCTTTAGAGATTGTATAAGATTGTCTGCATATACATATGTTTATCAAATTGTATGATTTATGTGATCATGACTAACAAAGATCCTGAAGAATACCCAGTGGGCCAATTACACGTGCAGGGGCCAAAAAGTAACAATCAGACATGAAAAGTTTGTTTACGACAAGCTTGGAATGTGAAGGAAAAAGACCAACAAAAAAGAACATTTTATTTTACTTATGCATGAATTTGGATGAGAAATTAAAATTTGCATAAAATTTTATTGCATTCAACAAGCATGTTGTTTATTAAAGTATGCATTCCATTTTAGTCTATAGTTCATTTAGGGAAGTAGTTTACTAAATAGAGTTAGTTTATTAATTAAATTAGTTTATTCATTCAACTAGTTTATTAATCCAACTAGCACTTAATTATTTCATGTATGTTTACTTTATTTAAAGTTTGAATCAAACCTACATTTGTTTCTAGGTGCATGGCGTGTAGATGAAGCTAGAACCAAGGAGGAGTATTCTCAATTTTAGCCAAGAGACAAGTTATTAAAGCTCTTCTATATTCACATATTTAAGGTATTTAAAATTAATTTTTATCCACAAATTTTAGGGTTATTCGAATTCTTTAAAGGAACGTGTAATGAAAAGACCAAGCAACATATGATCATTGGAAAACAACTTTTGTACAATTAACATCACTTTAGAAAGATGTTTTCTCTCCAATTTTTTAAAAAACTCTATCAGCTTCAATTTTGTCTCTTGGTCTTCATCTATTCATTTGTTTATAGTGTTGGCTCCTAACTTTGTTAAGCCAGTGGGTTACGTTTCACCCTTCACTTCGATTCCATCATTTTATAGTGTTGATTTTTAGTTCTATATAGCTAACGGGTCACAATCCATCATACTTGTCAAACCTACAAAACCCACGTCCATATTTCTTTCTATCTTAATTTCCAATATTATCGATTTATATCTTAAAACCAATTCCTCGACAACTAAATTACCAAGAAAACTTAACATCCCAATTGTCACGACAAATAACTTGCAACGACAAGTGATATTCAAAGTTTTTACTCGAATCACGAAAGGACAATAAGTTTATGATTCAAAATTCTCAACCAAGATCGTATCATTTGGTATCAAATTTACGGTGGTTTAGTAAGATTGTAGCTTACTCTCCTTCGGTTTAGTTAAAAACATAAAAAAGTCAAAAAGAAAAAAAGTTCAAACAAAGAGTGAGAAATCTTTTTATCTTTTAAAAAAAATATTTTGGTAGAGATATTTATTTTTTTTATTTTTTATTTTGTCCATTTATTTTCTTTGTAGGACATCTCTTTGTTCTACTCACTTCATATTACCTAATAACCAAGTTTGTTCAGTTTAATTCCACAAGAGACCTTGTAACCATTGAGGGAGTTTCATTAGAACTTGAAAAGGAGTAAGATTAGAAAGAGATAAAAGTGTATATCAAGAGTAAAAACCGTCCCTAGTAAAACACGAGTGTGAGTATATTTTTTGAAGTATAAGGGTGAGGTTTTTATTTTAGTAAGGTTTATTTTTTTTTACTAAACATATATTAAAATTCTATAGGAAACACTGTTAGTGATAGTAATAATGTTAAAATTGATGCAACTAATGTCAATGTTCAAGATATTATCCAATAAATAAACAGGTTGTTGTAACAAAGGTTGGGTCGGATACAAGAGTGGCTAGAACATTTGGAGGAAAGATCTCAAATGAGGCAAAATTCTAACTACAAGAAAGAATATGATGACGAGGTGGTGAATGAACAAGCAAATGAGCAAGCCTTCCAGCAAAGTTTAAGGCATTAATAGCTTTGGTACCAAAGAGCCCGTCCATGAGTAGATGATGATTTAAACAACATCAAAATTAACATTCCATCATTCCAAGACAAAACCGATCATGAAGTTTATCTATTTTGGAAAAAGAAAATTGAATACATCTTTAAGTATCATAATTCTCCAAGCATAAGATGATAAAAGTCTACTTGGTGAACATCCAACACGAGGCATAATGGTGAACATCCAATTTCTACATTAAATGAGATAAAAGTCATGATGCATGGAGGTTCATTCTAACTCATTATCATAGGGAATTGTTCAACAAGCTTTAAAATCTCACACAAGGTAACCGTAATTCTGAGGACCATTATAAAGAGATAGAAGTAGCTATGACCCAAGCCAACATGGAAAAGGATCGAAAATTCATCACGAAAATATTTTTATCTATCCTCGATCTTGTAGCTGTTTTCACTACTGAATTGTAACATTATGTGAAGATTGAAGACATAATTCATATGGTCATGAAGTTGGAAAGACAACTCAAGAGAAAAGGCGTAACCCGTGCCTATAGAGGTTCTATTACCAATGGAGGCAAGGTTCCTACAAATTGAAGTCATCTTTTACCCCTAATGAACAAGGCAAACCCTCAAAGAATACAAAACCCATTGGAGAAACCAACGAAGGAAATAAAACAACTATGCCATCTAGATCCTATAATATCCAATCTTTCAAGTGTTTGGGTGAGGATATATCACAAGTCAATGTCCAAATAGTTACACCATGCTTCTTCAAGGTGATGGAAAGTTGAATAAGATCAAGAAAAGTGATATGATACTCGTTATGTGTTACAAGTTATATGTATTATTACCCGATCGTTATTCTATTAAGAAAGTGATTCCCTAATGTCTTGACCTCTATAATGATGTAACTAGAGATGTGAGACAATTAAAGATAAAATAAAAGTAAACTTGAAGGTATGAGAAAGTAATGAATATGGTTTAGGAGTTACGGATATGTGATGAATATTGTATGAATATGGTGGTAAAAGAAATGAAATAAAAAGGTGGTGGTATGATGATGAAAATGATGTGAGGTTGTATCTGTGCAAGTATGGTGAATTGTAACTCGCTAGCTATAATGAACTAGGAACCAACAAAATATAACTTGATGGAGATAAAACTGGTACGAGTTTAACTCATGATCCACTAGTTATAAGGAGTTAGGAATCAACGGATTAATAAGATTGAATGATTGACGAATAGAAATTTAACTTGATGTCGATAGAGTTCTCACAATAACTATATTGAAAGAAAAGTTTTAAAAAGTGTTTTTTTTTATATCAAAGTGGTGTGTTTACAATGATCTAAAGGTGAATATTTATATATATATATATATATATATATATATATATGCACATATGAAAAGACTTTAAAAAGAGAATAAACACTAATATGCAGCATATGAAAAGACTTTAAAAAGAGGATAAACATTAATCTAAATACACTCGTTTCATCAAGGTTTTTTGTCCCACCCTAATGAAAATTATTTTAATAAATTAAAAATATGGTGAGATTTGAAAAAAGAGAGAATTGTTTGAAAAAAAAAGAAATGGAAATAGAATAGTTTCCACCGGTCACTTTAGTAGGTTAGACACCATAAAAATTATTAGAGATTTAAAAAGCTTGGGTTCGAAGTCGGTTACGCATGAGGAAGGATTATCACCTTGATACGCCCAAAAATTGGTAATCACCATTTTTATTAATGTCAAAAGTTATAAACTTAAGTGCCATTTAAATTACGATTTGGTTATACATACGAATTTATTTTAAAAGCTCTAGTGTTCGAAGAGTAAATAAAAATTACCGACTCCTCCTCAGACTGATAGCCAAGTTTATCCTCAAAAAAGAGAGCACCGCATTAGAAAAAACGAACTCGACTATATACAAAATAAAATGTAAGTATATGCATAAAATTAAAACGTAAACATACAAACGCAAGAAAGTAAAAATAAAAATATATATATGATATGAGTAAAATATTTACTAAATATATAAACATACGTAAGAAAAGAAAAAATATTATTTATATATTAGACAAAATAATGTAGGCTAAATATATATATATATGATAATATATGATAAATTATATACGTAATATTAAATCATATAATAAATATATATTATATCATAATTTAATATATATAGGAAAACATGTATAAAAGTCATTATATATATATTACGTATTAAATTTTTTTTAATATATAATCAATATATACATGTTTGCATAAAAAAATAATAAATATTAACATTATATAAAATATGATATTCACAATTATATTGTATATACATGTATATATATATATGCACTTTATAATCTATAACATATAATAAAATATCAAATATTATACACGAAATCTAAGTTATTATGATAATATAAAATACTTTATACTTTACGTAAAATACTAAATATAATATATAGTATTTTAATAAATTTTAATATACATAAAAACTTAATAAATACTTATATATAAATATACGATAAATATTTTAGTACATAATATAATATTATATGCATATCATTATATAACAAGATTATATACAAAAGTGATATAAATAACATAATTAACAAAAATAACATGAAAGGACCAAGATACAAAATACATATACTAAAAGATTAATATAAAATAAAATCTTGAAATTAAATGATTAAAATAAATAGTGACAAAATTAAAAGAATATACAAGATATAAATCTAAAATATGAAACAAAAACAAAGAAAGGGAAGAAACGGGAGACGGGAAAGAGAGGGTAGTATCACATCGGTATTCGATTATCACAATCAATCGAAGGTAAACTTTAAAAATCTCCTCTATTTTTATTTCGGATTAAAATCGATTTTAAGAAGAAAAAAAGTTTTGATTTTTTAAACGAAAACCTATTTTGTTTTTTATTTCAGATTTGAAGAAAAATATATGAATAAAGATTACAATTTGATTTCTTTGAATCTAAAACTCTCTTTTTATTTCATTTTCAAAAAGCTTCCTCCCTTTACATATGGTGGATTACATCTATTTATATTGGATTTTTTCTTGATGTGCAAGACATGAATAGTCTCTTGATACTATTAATGATATTTAATCTTTTCTTTGTTCGTAAGAATTGATAAAATATTTTCTTTATTGTTTTGTATGATTCCTTGTGGTGATCGAATGAGATGTCGTACGACTATCCTAAAAGACTGGTGGGTGAACCACGTGGTCAAAATTGTTGAAGATAAAGAGACTCAATCGGTGAAAAAGATCTTGATCGTTGAATTTGGGTTAGTGAGTTACCCGAACAAAAATGGGTTATGACACTTGTCTTTATTTGTATCTTTGATGGTTGGTTATCATAGTGTTTTTAGGATGAATTTTGACTTAATAGGTTAATTATAGTCTTAATTTCATCCAAATTAAGGGGTGACTCTTTGGTTGCATTACTTTACTTGTAAATGAATATAAAGAGGATAAATGTAGACATAGGATGAATGTGAACATCCTACACATCCAAATCAGCTTCTTTTCAAATTTCATTCTAATTTAATCACTTAATTGTGATAATAAGTGACATAATTCAGCCTTCATTGCATGATTCTTTACATATCAAGTGAATGACCTTTATTTGGTTGATAAAGTCAACCTTGAATGGTGAATTAAGAAGGCTTGAATAAATTGCTCTCAAAGAATACGAACAACACTTGAATTTAGATAAGAATTTATCCTTAAATTGCCTTGATTAGGTTAATAAAGGTCTTTAATGATTTGTATCTTGTTTGAATATGAAAGGATTCTTCCTTGAATCAAACTCATCCAAATCATTCTTGTACGAAATTCCCTAAATTAAAATTCATGCATGATTATCTTAGATAAATCAATCATATCTCAAACTCCTAATATCGGGTTAAGGTTGTACAAAAGGTATTAGAAAATTAAGAGATAGAGGAATAAACTTTAAGAAAACTTCAAGACTCAAATCGGCCTATATGTAATTCAAAATTAACAATCAAGATGACCCATATTTTTATATTTGATGTAACTATTCATCTCCCTTCAAGCACCTAGACACAAATATAAACTTTATTCATTTTTAATTAATATATGCATGAAAAAAAATTTAGAGTTAGTTTCTCAAAAGTGATTTTGAAATCAAAAATTATTTCAGGTAAAAGCAATACAATTTTTACTTTTGTCCTAAAATATTTTTTGAAACATAAAATTACTATTTTTAAATTTTATCTAAAAGAGCTTTCGAATAAAGTTATTCATTGGTCCTATTTATATAACTAATTCTGTAATGATTTCAAAACAATTAATATCCAATTCTGTAGTAATTTCCGACACTCAAATTTTAAAGCAACTAATATATTTTTCATTATCATTGATATTTAATTTATTGACAAATTAAATTAAATTAGGTACTACAGATAGGGATGGATAAAACTCGATCTGACTCAAAAAACTAAATTATTCAACTCAACTCAAATCGATACAAAAATATTAAATTCATTTTGATTCGACTCAAAAAATTTCAAATAAAGTTCGAGTTAAACCTCTCAATTATGATAGTCGTGTGTGTATATATATGAGATATTATCAAGTTACACATTGTTAAACTCTTCAAGTTTTATACATTTTTGGATCGATTAGAATTGATGATTTATATTAACAGTTGGTTATATAAAGATTATCATTTGAAAAAAAATGATTTAATCTAAATCATTCAATGATCCAAAAAATATGTAAAACATAGAGAGTTTTACATTGTGTAACTTGATTCTCTCTCTATATGTATTACATATGAAAAAAATGTGTTGTATATGATTAAAAAAATATTTAAGTTAGAACTAATTAATATTATAATTTCTTAAATGTTTATAATTAAATTTAAAAAAATTGAACTCGATTAAAAAAATCCAAATCCGGTTTGAGCTAAAATAAGATTCATCAACCCGTTTAACTCAAAAAAAATTATTCAACTTGATCGAAAGTTAATCCCTAATTATAGAGACCTATTATAGGAGCAACTCATCTAACCAATTTTGACATTTATAATATTAAAATTCTAACTTTAAACCTTATTTAAAAAATCTAATATTTTATTCTACTAAACTAAATAATTTAAATGTATATTACATTTTCTAAAATTAGTGTGAAACTCGTCTTAATTCCTTTTCCCATGCACATTTCGATAAATCAAGTCGGTTTAAATTGCCGTCATTCATTATGACATAAAAATTTGTTAATAAAACAAATGGCTTATAAAGTGGATTCTTTAATTTTTTTTTAAATTATTTTATATTATTTTTTAATATTAAAAAATAAGTGATATATAATATCACAATACCATGCTATCACCCACTTAACCCGTTACAAAAAGAGTCAATAAGTTTGATGGAATATAAGTTTATGGTTACTTATCAAAATATATATATATATATATATATATATATATATATAAGTTCATGGTTGAGAGAAAAAAGTCCATAAGCCGATATGACAGAAGAGTATATTATTTATTTTAAATAATATGGTCTTAAAAATAATAAATTATAAATTTCTAGAAAGATGAATAATTTAATTATAATAATTTTAAAAATTGTAAGATTTAAAATATAATCAACCTTTTAAATTTAAAGGGACAATCGCCTCTGGACCCATGTTATGTTTTTTTTTTTATCTTTTATTATGAAAGTGATATTTAAATTATTTCTTAGTAACTTTCAAAAAAATACTCTCCAGATAGAGAGGTTATTAGGTGAACTTTGTTTATCATGTCATCTATGATTTAAACAATTAGAACCGTTCATCTTTAAATAATTACTTAATAACTATACACCTATTAATTATATGTAGGAAAGAGTTGATGATTGAGAGAAATTATATTATGGGTAAGTCCCACCACGTGTCCATGAGACCAACCACTAAAAATCACCCATCTCAACAATTTTTCCATGTCATATATTTTTCTCAAGTGAATCTTCACTTGAAAAAACTGTTTTTAAAATGAATTAACAGTAAATATGAGTGAAGATTCACTTACGAAAATATGACATGGAAAAAAATGATCAGATAGATGGTTTTTAGTGGTTGGTCCCATGGATAACGTGATGGGACTTACCCATGATATAATTTCTCGATGTTTGACCTTAAAAAAATGTTGAGATAAATAAATCTTATTAATTAAGACCAATAATAACGTGATGAATAAAATTTATTTAAAAAAAAATTCCTTCAAATAACTATTTTCCTAGTTTGTTTCTACACGTCATGTTGAATTTTCCATATATTTTTGCCCTTTAGTCCTTTTACTTTTTGATTAAAGGCGCCATGTGGTGTGTTCTAACAAGTATAGTGTGTACGCAACTTTTTTTAAACAATATTGGGAATAATAGAGACTAATATGGGAAAAATAATAATGTTTGGCCATGATTTGTCTCATAAAAATAGTAAAAGGATTAAAGTGGGGAAATGTATATAATTTAGAGATCAAATAAAGCATTAAGACTTTATAATATTTAAAATAAAAATATATAAATAAAATTAATTATACCGAATGTCCTCAAACCATTATCTCATTTTGATTAATCTTTAAACTTCATTCTAATAAAATCCCTAATTTATGATTATCATTCTAATTAGTCTTAAATCATGTTGTTTTAAAAAAAATAGTTTCAAAACTAAACATTCCAAATTTATTCTCAAATTGGTATATACTAATCATGATTATTATTAATAATTTTTTTAAATTTTTGCATAAACGATAATTAATGTTGTCTCTTGTCTCCCCCAAATAATTATTTAGAATTAAATTTAATTATTTTCCGTTATGTTAGTTTGTTTATAATTTCTTTTTATGTTTCAAAGTTAAAATCAATATTATATTTGAATTTAATATTAATTATTATTTATGTCATATTATATTATTATATAATATACATTGATATTATATAATATTTAACATTTTTAATAATTTTATTAATATGATATTTTAATAATTTTAGCATATACAGGTAATTTGTTAATGAATTTAAATTTTTTTTAAAATTTGTGGATTAATTTAAAATTAGAGTTATAACTTAAGTATGAAATTAAATTTTTTTAAAATTTTGGGACCAATTTAAAAGGATAGAAGGGATTCAAAAAATGGTTTGCAATCGTTATAACGATCATTATTTAACAGTAATATCGCCGACAAAAACCGTTAATAGCATAAATAATTGTGGGATTCAAAATGATTAGACCAATAACGATCAATAAAAGTCATAATTTAACGATTAACGATCAATAGAGATAATAACCACGCGTTATTCCTGTTATTTTAAAAACTCTCCAAAAAATAAGAATCATTAGTCAAATTTCATTCCAAAAGTTCAAAAATTCAAAAGAAAATCATAAAATAAATTATTATATTTGTATTTATATTTATTATGATTTACAATAAGTTGTGCGAGTTTAAAACAATTTCACGACTGTGACACCTGCACTGATCGCAACGATAATTGTTATGTTTGTAACTGTGATAAATACAATACGATCAAAAAACGCAACTACAAACGTTTTTAATTCCCTGAATGAATCATAATTTAAGAATAAAACTAAAACGATTAAAAGTTTATAGATTAAATTAGACTCACCATTTAAATAATATAATAATATTTTATATGAATTCAAATCATTATATTAATATGCGAAATATAATTATTTATTTACTTAATAAAAAATCATCCGGTGTTACAGTTTTATCATCCTCACGAGAATACTACGTAAATTTTTTACTAATAACTTCCAAAAAAATCCTGTCTAAACAATTATTTTCCTAGTTTGTTTTCGTCCACACGTCACGTGAAACTTTCCGTATGCTTTTGCACAAAGATTAGAAAATCAGACCAGCTTACCTCACACCATGCCAAATGCCAAGCTTCTGTTGGTAGGTTTAACAGCGAGGACTGGTCGTTGGAGTTCAAATCCAACAGAAACTCAGGCAATCAATGTCTTCATGTGACTTATGAGTTCTGTCTAGGCATAGGAAAGGAAACCACGTCTCTTCCTTACAGTCTGTAGAATGATTGATGAGTTATCTTCTAGAAAAAAAAATCTAAATTGCATATTGGTAAAGTTTTCAGTTTTATAAACTAAAATGATTTTCTAATATCAGGATAAAAACTGTGCAAGTGGACGTGGTTACTCCATCTATGGAACCAAGTACGAATGGTAGGCTTCTGTCACATTCATTCATTTTAACTCCTTTTATCTACATATTTTTCCTGGTAGATGTCATTTCATTCCTTAGAATAAGTAGTAATTCTCTCAGAAATTCATGTTCTTTTAATTCCTTGTTTCAAGCTTCCGGCTTATAAAATCTCTGCTCATCTTCTCTCTGGGTGATCGAAGAGAGAAAAAAGAAGGAAAAATATGAGTTTCAGAGATGATTCTGAAGATGGGAAGGATCTACGGAAGCCATTTCTGCATACCGGAAGCTGGTATCGAATGGGTTCCAGGATGGGCTCAAGTATGCTGAGCTCTTCTCAAGCTATTCGTGATAGCTCCATTTCTGTTGTAGCCTGCGTTTTAATTGTGGCTTTGGGTCCTATCCAATTCGGTTTCACTGTAAGTTACTACTTATTTTCTTTCTTTTCTGGTTTAGATTTTGAGTTTAGTGGAAGTTCTGAACTGGGTTTCGTTTGTTTGTAGTGTGGCTACTCTTCTCCTACACAATCTGCAATCGTCAAGGACCTTGGATTAACAGTCTCGGAGGTACAAATCATTACTGTTTTTTTTTTTTTTTGGTTTGATGTCTTGACTCGGCTAATAAGTTCTAATTTTGGGGACAGTATTCTGTATTTGGTTCTTTATCAAATGTGGGAGCCATGGTTGGAGCAATAGCCAGTGGTCAGATTGCAGAGTATATAGGTCGAAAAGGGGTAATCAAATCAGTGATTTATCTTCACAGAATCACAGTTTTGTTTTGATTTTTGATTTGGGTTTACTAAGTTCAGTTTCTTTTTTTTTCTTCATTTCAGTCTTTGATGATTGCTGCTATTCCTAATATAATTGGATGGCTTGCTATATCCTTTGCAAGAGTGAGTTCCTTGTGATTATGTTATCCAAAATCGATCATTTATGCTATAATAAAGCTTGCTGCATTTTTCAGGATTCATCTTTTCTTTACATGGGAAGATTGTTGGAAGGTTTTGGTGTGGGAATAATCTCATATACGGTAATGGAAAACCATGCTTTGGTAATTAGGATTCGAATTTTGTACCATGGCATTACTGAGAATATTGATTGTTTTTGCATGTGCAGGTGCCTGTGTATATAGCTGAGATCGCGCCTGAAAACTTGAGGGGAGGCTTGGGTTCAGTGAATCAGGTTTGCTCTGGATCTGTTCACCATTAAGTGTTGATGAATAATTGAATGTTCACTTGTTGGACTACTGAAAATATGAATGTTATATTATGTAGTTGTCTGTCACAATCGGAACAATGGTGGCCTATTTGCTAGGACTTTTTGTAGAGTGGAGGATTCTTGCAGTTCTAGGTAATCATCGGCCACCGCCGTCATTCTATGACCGCATCATCATTTATTGAAACCATTTGCAGCATTCTTTGGAGGAGTGAAATGCTATTTGTGTTGTTTGGCAGGAATTATTCCTTGTACAGTATTGATACCAGGTCTATTTTTCATTCCGGAATCTCCACGATGGCTGGTAAGCTTGAGAAGTAGGTTACCAAGTTTTATTACTCAAGCATGCTCACATTGATACTCATGATCATCTGATTCTGGTTTCCTTCCCTTATTTTTAGGCAAAAATGGGAATGACCGATGATTTCGAAGCTTCTTTGCAAGTTCTCAGAGGTTTCGATACTGATATTTCTATTGAAGTGAATGAAATCAAGGTAATAGTAAGCAGTTAAACAGCCTGTTCTTCAATTTCACATCTTTCAACTTGGTTTTAAAACTATGATTCATTTTTATAAATTGTTCTGTTTTAAATTCACAGAGATCTGTAGCATCATCAACTAAAAGAAATACACTTCGGTTCACAGAACTAAAACATAGGAGATATTGGTTTCCATTGATGGTACTTTAAATAGCAATAATATGACTTGGCCTAGGTAACAACCACACTATTACTAGTTTTGATGGACCCGATATCTTTCAGGCCGGAATCGTACTACTTATGCTTCAACAACTTTTAGGCATTAATGGTGTTCTATTCTATTCCAGTACCATTTTTGAAGCTGCTGGTAAGCTTAAGCTTGTTTACACATTATGGTAACATTTCCCAGACAAGAATTCTTGAAACTTTTAATCATTACTGTCGGTAAGATTAAACATGTTTACACAGTATGGCATAATGGCATTAACCTGATGATGTGAACCTTTGAGCAGGAGTTAGATCAAGCAACATAGCTACTTTTGCACTTGGTACCGTTCAGGTATAGTTTGAACAAGTGCCACCAGCCTTTTTTTTTTTCTTCTTTTACATCGTATTTTTTGGTTCATAATGAAAAAATTCTAAATCTGAAATATTGTGAATGTCGGAATTATGTGCGGTCAGGTCATTGCTACTGCTGTAACCACATGGTTGGTGGACAAAACCGGACGTCGGCTCCTACTTATCGTAAGTTTAATTTTATTGGTGCATAAGCATATGCATATCGATGTATCACTCTCCGCTTAGTTTACTACAATCATAAGAGATTATAGTTTCCCTTTTACTTATTTCAGGTCTCCACTTTTGGAACAACTCTTAGCCTCCTAGTTGTTGCTGTTTCATTCTTTTTAAAGGTAGTGGATTCTTGTATTGACAAATGTCAATACCCCACAGACATGGAAATTCATATACTATTCAATCTATGTTACTCAGACTTGGTTGTGAGTGTTTGATGATTGAACCAGGATGTGGTATCAAGTGATTCTAGCTTTTATAATATCATGGGCATCTTGTCTGTCGTTGGAGTTGTGGTATGTTATTGTTCCTTTTTCTTCTGCTGCTGCTGTTAAGAGACGATTGTCTAACTTGTTCCTTTTTCCCAGGCACTGGTGATTACTTTCTCTCTGGGAATGGGGCCAATTCCTTGGGTTATAATGTCAGAGGTATTGATCGCTCGAATTCATTCGATTCTATAGATGACTATGATCTTAACAAATGCTGGTTTCCAAATGACTTGTCTACCACGATCTCACTTGCATCTTTTAATATGCTCATTTCCCAATTGTAGATTCTTCCGGTAAACATAAAGGGTCTTGGCGGAAGCATAGCGACACTTTCGAACTGGCTCTGTGCGTGGATAATTACAATGACAGCCAACCTGCTTTTGGACTGGAGCAGCGGAGGTATGTGTGCCAATTTTGGATGCCAACAGTATATTATTAAACTTCCACAGAGACCTGTAGGAGCCGAGCTATTGCTCGTATTCAGTAGGAACTAACTCGAGCTCCCTTCACCTTCAACAGGAACCTTTACGATGTACATGCTTGTAAGCGCTTTCAGTATCGTATTTGTGGTACTTTGGGTCCCCGAGACAAAAGGCAAAACACTGGAAGAAATCCAACGGTCTTTCAGATAAGCTTTTTTTTTTCATTTTCACTTTACAGGCATACAATTCCTGCCATTCTCCACCTTTTGTAATGATCTCAATTGGAGATCTTTAGCTCTAAATTTTTGTTTATATCATCTTTCTTTGGACTTGAAAGCATTTCTGGCCAGCATCTATTGTACCTGGCTTGTATTTCTACATCGCTTGCTATTGCTACCCAGGCACAATAAGTTATTCCAAAGACATGAAAAAGCTATAAAAACAAACGAAGTAATCATACATGCATCAATACTAGACAGTACATTCGAGTTCGAATAACATAGGTTCAGCTAAGTGGGTACCTAATAACTCTTCATTGCTTTGTAACGAATACATATGTTTGGAGCAGCAGGAAAGCAAGCATAACTAATCAAAGTATTGTCATTGTGGTCCTTTACCACTCCATAAAGGTGTATTATACATCGATTATAGAACAAAATGTGCAAGTCTTCATGGTAGAAATCTAGACATGCAAGAACTGCAGGAAATGGAACTCAATGGCATCCCAAATTTGACAACATGCAGAAGACATCAAGAAGCAGATAAAGAATGTTTGCCTCTCGATGCTAAGGTCGTGATATTCGTCTTAAGCGCACCTCCGGAGATTGCCATTAAATTTTTGGACAGTGAAAACACCAGTTTTCCCCCATATCATCCTGTTTTTGATACACACCTAAACGCCTTATCGTCCGCTCCTTTACGTGTCCTCACCACATGAAGAAGCTTATACTTAGCTCGCTTCCTATACATAGAATTGTTTGAAAGCAAAACCGCAGAACCTCCTACTCGAAACAAACAATTGGGTATCAGCATGGATTTCTTATTCCCAAAATACCAATTCTGAGTAATATTCTCAGTACTCACAACAACATACGTATTCCTATGGACCTGCAACAAATCCTTAGCAAGATCAACAGCAAGATCAACAGAACTACACCCTATCCCACCTAGATGAAAAATCCTAATATTTTCCCTCAGCTGATAATAGTGGATTCTAATTACAGCAAAATATGAAAAGAAATGGATTAAGATTAAAAAAAAAAGTAACTGGATGAGAAAAAAAACAATTGTGTTTTCTCAAAGACTTATCTTACATTAGGGTTTCCCCTAACTTAATACAATCACAAAACACAACGTTTAAAAAAATAAAAATAAAAAAACACGGTTACAACGACTCTATTTAATTTAAAATAAATTCTCTTAAAAAAATTTATATCAATACTCTCTCCTTAAGCATATCCTTATCCTCAAGGATTGAAGTAAGAAAAATTTATCTGTAACTTCTAGAAGAGTTTCATGTGATATCTTCTGAAAATGAATTTGTCCGTTCGATAAAACTTTAATTATAGCTCAATTTCCTTTTTTAACTTTACGTCTATCAATAATTTTCAATAATTCCTTAAGAATAGTACCATCCAAAGTCACCGTTGGTAATGTTGGTTGCACCAAATTAGAGAACCCAAATCATCTGTCTTTTTCTCATGTCTTCATTTATGCCCCCACTTCAAATTAGAGGGTTTAGGGTTTTAGGTTAGGGGTTTTGGTTAGGGTTTAGGGAATTAAGGGTATGGTATATTTTTTAGGGTGTAGGGTTTAGAATATAAAAAATAAGGGTTTAGGATTTAAAATTTATTTTTTTTACAAAATACAAAGGAGGCAAAGAAAAGAGGCCAATGATTTTTGTTCCAAATTAGAAGCAACATGTTTTTTTAAAATGTGAAACATAAAAAATGGAATGCATTCTAGACTCTGAGGGTAACTTCAACTTATAAGCAATTTTTATCACTTTAGTCTCAACTAGAAAGAGTTAAAACCATTTAGGATTAAGTTTTTGATTCTGCTTGGATTGCATGGATTGTTTTCTATAAGACTGAAGCTTTAAATACACTAAATCTGTAACGCCCAAAAATGGGCCTAGAAGTTAGTGGATCGGTTTAGCCGGTTAAGCCTAGTTCGAGATTAAATGATTAAAAAATTGGTTTTTAATTGAAATAAATCATGGGAAATATTATAAAATCCTTATTTAATATAAATTTGACTTTGGTCAAGCCAATTTTGAAAATTGACCCTCGAATCCCTAAAATTTCAAAATTAGTGACTAAATTGTAGAAATTGAAAACTTGAGGACAAATTTAAAAACTAAGCAAAAACTTTGAATCATTAAGGGAATTTGATCCAATTATAATTCTAGTTGATCTAATCATCCAAGGACCTATTTAATTAACTCAAAACCCAAGTTTTAAATAATAAAACCCAAATTACTTATTTAATAATCCTAAAAACCTTATTTTATCTCAAAACCTAAACCCTTTTTTTATTTTCGTTTTTCCTTTTCTCAAGGAAAAAAATCACCAGCTTTTGAAGGTAAAACTCTAAACTCTTTAATTAAAATCATTTCTTTAATTATCCTTAAAGTTTCTTCTTCAAGAAATTTAGTTTTTCAATCGTTCTCTTCTTCAAAAACCTTGGAAGTTGATTGGATCAAATTTATAGGTTAGGAATCATTCAAACCTCTGAATCCAATAGTTCTTTACAGAAATTCCCAAGTTCTTGGCTTGGTAAAAATCGTTTTAATCTTTTTTTTAGAAAAATCGATTTTTGGGTAAAAAAATATACAATTTTCGTTCAAAGGCTTTACTCACTGTTTTTGGAACATAATTACATAATTTTGAAGGTGTTAGGATGTTTATAAAGTGTTTTTAAAGTTCCTAATCCCGGACTAAAGGTTTAAGAGAAGTTTGGATGATTTTTAAGGGTTTTCGATTAAGGTTTTGTTAGGTTTAAAGAGTTGTCTGACTTGGGGTTTGTTGTGTGCGATTCGGAGCACTAAATCCTTAGTTTTTAATGCTTGAAACAGGGCAAAAAGTAGGTGATCTCGTTTGAAGTGATATAGTGAAGTTTCGGTAACTTTTTGCGCAAGGAATCGATTATCGGTGAGTGGATTTGAGAGTAGGCTACTTCGACAGTGTTTTAACTTTGTTTTCAAAGTGATGGTAGTGTAGGGTAGGTGTGAGAAACCTCCTTATACTCTGAAATAAGTTTTACGTTTGCTCTCGTAAATCAGTATTCCCATATTATACTATTTTCTATGTGTTAGTCATGCTTATTAAATAATTCTGCATATGTATTTATGCATGTGAACAAATTCTCATGTGATTGTTTTTAAATTGATTTGAATGATTCCTCGGTTTATTTTCAAAATAAGTAAAATATGGTTTTTATCGGTTTATGCAAATTATGCATGAGATAGAGGAATCCATGTGATTTAGCTATTGTTTTGTTGTAAAACTTGAGCATTTGGTTTTATTTTGCGTTAGATATTAAGTTGATGGGCATGAGATAAGTTGATCGATCAATAGGATGTAAGTGCACTATAAATACAAATTCGTTTTTAAATTCCTTGAGTGGTGCATTAGAGGTTAGCATAGTGCTGTGTGATATAACTGTTACCTTATCACATTTGGGTATGACGAACTATCCCGGAGACCAAGGTGTGATCTTTAGATTGTGATAGTCAATCTGTGTGAATTGGTGTACGATGCTATTCACATGTTTTCCGTTTATCCCAACGTTTGGAGGTAAATCCATTCGTGTCACTTAACCAACATGAGAAAAACGCAAGTATAAACGATTTACTATTTTTGGTACAATTTATGAATTATATGTGTTTTAATAACGAGCTCAATGATTTTGAGAGCATTGCTAAGTGAAGCATGTAAGCCTTGTTTTGTGACATATGCCATATGTAACCCCCTAAACCCGATCTAGAAGAAATAGGTCGAATCTAGAAAGTCACGTTTGAAAACTTTACCCTCAAGAAACAAATTTTAAAAAAATATATATACTTTAATTTAAAATAAAACCATAGTGATAACATAAATATCTCAAATATGTCAATGTTTACAAAATAATAAATAATAACTTGAATAACTAAAGTAGTTTCGTTTTGATAATGAAAAACTGAATAAAATTTGAGATTCTCCAAATACCGTATCGCCTAAAGTTCAAAGATCTGTAAGAGAAAAGCTAAGAGGGGGTAAGCTAAAAAACTTAATGTGTCTCTAAGGTGCAAAAAAAAACACGGTTTATAAAATTATTTCTCAAAAGTAACGTTTTTCAAAAACTAAAATACGGTTCACACAAATAATTTTCTCAAGAATAAAATAGTTTGGAAAAATGCAAATCATAATGTATGAATGATATCATACGCACAACACAAATCCCAACTACAGCGTCACCAATCTGAGTGGAGGAGTTCCCCAGAACCCTCACCTACAATGTCACCAAAATCTCAGGGTGGTCTTAGGTTTCCGGAAAGCTGCCACGACTTCCTCCGTACACAATCCCATCCCATGCACACAATATGATGTAACATGATTTGAAAATCCGAAAACAATCACAATTCAATCCGAAATCACAATTTGTCTGAAATCTCAATTTATCCAAAAACAAAATTCACAAGATATAAAAATCCATATTTACCTCAAAAGTGTGAAATCTCAAATCTAAAAAGTTTAATATTTCTAAAAACATAATGATATGTATGCATGATAACACAAGTGCACAATCAAAGTCATAGTACAAATATTAGACATGCTAGCAAAACACGATTTATTTTTTAAAACACAAAATATTAAGCATGTCACAGAAAATACATTTTTCGGAAAAAAAACGCATATAGCACTAGTAAGAGAACACACCTTAGCCATCTTGAACTCGAACAGAAATAAAGAATGAAAATATAGGCTTTACCGCTTTAGAGAATCTTGATGGAAGAAAATAATTGAGGATTTTCTCTTAGACCAAAATATGTATTTATAGAGAAAAATAACTAATTCCAATTAGAATTAAAATTCTATTAAACCATAAAAAAGTTAATAAAATAATAATAAAAAGATTGATTATAGATAAACTTTTTCAAAAAAAATAATTAATCCCAGTAAAAATAAAATTTAATTTAAAAACAAATTGTTTATCCAAAAGTCATCAAATATCAAAACATCACTTTAGTTTTTAATCTTTAAATTCAAATTTAAAACTTTCAAAATTTTATAATCTTATCTCAAAAATATTCCCTCAAATTTAGAAAATCAATTTAAAAACCTCAAGAAAAATTAGGGTTTCAGAAATTGGAATCCAAAAATTAGGATTAATTTCTGGGGTGTTACACCATATGATGAACACTTGCTGATTTTTTAATATATTAGTGACATGATAATCACAAGTGGTTTTCTTGAGCATGACTTGATTTTAAATTGTTTTACCGTATAATATGGGCTGCATTACAAGTAGTTAAAACTTGTTTTATAATTCACTCACTAAGAGTAAGCTTAACCTCTCTCTTTTCCTTGTAATGCAGATAAAAAGTGAGACGGTCATCTAGAAAAACAAGGAAGTTAGTAGTGTTATATTTCATATTTTAGCTCAAGTATGTTGATTTTAAATTTAAATCTTAAGTAGTTTAGTGAACAATGGTGATGAGGAACCTTACGACATATAAGTTTGGTTATTGAACAATTGGATATTAAGACTTGCATATTGGTACGTTTGCTTTTATGTTATTAAAGTCTTTGGATTTGATTCACACCTTGATTGTGCTTAATCATGTTGAGTTATGATATTTAAGAATACTTATACCGATTCATGTTATGAACATGGAACTAGGATGATTGACATCTAGAAATCTTGTTGAATTATATGATTTATGCCCTATAGGTGAATAAATGCATCTAGTATATGTTTGGCCACGTTTTAGGCTTGAAACCTAAGTAAATTGTTGTTTTTGGGTAAGAGGTTCCGATACCTCTTCATAGGGTATCGATACCTAGGCAAAAACACAATGATTTTCTGAAAAATTAAGCCTAGGTATTGAAACGACATAAACTGGTTTCGAAACAGTAGTATGAAAATCATCAGGCATATCGATACACTTCACTCTGGTTTCGATACCGACCTTTACAATATCAAATGGTATCAGAACGGTTCCTCAGGTGTATCAAAACGCAGGCTTGTTGCACAAGTATATCGCAACTAGTGTAGTTTACCCTTATAATTTTTGTGGTCGAAAAATTTAAAAATAAAATTATATTTTTATTCTCTGTCATTTAATTTTAATTTAATTATACCGATATAAGTTAATTTTTTTTATTGATACTTATTTACACTAATGCAAGTTAGTTCTTGTTTACTTAAGTATAATATTATTTTTTCATTTACTTAAGCATCAATATTTATTTATAATAGTATAAGTTAGTTCTTTCATGAAATATAAATTAAACATGTCAAACTTTTACATTTCTCTTGATTCATAAAAGGTAAATGGTTTTTTTGGTATTTAAAAGAAAATATTCTTGGAATTTTTATTTCTCTTTTAAATAGATTAATTTTCAAAATCAAAGTGTTCGAGAATTAGTTTTTCAATTCTTAAAAATAAAATATTTTTATTATAACTTAATTTATTTTGTATATTATTATATTAACCAATTTAAATATTATTTAAATTCACTTATTTTATTTTACGATTAACGTGACAAATAGAAATATAGTCAACGTGATATCTTTTAAGGTTCAAGTACAATTCTTTTAAGAAATCACGCTCACTTTTGATGTTCTAGAAAAACAGAGATAGGATATGTGCTGAAATTGATATTATTGACGGATAGTTAATTTGTGCTGAACTCAAATAGTGAATGAGCGGAAAAAAAATAATTATTGTGGAAGTTATGTTTGTTTGTACTTAGTATAAATTTAGTTATCGATTTTGAAAATTAATTAATATAGTAATATACGTTTTCGGGTTATAAACTTATGATCACTCCAACGTTAAAAGCTGTTAATAGTTAATTGAAAAATAATTTTAAACAATAAAAAGACGATAAATTACCTATATAATCCCTAAATAATTATTATTTTTTATATATCTAATTTAACTTTTAAAACTTTAAAATTTTATATTTTCGTTATCATTCTAAAATGAAGACATAACTTGATGGATTTTATCTCATTCTCTCTGGTTCCCACTTTATTCTCTTGTAGTCTTTATTCTCTACCTTTTAACTTTTCGATTCTATTAATATATCACAGTGAAAGCCTGATTGTATTAACATATCACAGTGAAAAAGCACCCAGATGTATTTAAGAAGAAAATAAAGGGCTCAGAAGTGCAAGATAACACTACTTAAACAATCTTATCGTGGAAGTAATAATTCACTCAAAAATCTTACACAGCAAAGTAAAGAGACAAGCTTACTTCTGTTCTGTGTCGAAGGAGTTCTCTTGCTAGTGAAGTATTCCCAGGACAATGTCAGCACCTGAGTTATCAACAAAGAGTAAAGCTTTCTTATGGGACTTATGTTTCTTCCCATCAGATCCCAACATTCGTTCTTTAAAGAGGTCAAAATCATCTACTTATAGTACATAAAAGAACGATTTTTTTTATGCAGTCAAATTTCTGTGAAATATCCAATAAAGACTAACACAAATACACAATGCAAATCAAGATTTCATAGGGAAGATTCTTTCCTCAATTACCCTCCATGGTCTTTGTATTTTGTTGCGACTCATCCTATAAAATTTAATAATTGTTCTTTTATGATAAAGATCAACGCAGGTACAAGATCCCCAGTCAAATATGTTTGCAGCTAGAACACCTTCAATTAAAGTAAGCAACCTTGCCTCCTGCAAAAGTTGGAGAATTTATGAAAACCGTAAAATAGTGGCAAGGACAGTGCAATAGAACTGGTAGTGTGCATTATGCAACACGAACTGAAGATCTTGACTGAAATTTTTATTAACCTAAAACAACATTTTTCAAGTAAGAATGAACAAAATTGAGGCAATGTCAATTTACAACATCTACATAGTAATTTTTGTTACTCTAAGGCTCCCTCAAGGAGGAAAGGACTAAATTTTTCAAGTTAAGTCTTAATTTTGGAATGATGACGAAAATATAAAATTTTAAATTTTTGAAAGTTAAATTAGATATAAAATAAAAATAAATAATTATTTAGGGATTATATAAGTAATTTATTCTTTTTTATTGTTTAAAATCATCTTTTCGTTAATCATTAACGGCTTTTAACGTTGGAGTGATAATAAATTTATAGCCCGAAAATATACGTAGCTATATTGGTTGATTTTTAAAATCGGTGACTAAATTTATACTGAGGACAAACAAATATGACTTTCGCAATAATTAACTCAAAGAAAAAGAAAAAATGATTTAGGTTTTAAAAAGCCAAAAAAATGTATTGCATACGAGAAGTTCGTGAGGAGAAAAGGTTTTGGCTTTGGAGATTCACAATGGAAAAAAATTTAATTTATCACCCATTTTTTTTAATTTAGTTTAATTTAAATGTAATTGTTTTATATTTTAAATTAAATTTAGATAATTAATTGAAATGATGTGTCATTGATTGATTGGTTAAAAAATGTGTGTTTTTGACAAGCTTATTTTTATATTTATTTAGAGGTGAAGGAGAATACTCTAAGAGAATACATACTCTTACATGATCTTGAACCTGAAACCTAAGGGGATGAGAGTAAGTGAATAGCTTTGACCAACCGACCATCAACACTTACTCTTAATTTTTTTTTATTTGAACAAATAAAATGAATTAAAGAAATAAAATAAATTAAATAATAACATAATGATAGTTTAGGGTCTATTTTGCCCAAAATATATTTTAGGTTTTTAAAGTTGAAAAAAAATAGTTTGAGGACTGTTTTATTTAAGCCATACAAGAAAAGGGAAGATGAGTATCTTTAGACATTAGGTGAATTATCGGATCTCTTTGTGTTAAAGAATTTAATACTTATATGATTTAAACATTCATTATACAGCTTGATATTCATGTTCCTGCTTATGTTGAATTGGATTCTATATTCAAATAGGAACCTACAAACAATAATTCATGCATCTATATTATAGTCGCTAAGTATGTGTACACATATGATCTCTATATGCTACGTTGGGATGGTGCTTTCAGGGTTACTGTTTGATTAGGTGAACCGGAAGCCTGCACCAAATATAAGCGGCAGCACGGTGTTCCATCGTCCGGGTGCGTTTCTACTGACCTCGGCAAGTTCCGGAGCTTATTGAACAAATTCAACGGATCATGCATGAGGCCAAAATGCGCGTCCGGGTCGCCTATTTGTGAAAGCTTAACATGAGAGAATCCTAGAGATGGCAGGAGATGATCAGGCCAATCACTATAGAAATGGAAAGTGGAACTTGATAGTGTTGTTGATGCTTTGTTCATGAAATCTGCTAAGAGAACTGTGTGGGTGAGGGTACACTTCTCGCCTACGATCTTCAGCACTTGCATGGCTTGAGAGTTTGAGAGGTAGTAGATGATGCCTTCCAGAACCCATACCGTATTCTTTTCCGGCACAAACCCGGAGATCTGTAGCTTTTCAAGCCAGTCATTCTCTCGAATATCGGCTGCTACTCTGGTTAAGGACTTGGCCATCAACCGAAGATGTTCCGTGGACTTGAGAGCCTCCTCAAGAAGAGCAGCTTTCACTTGCAGAACTTCAGGGAAGTCTACTTCAAATACATCACTTTCTTTCAAGCAGCTTAAGCGATATGCCCTTGAGTCCATTCCTGCAAATATGCCCGGTGTTTTAAAATTGTAATGTATTTCATTGTTTAAATCCCCCTGTTCCCTAATTTGGAGCTTGTCCTGTTCTTCGGCACTAAAATTATACTGGTATTTGTGTAGCATTTGTTGAATTTTTAGTCATTAGTCCTACTGGTTCAGCAATCTAATTCAGTAACTATCAATGTGACAGCAGCATATAAGTCCGAGTGATTACTAACCTGCACCAAGGAGAACAACTTGAGCTGTACCGCCCGATGAATCGATAACGGCTTCAATCTTCGAATCGAACCAAAGGGTTCGAACAGCCAGGATCACTCCCGAAATTTCCCGAGCATTGTTGTGGCGATCTTTCTTAATCTTCTCATGAAGGTTTCTTAGATTCGTTTCTCCTGCAAGCACATCTGCAAGAGGGTCATGAACCACATGCTTCCACAGGGCTCTCCCGGCTGCCGTTTGGCACGCCGACTTCTTGAGGAAATCCCACTCATTCACAATCTTTGCATAGAGTTCTCGAACCGTTTTCGTAAACATCAGGTGTGGAAGGTTTAGCTCCAGTTCATGGTCTCCTGGGGAGGCATTCCCTTGTTCTGAACGGTCCATAGCACTGAACTCTAAAGCCAACAAATAGGGAAGTAGAAGTGGATGAGATAATGCATGTAATATATAACATAGAAAGAAACATGGGAGAACCAAGAAATGCCGCGCAGGGGATAAGAAAAGAGAGCCACACATAAAAACTAACGTCGAAGAAAGCTGTTAGCCATTTCTTTTAGCTTTGGTGTTGCTTTTTCCTGTGTCCTTATGGGTACGAAAAGGCAGCAATGAATGGCTCCCGCAGTCCAATCTCGAGTCGAGAGGGCCATAGAGTAGATGTGTGGTGGCTAAGTCGCTACCTATTTCATATCTCCTATATTCTTGCGTTTTTATTTTAATTATCCAATTAAATATCTTTTAATAAAATACTTATATTTTTATTTTAATATTCATCATTTAAAGTAGACGACAAAACTGACTTATTCTTTTTTATTAAAAAATAGAAAATAAAAATAATAAAAAATGGCATATCGGTTTTATTATTAATTCTTAACAATGAATGTTAAAATATAAATAAATCATAAAATTAAATATTATTTTATAAAATAAATAATTAACGAGCAAAAAGAAAATATATGAAGTGCAAAATATAAATAGTTTTCCCTACAACTAACGATGGATATCCAAAAATAGATAAATGTGGCATTCCATTTCATGCCATCAGGTACTCGCTTGTCTTCACAACAGAACACCATTATGGCTTGTCCCTACTCAACCCGGTCTAAGATGTCAACTTCCTTTGAGGAGATGCATCTCCTTACAAATTAAGGGAACTAAAAAGGCAAATGTAAACTTATTTTTGTAGTTTAATCAATTTGCCACTCTATCTCAACCTCTTTGGATATAGATCGGGATGGGTTTTTATTCATCCGAATTCGATCTAAATATAAATATTTTAAATTCAATTATGATTTGACTTGAATATTTTTTTTAGAAAATGATTCGATCTGAAAATAATTATCTTAAATTTGACTCTGACTTGACTTATAAAAAATAATTTTAGAGACTTAATTATAAAAAAAATATTTTAGAGATTTAATTATAAAAAAATATAATTTTAAGAATTAAATTATAAATAAATAATTTAATTTTACGAACTTAATTATAAAATATAGAGCGAGAAATATTATTATAAATACCCCTAAAACATTTAAGAAAAGTTATATATTTAGTTTTGAGTCAGATATTATACACTCTAAATTTAAACACTTTTCCCTCAACAAACACCTGACTCGGCCAGATTCTTTTATAAAAAAATTTGATTTAATCGAACTGGATCGGATCATAACTCAACCAGACCCGATAAAATTCTCAACCCTACTCTTCGTTACTTTCAGCTTATAAATACACAATTTCCTTGGTATTACTAATTATTCTTTTTCAGGAGTGTAATTTCTTGCTAACCTTTCTTTTATATCAATGGCACGACCGACATCCTTCATTCCAACGGTAAATTATACAAAGTATACGAGTTTCATTTTTTGTTTTCATTCATTTGGGGAGTTTTTTTATTGGATATTGGATTGAATTTAATTTATTTTTTTATATCTGTTTTTTGGATTAATATATAATGATTGGTATCGGATCTAAAGAATTAAACATCTGGATATTGTTAATATTCAAATAGAATATTCAATTATCTAAAAATAATATTTTATTTGATTATTTTTTTAATTTGAATGTTATATTTATGAAAATTTTAGAATTTCACATGTAACAAATAATAAATTACTAAATATAACAAGATTAAATCTATATAAATTTTGATTTTTTAATTTTTGGATGTAATAAATATCAAATTGTTAATTATAGGAAGATTAAAATTTATAAAATATTGATGATATTTTAAAATTGGATTGAATATACGATCCAAAAATAAAAATCAGATCAAATATACGAGTTTTTAGATCGAATTAATAAATAATCATATATAATTGATCATATTAGATATTTTAAGGATGAATCGACTAAACACAACTAACGATGAACATCACTGAACATCATTAAATTAATTTATAAAAAATAAAAATCTAAAAACTCAAAATATAATTATAAATTATTTATACATATATTTCTAAATTATTTAAAATAGAATATTAATTAAATTCTTTTACATATATAACATTTTTACTCTAAACTTTAGCACCCTAATATGTAACGACCCGGATTCGGATCCGAGTGTCGGTTTGACCCAATGGGTTTTGGGCTTCGGTTTTGGGCCCCGTGTTGTGAGGTTTTGGGCCTTGTAGGGCCTTTAGCTTGTTGGGTCTTGGAGTGTTGGGTTTTGAGTGGTAGGCTAGGGGCATTCTTGTAAATGCCTAAATGGATGAAAGGAAGGGGTTTGGGGGTTGTTTTTGTCTGCAGAAAAATCAGACTTTGGTGAAGTCACCATTGTCCCTTCTTTCTCCATCTTTCTTTCAAAATCCAACAAGAAGAGAAGAGAGCTAAAGGTGGAACCTTGGTAAATTTTGTTAGGAATCTCGTTTTGAGCTTGAAGGGTAAGTTATAGAGGTGCTTAAGATCTTTAAAAAGAGGTAAGAAAGTGTTGTTTTGGTGAGGATGAAGGTTTAAGTGGGGGCTTAGGGTGCAATATGAGAATGAGGTTTTAAGGGTTTGAATCTCAGTTTTTAGTGTCTTTGATGTTCTGAGAATCTTCCTAAGTGTTCTCTAATGCTTAGTTTATCATCCCTTTGTAGAGAAAGAGGTTGGAGGGCCATCATCAAGCTTTGGAGGTGGAAAAGCTTAAGGGTGTAGGGAGCTCGGGTTTTGCTGTTTTTAGATCAAGGTTGGTACTCCCAACTCTTCTAATTATCTTGCATTTCATGGTAGTGTGCATAGCATATAGAAATCCATGTATGTATGCTTGGTTTGCTTGGTTTGCTTGTAAGAGGTCTTTAATGGTGGATTTCGGATTTGGGTGCTAAATGATTTGGAATTGATGTTAAAATACTTTAATCATCTCTAGAAATGAATAGAAATACTTTGGGTTGATTGAATCGAGTTTGGGAATGAATCCTAGGAATTTTCTAAGTGTAGACCTATTTTTCGTGCAAGGGTATCGATACACGGGTTACCGGTATCGATACCCATGAGTGGAATTTGGCTAAGTGGCCAGGTGTATTGAACCATGGTTCGATATCGGGACCTCCAGTGGCATAATGGCATCGATACCCGTATCGATGCTGGAGGGTCCCCTTTCGTTAACTTTAGAAATGGTCAAAGGCTATCGATACCCGTGGTTCGATGCCTTATTTGGGTAGGTATTGAGGCAAGGTGGTTCGATACCCCATATAAGGGTATCGATACCCCTGTGAAAACTTAACGAGATAAGCTTTATTTGAGGTTCGATAATAGAATTAAAGGTCGCAATGAATCTTATAATTAATGAAATGAATGGTTAACATAAGATTGACGTATTTAAACCCTGAATGACTAAATTATGTTAAGACTTGTTATGTTTTGATGTGAGGATCCGAGGTGGATCATTTGTGTGTATCGAGTCCTTGTGTGATGGAAATCCGGATATCCAAAAGTGTTGCAACACGTCGAAGGCCATCCGATGTAACATTCTAGGTGATGATTTTGAAGACCATTCCGAATGTAGGATCCCGATGCTGTGTGGACGTGGGCCTCATTCGATGATACTCGATGTGACATTCCGAGTATGGGATTTGGAGGATCCCGATGTTGTGTGGATGCAGGCCTCAAATCCCGGATGTAGGATCTTGATGTTGTGTGGACGCGGGCCTCATCCTGAGTATGGGATCCCGATGCTGTGTGGACGCGGGCCCTGCTCGTAGTGTAAGATCCCGATGCTGTGTGGAAGCGGGCCTCATTCGATGATACTCGATGTGACATTCCGAGTATGGGATTTGGAGGATCCCGATGCTGTGTGGATGCGAGCCTCAAATCCTGGATGTAGGATCCCGATGCTGTGTGGAAGTCGGCCTCATCCTGAGTATGGGATTCCGATGCTGTGTGGACGCGGGCCCTGCTCGTAGTGTAGGATCCCGATGTTGTGTGGACGCGGGCTTCACTACTTTGTATTGTTGTTTGACATGTATATGCTGTGTGCGTCATTATACATTATTATGCCATGTGGTAGGCAAGCATGCTAGATCATAATATCATGCACGATATTTTATATGTTATGCTTTACTGCTTATGATATGCATGATGTTGGCCGAGTTCGGCGTATCCATTGAGCTTTCGTAGCTCAGCGTTCGAAATATGTTTTCGTGCGTAGGTTAGGTGAAGCCGGTTCGTGGAGCACCATCAAGGTTCAGATTTCAGCATCGATCGTGTTGTCAGAGTACATGTAATAGATTTAGTGGGCTTGTACTATGTCGAACCCTATGTAATGTAACTATGTTTATTTTAATTTGGGTCGAATGTTTTAATGGTTTGTAATATTTTGGAGCTCCGATTTCGTTATACTATTTTGGGCTTGCGTTTTAACTTAAGTGGATTTTATGAATCGTATTTGGATTTGAATTTGATTTTAATTTGTTGTGCTTTTGAAAGGAATTTTTGAAATACAGGTTTTGGGCCGGAGGCCCAATGTGACATCCGGGTCGGGTGTTACATAATACCTAAATTTTAAATCTTAATACCTTAAATTTTAAATTTTAAACTTTAATATTTAAATCTTAACCTTAAATTCTAAATTTTAACTATAAACCCAGCGTCCTTCGATTTTTAGTTACATTTTTCATGCTTAATTTTTCAAAGTTCAAACCTGTGCTTATGAGAAATTCGAAGAAGTTTTACTTTTAAAGTTAAAAATTGTTTGTTGAAATTGTTTTGAGATACATATAAGATATATGTATTGGTTCGATTAAACTTATTTGTAAAAATTAGTCAAATATTAGAATAATCGAAATGGAAAGCTTCTTAAGATTTAAGGTTTAGGTTTTAGGGTATTAGGATTTAGATAAGAAATATTATATATAAAAATAATTTAATCAATATTATGTTTTAAATAATTATAAATATACATATACAAATCATTTATAATTATACGTGAGTCTTTTAGATTTTTAATATATGTATAAATAATTTATTTAAAAAACTAAATATTGAAGTCACCGCCAATCTTTTTAAAAGGTATGATTGAATCACCTACAAATTGATTATTTTAATAAAATCATTTTGTTATATTAAAAAAATATTTTTTTGGTGTGAGAAAAACATAAAAATGGATTCGAGAGTCGATTACGTGTGGGGAAGGGTTAATACCCCATAATACTCAAAAATTGATACCTAACCGATTATAAAATATTTTAATGTCGTAATTTATAAATTCGTATAAAATTTAAAATAATGTCTATTTATGAATATAATTCTCCTAAACTAACACTAAAGAACCTAAAATAATATTTTTTTCAAAAATAAACAATTGAATATTTTAAATTAAAAAAATTGATAAAATATTAAAACATAATATACCCCTTAAAACTTAGATTAAATAAAATTAAAAATGCAAACTTTAGTTAAAATGAGTATAAAGTCCAAAAACATTATTATTCAACTTCTATTTTAAAATAAAGATCAAAACAATTATTTTAAAAACTCATCCAGTTTTAGATTAAAAATGAAGATCAAAGATCTTTAAAAACTTTAAAAAAAATATAAAAATTCTTTAATTATAATTAAATTTTAAATAAATAGATAAATAAAAAACAAAAAAATAAAAATAATATACCTAAAAATCAAGCTTTTTCTCTTGTATTTGACTTAAAAATACCAATAAAAACTATAAACTCGGGAACTCTCTACAATTTTCAGACTTGTGTTATAGGAATTGTGAGTGTATTGTGTTGTGGTGTTTGGTGTGTGTTTACAAGTGATGGGAAAATGGTTTATATAGTATTTTCAACCACAAATACAAGAAAAATAATTAAAATTAATACACAAAATCACAGATTTTTGGGTAAAAATCACCTTAAATAATCTTGATTTGATTCCTCTCCAAATTTGATAGAATCTACCTAAACTTGAATGATCTTTCCTTTTTCATCTTTGATTGATTTTAAATGATCTGGGAATGATTTTTTCTTGATTTTTTTCATATCCAAGTTGACATTTTTTCTCATTTATTTGATTCTGATTTAAAGTTGATTTGGGGGTAATTTCTTTCATGTTTTTCATCATATTCGATTTAGGATGAAAAATCATTGACAACACTTGTTGAGCGTCATAATTTTTTTTCTATTTTTAAAAACCCTTAACACTCTATCGCAACCCTTTTTTATGCAGTTCGACGATTTTTTCTTAAAAAAAAACTAAAATAACAGAGTTGTCACCAATCCTTTTTAAATGTTTAATTGAATCACCTAAAACATGTTAATTTAATAGAATAATTTTTTTATTAAAAAAATAATTTTTTTCTGCGAAATATAAAAAAACTGGTTTGAGAGTCGGTTACGTGTGGGGAATGGTTAGCATCCCACGACGCCCAAAAATTGGTACTTAACCGATTACAAAACGTTTTAATGTCGGAATATGAAAGTTCGTATAAAATTTAAATTAATGTCCATTTATGAATTTGATTCTATTTTAACGACCTCATCGTCAGGAGAGTAAATTTTATTCATCGTCAATATTTCTGGCACTAACTCGTTACCTCCCTTTAGTGAAACACCGCATTAATTAAGTTTCATTTTTTAATCAAGCAAGCAAATAAAATTGGGTGCGTTGAAGTTTTTTATTTATTCTAAATTAGTAGTTATTAACCTAAAATATAAGTTATGTAAATTTTACCTATTAAAAGTTAAAGTAGGTATTAAGTGTATTTTATTAATTTAAGTAGGAATTATTTTTTAAATTTTTTAGAAAAGGTTATTTAAGTAAATAATCCTAAAGCTTTTATTTAAACTAATAAAAGATAACATATATTACAACGAATAATAATAAATAAAAAATAAAAATAAAAACAACTAAATAATAAAAAAATATTTAAAGAAAGTGTATCCTTCCTAGATCGGGTCAACACTTATATTTAATTCGAACTTATAAAGTAAAAAAATAATAAAGGTAAAAAATATTAAGGATAAGATTTCATTTTATTCTTTATTCTTTTTATCATTTTTTAAAAAATAATTAATTAAAATAAAAAAATTTATAAGTTTTAAAAAATTATTGAAAATATTTATTAGGGGTCATATATAAAAAAATAGAATTTTTCAACAATAAAGAACACCGAGAACAAACCACCGTGCCGGACGTCGTTGCCGACGGTAAAAACAAAAAATTCTATTCTATTTTCAAATTTTAAATATAAATTCTACTTTAAATCAAATAAATCCGAAAAATTTTACTCCAAACCCGACTGTAATGGTAAAGTTTCGAGCCTTGAACAAAGTAAAATTAATTCTTTTGTCACATACATTCAAAATAAAAAATAACTAAAATAAAATTAAGAACTAAAAAAAAATACCTCCAATGAAAGCCTCCAACTTTTTATTCCAATATTAAATTCAAAGGATTATCGTACAAATATCTCTGTGAATTTCTGTGCAAGTATTGTGGATGAGTTGTGTGTTACAAAAGTGATAGAGAAGAGGTTTTACAGTAAAATTCCTACCCAAAATTGCATAAAGTCAAAATAAAAAATCTTTAAATTTGTGTGATTCTTTCTCTTTTCAATTAATGAAAATTTGGAAGTAATTTAAGATTGTTTTCTTCTTAATTTCCGTCCAAATCCAAATCCAAAAAAATGGAGTTGATTTCCATTCTATTCCTTCCATATTCAAACCACTTTGATTTCCTTTTCCATTTGAATACTGCCTGCAAGATTTCCTTCATTTCAAATGTAGTGATTCTGGGAAAGATTGGCGTGGGAAGGAGATGAAGCATGAGGCCCACGTTGGGTGTCATCTTTTTGGATATAATCTGGACCATTGGATCTTATTTGGATCCAATAGTTAATAATTGATTGAACATAGAGATAAAATAAATAGTTAGAGTTTTTATTTGGGCTAAATATATCATTATTTTATTGGGTTTTACAAAATAAAAAAAATGATAAAAAGTGGTGAAAATTTAGTGTCAACAACTACCCTTTCTTTGCTCATTTCGGTGAAATAAGGAATATAGCAAAAAACAAAAAGCACTTATTTTCACCGATAACAAGCTCGTTGTAGCGATTCATTCTCTTTACACGTGAACGAATAGGTTAATTCTATTCTCCTCATGCCTGAATGGATAGACAAGTTCTATTCTCCTAATGCCTGAATGTATAGACAAGTTCTATTCTCCTCATGCTCGAATGTCATCTTTTAGAAGCTGTTGAACGAGTACCACGTCAGATTTTCATGCCCAATGTCATGCTCACTAATATAGACTCGATCAAAAAACTTATAAAATCAACTATTTAAGTGCACTTTCCATCATTTACAGTCCTGCATAAACACACACGAAAACACTGAGATTAGTAACATAATTCATCGAATCGAGAAGTAATTAAGAACAAAATATTAACTATTTTGAGCACTCATCAAATTACCCCTCACTTATTCAATTCTTATCCTCAAGCATTCCTCAAATAACATACTACAATCACAAGTTGCCATGTTTTAGTTCACTACATGTCTAAATCTCCTCAATGAAAGAAAATCAAAGCAATTATTGTTACTAATAAACAATCAAGCAAGTGGCAGACTAGGAACAATTTCAAACGAGACAAGAAATTCCAATTCTTAGCTAATTTAATGATGCAAAACTTGATACCCTCACAAGGATTCACTCATTTCACTCATAGTGTTTAGGTTCAAAAGAATCGCTCAAGCCGAATCTAATGAAAGCATTACCATAAGCCTGTAAATAAATCTAATCTCCACTACTAAATATTGAACATGATGCAAAAGTTATGAGGTCTTTAAGTAGGGTTGTAACAGGGGTAGGATGATGGTAGGAAAAAGGCCGAAAAGAGATGGGTTAAGTGCCAAGACAAAAGATGTAAAAAATCATAAATAAACCACGATAATAATGAAGTACAATGACATAGAAAAAGTAAATCAAACAATTATTTTTTTTGTTTCTCCTTTTCGAAAGTTTCTAATAGTACACATTGGTACCCTCTTTTATTCTCTTTCTTTCTTTTAAAATAGAGATAAAGATTTATTTTAAAATACGGATGGATAAAACAAAACTTAACCCAAATAAATTATTGCTGTGTAAATTTATTTAATTACTCTGAATCTAAGTAAAAAATAAAATAAAATGAAATTTACTGAAAATAAATAAATAAACTAAAAATGGGTTGCCTCTCATTAATCGCTTTTATTTAACGTCGTTAGCTCGACGACCTGATTCAAACTACATGCATGTTCAAATACCTCCTCCAATTTTTGTATTTTGTTCAACTAAGAGCGTCCCTATATGAAATTTTATGATCAACAAACTTTTCAATTTTCCTTGACAGAATAAATTCTTTGCTTTTCAATTTATCCGGTGGTACCTTTAGTTCAAAATTTGGTGCCTGCAAGATGGAAAATAAAGTTTTAGATTCTGAAGGAGTAAGGCGTAAATCAGAATAAACAAAATAAATATTTTTCAACTCCTTATTTTCTTTGCCGTGTTGTTCTAATTCCCTGCAAAAACCATTAGATACGTTAGTATTTATAGATTCATCAACTATAGGTTCTATAATACCAACGAAGCTAACGTTTTCCATAGAAGCAGAATGTTTTATATCTTTATAAACATCAAATTCGACGACCTCACCATCAAACTCCATAGTTAATAAACCACTTCTCATATCGATCATTGTATTCGCAGTGCTTAAGAATGGTCAGCCCAAAAGTACCTTTGAAAATGTATTCGTCGGATCATTATCCATGTCGATGATTTAGAAGTCATTAGGAAAGATGAGATCATCAAATTTTACTAACACATTTTCAAGCACTCCCTTTGGGTAAATGATGGAACAATCTACCAACTGTATAATCACTCTTGTTTCCATCAAAGACTCATTACTAATCATTTTATAAATAGAAAGAGGCATAAAATTAATTGAAGCTCCTAAATCGCACATGGCACGATTAATTAAAACATTCCCAATTTTACAGGGTATAGCGAACATACCTTGGTCCTTCCTCTTTGGTGGAAGCTTTCGCTGAAATACAGAAGATACATTTTCTCCCTAATTCAGTTTCTCTTGGCCTATTATTTTCCTCTTTTTAGTGCACAACTCCTTTAAAAATCGAGCATACCTTGTCACTTGTTGGATCACTTCTAATAGAGGTATGTTGACTTGTACCTTTTGGAACACTTCTAAATTTCCTTTTCTTCAACTCTTTTATCGCGTTTTGTTAATCTTGACGGAAATGGTTGTGCGATTTCTTGAGGAATGGAAGGGGATATTGGTGAAGAAGAAGAAGATGTACCTTGAGATTCGAAAGTTGTCGCTTCCTTCTCCTTTTTTGGTTGTGCAGTAGTTTCTTTTGGAACTTCATGATTGATAACTGTTCCATTTCGAAGGTTCATAACACTAACGTTTTCCCTTGGGTTTAGCTCGGTTTGGGAAGGAAGTTTTCCTTTTGATTCTAGTCTTCCTATGGTTTGAGCTAATTGGGACATTTTCTTATCTAGTTCCTTTAGGTGGGCCTCAGTTCGATTTTGGAACTTCTCTTGGGAAATCCCTAATTGTAAAACAATGGATTTCAATGAAGATTTTTGTTGTTGATTTTGTTTTCCTTGCTGATAAGGTTGATTCTGTCTAAAGTTTGATCCATATCTTAGGTTTGGATGGTCCTTCCAATCGGTATTATAGGTATTGGCGTTAGGGTTATAAGGTCTCTGGGGAGGTCCAGGAAAATTTCCCAAGGCATTTACTTGGGCTTTATCATCTTCTTATATGATCGAACAACAATCTGTAGGATGTTTAGGACTTGTACATATCCCACAAAGTCTAGTTGAGTTCTTTTTATCTGCAACAAGTGATTGAACAATGTCAGCTAATTTATCAATTTTGTCTTCTAATAACTGTATTTACCTCGTGAACCTATCGAGATGGTTCACTTGCAGAGTGAAATCGTTGCGAGTTGAATACATATGACATAATTTATTTTAAAGTAGATATTAATGTTCTAGCCGCGTTAGGAGTCATGTTTACAAGTGTTCATCCACTTGCTGCATCAATTACCTTCATATCAATAGACGTTAAACCTTCATAAAAATACTGAAGGAGTGTTTCTTCGGTAAAGCCGTGCTGTGTACAATTTGCACATAGCTTTTTAAAACGCTCCAGTAATCATACAAAGTTTCAATATCCTTTTTTTGGATACTCAAGATACTTCACCTCAGTTCGCTCGCCTTGGCTATTGTGAAAAACCTGTCAATAAAAAGAAGAGCCATATCATTCCAAGTTGTAACAGAATTAGAAGGTAAATCAAACAACCAGTCTTTTGCTATATCAACTAAAGATAAAGGAAAGGCGCGAAGTTTAATTTGGTCTTCAGAAACTCCCTGTGGTTTTGTAATCAAACAAACCATATGAAATTCTTTAAGATGTTTATGTGGATTTTCTCTCGGCAAACCGTGATAAGTTGGTAGGAGGTGTGTCAAGCTTGTTTTTAGAGCGAATGACGTCTCTCCATTTAGAAATGTTATGCATATTTGCTGGTTATCGTCAGGAACCACAGTCAATTGACAGATAGTTTGATCATTGTCTCCCATCAGAATTAGCTCTTCAATTATGTGATCAAAATTTGATTATGCTTCGGATGTTAATTCCAAATCATGTTCTAATTGTTGATGTCACAATCGTCATTTCTTTTCCCGATGTGTTTGGGCGTGTAGTCTCCGAGCGTATACTTCAATTTTCGGGATGTAATCTCCTTGTTCTCCTAGGTTCTTCCTAATCATAAATCAAACAAAACAATTCAGTAACTTCGTCGTAGCCCCTGACAACGACACCAATTTGACACGCGTCATGTAATGTCAAAATAAGATGCCTTATTCTCAATTAATAAGTAAGGAAATTAAATGTAGTAAGTGAGAAGTAAGGGTCGATCCCATAGGGACTAGAAACTTCCTGATTATGCTTGTTCGATTGATGATTCAAGAAGACGATTGAATAGTGTTTGAGTAAATAGGGGTTGTCGAATAAAAACTAGTAATTGGAGATGAAATGAAGAAAGTAATTTAATAAAAAAAACTAGCCTTAAGCACTCGTTTTGACTCGAATTTAATAGATCTTCGAAAAATGATTTTCACTTCAGGATTTTACGTCATTACTTAGCTTTCACGGTTCAATCCTTGAAGCAAAACTTTCAAACCGAATACCCAAGTGCTATTTTTGATATTGGTTTCATGGATTAATCCTTCAAATCAATGTTTGTATATAAAATCATTTAGATCATTAATACCGACTTGTATTATGTTATTGCAATAATAATTGATCCAATCTAAGTTTTCTCTTAGCAATCATTTTGCTAAGTGTGTTCCTAGGAAGTTGAATTTGCTTCAATAGCCGATCTTTCCTCCCACAAAGATGATCAAATCAACATCTTGACCAAAGTCAATCTATAGATTTGAAATCAATTTGAATTTAGAAATAAGTTCAAAAGAAAACTGAAAGAAATAAAAATCGAAGTTATTGATGTACTTCTTAATCCTCACATTCGGATCGATTCATTGCTTAAGCCCTTGGCTATAGAGAAATTAGCCGAGCATAATTATGGACAGAATTATGCTCAACATAAAAATAAAATAAATTAAAAAATAAGAACAAGAAAAAAAAATAAAGAAAGAAAGCTTTTATAAATCTTAAACAAAGAGAAAAGAGATGAAAAATGGTAAATGTTTTTAAGGCTTACCCAAGATGGGTATTTAAAGCCTTCTACAAACCCTAAAATAAAGAGATAAATTCTAAAGAAATCTAAAATTATTTAAATTCAAATACAAAAGATAAATATAAATTTGAAATTCAAATCTCGGTTGATAAGTTATCCGAAACGCGGCTGATAAGCTTTCAGGCGCTTATTGACGTCATATTCTAGAAGTTGATGATCGATTTCCATGTCAGATTTTCATGCCCAAAGTCATGCCCACTAATCTAGACTCGATCCAAAAACTTCAAAAATCAGCTATTTAATTAAACTTTCCATCATTAATAGTCCTGCATAAAAACACACGAAAACACTGAGATCAGTAACATAATTCATCGAATCGAGAAGTAATTAAGAATAAAATATTAACTATTTTGAGCACTTATCATACGACTATTGGGAGTGATTTAAGACGTTGTGCGCAAATTTCCCACAACACAAATTAACAATTCAACATACAACTTCAAACTTGGTATTATCCCAAATTACTAATAAGCCTCCATATTTTTCATCCACATTTGCAACACAGTACTCAATATCATCATCATAACACATCCTTTTTAATTGCCTGCTTCTTTGTCTCTTGTTAGAAAAACATATCCTCGCCCACTATCGTCTAGACACTATTAATGTTTTTCTAAAAGGATAACATTCCTAAGGATTTGATTCCCATCCCCTTCGAATTGAATACCTACTTTCTTACACATGAGACTTAATAATAAAAAATTATATATATGTAATTAATTTTGAAATATAATGTTATTTTACATCACAATCTCGAATTCTTATTAGAAACTACAAACATTAGAGGAAAATATTTAATTATAATTTAAAAATTTTATTGTGAATAATTATAATTAATGCCATGGTTCATTTTTAATAGAGTAATTAGGGAAGTATAACTTGATTTGATTAAAAAAACATTTTTAGGCGAATCAATTAATTCGATTTTTTTTTAAATTAATAGATCAATTTCAAATTTAATGTATATTAGGAAACCCCCATTGTAATGCAATTACTTATATTAGAAGAAAAACATCACTATATTTTTCTCAAATCAATTATTTATATGAATGAAAGACCTACAAAAACAATCGGTAAACCGCGAAAATAACTCTAAAAAGAAAATAAATACACTAAATGAAACAAGATACAAAACACACCCGAGACTTAAAGATAAAATACATATGTATGGAATTAATTTTGAAATATAATGTTTTTTCACATCACATTCTCTTGTTCTTATTAGAAATTACAAACCAAAGAGAAAAATATATAGTTATAATTTCAAAACTTTATTGTGAATAATTATCTCTATTTTTTTTAATAAATCTTAATTCTAATCCTAATCTTATTTAGAAGGAAGAGAAAGGAAAAACTCTAGAGGAATAAAGAGTTTGTTCCTAGTGGATCTAGAGTTCATAAACTAAAGCAAATGAGAGATGAACTGCTTTAGAAACCGATTAAATATACTTGTTCTTTCTCAAACTTTTTTTACATTCAAACTTTAATACATTTTGATAGGTTAATGTCTATGTAAAAAAACTCGCATCCTAATATCATCCATTCGTTTTGATGTTTTAAATAAAGTTTAAATTATAAAATGAGACTTGAATAATTCAAATTTGTATTGATTTGTCTATAGTTTTTGAGGTTCGAGTTGAGTCTCTCAATTTTGCCTAATACATCATAATTAAATACTCACTCTCGTATAGGACCAAAATAAAGTTAAAAATTAATTTCAAAGGGATTAAATGAAAATTACAGGGCGCTTGTATTGACTTTTTTTATGATCCACCTTTGCATCCTATTAATTCTCATAATTTTTTACATGTCAAAATTTTGATCATACACTACATTACATGATCAACTTATAAGCACAAAACAAAATCAAAGAAGAATCACAATACTATTACCAATGGAGTCATTAAGTAGAATTTCTTTCCTTCTCATTGCCATCGTCGTCGTCTTCCAACTCTTCTGAACCGTTGTCATTGTAGAAGCCAATAGAGCTGTCATTCCTGATGGTAAAACATTGTTCGAATCTTGGTGCGTGCCAAAATCTAGAGTTAGAAATGGTGAATTGCAGAAAACCTTGGATTGGGCCTGCGGTCGACCAAAGGTGGACTGCGGTCCCATTCAACCTGGTGGCATTTGTTATGAGTCGGACACCGTCGTGTCTCGTGCCAAATTCGCCATGAATGCTTATTACCAAAAACATTTAAAGGAGCCAAACTCTTGCGACTTTAGTGGCACTGCTCAGCTCATCAAGGAAAATTCAAGTAAGATGAAACATTTGGTTAAATTTTTGGTATCATTTTTAAAATATACATCGAAAAATTAAGAATTTAGTATTAATGAAACAAAAAAAGAAAAAAATGTTAAAATATTCTCCAAACCCTATACCCTTCATATAAATGGAATATAGTCCATGTATTTTTATTTCTAGGAATTTAATTGATCCACTTTCTAAATTTAAAAATTCAAGTTCAATTGTTATCGCCATTAAAATTATTATATTAAATTAAGAAATGTGACATTTTGGTATAAAAAAATTAACTTCTTAAACATGTAAAAAAAATTATTTTTAATTTAATGTAAAGAATGAAATGAAAAATTCAATTACTGTAATACTTAATTCTTGTTTATTTAATGTTTATACAGGTTATGGCAACTGCAAATATGATTAAAGAATTGGATAAAAAAGGATAAGTTATAATTGAAGGTTTTACTTTGCTATAAATAATGCCTAAAACAATCAATTTAGTTCTTAAAGGTTGTTAGAAAATAAATTGAATTCTTTTCTTAAAAATATATATTTTTTAGTTGTCTATTTAAAAAAATATTGCTACAATTATTGCCAAAGGCTAGTTTCACAAGTTTTGTATGAACAACCGTAAGAAATGTAACTATTGTTTCATCAATAATATGTGACATCATTTCCGCTTTTATTTTGCACTTCGTCGTTCTTCCCTAGTATTTAACCGATTTTAATGATCAAATTTATAATAAAATTCAATAATCTTTATAATAATTAATCATAGGTTTAAGTTAAATGATACGGTTGATCAACCACAAACATCATATTAATAGGGATAAATAATGATTAATTTTGAAAGGACAAATGATATCTCCTTTTATGGGCCAATGTTAAAAAAATAAAGCCATAGTTCTTTTTTTAACCGAGGGATTAGGGAAATAAAGTCGATTCAATGAAAAAAACAATTTGAGTCGAATCGTAATTTTGTAAATTGGACTCAAACTAATTTCAAATTAAGTTTAAGTTATAAAATCAGACTCAAATAGCTTGCATTTTTTATAGTTAGTGAATTAATTTAAGGTTTGAGTTGAGTCTCCTAACTATACAAGATATGTGTATATTAGAAAAAGCTGTATAAAAATACTATTACTTCTATTAGGAGTAGAACTTCACTATATTTTTGCTAATCAATTACTTACATGAAGGAAAAGGCCTACTGAAACAATCGGTAGAACGGGAAAATAACTCTGAAAAGAACATATATACACAAAAAGTAACAAGTTACACAATACACCTGAGTATTTTTTTCGCTAAGTAAAATTTATTAATCAAACTCGTGTTATATGCCTCGTTAAAAACGTCCCTAAGCTTAAGTGGAGGAAAAGAGTACATATAACTTAGCAAAAGTACACAAGTAATAAATGCCTTTAGTAGTCTTACAGTATACTCTGTAAAAAGATCCCTAGACCTGTTACCAAATAATAAAAAAGTAGCACATTTGCTTGTCTTTGAATAAAACACAAGAATAAAACAAAGGCAAAGATTTAACCAAGACTACCACCATGCCTTTAAGAGAAAACTATGAGATAAACCATCTTTAGCAAGGCAATCCACTAGCACATTTGCTTGTCTTTGAATATGAACAAAACGAACAATTTCAATCCTCTGAAATAATTTATATATCTCGATAAAGTGTGGCCACCATGAAAATCCGCATAAACACCTTAAAGAGTTCCACATGGTTGTTTAATCACAAAACCTCAAGGAGTATTCGAAGATAATATTAAACTTCGTGCTTTACTTTTTAATTAGCCGATATAGATAAATGTTGGATATTTGAATTACTTTCCAATTCGATTAATACGTAGATTGATATGACACAACTTTTTCTTGAAAGGTTTTTCGCTTAAGCAAAAGCGAACGAACTAAGGTGGAATATCTAGAGTATCCGGAAAAGGATATCAAGCTGTTGTACGACTAGTGAGAGTGATTCAAGATGTTGTGCGCAAATTGCCCACAACACAGATTAACCATTCAGGATACAACTTCAAACTTGGTCTTATCCCAAATTACTAATAAGCCTCCAAATTTTGCATCCACGTTTGCAATAAAGTGCTCAATATCATCATCAATTAAATCAATTTTTTTTAAATTAATAAATCAATTTCAAATTTAATGTATATTAGGAAACCCACATAGCAATGCAATTGCTTCTATTAGAAGAAAAACATCACTATATTTTTCGCAAATCAATTATATATATATATGAATGAAAGGCCTACAAAAAAAATCGGTAAACCGAGAAAATAACTCTAAAAAGAACATAAATACACTAAATGAAACAAGTTACACAACAAACCTGTCGCGTGTCAAAAGTGCGCGTATAGTGCAAGCGGACACATCGCAAGTAATAAGTGATAAGTATATTATCGAGTTATCGTCTCCTCAGGGACTGGTATACTCAATATGCCTTCTTTATCTTCTTGCTCTGTAGAAAAATAAAAACACAAGTGAATGGGTGTGATTTATTAAACTAAAATAATAGAATAAAAATAAAGAGTCAAAAATATTAGAGAGAGATGGGCCAGGATCCAGTTGTATTGTATTGTGGACTTGATTGACTTGTCTTTATCCAATGCAATCGCATATCTCTGCCTCGGCAGCACTGCAGTTTACTGCCTGGGCAGCGATAACGTTGTCTGCCGCGGCAATCCCTTGCTCGTGGGCAGACTTTACCAAAGTTCGGCAAAGTGTCCTTGAATGAATCTGCTTATCCCTAAGTCAGAGTGCTGTTGATGACTAGTCCTTGATGATACCTCCCGGCGTGAACCAATTATACTCACCAACCAATCTCACACTTCTTTTAGCCGCTGAAACTCTTAACCTATCCCTAGGCCGAGTTAGTATTTCGCGATTGAAACACCGTACTTACCCCTTTCGTGAATCTAACTCTCCCGAGCTTAGATAAATGGATTACTCACAAACTTCCCTCTCGAGCTTGAATGCAAGAACAAGGAATAACAAAGGATAAGCAAACCTTGATAATTATTATTGCATTGAATGAAAGACAAAGTACAATCTCCTCTCACAAATACTCCACAACCTTCACCTAAACCCTATGAAGGTTTTAGAACATGATGGAGAGAAAGAAACAAGAGTAGAAGTCGGCTCTCCCTAGGTATTTTCCGATCTATCATACATTGAGTGGCTAGGTCTTTATATAGGCTAGACCTAGGGGAAACCTTTCCTAAGTAGAATACAACTTGGAGTAGGGAACAAGTCAAGTACATAATAATATTATATTTCCAAGTTTGAATTCGGCTAAGGGGGCATTCCCGCGTGGTCTTCCTTTGGGCTTTTCCTTGTGCTAGCCAGCTCCGATTCTTGGGCTTCAAGTCCAAACACGTTCCTTAGATTTTTGTCTTTCCATTGCCTATCACTTTGCTTCCTGTCTTCCTGCTGCTGCCTCGGCATCAGGTCCAGCCTCGGCCTTGTCTCTGCTGCGGCAATGGTTTTCCTGCACAGATATGAAAACGCAGTAAAACATGCCTTTTTCTATAAATATTATCTATTTAAGTATAACTTCTAAATACATCACATTAAGCACATGCATTGGTTCAAGTGGGTGATTATTTGGTGATAAATGCCGGTAAAAGGAGTATAAAGTGATAGTGTGTTGAGCACTTATCACACCCCCAAACTCGAACTATTGCTTGTCCTCAAGCAATGCAAACCATCAATTTGCCGAACTCTACTCTCTCTTGGTCTTACATGTCCATCTATTCTCCCCACCATAGCTAGGCCTATCTTTAAGCTTTGACCATTCGGCTACCTAAGAATTTACCTAGGAACAAACTATAGGATTGTGAGTGTGTGCATTTTTGTGGACAAGTTGATTAAAGGCTTTCTTAGATAAACTCTAAGTTCAAGACAAATAGACATTGGTTTAAGTGTTCTCTTCTTTTTCAAACCCCAAATCTTGAGCCGGTTTCGGGCACCTCAAAGACTTGTGTTTTTCTTTTCACTAAAACCCTTTTTGTCTTTTCTTTTTAATATTCCTTAATACATACTAGAGCCAATTTCGGGCACCTCTAGCATGAAGAAGAGATTTTCTAGAGCCGGTGGTAGGCACCTCTAGTTACTTTTCCAAAAATCTAAGTCTTTATCACCTAAGTTCATTAAAAGAATTCCTATAATCCACAAGTCCCAAAAGTGTTTAAAATTCTTCCTATAGTAAGCTTCTAAGTTTTCATCCTTAAGCATCCTAAGGTTAAGCCCTCTTAACAGAACCTAAACATGGTAAGGAGAAAGATTTCTATAGCCTTAAAGAATAAACTAAGGCAATACTGATGATGAGCAGTGCAAGAGTCTAGACAGTTAATTCAAGTAAGGCGGGGAGCATAAAAATTAAAAAAAATTCATTGGAATACTCCCTTTTTGGCAAGGCCGCGGCAGAAGATTGCTGCCTTGGTAGTGAATCTGCACCCCCAAACTCAAACCAAGCATTGTCCTCAATGCTTTTATATTTGGAAGGAATATACGGCAAAACAAAATATGAATTATATGCAGCAAGGAAAGATAGTAAAAGCAATTGAATATTGAGATAAAGGACAAAGAATTTTAGAGCGACTCCGAAGAGCTGCTCGTAACAATTTTTCTTCGGTGCCTAGATGCCACGTGCTTTGTCCTTGGGGAGGGCGATGGTTGCGCCTTTGCTTGCCTCGGCGGCTGGACTCGAGTGGGTGGGGTCCTATGCATTGGGGCTTCTACTTCTCCTTCTTCAACATCCGCCATCTCTTCGGTTATCATCACGTCCGTTCCTCCTCCCATCGCGGTTGCTCCTCCGGTGTGGTGTGTGCTTGGGCCGGCGGCAGTAGAGCCTTGGTGTACATAAGCATCTATCTCGGCGGATAGACTGCCCATTATAATTGGCGATCTTGGTGGAGTGCTGAAAACGGCTCTCCGCTTGGATGGCCTTCGGCTGACAGATGAGGCCGCAGCAGAATCTGCTAGCCTAGATGGTTCAGCAACCTGGTATTGGGGCTGAGGGTCCGAATGGAAGAACGGTCGTGGTCCTCCTGGGGCTGGGGTAGTCTCGGTGTAGGGTACGGCAGTAACGAACATATTGCTAGGGAACTCCGGGAATTGTACGCCTTGGTCCGGGAAGGCGTGCATCATCATTTGGGCGAGTGTTCCATTGAAGTCCCATTGGTACTCCATGTACCGTTGTTGTCGAAGATCCATCACGGCCATGCGCTGCAAGATTTCTTGATACGGGTCTGCTGCGGCAGAGGTGTGGGCAGTTCCAGGCATATCTACTATGTACTGGGCCCCGGCAGCAGTATCGGCAGTGAACTGTTGCGGTGTTGCCTGGGCAGGTTCTGCTTGTGTGATCTGCATGACTTAGTGGCAGAATTCCCTGGTCCATCCTCTTCTTGGGGGTGTGTATTCATCGGTTTCTTCAATGGGTACACCTGTAGAAACACATAAACCCGTAATCAAGGAAGGGAAATACAATTGTCCTCGATCTTTCTTACCGCATTCATGAATCTCCCGTAGGATAATTTCTCCAACGTTGATGGTCCTTTTGTTGATGATGGATTGGATAAGCACCAATCTCTTTTGATCCACCGTGCTATTGTGTGATGTTGGGATGAGGCGTCGTTTGACGAAGGTGTTCCACATCTTGGCCTCTGTCTTCAAGTTTTGTCTTGTCACGGATCCTCGATGGGTACCGGTTTTCCATGGAGTGTTCGCGTAACAAAGATCGTTTTTGATAAGTTCAGAGTCCTCGGCAGTGATATCTTTCAAGAAGTCAGCATGGAGATCACTGTCCGGGGTGAGGCCGTAGAAGCTGTTGATCGTCTCGGCATCAAGTTGTACAGGCCTGCCTCGGCAGTGAACAAAGAGGGAGTCTTTGCTGGGCCCATGAGCGTAAAACTCCCGCACGATTGTGGCGTTTGCCTGGGCAGGTTGCAAACAGAATATTTCCCATTTCTGGTACTTTATTCTGTCGAACAAGTAGTGTTCAATGCCGTAATTCTCTTCATCCGCGTGCTGGAACCCTTGTTCTTCCCATAGTTGCCTTGCGATAAAAGATCGATTGAATCGTTCTTCAACGTTGGCTGGGGCGAATCTTTTGTAAGTTGCCATCAAGAAAGAGAAAATTGAGTTCTTGGAGGTTTTCTTGAAGAGAATCTGGAAATTTAACAAGGATTAGTAGTCAGAGAGTAATTGAGAGAGTGATTGTTAAGAATACTAAAGAAAGCAAGAAAGTAAGAGTGAATAGTTCAAGAGGAAGGAGTTGCTTATATAGGCCTCGGCCTTGTGACCGTTGAGATCACTAGCCGTTGTAACCGTTTCCTTGTTCTGCCGTTTCCTTTTCTGCCACGACAGGAATCTCGGCAGACTAGCCGTTACACTTTTCTGCCCGTTGGGACTGCGGCAGCTTTGACACTGTTGTATTGCCTCGGCAGAGTTCCTGCTGTGAACTATTTTTCCCTTATCTTTACTTTTTTATTCCTGAATAAAAATTTAAACACACAAAAGAAAAATACTAAAAATGAAAATAATTAGCAAAACTAATAAACTATTAACCCTAATATAATATTTAAAGTAAAAGGGAGAGGCTAGGTTACTGGTGGAGAGCATGCGAATGCATCTCCAAAAATTATTTTCTCCCTTAGGCCCAAATTTTGTATCGGGTGTGGGCCGCTCCTTTGTGCTTTCTGTCCATCCATCTTGGGCTTGATTTTCTTGCCAAATATCCTGCCGAGCAGACTGCCCAGGCAGGATACCTTATTGTCTATTGTGTGGATGGCCTTGCATTCCTCTGGATCGTCATACCTCTTTAAGTTGTGGAATGCGTTGAGTTTGACTTGTTGGTCATTGACCCGCATAGTCAACTCTCCTTTTTCCACGTCAATCAATGTACGTCCAGTTGCTAGGAAGGGTCTCCCAAGGATAATCGGTGCGTTATCATCTGCTTCACAATCAAGGACAAGGAAGTTGGCAGGAAAAATAAACTTGTCAACTCTTACCAGTATGTCCTCGATTTTTCCTTCAGGTTGCACATAGGATCTATCAGCGAGTTGGAGCATCACTGTTGTAGGCTTTGGCCTTCCAATTCCAAGCTTTTGGAAGACTGATTTAGGCATGAGGTTTATACTTGCTCCAAGGTCGCACAGGGCCTTTCCTTCATAACTCTTTCCTATCGCACAAGGTAGAGTGAAGCAACCGGGATCTTTTAACTTTGGTGGCATGCGGTTATGCAGCATTGCCATGCATCCCTCGGTGGCAGCCACTGTCTCAAACTCACCTATTCGTTTTCTCTTCGATACCATATCTTTTAAGAACTTGGCATAGTTGGGCATTTGTTCAATGGCCTCAACGAATGGTATGTTGATGTGGACTTGTTTCAAGATATCGAGGAACTTCTTGAACTGTTGATCCTGTTTTTGTTTCTTCAACCTTTGCGGGAAAGGTGGTGGTGGTCTCATCTCGTCCAGGGTTTCTTTAGTTTGGAATCGTATACCTGGCACCACTGGAATTTTTGCTGCCTCGGCAGACTGCTCAGGCGCTGCAGTTCTTGCTGTCGGGGAATTGTTGTCAGTCTCGGTTTGCTTAGCCTTTTCTCTTGATTGGTCCGCCGGTTGGGTTCGATTCTCTGGGATCTTCTCTTTCAACTGTAGACCACTCCTGGTAGTGATTGCCTTACACTGTTCATGGCTTAGTACCTTAGGAACCGTAGTATTGCTAGGTAGGTCTCCTTGTGGTCTAGTGTTTATACATTGAGCAAACTGCCCAACCTGAGTTTCCAGAGTTTTTATGGCCGCTTCTTGATTTTGTAGCCTCATCTCAGTCCTATTCATGAAGGCGTCGGTCCTCTTGATGAAATTACTATTTTCCGCTATGTATGACTCGGTTTTCATCATGAAGGCCTTTAGCGTGTTTTCCAATGAATTGACCGGTTGCTACTGCATCTACTGCTGTGGCATCGGTTGTTGGACTTGCTGCTGCGGCATTGGCTGCTGAAATCCCGGTGGTTGGGTGATTGGGTTTAAGGCATTATTTGGGTTACTGCAGGATAAGTTTGGATGCCTCTTCCATGAGGGGTTGTATGTGTTGGACATCACATTGTTACGGTTGTAGTTCCCAACATACATACCGGTTTCTTGATTCATGCAATCAACAGAACTGTGGTTACCTCCACATAAATCACAACATAAATCAATTACCTTGACCTCACGGGTATTGTTTTGTAATTGTAGGTTTTGCACCATTTTGGTAAGAGAGGCCAATTGTGGAGCCACTGAACTTGATGAATCTAAGTCGTTTACTGTGGCTTGGCGTCTTACTCCTCCTCGCCTAGATTTGGGAAACTGGAAGTCATTCCTTGCGAGTTTATTCAAAATTTCAATAGCTTCCTCGGGTGCCTTGTCCAGGAGTGTGCCGTTTGCCGAGGCATCCAACACCATCCTTGTCGGGGCATTTGTGGCATTGTAAAACATTGTCACTTGTGTCCATAAGGGAGATCCATGCAGCGGACACTTGTGTAATAGCTCTCTTTAGCGTTCTCATGCCTCGTACATTGGTTCGTCTTCAGCCTGTCGGAAAGAAGTAATTTCATTACGAATTCTATCATATAGATTAGTAGGATTAAAGCGAGTAATGAAATCATGGCAAAGTTCACTCCAGGATCCAATAGATCCCGCTGGAATGCTATTTAACCAAGCTTTCGCCCTATCCCTTAGTGAATAGAGGAATAGCTTTAATCGCAAGACATCTTCATGGACTCCTTGGATTTTGAAAAAGTTGCAAATCTCCATGAAGGATTTGAGATGCTGCCTTGCGTCTTCAGTTGCAGACCCACCAAATTGTCCAATTGTATTTAACATGTTGAACATAACAGGTTTAAGTTCAAAATGGGCTGCTTCAATCTCGAGTGTAACGACTCCTGGGTTTAATCCATTTAAGTCCTCCTCCAAGAAATCTCTGACAGTTAGCTGCCGCGGCCCAGGTGGAGGCGGTAGACCTTCATTGCCGGTAGGTATGTTTTGTCCTGCCTGAACCTCTGCCCTGACTCCTCGGATTTGTCTCCTCAACCTTAACCTTGTTCTTTCAATCTCAGGATCTAACTCGTATAAAGGGTTGGTTGGATTGGCCCTAGTCATACACCAAGAAAACAAAAGTTAAATAAATATAAAAATAAAAAGAAACAAGAAAACAAAGAAAACAAAATTTAGTTGCCAGTCCCCGGCAACGGCGCCAAAAACTTGTCGCGTGTCAAAAGTGCGCGTTTAGTGCAAGCGGACACATCGCAAGTAATAAGTGATAAGTATATTACCGAGTTATCGTCTCCTCAGGGACTGATATACTCAATATGTCTTCTTTATCTTCTTACTCTATAGAAAAATAAAAACACAAGTGAATGGGTGTGATTTATTAAACTAAAATAATAGAATAAAAATAAAGAGTCGAAAATATTAGAGAGAGAGATGGGCTAGGATCCAGTTGTATTGTATTGTGGACTTGATTGACTTGTCTTTATCCAATGCAATCGCATATCTCTGCCTCGGCAGCACTGCAGTTTACTGCCTGGGCAGCGATAACGCTGTCTGCCGCGGCAATCCCTTGCTCGTGGGCAGACTTTACCAAAGTTCGGCAAAGTTTCCTTGAATGACTCCGCTTATCCCTAAGTCAGAGTGCTGTTGATGACTAGTCCTTGATGATACCTCCCGGCGTGAACCAATTATACTCACCAACCAATCTCACACTTCTTTTAACCGCTGAAACTCTTAACCTATCCCTAGGCCGAGTTAGTATTTCGCGATTGAAACACCGTACTTACCCTTTTCGTGAATCTAACTCTCCCGAGCTTAGATAAATGGATTACTCACAAACTTCCCTCCCGGGCTTGAATGCAAGAACAAGGAATAACAAAGGATAAGCAAACCTTGATAATTCTTATTGCATTGAATGAAAGACAAAGTACAATCTCCTCTCACAAATACTCCACAACCTTCACCTAAACCCTATGAAGGTTTTAGAACATGATGGAGAGGAAAGAAACAAGAGTAGAAGTCGGCTCTCCCTAGGTATTTTCCGATCTATCATACATTGAGTGGCTAGGTCTTTATATAGGCTAGACCTAGGGCAAACCTTTCCTAAGTAGAATACAACTTGGGGTAGGGAACAAGTCAAGTACATAATAATATTATATTTCTAAGTTTGAATTCGGCTAAGGGGGCATTCCCGCATAGTCTTCCTTTGGGCTTTTCCTTGTGCTAGCCAGCTCCGATTCTTGGGCTTCAAGTCCAAACACGTTCCTTAGATTTTTGTCTTTCCATCGCCTATCACTTTGCTTCCTGTCTTCCTGCTGCTGCCTCGGCATCAAGTCCTGCCTCGGCCTTGTTTCTGCCGCGGCAATGGTTTTCCTGCACAGATATGAAAATGCAGTAAAACATGCCTTTTTCTATAAATACTATCTATTTAAGTATAACTTCTAAATATATCACATTAAGCACATGCATTGGTTCAAGTGGGTGATTATTTGGTGATAAATGCCGATAAAAGGAGTATAAAGTGATAGTGTGTTGAGCACTTATCAAAACCCGAGACTTAAAGATAAAATATATATGTATGTAATTAATTTGGAAATATAATGTTTTTTAACATCACATTCTCTTGTTCTTATTAGAAATTATAAACCAGAGAAAAAAATATATAGTTAGAATTTCAAAACTTTATTGTGAATAATTATCTCTATTTTATTATAAATTCTAATTCTAATTCTAATCCTAATCTTATTTAGAAGGGTAATGATAACTCCGCAAAAAGGTTATATTTTAAGCCTTTTTACTTAAGTTATTTATTGTCCTTAAGCTCATATATGCTCATTTAGATGCATTTAGTCTCATATCATTGCATGTAGTTTCTTAGTTATGCCTTGGCATATTTAGTGTGGCAACGGGTGCTATTTTACGGGAAAGGTTGTGTTCTTGGGTTGTGTTATGCAGGTAAAGCAAAATGGAGTTTGAGGAAATTTGTCATGGCATTCGCAGAAGGATAGCGATGGGAAAATGCCATGACAAATCTGGAGGACTCCTATGCTGAGCTAAACGTCAAGAAGATATTTTGAGAAGAGTGCTAACTGGTGCCATTACAACCTGGCCACAGCCACCTTAGTAGGGGACCACTGTCGCCATGGAAGAAATGTCATCACGTGAATAGGGGTGCTAAGGGAATTTTCCCCTAAACCCTAGGGTTTTCTAGCCCCTTTTTAATCCATGGTGACCCACGAAAAAGGAGGTTCTTTTTTAGGAGCTTGAACACAAAAAAAGAGGTACCTTTGGAGCTGTTTGCGGCGGAGGAAAGCTTCCACCTTTCTCCTCCAAACTCCGGTCGAAGTTTCCTCCATTTATAGAGCTTGAAGGGAGTGGTGTGCTAGGCACCCGAGAGGGGATAGCACGCTAAGGCGTCCCGTGTTGGTTGAAGAGTCGGCGGCCTGCGCAACCGAGGGTGTATTCTATCCTCCTTCCTTTGCTTTATTTTTCATATTTTTAGGAGGATGATTGGTGATGATTAATGATGTATGTGGATGATACTTTCTTTAACTTTCGCACCACCATGTGTTGCTTTATTTAGGTTGTTGTTACTTTGGACGATTAACTTTTGCTTTTTATTAATAAATAGTCTTCTATGTGTTTGTGTATTTGCTTTGCTCATTGTTGTTAATCATTTAAGCATTGTAAGAGGCATGAGAGTTTCTCATGTTTAGATGCATGTTAGGTGTTCGAGAGAAACCTAGCTATAGATCCTTAGATCATCCGAGAGGAGCTAAGGGAGGATCTACGTGAGCAATGAGCTTTAGATAGTAACCAGGGCCTAATTTGACCTTAGGTACTCGAGAGAGACTTAAGTGAGGGTTTCAACGACTAAGAGGAGTTTGTTTTGTCGATAGGCTAGTGTCGCTGTTGAGACCGAGAGGAGATGCCGTGGCATTTTAGTTTGTCAGGTTCCTATGACTCGAGAGAGCGGGAACACTTTAGAAACCTCTGTCGAGTAAATATACATCATAGCTGCTATATGTTCGTAGGAGTAAGGTTAAGAAGTCCATAGGAACCTCCACCAATCATTCTCAGGAGAGCTCGTCAATAGAGGGTTAGTACAACATATTGCTTAAACGTGTTCTTGCATCTTGTTTTTGCCTCAACATTTACAAACTGCTTTCTTTGTTTCACTATTCTCTTGCAATCACACTACGATACTTTCCACACACCACTTCCATACACCTATCTCACCATCACCATCTATTCCACTTTGCCTTGGCATATTTTAGTTGCTTGGATTCTGAAATTTCCATAGCATTTCATCATAACACCTTCACCTTCACCGTCACTATTATCTTGCATCTTTTTTTTTGCCTCAACATTTACAAACTACTTTCTTTGTTTCACTATTCTCTTGCAATAATGATAAGTGCTCAACACACTATCACTTTCTACTCCTTTTATCGGCATTTATCACCAAATATTCACCCACTTGAACCAATGCATGTGCTTAATGTGATATATTTAGAAGTTATACTTAAATAGATAATATTTATAGAAAAAGGCATGTTTTACTGCGTTTTCATATCTGTGCAGGAAAACCATTGCCGCGGTAGAGACAAGGCCGAGGCAGGACCTGATGCCGAGGCAGCAGTAGGAAGACAGGAAGCAAAGTGATAGGTGATGGAAAGACAAAAATCTAAGGAACGTGTTTGGACTTGAAGCCCAAGAATCGGAGCTAGCTAGCACAAGGAAAAGCCCAAAGGAAGACCACGCGGGAAAGCCCTATGCGACCTTGGGGCAAGTATAAACCTCATGCCTAAATCAGTCTTCCAAAAGCTTGGAATTGGAAGGCCGATGCCTACAACAGTAATGCTCCAACTCGTGGATAGATCCTATGTGCAACCTGAAGGAAAAATCGAGAACATACTGGTAAGAGTTGACAAGTTTATTTTTCCTGCCGACTTCCTTGTCCTTGATTGTGAAGCAGATGAAAACGCACCGATTATCCTTGGAAGACCCTTCCTAGCAACTGGACGTACATTGGTTGACGTGGAAAAAGGAGAGTTGACTATGCGAGTCAATGACCAACAAGTCAAACTCAATGCATTCCACAACTTAAAAAGGTATAACGATCCAGAGGAATGTAAGGCCATCCACATAATAGACAATAAGAAATCCTGCCTGGGCAGTCTGCTCGGCAGGATATTCGGCAAGAAAATCAAGCCCAAGACGGATGGACAGACAGCACTAAGGAGCGGCCCACAACCGATACATAATTTGGGCCTAAGGGAGAAAATAATTTTGGGAGATGCATTCACATGCTCTCCACCAGTAACCTAACCTCTCCCTTTTTATTTTCTTTATTATATTAGGGTTAGTAGTTTATTTTTATTTTTCTAATTATTTTTGTTTTTAGTATTTTTCTTTTGTGTGTTTAAATTTTTTCAGGAATAAAAAGCAAAAATAAGGGAAAAATAGTTCACAGCAGGAACTCTGCCGAGGCAATACAATAGTGTCAGAGCTGTAGCAGTCCCAACAGGCAGAAAAGTGTAACGGCTAGTATGCCGAGATTCCTGCCGCGGCAGAAAAGGAAACGGCAGAAGAAGGAAAACGGTTACAACGGCTAGTGATCTCAACGGTCACAAGGCCGAGGCCTATATAAGAAACTCCTTCCTCTTGAACTATTCACTCTTACTTTCTTGCTTTCTTTAGTATTCTTAACAATCACTCTCTCAATTACTCTCTGCCTACTAATCCATTTTCAATCTCCAGATTCTCTTCAAGAAAACCTCCAAGAACTCAATTTTCTCTTTCTTGATGGCAACTTACAAAAGATTCGCCCCAGCCAACGTTGAAGAACGATTCAATCGATCTTTCATCGCAAGGTAACTATGGGAAGAACAAGGGTTCCAGCACGCGAATGAAGAGAATTACGGCATTGAACACTACTTGTTCGACAGAATAAAGTACCAGAATTGGGAAATATTCTGTTTGCAACCTGCCCAGGCAAACGCCACAATCGTGCGGGAATTCTACGCTCATGGGCCCAACAAAGACTCCCTCTTTGTCCACTGTCGCGGCAGGCCTGTACAGCTTGATGCCGATACGATCAAAAACTTTTACGGCCTCACCCCGGACAGTGATCTCCATGCTGACTTCTTGGAAGATATCACTGCCGAGGACTATGAACTTATCAAAGACGATCTTTGTTACGCGAACACTCCATGGGAAATCGGTACCCATCGAGGATCCGTGACAAGACAAAACTTGAAGACGAAGGCCAAGATGTGGAACACCTTCGTCAAACGACGCCTCATCCCAACATCACACAACAGCACGGTGGATCGCAAGAGATTGGTGCTCATCCAATCCATCATCAACAAAAGGACCATCAACGTTGGAGAAATTATCCTACGGGAAATTCACGAGTGCGGTAAGAAAGATCGAGGACCATTGTATTTCCCTTGCTTGATTACGGGTTTATGTGTTTCTGCAGGTGTACCCATTGAAGAAACGGATGAATACACACCCCCAAGAAGAGGATGGACCAGGGAATTCTGCCACAAAGTCATGCAGATAACACAAACAGAACCTGTCCAGGTAACACCGCAGCAGTTCACTGCCGATACTGCTGTCGGGGCCCAGTACACGGCAGATATGCCTGGTACTGCCCATACCTCTACCGCAGTAGACCCGTATCAAGAACTCTTGCAGCGAATGGCCGCGATGGATCTTCGACAACAACGGTACATGGAGTACCAGCGGGACTTCAATGGCACTCTCGCACAGATGATGTTGCACGCCTTCCTGGACCAAGGCGTACAATTCCCGGAGTTCCCAAGCAATATGTTCGTTACTGCTGCACCCTATACCGAGACTACACCAACCCTAGGAGGACCGCGACCGTTCTTCCATCCGGACCCTCAGCCCCAATACCAGGCTGCTAGACCATCTAGGCCAGCAGATTCTGCCGCGGCCTCATCTGTCAGTCGAAGGCCATCCAAGCGGAGAGCCGTTTTCAGCACTCCACCAAGATCGCAAATTATCATGGGCAGTCTATCCGCCGAGATAGATGCTTATGTACACCAAGGCTTTACTGCCGCCGGCCCAAGCACACACCACACCGGAGGAGCAACTGCGATGGGAGGAGGAACGGACGTGATGATAACCGAAGAGATGGCGGATGTTGAAGAAGGAGAAGAAGTAGAAGCCCCAATGCATAGGACCCCACCCACTCGAGTCCAGCCGCTGCGGCAAGCAAAGGCGCAACCATTGCCCTCCCCAAGGACAAAGCACATGGCATCTAGGCAACGGAGAAAAATTGTTACGAGCAGCTCTTCGGAGTCGCTCTAAAATTCTTTGTCCTTTATTCAATATTCAATTGCTTTTACTATTTTTCCTTGCTGCATATAAATTCACATTCTGTTTTGCCGTTTATTCCTTCCAAATATAAAGCATTGAGGACAATGCTTGGTTTGAGTTTGGGGGTGCAGATTCACTGCCAAGGCAGCAATCTACTACCGCGGCCTTGCCAAAAAAAGGGAGTATTCCAGTGATTTTTTTTATGTTCCCCGCCTTACTAGAATTAACTGTCTACACTCTTGCATTGCTCATCATCAGTATTGCCTTAGTTTATTCTTTAAGGCTATAGAAATCTTTCTCCTTACCATGTTTAGGTTCTGTTAAGAGGGCTTAACCTTAGGATGCTTAAGGATGAAAACTTAGAAGCTTACTATAGGAAGAACTTTAAACACTTTTGGGACTTGTGGATTATAGGAATTCTTTTAATGAACTTAGGTGATAAAGACTTAGATTTTTGGAAAAGTAACTAGAGGTGCCTACCACCGGCTCTAGAAAATCTCTTACTCATGTTAGAGGTGCCCGAAATTGGCTCTAGTATGTATTAAGGAATATTAAAAAGAAAAGACAAAAAGGTTTTTAAGAAAAACACAAGTCTTTGAGGTGCCCGAAACCGGCTCAAGATTTGGAGTTTGGAAAAGAAGAGAGGACTTAACCAATGTCTATTTGTCTTGAACCTAGAGTTTATCTAAGAAAGCCTTTAATCAACTTGTCCACAAAAACACACACTCACAAATCCTATAGTTTGCTTCTAGGTAAATTCTTAGGTAGCCGAATGGTTAAAGCTTAAAGATAGGCCTAGCTATGGTGGGGAGAATAGATGGACATGTAAGACCAAGAGAGAGTAGAGTTCGGCAAATTGATGGTTTGCATTGCCTGAGGACAAGCAACAGTTCGAGTTTGGGGGTGTGATAAGTGCTCAACACACTATCACTTTCTACTCCTTTTATCGACATTTATCACCAAATATTCACCCACTTGAACCAATGCATGTGCTTAATGTGATATATTTAGAAGTTATACTTAAATAGATAATATTTATAGAGAAAGGCATGTTTTACTGCGTTTTCATATCTGTGCAGGAAAACCATTACCGCGGCAGAGACAAGGCCGAGGCAGGACCTGATGCCGAGGCATCAGCAGGAAGACAGGAAGCAAAGTGATAGGCGATGGAAAGACAAAAATCTAAGGAACGTGTTTGAACTTGAAGCCTAAGAATCGGAGCTGGCTAGCACAAAGAAAAGCCCAAAGGAAGACCACGCGGGAAAGCCCCCTTAGCCGAATTCAAACTTGGAAATATAATATTATTATGTACTTGACTTGTTCCCTACTCCAAGTTGTATTCTACTTAGGAAAGGTTTGCCCTAGGTCTAGCCTATATAAAGACCTAGCCACCCAATGTATCAAATATCGAAATACCTAGGGAGAGCCGACTTCTACTCTTGTTTACTTCCTCTCCATTATGTTCTAAAACCTTCATAAGGTTTAGGTGAAGGTTGTGGAGTATTTGTGAGAGGAGATTGTAATTTGTCTTTTATTCAATGCAATAAAGATTATCAAGATTTGCTTATCCTTTGTTATTCCTTGTTCTTGCATTCAAGCCCGGGAGGGAAGTTTGTGAGTAATCCATTTATCTAAGCTCGGGAGAGTTAGATTCACGAAAGGGGTAAGTATGGTGTTTCAATCGCGAAATACTAACTCGTCCTAGGGATAGGTTAAGAGTTTCAGCGGCTAAAAGAAGTGTGAGATTGGTTGGTGAGTATAATTGGTTCATGCCGGGAGGTATCATCAAGGACTAGTCATCAACAACACTCTGACTTAGGGATAAGCGGAGTCATTCAAGGATACTTTGCCGAACTTTGGTAAAGTCTGCCCACGAGCAAGGGATTGCCGCGGCAGACAGCGTTATCGCTGCCCAGGCAGTAAACTGCAGTGCTGCCGAAGCAGAGATATGCGATTGTATTGGATAAAGACAAGTCAATCAAGTCCACAATACAATACAACTGGATCCTGGCCCATCTCTCTCTCTAATATTTCGACTCTTTATTTTTATTCAATTATTTTAGTTTAAATAAATCACACCAATTCACTTGTGCTTTTATCTTTCTATAGATCAAGAAGATAAAAGAAGCATATTAAGTATACCAGTCCCTGAGGAGACGATAACTCGATAACATACTTATCACTTATTACTTGCGATGTGTCCGCTTGCACTAAACGCGCATTTTTGACACGCGACAAATAACACTACGATACTTTCCACACACCACTTCCATACACCTATCGCACCATCACCATCCATTCCACTTTGCCTTGGCATATTTTAGTTGCTTGCATTCTGCAATTGCCATAGCATTGCACCATTACACCTTCAACATACATATCCAATTCCTCTTGTCTTTATCTTTATCTTTGTTTTTTTCTTTTTAGTTAGTGACACCTTTTTGCCTTGACAATTTTGACTTATTGGTTACCTCGATCCTCGTGGGAACGATACTCACTCACCCTTTATTACTTGTACTACTGTGTATACTTAAACATACGTGTTCGCATAATTTATAGCACTACATAGGCGACACCAGACGAGAAAGGAGAAACTCTAGAGGAATAAAGAGTTTGTTCCTAGTGGATCTAGAGTTCATAAACTAAAGGAAATGAAAGATGATCTGCTTTAGCAACTGATCAAATATACTTGTTCTTTCTCAAACTTTTTTTATATTCAACTTTAATAAATTTGGATAGGTTAATGTATAAGTTTATAGAAAATTATATAAAGTGGAACCAATTAATATCATAGAATTATATTATGTACGATTAATGTTGAACATAGCACAAATAACTCAAATTAATAAATTTGACTCAAAAAAATCAAATAAAAATTTGAGTTATAAAAATAGAATTTCTCGTCTAGACTAACCCAAATTTCTTAACTCGAATCAAATCCACTCAGTTCAATCGAATACTCACTCTCGTATAGGACCAAAATAAAGTTAAAAATTAATTTCAAAATGGATTAAATGAAAATTACAGGGCAATTGTATTGACTTTTTCTATGATCCACCTTTGCATCCTGTTAATCCTCATAATTTTTTACGTGTCAAAATTTTGATCATACACTACATTACATGATCAACTTAAAAGCACAAAACAAAATCAAAGAAGAATCACTATACTATTACCAATGGAGTCATTAAGCAGAATTTCTTTCCTTCTCATTGACATCGTCGTCGTCTTCCAACTCTTCTCAACCGTTGTCATTGTAGAAGCCAATGCTGCCATTCCTGATGGCAAAACATTGCCCGAATCTTGGTGCGTGCCGAAATCTGGAGTTAGCAATGGTGAATTGCAGAAAGCCTTGGATTTTGCCTGCGGTCGACCAGAGGTGGATTGCGGTCCCATTCAACCTAGTGGCGTTTGTTCTGAGCCGGACACCGTCGAATCTCGTGCCAAATTCTCCATGAATGCTTATTACCAAAAACATTTAAAGGAGCCAAACTCTTGCGACTTTAGTGGCACTGCTCAGCTCATCAAGGAAAATCCAAGTAAGATGAAACATTTGGTTAAATTTTTGAAAACATTTTTAAAATGTACATCGAACAATCAATAATTTAGTCTTATTCAAACAAAAAAAAAGGAAAAAAATGTTAAAATATGCTTCAAGCCCCTATACCCTCCATATAAATGGAATATAGTCCTTTTATTTTTATTTCTAGGAATTTAATTGATCCACTTTTAAAATTGAAAAATTCAAGTTCAATTGTTATCGCCATTAAATTTATTATATTAAATTAAGAAATGTAACATTTTAATATACAAAAAATTAACTTCTTAATTATGTAACTAAAATTAATTTTAATTTAATGTATAGAATTAAATGAAAAATTCAATTACTGTAATACTTAATTCTTGTTTATTTAATGTTTATACAGGTTATGGCAACTGCAAATATGATTAAAGAATTGGATAAAGAAGGATCAATTATAATTGAAGGTTTTGGTTTGCTATAAATAATGCCTAAAACGATCAATTTAGTTCCTAAAGGTTGTTAGAAAATAAATTGAATTCTTTTCTTAAAAATATATATTTTTTAGTTGTTTATTTAAATAAACATTGCTACAATTACTGCCAAAGGCTAGTTTCAGAAGTTTTGTATGAACAGCCGTAGGAAATGTAACCATTGTTTCATCAATAATATGTGACATCATTTCCTCTTTCGTTTTGCACTTCCTCGTTCATTCCTAGTATTTAACCGATTTAAATGATCAGATTTAGAATAAAATTCAATAATCTTTATAATAATTAATCATAAGTTTAAGTTAAATGATACGGTTAATCAACCACAATCATCATATTAATAGGGATAAATAATGATTAATTTTTAAAGGACAAATGTATATCTCCTTTTACGGGCCAATTTTAAAAATTAAAGCCATAGTTCTTTTTTTAGCTGAGTGATTAGGGAAATAAAAGTCGATTCAATGAAAAAACAATTTAATTTGAATCGCAATTTTATAAATTGAACTCGAACTAATTTCAAATTAAGTTCAAGTTATAAAATTACTTCTATTAGGAGAAGAACTTCACTATATTTTTCGCTAATCAATTACTTATATGAAGGAAAAGTCCTACTAAAACAATCGGTAGACCGGGAAAATAACTCTGAAAAAGAACATAAATACACAAAAAGTAACAAGTTACACAATAAACCTGAGTATTTTTTTTTCGCTAAGTAAAATTTATTAATCAAACTCGAGTTATATGCCTCGTTAAAAACGTCCCTAAGCTTAAGTGGAGAAAAAGAGTACATATAACTTAGGAAAAGTACACAAGTAATAAATGCATTTGGTAGTCTTACAGTATACTCCGTAAAAAGATCCCTAGACTGGTTACAAAATAAGAAAAACGTCGAGAAAACACTTATCACAACACCAACAAAATACAAGAATAAAACAAAGGCAAAGATTCAACCAAAACTACCACCATGCCTTTAAGAGAAAACTATAAGATAAACCATCTTTAGCAAGGCAATCCACTAGCACATTTGCTTGTCTTGGAATATAAACAAAACGAACAATTCCATTACTCAAGACTTAAAGATAAAATATATATGTATGCAATTACTTTTGAAATATAATGTTTTTCACATCACATTCTCTAGTTCTTATTAGAAATTACAAACCAGAGAGAAAAATATATAGTTAGAATTTTGTATTTCCTAATCCAATTAATCGTCGTTTTTAATCCATGATCTACAATAATAATTAAAAAGGGGGTGATAGTCGAATTAAGCAATTAATTAAAAAGTAGAAGTAAATTAAAGAGGAAGAAAATAAGTTGAGATATTGCAAATAATAAAATCCTATGAGATAAAAACCATCTTCAGCAAGGCAATCCACTAGCACATTTGTTTGTCTTGGAATATGAACAAAACGAACAATTCCAATCCTCTGAAATAATTTATATATATCGATAACGGGTGATCACCATGAAAATTCGCATAAACACCTTAAAGAGTTCAACATGGTTTGTTTAAGCACGAAACCTCAATGAGTATTCGAAGATAAAATTAAACTTCGTGCTTTCCTTTTTAATTAGTCGATATAGATAAAGATTGGCTATTTGATTTACTTTCCAATTTGATTAATACATGGACTGATATGACACAACTTTTCCTTGACAGGTCTTTCGCTGCAGCAAAAGCGAACGAAACAAAGTGGAATATCTTGAGTATCCGGAAAAGGATATCAAGTTATTGTACGAAGAGTGATTCAAGACGTTGTGCGCAAATTACCCACAACACAAATTAACAATTCAGGATACAACTTCAAACTTGGTCTTATCCCAAAATTAACAATTCAAAATTTTTTTTAAATTAATAGATCAATTTCAAATTTAATGTATATTAGGAAACCCGCATAGCAATGCAATTGCTTCGATTAGAAGAAAAACATCACTATATTTTTCGCAAATCAATTACATATATGAATAAAAGGCCTACAAAAACAATCGGTAACCCGCAAAAATTAGTCTAAAAAGAAAATAAATACACTAAATGAAACAAGTTACACAACACCCCAAGATTTAAAGATAAAATATATGTATGCAATTAGTTTTGAAATATAATGTTTTTTAACATCACATTCTCTAGTTCTTATTATAAATTATAAACCAGAGAGAAAAATATATAGTTAGAATTTCAAAACTTTATTGTGAATAATTATCTCTATTTTTTTATAAATCCCAATTCTAATCCTAATCTTATTTAGAAGGACGAGAAAGGAGGAACTCTAGAGGAAGAAAGATTTTGTTCCTAGTGGATCTAAAGTTCATAAACTAAAGTAAGTGAGAGTTGAATTGCTTTAGCAACTGATCAAATATACTTGTTCTTTCTCAAATTTTTTTTATATTCAAACTTTAATACATTTTGATAGCTTAATGTATATGTAAAAAACTCGCATCCTAATTTCATAAATTCGTTTTGATTTTTTAAATAAAGGGTTAATTATTGTAAAAGTCACCTTTGTTTGCTCCCAGTACAAATTTAGTCACCGATTTTGAAAATCAACCAATAAGGTCACTTACGTTTCCGGACCGTAAAATTTTGGTCACTTCAACGTTAAATGCCGTTAATGGTTGACAGAAAAATGATTTGGCACAATAAAAAATGAATAAATTACCTATATAGTCCTTAAATAATTATTTTACTTTTATTTCATTTTTGATTTAACACTCAAAATTTTAAAATCATATATTTTCACCATCTTTCCCAAATAAATCTCCATTTCCTTTCTCATAATCAAATAATTTAATGGTGTTTGGCCTTGTAATTTGGACTCTTCTTCTTCATCACTGGTTTGATCCTCTTTGACTCATCTTCTGCAACTATTTGGGAAAATAATCCAAAGGGAAACTCCAGTTTAATGGCTATATATGCGATAAGTGGAGCAATATAAAAAGCACAAGCACCTTTGAGTTTTGTAATTTTTTAATTTTTCTCTTGAAGCTTTCTCTTCCAACAGCTGAACCGATCTTCTCTGAGTTGCCCTTCATCTCCACCGCTTTGGAACTTATAGCCGCTGTAAATAATAATCTAACCAGAGATCTCTATTTTTTTTGAGTTTTGAGTTAAAAAAAGATTGTAAGTCTTATTGTTTTTCTCCTAGTTGATCTATAAGGGGGTTTTATAATTTGTAAAAAGACCCCTTTTTTAATCTAATTAATCATTCGATTTTTAAAATTTTTTAGTATATTCGTCAATGGATGTTGTCCATCATGATGTAAAGGATGTTATGGACATAAAAACAACTTGAGTGTCATGGATTCTGCAGAATTATGTACTTTCATCACAACATTGAATTTGATCTTTAGATTAGTGTTCTGTTTCTGCACAACATTGAATTTGAAGCTGCGATTCAGCATTTTAACCTACAAATTATAAGTATAATTCCCCTGAAACAATGGTGCTAGGTATCTCAAATATTCTGGTCACTTTTCCCCTTTGGTTCTGGAGTTATTAATGATTGGTGATCTAATTAGTTAGTTTTTAATTGCTGATTATCCTATTCTCGTGAACTTATCACTGCTAATTTGAGTTATTTCGTTTGTTTTATTTGCAGTGACGTGTTTACTACAATTGGTGATTAAAAAGACAATTTCTGCATTTTTCGCGATTGGAGACATGGGCACGACGTCAGGCACGACGAAATGCTGATGTGACAGTTTCTAGAAGAATCGAGAAGATTCTGGAAGCAACCCAGTCAACAAAATCCGAGAATATTCTGGAGGCGGTTCAGTCAGCAAGATTTGAGAAGATCTTTAGGATATCTTGTTTTTAATTTTAAACTTATGGATTATCTATTATCTTTTATTTTATTTTTATTTTTTATTTTTAGGTAGTTAGTAGCCTATAAATACCCTCCATGGGTAAGGCTTTAGATCATCCATCACTTTATCTTTGAAATCTTGTCTAGTTCCTTTTGTTATTTTATAAAATTTTTTTTTCTTTCTTTATTTTAAGTCTTTTTATATTTTGCAAAAATATGCTAAGTATGATAATTGATATCATGCTTAGCTAATTTCCTTTAAGCCGAGAGTTAGCAATGAATCAATTCGATGCGTGAGAATTGAATAGTACTTAATTCCCTTTGGGATACATTCTTGTTTTTCTGGTTTATTAGTTTGGCAATCGGCCTTACTTACAAAATTAAAACATTTTCAAACCAAAAAGAGCTCGTTGGTCTGGATGTTGTTTTAATATACAATGGGAGGAAGGATTTTCTTGTGACAAATTCGACTTTCCGTGAATACACTTAGCGTTGGTTCGATAAGGAAAAATAAGATCGGATTCGATTCTCGAAAAGACAACATAATTCGAGTCGGGCATTTCCAGTACTTAATCTGATTGTTTTAACGGCAATAATTGTGGTTAAATCACTCAAGAATCATCTTTCAAAGATATGCTTGGGAAGATCGGTTACAAGAGAGAAAGGCAGGTTACAATGGGTTGGGCCTTGTAGACTGTAACCGACGTGAATCCTGGAGTAAAAATCAATTTCAATGATCGACAGAATTGAAACAAAATTAGCTCGAGGCAATTTCTTCATTGATATTTTCAACTACTATTTATTTTTCTTAATCTTTATTTTATTTTAATTTGTTTACTTTAGTTTCTTTATTTTTCATCACAATCTCATCAAACCCCCTGTTAATTAATTGTTTACAGTATCCTGGACTTGAATCAACGCAGAATTACATCAAAAATTCCTAATTCCCTGTGGATCGAACCTCTTTACTATACTATCTTTTACTTATTTAATTTAAAGAGGATTATTTTATTTTGACGAGTAAAACGATGCTTGTCAAATTGGCGCCGTTGCTGGGGAGTTTTCGGCAAATTATTGATTAATTTTTGTTTTGTTTTTATGACCAGGAGTAATCTGGGAAATCTTATTGTACTTGACCCGAAAATTGAAGCAAGAGCTCGTAGAAATCACGTCCAAACACTTCGAAAGATAAAACAACAACGAGAGCAACACAAGCAAGCAAGTTCGGAATCTAATTCTGAACCATTATCTCATACCCAATCCTACGAAGAGTCAAATTTCGACACCTATCCTACTGCATCAAACGCAAATCTTGAACCAAGATAAATGGCCAACCAAACGATTATACAATTAAATGCAGCCGCCGAGATACAACAACCACTTTCCATTACCTTTCCTAATGGCGAAACCCCGTTTTAACTTAAGACGGGATTAATCCATCTCTTTCCTACATATAACGGTTTTCCTAGTGAAATCCTGCATAAACATCTCGAAGAATTTCATATGGTGTGCAGCAACATGAAACCTCAAGGAGTTTCCGAGGATCAAATCAAACTGAGGGCATTTCCTTTTTCTTTAGCCAGAACGGCTAAGGAATGGTTATTTTATTTACCGCCTAATTCAATTACCACCTGGGCTGATCTATCACGTGTTTTCCTTGACAGGTTTTTCCTAGTGGCGAAAGCAAGCGAGTTAAGGCGAAGTATTTTGGGAATTCAACAAAAAGAATACGAAACTCTTTATGATTATTGTGAAAGATTTAAGAAATTATGCGCTAGCTGTCCGCAACATGGTCTTTCTGAGCAAACACTCCTTCAATACCTCTATGAAGGAATGCTTCCAGTTGACAGAAAGATGGTAGATGCCGCCAGTGGTGGGGCTCTCATTAACATGACACCCACGGCAGCAAGAACGTTGATTTCTACTATGGCGACAAACTCACAACAATTTGGCTCGAGTGAACCTAGCCGACGGGTTCACGAGGTAATTAAGTACTGTTTCAATTGAAAATAAACTCGATAAATTAACTGACATAGTTAATTCGCTTGTTTCAGGAAAAAATGGAACCGCAAAAGTTTGTGGAGTTTGCACAGTGGCAGATCATCCGACAGACTATTGTCCATTGCTACAAGATGTGTCCGAAGCACATGTTAATGCCGTAGGAAATTTTCCGGGACCTCCTCAAAGAGCATACAATCCGTATAGTAATACTTTTAATACAAGATGGAGGGATCATCCAAACCTGAGGTACGGAAATAATCAAAATTATCAAGCGAGTCCCCCTCCTTTCCCAACTCAAGCACCACCTAAACCTTCTCTTGAATCAATTGTTGAAATTCTAGCCATATCACAAGAAAAATTCCAATCTCAAACCCAACGAGAAATCCAAGAACTTGGAAAGTAGTTAACACAATTAGCTCAGACAGTTGGCCACTTAGAATCGCAAGGTCGGTTACCTTCGCAAACCGAATCAAATCCTAGAGAAAATATAATTTCAATTACTTTGCGAAGTGGCACCATCATCTCACCTGATCAATCGAACAAGTCCGCTAAAGAGTCTGACAAACAAAAAGAGGATGCACCACCAAAGGACTCAGAAAAAGAATCTTCACCCTCAAATAATTCTGGTAAAGTTATTTCTCCCTCGTCTTTTCCTTCTACTTACGAAACTTTGCCTCTTTTTCCTTCTAGGCTTGTGAAGCATGACAAGAAAGTAGAAGAGAAGGAAATTCTTGACATCTTCAGAAAGGTGGAGATAAATATCACTCTTCTCGATGCAATCCGAAAAATAACGAAGTATGCGAAGTTTCTCAAAGGCCTCTGCACAAACCGACGATGATTGACTGGTCATAAAAAAGGTAAACCTTGGTGAAAATATTTCGTCAATTTTTCAAAAAAGGCTTCCATCCAAGTACAAAGATCAAGGTATGTTTGCCATACCATGCAAAATTGGCAATGTTGGAATCAAGCGTGCAATGTGCGACTTAGGCGCATCCATCAATGTAATGCCTCTATCCGTCTAGAACAAAATTTCCAATGAAACTTTGAAAGAGACAAGGGTTACAGTTCAACTCGCCGATCGATCAATCATCTACCCCAAAGGAGTTATAGAAAAATGTTTTGGTAAAGGTAAACGATTTAATATTTCCTAATGATTTTTATGTGATTGACATGGAAAATGATCGTAGTAATACTGGATCCGAAATACTTCTTGGACGACCCTTCCTAATTACGGCGCAAACGAAAATTGATGTCTAAAGTGGCATCCTAACTATGGAATTCGACGGGGAAGTTGTTAAATTCGATGTATAAAAAGCAATGAAATACCCAGATAATGTGGCGAGTTTGAATTTCGTAGTCATTATTGTTTCTTTGGCTAATAAATTTTTGGAATCTAATTTATTACTTGATGTTTGCAGGGAAATGGAAATAGAGGAGTTACATGATAAGGAGCCTAAAGAGATTTTTTCCTTTAATTTTTCTCCTTCTAATTTTTGTTTAAAACCCTCAAAAACTAAAATTCTTCCGTCAATATTGCATGCACCAAGTCTCGAATTAAAGCAGCTACCGTCACACCTTAAATATGCCTTTTTAGGAGAAAAAGATGCCTTGCCGGTCATCATTTCAAGCGAACTATCAGTAGTGGAGGAAAAGGAATTGGTTGCTATTTTATGCATGTATAGAGAAGCAATCGGTTGGACCTTTGCTGATATTAAAGGTTTAAATCCATCCACATGCATGCACAAAATTAAGACGGAGGAAGAAGCAAAACCAACTAGGGAAGTACAAAGACGGTTGAACCCACCAATGATGGAGGTTGTAAAAGAGGAAATCCAAAAGCTCCTTGATGCCGACACTTTTTACCCAATCTCTGATAGTAATTGGGTAAGTCCAGTTCATGTTGTCCCAAATAAGACCGGAGTGACAGTAGTTCAGAATACGTAAGGCGAAATGGTAATGACAAGAGTACAAAATGGATGGAGAGTTTGTATTGATTACAGGAAGCTTAATTCCTTAACCCAAAAAGATCATTTCCCATTACCTTTTATTGAACAAATGATAGAAAGATTAGCTGGAAAATCTCATTATTGTTGCCTTGATGTTTTTTCAGGATTTTTCCAGATTCTAGTGGCACCTGAAGACCAGGAAAAAATGACTTTTACTTGCCCTTTTGGAACATTCGCTTACCGTAGAATGCCCTTAGAATTGTGCAATGCTCCTACAACATTTCAAAGGTGCATGATAAGTATCTTTTCCAACCATATCGAAAAAGGTATCGAAGTGTTTATGGACGATTTCACCGTGTACGTAACTCTTTTAATGAATGCCTTTCCAACCTTTCTTATGTTCTTAAACGATGCATTGAATTTAAATTAGTTCTTAACTATGAGAAGTGTCATTTCATGGTAAGTAAAGGTTTGGTTCTTGGGCATATCGTTTCATCTAAAGGAATTGTCGTTGATAAGGCTAAAACTGACGTAATTCGTTCACTTCCATACCCCACTTTGGTGAGGGAGATTAGATATTTTCTTGGTCATGTAGGTTTTTACAGGAGATTCATAAAGGACTTTCCCCAAGTAGCACAACCGTTGTGTAGGCTCCTACAAAAAGATGTTGCTTTTGATTTTGATCAAGTTTGTAAAAATTCTTTCGATACATTAAAAGAAAAGCTAATTTCCGCACCAATTGTACAACCACCGGATTGGAGTCTACCTTTCGAAATAATGTGCGATGCTTCAGATTTGAGCGTTGAAGTTGTTCTCGGACAACGAAATGGGAAATAAACTCATGTCATCGCTTATGCGTCAAAAATGTTTGACCCGGCTCAACGCAACTATTCCACCAAAGAAAAAGAATTATTTGATGTTATTTTTTCATTAGAGAAATTTCGCTCTTATTTACTTGGAACTAAAATTTATGTTTTTTCTGATCATGCAGCATTAAGGCACTTGATGAACAAGAAAGAGGCAAAACCAAGGTTGATTCGTTGGATCCTATTGCTTCAGGAATTTGATCTCAAAATTAAAGACAAAAAGGGAAGCGAAAACTTGGTTGCTGACCATTTAAGTCGGTTACCAATCGCTACAATTGAACCACCTATTCATGAGCAATTTCCCGACGAAAGCTTAATGGTAGCACAAGTCTCCCATCCTTGGTTTCCCGAAATAGCGAATTTCTTAGCCACAGGTAAATTGCCGAGTGATTTGCCAAAATCCGCGATTAAGAAAATAAAAAGGGAATCTCGCTATTATATCTAGGATGATCCTTACTTGTGGAAGCACTGTTCGGATTTAATTATTAGACGTTGTGTCAGTGAAAGCGAGGTAAATACGATACTTACTTTTTGTCATTCTTATTCATGTGGAGGTCACTTCGGACCTAAACGAACCGCTCATAAAATTCTTCAATGTGGGTTCTTTTGGCCTAGTTTATTTCATGACACTTATGTTTTCTGTAAAGCATGTGACAGGTGCCAACGAGTTGGCAATTTAAGCCGGAAAAGTGAAATGCCGCTCAACCCAATTCACATTTGTGAAATATTTGACGTTTGGGGATTAGACTACATGGGGCCATTTACTTCTTCTTTTGAAAATTTATATATTATCCTTGCAGTCGATTATGTCTCTAAGTGGGTAGAGGCAAAAGCTACCCGAAAAAATGATGCTAAGACAACGACTAATTTTCTCCGTGATACTATTTTTTCCAGGTTTGGCACTCCGAGAGCGATTATATGTGATAGAGGAACACAGTTTGTCAATCGAATCATGGATGCATTAACGAAAAAATATGGTGTGACTCAACGAATATCTACTGCCTACCATCCACAAAAAATGGGCAAGCGAAGGTGTCGAATCGAGAGATTAAAACAATCCTTGAAAAAATAGTGAAACCAAATAGAAAGGATTGGAGTTTGAAGTTAGTCGATGCTTTGTGGGCATATCGCACGGCATATAAAGGACCTATAAGAATTTCGCCATACTGACTTGTATTTGGCAAACCATGCCACTTACCGTTTGAGTTGGAACATAAGGCGTATTGGGCAATAAAAGAATGTAACATGGAGATGGATGCAGTCGGCGAAACACGAAAATTGAACATCCAAGAGCTTAAGGAAATTCGTAAAAATGCATATGATAGCGCACAAAATTTTAAAGAAAAAACAAAGGCGTTTCATGATCAAAGAATTTCGTTTAAGTCTTTTTTCCGTTAGGAAAAAAATTATTGTTTAATTCGAAATTGAAAATTTTTGCAGGAAAGCTTAAGTCGAAATGGCTCGGATCATTGATGGTTTACTGACGTTTTTCCTCATGAAGCCGTAGAAGTTGAAAATAATTCTGGTACTTGCTTCAAAGTGAATGGTCAAAGATTGAAACCTTTCTACGAAAATGTTCTGATCAGTTTAATTGAAACGTTAAATTTGGAAGAAGCGAAATTCTAAAGAAATGTCGTCAAGCTTAAACGACGTTAAACAAAGCGCTTATGGGAGGCAACCCATTTATTTAAATATTTATTTATTTCCTCTATTTATTTATTTATTTTATTTATTTATTTTCTTTTTCCTTTTATTTATTTATTTCTCACGATTATATTTGTTTATGTTTTTCTCAGATTTGCGAGCTAATCCAATGAAAACCAAAACAACCACAACACATTATATGGTGATGGAGTGCATCATTTCATTAATGGTGCACGTTAGCAAAGCCTAAGACAAGCAAGGAGCACGGTTGCAAACCCATGGCAGATGGTTTGACCAAATCTCTCTTACTTTTAGAATTCAACCACCAATCAAATCCCATGGCAGGCTGAAATTTTTTTTTACTCAAACACTTAATCACTTTCACGTGATTTTAGCCCTACCTATATTTTATTTCTTTCACCTCCTTCTTTGCCAAAACTTCACCCGCCAACTCTCTTGTTAACCAGAAACCCCTCCATCATGGTTAGAACACGTAACCAGCAAAACCAAGAGCCACCTATTCCTCCGTTTGTGCTTAATGGTCGTCGCCATTTTGCTGCTCCGACGATGTTCGGGGAGGTCCTAAGTGACTCTGAACCAGTCCCACCACCCCTCGTTCACGTGGTAGACGTCAGCAACCAATCCGATCACCACCACACGTGGATCCAGCCCTGCAACAACCTCCTTCATGGGGTGGCCATCGACATCCAATAAGGTCGCCTCCACACGAAGATATCAAGCCACAACCACCTCCATCTCCTGTCAGCCGAAATCCATAGCACCGATACGCTGCCGGACCGAGTCGCGGGCATTATCAAACACCTTCTCCATCCTTGCATTCCATGCCTACGGTGATGTCTTCATCTTCTTCCCGGTATCACCCACACATGTCTCAACCGAGGCAAGCCGCAGCACCTTCTTCTTCCATGATGCAATATGTGGAGGAAGACTATAATCCCGAGGTAAGTTCTTCTCATGTTTCTGTTCAACCATTACTAATGTACCATCCGTTATTTGGTTTTACAGATGACTTTACGGCGAATTACTTTCCGGAACAACCACCCAGAGAACCGTCGCCTCAATGTCATTCGCCACAACAATCATCTCCGTTTCGAGCATCAAGCTCGAATTCTTTTCCGACACCACCAGGCAGCCCACCATTCGCACCTGTGAACCCTGAACGAAACAGACGTGGTCTTTCGTATCCTGTTCCGAACGAGGAAAACTTGAGAGGCTTTCTTCACTTCGACAATGAACAGCTTGTACATTTTCAAGATATCCGTCATCGCCCATTCCGAGTCTGTAAATTTATTCCTCAAAGCACTCTCGAAAATTTACATATTGAAAATGCTGTCAATGCTTATTTTAATGCAATTAGTTGGACACAATTTTCTCAAATTAAGAACGGCACTTTCTATGAAATTGTCTTTGAGTTCTATTCCACTTTCACATTTTCACATTCTCGGTTTATCACTGTCGAATCTCCTGATGTTGTTTCATTTAGATTGTGCGGAAAACACTTTCACATATCTATTTTAAAATTTAATCTTGCCATGGGATTCTTGACGGACGTCACGAGTCTAGAATATTTAACTGCTTTGATTGAGATTCCTTAGGATTTTGATGCGGATGCAATATTCTCCATGCTCATTGGAAATAGCAACCAACCCTTTGACCCTCGATCAACCAAGGCGATTCACATCCATGATCCAACATTGCGCTACATACATCGATTTTTGGCCTATAACTATTCTGGCCGAAATGATTCTTCAGGCACTCTGAGTAAGACTGAATTATTTTTCCTCTGGTGCATGTTCACTGGTAAGAAAGTAAACTTGGGTTTTTGGTTTGCACGATAGTTTGAGATCGTTATATTACTAATTTAGCCGCTCGTATAGCTAATTCTGATGTTATTGATTACACTTATGCGTTTTCTATGGATGGCTTAGATGAGCGTTGCTTAGACACAATGGTTTTACTTGGTGGTACACCCGTTGCACCACACTTTGTTCCACCTGGGGTAATAACACCGAGAACTGAACGAGCTTTTAGTCGTAGACGTGCCCCTCCACGTTCTCCACCTCGTCCGCAGCCGAATGAACAAGAGCAAATGCATGATGTTACGGAACAGCTCCATTCTATTGAAGAAAATATCAACGAGATCCTATCTTACCTACGACCTAGCCGTGGTCGTGGCCGCGGACACCGGTGATCATGGGGAGTATTCTTTACCCTTCTTCTCTTATGATTTAATTTCCATTTTGTATTGGGACAATACAATTAAGTGAGGGGGGTAAAGATTGAATCAAGTTCCATCTTACTTGTTTTATCATTTGCTTGATTGAATGCCTTGATTGAATTGGTCAAATGCTTTATTAAATTTCTTTCCTTTTCATAAAATATCTTAAGAATGCTATGATTATCTAACCTCTTTTACTTATTTTGGATTATGAACACTCTTGACAGTTGAATTGCATGATTAGGAATTTAATTCGATTTCTTTGTACTATGCCTTGATTTTGTCAATTAATTTTTCGCCTAGCTTGATTAATGAAACACACTTTGGTAAGGTATTGAGCCTTGAGAATGTTTTCACCATTTTTATGCTCCTTTATCTTGCTTGAGTGTATCGAATTAGATATTGGAAATCTAGAACTTGTGGCATGAATACATTTTGAGACTACACATGAAATATGATGTTTTGATATGATTTGGGCAGAGGATTCACCCTATTTTTACCCAAGACAAAAAATCTACCCTTTTTATTTTCTATTAGTGAACCAATTTTGAGCCTATATCATCTTTCTTGTTTCACCTTAATTTAAGCCTTTAAGCCCTTTTATTTTTTATCATTCTCTTTTCTCACCCTTTTTCAGGATAAAGAATTGAAGCGTATAAGCATTTTGTTTCACGAAAAATGAAAAAAAAAGAAAAAAAAGAAATAAGGAATGATGAGTGCATAAAATTCTTATTTTTGATATTATTTTCCCACTCGTTTATCACCAATAAAGGACAGGATTAAGGGCATTAATGGATATTTCTGTATATTTTCCATACTTCAGCATCCAAACATACAATTCATGAATTCATCTAATAATTAGCATAAAACAGATGCATTTGATAGTTTTCTTTCTTAGAAAAGAAACTACTTATAAAGATGGCCAATTGAGAAGATGGATGCTAGAATGCAGATGAAGCACCCGCCACGGCAACACTTTTTGAGGTCGCGACAGCAGAAAAAGATGACAACTAGTGCTCGATAGAAAGAGAAAAAGATGTTGATCTTAATGGAAAAAGAGCAAGAGAAAGACGGAACCAAATTACGGAGTCAAGCCTTGGTCAAAGTCACGTGCAGGAAAGAAGAGATTTTAGGAAATAAGAATTAATTGTTATAGTTTAATTAGGAATTATACTTCTCTCTTCTTTAGAACTCTTTTGTTGCATGGAAAGCTTTAACCTAGGGCTTGGCCTATATAAGGCACACATTAGGCGTAGTCTAAGGGCAAGGAGTTTACCCTAGAAATTACTTTTAGCCGCCGACTACATCATGTTCTAAACTTCTTCGGAGGTTTAGGTTGTTTGTGGAGTAGTTGGAGAAGATGGTTGTATTACGATTGATATTTAATAACGCAAAACTTATTTAATAATTTATTATCTTTTGGTATTTACTCTTCTCGCATATGAGCTCGAAAGATAGTATGTGAATAAAAATCTATTTGCCTAGCATCGGGAGATGTAGGTTCACGAAACGAGAGAATACGGTCTTTGCTCATGGACATTGACTAATCCGGTTGAGAGATTAACCGTCCAGGATTTCAGCGACTAACAAGACGCATGTGTTTGGTTGTTGTCCGCCCCTAATTCACGCCGGGAGGTATCATCAAGATGTGGGTTTCAACAGTTCTCTTCGCTTAGGGATAAGGAAGAAGACATACAAGGATGCTCTATCGAACTATGGAATGTTGAATTGTCGAAAAGGCATAACCCGCCTAGGCAGCTGCGGCGACCCTTTGTGCGACCTGCCGAGGCGGCAGTTTAACCCCTTGCGTTAATAAGTGGATACCTAATACAACTGGATTCTCCTCTAAAAAACACTCAACTTAGCCTCGCTTCTCTTATCCTTATTCCTTTGTTATTTATTTTAGTTTTAGTAGTTAAATTAGTAACCTCAACTCAACAATTAGTTGTGTTTTTACTTTTTATAGTGCAGCCGTAAGAGGTAGTGAAGCTGACATAGTCCCTGTGGGTTCGACAACCTAAATTATTACAATCTGACATAGGTGGAAAAAACTAAAGGACTTCCGAGCCTCCATCAGATTTGGCATCGTTGCTGGGGATTGGCGCTTAATTTTACTACCAATTATTTTTTCACCTTTTTCTTTTTCTTTTTAATTTTTCTTTTATTGTTCCTTAATTAACTAGGGTTGTTTTTTGTATGACCAGGTCTAATCCATCAATAGAACAATATCCGTACAATCCTGAAATCGAAAGGACCGCAAGGCGTTTACGACAAGGGATACGCGAAATGATGAACATAGCACTTGGCCAGCAGAACAATGCTGGCATGAAAGCCGCCGCGGTAGACAACCAACCCCCTTACCCCGGCCTAGACGGAACAAAACACTAACGGGTTACACGGGGAATATCGAACCAAACCCGCGAAGGTCCGATTCGATAAACAACCCTGAAAACCGATATGTTTTTTTATATTTCTTAACTAGATGCATAATTAATTTCCTATGTGTGTCGAGGTCATGCATAACGAGAGTGAAGACATTCGATTCACAATTGATCATTCAATCCGCATATAAACACATAAAGACCAAATCGCAAATAATTTTAATTCCAACAATAAATCGGAAATTCAATCTACCATAGTTCAATTAAACATGCATAGCATACTCACAACAAAATTCAGATCAATCGTAACATTATAGCATCACCAATTCTGTGTTTCCATGATTATGGACCGAATCGTAAAGCTCATAAATTATAGGGACTAAAACCAACATTAATTTACCAATACGAATTTAAGTGAATATCATGTATCAATGTGATATTGCCACTCAAAATATTATTCATTGCATCTATATTCGATCGTGGGAAGACGTCCAATCCTACACGAAATTTTCAACACTTAGAATGTCATTTTTGGTCAGGGGTATCGATACCTTTGGTCTGGGTATCGATACCCTGACGTGGAGTTAGCCTCATTGCACTTCGAAGGTCAGGGGTATCGATACCTCCAAAGGTGGTATCGATACCATAGTGACCAGTAGGGTAATTGCATCGAATCGTGCTTTGGTACCACCCCAAATTAAGCCTTGGGTATCGATACCCTTACTAGAGGTATCGATACCCCCTGTGCAATTTAACAAGTTTGAACATTCTAAGTTAATTCCACCCATTCAAACATAACCATTAATCACCCCTAATTATATGCATAATTTCTTAAGCATAAAGAACAATTTAAAGCACACAATTACCAACAACATGGACCTCAAAATTATCTATAGGCATGCTTCCTATGTTATGATTAAAAACAAGAACATTCATGCATGTACATGCTTCAACCAATTCCAAACAATATCACAATTCATCAATCCAAAATCAAAGCGAAATAAGGTCTTATTACAAGTCATTAACCAAGCAAAACACACTCTCATAAGGGATTGGTTTACACATTGCCGAGCGCCGATTTATTTGCCAAATCATACAAAAAATGTGAGGTCTTCTCCCCTTGGTCCTCTTGCTCCAAATGCAGCCCCAAACGTCTCTATTTTTCTGCAAGGATGAAAGGAGAGCTTAAGCAAAACATGCTTAGTGAGGAAGCTCTAAACAATCAATAATGCATCAAATTAAAACCATATTTAAAAACCATAACTTGTAATGTTGTTTTCTAAAACCAAGCATGCTTAACAAATCATGTTCATGTTCATAATACCAAAAACATTTCCTTGAGTATGCATGGCATTATCAATTCATTTCATAAATAATGCATAACGTTCCGAATATTTCCATGTATGTATATTGGCTTTCTAGTGATCACTTAATGTGAAACTTAAGTTCACCGAATACGCGGATCCATTATTTTAGAGACCCTTGGTCTCGTCATGACACAAAGTCACCATAGACATGACACGAAGTCACCATTGACATGACACGAAGTCACCATTGACATGACATGAAGTCACTATTATCAAGCTCTACCACGCACGGCCGGACACAAAGTCACCCTTGTTACGTGTAGGTGGCTCTACCACGCACGGTTGGACACAAAGTCACCCTTGTTACGTATAGGCATTTTCTTTCCTTTATTTCCATAACATTTATAGTGCACTTAACCCTAATCACATGTCATTTGTATTCGTATGTAAAGTTAGTGTCACTAAGCCAATATCAAGTTCAAGTATGCATGCTAATTTGCTGCTCATAATGCATCCATAATGTGTTCAACAAATGAACCAAAAGTCATGCCCAATGGCACCATCATATGTAAGGTAAATAACCACATCATATTCTACTTCATTTTTCATGTTTCCATAAACCATGGATGTCTTTATAAACCATGCATTTCCAGCAATTAACACATGCATGCATCATTTCAAAATCATACTTATGCATTTCCAAAATCTCTCTAAATCATCATCAAAAATGTCGTTACTGAAAATAACCGAATCTCACAATAATGCATCAAAATCATTTAATTTACTTACTCTTGAACTATGTAAAGTTTTCACACTATTCCATAGCCCCCAAAACAGAACCGAACCAATGCGATTCACTTTTAACCCGAAATCACTCACCGACAAGCGAAACGAGCCCTCGCCGATGCTTCGACGGCAACGCCAACGCACCATCCACTTATGCACCTTCTTGAACTACCTCTACAACATTAAAACAGAGCATATTCACATCACAACATGCTCAAAACAACAGTCACATTTAACCTTCACAAAACTATCGAAAACCTAGCCGAAAAGACCGAAACCTAGCCGAAACGCATCCGAAACATCATCAGCCCAAAACCTAATGAATCTAACATCTAATCCACTTCACATATGAACCAAAAACACTTCCAAACCATCTTTATACCTCCAGAAACAAAAGAACACCTAAAACAACCCCTAACACAACCGAAAACCACCCTAAAACACCACCGATTGCATTATTCCGGGATTAAGTTGTTGTTTACTCATTTCAAGACTCAATCAATCATTTAATTGACCGAATATCATAATTAAATCATCCTAAATCCAGAATCAATTGAGATCTCAAAAGATTTCACAAAAACCTACACAAAACTCATAAATCTTGAATTAAAAACACAAAATTAAATAACAATTGTTAACTAGTGCACCGTCAACATTTCAGTCTACGATGCATGAGATATTTCGCCCATATCTTCAGAAATTCGTACTCATTTTTATTGATGATATCCTCGTGTATAGTCCTTCGTGGGATGATCACCTGCATCATGTTCGACTTGTTTTACAATGTTTGCGCGATCATGGGTTTGTCGCTAAACGTTCTAAGTGTTCCTTTGGTCACTCTTCGATTGAATATTTGGGACATATTGTATCTGGTGAGGGTCTTGTTGTCGATCCGTCGAAAGTACAAGCTATTCGGGATTGGTCCACGCCTACTACGGTAAAGGATGTTCGGAGTTTTTTGGGCTTGGCTATCTATTATCGCAAATTTATTAAAAGTTTTGCGACTATTGCTTCACCTATTTCTGACTTGCTTCGAAAGGGGGTGTGCTTTGAGTGGACGACTGAGGCACAGGTTGCGATGGACCAACTTAAGGATTGTTTATGTGCAGCTCCGGTATTGGCTCTTCCAAATTTTTCCTCTATGTTTTACGTCGAAACGGATGCTTCCGGGGTAGGTGTGGGGGCTATTCTCACTCAAGACAAGCGTCCATTTGCGTTCTTTAGCCAAAAATTATGTCCGCGAATGCAACAAGCATCCACATATAGCCGCGAGATGTTTGCTATAACCCAAGCCGTTGCTAAGTGGTGACAATATTTGATTGGTCGGAAATTTATCATTGTCACGGATCAACGCTCATTAAGGGAATTGAATCAACAAACCATCCAAACCCCGGAGCAACAACGATGGCTTTCGAAACTAGTTGGGTATGATTTTGATATTCATTATAGACCGGGTAAGATGAATGTTGTCGCGGATGCTTTGTCACGCGAACATGGTGCTACATGTATGGCATTTTCTCGGCCACTCTTGGGTATTGTGGACGCTATTTGAGCTGCTACTGTGACTGGTCTGGCACTTCATCAGATTTATTTAGCTGTTCAAAAGGGCGAGTCTGCTTTTTCAGGCTATACGTGTCATGACGGGTTGTTGTTATGGCATGGTCGGGTTGTGGTTCCCCAAGAGACGGCGTTGCGTACATTGATCCTGCGGGAGTTCCATAGCTCAGTGTTAGGCGGACATGCTGGAATTTCTCGTACATTTCATCGGCTTGCTGCAAGCTTTTATTGGGAAGGTCTTCGCAAGGATGTTCGTAAATTTGTGAATGACTGTCAGACGTGTCAACGTATGAAGAGTTCAAGTTTGGCTCCGACTGGGTTGCTCCAACCTTTACCAATTCCGACTCAGGTGTTTGAGGATATTTCGATGGATTTTGTTGTTGGGTTGCCTACTTCCGAGGGTAAAGAAGCTATTTTCGTCGTGGTGGATCGTCTCACGAAGTATGGCCATTTTTTCGGTTTACCTTTGCACTTTGACAGTACGATGGTCGCTAAAATTCTAGTGCAAGGTGTCGTCAAACTTCATGGCATCCCTCGGACTATTGTTTGCGCTCGCGATCGTTTGTTTATGAGTAATATGTGGACCGAGTTGGCTCGCCTACAAGGTACGGAGCTGTGTTTTTCTTCCGCTTATCATCCCCAATCCGACGGCCAAACGGAGGCCTTGAATCGAATCCTTGAGATGTACTTGCGTTGTATGGCGGGAGATGATCCGCGTCGCTGGTTTCGTTATTTGTCATGGGCCGAATATTGGTACAATACGGCTTTTCAATCGTCGGTAGGAATGACTCCCTTTCGAGCTTTATATGGCCGCGATCGCCCTACAATTTTATCCTATGTTGAAGGCAGTTCTCGTCATGACCAACTTGCTCAGGCCCTTCTTGATCGAGATGTTGTTTTGAAGGAATTAAAGAGCAACTTAGAGCAAGCTCAAAATCGGATGAAAATTCAAGATGATCGGCATCGTCGAGAGTTGTCATTGGCGATTGGTAGTTGGGTGTTTGTTCGCCTTTAGCCGTATCGACAATTATCGATTCGTTTACAACGTCAACATAAGCTTAGTCCACGTTATTTTGGTCCGTATCGTGTTTTACAACGTGTGGGTCCAGTCGCTTACAAGCTTGACTTACCGGACTCTACTCGTATTCATCCGGTGTTTCATATTTCTCAATTAAAACCATGTAAGGGAGTGCCACAGCAGCAGGTTACACCATTGCCTTTGCTCCGTGAGGATGTGTCGTCAAGGGTGGAAGCGCCGAACCTTGAGGACAAGGTTGAGTCTCCAGGGGACGGTGATGTTGTGGACTCGGATGTTACCATACAGGCTGGCAATGTAACTGTGAAGAATGAGGAAGCTGCACCAACCCATAAAGTAAGCCAGGCAGTTGATATGATCCGGAAAAGTAGGAAAGAAAAGCGGATCCCTAGCAAGCTAACGGATTTTGTTCTCATCTAAGAATGAGTAGTAGTATAAATAAGATTGTTTTTGAGTGTTTGAGCATGAAAAACCTCTGAATATTTTCCAACTTTCTATCTCAAGTTTCTTTTTCTCTGGTTATTCAATCCCTCTTTCCATTTCACTATCAATCCACAACATCAAGTGTCAATCTTCTACAATGTTGTAAACACCCCTACGAGGATGATGTTTGATGCCTCCGCAAACGGTACCCTCTTAGACCGCCCACCCCATGAGAGCTTAAAAATTCTGAATAGGTTAGCAAAGAATGATTATCAACACCCGACCACCAGAAGAGGAATAACTAGGCGAGGTATGACGAGCTCTGACTCTTCAGATTCTATCCTAGCCCAACTGTCAGCATTCACAAACATGGTTAAGTATCTGCAAAAGCCGAGTCACGTTCGAGAAGTTAAAGCACTCATTGTTTTTTGTGAAACATGTGGCGATAATCATTACACAAACGCATGCCCTCAAGACCGAGAATCTTCCTTTTATGTTGGAAATTTCAACAGGAATAATATGTCAAACAATTATAACCCTGCATGGAGGAAACATCCAAACCTCTCATGGATTAATCCCAATAATGCACTTAACCCGCAACATCAACCAGTGCAATCTACTGGATTCCAGCAAAACAAAATTGCTCAGCAGCCGATGCCGCGACAAGCATTGTCGCCGCCGCAGCAAAAAACAGACGTCCAAACCCTCGAAAACACATTGCAGACATTCATGGCTCAAACTAGCGCTTATATTGCAAACACCAATAAGTTCATTCAGAGAGCCGATACTTTCATGGACAGGACAGAGATGATAATGCAAAACAATGAAGCTACTCTCAAAACGCTAGAAACTGTAGTAGGACAAATGGCACAACAGATGAGAAGCCGACCCATAGGAAGTCTCCCTAGTGATACTGAAGTCGCTAGAACTGGTCCTCATGAACAATGCAAGGCAATATCCACCAGGAGTGGATTACAACTAAAGGACCCTAAAATACCTGCTCAGACAGTAGGTAAGAACAATGAGACAATAGCACCTCAAGTAGCTACTGATGAAATACCCAAGGTAAAGGAACCAACAGACATTGCCGACGATAATGCCACAGCAGATAATGCCGCCACTGCACCATAGATAAGATTTCATTGCAATGAAAGAATTGAAGATTTGCGGCTACCACCACCTTTACCACAAAGGTTGAAACAGCAAAAGCAAGAATATCAATTTAAGAAATTTCTGGATATTCTTAAACAGGTACACATAAATATACCTTTAGTGGAGGCAATTAAACAAATTCCCAACTATGCCAAGTTCCTTAAGGATATTATATCAAAGAGGAAAAAAATAGGGGAATTTGAGAGGTTGCCGCGACAAAAGGGTGTGTGGCAATGCTACACAACAAGGCCACGACCAAAAGAAAAGATCCCGATAGCTTTACCCTGCAATGCTTTATCGGTGATCAATACGTGGGTAAGGCACTATGTGACTTAGGCGCTAGCATAAATCTTATGACTAAGTCAGTATTCCAAAAGCTAGGCATCGGGCAGGCAAAACCAACAATGGTGATGCTGCAACTGAAAGACCGCTCTTATGTGCAATCGGAAGGAAAAATTGAAGACATCCTGGCAAGAGTGGATAAATTTATATTTCTTGCTAACTTCTTAATTCTTGATTGTGAAGCATATGAAAATGCTCCGATCATATTGGGAAGGTCGTTCCTAGACACGGGCATAACATTGATCGATTGTGAGAAAGGCGAGTTGGTCATAAGGGTCAATGACCAACAAGTGAAGATCAATGTTTTCAAAACTTTAAGGCATCCAGATGAACCAGATGAATTTCAGAGAATTGAGGTTAAAACTGAATTTAACTTCAATGCAGAACGGACTGCCTGAACAAGACCTGCCGAGGTAGGGGGCCAAGGCAGCACACCGCTTGACCAGAAGCATACACGAAAGAAACCACCTGATGAGGAGGCTCTGATTGGATCATCACACCATCCTCCATTAAAAAAGGGGAAGATGGTTAATGCTGAAGATGCATTCCATTGCACTCCACCAGTAACCTAATTTCTATCTTACTATCCTTAATTTATTTTTATGTTTTAGGATTAGATTTTCAATTTTAGTTTTAGGAATTAGATTTCAATTATTCGCAACTTAGTTTCAGAATTTTATATTTTTATCATAGCATCTATTAGTTTGATTTTCTATTATTTAGGAATAATAAGGAAGAATTAAAGAGGATGATCATCCCAACAAATTAGCGGCCTAAAACAAGGAACTAGAAATTCCAGGCGGGAATTATACCTCCCGCATTCAAAAATCGCTTCGTTTCCGCTACCAATGGTTGCCAGCTGGGGTTGCGTCTCTTGCACGCCAAGGGCAATAATCACGCCCTCTCCCTCAAACGCCGCTCTGCTCACCGCCTATAAATACACGGGCAAAAGTTTGCCAAACAAAGGCAGTCGAGCACGAATACTACTGCGTCTTCCAAAATAGGCAGATCTGGGAAGAACAAGGTTTCCATTACACTGACGATGAGGATCTTGGGTTAGAAAACTTCATCCTTTCCTAGATCACCTTTCAGAGGTGGCAAATGTTTTCCAAACAACCGCTACCAGCAAACATTGAATGGGTACGAGAGTTCTACGCGCATAGACCAATGGCAAACAACCCATACACCTATATTTGTGGAAAGGCAATATCGATCGCTGATGTCATCATTAACGCCCATTTCGGCTTGCACATCGAAAGTGACGACCATGCCGCATTCGTCGCCGCCCTCACTACGGATGACTATGAAGCAATGACGGCCGAACTCTGCTTGCCTGGAGCAGAGTGGAATACTGGAAAACAACGCGGGTCAGTCAGCTGCCGAGATTTATGCCCAGAGGCAATATTGTGGAATACCTTTATAAAGAGGAATCTATTGCCCACATCGCATAATCAAACAGTAGATCGGCCACGCCTAGAACTCATCCACTCCATCATCCACAATCAGAGGATTGATGTCTGCCGCATCATCAGTGAGCAAATCTTCGAGTGTGCCACCAAGGATAGAGGTATACTCATTTTCCCATGCTTAATAACTGCCTTAGCAAGACTTGAAAACGTACAAACACTGCCAATTGACACATATACACCGGAGAGAACGGGCTGGACGAGAGATGTGTACATCAAACGTATACAAGTGGAAGATGCTGTGCCACAAGCATACATCTCTCCCGTTGTTGAGGTACCCTCCGCCGAAGCAGATCAACCAGCAGCAACAGAGGCTGCATCCGCACCTGGAACTCTAGACATTCTGCAACGCATGGAGCGAAGGCACCTGGCCTTCATGACTTATGTTCGGGATTTCAACAGTGCAGTCATAGCCACCATACATGAAGCATTCCCAACATGTTCAACTATTTTTCCAGAGTTCACAGTCCAGATAGCGGAACCTCAACATCCCCCACCTGCGCCTTCTTTAACAGCCATTGCATCTGCCACAGTACCTTTATCTCCCGCTGCCATAACTGTAGCAGCTACAACCGAACCATATTTTGCCAATTCAATAGCAGCAATAAGGGCAGACTCCACACACCAGGCAGCTGCCGCAGACTCTAGTTCTTTGGATTAGAGCAGCTCATCTAACGATATGCAGGCAATAAAAGACTACATTGCCTCCATACCTACAAGCAAAAAGAGGAAGGCATCTGGTTCAGCCACAGCTACTTCACCAATAAACATCGACTCCGCAGAAGAGGTGAGTAACAATTTAACTCCCATCCGAGTCCAACCACCCCGGTCTTCCAAGAAGAAAGCTGCTAGTCCACTACCGGCAGGCAGCCAGCAGCCACCAAAAAACCGCCGTAAGCTCCTCATCGATAGCGATTCCGAGGACTCCTTTGCATCCTCGACATTTTAAAAGGGCGGTAGTCTTTCTTTTTCTTCTTTTGTCTCTTTATTTTCCGCTTTCTTTTTACTTTTCATGTATTGAGGACAATGCATCCCTCGAGTGTGGGGGAGTATTGATTCCTCTTTTGTAATCTGTAAATATCTGCTATATATGGAAAGTATTTAGATTATCATATTATTGCCTTATTTTCTGTCCTTATAATCTTACAATTTACTGCAAAAAATTTTTTATGTCTGTTGAATTTTATTGAAACTATCGAGACATTAATATATTCTTCAGCCGTCGCAGTAGTTTGCACCATTCACTAGACTTGAACTTGGAAAGGTATACTAGGTTTAGTACTTAGGATTAGACTATGAGCCTGAAAAATAATTAAACACTGCTAGTCTTAGTTGATTTTATGAGTTCTTTTCTTTGAAAAGTAATAAGGACCTAGGCTTAGATTGTAACTAGAGGTGCCTATCACCGGCTCTAGTTTAGTCCATAAAGGTGCCCAACACTGGCTCTAGGACTTAATCTTTTTCCCACTTACTAGAGGTGCTCGAAATTGGCTCTAGTAAGAATATCTAAACACTTAAGTTGCCCGAAACCGACTCAAGTAGTATAAGTATATAACAATATATATTTATATACCAAATTAGGGAGAAAGAAAGAAAAGAATTAAGGGAAGATCTTAGTCGGAAGTCTTGAGCTAGAGACAATATTAGAACTTTAAAATCAGTTTCGACATAGCTACGCACACTCTCACTAAGACTCATAGTCTATTTCCGAGGAATACCTAGAACCTAGAAGAGGCCGAGTCAAGAAAGGATTTCTGCCGCGGCAGGCAGGACGATATATTCCCTTAAAATTCCTTACTTAAATTTATCTTTTGCATTGCTTGAGGACAAGAAATAATTCGAGTGTGGGGTGTAATGAGTGCATAAAAGTCCTATTTTTTATATCATTTTCCCACTCGTTTATCACCAATAAAAGACAAGATTAAGGGCATTAATAGATATTTTTGTATATTTTCCATACTTCAGCATCCAAAAATACAATTCATGAATTCATCTAATAATTGGCATAAAAAGATGCATTTGATAGTTTTCTTTCTTAGAAAAGAAACTACTTATAAAGATGGCCAACTGAGAAGACGGATGCTAGAATGCAGATGAAGCACCCGCCACGGTAGCACTTTTTGAGATCGCGGTAGCAGAATAAAGATGACAACCAGTGCTCGACAGAAAGAGAAAAAGATGTTGATCTTAATGGACAAAGAGCAAGAGAAAGACGGAGCCAAATTACGGAGTTAAGCCTTGGTCAAAGTTACGTTCGGGAAAGAAGAGATTTTAGGAAATAAGAATTAATTGTTATAGTTTAATTAGGAATTATACTTCTCTCTTCTTTAGAACTCTTTCCTTGCATGGAAAGCTTTAACCTAGGGCTTGGCCTATATAAGACACGCATTAGGCGAAGTCTAAGGTCAAGGAGTTTACCCTAGAATTTACTTTTAGCCGCCGGCTACATCATGTTCTAAGTTTCTTCGGAGGTTTAGTTTGTTTGTGGAGTAGTTGGAGAACATGGTTGTATTGGAATTGATATTTATTAATGCAAAACTTATTTCATAGTTTATTCTCTCTTGGTATTTACTTTTCTCGCATATGAGCTCGAAAAATCTATTTGCCTAGCATCGGGAGATGTAGGTTCACGAAATGAGAGATTATGGTCTTTGCTCATGGGCATTGACTAATCCGGTTGAGAGATTAACCGCCCAAAATTTTAGCGACTAACAAGACACATGTGTTTGGTTGTTGTCCGCCCTTGATTCATGCCTGGAGGTATCATCAAGACGTGGGTTTCAACAGTTCTCTTCGCTTAGGGATGAGGAAGAAGACATACAAGGATGCTCTTTCAAACTATGGAATGTTGAATTGTCGACAAGGCATAACCCGCCTAGGCAGCTGCGACGACCCTTTGTGCGACCCGCCGAGGCGGTAGTTTAACCCCTTGCATTGATAAGTGGACACCTAATAAAACTGGATTCTACTCTACAAAACACTCAACTTAGCCTCGCTTCTCTTATCCTTATTCCTTTATTATTTATTTTATTTTTAGTAGTTAAATTAGTAACCTCAACTCAACAATTACTTGTGTTTTTACTTTTTATAGTGCAACCGTAAGAGGTAGTGAAATCGACATAGTCCCTGTGGGTTCGACAACCTAAAATATTACAATCTGACAAAGGTGGAAAAAACTAAAGGACTTCCGAGCTTCCATCAAGGAATAAAGAAAGTAAAAAGAGGAAGAAAAAAGAATACAAAAATAGAAAGAAAAGAAAAGGCAAAACGAAAACAAAAAAAAAGGAGTTAGCTTGGTTTTGATTTACTTATGATGTAAATATTCTTTTTATTTCATGTACCTTATTTGCTCGTGCACATTTATTATGCTATCTAAAAATTCTTTGTCTTGATTATAAGCCTCATTTTAAGCCCTTTTCCCTACCTTTACCCCAATACACCCTTTTTAAATATCCATTGATCTTGCATCTTATTTTTTCTAAGTAGTGGAGAATTGATTATGTCACAAGCTTATGGAAATCCTTATTTGATTGCGACTTTGAGTGAAATTTTGCAGCCGAAACACATTTGAGTGAATTAAGTGAAACCTTGTGAGGAATTGGGTTAGGCTGAATTTTTAATTGATGAAATATAGGAAGTTACAAGGATGTTTGATTTATTTTTACTTATGTTTATTCTCTTGATTGGTGTTTTGGTTCAATTAATTATTATGAGCTTTGGTTTTTCATACATTGCTTAAGTATAAGATTGATTGGAGGATTACAAACAAGGTTTTTTATTTGTTTGATTAAGGCATACTTGAGGGCAAGTATGAGACAAGTGTGGGGGAATTTGATTGGTGATCTAATTAGTTACTTTTTAATTGTTGATTATCCTATTCTCGTGAACTTACCACTGCTAATTTGAGTTATTTCGTTTGTTTTATGTGCAGTGACATGTTTACTACAACTGGTGATTAAAAAGACAATTTTTGTATTTTTCGCGATTAGAGACATGGGCACGACGCCAGGCACGACAAAATGCCGACGTGGCAGTTTCTAGAAGAATCGAGAAGATTCTGGAAGCAGCCCAGTCAGCAAAATCCGAGAAGATTCTGGAGGCGGTTCAATCAACAAGATTTGAGAAGATTTTTAGGATATCTTGTTTTTAATTTTAAACTTATGGATTATCTATTATATTTTATTTTATTTTTTTATTTTTAGGTAGTTAGTAGCCTATAAATACCCTCCATGGGTAAGGCTTTAGATCATTCATCACTTTATCTTTGAAATCTTGTCTTGTTCCTTTTGTTATTTTATAATATTTCTTTTTCTTTGTTTGTTTTAAGTCTTTTTATATTTTGCAAAAATATGCTAAGTATGATAATTGATATCATGCTTAGCTAATTTCCTTTAAGCCGAGAGCTAGCAGTGAATCAATTCGATGCGTGAGAATTGAATAGTACTTAATCCCCTTCGGGATACATTCTTGTTTTTATGGTTTATTAGTTTGGCAAACGTCCTAACATTTTCAAACCAAAAAGAGCTCGTTGGTCTGGATGTTGTTTTAATATACAGTGGGAGGAAGGATTTTCTTATGGAAAATTCGACTTTCCGTGAACACACTTAGCGGCGGTCCGCTAAGGAAAAATGAGATCGGATTCGATTCTCGACGAGACAACATAATTTGAGTCGAGCCTTTCGAGTACTTAATTTGATTGTTTAAACGACAATAGTTGTGGTTAAATCACTCAAGAATCATCTTTCAAAGATAGGCTTGAGAAGATCGGTTACAAGAGAGAAAGGAAAGTTACAATGGGTTGGGCCTTGTAGACTGTAACCGACGTGAATCCCGGAGTAAAAATCCATTTCAATGATCGACAGAATTGAAACAAAGTTAGCTCGAGGCGATTTCTTCATTGATATTTTCAACTACTATTTATTTTTCTTAATCTTTATTTTATTTTAATTTTTTTACTTTAGTTTCTTTATTTTTCATCACAATCTCATCAAACCCCCATGTTAATTAATTGTTTGCAGTATCCTGGATTGGAATCAACGCAGAATTACATAAAAAATTCCTAATTCCCTGTGAATCGACCCTCTTTACTATACTATCTTTTACTTATTTAATTTAAAGGGGATTATTTTATTTTGACAAGTAAAACGGCGCTTGTCAATGAACAAGTTGTTTGTGTTTTGCATCTGTTTATGTGGGGAAGTTGTGCAGTGAAGATGCTGAAATTCTGAGAAACAATAGCTTGGCTGTTGAGAAAAGTAATATATCTTCCACTTATAGTCTTATTCTTTTTTATATATTTAAAAAATTTGTTAATATAGCCATAAAACCCCGATAATTACGAAAATCAATTTGCGCCTTTGCAGAGATCACAACTTCAACAGTTGACATGAAGGAGGACCTGAGAGGGCGGCTTGTCCAGAAAGTAAAGGTAAATCACTTTAATAGCTCCTCATGCCTCCATCTTAATATACCATGGTGTATTCAAAAACATATTTGCAAACTGGGATTCATTTTTTCTTTCCAAATTAAGTTCAATTCTGAAGTGGTATAGAAAAAAAAAACATAATTAGATTTTCATGCACTAAACTTTCTTTATTGTGCTTATCTATCCATAATATCAATCATTGTAATGTACTAACCTTTGAGTATCGACTGATAATACTTTTATGTTCTTTCTCAGATTGAGATATTGTTGGGAAAGACAGAAAACTTTGATGAATTAAAGACAGCTTCTGTTGAAGAAAGAGATGCAGTGGATGGAGAAGTGCAGGCTTGAAAACTTTGAAGAACTTTGATGAATTAAAGACAGCTTCAGTTCTTATATCCACTGTATGTTAATGTGAAGGTTTAAATCACCAAAGATTTATTGGGAAAGATGGTGAAAATATATAATTTTAAAACTTTGAGTGGTAAATTAAAAATAAAATAATTATTTAGGGATTATTCAGGTAATTTATTCATTTTTTATTGTGTCAAATCATCTTTCCGTCAACCATTAACGGCGTTTAACGTCGAAATGACCAAAAGTTTACAGTCCGAAAACGTAAGTGACCTTATTGGTTGATTTTCAAAATCGGTGACCAAATTTGTACTGGGAACAAACAAAGGTGACTTTTACAGTAATTAACCCTTAAATAAATTTTAAATTATAAAATGAGACTTGAATAATTCAAATTTGTAGTGATTAGTCCATAGTCTTTGAGGTTCGAGCTGAGTCTCTCAATTTTGCCTAGTACATCATAGTTCACATGTTAAATTATAAAGAAATATGTATGTAATTCGTATATGTTTATAGAAAATTATATAAATTGGAACCAATTAATATTATAGAATTATATTATGTACGATTAAATTTGAACATAGCACAAATAACTCAAATTAATAAATTTGACTCAAAAAAATAAAATAAAAATTTGAGTTATAAAAATAGAATTTATCGTCTATACTAACCCAAATTTTTTAACTCGAATCAAATCCACTCAGTTCAATTGAATACTCACTCTGGTATAGGACCAAAATAAAGTTAAAAATTAATTTCAAAAGGGATTAAATGAAAATTACAGGGCGCTTGTATTGACTTTTTCTATGATCCAATTTTTCATCTTGTTAATCCTAATAAATTTTTACGTGCCAAAATTTTGATCATACACTACGTTACATGATCAACTTATAAGCACAAAACAAAATCAAAGAAGAATCACAATACTATTACCAATGGAGTCATTAAGAAGAATTTCTTTCCTTCTCATTGCCATTATCGTCGTTTTCCAACTCTTCTCAACCATTGTCATTGTAGAAGCCAATAGAGCTGCCATTCATGATGGTAAAACATTGCCCGAATCTTGGTGCGTGCCGAAATCTGGAGTTAGCAATGGTGAATTGCAGAAAGCCTTGGATTTTGCCTGCGGTCGACCAGAGGTGGATTGCGGTCCCATTCAACCCGGTGGCGTTTGTTCTGAGCCGGACACCGTCGAGTCTCGTGCCAAATTTGCCATGAATGCTTATTACCAAAAACATTTAAAGGAGCCAAACTCTTGCGACTTTAGTGGCACTGCTCAACTCATCAAGGAAAATCCAAGTAAGATGAAATATTTGGTTAAATTTTTGGAAACATTTTTAAAATGTACATCGAACAATCAATTATTTAGTATTAATCAAACAAAAAAAGGAAAACAAATGTTAAAATATGCTTTAAGCCCCTATACCCTCCATATAAATGGAATATAGTCCTTTTATTTTTATTTCTAGGAATTTAATTGATCCACTTTTAAAATCGAAAAATTCAAGTTCAATTGTTATCGCCATTAAAATTATTATATTAAATTAAGAAATGTGACATTTTAGTATACAAAAAATTAACTTCTTAATCATGTAACAAAAATTATTTTTAATTTAATGTAAAGAATGAAATGAAAAATTCAATTACTATAGTACTTAATTCTTGTTTATTTAATGTCTATACAGGTTATGGCAACTGCAAATATGATTAAAGAATTGGATAACGAAGGATCAGTTATAATTGAAGGTTTTGGTTTGCTATAAATAATGCCTAAAACGATCAATTTAGATCCTAAAGGTTGTTAGGAAATGAATTGAATTCTTTTCTTAAAAATATATATTTTTTTAATTGTCTATTTAAATAAATATTGCTACAGTTAGTGCCAAAGGCTAGTTTAAGAAGTTTTGTATGAAAAGTCGTAGGAAATGTAACCATTGTTTCATCAATAATATGTGACATCATTTCCGCTTTCGTTTTGCACTTCCTCGTTCTTTCCTAGTATTTAACCGATTTAAATGATCATATTTATTATAAAATTGAATAATATTTATAATAATTAATCATAAGTTTAAGTTAAATGATACGGTTGATCAACCACAAACATCATATTAATAGGGATAAACAAAGATTTATTTTGAAAGGACAAATGTATATCTCCTTTTACGGGCCAATGTTAAAAATTAAAGCCATAGTTCTTTTTTTAACCGAGTGACTAGGGAAATAAAAGTCGATTCAATGAAAAAAAACAATTTGATTCGTATCGCAATTTTATAAATTCGACTCAATCTAATTTCAAATTAAGTTCAAGTTATAAAATGAGACTCAAATAGCTTGAATTTTTTATTGTTAGCGAATCAATTTCAAGTTTGAGTTGTGTCACCTAACTCTACAGGATATGTGTATATTAGAAAAAGTTGCATAAAAATGCTATTACTTCTATTATGAGAAGAACTTCACTATATCTTTTGCTAATCAATTACTTATATGAAGGAAAAGGCCTACTGAAACAATCGGTAGACCGGGAAAATAACTCTGAAAAGAACATAAATACACAAAAAGTAACAAGTTCCACAATACACCTGAGTCTTTTTTTCGCTAAGTAAAATTTATTAATCAAACCTGAGTTATATGCCTCGTTAAAAACGTCCTTAAGCTTAAGTGGAGGAAAAGAGTATATATAACTTAGCAAAAGTACACAAGTAATAAATGACTTTCGTAGTCTTACAGTATACTCCGTAAAAAGATCCCTAGATCTGTTACAAAATAATAAAAACGTCGAGAAAACACCAATCACAACACCAACAAAACACAAGAATAAAACAAAGACAAAGATTCAACCAAGACTACCACCATGACTTTAACAGAAAACTATGAGATAAACCATCTTTAGCAAGGCAATCCACTAGCACATTTGCTTGTCCTTGAATAGGAACAAAACGAATAATTCCAATCCTCTGAAATAATTTATATATATCGACAAAGGGTGGCCACCATGAAAATCCACATAAAAACCTTAAAGAGTTCCACTTGGTTTGTTTAAGCACGAAACCTAAAGGAGTATTCAAAGATCATATTAAACTTCGTGCTTTCCTTTTTAATTAGCCGATATAGATAATGATTGGCTATTTGATTTACTTTCCAATTCGATTAGTACATGGACTAATATGACACAACTTTTTCTTGATAGGTTTTTCGCTGCAGCAAAAGCGAACGAACTAAGATGAAATATGTTGAGTATACGGAAAAGGATATCAAGTCGTTGTACGATTAGTGGGAGTGATTCAAGACGTTGTGAGCAAATTGCCCACAACACAGATTAATAATTCAGGATACAACTTCAAACTTGGTCACATCCTTTGTAATCGCCTGCTTCTTTGCCTCTTGTTAGAAAAACATATCCTCGCCCACTCTCGTCTAGACACTATTAATGTTTTTCTAAAAGGATAATATTCCTAAGTGTCTGATTCTCATTCCCTTTGAATTGAATACCTACTTTGTTACACATGAGACTTAATGGTAAAAAATTATATATATGTAATTAATTTTGAAATATAATTTTATTTTAAATAACAATCTTTAATTCTTATTAGAAACTACAAACATAAGAGGAAAATATTTAATTGTAATTTCAAAATTTTATTTTGAATAATTATAATTAATGCCATGGTTCATTTTTAAAAGAGTGATTATGGAAGTATAACTTGATTTGTTGAAAAACATTTTGAGTCGAATCACAAATTTATAAATTTGACCCAAAATAATTTCAAATCAAGTTCTAGTTATAAAATGAGAATCAATTAATTCAACTTTTTTAAAATTAATAGATTAATTTCAAATTTAATGTATATTAGGAAACCCTTATAGCCATACAGTTGCTTCTATTAGAAGAAAAACATCATTATATTTTTCGCAAATCAATTACATATATAAATGAAAGGCCTACAAAAACAATCGATAAACCGCGAAAATAAGTCTAAAAAGAAAATAAATACACTAAATGAAACAAGTTACACAACACACCCAAGACTTAAAGATAAAATATATATGTATGCAATTAATTTTGAAATATAATGTTTTTTAACATCATATTCTCTAGTTCTTATTAGAAATTACAAACCATAGAGTAAAATATATAGTTAGAATTTCAAAACTTTATTGTGAATAATTATCTCTATTTTTTTTTATAAATCCTAATTCTAATCCTAATCTTATTTAGAAGGACGAGAATGGAGAAACTCTAGAGGAAGAAAGAGTTTGTTCCTAGTGGATCTAAAGTTCATAAACTAAAACAAAATGAGAGATGAACTGCTTTAGCAACTGATCAAATATACTTGTTCTTTCTCAAACTTTTTTTATATTCAAACTTTAATACATTTAAATAGGTTAATGTATGTTTTAAAAACTTGCATCCTAATTTCATCAATTCATTTTGATTTTTTAAATAAAGTTTAAATTATAAAATGAGACTTGAATAATTTAAATTTGTAGTGATTCGTCTATAGTTTTGAGTTTCAAGTTGAGTCTCTCAATTTTTCCTAATACATCTTAGTTCACATGTTAAATTATGAAGAAATGTTTATGTGTTTATAGAAAATTATATAAATTGGAACCAATTAATATCATAGAATTATATTATGTACGATTAAATTTGAACGTAGCACAAATAACACAAATTAATAAATTTGACTCGAAAAAATCAAATAAAATTTTGAGTTATAAAAATAGGATTTCTCGTATAGACTAACCCAAATTTCTTAACTTGACTCAAATCAATTCAGTTTAATTGAATAATCACTCTCGTATAGGACCAAAATAAAGTTAAAAATTAATTTCAAAGGGATTAAATGAAAATTACAGGGTACTTATATTGACTTTTTCTATGATCCACCTTTGCATCCTGTTAATTCTCATAATTTTTTACGTATCAAAATTTTGATCATACACTACGTTACATGATCAACTTATAAGCACAAAACAAAATCAAAGAAGAATCACAATACTATTACCAATGGAGTCATTAAGCAGAATTTCTTTCCTTCTCATTTCCATCGTCGTCTTGCAACTCTTCTCAACCGTTGTCACTGTAGAAGCCAATAGAGCTGTCATTCCTAATGGTAAAACATTGTCCGAATCTTTGTGCGTGTCGAAATCTAGAGTTAGCAATGGTGAATTGTAGAAAGCCTTTGATTTTGCTTGCGGTCGACCAGAGGTGGACTACGGTCCCATTCAACCTGGTGGCGATTGTTCCGAGCCAGACACCGTCGTGTCTCGTGCTAAATTCGACATGAATGCTTATTACAAGAAACATTTAAAGGAGCCAAACTCTTGCGACTTTAGTGGCACTGCTCAGCTCATCAAGGAAAATCCAAGTAAGATGAAACATTTGGTTAAATTTTTGGTAACATTTTTAAAATGTACATCGAACAATCAATAATTTATTATTAATTAAACAAAAAAAGAAAAATGTTAAAATATGCTTCAAGCCCCTATACCCTCCATATAAATGGAATATAATCCTTGTATTTTTATTTCTGGGAATTTAATTGATCCACTTTTAAAATCAAAAAATTCAAGTTCAATTGTTATCGCCATTAAAATTATTATATTAAGAAATATGACATTTTTATACAAAAAATTAAATTCTTAATCATGTAAAAAATATTTTTAATTTAATTTAAAGAATTAAATGAAAAATTCAATTATTGTATTACTTATTTTTTTTATTTAATGTTTATATAGGTTATGGCAACTGCAAATATGATTAAAGAATTGGATAAAGAAGATCAGTTATAAAGAAAGGTTTTGCGTTGCTATAAATAATGCCTAAAACGATCAATTTAGTTCCTAAAAGTTATTAGGAATTGAACTCTTTTCTTAAAAATATATATTTTTAGTTGTCTATTTAAATAAATATTGCAACAATTAGTGCCAAAGGCTAGTTTAAAAAGTTTTGTATGAACAACCGTAGGAAATGTAACCATTGTTTCATCAATAATATGTGGCATTATTTCCGGTTTTGTTTTTTACTTCCTTGTTCTTTTCTAGTATTTAACCGTTTTTAATGATCAGATTTATTGTCATGACCCGGATTATTGAATTCCAAGTGTCAGGTTAACCCGAGGGTTTAGGCTTCGTTTTGGGCACCGAGTTGAGTGGTGTTGGGCCTTGTTGGGCCTTTGACTTGTTTGGGTTGAGTGTTGGGCTTTGTTAGTGAGGGTATTTTCGTATTCCTCTAATTTAGTACAAAGAAAAGGGAAAAAAGGAGGGGTTTTCTACATAGGGTAAGTGTTGTGAGATCATCCTACTTGCCTTCTTCTTCTATCCTCCTAAGAAGAGAAGAAATCTTGCTAAAGGTGAGAACTTGGTGATTTTAGTGTTGAATCACGTTTTTGAGCTGAAGAGTAATAGGTAGGTCTTAGGGATATCTACAGAACAAGATGTTCATTGTTTGGTTTGGTGGAAGAGTGTTTTTAGAGAGGTTTGAGGGTAGCTCGGGATTGAGATTTTGAGAGTTTAAATTCTGGTTCTTTTAAGTGTTTTAAGCTCTGAGAAGCTTCCTGAAGATTTCTAATTCGTTGTTCATCTTCCCTTGCAGAGAAACAAGTGGGAGAGTCTTCCAAAAGCTTGGGGAAGGGTAAAGCTTGAACAATAGTGGGGAGCTCGAGTTTGCTATTGTTTTGCTTAAGGTTGATACCCTCCAACTCTCCTTGCATCAATCATATCATCATTAGAGTTCATTTCATGTTAATGTGTGTATGAATGTTTGGTTACTTAAGTTTAGGGTCATCAATGGTGAATTTTGTATTAAAACTTTTTAAGGTTTAAAAGTGAATAGAAACTCACCTAAATGTATTCATTAATGTGTTGAAACAATTTGAGATTAATTGGTTTAAGTTTGGGAAGGATTCTTAGAAATTTCTAAGTGCAGACCTGCATTTTCGTGCAGGGGTATCGATACCGGAAGGCCATGTATCGATACCCCTAATAGGAAATTAGGCTAGTTTGGGTAGGCGTATCGAAACGCCTTGCCTGTGTATCGAAACGAAGGTTTACAGTGGAAAATCGTTTCGATACCCCAAATAGGGTGTATCGAAACAAGTAGTCCTCCTTAGTTGACTTTGAAGTTTGGTCAAAGCGTATCGATACACCTTTGGTGAAGATATCGATACAAGGTGTTTGGATATCCCCTTTGGTGAGGGTATCGATGCAGGGTGTTTCGATACCCAACATAGGGTGTATCGATACCCCTGGGGAATTTTATCCAATCGTGAGGTTTTGAGATTGAGGCTCGGTAATTGTGATTAGGAGTTCCTATAGATTATTTAAGCTATAAATGGATTATTAAAACTGAGTTTTAGTAATATTACTTCCGATGGACTAGGAATGGATGAGTCTTAGTATATCTCGATGTAAAGATCCTAGGTGGATCGTTTGTGTGTTAGATTCCTTGTGTGATGGAAATTCGGATATCCAAATTAATGTTGCAACATAAAGAAGACCATCCGATGTAATATTTCGGGTGATGTATTAAAGACCATTCTTAATGTAGGATCCTGATGCTATGTGGACGCGGGCCTCATTCGAAGATACTCGATGTAACATTCCGAGTATGAGATTTGGAGGACCCCGATGCTGTGTGGACGCGGGCCTTATCCTTGAGTATGGGATCCCGATGTTGTGTGGACGCGGGACTCACTACCTTGTGTTGTTGGTTTTGATATGTATATGTTGTTTGCGTTAGTATACATCTCATTATGCCATGTGTTAGGCAAGCATCTTAGAGCCATCATATCATTCATGATATTACATATCTTTCTCATGGCTTGTTGAACAACATGAAGTTAAAGTGGCTTGAGCATGCCTCGTTTGAGTCATTATTACGATCAGTATAAATGGCCATACCCGACGAACCTGACTCAAGAGCTTAGACTCGAATTAATTTATTTGTCATGCGATTTGATATCAATTCAAATATGATCATCCGAAAATTGAAATAAATCAAATTGATACCGAAACCGATTTGAATTTTAGTTGAACTAAAATAGACTCAAACTAAATAGAGTCAAAATTAACTCGAAACGACGATAACCCGAATAAAAAATATATATTAAAAATAAAAGAAAGATGAGATGTCTGAACTCTGGCATAACTCATTAAAACCGAATATATTACTTTTATAAAGTCATATAAGGTGCAAAAAATTAGCACGACCTAAAAATCTGTCTAAAACCGATCAATCTCCAATTGACCTAACCTGAAATCAACCAACCTAATATAACCTAATCGACCCGAATCACTACATACATAAATTAAAACCGAATTAGACCCAAACAAAAAATAAATTAAAGGTATACAATCCCAAACTAAAACCATGACTTGTTTCCCAAATCTACATATGACCTACAGGTGTTCATTACCGGGTACCCGATTCCTTCGGGTCATAAAAAATAGGCCCGTGTCCTGGACCATTTAAATCAGTTATTCATTATCGGGTACCCGTAAAACCCAAGTACCCGGCTAATCGGGTAACGGATACCCGGTTCATTATTATTATTATTATTATTTTATTTTTAAATTTTAAAAAAAAATACATATTAAACATATAAATTTTAAAATTTTATAATACATAACCAAACATAAAAATGAGTGATTTAAAGTTAATTTTAGAATATTTCAATTTATATATACATCTATATTTATTAAATTTTATCACTAAAATGATGTTAAAAGTATTAATCTCGTTTTTTCGGTATTAGTAAATTAATAAAAATATATTTAAAATTTTTAAAACTTAAAAGTATCTAATACAAACATAAAATTAATTTAAAGATTTGAATATAATTTTAGGTATAAATATTAAAGAAATATAAAATAAAAATATAATTTAAAACTAAAAATATATATAATAAAATTAGTCGGGTCGGGTGCCCGGGAATTGAAAATTTTTGGCACAAACCTAGCCTAATAATTCTCGGACCGGCTACCCAGCTCAATCAGGTATTTTTTTCGAAAAGTTTCTAATATTTTTGTTTCGGATCGAATAATTTCGAACACCCCTAAATTATGGCATATGCCCTATAAGCTAATAAGGGAAGCACGTGAAGTTGTTTTACGGAATGTAATAGCCATTTTCAAGACCCAAATAAAATACCCAAATATTTTATTAATATCAATCCAATACAAGACCCAATAAATACATATCCAAGCCCAATAATAACCCATACCCATATCAGACCCAATACCTAATAACGAAACCCAATCCATTATGATAACCCTAATTGTAACCAACTAAACCCTAACTAGATGCCAACCAAACCGATCGTTGTCCCTTCATTTCCCTTGCTAGCTAGCTGCGCGTGGCCGCCACGCGCTCTCTCATTGGATCTCGCAAACGGTCACCGCCCCGATCTGCTCCACCGCCCACGTCAACTCGAACCTCCAAAAGAAGAAAACATTATTAGATCTGGGATTTTAGATTTGTAGCAGGGATATTTACTTTAAAATATGTATAAATCCAGGCTATAAATGCCAGATTAAATCGTTCTGATCCCGGTTATGAGAAATAAAAAAAAGAACGATAGATTCGAAAAAAAAGAAACAAAAACCACCATAATATTCGAGAACAAATCGAAAAAAAAGAGAGGAGATTAGAAGCAAATCAGAAGAGAAAAGGTAAAAAATATATGGATTCGAATACTTATCGTTAGATCTAGGCTTGTATGATCGGCTCTTCGAAAAACAAATCCACTATCGTGTTCCTCTCGTCAAGATTCTTTGGGAAGGTGTCTCCTTTCGATCTCCGGCGATGGCGAATGGTGCCGGTCCTCATCGGCGGTGACCATGTTTCAGAGAATCCAGGAGCTTCTCTGATGGCTCCTTTCTTTTATTTGAAACAAAAGGAGTATAAATACCCATCTTCATCAAATAATGGGGTTATATACCACATCCAAAACGGTGTCGTTTTGGCGCTAGGTTAGAGGGCCCAAAACGACATCGTTTCATCATACCAGACCCAAGACCGACCCGGATCCGTGCCTAACCCCATAATTTCAACTTTCACTGTTCTTTTCAGTATCATTCATTTCGGCTTTCCAGTTTGCTTTTTATTTAATTTTATTCATTGTTTTTGTTATTTTAGCCCTGCATTTTTATATTTTGCTCAATTTGTTCACTGATTTATTTGTTTTTAACCCCATAATTTTTCGTTTTTTGCAGATTATCCCATATTATTATTTTATTATTATTATTATTATTATTACTTTATTTTTTTTATTATTATGTTGTTGTTTATTAAATTATAATGTTGTTTTTTATTTTCATTATATGCGTACTTTATTTTGTTCTGTTTATTTTATTAGAAATTATTATCCTGACATATTCTATTGGGAGTAGCATCCCAGTCTCCGGGTGTTATCTTCTTTGAATTTTTTTGGATATTAGGACATGCATTTTAAAATTAAAAATTAATTTAATTCGGATTTTATATTTTCTTAAATAATTATGATGCAAACTTTTAGGTACCAATTTTAGGCGTTATGGGGGTGCTAATACTTCCCCAAACATAACCAAATCCCGAACCCAATTTTCTCTAGTTTCATTCTTGGTGTTCGATCCACCTTTTTGAACGGTCGATGGTAACTCCAACCGATTAACTGATTTTCAAATTTTAACGATATTCCAATGGGAGTGACATCATTTTCTTCAGGTGTCATCTCCAGGATACCGAATTTTTAAATATTACCATGAATTTTTAAATTTTAACCGTATTCCCTTAGGAGTGGCATCCTGTTCTTCAGGTGTTATCTTCGGATACTGAATTTTCAAATTCCATCGAATTTTTAAATTTTCAAAAAAAAAAGGTAACTATAGATGGCGACTCCGTTGGGGACAAAATTTTTGTTTTAAAAAAAACGGAGTTAAGCCTTAGTTTGGTTCGCTTATTAATTTTTAAGAAAATATAAAATTAAAATTAAATTAATTTTAATTTTAATTTTCATCATACATTAGATTAAGAAACTTTAAGTGGGAATGATTACTTCGCTTCGTGGGGTTTTCACCTCCGTATAGTGTTGTAATTTATTTCCGGAATTTTGGTCCTTATATTTCATGGGGTTCTCACCTCCGTATAAATAAGGGTCATATTCCCCCAGAATCGATGTCCTCAGCGATAGTTCGGGTATCGCTTACTTTAGAACCGAAACGCATATAATGAACCTTAGAAACCTACCCTTTTGAAACTGTGTCGTTATGCTGCCCGTTTAGTAATGCCCTTTAAGTTGTCTTTTATATGTGTTTTTACTTGCTTGTTAAATATTTTATGCTTTATAATGTTTTTTGTTATTCCATTTTTGATATTTATTTTGTATATTATTTTTGGATTAACTACTAACTCATTTTTTCCCGTGTTTATTTTATTTTTCTTTTTTTCTTTTTGCATCCATTTTTCGCATATCATTTCATACATAGGTGTTGATTCAAAAGTACATTCTAGAAGACGCTCAATTATGAATGAGAGGTTCTGTATCAACAAAAGTGCTAATGCTACAGTATGGGGGTGGTCTGAACGCATGAAAATGGAAAAAGGAAACAACTTATCGAAAGACCACGTGTCAGAGATTGTGGAGCCCACATTGATCGTTTCAAAGCAGAATAAACATGATGAGTTAAGAGATATATGATAGAACTGTGATGCATATTTGAAGGAAACATTCCAATAAGAATTTGGCGATATAGCTTTCCTATTAAATGTCCAGACAGACGCCCGCATGTTTCGAGCCTTGACGCAGTTTTGGAACCCTGGGTATTTTTGTTTCACATTTGGAGAGGTTGATATGACTCCTACCATTGAAGAATATACGACTCTGCTTAATTATCCAAGACTCAAGACCGAAATGGTTTATCTCAAACAAAAAGACCCCCTCGTCTTTTTTGGAAGGTTTGATTAATGTCATCGGAATAAGCAAAGAGAGGGTTCGAGGTAAAGTTGTAAGGAAGGGTAAAACTGATTGTATTGCTTGGACATGTATCCGTGACTTGATCCTTCATCATCCAGATCTATCTAAAAAGAGATACTTGTTAGCCTACAACATCAATGGCATGGTTATCTTTCCAAGGTTTCGGGGCATGTAGACTACGCGGTAACTGATTTATTTGATAAGCTCAGAAAAAATGTCAACCTGGTACCCGCTATTTTATCCGAAATGTTTCGTTCATTGAACACCTGTTGGAAAATGGGTGAAGGTAAGTTTTTGGGATACATACCACTACTCAAAGTGTGGATTCGAAGTTACTTATGGAACTTGAAGTTTTTTTATCAGATGTACCTTACTACCTTTTCACCGTTAAAGATGTTTTTGGAAGAGTACCAAGCGGAAGCCATGACTGAGGAATAGTGGTTAGCGAGATTTCTTTTGGGACCGCCGGCACACCCCATGATGCAGCGAAACAAAATTACAACGGTCTTTCCAATGATCCATGTACGTTTAATCCGAAATCGAGAGGAAGAGATACGATAACTTACATTGGGTTCCTTGATAAAAAGCAAAGATAGAAACGGGATCTGCTATAGTTACGATCGTTCAAAAATCGAATCTTTATCCTCCACGAATATCGTCTCGGCCTCTACTCAGTTCACCCAGTTGAGAGAGCAAATCTCAAAAAACTATTTTTTGTGATTTTAGGGTTTGGGAATTCGGAATTCTCTATATCGGCTGCTAGACAAAAAGATCCTTTATATAGGTGTAACCCTAGGTATAATAGTTTGATTATGAATTTGTTTATAGGAAATAATTACTTTAACTATTTCCTTAAATTTCGGAATCTATATTTAATTCGAATTTAAAAGGGATATAATTACTTTAATTATATCCTTTATTTAAAATTCGGGATTAAATATATTCTACTTATACTTATATATATTTTTGCTCCATTTCAACCATTGAGTGTGACCCTGTAGGCTCATTGTAACGTTAGTAATAATATTAGAACAATTCTAATATTACAAACAATAAGTGACATCTAGCAATCTATCATTGTCATCTAAGTTACAAGAGATCGTGATTCGATGTATCATGTCCATGACCAAATCTTTTAATGTATTATATCCTTTTGTCCTTTTATATCTTTAATAGATACAAGTCTTGGAATAGTCACACTTGTATAGCCTATTTTAATGTTTCTTGATATCTAGAGTGGAGTAATTTTAATGAATAATTTGTGATATCTCATATCAACGTATTCAAGCATGGCCATGCATTTCTAGTCTCACTCAATCAATTGGCCTTTGATATATTTTCCTATTATGTAGGAAAGACAAATCCTATCTTGATCATTCACATCTCACTACATATATTGTAATATGTCCAATGTCAGTTTTTATAGTGTAACTAATTATGAGACAAGTTTAACTACATCAAAACATAAAACAACATATGTTGAGATAGTAATAATCTCAAGTCTAAGGATCATACATATAGTTGTCACTATGAGCAATATCGTGACCGTCACATAATAATCCAAGATATATGCTCATAGTGGGTCAATCCAATATATTATTCTCTACTAATATATTAATGTATTAATTCTGACATCTCTATGTCAATGATAACTCACTGTCATCAATTAATCACATGTTAGTCTTAAGCGTATTATTATTGTCCATACCCATAATAATACTTGACTAAGGATCTTTTAATAATACATACATACATTATTATATGGACCTTATTGTTTCTTAGTTTATGTTATACATTGACACATATATCTGAAAACAACAATGACAATGACTTTATTCAATAAAATTGATAAATAAAAGTATCCTTACAATCATCATATGATTAGTCTTTGAGCATACTCTAACAATTTCGGTTAAGGCAAAACACAAATCTAGATTACGATCTTGAGTCATACTTGTCTGTTTGGAAACTAGAATCAGTATAACCTTTTATACTAAGCTCTTCTTTGCCTCCATAGACAAGAAATGTATCCTTAGTTCTTCTCAAGTACTTAAGGATGTTTTTGACTGCTACCCAGTGAATTTCATCAGGGTTTACCTGATATCGACTTGTCATGATTAAGGCATACGATACATCTGGTCGAGTACATATCATTGCATACATGATAGAACCAATAGCCGAAGCATATGGAATCTTACTCATTCATTATCTTTCTTGTGGTGTTGAAGGACACATTTCCTTCGAAAGAAATATACCATGTCTCATAGGTAAGAATCCTTTCTTGGATTCTTCCATACTGAATCTTTTCAGAACTTTGTCTATATATGTACTTTGAATTAGACCTAGAATTCGTCTAGATCTATCTCTATAGATCTTAACCCCTAAGATATATGCTGCCTCACCCAAATCTTTCATAGAGAAACAACTACCTAACCAAGTCTTAACCGACTGTAAGGTAGGTATGTCATTTCCTATGATAAGTATGTCATCTACATACGAGATTAGGAAAGAAACAATGTTCCCACTAGTCTTTTTGTAAACACAAGGCTCATCTTCGTTCTTGATAAAATCAAACTCTTTGATCGTATCATTGAAACGAAGCTTCCAGCTTCGAGAAGCTTGCTTCAGTCCATAAATGGACCTTTGTAGGTTACAAACCTTTCCAGCATTTCCTGGAGAGACAAAACCTTCTGGTTGCGTCATATACAATCCTCTTGAAGTTTTCCATTAAGGAAAGCGGTTTTGACGTCCATTTGCCAAATTTCATAATCATGGAATACATCTATAGCAAGCAAGATCCGAATGGATTTAAACATAGCTATAGGAGAGAAAATTTCGTCGTAGTCAATAATATGAACTTGTCAAAAACCTTTAGCGACTAGTCGCCCCTTGTATGTTTGTACTTTTCCATCCATTTCGGTTATCTTCTTGAAAACCTATTTACACCCTATAGGTTTTACCCATTCAGGTGATTCAACCAAAGTCCATACTTGGTTGACTGACATGGATTCCATCTCAGATTTCATGGCCTCAAGCCATTTCTTAGAGTCTGGGCTCAATACTGCCTCTTGATAAGTTCTTGGATCATCTTGATCCACAATAAGAACATCTCCATGTGTGGTAATGAGAAATCCATATCTCTCAGGTGCATGGCGTTCTCTTGTGGACCTGAACAGTGATTGTGTTTCTAAATCTGTTGACTATTCCTCAACAATTTGTGGAACATGTTCAATTTCAGGCTCAGTGAATTGTTGTTCTTGAACTTCTCCAAGTTCAATGTCTCTACCCTTTCCTTTCTTATTGAGAAATTCTCTTTCGAGAAAAAATCATGTTCGAGCAACAAACACTTTGTTCTCTTTAGGGTTAAAGAAATAATATCCCTTAGTTTCTTTGTGATATCCAACAAAATTACACTTATGAGATTTGGGTTCGAGCTTTGTAGACATCTGATGTTTGACATATGCTTCGCAACCCCAAATCTTCATAAAAAGGCATACTAGGACGTTTTCTAGTCCATATCTCATATGTTGTCTTTTAAACATATTTAGACGAAACATGATTTAAAGTGAAAGCAATTGTTTTTAGTGCATGTCCCCAGAAAGAAGTCGGAAGATCACTATGACTCACCATTGATCGAACCATGTCTAACAAAGTTCGATTCCTCCTCTCAGAAACTCCATTCCACTATGGTGTACCTTGTGGAGTAAGCTGTGAGACAATCCCACATTCATTAAGGTGTTCATCAAATTCTATGCTTAAGTATTCTCCACCTGGATCTGATCGAAGTGCTTTAATACTCTTGCCTAGTTTATTTTGTACTTCATTCTTGAATACTTTAAACTTTTCAATAGCCTCAAATTTTTGGTGCATTAGGTAAATGTAACCATATCGACTGAAGTCATCAATGAAAGTGATGAAGTACTGAAATCCACCTCTAACTTGTGTGTTCATTGGTCCACATACATCACTATTTATTAATCCTAATAAATCACTTGCTCGCTCACTTTTACCATTAAAAGGAGCCTTAGTCATTTTTCCTAATAAGCAAGATTCACATACATCCAGTTGTTCGAAAACAAATGAATCTAAGAATCCATCTTTATGGAGTTTTGATATGTGTTTCTCACTTATATGGCCTAAACGACAATGCCAGAGATATGTTTGATTTGATTCATTTGTTTTTGATCTTTTGGTATTTATGTTATAAATGACATTTTATAGATTTAAAATATATAAGCCATCAACTAATTTTGTTGAACCATAAAAAAGCATTATCGAGATAAAAAGAACAACAATTATTCTTAATAATAATATCAAAGCCAATCTTGTCCAAATAAGAAATAGAAATAATGTTTTTAGTCAAACTAGGCACAAAATAACAATCTTCTAAATGTAAATCAAGTCCACTAGGTAAAGATAAAACGTATGTTCCTATAGCTAATGCAACAACTCTTGCTCCATTTCCTACTCGTAGGTCTACGTCTCCTTTAGCTAGATTCCTTCTCTTTTGCAGTCCCTGTACAAAAGTACAAATGTGAGAACCATAAACAGTATCTAATACCCAAGAAGAAGATATTGACAAATTCACATCGATAACATAAATACCTGAAGTAGATGCACCATCTGTTTTTGCCTTCTTGACCTCTTCAAGGTAAATGGGGCCATTTGTTTTCTAGTGTCCGGTCTTATTGCAGTGGAAACATTTTCCTTCCTTACTAACTCCCCCTTTGGGTTTCAATGCATCTTGTCCTTTGGGTATAGGCTTACCTTTACCCTTGTACTTTGCCACTGCCTTTCCCTTTCCTTTGTCCTTGCGGACCATCAGAATGGGCTTAGGTCCACCCTTAGACATATTTTTCTCAGCAGTTCGTAACATGCCAAGTAACTGTGACAAAGTTTTGTTAATTTCATTCATGTTGAAATTAAGGAAAAATTGATTAAAGCTATTCAGCAACGATTGTAGAATAACATTGGAAAAATTAATTTCCAATGTTTGGATATAGCCTATCATCTTAATACATGAGCTCCTACAGGAGATCCCTCTACCATTTTGCACTGAAATAGAGCTTTAGAGGTCTCATACTTGTCTTGACGTGCTTGCTCCTCATATATTTCTTTGAGGTTTTGAATCATCTCATATGCAACCATGTCCTCATGTTGCTTCTGAAGATCAGGAGTCATGGTAGCAAGCATAAGACATCTACCATGTCATCCATATGTTTCTTAAACTTGTCATTGTCAGCTCTAGAAGCATTAGTTGCCGGTTCATCTGGAACAGGTTCTTCAATGACATATTCCTTTCTTTCCTGTTTGAGAACAATTCTCAAATTGTGGAACCAATCAAGGGAGTTTATGTCGTTGAGTTTCTCCTTCTCAAGGAGTGATCGCAGTGATATAGTGTTGTTTTCCATTTAGATCTACAACAATGGAAATACATAATATAAATTTACCAATTTGAAATATTATAAATAGATCTTTGTTTATAAAACACTCCCACTATTTTGTTCAAATTAAAAAACCCTCTCGTTTTTAATTTTGGAAAAATTCGACAAAAATTTTCTAGTGAGCGTAGGGGTGAGCGTTCGAGCGAGTCTAGTCGAGTCGAATCAAAAAATTTCGAATTATTCGAGTTGAATCATCATATTTTATAGTTTGAAATTTTTTTGAAATTTTTTCGATTCGAGTCGATTTTAGCGAGTTCGAGTTCGAGTCAAGTTCGAGTCGATTTGATTTTTCGATTTACGTATAAATTTTAATTATACTAATTATAATACTATAATATAGTTTTATTATAATTTAAACGGTTTTCTCTTTAAATTTACACATACATATTTTTTCATATTATTTTTTATATCTGTAAAAAAAAGATTTTAAATTATTATTACCATCAATCAAATATCTTAGGTATGAATATGTCATTTTATTAAATTACAGACTTTATTAATAACTTCCTTCTTATCTAGGTAAGACTAAGACTAAACAAAAAATAATGATATATTAATACAAAAATTAAAAAAAAAACAAATAACATAATATAAAAGATATAAATAAAAATTTTATTAAATAAAATAAAAAATGAATCTAGAACGTGACCAGATTATAAAAAAGAAAATTAAAATATAAAAAAAAGAAGGGACTGAAAATAAAACTACATGGTTTAAATGTGCAATTAACCTTTATAATTACTAAAATTTTTGAGTTATTTGAGTTATTCGATTTCCATTTTTGTAACTTGAACTTAATTCGAAATTTTTTCGAGTCGATTCGAGTTTATGAAATTTCGAATCGAGTTAAAATGAGTCGAGTTTTTTTACCTCGAGTCGAGTCGAGAAATTCGATTTTTCGAATCGAGTCGAGTTTTGCTCACCCCTAAGTGTGCGAGGATCCATAATTCACAAAATTCCTAAATCAGCTCTGGCTTTTCTTTTAGGATAGAGGTTATTTAGGTAAGTAACCCTTTACTAATTACATCTCATGTAACTCCTCCTTTTGGTGAACAACTCTTGTTCAGTCATCTCATGACTTAACCAAATTCTTAGCCTTTAGGTTTCTAATCCTATTAGAACAACCTAACTAAGTTATTACCAATATTTCGACTGACGAATATCACTTGTGTGTCAATGCTTTGGAAAACCCCACATAAGATCGATCAAGGCCTTAATGAGGGCAAATATTGTCGACTAAATTTAACCTAGATTAATTTGAGCAAAAACTTTAACTATCTCATCGTTATTTCTTTTAATTTGACCCTTATTGATCTCATTAATATATACGAGTAGAAGATATATATCATACATTGCATCACATACACGATAGATATAAAACAATAATATTGCAATGGTTATAGCCCAAAATAAAGAACTAAGGTGGCCCATCCCAAGCCAATGGGAGAACCTTAAAACCCTAATTCTACACTAAAACTACTTTTCAAGCATCTTCTTGCCTTTGCTCCAAACGTCTCGATTGCTTCTTGGAATAATATTACAATTATAGAAACTCGTTTTACATACGAGGGAGTAAGATGCGAAGAGAAGTACATCAAAGATAGAAAAAGGCACGACACACAGGCCGTATTTAAAATTTATAACTATTGTAAAAGCAAGGGCTATAACCATGCATGTCAAACACCGTGCAAAGCAAACATATCATAAATATGCTATCACGATATCGTTAATATTACCAATATGGGCCTACAATCTATGTTGCCTACGAAGGGGTCAAGGGGCGAAGCCCCTTGGGCCACAAGCCGCACCGGCGCGGCTGGTAGGAAATTTTGAAAAATAGCGATTATTTTTCTACGGAAAAACATCACGATTTGATAAGATTTATCAACAGAATCGCGTTTTCGAGATTTTTAAATCTCTTAGATTTTTCCATATCGAAATAACAATTATTCCTTTTTCCTTGATGCGATATGCTATCGCACTTCCGCCGATCACTATGTCAACGATTGACATATGATTACCGTAAAACCTTGTAGCAACATGGCGACTATAATTAACAGATTAACATATTAATCGTATCCCTAATCGACTACCAATATCAATATTTCTATCATCGATATAGTAAAACAAATCATGCATCTTATACATATCGCATCACCCAAGTACTTAACCTGATTACGGATCGTACAAGTGGCTCTGATACCAATGTTGGGACCGCCGACACACCCCATGGCGTAGCGGAACAAAATTACGACGGTCTTTCTAGTGATCCATATACGTTTAATCCGAAATCGATAGGAAAAGATGCGATAACTTACATTGGGTTCCTTAATAAACAACAAAGACAACAATGAGATCTGCAACAGTTACGATTGTTCAACAATCGAATCTTTAGCCTCCACGAATATTGTCTCGGCCTCTACTCATTTCACCCGGTTGAGAGAGTAAATCTCGAAAAATTGTTTTTCGTGATTTTAGGGTTTGGGAATTCAAAATTCTCTATATCGTCTGCTAGACCAAAAGATGCTTTATATAGGTGTAACCTAGGTATAAGAGTTTGATTCTGAATTTATTTATAGGAAATAATTACTTTAATTATTTCCTTAAATTTCAGAATCTATATTTAATTCGAATTTAAAAGGGATATAATTACTTTAATTATATCCTTTATTTAAAAGTCGGGATTAAATATATTCTATTTATACTTATATATATTTTTGCTCCTTTTTAACCATTGGGTGTGACCCTATAGGCTCATTGTAACGTTAGTAATAATATTAGAATAATTTTAATATTACAAACAATGAGTGACATCTAGCAATATATCATTGTCATCTAAGTTACAAGAGATCATGATTCGATGTATCATGTCCGTGACCAACTATCTTAATGTATTATATCCTTTTGTCCTTTTATATCTTTAATAGGCACAAGTCTTGGAATAGTCACACTTGTATAGCCTATTTTAATGTTTCTTGATATCTAGAGTGGAGTACTTTTAATGAATAATTTGTGATATCTCATATCAACGTATTCAAGCATGGCCATGCATTTCTAGTCTCACTCAATCAAGTGGCCTTTGATATATTTTCCTATTATGTAGGAAGGACAAATCCTATCTTGATCATTCACATCTCACTACATACATTGTAATATGTTCAATGTCAGTTTTTATAGTGTAAATAATTATGAGACACGTTTAACTACATCAAAACATAAAACAACATATGTTGAGATAGTAATAATCTCAAGTCTAAGGATCATACATATAGTTGTCACTATGAGCAATATCGTGTCCGTCACATAATAATCCAAGATATATGCTCATAGTGGGTCAATCCAATATATTATTCTCTACTAATATATTCATGTATTAATTCTGACATCTCTATCTCAATGACAACTTATTTTCATCAATTAATCACATATTAGTCTTAAGCGTATTATTATTTTCCATACCCATAACAATACTTGACTAAGGATCTTTTAATAATAATACATATATTATTATATGGACCTTATTGTTTCTCAGTTTATGTTATACATTGACACATATATCTAAAAACAACAATGGCAATGTTTTTATTCAATAAAATTGGTAAATAAAAGTATCCTTACAATCATCATATGATTGGTCTTTGGGCATATTCTAACAATTTCGGGATCTCCAGGATTACAGAATCAATTGGAAGGTACCATGGCTGATCATAAGCTAGTTCCTTTATCGATGTGAAGAGTATGATTAGGTAACTTTGCCAAGCATATTGGGTGAAATCGGGTATTGCCCATTACTTGTGTCCTGTTAATTTTGTATCGATGTAATTAATCTCAGCGACTCAAGGTTTGAAAGAATATGATTTTGTATACCAAGGTGACGTTTATAAGAGGGAAATTAGAAAGATGAGTCGAGCTTGAAATAATCTATACATGGTTGAAATTTATGATGCACCGTTTACCTCCAATTATGACCAATAGAGGGTTACTAGAATTAATGATATTATCCCATTTGGAAATCAACAGAATGCTCAGTCTATGGATCAGTACATGGAAGGCGCCTCTTCTGACTTAGAGAAGGCCAGAAGAGCACATGAAACAGAAGGAGGTACTAGAAAAGGATCATAAAGAGTTAAAGGTAGAATGGAAAGAGTTGAAGCAAAACTTGCGTAGGAAAAATTTAGTATCACCGCTAAGATGTTGCTCGAAAAGCTTCTAAAAGAGAGAAAGGGGGTTGACCACTATGCCCCAAAATATGATGCGATTCAAAAGTTAGTTCGAAACAGAGCCAGAGAATTAGAAGCACTCACACAGGAGTTAACCGCTAGCCAAGCTCATAATCAAGATTTAGTATCACAAAATGAAGACTATGAAGTTCAAATTATGTGAATGGATGAGCTTTTGCAGGGTTATCATAAACAAGACCTTGTTTTTGCCTTAAGCCTTGCGCAAAATGAGAACGAGCTGCTAAGAAATAGGGTTGTTGAATTCGAGAATTCCCTTCAGTACAACAGAGATAGATTGGTTTCCTTTGAAGGAGCACTGTAGCAAGATAACAGTCAAATAATATATGGACTACAACAAGCTGGACAGTTGATTCGGGATCAACGCCATGAAATGATGGAAGTTATGCATTAGGCGCGAGGAGTGGCTCACTTTATCCAGGGCCTTACAATGGAAGCCCACGAGCTAAGGGAGCGTGTCAGTCCCTGGATGCCACTAAGGTCTCGTGTCCATAGGCTACTACAAGAAATAGAGGTCTTAGGCGTAGAGGCCAACCGCTACATTTAATTAGCGTTATGACGACTTATTATAATCGGGACCTCTTTATCTTAATGAAACTCTTTTCGATGTTACATAAGAATCAACACCTCCATTACATTCATTGCAGCAGGACACTAAATTTCATATATTTGCATATATTATTAAAGTAAATTAATTAATCGTGTGCATATCATGATAGAACTTTAATCCAACTCGTAACCATTTTGCAGCGCTATGGTACGCCCTTGAAGAATAAAATCATGGAAGACAGAGTGACCAACCTAGAACGAGGCCAGAATCTCGCTTTGATCAGGCCAAATAAAATATCAGCCAGCAGATCGCTTAGGCTCAAGGGACGATCCTAGCTCAATTAACTGCAATTTTGAGCAAAGGAAAAACCACATAAGACCTTATTGAGGAGCCAGAAGATACTACTACGACATCTCACGTGAGGGTTCAAACCGATACGTTGACACCTTAGAAGAGGGTATACTTTAATACAGCGGGAGCATCCGTTAGCCAACCAGTAGGAGCAGCTATGAAACAATCAGTTGACTCGGATGCATTGCAAGATTAGGAAGTTCCAGACCTGGATGTGGTAGAAAAAATTAGAGCTGAAGTGGAAAGCAAAAGTGAAGAAAATTTCCGTCTCTTCGCAGAAAAACTCAAGGCTTCATTGGGAATAAGCGAACAAGGAAACAAGGCTAACGATCTAAGCCTCGTGTCAGATCTGGTTCTCCCGCTAAAATTTAAGACACCGGATTTTGACAAGTATGACGGAACCACATGTCCATCGGCCTATATTACCATATACTGCAGAAACATGACACCCTTCATAAAAAATGAAAAGCTAGTGATTCACTACTTTTAGGAGAGTTTAACTTGTTCTGCCATGCGCTGGTACACACAACTCAATCGGGACAACATTCAGACGTGGAAGGACCTTTCTAGAGCCTTCGTTGAGCATTACAAGCATGTCTTTGCATTATCCCCAATAGAGCCATGTTCGAAACGATGGAGCAGCATTCGAATGAAAGCTTGAGCCAGTATGCCTAGAGATGGCGTGATGTGGCCGCGCAAATTCACCTGCCCATCTTGGAGCATGAAATCACTCCGTTGTTTGCAAATACTTTGAAAGGGGCATTGTTTGATAGTCTGATAAGTAATACCGCTCAAAGCTTTGTGGGCCTCATTAGAATGGGTGAGTCGATTTAGATGGCTATAAAAAGTGGAAGGATTGATGCTGGGGAAAAATAAAGAAAGCATTATTGGAGGAAAGATAATTTGGTGAATGTCGCCAGCACTTACAGTACCCCGAAAAACTTTACCATCACCCTACCACAAACTTTCACCTGAAATACTCAAAATTTGAAGAAGAGAGATGAGATTGTTCCTAAAAGAGAACAAGAGAAGGTCTATTTTACACCGCTCCCGATATTATATGTAGAGCTGTACGCTTAGTTGTATAAAGCAAACTTTGTACGACCATACCATGTTACTCCTTTTAAACCCCTTTTTCCTGCCTGGTATGATGCAAAGGCCCATTGCGAGTAACATGCTGGTGTTCCTGGACACTCTATAGAAAATTGCATTGCCTTCAAGAAAATTTTCCAGAATTTGATAAATACGAGGATTTTGAAGTTTGATGATACAAGCGTAGCTTCCAATCCTTTTCCGAGTCACGATGTGAATGTAATCGAAATGAGAGTGATAGAAGGGTTAAAAGGAGTGTGGTAGAGGTGAAGTCCCCTCTTAAATGGGTTTTTTAACAATTATGCATGGTAAATATGATAGAAGGAAGAATGGAGGTAATCTAGGAAGAATGTGGCCTTTACTGTGAATATCACCAAGAAGAAGGCCATGAAATTCAGAATTGTGAACAGTTTAAACAGTTAGTTCAAAAAATGATGGCCAATAAGGAGATCAAGTTTTTGGGAAGACTGAAGATAAAAAGTTGATGGATGTGTGTGTATCCGATAGTTCGGACTGCAAATAAAGTGTTGAATGATCACTTGTAATTTTACTAAAATGAAAGGAAGATATTCCCACCCACATGGGAAAGGGAAGTTCGCCCAAGATAATAATCACATCTCCTGCTCCATTTCCATTAAAAAACATGAAGAAATTTCCATGGAATTACACTACTAATGTTTCCATACCCAAGATGCAAGAAAAAGAGGTGCAAGTTGATGTGGGGCATTTTACGAAGAGTGGATGGTGTCATCCACCAGATGCTTCAATTTCTGCGGAGACCGAAGCCATCAAAGAAGGAAGCATTGATCCCAAAAAGATATTTGGAGAAGATCCGCCTCAGAAGATAAATGATCCAATAACCGAGGCGCTGGCACATGAATTCCTGAAATTTTTTAAACACAGTGAATATAATATTGTGGAGCAGCTTCGTCGATAGTAAGCCAAAATTTCTGTATTAGAGTTACTGTTGAACTCAGAGAAACACTGTGAAGCATTAATGAAGGTGTTAAATGAAACATTTATGCCAAAAGATATTTTTGTGGCCAAGTTAGACCGAATTGTTAGCCATATTGTTGCTGATAGTTATATCACGTTCAGTGGCGACGAAATTCTAGATGGAATGGGGTCCACCAAGGCACTAAATATCACTACGCACTGTAAGGGGTATGTGTTGCCCGGGATGCTTGTAGATAATGGTTCAACATTAAATGTATTAACGTTAGCAACCCTGTAGAGGTTGCCGATAGATAGTTCTCTATAAAACCATATCACAGTTCAGTGAGGGCCTTTGATGGAACCCAAAGGGAGGTAGTAGGAAGAATTGAGGTGCCCTTGTTGATTGGGCCTACAGCATACGTAGTTGATTTTGTTGTTATGGTTATAAAGCCAACATATAACTGCTTACTGGGGAGGCCGTGGATTCATTCGGCTAGTTCAATTCCCTCATCGCTACAACAGAAATTGAAATTTGTTATTGTAGGCAAGTTAGTCAGTATCAACGTGGAGGAAGACATTATCGCCTCTGTAATTGTTGATACACCATATATTCCGCCTGACGAGAATGTGGTGGAATGTTCATTCAGAGCATTAAAGTTTGTGAATGCGACCTTTGTTGCAGAAGGGAGTAAGATCCCAACCCCTAGGTTATCTAACACCACCAAAATGGTCGTTCGTCAAACTTTGGGACGATAGGCTAAGAAAGGAAAAGGTTTGGGAAGGAAATTACAAGGGACCTTACATGTGAAAGTTATCATCTTCAAAAAGGATCGTTACGGACTTGGTTATAAGCCTAGCATGTTACCCAGAGGAGAAAAGTTTAGAAGAAGAGATGAAAGGAGGAGGGCTAGGCTCAGAGGAGGAATTACTTTAGGGAGGCTATTGACTTTTTTTGAAAATTATTTCGTATCTGGTGGAATTATTAATGTTGAACAGGGTGTACAGGAAGCTAATCAAGAGAATGATAAGCTTAGTGGCGAAGAATTGTTCAGCGATTATCTGGAAGGAATGTTTATTAACATGGTATCTGATGAAGAAGGTACCAACAAGTTTTTTACTTGGATTCGTCCTTGTTTTCTGAGAGAATTACTCAACAAATGAAGCATAGTAGACATGCCTATAGTTATAGGGACTAAAAAAGAGTAATATCCTGAACTAACCCTTCTGATTTTGCCCACAAGCATTAGGGATCTTTTGTAAAAGGGCCATTATGTTAACCGTCTTTTGTAATAAAAGTATATTTTCTATGTATATTATATATCAAACTTCATTTTTATGGACATAATTTACCTCATTTTTACATGCAAATAACATCCATTTTTGCCCAAATATATATTCGTCTCTTTTACATACAAGGCTCTTGCAATTGACTTTGTGAATGACTCTGGATCCGACATTGAGGTAGACTTTGAAAAGCCTTTGTAAGATTGATGGCAAAAGAAGATAAACAGATCCTGCCCCACCAAGAGGAATTAGAGATTCTCAATCTGGGAACTGATGAAAACAGAAGAGAAGTGAAAATCGGCACTACATTCTCCTCCCACACTAGACATGATTTGATTGCCCTACTGTAAGAGTTCAAGGATGTGTTCGCTTGGAACTATCAAGATATGCCCGGACTAAGTACATATATCGTGATGCAAAGGTTACCGACAAAACCTGAATGCAAGTCTGTCCAGCAAAAGATTAGAAGAATGAGGCCCGATATGTTGCTAAAGATTAGGGAAGAAGTAAAAAAAAGTTTGATGCTGGTTTTCTAAAAGAGGTAAAATACCCTGAATGGGTCGCGAATATAGTTCTTGTGCCAAAGAAAGACGGGAAAGTGCGCCTGTGCGTTGACTACCGAGATCATAATAGAGCCAACCCAAAGGAGAATTTTCCTTTGCCTCATATTGATACCCTGGTTGATAATACCACAGGCATTCATGGTTTTCTTTCATGGATGATTTTTCAGGGTACAACCAGATAAAAATGCATCCAGTTGATATGGAAATGACCACGCTAGTGACAGAATGAGGGACGTTCTGTTATAAAGTAATGTCTTTCAGACTAAAAAATGGCGGGGTAACTTAACAAAGAGTGATGATGACCCTCTTCCACGATATGATGCACAAAGAAATCGAGTTGTAGGTGGACGATATGATTGCTAAGTCCCGAACAGAAGAGGAACACATCCATAACTTAAAGAAACTATTCCAAAGATTGAGGAAGTACCGATTGAAGCTCAATCCCGCCAAATGCACCTTTGCAGTAACATCGGGGAAACTCTTTGGATTCGTGGTCAGTAGAAGATGAATAAAGATTGCCCCGGATAAAGTGAAGGCAATTCAAGATATCCCGCCACCTCGAACATAGAAAGAAGTTCGAGGATTTTTTGGGAGATTAGATTACATATCTCGGTTCATTTCTCAATTGATCGACAAATGTGATCCCGTTTTTAGACTACTCTGAAAGAGTAATCCAGGGGTATGGGATGAGGAGTGCCAAGAGGCTCTCGAGAAGATTAAAAAGTATTTGACGAATCCCCTGATCCTAGTGTCACCAGTACCGGGAAGACCATTGACCTTATACTTAACAATTTATGAGAATTCAATGGGATGTGTACTAGGGCAACATGATGAGTCTGGAAAGAAAGAAAGTGTCATCTATTATCTAAGCAAAAAGTTCACGAACTATGAAACTCGATATCCACCAATTCAAAAACTGTGTTTTGCTTTAGTGTGTGGGCTGCTAAAAGACTCAGGCAATACATGTTATAACACACTACCTGGTTGATATCCAAACTGGATCCATTGAAATACTTCATGGAAGCACCAACGTTGATCGAGAAAATGGCTCGTTGTCAAATGTTGCTATCTGAATTTGACTGTGTTATGAGAACGAGCTATCCAATGTTGCTATCCAAACAGGCATACTGGAGTTTCTTTTGCACAAATCACATAGCTAAGTATGAAACCTGTGTTATGAGATTATACGGAGCCATCGAGAAAAAAAAAAGCTAAAATACTTCAAGTCTTTGGGGACTCATCTTTGGTAATTTATCAACTTCGGGGAGAATGAGAAACAAGATATCCAAGGTTGGTCAAATATTATGATTTAACCAAGGAGCTGATTAAAAGATTTAATCAAGGACGCTCTAGCTACTTTAGAAGCGATGTTTAAAGCTAGTATAAGAGCATAAATGCAGCCAATAAGAATGCAAACTTTTGAAATGCCAGCTTATTGTTGCACCTTGGAAGAAGAGGTAGACGATAAAACATGGTACCACGATATCCTGCAGTACATTAAATGCCTGACTTATCCTGAAAGAGTAAGTGAGAATGAAAAGAAACCCTCATAAGATTGGCATCAGTGTATGAATTAGATGGATAAATCTTGTACAAGAGAGGCAAAGACCAGGTGCTATTAAGATGTGTCGATTCCCAACGAGCTAAGGAGATTCTCGAAGAAGTACATGATGGTTTATGCGGGATGCATGCTAATGGCTTTTTGATAGCCCGTAAAATTATGAGGTACGTATATTATGTGTTGACTATGGAAGCAAATTGTATCAACTATGCGAAGAAGTTCCATAAGTTCTAGATATATGCTGATAAGATTCATTCTCCTCCATCACCGTTGCACACAATGAATTCACCGTGGCCCTTTGCAAAGTGGGAATGAATGTCATTGGGCAGATTCATCAAACGACATCTAATAGACATCGCTTCATCTTGGTGGCCATTAATTACTTAACCAAATGGGTAGAGACAACCTCTTATCCCAACATCAAGAGAGCGACAGTTTGCAAGTTAATAAAGAAGGAAATCATTTGTCGGTATGGTTTGCCAGAGAGAATCATTACTAAAAATGCTTCCAATTTGAATAATAAGATGATTAAGGAAGTGTAAAAAATTCAAGATAACAAACCATAACTCCACAACTTATCGTCCTAAGATGAATGGGGCAGTGGAAGCAAGAAATAAAAATATCAAGAAGATCATAGCAAACACAACGGAAACTTTTAAAGATTGACATGAGAATTTACCGTTTGCCTTATTTGCCTACAGAACATCTGTACGTAAATCGACAGGGGCAACTTCATACTCTCTGGTGTATGGCACAGAAGCAGTACTGCCCACAGAAGTGGAGATTCCGTCGCTCCGAATCTTGATTGAAGTAAAGTTGGATAAAGCTGAATGGATACAAGCTAGATATGATTAGCTCAACCTCATTGAAAAAAGTGATTAAGGGCCATCTACCATGGTCAAATATATCAGAGACGAATGATACAAGCCTACAACAAGAAGGTTAATCCTAGATAATTTCGAGAGGGAGATCTGGTGCTGAAAATGATCTTGCCCATACATAAAGACTTTCATGGAAAGTGGATGCCAAAATGGGAAGGGCCCTACGTGGTTAAAAAGGCCTTTTTTGGAGGAGCGTTAATCCTAGCAAAAATGGACGGACACGAACTGAGTAACCCAATAAAATCAAACTCAGTTAAAAATTATTATGCTTAAAAAAGAAAAAAAAGAAAAAATGAATGAAAAGGAGAAAAAGAGAGAGAGAAAAAAAGAAGAAAGAAGAAAATAAAAAGAAGGTTCAATAGGAAAACCCAAAAAGGGCTTCTTGTAACCAACAAAGGAATCGAGTTGAAAACCCAAAAAGGGCGGCTCGAATCCATTTTGAGAATTGGCATCTGTTGCGTGTAAAAAGAGTTGCGCAATTTGTGTAAGTGTACACTTCGCAAGTAATAAAGTGATGAATATAGAGTATCGTCTCCACAGGGATATTAGTGTACTTAATATGTTTCCTTTTCTCTTCTCGCTCTGTAAAAGAAATTAAAACACATATTAATTTGGTTGTTTTGAATTAAACACAACTTGAATAATAAAAAGAGAACAGAGAATGAAAATAAAATCAGACTGAGAGAATGGGCAGGATCAAGTTGAGTCGTATTATGAGTTCAATTGACTTGTTTCTGTTCAATGCAAGTATACAACACTGCCTCGGCAGAACTGTAGTTTTTCTGCCTCGACAGTGAAGGATTTCGTTCGCCGCGGCAATCCCTTGCTCTTTGGTGGACTTCGTCAAGGTTCAGCAAACTGTCCTCTGATGACTCCGCTTATCCCTAAGTCGAAATACTGTTGATGACTAATCCTTGATGATACCTCCCGGCATGAATCAATTATAACCACCAACCAATCTCACACTTCTTTTAGCCGCTGAAACTCTAACCTATCCCTAGTCTGAGTTAGTATTTTCCAGATAGAAAAATACCGTACTTATTCCTTTCGTGAATCTAACTCTCCCGATATTAGATAAATAAATCTCTCACAAACTTCTCTCCCGAGCTTGAATGCAAGAACTATGAATGGCAAAGAATAAGCAAACCTTGATATTTTATTGCATGAAACAAGAAAACAAAGTACAATTTTCTCCCATAAATACTCGACAACTTTCACCTAAACCCTAGAAGAATTTAGAACATGATGAAAACAAAGAAATCTCTAAGATCTATGGTGAACTCCCCTTCCTCTTTTCTTGAGCGGCACATCCTTTATATAGGCTAAAATTAGGGCGACATAAGACTTGGAGAAGAAGTAGAGTTGGTTTGGACTTTGCTTTTCTTAAAGAGTTGAATCTCTTTAATTTAATGTAATTTAATGACTTTTGACCAAACATAAACTTTAACTTCTTTCCAACTTTTCATTGCCTTCTCGACCTCTAACTGCCACGCGGAGTGTCCAGAAAAATCCAGCTTTTTATTCTCTTCAAGTCGATCACCACTTTGACTTTTGGTAGTATGGAATTCCCCGCCTTGGCAGATTGCATCTGCTGCCCCGGTGGAAGTCTAACTTTGAGTCACCTCAGCTTCCAATAGTAGAAACTCCCATCTGTGGCTGGTTCGATCAGTATCTACTTCATAGTTCATTGCCCTATTCTCGCTCATTGTCCTTCGCTGCTTTCCAGGCTTCCTTATCATGCTACCGCGACCCTCGGGTTCAGTTACTGCCTCGGCCCACATCTACCTGCAAATGCACAAAGATGCATTAAAGCTTAGATTTTCCATAAATATCATCCTTATATGTCATAAAGGCAAAACATCCAAATATCACACATTAAGCTCATGCATTAGTCCAAGTGGGTGTAGATTAAGTGATTATTGCTCATGAAATATGCGGAAAATAATAGTCTTTTGAGCACTTATCACACCCCAAACTCGAACAATTGCTTGTCTTCAAACAATGCGAACCATCAAATTGCCATACCTCATTCTCTATCGATCTTACTTTTTTCATCTATTCTCCCCACCATGACTATGCCTATTCTAGGTCTTAACCTTTAGGCTACCCAAGGACTTGCCCGGAATCAAGCTATAAGATTTTGTGAGTGTGTGAGTTCTTGTGGACAAGTTTGATTAAAGGCTTTCTTAGACAAACTCTAAGTTCAAGACAAATAGACTTGGAATTAGTGTTCTCTTCTTATCACAACAACTACTTGAGCCAATTTCAGGCTTCTCAAGGATTGAGTTTTATCATCAAGAATTAAAAAAAATAGCCTACTAGAGCCAATTTCTAGCACCTCTAGCATGAAGAAGAGTGAGTCCTAGAGCCGGTGATAGGCACCTCTAGTCATCATTCCACAAATCTAAGCCTTTATCACCTAAGTTCATTAAAAGAATTTCTATAATCACACAAGTCCCAAAAGTGTTTTTAGAGTCAACCTTATAACAAGCTTCTAGGTTTTCTTCCTTAAGCATCCTAAAGTTAATCCTTCTAAACAGGACGTAACCATGGTAAGGAGAAAGATTTCTATAGCCTAAGGAGAATAAACTCGGCAATAATGATGTTAAGTAGTGCAAAAGTATGGAGAATATTTCAAGTAGGGTGGTAGACGAAAAAAAATCAAAATAAATTTAAATTGCTTCCTTTCATGGCAGGGTCGCGGCAGTGGATTGCCTCGACAGTGAATCTACACCCCCAAACTTGAACTGAGCATTGCTCCCAATGCCTATACTTATAGTAGGAAACAAAACATGAAAATTAACAAGGAAAGAAAAGAGAAAGAGCAGAATAGAGGTATAAGAATATTAAAAATCCTCCGAAGAACTGCTGCGAATGATCAGTTTTCTTGGCCTTGCTGCTGACAGTTTAGTTTTCATTCCCTGTGCTAGTGATTGTTGAGTTTTGACTGTTCTAGGCGGTCCACAACTTGGCCTCGGGATTTAGGTTCTGTCGTGCCACGGAGCCTTTGTGGGATCCGATTTCCCAATGGGTCTTATCATAGCATAGATCATCTTTTATGAGTTCGTAGTCCTCGTTGTTGATGTCCTCCATAAACGCTGAATGGTCATCACAAGCAGGGTGGAGGCCATAGAACAAGTTGATGGTTTCGGCATCAAGTCTAACCGGTCTTCCCCGGTAGTGGACATAAAGTGAATCTTTTCTCGGCCCATGAGCGTAAAATTCTCGCACAATTGTTGCATTGGCTTGGGCGGGTTGCAAGTAGAAGATTTTCCATTACTGATACACTATTTTATTGAACAAATAGTGCTCGATTCCATAGTTTTTCTCGTCGGAATGCTGGAATCCTTGATCTTCCCATAACTGTCTTGCAACAAAGGATCTGTTGAATCGTTCTTCAACAGTAGCGGGTGTGAATCTATTGTAATCTACCATGGAGAATTTGTGAGAGTGTTTAATTAATCTGAGAGAAATAAGCAACGAATTCTAAGAAATCAAAAATGCAAGAGTGAATAGTTCAAGGTGAGAAAGTGTTTATATAGGCCTCGGTCTTGTACTGCCGTGTTGATTTCATTAACCCAACTAGCCATTTTTTTAGCCGTTGGCATTTACTGCTGTTATGCTGGAATTACGCCAGACTAGCCGTTATGCGGCTCTGCCCGTTGGTAATTGCTGCGACCATGACACTGTGCTCTGCCGCGGCAGAGTGCTGAATGGCTTCACCTTCATTCTTGATTATTGTCCTAAAAAAATTAAACATCAACAAGAAAAGATTAAAGATTAAAAACTTTTAAACTAAAACTAATCCTAAAAGTAAAATAAAATAAAGATAAGATAATGAAATTAAGTCACGATAGGAGTGCATGCTAGTGCATCTCCTAAGGTGATGGTTTCCATAGTCCTCATATCATGTAGGCCAAAGTAGTGCTTCAAACGTTGGCCATTCACTTTGAAATCGTGCTCATCCCTTTGTGATTTTATCGTTACTGCACCATGTGGGTAAGCCTGAATAACTTCAAATGGGCCTAACCATCTGGACTTGAGTTTGCCTAGAAACAGTTTGAGTCTGGAATTGAAAAGGAGGACTTGCTGCCCCGGCAGAAACTGCGTCGGCAGTAGCTTACGGTCATGCCATCGTTTAGTCTTTTCTTTGTAGATCTTGGCATTTTCATAGACCGCTGCTCGGAATTCTTCTAGCTCATTGAGGTCTGGCAGTCTTTTCTGGCCAGCTTTCTCCCATTCAATGTTCAAATTTTTTACTGCCCAATAGGCTTTGTGCTCGATTTCCACGGGAAAATGGCATGCTTTTCCAAATACAAGCCTGTATGGAGATGTTCCCAATGGGGTCTTGTATGCTGTCCTATATGCCCACAGGGCATCGTCGAGACGATGAGACCAATCCTTTCGAGATGGGTTTACTACCTTTTCAAGGATTTGCTTTAATTCTCTGTTTGATATTTCAGCCTGCCCATTTGTTTGTGGGTGATAAGCCATAGCAATTCTATGTGTGACACCAGCAAGTCTATCAAGCATTTCGTCAATGAAGGGAAACAGGAAATAATCCTTCTATGTTGCCTTATTTAATTTGCGGTAATCCATACAAACCCTCCAACCGGTTACAGTCCTGGTTGGGATCATATCATTGTTTTCATTGGTTATTACAGTCATACCACCTTTCTTGGGTACACATGGTACCGGGCTTACCCATGCACTTTCAGAGATAGGGTAGATTATTCTGGCATCTAGCCATTTGATTATTTCCTTACGTACTACCTCCTTCATGGCATGGTTAAGTCTCCTCTAGGCCTCAACAGTGGGCTTATGATCTTCCTCTAAAAGGATTTTGTGCATGCACACTGTTGGGTTTATTCCCTTCAAGTCATCAATTGACCACCCAATTGCCTTCTTGTGCTTCCGCAACATCTCTATCAAGCTTTGTTCCTGTTTTGGCTGCAACTCGGAAGAAATAATTACGGGCATTGTGTGATTGAGTCCCAAATAAACATACTTTAATTTTTCAGGTAAAGGTTTTAATTCGATAACTAATGGTTCCTCACTTGAAGGGTTTTCGTCCTTACCTGGGTAATTTAATGGTTCGAAGTACTTACCTGGAAGGTGTGCTGTCCAATTGGCTTCCGCAACCTCTTGTGTTTTAAATTCATTAGCTTTGGGTAAACTGTCCAAAACTCTGTTGTAGCAGTCATCAACTGTACTGTCGAGGAAGAGCTGTGATATATTGCTGGAACTACTACCGAGGCAGTGGTTGCTGAGACAGGGTATTGTGCTGCCTGCATCTTTGGTGTAGATCACCTAGCACTCCTCTAGGTCATCATGTCTTTTCAGAATCTGGAAAACATTGAGTTTGACTTGCTGGTCATTAACCTTCATTGTCAATTCTCCTTTTTCCACATCGATAAGAGTGCGTCCAGTAGCTAGAAAAGGTCTTCCCAAAATGATCGGTGCATTGTCATCTACTTCACAATCAAGAACAAGAAAGTCAGTGTTGCGTGTCAAAAGTGCGCAATTGGTGCAAGTGGACACATCGCAAGTAATAAAGTGATCAGTATAATCGTGTATTGTCTCCACATGGATTGGTATACTTAATATGCCTCCTTCTTCTTCTTGCTCTGTAAAAAGAAATAAAATAAAGACACAGGTAAATTGGGTTTTGATGAAACTAAATAAATTAAAATAAAAAGGATGAGATCTGATTAAGAGAGAGGGCAAGATCCAGTTGTATTGTATTATGGATTTAATTGACTTGTCTCTGTCCAATGCAATTGCACATAACCGCCTCGGCAGTACTGCAGATTACTGCCTTGGCAGCAACGATACTTGTCCGCCGCGGCAATCCCTTTCTCTTGGGTGGACTTTATCAAAGTTCGGCAAAGTGTCCTTGGATAACTCCGCTTATCCCTAAGTCGAAGTACTGTTGATGACTAGTCCTTGATGATACCTCCCGGCGTGAATCAATTATACCCCCACCAACCAATCTCACACTTCTTTTAGCCGCTGAAACTCTTAACCTATCCCTAGGCCGAGTTAGTATTTCGCGATTGAAACACCGTACATATCCCTTTCGTGAATCTAACTCTCCCGAGTCTAGATAAATAGATTACTTACGAACTTCTCTCCCGAGTTTGAATGCAAGAACAAAGAATGGCAAAGGATAAGCAAACCTTGATAGTTTTATTGCATTGAAACAAAGAACAAAGTACAATCTCCTCTCACAAGTACTCGACAACCTTCACCTAAACCCTAAGGAAACTTAGAACATAATTTGAGAGAAAGAAAACAATGAGTCTTAGGGTGAACTCTCTAAGAATCGGCTCTCCTATTCCCTTGGACGGCTAGGTCTTATATAGGCTTAGCCTAGGCCAAACCTTTCCTAAGTAGAATACAACTTGGAGTAGGGAACAAGTCATGTACATAAATAAAATATTTCCAAGTTTATTCCAACTAAGAAAGCTTTCCCGCATGGCCTTGGGCTTTTCCTCGTGCTAACGAGCTCCGATCCATGTTCTGCATGTCCAGAAACGTCCCTTGTATTTTTCTCTTTCAATCGCCTACAATATCGCTTCTTTTCTTTCTGCTGCCTCGGCATATGGTCCTGCCTCGGCCATGTTGCTGCCGCGGCCATAGTTTATCCTGCACAGATGTAAAAATGCAGTAAAACTTTCCTTTTCTATAAATATCATCTTTATAGGCATAACTTCTAAATATATTACATGAAGTACATGCATTGGTCTGAGTGGTTGTAAATTTAGTGATTAATTCCCATAAAAGGTGTAAAAAGTGATAGTGAGTTGAGCACTTATCAGTCAGCTGGAAAAATAAATTTATCCACCCTTACCAATATGTCTTCAATCTTTCCTTCAGGTTGCACATACGATCTATCTGTCAATTGGAGCATCACGGTTGTAGGTTTTGCCCTTCCTATTCCAAGCTTTTGGAAGACTGATTTCGGCATCAAGTTTATGCTTGCTCCAAGATCACATAGGGCCTTTCCTTCATAGTGGTTTCCTATCGCACATGGTATAGTGAAGCACCCAGGATCCTTCAATTTAGGGGGCATACGATTATGAAGCATGGCCATACATCCTTCGGTTGCGACAACAGTTTCAAACTCACTAAGCCTTCTTATTTTGGACACAATGTCTTTTAAGAATTTGACATAATTCGGCATTTGTTCTATTGCCTCAACTAATGGAAAATTAATGTGGACTTGCTTCAGGATGTCTAGGAACTTTTTTAATTGATAATCCTGCTTCTGCCTTTTCAGCCTCTGTGGGAAATGTGGTGGGGGACGCATTTCCTCTAGTGTCTCATTAATCTGGAATTTAATGCCTGGTACCACTAGTATTTCTGCAGCCTCAACCTCTTGGCGTGGGACTGTCGATTTCTCTGTCGTGGCAGGATCACTAGGTTCAGCATCTAAATCCGCTCTATCTTGTTTTTCTTGTTCCACTAGTGGGACTTTGTCTGCCGAACTACTTGATATCTCCTTAAGTTGTAAGCCACTCCTAGTAGTGATTGCTTTACATTGCTCATGTCCCTTTCCCCTTGCAACTTCAGTATTGCTGGGTAATCCTCCTTGTGGTCTAGTGTTCATATTTTGAGCGAACTACCCAACTTGAGTTTCCAGTGTTTTAATGGTTGCCTCTTGGTTTTGCAACCTCATTTTATTTCTCCTTATGAAGGCATCAGTTCTCTTAATGAAGTTACTATTCTCAGCCATGTATGATTTTGTTTTCATCATAAAGGCCTTAAGAGAATTTTCCAATGAACTTTCAGGCTACTGTTGAGACATCTGTTGTTGCGGCAATGGTTGTTGTACCTGCTGTTGCGGCTGATGTTGCATTGGCATGGGTTGCTGATAACTTGAGGGTTGAACATTCGGATTCAAGACATTGTTAGGATTACTGTCGCGTGTCAAAAGTGCGCGTTTAGTGCAAGTGGACACATCGCAAGTAATAAGTGATAAATATATTATCGAGTTATCGTCTCCTCTGGGACCGGTACACTAAATATGCTTTCTTCACCTCCTTGTTCTATAGAAAGATAAAAACACAAATAAGCTGATTTGATTTATCTAAACTAAAATAACTAAAATGAAAGTAAAGGATTGAAATAGTGGAGAGAGATGGGCTAGGATCCAATTGTGTCGTATTATGGAATTGATTGACTTGTCTCTGTCCAATGCAATTGTATATCTCTGCCTCGGCAGCACTGCAATTTACTTCCTGGACAGCGATAACACTGTCTACCGCGGCAATCCCTTGCTCGTGGGTAGACTTTACCAAAGTTCGGCAAAGTGTCCTTGAATAACTCCGCTTATCCCTAAGTCAGAGTGTTGTTGATGACTAGTCCTTGATGATACCTCCCGGCGTGAACCAATTATACTCACCAACCAATCTCACACTTCTTTTAGCCGCTGAAACTCTTAAACTATCCCTAGGCCGAGTTAGTATTTCGCGATTGAAACACCGTACTTATCCCTTTCGTGAATCTAACTCTCCCGAGCTTAGATAAATGGATGATTCACAATATCCTCTCCCGAGCTCAATTGTGAAAACAAAGAATAACAAAGGATAAGCAAACCTTGATAACTTTATTGCATTGAATGAAAGACAAAGTACAATCTCCTCTCACAAATACTCTACAACCTTCACCTAATCCCTAAGAAGGTTTAGGACATGATGGAGAGGAAAGAAACAAGAGTAGAAGTCGGCTCTCTCCCTAGGTATTTCGTGTCTTGTACATTGGGTGGCTAGGTCTTTATATAGGCTAGACCTAGGGCAAACCTTTCCTAACTAGAATACAACTTGGATTAGGGAACAAGTCAAGTACATAATAATAATATATTTCCAAGTTTATATTCGGTTACTCAAGGATTTACCTAGAAACAAACTATAGGAGTTGTGAGTGTGTGTGTTTTTGTGGACAAGTTGATTAAAGGTGTTCTCAGATAAACTTTAAGTTCAAGACAAATAGACATTGGTTAAATGTTCTCTTCTTTTTCAAACCCCAAATCTTGAGCCGGTTTCGGGCACCTCAAAGACTTGTGTTTTTCTTTTCACTAAAATCCTTCTTTCTTTTTAATATTCCTTAACACATACTAGAGCCAATTTCGGGCACCTCTAGCATGAAGAAGAGACTTTCTAGAGCCGGTGGTAGGCACCTCTAGTTATTTTCCAAAAATCTAAGTCTTTACCACCTAAGTTCATTAAAAGAATTCTTATAATCCAACAACTCCCAAAAGTGTTTAAAGTTTAAAGTTCTACCTATAGTAAGCTTCTAAGTTTAAAGTTTTTGGCGCTGTTGCCGGGGTCTGGCAACTAAATTTTGTTTTCTTTATTTTCTTGTTTCTTTTTATTTTATTTTTATTTTACTTTTGTTTTTCTTGGTGTATGACCAGGGTCAATCCAACCAACCCCTTGTACGAATTAGATCCAGAGATCGAAAGAACAAGGCAAAGGTTGAGGAGACAGATCCAAGGAGCCATGGCAGAACACCCGGCAGGACAAAACTTACCTGCCGGCAATGCAGTACTTCCGCCGCCACCTGGGCCGCGGCAGCTCACTGTCAGGGACTTCCTGGAAGAGGACTTAAACGGATTAAACCCAGGAGTCGTTACACCGGAGATTGAAACAGCCCATTTTGAACTCAAACCCGTTATGTTCAATATGTTAAATACAATTGGACAATTTGGTGGGTCTGCAACTGAAGACGCAAGGCAGCACCTCAAATCCTTCATGGAAATCTGCAACTCTTTTAAAATCCAAGGAGTCCATGAAGATGTCTTGCGATTAAAGCTATTCCCCTATTCACTGAGGGATAGGGCGAAAGCTTGGTTAAATAGCATTCCAGCAGGATCTATTGGATCCTGGAATGAACTTTGCCGTGATTTCATTACTCGCTTTAATCCTACTAATCTATATGATAGAATCCGTAATGAAATTACTTCTTTTCGACAGGCTGAAGACGAACCAATGTACGAGGCATGGGAACGCTACAGAGAGCTATTGCACAAGTGTCCGCTGCATGGATTTCCCTTATGGACACAAGTGACAATGTTTTACAATGCCACGAATACCCCGACAAGGATGATGTTAGATGCCTCGGCAAACGGAACACTCTTAGACAAAGCACCTGAGGAAGCTATTGAAATATTAAACAAACTCGCAAAGAATGACTTCCAGTTTCCTACATCTAGGCGAGGAGGAGTAAGACGCCAAGCCACGGTAAATGAATTAGATTCATCAAGTTCAGTGGCAGCACAATTGGCCTCTCTTACCAAGATGGTGCAAAACCTACAGTTACAACACAATACCCGTGAGGTCAAGGTAATTGATTCATATTGTGACTTATGTGGAGGTAACCACAGTTCCTCTGACTGCATGAATCAAGAAACTGATATGTATGTTGGGAACTACAACCGCAACAATGTGATTTCCAACGCATACAACCCCTCATGGAAGAGGCATCCGAACCTATCATGGAGCAACCCAAACAATGCCTTAAACCCAATCACCCAACCATCGGGATTTCAGCAGCCGATGCCGCAACAGCAAGTCTAAAAGCCGATGCCGTAGCAGCAGATGCAGCAGTAACCGGTAAGTTCATTGGAAAACACGCTAAAGGCCTTTATGATGAAAACTGAGTCATACATGGCGGAAAATAGTAATTTCATCAAGAGGACAGATGCCTTCATGAATAGGACTGAGATGAGGCTGCAAAATCAAGAAGCGGCCATAAAGACGTTGGAAACTCAGGTTGGGCAGTTTGCTCAATGCATGAACACTAGACCACAAGGAGGCCTACCTAGCAATACTGAAGTTGCTAAGGTAATAAGCCATGAACAGTGTAAGGCAATCACTACTAGGAGTGGTCTATAGCTGAAGGAGAAGATTCGAGAGAGAGAGCCAAATTCAATAAGCAGAGCAAGCAAGAGAAGAGGCGGAGCAAACTGAAGCTGATAACACTGCCCCGGCAGCAAGCACTACAGCGCCTGAGCAGCCTGCCGTGGCAGCAACAATTCCAGTGGTGCAAGGTATAAGACGTCAAACTAAATAAACCCTGGATTAAATGAGACCACCACAACCTTTCCCGCAGAGGTTGAAAAAGTAAAAAAAGGATCAACAATTCAAGAAGTTCCTCGACATCTTGAAGCAAGTCCACATCAACATACCGTTCGTTGAAGCTATTGAACAAATGCCCAACTATGCAAAGTTCCTAAAGGACATGGTGTCAAAGAGAAAACGAATAGGTGAGTTTGAGACAGTGGCTGCTACCGAGGGATTCATGGCAATGTTGCATAACCGCATTCCACCAAAGTTAAAAGATCCTGGTTGCTTCACTATACCTTGTGCGATAGGAAAGAGTTATGAAGGAAAGGCCCTATGCGACCTTGGAGCAAGCATAAATCTCATGCCTAGATCAGTCTTCCAAAAGCTTGGAATTGGAAGGCCGAAGCCTACAACAGTGATGCTCCAACTCGCGGATCGATCCTATGTGCAACCTGATGGCAAAATCGAGGACATACTGGTAAGAGTTGACAAGTTTATTTTTCCTGTCGACTTGTCCTTGATTGTGAAGCAGATGACAATGCACCGATCATCCTTGGGAGACCCTTTCTAGCAACTGGACGCACATTAATTAACGTGGAAAAAGGAGAGTTGACTATGCGGGTCAATGACCAACAAGTCAAACTCAACGCATTCCACAACTTAAAGAAGTATGATGATCCAGAGGAATGCAAGGCCATCCACACAGTAGACAATAAGATATCCTGCCTGGGCAGTTTGCTTGGCAGAATATTCGGCAAGAAAATCAAGCCCAAGATGGATGGACAGACAGCAAAAAGGAGTGGCCCACAACCGATACATAAATTGGGCCTGAGGGAGAAAATAATTCTGGGAGATGCATTTGTATGCTCTCCACCAGTAACCTAACCTCTCCCCTTTTCTTTAAATAGTATATTAGGACTAGTAGTTTATTTTTATTTTTCTAATTATTTTCGTTTTCAGTATTTTTTTTTGTGTGTTTTATTTAGGAATAAGAAGCAAGAATAAGGGAAAAATAGTTCACAGTAGGAACTCTGCCGAGGCAATAAAACAGTGTCAGGGCCGCAGTAGTCCCAACGGGCAAAACAGTGTAATGGTTAGTCTGCCGAGATTCCTGCTGCGACAGAAAAAGGAAACGGTAGAAAAGGAAACGGTTACAACGGCTAATGGTCTCAACGGTCACAAGGTCGAGGCCTATATAAGAAACTCCTTCCTCTTGAACTATTCACTCTTACTTTCTTGTTTTCTTTAGTATTCCTCACAATCTCTCTCTCAATTACTCTCTGCCTTCTACAATCTACAGATTTTCTTCAAGAAAAACCTCCAAGAACGCACATCTCTCTATCTTGATGGCTACATACAAAAGATTCGCCCCAGCCAACGTTGAAGATCGATTCAACCGATCTTTCATCGCTAGGCAACTTTGGGAAGAGCAAGGTTTCCAACATGCGGACGAAGAAAACTACGGCATTGAACACTACCTCTATGACAGAATTAAGTACCAGAATTAGGAAATTTTCTGTTTGCAACCCGCCCAGGAGAACGCCACGATCGTGCGGGAGTTCTACGCTCATGGGCCCAGAAAAGACTCCTTATTTGTTCACTGTCGCGGCAGGCCGGTCCAGCTCGATGCTGAGACGATCAACAACTTCTACGGCCTCACCCCAGACAGTGATATCCATGCCGAATTCTTGGAAGATATCACTGCCGAGGACTATGAACTCATCAAAGACGATCTTTGTTACGGGAACACTCCATGGGAAACCGGTACCCATCGAGGATCCGTAACAAGACAAAGCTTGAAGCCGGAGGCCAAGATGTCGAACACCTTCGTCATACGACGCCTCATCCAAACATCACACAATAGCACGGTGGATTGCAAGAGATTGGTTCTTATCCAATCCATCATCAACAAGAGGACCATCAACGTTGGAGAAATCATCCTACGGGAAATTCACGAGTGCGGTAAGAAAGATAGAGGACCATTGTATTTCCCTTGCTTGATTACGGGTTTATGTGTTTCTGTAGGTGTACCCATTGAAGAAACGGATGAATACACGCTCCCACGACGGGGATGGACCAGGGACTTCTGCCACAAAGTCGTGCAGATCACACAAGCAGAACCTGTCTAGGCAATGCCGCAGCAGTTCACCGCCGATACTGCTGCCGGGGCCCAGTACACGGCAGACATGCCTGGTACTGCCCACACCTCTGCCGCAGCAGACCCATACTGAGAAATCTTGCAGCGAATGGCCGCAATGGATCTTCGACAACAATGGTACATGGAGTACCAACGGGACTTCAATGGCACTCTAGCCCAGATGATGTTGCACGCCTTCCCGGACCAAGGAGTACAATTCTCGGAGTTCCCACGCAACATGATAAGTGATCAACACACTATCACTTTTTACTCCTTTTATGGGCATTAAGTACCAAATACACACCCACTTGGACCAATTCATGCACTCAATGTGATATATTTAGAAGTATGCTCATATAGATAATATTTCCAGAAAAAGGCACGTTTTACTGCGTTTTCATATCTGTGTAGGAGAACCAGTGCCGCGACAGTAACAAGGCCGAGGCAGGACCTGATGCCGAGGCAGCAGCAGGAAGACAAGAAGAAAGATTATAGGCGATGGAAAGACAAAAATCCAAGGAACGTGTCTGGACTTGAAGCCCATGAATCGGAGCTGGCTAGCACAAGGAAAAGCCCAAAGGAAGACTCTGCGGAAAAACCCTTTTAGCCGAATACAAACTTGGAAATATATTTTATTATGTACTTAACTTATTTCTGTCGCGTGTCAAAAGTGTGCGTTTAGTGCAAGTGGACACATCGCAAGTAATAAGTGATAAGTATTTATCGAGTTATCGTCTCCTCAGGGACCGGTCTACTTAATATGCTTTCTTTATCTTCTTGCTCTGTAGAAAAATAAAAACACAAGTGAATGGGTGTGATTTATTAAACTAAAATAATTGAGTAAAAATAAAAGGGTCGAAATATCAGAAAGAAAGATGGGCCAGGATCTAGTTGTATTGTATTGTGGACTTGATTGACTTGTCTTTATCCAATGCAATCGCATATCTCTGCCTCGGCAGCACTGCAGTGTACTGCCTGGGCAGCGATAATGCTGTCTGCCGCGACAATCCCTTGCTCGTGGGCAGACTTTACCAAAGTTCGGCAAAGTGTCCTTGAATGACTCCCCTTATCCCTAAGTCAGAGTACTGTTGATGACTAGTCCTTGATGATACCTCCCGGCGTGAACCAATTATACTCACCAACCAATCTCGCACTTCTTTTAGCCGCTGAAACACTTAAACTATCCCTAGCCCGAGTTAGTATTTCGCGATTGAAACACCGTACTTATCCCTTTCGTGAATCTAACTCTCCCGAGCTTAGATAAATGGATGATTCACAATATCCTCTCCCGAGCTCAATTGTGAAAACAAAGAATAACAAAGGATAAGCAAACCTTGATAAATTTATTGCATTGAATGAAAGATAAAGTACAATCTCCTCTCACAAATACTTCACAACCTTCACCTAAACCCTATGAAGGTTTTAGAACATGATGGAGAGGAAAGAAACAAGAGTAGAAGTCGGCTCTCCCTAGGTATTTCGATATCTATTACATTGGGTGGCTAGGTCTTTATATAGGCTAGACCTAGGGCAAACCTTTCCTAAGTAGAATACAACTTGGAGTAGGGAACAAGTTAAGTACATAATAATAATATATTTCCAAGTTTATATTCGGCTAAGGGGCTTTCCCGCGTGGTCTTCCTTTGGGCTTTTCCTTGTGCTAGCCAGCTCCGATCAATGGGCTTCAAGTCCAGACACGTTCCTTGGAATTTTGTCTTTCCATCGCCTATCAATTTGCTTCCTGTCTTCCTGCTGCTGCCTCGACATTAGGTCCTGCCTCGGCCTTGTCTCTGCCGCGACATTGGTTCTCCTGCACAGATATGAAAACGCAGTAAAACGTGCCTTTTTCTGTAAATAGTATCTATTTAAGTATAACTTCTAAATATATCACATTAAGCACATGCATTGGTTCAAGTGGGTGAATATTTGGTGAGAAATGCCGATAAAAGGAGTAGAAAGTGATAGTGTGTTGAGCACTTATCACACCCCCAAACTCGAACTATTGCTTGTCCTCAAGCAATGCAAAGCATCAATTTACCAAACTCTACTCTCTCTTGGTCTTACATGTCCATCTATTCTCCCCATCATAGCTAGGCCTATCTTTGAGCCTTAACCATTCCGCTACCTAAGAATTTACCTAGAAACAAACTATAGGATTGTGAGTGTGTGCATTTTTGTTGACAAGTTGATTAAAGGCTTTCTTAGACAAACTCTAAGTTCAAGACAAATAGACATTGGTTAAGTCTTCTCTTCTTTTCCAAACCCCAAATTTTGAGCCGGTTTCGGGCACCTCAAAGACTTGTGTTTCACTAAAAATCTTTTTGTCTTTTCTTTTTGATATTCCTTAATACATACTAGAGCCAATTTCGGGCACCTCTAGCATGAAGAAGAGATTTTCTAGAGCCGGTGGTAGGCACCTCTAGTTACTTTTCCCAAAAATCTAAGACTTTATCACCTAAGTTCATTAAAAGAATTCCTATAATCCACAAGTCCCCAAAAGTGTTTAAAGTTCTTCATATAGTAAGCTTCTAAGTTTTCATCCTTAAGCATCCTAAGGTTAAGCCCTTTTAACAGAACCTAAACATGGTAAGGAGAAAGATTTCTATAGCCTTAAAGAATAAACTAAGGCAATACTGATGATGAGCAGTGCAAGAGTGTAGGCAGTTAATTCAAGTAAGGCGGGGATCATAAAAATTAAAAAAATTTCACTGGAATACTCCCTTTTTTGGCATTGCCGCGGCAGTAGATTGCTGCCTTGGCAGTGAATCTGCACCCCCAAACTCAAACCAAGCATTGTCCTCAATGCTTTATAATTGGAAGGAATAAGCGGCCAAACAGAATATGAATTATATACAGCAAGGAAAGATAGTAAAAGCAATTGAATAATGAAATAAAGGACAAAGAATTTTAGAGCGACTCTGAAGAGTTGCTCGTAACAATTTTTCTTCGTTGCCGAGATGCCATGTGCTTTGTCCTTGGGGAGGACGATGGTTGCGCCTTTGCTTGCCTCGGCGGCTGGACTCGAGTGGGTGGGGTCCTATGCATCGGGGCTTCTACTTCTTCTCCTTCTTCAACGTCCGCCATCTGTTCGGTTATCATCATGTCCGTTCCTCCTCCCATTGCAGTGGCTCCACCGGTGTGGTGTGTGCTTGGGCCGGCGGCAGTAGAGCCTTGGTGTACATAAGCATCTATCTCGGCGGATAGACTACCCATGATAATTGGCGATCTTGGTGGAGTGCTGAAAACGGCTCTCCGTTTGGATGGCCTTCGGTTGACAGATGAGGCCGCGGTAGAATCTGTTGGCCTAGATGGTCCGGCAGCCTGGTATTGGGGCTGAGGGTCCGGATGGAAGAACGATCGCGGTCCTCCTGGGGCTGGTGTAGTCTCGGTGTAGGGTACGGCAGTAACGAACATACTGCTTGGGAACTCCGGGAATTGGACGCCTTGGTCCGGGAATGCGTGCATCATTATTTGGGCGAGCGTTCCATTGAAGTCCCGTTGGTACAACATGTACCGTTGTTGTCGAAGATCCATCGCGGCCATGCGCTGCAAGATTTCTTGATACGGGTCTGCTGCGGTAGAGGTATAGGCAGTACCAGGCATATCTGCCGTGTACTAGGCCCCGGCAGCAGTGTCGGCAGTGAACTGCTGCGGTGTTGCCTGGACAGGCTCTGCTTGTGTGATCTGCATGACTTTGTGGCAGAATTCCCTGGTCCATCCTCTTCTTGGGGGTGTGTATTCATCGGTTTCTTCAATAGGCACACCTGCAGAAACACATAAACCCGTAATCAAGCAAGGGAAATACAATGGTCCTCGATCTTTCTTACCGCATTCATGAATCTCCCGTAGGATAATTTCTCCAACATTGATGGTCCTTTTGTTGATGATGGATTGGATTAACACAAATCTCTTGCGATCCACCGTGCTATTATGTGATGTTGGGATGAGGCGTCGTTTGACGAAGGTGTTCCACATCTTGGCCTCCGGCTTCAAACTTTGTCTTGTTACGGAACCCCGATGGGTACCGGTTTCCCATGGAGTGTTCGCGTAACAAAGATCGTCTTTGATCAGTTCATAGTCCTCGGCAGTGATATCTTCGAAGAAGTCCGCATGGAGATCGCTGGCCGGGGTGAGGCCGTAGAAGCTGTTGATTGTTTCGGCATCGAGTTGCACTGGCCTGCCGCGGCAGTGGACAAAGAGAGAGTCTTTGCTGGGCCCATGAGCGTAAAACTCCCGTACCATTGTGGCGTTTGCCTGGGCAGGTTGCAAACAGAATACTTCCCAATTTTGGTACTTGATTCTGTCGAACAAGTAGTGTTCGATACCATAATTCTCTTCGTCCGCGTGCTGGAACCCTTGTTCTTCCCAAAGTTGCCTCGCGATGAATGATCGATTGAATCGTTCTTCAACGTTGGCTGGGGCGAATCTTTTGTAGGTTGCCATCAAGAAAGAGAGAATTTGGTTCTTGGAGGTTTTCTTGAAGAGAAACTGGAAAATCAGAAGGGATTAGTATGCAGAGAGTAATTGAGAGAGGGATTGTCAAGGATACTAAAGAAAGCAAGAAAGTAAGAGTGAATAGTTCAAGAGGAAGGAGTTTCTTATATAGGCCTCAGCCTTGTAACCGTTGAGATTGCTAGCCGTTGTAACCGTTTCCTTCTTCTGCCGTTTCCTTTTCTGCCGCGGCAGGGATCTCGATAGACTAGCCGTTACACTTTTCTGCCCGTTGAGACTGCTGCGGCTCTAACACTGTTTTACTGCCTCGACAGAGTTCCTGCTGTGAACCATTTTTCCCTTGTCGTTGCTTTTTATTCCTAAAAAAAATTAAACACACAAAAGAAAAAGAATGCTTAAAGCGAAAATAATTAAAACAAAATAAAAATAAACTACTAACCCTAATATAATAAAGAAAAGAAAAAGGGAGAGGTTAGGTTACTGGTGGAGAGCATGTGAATGCGTCTCCCAAATTTATTTTCTCCCTTAGGCCCAAATTATGTATCGGTTGTGGGCCGCTCCTTAGTGTTGTCTATCCATCCGTCATGGGCTTGATTCTTTTTGCCGAATATCCTGGCGAGTAGACTGCCCAGGCAGGATATCTTATTGTCTACTGTGCGGATGGCTTTGCATTCCTATGGATCTTCATATCTCTTTAAGTTGTGGAATGCGTTGAGTTTGACTTGTTGGTTATTGACCCGCATAGTCAACTCTCCTTTTTCCACGTCAATCAATGTACGTCCAGTTGCTAGGAAGGGTCTCTCAAGGATGATCGGTGCGTTGTCGTCTGCTTCACAATCAAGGACAAGGAAATCAGCAGGAAAAATAAACTTATCAACTCTTACCAGTATGTCCTCGATTTTTCCTTCAGGTTGCACATAGGATCTATCTGCGAGTTAGAGCATCACTGTTGTAGGCTTCGGCCTTCCAATTCCAAGCTTTTGGAAGACTGATTTAGGCATGAGGTTTATACTTGCTCCAAGGTCGCATAGGGCCTTTCCTTCATAACTCTTTCCTATTGCACAAGGTACAGTGAAACAACCAGGATCTTTTAACTTTGGTGGCATGCGGTTATGCAGCATTGCCATGTATCCCTCAGTGGCAGCCACTGTCTTAAACTCACCTATTCGTTTTCTCTTTGATACCATATCCTTTAAGAACTTGGCATAGTTGGCATTTGTTCAATGGCCTCGACGAATGGTATGTTGATGTGGACTTGCTTCAAAATATCGAGGAACTTCTTGAACTGTTGATCCTGTTTTTGTTTCTTCAACCTTTGCGGGAAAGGTGGTGGTGGTCTCATCTCATCCAGTGTTTCCTTAGTTTGGAATCGTATACCTGGCACCACTAGAATTTTTGCTGCCTCGGCAGACTGCTCAGGTGCTCAGTGCTTGCTGCCGGGGCAGTGTTATCAGTCTCGGTTTGCTCAGCCTCTTGTCTTGGTTGATCCGCCGGTTGGGTTCAGTTCTCTGGGATCTTCTCTTTCAACTGTAGACCACTCTTGGTAGTAATTGCCTTGCACTGTTCATGGCTTAGTACCTTAGCAACCTCAGTATTGCTAGGTAGGCCTCCTTGTGGTCTAGTGTTTATACATTGAGCAAACTGCCCAACCTGAGTTTCCAGAGTTTTTATGGTCGCTTCTTGATTTTGTAGCCTCATCTCAGTCCTATTCACGAAGGTGTCGGTCCTCTTGATGAAATTACTATTTTCCGCCATGTATGACTCGGTTTTCATCATGAAGGCCTTTAGCGTGTTTTCCAATGAATTGACCGGTTGTTGCTGCATCTGCTGCTGCGGCAACGGTTGTTGGACTTGCTGTTGCGGCAGTGGCTGTTGAAATCCTGGTGGTTGGGTGATTGAGTTTAAGGCATTATTTGGGTTACTCCAGGATAAGTTTGGATACCTCTTCCATGAGGGGTTGTATGTGTTGGACATCACATTGTTACGGTTGTAGTTCCCGACATACATACCGGTTTCTTGATTCATGCAATCAATGGAACTGTGGTTACCTCCACATAATTCACAACATAAATCAATTACCTTGACCTCACGGGTATTGTTTTGTAATTGTAGGTTTTGCACCATCTTGGTAAGAGAGGCCAATTGTGCTGCCACTGAACTTGATGAATCTAATTCGTTTACCATGGCTTGGCGTCTTACTCCTCCTCGTCTAGATGTGGGAAACTGGAAGTCATTCCTTGCGAGTTTATTCAAGATTTCGATAGCTTCTTCGGGTGCCTTGTCCAGGAGTGTGCCGTTTGCCGAGGCATCCAACATCATCCTTGTCGGGGCATTCGTGGCGTTGTAAAACATTGTCACTTGTGCCCATAAGGGAAATCCATGCAGCGAACACTTGTGCAATAGCTCTCTATAGCGTTCCCATGCCTCGTACATTGGTTCGTCTTCAGCCTGTCGGAAAGAAGTAATTTCATTACGAATTCTATCATATAGATTAGTAGGATTAAAACGAGTAATGAAATCACGGCATAATTCACTCCAGGATCCAATAGATCCTGCTGGAATGCTATTCAACCAAGCTTTCGCCCTATCCCTCAGTGAATAGGGGAATAGCTTTAATCGCAGGACATCTTCATGGACTCCTTGGATTTTGAAAGAGTTGCAAGTCTCCATGAAGGATTTGAGATGCTGCCTTGCGTCTTCAGTTGCAGACCCACCAAATTGTCCAATTGTGTTTAACATATTGAACATGACAGGTTTAAGTTCAAAATGGGTTGCTTCAATCTCGGGTGTAACGACTCTTGGGTTTAGTCCATTTAGGTCCTCCTCCAAGAAATCTCTGACAGTCATCTGCCGCGGCCCAGGTGGCGGCGGTAGACCTTCATTGCCAGCAGGTATGTTTTGTCCTGCCTGAACCTCTGCCATGACTCCTCGGATTTGTCTGCTCAACCTTAGCCCTGTTCTTTCAATCTCAGGATCTAACTCGTATAAGGGGTTGGTTGGATTAGCCCTGGTCATACACCAAGAAAAACAAAAGTAAAATAAAAATAAAAATAAAAAGGAACAAGAAAATAAGGAAAACAAAATTTAGTTGCCAATCCCCGGCAACGGCGCCAAAAACTTGTCGCGTGTCAAAAGTGTGCGTTTAGTGCAAGTGGACACATCGCAAGTAATAAGTGATAAGTATTTATCGAGTTATCGTCTCCTCAGGGACCGGTCTACTTAATATGCTTTCTTTATCTTCTTGCTCTGTAGAAAAATAAAAACACAAGTGAATGGGTGTGATTTATTAAACTAAAATAATTGAGTAAAAATAAAAGGGTCGAAATATCAGAAAGAAAGATGAGCCAGGATCCAGTTGTATTGTATTGTGGACTTGATTGACTTGTCTTTATCCAATGCAATCGCATATCTCTGCCTCGGCAGCACTGCAGTTTACTGCCTGGGCAGCGATAATGCTGTCTGCCGCGACAATCCCTTGCTCGTGGGCAGACTTTACCAAAGTTCGGCAAATTGTCCTTGAATGACTCCCTTTATCCCTAAGTCAGAGTACTGTTGATGACTAGTCCTTGATGATACCTCCCGGCGTGAACCAATTATACTCACCAACCAATCTCACACTTCTTTTAGCCGCTGAAACTCTTAACCTATCCCTAGGCCGAGTTAGTATTTCGCGATTGAAACACCGTACTTACCCCTTTCGTGAATCTAGCTCTCCCGAGCTTAGATAAATGGATCACTTACAAACTTCCCTCCCGGGCTTGAAAGCAAGAACAATGAATAACAAAGGATAAGCAAACCTTGATAATTCTTATTGCATTGAATGAAAGATAAAGTACAATCTCCTCTCACAAATACTCCACAACCTTCACCTAAACCCTATGAAGGTTTTAGAACATGATGGAGAGGAAAGAAACAAGAGTAGAAGTCGGCTCTCCCTAGGTATTTCGATGTCTATTACATTGGGTGGCTAGGTCTTTATATAGGCTAGACCTAGGGCAAACCTTTCCTAAGTAGAATACAACTTGGAGCAGGGAACAAGTTAAGTACATAATAATAATATATTTCCAAGTTTATATTCGGCTAAGGGGCTTTCCCGCGTGATCTTCCTTTGGGATTTTCCTTGTGCTAGCCAGCTCCGATTCATGGGCTTCAAGTCCAGACACGTTCCTTGGATTTTTGTCTTTCCATCGCCTATCAATTTGCTTCTTGTCTTCCTGCTGCTGCCTCGGCATTAGGTCCTGCCTCGGCCTTGTCTCTGCCGCGGCACTGGTTCTCTTGCACAGATATGAAAACGCAGTAAAACGTGCCTTTTTCTGTAAATAGTACGTTGTTTCAATCGCGAAACACTTATTACTTGCGATGTGTCCACTTGCACTGAACGCGCACTTTTGACACGCGACACAACATGTTCGTCATCGCTGCACCCTACACCGAGACTACACCAGCCCCGAGAGGACCACGACCATTCTTCCATCCGGACCCTCAGCCCCAATACCAGGCTGTCGGCCCATCTAGGGCGACAGATTCTGCCGCGGCCTCGTCTGTCAACAGAAGGCCATCCAAGCGAAGGGCCGTTTTTAGCACTCCACCCAGATCGCCAATTATCATGGGCAGTCTATCCGCCGATATAGATGCATATGTGCACCAAAGTTCCACTGTCGCCGGCCCAAGCACACACCACACCGGAGGAGCTACTGCGATGGGAGGAGGAACAGACGTGATGATAACCGAAGAGATGGCGGATGTCGAAGAAAGAGAAGAAGTAGAAGCCCCGATGCAAAGGACCCCACCCACTCGAGTCCAGTCGCCGAGGCAAGCAAAGGCGCAACCATCGCCCTCCCCAAGGACAAAGCATTTGGCATCAAGGCCACGGAGAAAAATTGTTACAAGCAGCTCTTCGGAGTCGATTTAAATATTCTTTGTCCATTAATTCAATTGCTTTTACTGTTTTTACTTGCTGCGCATAATTCATATTTTGTTTTGCCGTTTAATCCTTCAAAATATAAAGCATTGAGGACAATGCTTGGTTTGAGTTTGGGGGTGCAGATTCGCTGCCAAGGCAGCAATCTGCTGCCGCGGCCTTGCCAAAAAGGGAGTATTCTAGTGATTTTTTTAAATTTTTATGCTCCCCGCCTTACTTGAATTAACTGCCTACACTCTTGCACTGCTCATCCTCAGGGACCGGTATACTTAATATGTTTTCTTCACCTCCTTGTTCTAAAAAAAGATAAAAACCCAAGTAAATTGATTTGGTTTATCTAAACTAAAATAACTAAAATGAAAGTAAAGGGTTGAAATAGTAGAGAGAGATGGGCTAGGATCCAGTTGTGTCGTATTGTGGAATTGATTAACTTGTCTCTGTCCAATGCAATTGTATATCTCTGCCTCGGCAGCACTACAGTTTACTGCCTGGGCAGCGATAACACTGTCTGCCGCGGAAATCCCTTGCTCGTGGGCAGACTTTACCAAAGTTCGGCAAAGTGTCCTTGAATGAATCCACTTATCCCAAAGTCAAAGTGCTGTTGATGACTAGTCCTTGATGATACCTCCCGGCGTGAACCAATTATACTCACCAACCAATCTCACACTTCTTTTAGCCGCTGAAACTCTTAACCTATCCCTAGGCCGAGTTAGTGTTTCGCGATTGAAACACCGTACTTATCCCATTCGTGAATCTAACTCTAGCGAGCTTAGATAAATGGATGATTCACAATATCCTCTCCCGAGCTCAATTGTGAAAACAAAGAATAACAAAGGATAAGCAAACCTTGATAACTTTATTGCATTGAATGAAGGACAAAGTACAATCTCCTCTCACAAATACTCTACAACCTTCACCTAATCCCTAAGAAGGTTTAGAACATGATGGAGAGGAAAGAAACAAGAGTAGAAGTCGGCTCTCTCCCTAGGTATTTCGTGTCTTGTACATTGGGTGGCTAGGTCTTTATATAGGCTAGACCTAGGGCAAACCTTTCCTAAGTAGAATACAACTTGGAGTAGGGAACAAGTCAAGTACATAATAATAATATATTTCCAAGTTTATATTTGGCTAAGGGGCTTTCCCGCGTGGTCTTCCTTTGGGATTTTCCTTGTGCTAGCCAGCTCCGATTCATGGGCTTCAAGTCCAAACACGTTCCTTGGATTTTTGTCTTTCCATCGCCTATAATCTTGCTTCCTGTCTTTCTGCTGCTGCCTCGGCATCAGGTCCTGCCTCGGCATTGTCTCTGTCGCGGCACTGGTTCTCCTGCATAGATATGAAAACGCAGTAAAACGTGTATTTTTCTGTAAATATTATCTATATGAGTATAACTTCTAAATATATCACATTGAGTGCATGCATTGGTCCGAGTGGGTGTATATTTGGTAATTAATGCCCATAAGAGGAGTAAGAAGTGATAGTGTGTTGAGCACTTATCAATTACTCCATCAGAAATTTGGATGCATTGTAAAACATAGTTACTTGTGTCTACAATGGAAATCCATGCAAAGGACACTTGTGTAATAGCTCCCTATATCGCTCCCATGCCTCATACATCGGTTCATCATCTGCCTGCCGAAAAGAAGTAATTTTATTACGTATACGATCATATAGATTAGTAGGACTAAAATGTGTAATGAAATCATGACATAGTTTACTCCAAGATCCTATGAATCCTGCTGGAATGCTATTTAACCAGGTCTTTTCCCTATCCCTCAGTGAATAAGGAAATAGTTTCAGTCTCAAAACATCTTCATGGACTCCTTGGATTTTGAATGAATTACAAATCTCCATGAATGATTTGAGGTGTTGTTTGGCATCTTCGGTTACTTACCCACCAAACTGTCCAATGGTTTGAGCATATTAAACATGACAAGTTTTAGCTCAAAGTGGGCCGCTTCGATTTCTGGTGTAACAAATCCTGGATTTAACCCATTCAAATCCTCTTCTAGGAAATCCCGAATTGTAAGCTTCAGCGGCATTGGTGGCGGCGGAAGTCCTCCATTGCCAGCGAGTAAGTTCTGTTCTACCGCGTTATCTACCATAACTACTCGGATTTGTCTTCTCAACCTTTGACGCGTGCGTTCAATCTCTAGATCTAGCTCTTACAAAGGATTGCTTGGTTTTGCCCTGTTCATACACTAGCAAAAACCGAAGTTTAATAAAACTAACTCAATATGCAAGAAAATAAAGATTGTAACCCCCTTAGCCCGGCCTAAATGGAACCGGCTCTAATGGGTCACATAGGGAATACCGAACCCAACCCGTGAAGGCTCGATTCCATAAACGACCCTAAAACCGTTATATTTTTTTTCCTTTATCTTATCTAAAGGCATAATTATGTCCCTATGTGTTTCGATTTCATGCAAAACAAGAACGGTAGCAATTCGATCACAAATGAGCACTCAATTAACACATGAGCAACTTAAGGACTAAAACGTGAATATTTTAAATTCTTTTGAAAAGGTAGAAATTCATTCCATCAAATTTCAAATAAATATGCAAAGAACTCTCATGATAAATTTCAGACCAAACGGAGCATTCTAACGTCATCAATTACATGCTTCACTAACTAGGGACCAAAATGTAAAACTTTTAATTTCTAGGGACTACCTCCGATTTAAGTTAGCCAACTTGAAATTAAGTCAACTTTATGCATCAAGGTGAAATTTCAACTCAAAATAACATTTGTAGCTACCATAATTAAACATAGAAAGATATTCGGGACTAAAATGCAAATCCAACAACTATCAACTAATAACCGAACAAAGGTTTCGAAATTTTTCCTTGAAAGTTTCGAAACTTTCATTCCAGTAAGGTTCTAATATCCAACTAGCTCGCAAGGTTTCGAAACCTTCCTGGAAGTTTCGAAACTATTTGATAAAGGTTTCGAAACTTTATGCTCAGAAACATAAAATCAGTCCTTTTTAAGTAGATCTAACTCATTCAAAACACCACCAAAGATCACCATTAACTATATGCATAATTCCTAGGCACCAAAAGCAACTTAAACATCCAATACATACTCAAGTTCAAATAATCAAAGCAACGTTTACAAATTAAAAGCCAATTCTTACAACAATGTAACTATACCCCATTGCTCTCTTACTACTACTACATTGTAGAACACATACTTGAGCTATTCATCGACATACACTTGGAACCTTGCTTTCCTTGGCCGCCTCGATTAATGTCTCTAAATTGTATGGTAAAAGAGAGCGTAAGCATAAGCTTAGTGAGGGGTAAAATATAAAGAAAACACTTTTACAATGCAGCCCATAAGTCCATCAATAAACTCTTTAAATCATGCCATATCATGCTCACTAAAAGTATCTCAAACATGGTTTGCAAAACCAAATTCGTTTCCTTATCAAGTGTCAATTATCTCATGCAACTCAAAACTAAAATTCACAAGACTTTCATGCTTTTAAAAAAACAAAAATACTTATGGCCTTTTTAATATATATGCATCTCTATGCATCATCTCAAGTCTTATATGCTATACACCTTGCAAAGCTTAAACCATACACACTTTAATGTGCACATCACAAGTCTTATTTGTTAAACACATAGAAACACTTAGGCCATTCTCTTGTGCTCATATCCTTGCACAAAACTTATTTAAAACACATGCTTGTGAAAAACATTACATTTTATAAACAATTCTATATCAACATGTGACACAATCTCATGCTTTTCAATGCACAAAAATCTCAAATCATAAACCATACATATTGGCAACTAAGTGACTAGCTTTGTTCAAACCTTATACCCATCGAATACTCGGATTCCTTATTCCTTATCAAGAGACACTTGGTCTCAAAATGCATCGGTTGGACACAAAGTCACCCTTGTATACATGTTACCCCCACTACGTACGGTCGGACACAAAGTCACCCTTGTTTACGTATGGTTCAACTATATACACGGTCGGACACAAAGTCACCATTGTTTACATATAGGCAAGCTCTACACGCACGGTCGGACACAAAGTCACCCTTGTTTACGTGTAGGCAACATCATTATTCTCATAATCTTTATAGTGCACTTAATCCTAATGACATTTCATTTGTATTCGTGGTCTTAAATAGTGTCACAAAGCCAATATCATACTCATTATGCATGGTAGCTTGTTGTTTTACAATGCACTCACTATATGTTCAACAATATGAACCAAATCATGCTCAACGGCTTTATTCGGGAAAAGAGAAATAACCATCCTTTAATCCAAATCATTCTCAAGCTTTAAAAGTCATGGAAACCATCATTAACCATGCATATACAACAGCTAACACATGCATGCATCATTTCCTAATTCAATTCATGCATTGGAAACTATTCCTTCATATGCATCTTTCATAAAACCATTGCAACATTACCAATCATTGGATATGTTACCAAATTATAGAAATTAAGAAAACTCATGAAATATTCAATTGTCAAAACATATCCGATATTAATGGAAAATAATGAAAACATCCTTTGGGCAAAGCACTTATCATTTCTCATGCATAAATCACATATGTAAAAACTACATTAAGAGCATGTCTAAAATATGGCAATTATGGAACGATATGGGAACCGTTAAGAGAGCGAAACCATTTAACTTACTTTCGAGTGTGGGGAGTTTTTTCACACCATCCCTACACTCCCAAACCTTTGATAAAACAAGTAAAACCTTGCCGATACGGCAACCCACTCACCACTTGTCCAAAACTAACTTGCCGAAGCCAACCGACATTCTCGCCTTTTCCGAAACACCTTCAACACTTAGCTCAACACCTTGACCTGTTTTTAACATATCAAAACAGAGGTATTAATGCATATTAATGCATTAAATAAACCTCCCACACTTTCCAAACAAGTAGCCCCAAAACCTGCACTTAAGAAAACCCAAAACACATCCGAAACTTATCCGGAACTTATCCGAATGACCTCCAGACCTTAGCCAATGAAAACCACAACTTATAAACATCAAAACACAACCAAGAACCATGATATAACCATTCTAAACCAGCAGCAAACATTCAGCCACCCAAATAAGCCATAAACCGAAGATCTAAGCCAATTAACACCACCAAAACTTAAGATCCGGGTTTACCCATCCAAGAACCATTAATTCCATATTAAAACACAGCAAAATTCATTGATTTACACATTGAAAACCATCAGGTATCACCTTATTACGGGATTACATCAATTCAATCAAAATTAACCGATAAAAACCGAAAATCATTAATTAAAATCATACAACAAATCAAGAACTCAAGGCAATGGATCAAACACTTGGGAATTTCAATAAAGAACTCAAAGTTCAGAGGTTTGAATGGTTTCTTACCTCCAAACAAGATCCAACCTCCTTCCAATTGAAAAACCCATGAAAAACAAGTTGTAAAATGTAAGGAAATTGGAGAGAAATAAGGAGAAAATAATATGAACGAAATTAAAGAAAAAATATGTGATTTACCTTGATAAAATTGAAGAGAATTCTGATTGGAAACCAAGAAAATTAGGAGAAGTTGAGAGAAAATGGGAAGTTACAAGAAATTGTGATTTTGGTGAAAAATGGGAAATATATCTTAATAAAATCTTTATGGTAATTAAAATGAGTTTACAAAGAGATTTTTTGAAGTTTAGATATGATGAGAAAGATTGGAAAAATAGCCCCTTAAAGATTCTAAGTTTTGACCCTTTTACATTTTAGTCACTAAAATTGTCAATTTTACAAAATAGTCACTATTTTCCAAAATGTCAAGGTTCATAGTGTAATTTTACAAAATTGAGTTTACCAAACTCAAATAGAGTCCAAATAAGAATTTTAAAGTATTTTTCCATATTTTATTTCGTTTGAAAACCACTTATAAGAATTAATTCCCGGATTTAGGTTAATTGGCTTGACCGGTTCAACTGAACCCTTGATCCGACCTTGATAACACCTAGGCCCATTTTTGGGATGTTACAACTCTCCTCCACTTAAGAAATTTCGTCCTCGAAATTTAAATAGCGAGAAGAGGTAAGGAACTACTCACTTCCAAACTTCTTTCACTTTTACACAACTTTTTTAGCACCCTGCTACCACCAAAAGTGCTTTAAACCACACGACAAACCTGCCACCCAAACCTTGATCCTATAAAATAAGATCTTAACAAACCTTTCACCCATGAACATAATACAAGATTCCAACCAAACATTTACCGTCCTTGGACAACAACAGATCCGTCCCTAATACCAAAGCAACAACATATAAACCACTACCACATCTCAACTCTCACAAAAAGAACATAACTCAAAGAGAAACCTTTTTTTTCTTATTTAAGATCAGTAACCAACTCCTGAAAACCATAACGGTTTTCATATTACAACTGTCGAACTAACCCTTTTCTTCAACATCCTCCAACATACCAGGTAACCATATAAGCCTTTCATCAACCTTCGGTCCACACAACGACGTTCAACCAACAAGCCTCGAACAAAATTAATACAAAACTGCTAAACATAGTCTTACGCAAACTCCATCAATGACAACACCTTCACTAAGAGACATGGTAACTGTCGCGTGTCAAAAGTGCGCGTTTAGTGCAAGTGGACACATCGAAAGTAATAAGTGATAAGTATTATCGGATTATCGTCTCCACATGGACTGGTAGACTTAATATGCCTTCTTCACCTTCTTGTTCTGTAGAAAAGTAAAAACACAAGTGATTGGAGTTGATTTATCGAAACTAAAATAACTAAACAAAAATAAAGAGATTTTAATAATAGAGAAAGATGGGTCAGGATCCAGTTGCGTTGTATTGTGGATTTGATTGACTTGTCTCTGCTCAATGCAATCGTATATCACTGCCTCGGCAGCACTGCAGTTTACTGCCTTGGCAGTGACGATACTGTCTGCCGCGGCAATCCCTTGCTCTTGGGTAGACTTTACCAAAGTCCGGCAAAGTGTCCTTGAATGACTCCGCTTATCCCTAAGTCAGAGTGCTGTTGATGACTAGTCCTTGATGATACCTCCCGGCGTGAATCAATTATACCCCCACCAACCAATCACACGCTTCTTTTAGCCGTTGAAACTCTTAACCTATCCCTAGGCGGAGTTAGTGTTTCGCGACTGAAACACCGTACTTACCCCTTTCGTGAATCTAACTCTCCCGAGCTTAGATAAATGGATGACTCACAAACTTCCCTCCCGGGCTTGAATGCAAGAGCAAGGAATAACAAAAGATAAGCAAACCTTGATAATTTTATTGCATTGAATCAAAGACAAAGTACAATCTCCTCTCACATATACTCGGCAACCTTCACCTAATCCCTAAGAAGGTTTAGAACATAATGGAGAGAAAGAAGAAAAGTATAGAATTCGGTTCTCTCTCCCTAGGTATTTCGTCTATGTTACATTGGGTGGCTAGGTCTTTATATAGGCTAGACCTAGGGCAAACCTTTCCTAAGTAGAATACAACTTGGAGTAGGGAACAAGTCATGTACATAATTAAAATATTTCCAAGTTTGATTCGGTTAAGGGGGCTTTCCCGCGTGGTCTTTTCTTGGGCTTTTCCTCATGCTAGCCAGCTCCGATTCATGAGCTTTAAGTCCAGACACATCCCTTGGATTTTTATCTTTCCATCGCCTACGGTCTTGCTTCCTGTCTTTCTGCTGCTGCCTCGGCATCAGGTCCTGCCTCGGCCTTGTCGCTGCCGCGACACTGGTTCTCCTGCACAGATATAAAAATACAGTAAAACGTACCTTTTCTGTAAATATTATCTTTATGAGCTTAACTTCTAAATATATCACATTGAGTTCATGCATTGGTCCAAGTGGGTGTAAATTCAGTGATTAATGCCAATAAAAGGTGTAAAAAGTGATAGTGTGTTGAGCACTTATCACACCCCCAAACTCGAACTATTGCTTGTCCTCAAGCAATGCAAACCATCAATTTGCCGAACTCTACTCTCTCTTGGTCTTACATGTCCATCTATTCTCCCCACCATAGCTAGGCCTATTCTTTAGTCTTAACCTTTCGGTTACCCAAGGATTTACCTAGAAACAAACTATAAGATTTGAGAGTGTGTGCGTTTTTGTGGACAAGTTTGATTAAGGCTTTCTTAGACAAACTCTAAGTTCAAGACAAGTAGAATTTGGTTAAGTATTCTCTTCTTTTCTCAACCACCAAATCCTTGAGCCAATTTCGGGCACCTCAAGGATTTGTGTTTTTCTTTTCACTAAATTCCTTCTTTCTTTTTAATATTCCTTAAAACATACTAGAGCGAATTTCGGGCACCTCTAGTATGAAGAAGAGACTTTCTAGAGCCGATGGTAGGCACCTCTAGTTACTTTCCCAAAAATCTAAGTCTTTATCACCTAACATCATTAAAAGAATTCCTCTAATCCAACAAGTCCCAAAAGTGTTTAAAGTTTTTCCTATAGTAAGCTTCTAAGTCTTCATCCTTAAGTATCCTAAGGTTAAACCTTCTTAACAGAACCTAAACATGGTAAGGAGAAAGATTTCTATAGCCTTAAAGAATAAACTAAGGCAATACTGATGACAAGCAGTGCAAGAGTGTGGGCAGTTAATTCAAGTAAGGCGGGGAGCATGAAAATTAAAAAAAAATTGCACTGTAATACTCCCTTTTTGGCAAGGCCTCGGCAGTAGATTACTGCCTTGGCAGTGAATCTGCACCCCCAAACTCAAACCAAGCATTGTCCTCAATGCTTTATACTTGAAGAAATAAGCGGGCAACAAAATATGAAGTAAGAAGCATATAAAGACAGCAAAAGCAATTAATATTGAATTAAGAACAAAGATTTTAAAGCGACTCCGAAGAGCTACTTGTGACAATTTTTCTCCTCGGCCTTGCTGCCGATTGCTTTGTTCTTGGTGAGGGCGATGGTTGCGATTTTGCTTACCGAGGCGGTTGGACTCTAGTGGGTGGTGTCCGTTGCATTGGGGCCTCGACCTCTTCTCCTTCTTCCACATCAACCATCTCTTCGGTTAACATTATGTCCGTTCCACCCTCCATTGCCGTGGCTCCTCTAGTGTGGTGTGTACTTGGTCCGGCGGCGGTGGAGCTTTGGTGCACATAGGCATCTATCTCGGCTGATAGACTGCCCATGATGATTGGTGATCGGGGTGGGGTGCTGAAAACGACCCTCCGCTTGGATGGTCTTCTGCTAGCAGACGAGGCCGCGGCAAAATCCGCTGCCCTGGATGGGTCGGCAGCCTGGTATTGGTGCTGAGGGTCTGCATGGAAGAACGGTCTTGGTCCTCCCGGAGCTGGTGTAGTCTCGGTGTAAGGGACGACTGTGACGAACATGTTACTTGGAAACTTCAGAAATTGCGCTCCTTGGTCCGGAAAAGCTTGCAGCAGCATCTGGGCCAATGTGTCGTTGAAATCTCTTTGGTACTCCATGTACCTTTGTTGCCTGAGGTCCATTGCTGCCATCCTTTGCAAAATCTCCTGGTAGGGGTCTGCTGCGGCAGAGGTGTGGGCAGTATCAGGTATGTATGCCGTGTACTGGGCCCCGGCAGCAGTATCGACAGTGAACTGTTGGGATGTTGCTTGGACTGGCTCCGCCAGTGGGATTTGCATGACTTTGTGACAAAAGTCCCTAGTCCATCCTCGCCTTTGGGGAGTGTACTCGTCTGTATCTTCGATTGGTACACCTGCGGCAACACATAAACCTGTGATCAAACATGGGAAATACAATGGTCCCCTATCTTTCTTACCGCACTCGTGAATTTCCCGTAGGGTGATCTCTCCAACATTGATGGTCCTCTTGTTGATGATTGATTGGATAAACACCAATCTTTTGCGGTCCACCGTGCTATTGTGGGACGTAGGGATGAGGCGTCGCTTGACAAAGGTATTCCACATCTTGGCCTCGGGCTTTAGGCTTTGTCTTGTTACGGATCCTCTATGGGTACCGGTTTCCCATGGAGTATTCGCATAACAAAGATCATCTTTGATTAGCTCGTAGTCCTCGAAAGTGATGTCTTCCATGAATTCGGCGTGAACATCATTGTTCGGGGTGAGGCCGTAGAAGTCGTTGATAATCTCAGCATCTAACTGGACCGGCCTGCCGCGGCAATGAACAAATAGGGAGTCTTTGCTGGGCCCATGCTGTAACCCCCTAAGCGCAGCCTAGACGGAACCGGCACTAACGGGTTACACAGGGAATATCGAACTAAACCCGTTAAGGTCCAATTCGATAAACAACCCTGGAAACCGATATATTTTTTTTCTTATCTAGATGCATAATTAATTATGTTCCTAAAAGTCTTGATCTCATACAAAGCATTAACGAAAACAATCCGATCACATACAAGCATTCGATTAAACACTTAAGTAAATTAAGGACTAAAACGTAAAACTTTTACGTACTAATGACAAATTAAAAATTCATTCAACCAAAGTGTAATTAAGCATACAAGTATCCCTTACGGTAAATCTCAAGTCAAACGGAGCATTCTAACATCATCAATTGCAAGTTTCATTAATCTAGGGACCAAAAGGTAAATCTTACAAATTATAAGGACTTCGTCAAAATTAAGTTATCCACCTTGAAGTTTAATAAACTTTATGCATCCATGTGAAATTTCAGCTCAAAATAACATCTGTAGATACCCTAATTGAACAAAGAAGGATATTCGGGACTAAAATGCAATTTCCAGCAACTTCCATTTCCTGGCAGCCAAAGGTTTCGAAACCTTCCTCATAGGTTTCGAAACTTTATGTAAAATGTTTCGAAACTTCCCCGAAGGTTTTGAAACTTTTCGCGTCTAGTAAGGGTCCAGAATCAAAATTGCCCGCAAGGTTTCGAAACTTTCCTCAAGGTTTCGAAACTATTTGACAAAGGTTTCGAAACTTTGTGCCTGGAACCTAAAAATTCCGTCACACCAAGTGAATTCAACCGACTCAAGACACAGCCATTAATCACCATCAACTATATGCATAATTCCTAAACATAAAGAACAATTTAAGGCACACAATTATCAACATCAAGACTCCATAGCAACTATAGGCATGCTTCCTAAAATATGATTAAAATCAAAAACGTTCATGCATGTACATGCTTCAACAATCCAAACAACACCATAGTCCATCAATTAATAATCCAAAACATTATAGGTCTTATTACAACATTAACCAAAGCAAAAATCACACACTTCACATGGGTTTGATTTACACATTGCCAAGCCCCAAGTTATTTGCCAAAACATACCAAAAATTGGGATAACCTCTCCCCTTGGTTCCCTTGCTCCGAATGTAGCATCGAATATCTCTATTTTCTGCAAAGATGAAAGGAGAGCTTAAGCAAAACATGCTTAATGAGGAAGCTCTAAATAAAATCATCAATGCATCAAATTAAAACCATATTCAAAAACCATAACTTGTAATGCCTTTCTAAAAGCAAGCATGCTTAACAAATCATGTTCATGTTCAATACCAAAAACCTTCCTTGAGTATGCATGGCATTATCAATTCATTTCACAAATGATGCACAATGTTCCAAATATGTTCATGTTTGTATATTGGGTTCCTAGTGATCACTTAATATGAACCTTAAGTTCACCGAATACGCGGATCCATTGATTAGAGACCTTTAGTTTCGTCATGACACAAAGTCACCATTGACATGACACGAAGTCACCATTGACATGACACGAAGTTACCATTGACATGACACGAAGTCACCATTGACATGACACGAAGTCACCATTGACATGACACGAAGTCACCATTATCAAGCTCTACCACGCACGGTTGGACACAAAGTCACCCTCGTTACGTGTAGGCATTTTTCCTTTATTTCCATAATGTTTATAGTGCAGTCAATCCTAATGACATGTCATTTGTATTCGAATCTAAAAGTAGTGTCACTAAGCCAATATCAAGTTCAAGTATGCATGCTAATTTGCTGCTCATAATGCATCCATAATGTATTCAACAAATGAACCAATAGTCATGCCCAATGACACCATCATATGTAAGGCAAATAACCATATCATATTCCACTTCCTTTTTTAAGTTTTCATAAACCATCGATGTCTTTATAAACCATGCATTTCCAGCAATTAACACATGCATGCATCATTTCAAAATCGAATATATGCAATTCCAAAATCATATTGAATCATTGTTCACATATATGCCATTACCGAAAATATCCGAAAATCGAGGTAATGCATCAACATCATTTAAAACACTTACTCTTGAACTATGGAAAGTTTTCACACTATTCCATAGCCCCCAAAACAGAACCGAACCAATACGATTCACTTTAAACCCAAAACCACTCACTGACAAGCGAAACGAGCCCTCGCCGATGTTCCAACGGCAACACCAATGCACCAGCCACTTCTGCACCTTCTTGCACTTCCTCTACAACATTAAAAACACAGCATATTCACATTATAACATGCTCAAAACAGCAGCCACAACCGATCACCACAAAACTACCAAAAACCTAGCCGAAAAGACTGAAAACTAAGCCGAAACGCGTCCGAAACAACACCAGCCCAAAAACTAATGAATCTAACATCAAATCCACTTCAATTATGAACCAAAAACACTTCCAAACCATCCTTATACCTCCAGCAATATTAGAACACCTAAAACATCCCCTAAAACAACCGAAAACCACCTTAAAACACTACAGATTATATTATTCCGGGATTAACTTAATGTGTCATCAATTCAACACTTAATTAATCATTTAATTGACATAATATCATAATTAAATCAACCTAATTACAGCATTAATTGAGATCGAAAAAGATTTCACAAAAAACCCCATAAAATCCATAGATCTAGAATTAAAAACACAAAATTAAGTTTCCATTGTTGATTAGCAAGCCAATACTTGGGAATTCCAATAAAGAACCTTAGAAAAAAGATTAGAAATCAGAAAAGTTGCCTTAAAGATTTGCTACACCAAAAAGATGAGAAATCCTCCCTTGATTTCTTGAAAATGGATGTTGATTTTGCAAAATTGATGAGTGGGTTTTGTAGAGAATGAAAGGATGAATAAAATGGAGTAAATCTTGTTGAAAAATAATGAAGAAATCAGAAAGAAATTGAAGAAATTTGGAGAAGAAGATGGAGAGAAATTGAGAGAAAATCTTGAGAGAAAAGATGAGAAAATGGGAAGTTATAAAAGAAAATGGAATTATCATCTAAATAAAACAATTTAAAAACAATTTTGGTGGATAAATCATTAATTAAAAATAAATTGGATTCATGGCCTTCTAAGGATTCTAAGTATGGCTTACTTTCCAATTTAGTCACTAAAAATCCTTATTGCCGAAAATTACTAATTAAATCCCCAAAACTTTTCCAAAAATTACAACTTAGTCACTAGCACAAAATTAAGCCCAATTAAAAATCAAATTAAAGTTCAAATAATATTCCTTTAACTTTAAAACACCTTTTTAATATTTTTAGAACCATTTCACAAAATTATTACTTATCCGATTAAAATATTATTATTTTAATTTTTCCTGGAATAACGAACCCTAGGAATCCGATTCGACCCGAATCCCCCAACTAACACTCAAACTACTAACCCCAAAACCGGGATGTTACAACTCTCCCCCTCTTAAGAAAATTTCGTCCTCGAAATTCTTACCTGAAACAAACAAGTGAGGAAACTGCTCCTCCATACCTTTCCTTGTCTCCCAAGTTGCCTCTTCAACACCTCGGTGTCTCCAAAGCACTTTAACCAAATCTATGGTTTTCCCTCGAAGAACCTTTGTGTCCACATCTAAAATCTTCACCGGTTCTTCCCCATAACCCATATCCGCTCTTAACTCAATCTCCTCAACCGGAACAACATGAGAGGGATCTGATCTATACCTACGAAGCATCGATACATGAAAAACATTATTCATCCTACTCAACTCTTCCGACAACCTCAACCAATAAGCAACAGGACCAACACGCTCCAACACCTCATACGGCCCAATGAAACGAGGACTCAACTTACCTTTACGTCCAAACCTCATCACTTTCTCCCACGGCAAAACTTTTAGAAACACTTTGTCCCCGACATCATACTCTATCTCTCTACGCTTCAAATCGGCATAAGACTTCTGTCTATCTGAAGCCTCCTTCAGCTTAGCACAAAAGCTTAACCTTCTAATCCGTATCTTTCAACACTTGTGGTAAAGAAACATACTTCAGTCCAACTTGCTTCCAACACAAAGGTGTACGACACCTACTCCCATATAAAGCCTCAAACGGTGCCATCTGTATACTTGCCTGATAACTATTATTGTAAGCAAACTCCACCAAAGGCAACTGCTTCTACCAAGAACCTTGAAACTCAATGATGCAACATCTCAACATAACCTCCAAAGCTGTACTAAAGCTAAGCCTCGTACCCAAAGCAACTTGCAAACCTCTCCAAAACATAGAAGTAAAACGCGGATCTCTATCCGATATGATCGACTTAGGCACACCATGCAACTTCACCACCTCAGAAACATACAACCCCGCTAACTTATCCATAGAATATGTCGTATGCACGGCAAGAAAATGTGCACACTTCGTAAACCTATCAACAATCACCCATATAGAATCCTTTTTGGACGACGCTAATGGCAACCCTGTCACAAAACCATAGTCACTCTCTCCCACTTTCATTCCGGCACTTGAACCGGTTGCAACAACCCTGTAGAAAACTGATGTTCAGCTTTCACCCGCTGACACACCATACACCATGACACAAACTCCGTCACATCCTTCTTCAAACCAACCCAAAAATATACACTTTTGAGATTCCTGTATATCCTCACACTACCCGAATGCACAACAAACGGACTAGTATGAGCTCCTAACAAGATAGCTTGTCTCAGCTCAACACCATCTGGCACCACAATCCGACCTTTAAAACACAAAACCTCATCATCATCAAAATGATATTCGGTCGGTCTACCTTCAGTGACATCTTCCACAAAAGGCACCAAAGCCTCATCTTCTAACTGTTTCACCTTTATCATATCTACCAAAACAGGTTTTACCTATGACTCCGTCACAAAACCATTTTCCTTTGAAATATTCCACTTAGAAAACATAGCCCTCAACTCCACCGATGTCTTATGGCTCAAAGCATCAGTTACCATATTAGCTTTTCCCGGATGATACTCACTAAACAATCAAACATTTACCCTCTTCGGACACACAACAAATTCGTCCTCATACTGAAGCAACAACACACAAACCACCACACTACTTCAGCTTTCACAGAAAACATAACTCAAAAGAGAACTCTCTTTCTTTTTTTTTTTGATCGATAATCAACTCTTAGCAACCACAACAGTTTCCATACCACCACCGTCGAATTAACCCTCTTTTCAACATCCTCAAACATACAACGTAACCATATAAACCTTCCATCAACCTACGGTCCGCACAACGATGCTCAACCAACAAGCCTCATACCGGCTTAACATAAAACCGTTAAACATGGTCTCAAACAAACTCCATCGATGACAACACCTTCATTAAGAGATATAGTCCCAGTATACCATCCTTCCACCTATGGATTACAAAACCCAATACTCAAACGGAAGCCAATGTTGTTCCCAAAACCTCGAATCTAAACATGCTAGGACATACCACATATCCAAACCAACCAATGGAACTTAGGACTCCAAAAGAACCGTACTCAAAAAAACGATTGTTCCAGCCACACACCTAGAAAACTTCATCTCACCCTCAAAATTTTACTACCAAACTCATGATGATTCTTCCCAACTTACCAATAGGACAAACAACCACCCATAAATCAACCATATCCAAAACAAGCCCACTCAAAAACACCTGCACCTAACTTCTATTACAACACCGTACCACCAAACGCATAGGAAAGATTACCACATGTCCTTATCAAGACACCACTCCAACTCGACAACCTTCGAAACAACCATGTGGCTCAGATAACCTAAAAGGTTCTTGACACAAAAACTTAACCTTGCCAAACAAACCCTCAACTAGACCCTTACCAAACATCTAATCACGTATTACCTCCGATCAACTTAACTAAGTCAGAGTCCCACTCATAGCTCCACTATTTTACCAGGACTCTCACATAGATTTAACCCAAACAACTTTTCTCGTAACTCCACAGCAATCCTGGTCCATCCCACAAAACAAACACCCTTCACAGACATCCCTACACAAGCCAAGCCACCCACTATAGCTAACATTGAACAAAACATGCAACACCAGGAACCTACCACCTTTGTGTCGACATCCAACATCGTACTCATCTCAAAATTAGTACCTCCAATTCAAGTTTAAGCCACCACAACACACACAACAACACAACTCAAACTTCGAGGTCCACGTGTCGCTAACTACCTCGACACCCAACACAAAACTCTTTCCCAACCTCAACTCACTAATAAAATCAACTCTTACCCCACCTATACCATAACAAAATCCAACCTTGTCGAACTCTTCCTTCCACTCACCCCAACACCTCTTATTTTATAACCTTACCAAGGTTGTAACCACACTGATGAATCATCCACTAACATGAACCCACTGGACATAACTCTCACTACACTTTCAATAAAAGGAAGCCCAAAAGACCAAGTAACGAATATAGGTTATAACTGTCCAGCGGTCCCCGTCACACAAATCAAAGACCATTACAATCTAACTTTAGCCGAGGTAAACCCAACTTAACTCCTTATACACACAATATGTGCACTTTCCACCTTTACGGCACAGCTAAAACCTCGCAAGGTCACACCAAAACCATGATTCAAACCCATGATACCACAACTCCCATACTAATATGTATGTTATTGTATTCTTTCATCAAGACTTGACCCCATACTCCTCAAGGCAAAACACCTGATCGGTCACAACCTTTAACCTAACCACACGTTAGACCATACAACAGAGGACTCCATGTAGTTTTTTTTCCACTAACCATGACGATAAACATCTCCCTTTTCTTTTTAAAACAAATTTACACTCTTTAAGAAAACAAAACACCAAACCGTCTTACATCACACAACATGCCACAACCTTCAAACTCTAACTAGAGTGAATTTGCAAAACTCAGCCTTCCATTTCTTAATGACCAACTCAAAACTAGCCATAACTCAGGGTATCCCCCTCGGTTTCAAATATTGACAACTCTGATCCCAAAAGACCCATTCCTCATCCAAGATTATTCCCTATCCAAAAGGGTAACTTGCCCACAACACAACAAGCTCAAGACCAAAAGGAAGCCTTTTCAACAACTTTTTTTTAACAAACCTACACCTAAAAAGAACCAACCCAGCACTACTTCCATCTTCAAAGGAGATACTCACAAGTGTGAACAAACGTATGTATGATTCCCTATATGCCCTCATCAATGCCTGTGCAAGTGCATGTAAATGCAATTTCTAATGTCATGCTCGAGAATGCATGCATGCCCTACAATATCTATAGATATTTACATATATGTGCTCTTACACTATGCATGATTATTTTTTCACACACAAATAACATCCTTGATTCCAACAATTTCAACCACTAACTTGCTAACTATTTCCAAGTCAGGTTAGCAGCAGCCACTCCTCTTCAATAGACTGAAATACACCTGTCAAAACCTGAATGCACAGTGCAAACCAATTTCTAAACTGACCTCCCCGTATAACCGGACGCAGCAACTACGAGTGAAGGGTAAGGGAAATCGCTCTTCCCTAGCAGTCGTTTTACCCTCAAACTGACCATCAATGATTATACTAGCACTAGCTCAAGTCTCACGTCTCAGAGGCATATTCCAAAACTTTAAACACAAATTTAAACGTATAATCAAAACTTAATATCAAAACATATTAGACTTACATTCGGGCAAGATCCAAGGGAAACCTGAAGCATTTAAAAATGTATTGGCATTGGCAATGTGTAATCGTTATCCCTTTTAACCATCATCACCCAAATACAACCATCATGTATAAATATATTCAACAAGTTAACAACATAACAACTTCAGTCACACACTTAGTAACCCTAACCACACAATTTAGTTAACCTGGCTCTGATACCACAAAATGTAACCCCCTTAGCCCGGCCTGGACGGAACCGGCACTAACGGGTTACACGGGGAATATCGAACTAAATCCGTTAAGGTCCAATTCGATAAACAACCCTGGAAACCGATATGTTTTTTTTCTTATCTAGATGCATAATTAATTATATTCCTAAAAGTCTTGATCTCATAAAAAGCATTAACGAAAACAATCCGATCACATACAAGCATTCGATTAAACACTTAAGTAAATTAAGGACTAAAACGTAAAACTTTTACGTACAAATGACAAATTAAAAATTCTTTCCACCAAAGTGTAATTAAGAATACAAGTATCCCTTACGGTAAATCTCAAGTCAAACGGAGCATTCTAACATCATCAATTGCAAGTTTCATTAATCTAGGGATCAAAAGGTAAATATTACAAATTATAAGGACTTCGTCAAAATTAAGTTATCCATCTTGAAATTTAATCAACTTTATGCATCCATGTGAAATTTCATCTCAAAATAACATCTGTAGATACCCTAATTGAACAAAGAAGGATATTCGGGACTAAAATGCAATTTCCAGCAACTTCCATTTCCTGGCAGCCAAAGGTTTCGAAACCTTCCTCATAGGTTTCGAAACTTTATGGAAAAGGTTTTGAAACTTCCCCGAAGGTTTCGAAACTTTTCGCGTCTAGTAAGGGTCCAGAATCAAAATTGCCCGCAAGGTTTCGAAACCTTCCTAAAGGTTTCGGAACTATTTGACAAAGGTTTCGAAACCTTCCCTAAGGTTTCGAAACTTTGTGCCTGGAACCTAAAAATTCTGTCACACCAAGTGAATTCAACCGACACAAGACACAACCATTAATCACCATCAACTATATGCATAATTCCTAAACATAAAGAACAATTTAAGGCACACAATTATCAACATCAAGACTCCATAGCAACTATAGGCATGCTTCCTAAAATATGATTAAAATCAAAAACGTTCATGCATGTACATGCTTCAACAATCCAAACAACACCATAGTCCATCAATTAATAATCCAAAACATTATAGGTCTTATTACAACATTAACCAAAGCAAAAATCACACACATCACATGGGTTTGATTTACACATTGCCAAGCCCCAAGTTATTTGCCAAAACATACCAAAAATTGGGATAACCTCTCCCCTTGGTTCCCTTGCTCCGAATGTAGCCTCGAATATCTCTATTTTTCTGCAAAGATGAAAGGAGAGCTTAAGCAAAACATGCTTAGTGAGGAAGCTCTAAATAAAATCATCAATGCATCAAATTAAAACCATATTCAAAAACCATAACTTGTAATGCCTTTCTAAAACCAAGCATGCTTAACAAGTCATGTTCATGTTCAATACCAAAAACCTTCCTTGAGTATGCATGGCATTATCAATTCATTTCACAAATGATGCACAATGTTCCAAATACGTTCATGTTTGTATATTGGCTTCCTAGTGATCACTTAATGTGAACCTTAAGTTCACCGAATACGCGGATCCATTGATTAGACACCTTTAGTCTCGTCATGACACAAAGTCACCATTGACATGACACGAAGTCACCATTGCAATGAAAGATCGGTTGAAGCGATCTTCAACGTTGGCTGGGGCGAATCGCTTGTATGTTGCCATCAAGATTTGAGAGATTTGATTTCCTGGAATTTTTCTTGAAGAGAATCTGGAATTTTATGAAGATTATGAGTAGGAAGAGAGTAATTTGAGAGAGATTTTTATGAAAACTAAAGAAAACAAGAATGCAAGAGTGAATAGTTCAAGAGGAAGGGGTTTCTTATATAGGCCTCGGCCTTGTGACCGTTTGAAGCCACTAGCCGTTTTGTAGCCGTTACTCTTTACTGCCGTTTCCTTTTTCTACCGCGACAGGAATCTCGGCAGACTAGCCGTTACACTGTTCTGCCCGTTGAGACTGCTGCGGCCCTGACACTGTTTTCCTGCCTCGGCAGGGTTCCTGCTGTGAACTACTTCTTCTTTATTCTTGCTTATTATTCCTAAATAAAAATTAAACACACAAAAGAAAAATACTTAAAGCAAAAAAAATAAATTCGAAAAATATAAATAAACTAATCCTAATATATTAATAAAGAAAAGAGAAGAGATCAGGTTACTGGTGGAGAGCATGCAAATGCATCTCTCGAGTCGATTCTCTCTCTTTGGCCCGTATTGTGAATCGGTTGTGGGCCACTCTTTTTTTCTGTGTGTCCATCCACCTTTGGCTTAATCTTTTTGTCGAGTATCCTGCCGAGCAGACTGCCAAGGCAGGATACTTTAGTGTCTACTGTGTGGATGGCCTTGCACTCCTCTGGATCATCATATTTTTTAAAGTTGTGGAATGCATTGAGTTTGACTTGTTGGTCATTGATCCTCATCGTCAACTCTCCTTTTTCCACGTCAATTAGGGTGCGTCCAGTTGCAAGGAAGGGTCTCCCAAGGATGATCGGTGCATTCTCATCTGCTTCACAATCAAGGACAAGAAAATCAGTAGGAAAAATAAACTTATCTACTCTTACCAGTATGTCCTCGATTTTGCCTTCAGGTTGCACATAGGATTGATCCGCTAGTTGGAGCATAACGGTTGTAGATTTTGCCCTTCCAATTCCAAGCTTTTGAAAGACTGATTTGGGCATGAGATGAGATTTATGCTTGCTCCAAGGTCGCATAGGGCCTTACCTTCATAACTCTTACCTATCGTACAAGGTATAATGAAACAACCAGGATCCTTTAACTTTGGTGGCATGTGATTGTGCAGCATTGCCATGCATCCGTCGGTGGCAGCCACGGTCTCAAACTCACCTATTCGTTTCCTCTTTGACACCATGTCCTTTAAGAACTTGGCATAGTTAGGCATTTGTTCAATGGCCTCTACGAACGGTATGTTGATGTGGACATGCTTTAGGATGTCGAGGAACTTTTTAAATTGTTGGTCCTGCATTTGCTTTTCAACCTTTGTGGGAAAGGTGGTGGTGGTCTCATCTTATCCAGGGTTTCATTAGTTTAAAATTTAAAATTTGGCACCACTGGAGTTGTTGCTGCCTCGCAAGTTGTTCAGGAGCTGTTGTGCTCTCTGCCGGGGCAGTGTTATCAGTTTGCTCATACTCTTCTTTTGCTTGATCCCCTGATTGAATTTGGCTCTTTGGGATCTTTTCCTTTAGCTGTAGACCACTGCTAGTAGTAATTGCCTTACACTATTCATGGCCCATTACCTTAGCAGCTTCAGTATTGCTAGGTAGTCCTCCTTGTGGTCTAGTATTTATGCTTTGAGCAAACTGCCCAACCTGAGTTTCCAGCGTTTTAATGGCCGCCTCTTGATTTTGCAACCTCATCTCAGTTCTATTCATAAAAGCGTCTGTCCTTTTGATGAAATTACTATTCTCTGCCATGTATGACTCAGTTTTCATCATAAAGGCCTTTATTGTATTCTCTAGTGAACTTACCGGTTGCTGCTGCATCTGCTGCGACGGTAGTGACTACTGGGCCGGCGGCGGTAATTGTTGCATCCGCTGCTGAAATCCTGAAGGTTGGGTGATTGGGTTTAAGGCATTGTTAGGGTTGCTCCATGATAGGTTTGGATGCCTCTTCCATGAGGGGTTGTATGTGTTGGACATCATATTATTTCGGTTGTAGTTCCCAACATACATACCGGTTTCTTGATTCATGCAATCAGAGGAACTGTGGTTACCTCCACATAAGTCACAATATGAATCAATTACCTTGAACTCATGGGTATTTTGTCGTAACTGTAGGTTTTGCACCATCTTGGTAAGAGAGGCCAACTGTGCTGCCACTGAATTCGATGTGTCTAATTCATTTACCGTGGCTTTGCGTCTTACTCCTCCTCGCCTAGATGTTGGAAATTGAAATTCATTTTTCTCGAGTTTATTTAATATTTCAATAGCTTCCTCAGGTGCTTTATCAAGGAGTGTTCCGTTTGCCGAGGCATCTAACATCATCCTTCTCGGGGCATTCGTAGCATTGTAGAACATTGTCACCTGTGTCCATAGAGGAAATCCATGCAAATGACACTTGTGTAATAGCTCCCTGTAGCGTTCGCATGCCTCGTACATTGGTTCATCTTCTGCCTTTCGAAAAGAAGTGATTTCATTACGAATTCTATCATATAAGTTTGTAGGATTAAAACGAGTAATGAAATCGCGGCAGAGTTAACTCTAAGATCCAATAGATCCTGCTGGAATGCTATTCAACCAAGCTTTCGCCCTATCCCTCAGTGAATAGGGGAATAGCTTCAATCGCAAGACATCTTCATGGAATCCTTGGATTTTGAAAGAGTTGCAAATTTCCATGATGGACTTAAGGTGCTGCCTTGCGTCTTCAGTTGCAGACCCACCAAATTGTCCAATTGTATTAAGCATATTGAACATAACAAGTTTAAGTTCAAAATGGGTTGCTTCTATCTCCGGAGTAACAACTCCTGGGTTTAATCAATTTAGGTCCTCCTCCAGTAAGTCCCTGACAGTGAGCTGTCGCGGCCCAGGTGGCGGCGGAAGTCCTCCATTGCCGGCAGGTAAATTTTGTCCTGCCGGGTGAACTGCCATGGCTTCTTGGATTTGTCTCCTCAACCTTTGCCTTGTTCTTTCGATCTCTGGATCTAAATCGTACAAGGGGTTGGTTGGATTGGCCTTGGTCATACACCAAGAAAAACAAGAGTAAAATAAAAATAAAAATAAACAAGAAAACAAAGAAAACAAAATCTAGTTGTCAGTCTCCGGCAACGGCGCCAAAAACTTATCGCGTGTCAAAAGTGCGCGTTTAGTGCAAGTGGACACATCGAAAGTAAAAAGGGATAAGTATTATCGGATTATCGTCTCCACAGGGACAGGTAGACTTAATATGCCTTCCTCACCTTCTTGTTCTGTAGAAAAGTAAAAACACAAGTGATTGGAGTTGATTTATCGAAACTAAAATAACTAAACAAAAATAAAGAGATTTTAATAATAGAGAAAGATGGGTCAGGATCTAGTTGCGTTGTATTGTGGATTTGATTGACTTGTCTCTTCTCAATGCAATCGTATATCACTGCCTCGGCAGCACTGCAGTTTACTGCCTTGGCAGCGACGATACTGTCTGTCGCGACAATCCCTTGCTCGTGGGTAGACTTTACCAAAGTTCGAAAAAGTGTCCTTGAATGACTCCGCTTATCCCTAAGTCAGAGTGCTGTTGATGACTAGTCCTTGATGATACCTCCCGGCGTGAACCAATTATACTCACCAACCAATCACACACTTCTTTTAGCCGCTGAAACTCTTAACCTATCCCTAGGCCGAGTTAGTGTTTCGCGATTGAAACACCGTACTTACCCCTTTCGTGAATCTAACTCTCCCGAGCTTAGATAAATGGATGACTCACAAACTTCCCTCCCGGGATTGAATGCGAGAGCAAGGAATAACAAAGGATAAGCAAACCTTGATAATTTTATTGCATTGAATCAAAGACAAAGTACAATCTCCTCTCACATATACTCGGCAACCTTCACCTAATCCCTAAGAGGTTTAGAACATAATGGAGAGAAAGAAGAAAAGTATAGAATTCGGTTCTCTCTCCCTAGGTATTCCGTCTATGTTACATTGGGTGGCAAGGTCTTTATATAGGCTAGACCTAGGGCAAACCTTTCCTAAATAGAATACAACTTGGAGTAGGGAACAAGTCATGTACATAATTAAAATATTTCCAAGTTTGATTCGGCTAAGGGGGCTTTCCCGCGTGGTCTTTTCTTGGGCTTTTTCTCATGCTAGCCAGCTCCGATTCATGGGCTTTAAGTCCAGACACGTCCCTTGGATTTTTATCTTTCCATCGCCTACGGTCTTGCTTCATGTCTTTCTGCTGCTGCCTCGGCATCAGGTCCTGCCTCGGCCTTGTCGCTGCCGCGGCACTGGTTCTCCTGCACAGATATAAAAATGCAGTAAAACGTGCCTTTTCTGTAAATATTATCTTTATGAGCTTAACTTCTAAATGTACCACATTGAGTTCATGCACTGGTCCAAGTGGGTGTAAATTCAGTGATTAATGCCAATAAAAGGTGTAAAAAGTGATAGTGTGTTGAGCACTTATCAGTAACCATACCACAACACCTCAACATACCATCCATCCACCTATGGATGATAAAACCCGACATTCAAACGGCAACCTATGCCGGTCCTAAAAACCCTCTAACCTTAACATATTATAGATACACCACTCACCCATCTTTCCAATGGGACTTAGAAACCCAAGAAAAAACATACTCAAACAAACGATTGATCCACCAAAACTCATAGGAAAACTCCATGCCATCCCCAGAACTTTACCACCAAACTCATGATGATTCTTTCCGAAATTACCTTGGCACCTTGACTAATACCAAAACCCAAAGAAAAATGATACTCCAACTTAAATTATCGGCAAGACAACATCCACCCATAATTCAATCATATCCAGAACAATCCCACTCAAAAACACCTACTCCCCAAACTTCTACCACAACACCGTACCACCAAACACATAGAAAAGATTACCATATGCTCCGATTAAGATACCACTCCACCTCGACACCCTTCGAAACAACCATGCAGCTCATATAACATAAAAAGATTCTCAACACAAAACTAAACCATGCCAAACACATCTTCAACTAGACCCTCAACAAACATCTGACCACGACTTATCCCTGATCAACTTAACCAAGGTAGAGTCCCGCTCATAGCTCCACCATTTTACTAGTTCTCCACATAGATTAACCGAACAACTTCCCTCGTAATTCCACAACAACCCTGGCTTACCCCACAAAACAAACTCCCATCGCAAGCATCCTTATGTAAGCCAAGTCATCCTCGATAGCTAACATTCCACAAAACATACCATACAAGGAACTTACCAACTTTGTGCCAATACCCAACATTATACTCATCTCAACGACAATACTTCAACTTAAGGTTTAGCTACCACAACTAACTCAACACCATATTTCAAACTTTAAGATCCACACATCATTAAGTTCCTTGAAACTTAACTCAAAACTCCTTCCCAAAATCAACTCATCAATAAAACAACTCTTATCCCATCTATACCACAACAAAATCCAAGCTTGTAAAACTATTCCTTCCACTCTCTCCAACATATTTTTTTTTACAACCTTGCCAAAGCAGTAACCATGTTGATGAAACATCCACAGAAATGAACCCACTGAACACAGACTCTCACAACACTCTTCGATAAAAGCAAGCCCACAAGATCGATCAACTAATACAAACCATAAACTGTTCAGCGGTCCTCGATACACCACTTCAAACATTACCACAACCTAACTTTAACCGAGGTAAACCCAACTTAACTCCTTAAAAACACAATACGTATATTTTCCACCTTTACTGCACAACTAAACCTCTCAGGGTCACAACAAACCATGATTCAAACCCATGATACCACAACTCCCATACTAATATATCCCCTACTTTATTTTAAAAACTCCACCCGATACTCCTCACAGAAAACACCAGATCGATCAAACCCCCCGATCTAACCGCACACTAAACCATACCACAAAGGATTCCCCGTTCTATCTTATTCTTTTTTCCATCAAACATGATGATTAAACAACACCCCTTTTTTTCAAAACAAAACCACACTGAACTGAAAAAAAAACACCAAACCGCCTTACATTACATAACATACTACAACCTTCTTACAACCTCCAAACCCCAACTGGTGAGAATCCGCAAAACTCAACCTTACATCTCTTAATAATCAACTCAAAACTAACCATAACTCAGGGTATTCCCCTCGGGTTCAAACACTCACAACTCCGCCAAACTAACAAATCTTTATTCTGGATTATACCCTAACCAAAAGAGTAATTTGCCAATAGCATATCAAGCTCAAGAGAAACAAGGAGGCCCTTTCAATACACCCATTTTTTTTAACTCCCAACCACCAACCATGCATCACTTCCATCTTCAAAGGAGATACCCGTAATTGTGAAAAAATGTATGCATGATTTCCTATATGCCCTCATAAATGTCTGTGCAAGTGCATGTAAATGCAATTTCTAATGTTATGCTCGGGAATGTATGCGTGTCCTATAATATCTATAGATGTATACATATAGGTGCTCTTACACTATGCATGATTATTGTTCACACTCAAAAATAACATCCTCAACTCCAACAATCCAACTACTAACTTGCAAACCTATCCCACACATCAACACATAAAACCTTCGAAACCTGGTACTCATAGAGACGTAGCCACCTGCTACAAACAACCATATTAGGTTCCCAGACTGAGCTGATCCAAAACCCCTTTCACACTCAGACACGATTGAGGACTCAATCGACTCAAAATCTGTCATCTCAACACAATATCATAACATGAACTCGTCGTTCCTTCACAATTCCTCTTTTAACAAATCTCGGCTCTCTTATCAGTCTCATATCAGAAAACATCATAATTTTACAATGAATAACAACATTTTTTTTACAAAATAATAAGGCCAGCACAAAGCAAGTTCCAAGTAACTCAAGTACAATATAAAACACTTTTTTTTTCTAGTAGTAGTTAGAGCAATGGGTCTCCCGGAATAATTCCCCCAATAAAACAAATTCAACCATTACATGACACAACAACCATATATCATGATATCAATACCATCCTATCAAAGCATAGTACAATCACCATGCTTATCCACACAATAGTCATACAATGCTCAAACCATTCTTTTATCAGCAAAAGATCATGTTTACTTTCATTTATCAACCCATGACATATTAATGCAACAAGATAAAATTATACCTGCATACACCATATTGTTAGACAAGACCATTTCTAGTATACCATAACATAGACAAACATTTAGCATTAATACTTAGAAACATGCTTGCATTTAAACAATAATCAATCACCGTGCATAGCAGAACAACAATCCATGTTATACAACAAACGAGATACATCACCATCTTAATCATCGACTCCCCAAAAGATTCTAAACCTGGCTTTGATACCACCAAATTAAAATCCCTTATCCCAGCCTAGACGGAACCGACTTTAATGGGTCACACGGGGAATACCGAACCAAACCCGTGAAGGCTCGATTCGATAAACGACCCTAAAAACCGTTATATATTTTTTTCTTTATCTTATCTAAAGGCATAATTATGTCCCTATGTGTTTCGATTTCATGCAAAACAAGAATGGTAGCAATTCGATCACAAATGAGCACTCAATTAACACATGAGCAACTTAAGGACTAAAAAATGAATATTTTAAATTCTTTTGAAAAGGTAGAAATTCATTCCATCAAATTTCAATTAAATATGCAAAGAAATCTCATGATAAATTTTAAACCAAACGGAGCATTCTAACATCATCAATTACATGCTTCACTAACTAGGGACCAAAATGTAAAACTTTTAATTTTTAGGGACTACCTCCAATTTAAGTTAGCCAACTTGAAATTAAGTCAACTTTATGCATCAAGGTGAAATTTCAACTCAAAATAACATTTGTAGCTACCATAATTAAACATAGAAAGATATTCGGGACTAAAATGCAAATCCAACAACTATAAACTAATAACCAAACAAAGGTTTCGAAACCTTCATTAAAGGTTTCGAGACTTTATGGAAAAGGTTTCGAAACTTTTCCTTGAAAATTTCGAAACTTTCATTCTAGTAAGGTTCTAATATCCAACTAGCCCGCAAGGTTTCGAAGCCTTCTTGGAAGTTTCGAAACTATTTGATAAAGGTTTCGAAACTTTCCCTAATGTTTCGAAACTTTATGCTCAGAAACATAAAATCAATCCTTTTTAAGTAGATCTAACTCATTCAAAACACCACCAATGATCACCATTAACTATATGCATAATTCCTAGGCACCAAGAACAACTTAAACATCCAATACATACTCAAGTTCAAATCAAAAGCCAATTCTTACAACAATGTAACTATACCCCATTGCTTTCTTACTACTACTACATTTTAGAACACATACTTGAGCTATTCATCGACATACACTTGGAACCTTGCTTTCCTTGGCCGCCTTGATTAACGTCTCTAATTGTAAGGTAAAAGAGAGGGTAAGCATAAGCTTAGTGAGGGGTAAAATATAAAGAAAACACTTTTACAATGCAGCCCATAAGTCCATCAATAAACTCTTTAAATCATGCCATATCATGCTCACTAAAAGTATCTCAAACATGGTTTGCAAAACCAAATTCGTTTCCTTATCAAGTGTCAATTATCTCATGCAACTCAAAACTAAAATTCACAAGACTTTCATGCTTTTAAAACAACAACAATACTTATGGCCTTTTTAATACATATGCATCTCTATGCATCATCTCAAGTCTTATATGCTATACACCTAGAAAAGCTTAAACCATACACACTTTAATGTGCACATCACAAGTCTTATTTGCTAAACACATAGCAACACTTAGGTCATTCTCTTGTGCTCATATCCTTGCAAAAAACTTATTTAAAACACATGCTTGTGAAAAACATTACATTTTATAAACAATTCTATATCAACATGTGACACAATCTCATGCTTTTCAATGCACAAAAATCTCAAATCATAAACCATACATATTGGCAACTAAGTGACTAGCTTTGTTCAAACCTTATACCCATCGAATACTCGGATTCCTTATTCCTTATCAAGAGACACTTGGTCTCAAAATGCATCAGTTGGACACAAAGTCACCCTTGTATCCATGTTACCCCCACTACGTACGGTCGGACACAAAGTCACCCTTGTTTACATATAGGCAAGCTCTACACGCACGGTCGAACACAAAGTCACCCTTGTTTACATGTAGGCAACATCATTATTCTCATAATCTTTATAGTGCACTTAATCCTAATGACATGTCATTTGTATTCGTGGTCTTAAATAGTGTCACTAAGCCAATATCATACTCATTATGCATGATAGCTTGTTGTTTTACAATGCACTCACTATATGTACAACAAGATGAACCAAATCATGCTCAACGATTTTATTCGGGAAAAGGGAAATAACCATACTTTAATCCAAATCATTCTCATGCTTTAAAAGTCATGGAAACCATCATTAACCATGCATATATAGCAGCTAACACATGCATGCATCATTTCCTAATTCAATTAATGCATTGGAAACTATTCCTTTATATGCATCTTTCATAAAACCAATACAACAATACCAATCATTGGATATGTTACCAAAGTATAGAACTTAATAAAACTCATGAAGTATTCAATTGTCAAAACATATCCGATATTAATGGAGAATAATGAAAACATCCTTTGGACAAAGCACTTATCATTTCTCATGCATAAATCACATATGTAAAAACTACATTAAGAGCATGTCTAAAATATGGCAATTATGGAACGATATGGGAACCGTTAAGAGAGCGAAACCATTTAACTTACTTTTGAGTGTGGGGAGTTTTTTCAAACCATCCCTACACTCCCAAACCTTTGATAAAACAAGTAAAACCTTGCCGATACGGCAACCCACTCACCACTTGTCCGAAACTAGCTTGCCGAAGCCAACCGACATTCTCGCCTTTTTCGAAACACCTTCAACACTTAGCTCAACACCTTGACCTGTTTTTAACATACCAAAATAGAGGTATTAATTCATATTAATGCATTCAATCATCCTCCCACACTTTCCAAACAAGTAGCCCCAAAAGCTACACTTAAGAAAACCGAAAACACATCCGAAACTTATCCGAACGACCTCCAGGCTTTAGCCAACGAAAACCAAAACTTATCAACATCAAAACACAACCAAGAACCATGATATAACCATCCTAAACCAGCAGCAAACATTCAGCCACCCAAACAAGCCATAAACCGAAGATCTAAGCCAATTAACACCACCAAAACTTAAGATCTGGGTTTACCCATCCAAGAACCATTAATTCCATGTTAAAAAACAGCAAAATTTATTTATTTACCCATTGAAAACCATCAGGTATCACCTTATTACGGGATTGCATCAATTCAATCAAAATTAATCGATAAAAACCGAAAATAATCAATTAAAACCATAAAACAAATCAAGAATTCAATGCAATGGATCAAACACTTGGAAATTTTAATAAAGAACTCAAAGTTCAGAGGTTTGAATGGTTTCTTAGCTCCAAACAAGATCCAACCTCCTTCCAATTGAAAAACCCATGAAAAACAAGTTGTAAAGTGTAAGGAAATTGGAGAGAAATAAAGAGAAAATAATATGAACGAAATTAAATCAAAAAGATGTGATTTACCTTGATAAAATTGAAGACAATTCTGATTGGAAACCAAGAAAATTAGGAGAAGTTGAGAGAAAATGAGAAGTTACAAGAAATTGTGATTTTGGTGAAAAATGGGAAATATATCTTAATAAAATCTTTATGGTAATTAAAATGAGTTTATAAAGAGATTTTTGGAAGGTTAGATCTGATGAGAAAGATCGGATAAATAGCCCCTTAAAGATTCTAAGTTTTGACCCATTTACATTTTAGCCACTAAAATTGTCATTTTTACAAAATAGTCACTATTTTCCAAAATGTCAAGGTTCATAGTGTAATTTTACAAAATTGAGTTTACCAAACTCAAATAGAGTCCAAATAAGAATTTTAGAGTATTTTTCCATATTTTATTTCCTTTGAAAATGACTTATAAAAATATATTCCCTGATTTAGGTTAATTGGCTTGACCGGTTCAACCGAACCCTTGATCCGACCTTGATAACACCTAGGCTCATTTTTGGGATATTACAAAGATAACAAAAATTTAGTTGTCAATCCCCGGCAACGGCGCCAAAAACTTGTTGCATGTAAAAAGAGTTGCGCAATTTGTGCAAGTGTACACTTCGCAAGTAATAAAGTGATGAATATAGAGTATCGTCTCCACAGGGATTGGTGTACTTAATATGTTTCTTTTTCTCTTCTCGCTCTGTAAAAGAAATTAAAGCACAGATTAATTTGGTTGTTCTGAATTAAACTAAAACAACTTGAATAATAAAAAGAGAACAGAGAGTGAAAATAAAATCAGATTGAGAGAATGGGCAGGATCAAGTGGAGTAGTATTATGAGTTCAATTGACTTGTTTCTGTTCAATGCAAGTATACAACACTGCCTTGGTAGAACTGCAGTTTTTCTACCTCGACAGTGAAGGATTTCGTGCCGCGACAATCCCTTGCACTTTGGTGGACTTCTTCAAGGTTCGGTAAAGTGTCCTCTGATGACTCCGCTTATCCCTAAGTCGAAATATTGTTGATGACTAGTCCTTGATGATACCTCCCGGCGTGAATCAATCATAACCACCAACCAATCTCACACTTCTTTTAGCTGCTCAAACTCTAACCTATCCCTAGGCCGAGTTAGTATTTTCCAACTAGAAAAATACCGTACTTATTCCTTTCGTGAATCTAACTCTCCCGATATTAGATAAATAAATCTCTCACAAACTTCTCTCCCGAGCTTGAATGCAAGAACTATGAATGGCAAAGAATAAGCAAACCTTGATATTTTATTGCATGAAACAAGAAAACAAAGTACAATTTTCTCCCATAAATACTCGACAACTTTCACCTAAACCCTAGAAGAATTTAGAACATGATGAAAACAAAGAAATCTCTAAGATCTATGGTGAACTCCCCTTCCTCTTTTCTTGAGCGGCACATCCTTTATATAGGCTAAAATTAGGGCGACATAAGACTTGGAGAAGAAGTAGAGTTGGTTTGGAAGTTGCTTTTCTTAAAGAGGTGAATCTCTTTAATTTAATGTAATTTAATGACTTTTGAACAAACATAAACTTTAACTTCTTTCCAACTTTTCATCGCCTTCTCGACCTCTAACTGCCATGCGGAGTGTCCAGAAAAATATAGCTTTTTATTCTCTTCAAGTTGATCACCACTTTGACTTTTGGTAGTATGGAATTCCCCGCCTCGGTAGGTTGCATCTGCTGCCCCGGCGGAAGTCTAACTTTGAGTCAGCTCAGCTTCCATCAGTAGAAGCTCCCATCTGTGGCTGGTTCGATCAGGATCTAGTTCATAGTTCATTGCCCTATTCTCGCTCATTTTCCTTCGCTGCTTTCCAAGCTTCCTTATCATGCTACCACGACCCTCGGGTTCAGTATTGCCTCGGCCCACATCTACCTGCAAATGCACAAAGATGCATTAAAGCTTACATTTTCCATAAATATCATACTTATATGTCACGAAGGCAAAACATCCAAACATCACACATTAAGCTCATGCATTAGTCCAAGTAGGTGTAGATTAAGTGATTATTGCTTATGAAATGTGTGGAAAATAATAGTCTTTTGAGCACTTATCAGCATCCAATGGGCAAATCCTCTCATACACAGTGACAAGACCTGAGGCAAGAAGTCTATTGCCAACAAGGATCCATATGTCATTCATGCAGTGAAATGTTTAAGACTTTGTATCGTTTTTTTCATCTTTTGAAAAAACTCGTGTTTGACATGATATTTTGAATATAAATATTATATATATATCTTTTTCATGAATTATCATTCACCATTTTTCGGGTTAACATAGATTTACAACAAATAAAACATTTTTTGACATTACTTTGTTATAGTCTTAGCCTATAAGGTGCAGGTGATACAGACAAAGAACTAGTCACAAGAAGAATCCCATGCAACAGAGAACACTCGCGTGGAGAAGAAAAAAGACCAACTCGTAATGTCAACTGCGACTGTTCTCTGTTGGTCATTGCCATTTCTTCAGATGAGAAAGCGTTACCATTGCCAGATCAAATGCGAGGATCACAGAAGATATCAAAGTATCATCATTCATGCATCATATAGTGCAGGCATCCCTAGGATTAGGCACATGCTAACATGCATTGACAAAGCATTGACAACAGTTTTGCGCAGAATGAACTCACGATTGCAAGATGAAGATTCCAATCAAGAAGAACTAGCAAACTCAAGATTCAAAAGGAGAATTAACCAAGAAGTTCTTTATAGGAATAACTCACAGTTTGGAAGACTCTATATAGGAAGAGTTTGTATCAAAAAGTTATATAGAGAAAGAACTCACAAGATTCTATTACAAAAAGAATCTCCAACAAAAAGTTTTATATAGGAAAAACTCTTGATTTGTAGACTCCAAATTGCGAAGATTCTATTACAGAAAGAATCTCCAGCAAGAAGTTCTATATAAGAAGAACCCTTGGAGCAAGTAAAAGATTCTATATAGGAAGAATCGACAATAAGAAGTTCTACAACAGGAAGAACTCTTAGAATTCAAAACGAGGAGATTCTATTACAGAAAGAATCTCCAATGAGAAATTCTACAACAGGAAGAACTCTTGGAATTCTAAACGTGAAGATTCTATTACACAAAGAATCTCCAATGAGAAGTTTTACAACAGGAAGAAATCTTGAAATTCAAGACTCGAAAGATTCTATTATAGAATGAATCTCCAGCGAGAAATTCTACAATAGGAAGAATTTTTGGAATTGAAGATGCGAAAGATTCTATGACAGAAAGAACCTTTAGCGGGAAGTTCTACAACAGGAAGAACTCTTAGAATTGAAGACACAAAAGATTCTATGACAGAAAGAATTTCTAGCGAGAAGTTCTACGACAGGAAGAACTCTCAAAATCGAAGACACAAAAGATTCTATATAGGAAGAATCTACAACGAGAAGTTCATTATAGGAAGGACTCTCAAATTAAGACGCAAAAGGTTCTATATAGGAAGAACTTGCAGCGTCGACATCCGAAATTGAAAAGTCAATACAGGAAGGATTTGCAGCATAAGAACTTTGCCGAAGACAATCAAGACTCTACACAACAAGAATCTGCTCAATTTTGAAGAATTTTGTTCTTGTGGAACAGTAGAGAAGATCAAGCGAAGACCGAGAAGAGGTGGTGGTCGGGAGAAAAGACCCTAACCTTACTAAAAGAACCCCAACCTTACCAGAAAAACCTAACCTTACCTGGAAGAACCCTTACCTTACCAAGAGAAAGAACCCAAACCAAACTATACCCGTTAAAATGGCTATTCCTCCATCTTTGCTCTATCCCTGTTACACAACAATGAGCAAAGAGGGGCAACTGTAATAGCCATTTTCAAGAACCGAATAAAATACCCAAATATTTTATTAATATCAATACAACAAACGACCCAATAAATACATATCCAAGCCCAATAATAACTCATACCCATATCAGACCCAATACCCAATAACCAAACCCAATCCAATATGATAACCCTAATTGTAACCAACTAAACCCTAACTAGATGCTAACCAAACCGGCCGCCATCCCTTCATTGCCCTTGCCAACTTGCCGCGCGTGGCGGCCACGCGCGGCGATTCAAATCGCTTGTGATCGATACATGCTCTCTCATTGGCTCCCACGAATGGCCACTGCCTCGATCTGCTCCACCGCCCGTGTCAACTCGAACCTACAAAAGAAGAAAACATTATTAGATCTAGGATTTTACAATTGTAGAAGGGATATTTACATTAAAATACGTATAAATCCGGGCTATAAATGCTGGATTAAATCGTTGTAATCCCGGTTAAGAGAAATAAAAAAAAAGAACGATAGTTTCGGGAAAAAAAGCAACAAACACCATCATAATATTCGAGAACAAATCGGAAAAAAGAGAGGAGATTAGAAGCAAATTGGAAGAGAAAAGGTAAAAAAAAATATCAGATTTTAAGACTTATCGTTAGATCTAGGCTTATATGATCGGCTTTTCAAAAAACTGATTCCATCATCATGTTCCTCTTTTCGAGATCCTTCGGAAAGGTGACTCCTCTAGATCTTCGGTGGCCGGCAAACGGTGTCGATCCTCACCGGCGGTGACCATGTTTCAGAGAATCCAGGAGCTTCTTTAATGGCTCCTTTCTTTTGTTTGAAACAAAATGAGGATAAAGACCCATCTTCATCAAATAATGGGGTTATATACCGCATCCAAAATGGCGTCGTTTTGGCGCCTGGTTACAGGGCCCAAAACGACGTCGTTTCATCATACAAGACCTGAGCCCGACCCGTATCCGTGCCTGACCTGGATTAAAGAGGAAATCGCATGCGTAGTCCCTGTTCTTTCCAATATCCTTCATTTCGGCTTTCCAGTTTGCTTTTTATTTAATTTCAGATACTTTTTTATTATTTTAGCCTTATATTTTTATATTTTGCTCAATTTGGTCACTAATTTATTTGTTTTTAACCCCATAATTTCTCCTTTTTTTAGATTAGCCCATATTATTATTATTATTATTATTATTATTATTATTATTATTATTATTATTATTATTGTTGTTGTTATGTTGTTGTTGTTGTTGTTGTTGTTTATTAAATTATAATATTGTTTTTTATTTTCATTATATGCTTACTTTATTTTATTTCGTTTATTTTATTAGAAATTATTATCCCGACATATTTTATTGGGAGTAGCATCCCGGTCTCCGAGTGTTATCTTCTTTGAATTGTCGTGGATATTAGGATATGCATTTTAAAATTAAAAATTAATTTAATTCGGATTTTATATTTATAATAACCCATTGCAATCCCAACAAAAAATTAAACCCAATAACCTATAGCCCACAATACAGAGCCCAATCCAAATCTCAAACATAAACCCTAATTATACAATAACCCTAACCAACAGCCTCCTCTATGTAACCCCTTAGCCCGGCCTGGACGGAACTGGCACTAACGGGTCACACGGGGAATATCGAACTAAACCCGTTAAGGTCCAATTCGATAAACAACCCTGAAAACCGATGTGTTTTTTTTCTTAACTAGATGCATAATTTGGTTCCTATGTGTGTCGAGGTCATGCGCAACAAAAATGGAAACATTCGACTCACAATTAATTATTCAATTCACATGTCAGTACGTAAGGACCAAAATGCAAATAATTCCTAATTCCAAAAGAATAAACCGGTAATTCGATCTACCATAGTTCAATTATACATGCATAGCATACTCATAACAAAGTTCAGATCAAACGGACCATTATTGCATCGTCAATTTCATGTTTCATACAATAGGGACCTAATTGTAAAGCTTACAATATTATAGGGACTAAAACTAACATTTATATACCAATACGAATTTAAATGAACATCATGCATTAAAAGGATGTTACCACTCAAAATATTATTCATTGCATCTGTATTCGATCGTGGAAAGACATCCGACCCTAAACATGATTTTCCGCACTTAAAATGTCATTTTTGGGTCTCGGTATTGATACCTAGGGTCTCGGTATCGATACCTTATCGTGGAGCTAGCCTCCTTGCACTTCGAAGGCTATTGGTATCGATACCCCATAGGTGGTATCGATACTCCAGCGTCCAGTGGAGTAATTGCATCGAACCATGGTTCGAACCACCCCAAATTAAGCCTTAGGGTATCGGTACTGGTATCGATACCCCCTGTGCACATTGACAAGTTTGAACATTCTAAGTTAATTCCACCCAATCAAACATAACCATTAATCACCCTTAACTATATGCATAATTTCCTAAGCATTAAGAACAATTTAAAGCATACATTTCTCATATTAAAGACCCCAAACAATCTATAGGCATGCTTCCTAAAATATGATTTAAAGTCAAAAATGTTCATTCATGTACATGTCTCATAATCCAAACAACACCATAGTCCATCAATTAATAATCCAAAACATTATAGGTCTTATTACAACAATAACCCAAGCAAAACTCACACACTTCACATAGGTTTGATTTACACATTGCCAAGCCCAAATTATTTGCCAAAACATACCAAAAATTGAGGCAACTATTCCCCTTGGTTTCCTTGCTCCGAAGGTAGCCTCGAATGTCACTATTTGTCTGCAAAGATGAGAGGAGAGCTTAAGCAAAACATGCTTAGTGAGGAAGCTCTAACATGATCATCAATGCATCAATTTAAAACCATATTTAAAACCATAACTTGTAATGCCTTTCTAAAACCAAACATGCTTAACAATCATGTTCAATACTAAAAACCTTTCCTTGAGTATGCATGGCATTATCAATTCATTTCACAAATGATGCGCAATGTTCCAAATATTTTCATGTTTGTATATTGGCTTCCTAGTGATCACTTAATGTGAACCTTAAGTTCACCGAATACACGGATCCATTGATTAGAGACCTTTAGTCTCGTCATGACACGAAGTCACCATTGACATGAAACGAAGTCACCATTGACATGAAACGAAGTCACCATTGACATGACACGAAGTCACCATTATCAAGCTCTACCACGCACGGTTGGACACATAGTCACCCTTGTTACGTGTAGGCATTTTTCCTTTATTTTCATAATATTTATAGTGCACTCAATCCTAATGACATGTCATTTGTATTCGAATCTAAAGTAATGTCACTAAGCCAATACCAAGTCCAAGTATGCATGCTTATTTTCTGCTCATAATGCATCCAATATGTGTTCAACAAATGAATCAATAGTCATGCCCAATGACACCATCATATGTAAGGCAAATAACCATATCATATTCCACTTCATTTTTCATGTTTTCATAAACCATGGATGTCTTTATAAACCATGCATTTCCAGCAATTAACACATGCATGCATCATTTTAAAATCAAATATATGCAATTCCAAAATCATATTGAATCATTGTTCACATATATGCCATTACCGAAAATAACCGAAAATCGAGGTAATGCATCAACATCATTTAAAACACTTACTCTTGAACTATGGAAAGTTTTCACACTATTCCATATCCCCCAAAACAGAACCGAATCTTTGCGAAACACTTTAAAACCCGAAATCACTCACCGACAAGCGAAACGAGCCCTCGTCGATGCTCCGATGGCAACGCCTACGCACCAGCCACTTATGCACCTTCTTGCACTACCTCTACAACATTAAAAGCAGAGCATATTCACATTACAACATGCTCAAAACAGCAGCCACATTTAACCCTCACAAAACTATCGAAAACCTTGCCGAAAAGACCGAAAACTAAGCCGAAACGCATCCGAAACACATCAGCCCAAAACCTAATAAATCTAACATCTAATCCACCTCAATTATGAACCAAAAACACTTACAAACCATCCTTATACCTCCAGCAACATTAGAACACTTAAAACAGTCCCTAAAACAACAAAAAACCACCTTAAAACAACACCGATTGCATTATTCCGGGATTAAATTAATGTGCCATCAATTTAACACTTAATTAATCATTTAATTGACATAATATCATAATTAAATCAACCTAATTACAGCATTAATTGGGATCTAAAAAGATTTCACAAAAACCTTCACAAAACTCATAAATCTTGAATTAGAAACACAAAATTAAATATCAATTGTTAATGGGCAAGCCAATACTTGGGAATTTCAATAAAGAACCTTAGAAAAAAGAGTAGAAATCAGAATTTTACCTTAGAGATTTGCTCCACCAAAAAGATGAGAAAACCTTCCTTGATTTCCTTGAAAATGATGTTGATTTTGCAAAAATTGATGAGTAGGTTTTGTAGAGAATGAAAGGATGAGTAAAATGAAATAAATCTTGTAGAAAATGATGAAGAAATCAGCAAGTAATTGAAGAAATTTGGAGAAGAAGATGGAGAGAAAATGAGAGAAAATCTTGAGAGAAAAGATGGGAAAATGGGAAGTTACAAAAGAAAATAAAGTTGTCATCTAAAATAAAACAATTTAAAAACAATTTTGGTGGATAAATCATTAATTAAAAATAAATTGGGTTTATGGCCCTCCAAGGATTCTAAGTATGGCTTGCTTTCCAATTTAGTCACCAAAAATCCTAATTGCCAAAAATTACTAATTAAATCCCCAAAACTTTCCCAAAAATTACAATTTAGTCACTTGAACAAAAATTAGCCTAATTAAAATTCAAATAATATTCCCTTAACTTTAAAACACCTTTTTAATATTTTTAGAACCATTTCACAAAATTATTACTTATCCAATTAAAATATTATTATTTTAATTTTTCCCGGAATAACGAACCCTAGGAATCCGATTCGACCCGAATCGAATTTCCCCAACTTACACTTCAACTACTAACCCCAAAACCGGGATGTTACAACTCTCCCCCTCTTAAGAAAATTTCGTCCTCGAAATTCTTACCTGAAGCAAACAAGTGAGGAAACTGCTCCTCCATACTTTTCCTTGTCTCCCAAGTTGCCTCTTCAACACCTAGGTGTCTCCACAGCACTTTAACCAAATCTATGGTCTTCCCTCGAAGAACCTTTGTATCCACATCTAAGATTTTCACCGGTTCTTCCTCATAGCTCATATCCGCTCTTAACTCGATCTCTTCAACTGGAACAACATGAGAGGGATCTGATCTATACCTACGAAGCATCGATACATGAAAAACATCATGCATCCTACTCAACTCTTCCGGCAACCTCAACCGATAAGCAACAGGACCAACACGCTCCAACACCTCATACGGCCCAATGAAACGAGGACTCAACTTACCCTTACGTTCAAATCTCATCACTTTCTTCCATGGCGAAACTTTTAAAAACACTTTGTCCCCGACATCATACTCCATCTCTCTACGCTTCAAATCGGCATAAGACTTCTGTCTATCTGAAGCCTCCTTCAGCTTAGCACAAAAGCTTAACCTTCTAATCCGTATCTTTCAACACTTGTGGTAAAGAAACATACTTCTGTCCAACTTCCTTCCAACACAAAGGTGTACGACACCTACGCCTATATAAAGCCTCAAACGGTGCCATCTGTATACTTGCCTGATAACTATTATTGTAAGCAAACTCCACCAAAGGCAACTGCTTCTCCCAAGAACCTTGAAACTCAATGATGCAGCATCTCAACATATCCTCCAAGGTCTGGATAACACGTTCAGACTGACCATCCGTCTGTGGATGATAAGCTGTACTAAAACTAAGCCTCGTACCCAAAGCAACTTGCAAACCCTTCCAAAACTTAGAAGTAAAACGCGGATCTCTATCCGATATGATCGAATTAGGCACACCATGCAACTTCACCACCTCTGAAACATACAACCCCGCTAACTTATCCATAGAATATGTCGTATGCACGGCAAGAAAATGTGCACACTTCGTAAACCTATCAACAATCACCCATATAGAATCCTTTTTGGACGGCGTCAAGGGTAACCCCGTCACAAAATCCATAGTCACTCTCTCCCACTTCCACTCCGGAACTTGAACCGGTTGCAACAAGCCTACAGGGAACTGATGTTCAACTTTTACCCGCTGACACACCATACATCGCGATACAAACTCTGTCACATCCTTCTTCAAACCAACCCAAAAGTACACACTCTTGAGATCCCTATACATCTTCACACTACCCGGATGCATAGCAAACGGACTAGTGTGTGCCTCAGCCAAGATAGCTTGTCTTAACTCAACATCATCCGGCACCACAATCCGGCCTCTAAAACATAACACCTCATCATCATCAAAATGATATTCAGTCGGTCTGCCTTCCGCAATATCCTCCACAAAAGGCACCAAAGCCTCATCCTCTAACTGTTTCACCTTTATCATCTCAACCAAAACAGGATTTACTTGCAACTCTGCCACTGAACCACCTTCCCTTGAAATACTCAACTTGGCAAACATCGCCCTCAACTCAACCGCCGCCTTACGGCTCAAAGCATCAGCTACCACATTAGCTTTCCCCGGATGATACTCAATAGACAATCAAACATTTACCCTCTTCGGACACACAACAAATTCGTCCCTCACACTGAAGCAACAACACACAAACCACCACACTACTTCAGCTTTCACAGAAAACATAACTCAAAAGAGAACTCTCTTTTTTTTTGATCGATAATCAACTCTTAGCAACCACAACAGTTTCCATACCACCACCGTTGAACTAACCCTCTTTTCAACATCCTCAAACATACAAGGTAACCATATAAACCTTCCATCAACCTACGGTCCACACAACGATGCTCAACCAACAAGCCTCATACCGGCTTAACATAAAACCGTTAAACATGGTCTCAAACAAACTCCATCGATGGCAACACCTTCATTAAGAGACATAGTCCCAGTATACTGATAAGTGCTCAACACACTATCACTTTATACTCCTTTTACCGGCATTTATCACCAAATAATCACCCACTTGAACCAATGCATGTGCTTAATGTGATATACTTAGAAGTTATACTTAAATAGATAATATTTATAGAAAAAGGCACGTTTTACTGCATTTTCATATCTGTGCAGGAGAACCAGTGCCGCGACAGAGACAAGGCCGAGGCAGGACCTGATGCCGAGGCAGCAGCAGGAAGACAGGAAGCAAGATTATAGGCGATGGAAAGACAAAAATCCAAGGAACGCGTCTGGACTTGAAGCCCATGATTCGGAGCTGGCTAGCGCAAGGAAAAGCCCAAAGGAAGACCACGCGGGAAAGCCCCCTTAGCCAAATTCAAACTTGGAAATATAATATTATTATGTACTTGACTTGTTCCCTACTCCAAGTTGTATTCTACTTAGGAAAGGTTTGCCCTAGGTCTAACCTATATAAAGACCTAGCCACCTAATGTATCAAAGATCGGAAAATACCTAGGGAGAGCCGACTTCTACTCTTGTTTCTTTCCTCTCCATCATGTTCTAAAACCTTCATAGGGTTTAGGTGAAGGTTGTGGAGTATTTGTGAGAGGAGATTGTACTTTGTCTTTCATTCAATGCAATAAGAATTATCAAGGTTTGCTTATCCTTTGTTATTCCTTGTTCTTGCATTCAGGCCCGGGAGGGAAGTTTGTGAGTAATCCATTTATCTAAGCTCGGGAGAGCTAGATTCACGAAAGGGGTAAGTACGGTGTTTCAATCGCGAAATACTAACTCGGCCTAGGGATAGGTTAAGAGTTTCAGCGGCTAAAAGAAGTGTGAGATTGGTTGGTGAGTATAATTGGTTCACGCCGGGAGGTATCATCAAGGACTAGTCATCAACAGCACTCTGACTTAGGGATAAGCGGAGCCATTCAAGGACACTTTGCCGAACTTTGGTAAAGTCTGCCCACGAGCAAGGGATTGTCGCGGCAGACAACGTTATTGCTGCCCATGCAGTAAACTGCAGTGCTGCCGAGGCAGAGATATGCGATTGCATTGGATAAAGACAAGTCAATCAAGTCCACAACACAATACAACTGGATCCTGGCCCATCTCTCTCTCTAATATTTTCGACTCTTTCTTTTTATTCTATTATTTTAGTTTAATAAATCACACCCATTCACTTGTGTTTTTATTTTCCTACAGAGCAAGAAGATAAAGAACACATATTGAGTATACCAGTCCCTGAGGAGACGATAACTCGATAATATACTTATCACTTATTACTTGCGATGTGTCCGCTTGCACTAAACGCGCACTTTTGACACGCGACATATACCATCCTTCCACCTATGGATGACAAAACCCAATACTCAAACGGAAGCCAATGTTGTTACCAAAACCTCGAATCTAAACATGCTAGAACATACCACATATCTAAACCAACCAATGGAACTTAGGACTCCAAAAGAACCGTACTCAAATAAACGATTGTTCCAGCCACACACCTAGAAAACTTCATCTCACCCTCAAAATTTTACTACCAAACTCATGATGATTCTTCCCAACTTACCAGTAGGACAAACAACCACCCATAAATCAACCATATCCAAAACAAGCCCACTCAAAAACACCTGCACCTAACTTCTATTACAACACCGTACCACCAAATGCATAAAAAAGATTACCACATGTCCTTATCAAGACACCACTCCAACTCGGCAACCTTCGAAACAACCATGTGGCTCAGATAACCTAAAAGGTTCTTGACACAAAAACATAACCTTGCCAAACACACCCTCAACTAGACCCTTACCAAACATCTAATCACGTCTTACCTCCGATCAACTTAACTAAGTCAGAGTCCCACTCATAGCTCCAATATTTTACCAGGACTCTCACATAGATTTAACCCAAACAACTTTTCTCGTAACTCCACAGCAATCCTGGTCCACCCCACAAAACAAACACCTTTCACAGACATCCCTACACAAGCCAAGCCACCCACGATAGCTAACATTGAACAAAACATGCAACACCAGGAACCTACCACCTTTGTGTCGACATCCAACATCGTACTCATCTCAAAGTTAGTACCTCCAATTCAAGTTTAAGCCACCACAACACACACAACAACACAACTCAAACTTCGAGGTCCACGTGTCGCTAACTACCTCAACACCCAACACAAAACTCTTTCCCAACCTCAACTCACTTGATAAAATCAACTCTTATCCCACCTATACCATAACAAAATCCAAACTTGTCGAACTCTTCCTTCCACTCACCCCAACACCTCTTATTTTATAACATTACCAAGGTTGTAACCACACTGATGAATCATCCACTAAGTAATCCCACTAGACATAACTCTCAATACACTTTCAATAAAAGCAAGTCGAAAAGACCAAGTAATGGATATAGATTATAAACTGTCCAGCGGTCCTCGTCACACAACTCAAACACCATTACAATCTAACTTTAGCTGAGGTAAACCCAACCTAACTCCTTATACACACAATATGTGCACTTCCCACCTTTACGGCACAACTAAAACCTCGCAAGATCACAACAAAACCATGATTCAAACCCATGATACCACAACTCCCATACTAATATATATGTTATTGTATTCTTTCATCAAGATTTGACCCAATACTCCTCAAGGCAAAACACCCGATCATCACAACCCTTAACCTAACCACACGTTAGACCATACAATAGAAGACTCCATGTAGTTTTTTTTTCCACTAACCATGACGATAAACATATCCCTTTTCTTTTAAAACAAATCTACACTCTTTAAGAAAACAAAACACCAAACCGTCTTACATCACACAACATGCCACAACCTTCTTACAACCCTCAAACTCTAACTAGAGAGAATTTGCAAAACTCAACCTTTCATTTCTTAATGACCAACTCAAAACTAACCATAACTCAGGGTATCCCCCTCGGTTTCAAATATTCACAACTCTGAGCCCAAAAGACCCATTCCTCATCCAAGACTATTCCCTATCCAAAAGGGTAACTTGCCCACAATACAACAAGCTCAAGACCAAAAGGAAGCCTTTTCAACAACTTTTTTTTAAACAAACCTACACCTAAAAAGAACCAACCCAGCACCACTTCCATCTTCAAAGGAGATACTCGCAAGTGTGAACAAATGTATGTATGATTCCCTATATGCCCTCATCAATGCCTGTGCAAGTGCATGTAAATGCAATTTCTAATGTCATGCTCGAGAATGCATGCATGCCCTACAATATCTATAGATATTTACATATATGTGCTCTTACACTATGCATGATTATTTGTTCACACTCACAAATAACATCCTTGATTCCAACAATTTCAACTACTAACTTGCTAACTATTTCCAAGTCAGGTTAGCAGCAGCCACTCCTCTTCAGCAGACTGAAATACACCCGTCAAAGCCTGAACGCACAGTGCAAACTCAATTTCTAAACTGACCTCTCCGTATAACCAGACGCAACAACTACGAGTGAAGGGGGAAAACGCTCTTCCCTAGCAGTCGTTTCACCCTCAAACTGACCATCAGTGATCATACTAGCATTAGCTCAAGTCTCACGTCTCAGAGGCATATTCCAAACTTTAAACACAAATTTTAAACGTATAATCAAAACATAATATCAAAACATATTACACTTACATTCGGGCAAGATCTAAGGGAAACCTGAAGCATTTGAAAATGTATTGGCATTGGCAATGTGTAACCGTTATCCCTTTTTAACCATCATCACTCAAAGTACAACCATCATGCTTAAATATTCAACAAGTTAACAACGTAACAAGTTCAATCACACACTTTAACAAACCTAACCACACACACTTTAGCAAACCTGGCTCTGATACCACCAAATGTAACCCCTTAGCCCGGCCTGGACGGAACTGGCACTGACGGGTCACACGGGGAATATCGAACTAAACCCGTTAAGGTCCAATTCGATAAACAACCCTGAAAACCGATGTGTTTTTTTTCTTAACTAGATGCATAATTTGGTTCTTATGTGTGTCGTGGTCATGTGCAACAAAAATAGAAATATTCGACTCACAATTAATTATTCAATTCGCATGTCAGTACGTAAGGACCAAAATGCAAATAATTCCTAATTCCAAAAGAATAAACCGGTAATTCGATCTACCATAGTTCAATTATACATGCATAGCATACTCATAACAAAGTTCAGATCAAACGGATCATTATTGCATCGTCAACTTCGTGTTTCATACAATAGGGACCTAATTGTAAAGCTTACAATATTATAGGGACTAAAACTAACATTTATATACCAATATGAATTTAAATGAACATCATGCATTAAAAGGATGTTACCACTCAAAATATTATTCATTGCATCTGTATTCGATCATGGAAAGACATCCGACCCTAAACATGATTTTCCGCACTTAAAATGTCATTTTTGGGTCTCGGTATCGATACCTAGGGTCTCGGTATCGATATCTTATCGTGGAACTAGCCTCCTTGCACTTCGAAGGCTATTGGTATCGATACCCCCATAGGTGGTATCGATACTCCAGCGTCCAGTGGAGTAATTGCATCGAACCATGGTTCGAACTACCCCAAATTAAGCCTTAGGGTATCGGTACTTGTATCGATACCCCCTGTGCACATTGACAAGTTTGAACATTCTAAGTTAATTCCACCCAATCAAACATAACCATTAATTACCCTTAACTATATGTGATAAGTGCTCAACACACTATCTATTTTTACTCCTCTTATCGGCATTTATCACCAAATATTCACCCACTTGAACCAATGCATGTGCTTAATGTGATATATTTAGAAGTTATACTTAAATAGATAATATTTATAGAAAAAAGCACGTTTTACTACGTTTTCATATCTGTGCAGGAAAACCATTGCCGCGACAGCGACAAGGCCGAGGCAGCAGCAGGAAGACAGGAAGCAAAGTGATAGGCGACGGAAAGACAAAAATATAAGGAACGTGTTTGGACTTCAAGCCCAAGAATCGGAGCTGGCTAGCACAAGGAAAAGCCCAAAGGAAGACCACGCGGGAAAGCCCCCTTAGCCGAATTAAAACTTGGAAATATAATATTATTATGTACTTGACTTGTTCCCTACTCCAAGTTGTATTCTACTTAGGAAAGGTTTGCCCTAGGTCTAGCCTATATAAAGACCTAGCCACTCAATGTATGATAGATCGGAAAATACCTAGGGAGAGCCGACTTCTACTCTTGTTTCTTTCCTCTCCATCATGTTCTAAAACCTTCATAGGGTTTAGGTGAAGGTTGTGGAGTATTTGTGAGAGAAGATTGTACTTTGTCTTTCATTCAATGTAATAAGAATTATCAAGGTTTGCTTATCCTTTTTTATTCCTTGTTCTTGCATTCAAGCCCGGGAGGGAAGTTTGTGAGTAATCCATTTATCTAAGCTCGGGAGAGTTAGATTCACGAAAGGGGTAAGTACGGTGTTTCAATCGCGAAATACTAACTCAGCCTAGGGATAGGTTAAGAGTTTCAGCGGCTAAAAGAAGTGTGAGATTGGTTGGTGAGTATAATTGGTTCACGCCGGGAGGTATCATCAAGGACTAGTCATCAACAGCACTCTGACTTAGGGATAAGCGGAGTCATTCAAGGACAGTTTGCCGAACTTTGGTAAAGTCTGCCCACGAGCAAGGGATTGTCGCGGCAGACAGCGTATATCTCTGCCTCGGCAGCACTGCAGTTTACTGCCTGGGCAGCGATAACGCTGTCTGCCGCGACAATCCCTTGCTCGTGGGTGAATATTTGGTGATAAATGCCGATAAAAGGAGTAAAAAGTGATAGTGTGTTGAGCACTTATCACAACCCAAACTCGAACTATTGCTTGTCCTCAAGCAATGCAAACCATCAATTTGCCGAACTCTACTCTCTCTTGGTCTTACATGTCCATCTATTCTCCCCACCATAGCTAGGCCTATCTTTAAGCCTTGACCATTCGGCTACCTAAAAATTTACCTAGAAACAAACTATAGGATTTGTGAGTGTGTGCGTTTTTGTGGACAAGTTGATTAAAGGCTTTCTTAGATAAACTCTAAGTTCAAGACAAATAGACATTGGGTTAAGTGTTCTCTTCTTTTTCAAACCCCAAATCTTGAGCCGGTTTCGGGCACCTCAAAGACATGTGTTTTTCTTTTCACTAAAAACCTTTTTGTCTTTTCGTTTTAATACTCCTTAATACATACTAGAGCCAATTTCGGGCACCTCTAGCATGAAGAAGAGATTTTCTAAAGCCGGTGGTGGGCACCTCTAGTTACTTTTCCAAAAATCTAAGTCTTTATCACCCAAGTTCATTAAAAGAATTCCTATAATCCATAAGTCCCAAAAGTGTTTAAAGTTCTTCCTATAGTAAGCTTCTAAGTTTTCATCCTTAAGCATCCTAAGGTTAAGCCCTCTTAACAGAACCTAAACATGGTAAGGAGAAAGATTTCTATAGCCTTAAAGAATAAACTAAGGCAATACTGATGATGAGCAGTGCAAGATTGTAGGCAGTTAATTCAAGTAAGGCGGGGAGTATAAAAATTAAAAAAAAAATCACTGGAATACTCCCTTTTTGGCAAGGCCGCAGCAGTAGATTGCTGCCTTGGCAGTGAATCTGCACCCCCAAACTCAAACCAAGCATTGTCCTCAATGCTTTATATTTGGAAGGAATAGACGGCAAAACAGAATATGAATTTTATGCAGCAAGGAAAAATAGTAAAAGCAATGAATACTAAATAAAGGACAAAGAATTTTAGAGCGACTCCGAAGAGCTACTCGTAACAATTTTCCTCTGTTTCCTAGATGCCAGGTGCTTTGTCCTTGGGGAGGGCGATGGTTGCGCCTTTGCTTGCCTCGGCGGCTGGACTCGAGTGGGTGGGGTTCTATGCATTGGGGCTTCTACTTCTTCTCATTCTTCAACATCCGCCATCTCTTCGGTTATCATTACGTCCGTTCCTCCTCCCATCGCAGTTGCTCCTCCGGTGTGGTGTGTGCTTGGGCTGGCGGCAGTAGAGCCTTGGTGTACATAGGCATCTATCTCGGCGGATAGACTGCCCATGATAATTGGCGATCTTGGTGGAGTGCTGAAAACGGCTCTCCGCTTGGATGGCCTTCGGCTGACAGACGAGGCCACAGCAGAGTCTGCCGCCCTAGATGGTCCAGCAGCCTGGTATTGGGGCTGAGGGTCCGGATGGAAGAACGGTCACGGTCCTCCTGGGGCTGGTGTAGTCTCGGTGTAGGGTGCGGCAGTAACGAACATATTGCTTTGGAACTCCGGGAATTGTACGCCTTGGTCCGGGAAGGCGTGCAACATCATTTGTGCGAGAGTGCCATTGAAGTCCCGCTGGTACTCCATGTACCGTTGTTGTCGAAGATCCATCGCGGCCATTCGCTGCAAGAGTTTTTGATACGGGTCTGCTGCGACAGAGGTGTGGGCAGTACCAAGCATATCCTAGCAACTGGACGTACATTGATTGACGTGGAAAAAGGAGAGTTGACTATGCGAGTCAATGACCAACAAGTCAAACTCAATGCATTGCACAACTTAAAAAGGTACAACGATCCAGAGGAATGTAAGGCCATCCACATAATAGACCCGTATCAAAAACTCTGTCGCAGATATGCCTGGTACTGCCCACACCTCTGTCGCAGCAGACCCGTATCAAAAACTCTTGCAGCGAATGGCCGCGATGGATCTTCGACAACAACGGTACATGGAGTACCAGCGGGACTTCAATGGCACTCTCGCACAAATGATGTTGCACGCCTTCCCGGACCAAGGCGTACAATTCCCGGAGTTCCCAAGCAATATGTTCGTTACTGCCGCACCCTACACCGAGACTACACCAGCCCTAGGAGGACCGCGATCGTTCTTCCATACGGACCCTCAGCCCCAATACCAGGCTGCTGGACCATCTAGGGCGGCAGACTCTGCCGTGGCCTCGTCTGTCAGCCGAAGGCCATCCAAGCGGAGAGTCGTTTTCAGCATTCCACCAAGATCGCCAATTGTCATGGGCAGTTTATCCGCCGAGATAGATGCCTATGTACACCAAGGCTCTACTGCCGCCGGCCCAAGCACACACCACACTAGAGGAGCAACTGCGATAGGAGGAGGAACGGACGTAATGATAACCGAAGAGATGGCGGATGTTGAAGAAGGAGAATAAGTAGAAGCCCCAATGCATAGAACCCCACCCACTCGAGTCCAGCCGCCGAGGCAAGCAAAGGCGCAACCATCCCCTCCCCAAGGACAAAGCACTTGGCATCTAGGCAACGGAGGAAAATTGTTACGAGCAGCTCTTCGGAGTCGCTCTAAAATTCTTTGTCCTTTATTTAGTATTCATTGCTTTTACTATTTTTCCTTGCTGCATAAAATTCATATTCTGTTTTGCCGTCTATTCCTTCCAAATATAAAGCATTGAGGACAATGCTTGGTTTGAGTTTGGGGGTGCAGATTCACTGCCAAGGCAGCAATCTACTGCCGCGGCCTTGCCAAAAAAGGGAGTATTCCAGTGATTTTTTTTAATTTTTATGCTCCCCGCCTTACTTGAATTAACTGCCTACACTCTTGCACTGCTCATCATCAGTATTGCCTTAGTTTATTCTTTAAGGCTATGAAATCTTTCTCCTTACCATGTTTAGGTTCTATTAAGAGGGCTTAACCTTAGGATACTTAAGGATGAAAACTTAGAAGCTTACTATAGGAAGAACTTTAAACACTTTTGGGACTTGTGGATTATAGGAATTCTTTTAATGAACTTAGGTGATAAAGACTTAGATTTTTGGAAAAGTAACTAGAGGTGCCCACCACCGGCTCTAGAAAATCTCTTCTTCATTTAGAGGTGCCCGAAATTGGCTCTAGTATGTATTAAGGAGTATTAAAAAGAAAAGACAAAAAGGTTTTTAGTGAAAAGAAAAACACAAGTCTTTGAGGTGCCCGAAACTGGCTCAAGATTTGGGGTTTGAAAAAGAAGAGAACACTTAACCCAATGTCTATTTGTCTTGAACTTAGAGTTTATCTAAGAAAGCCTTTAATCAACTTGTCCACAAAAACGCACACACTCACAAATCCTATAGTTTGTTTCTAGGTAAATTCTTAGGTAGCCGAATGGTCAAGGCTTAAAGATAGGCCTAGCTATGGTGGGGAGAATAGATGGACATGTAAGACCAAGAGAGAGTAGAGTTCGGCAAATTGATGGTTTGCATTGCTTGAGGACAAGCAATAGTTCGAGTTTGGGGGTGTGATAAGTGCTCAACACACTATCACTTTTTACTCCTTTTATCGGCATTTATCACCAAATATTCACCCACTTGAACCAATGCATGTGCTTAATGTGATATATTTAGAAGTTATACTTAAATAGATAATATTTATAGAAAAAGGCACGTTTTACTGCGTTTTCATATCTGTGCAGGAAAATCATTGCCGCGGCAGCGACAAGGCCGAGGCAGGACCTGATGCCGAGGCAGCAGCAGGAAGACAAGAAGCAAAGTGATAGGCGATGGAAAGACAAAAATCTAAGGAACGTGTTTGGACTTGAAGCCCAAGAATCGGAGCTGGCTAGCACAAGGAAAAGCCTAAAGGAAGACCACGCGGGAAAGCCCCCTTAGCCGAATTCAAACTTGGAAATATAATATTATTATGTACTTGACTTGTTCCCTACTCCAAGTTATATTCTACTTAGGAAAGGTTTGCCCTAGGTCTAGCCTATATAAAGACCTAGCCACCCAATGTATGAAAGATCGAAATACCTAGGGAGAGCCGACTTCTACTCTTGTTTACTTCCTCTCCATCATGTTCTAAAACCTTCATAGGGTTTAGGTGAAGATTGTGGAGTATTTGTGAGAGGAGATTGTAATTTGTCTTTTATTCAATGCAATAAAGAATATCAAGGTTTGCTTATCCTTTGTTATTCCATGTTCTTGCATTCAAGCCCGGGAGGGAAGTTTGTGAGTAATCCATTTATCTAAGCTCGGGAGAGTTAGATTCATGAAAGGGGTAAGTACGGTGTTTCAATCGCGAAATACTAACTCGGCCTAAGGATAGGTTAAGAGTTTCAGCGGCTAAAAGAAATGTGAGATTGGTTGGTGAGTATAATTGGTTCACGCCGGGAGGTATCATCAAGGACTAGTCATCAACAGCACTCTGACTTAAGGATAAGCGGAGTCATTCAAGGACACTTTGCCGAACTTTGGTAAAGTCTGCCCACGAGCAAGGGATTGTCGCGGTAGACAACGTTATCGCTGCCCAGGCAGTAAACTGCAGTGCTGCCGAGGCAGAGATATACAATTGCATTGGATAAAGACAAGTCAATCTAGTCCACAATACAATACAACTGGATCCTGGCCCATCTCTCTCTCTAATATTTCGACTCTTTATTTTTATTCAATTATTTTAGTTTAAATAAATCACATCAACTCACTTGTGTTTTTATCTTTCTACAGAACAAGAAGATGAAGGAAGCATATTAAGTATACCAGTCCCTGAGGAGACGATAACTCGATAACATACTTATCACTTATTACTTGCGATGTGTCCGCTTGCACTGAACGCGCACTTTTGACACGCGACAATATGCATAATTTCCTAAGCATTAAGAACAATTTAAAGCATACATTTCTCATATCAAAGACCCCAAACAATCTATAGGCATGCTTCCTAAAATATGATTTAAAGTAAAAAATGTTCATTCATGTACATGTCTCATAATCCAAACAACACCATAGTCCATCAATTAATAATCCAAAACATTATAGGTCTTATTACAACATTAACCCAAGCAAAACTCACACACTTCACATAGGTTTGATTTACACATTGCCAAGCCCAAATTATTTGCCAAAACATACCAAAAATTGAGGCAACTCTTCCCCTTGGTTTCCTTGCTTCGAACATAGCCTCGAATGTCACTATTTGTCTGCAAAGATGAGAGGAGAGCTTAAGCAAAACATGCTTAGTGAGGAAGCTCTAACATGATCATCAATGCATCAATTTAAAACCATATTTAAAACCATAACTTGTAATGCCTTTCTAAAACCAAACATGCTTAACAATCATGTTCAATACTAAAAACCTTTCCTTGAGTATGCATGGCATTATCAATTCATTTCACATATGATGCGCAATGTTCCAAATATTTTCGTGTTTGTACATTGGCTTCCTAGTGATCACTTAATGTGAACCTTAAGTTCACCGAATACACGGATCCATTGATTAGAGACCTTTAGTCTCGTCATGACACAAAGTCACCATTGACATGACACGAAGTCACCATTATCAAGCTCTACCACGCACGGTTAGACACATAGTCACCCTTGTTCCGTGTAGGCATTTTTCCTTTATTTTCATAATATTTATAGTGCACTCAATCCTAATGACATGTCATTTGTATTCGAATCTAAAGTAGTGTCACTAAGCCAATATCAAGTCCAAGTATGCATGCTAATTTGCTGCTCATAATGCATCCATAATGTGTTCAACAAATGAACCAATAATCATGCCCAATGGCACCATCATATGTAAGGCAAATAACCATATCATATTCCACTTCATTTTTCATGTTTTCATAAACCATGGATGTCTTTATAAACCATGCATTTCCAGCAATTAACACATTCATGCATCATTTCAAAATCAAATATATGCAATTCCAAAATCATATTAAATCATTGTTCACATATATGCCATTACCGAAAATAACTGAAAATCGAGGTAATGCATCAACATCATTTAAAACACTTACTCTTGAACTACGGAAAGTTTTCACACTATTCCATATCCCCCAAAACAGAACCGAATCTTTGTGAAACACTTTAAAACCCGAAATCATTCACCGACAAGTGAAACGAGCCCTCGCCGGTGCTCCGATGGCAACGCCTACGCACCAGCCACTTATGCACATTCTTGCACTACCTCTACAACATTAAAAGCAGAGCATATTCACATTACAACATGCTCAAAACAGCAGCCACATTTAACCCTCACAAAACTATCGAAAACCTTGCCGAAAAGACCGAAAACTAAGCCGAAACGCATCCGAAACACATCAGCCCAAAATCTAATGAATCTAACATCTAATCCACCTCAATTATGAACCAAAAACACTTACAAACCATCCTTATACCTCCAGCAACATTAGAACACTTAAAACAGCCCCTAAAACAACCGAAAACCACCTTAAAACAACACCGATTGCATTATTCCGGGATTAAATTAATGTGCCATCAATTCAACACTTAATTAATCATTTAATTGACATAATATCATAATTAAATCAACCTAATTACAGCATTAATTGGGATCTAAAAAGATTTCACAAAAACCTTCACAAAACTCATAAATCTTGAATTAGAAACACAAAATTAAATATCAATTGTTAATGGGCAAGCCAATACTTGGGAATTTCAATAAAGAACCTTAGAAAAAAGAGTAGAAATCAGAATTTTACCTTAGAGATTTGCTCCACCAAAAAGATGAGAAAACCTTCCTTGATTTCCTTGAAAATGATGTTGATTTTGCAAAAATTGATGAGTAGGTTTTGTAGAGAATGAAAGGATGAGTAAAATGAAATAAATCTTGTAGAAAATGATGAAGAAATCAGCAAGTAATTGAAGAAATTTGGAGAAGAAGATGGAGAGAAAATGAGAGAAAATCTTGAGAGAAAAGATGGGAAAATGGGAAGTTACAAAAGAAAATAAAGTTGTCATCTAAAATAAAACAATTTAAAAACAATTTTGGTGGATAAATCATTAATTAAAAATAAATTGAGTTTATGGCCCTCCAAGGATTCTAAGTATGGCTTGCTTTCCAATTTAGTCACCAAAAATCCTAATTGCCAAAAATTACTAATTAAATCCCCAAAACTTTCCCAAAAGTTACAATTTAGTCACTTGAACAAAAATTAGCCTAATTAAAATTCAAATAATATTCCCTTAACTCTAAAAAACCTTTTTAATATTTTTAGAACCATTTCACAAAATTATTACTTATCCAATTAAAATATTATTATTTTAATTTTTCCCGGAATAACGAACCCTAGGAATCCGATTCGACCCGGGATGTTACACTCTAGCCGCCGCCGCTCCTCCCTTTGTCACAGCATCCTTCACGTGGTTGCCACGTGCCCCACACATATTGGATCGACCACCGGCCACCGCCCAAGCCTCTGCTCTACCTCCTTCTAGATCTGCAAAAAAGCAAGAAATCATGTTTTGTAACCTTTTTTTAATATTTTTCGAATGGGTTATAAAAACCCAGATCTGTAATGTTTGAAGGAGGAACAATCGGATAAAAAAAGAGAGGCATATTCGAACCACCATCCAATGTCCACAAACAAAATAAAAAAAAAGAAATATCATAAGCAAAACCGAGAGGAAAAAAAGAGAGGAAACCGAAACTTATCTCGTTAGATCTGCCTCCATATACTTTTCTTTTCGAAATTCCAAGGCCAGATTCGTAATCTACACATTGAGAGGAGTCGAAAAGTTATCTCTTTTTTCCGATTGCCGTCACCGGCGCGGCGACCGGCGACTGTGAACGGCGGCAGAGTCTGGAGGAAACCAGAGAGCCTTTGAGGCTCTGTTTATTTGTTCCTTTGAAGAAGAAGAAACAAGTAAAAAAAATATGTCAAAAGAGGTATTTAAATAGCAACCAAAACGACGTCGTTTTGGTGCTGGTGGATATTGCCTGAAACGACGTCGTTTCATCCTGGAGCATGAATGGCCCGCGAACCGGACCAGATCCGAACCCGACCCGCACAATAACCCACAAAAATGGGAAAACAACGCGTGTGGTCCTTGAAGTTTTAGTATCCTTATATTTGTGGCCTCTATGCTTCGATTTAATTTAATTTAGCCACTGTTTTTCATGTTTTGACTCTATTGTTTTATTTTTCATGCAATTTCATCATTGTTTGTTATAAATATTACTATTATATTATTTTACTGCTACTATGCTTGCGTTTTCTTTGTTTCCATATTATTATATCATATTATATATTACTATATTACTATTAATTTATTTGTTAATTTTAGTTACTATTACGTATTATTTCAGGTCATTTGATATTATATTTTTATATATTATAAGTACTTTATTTTATCTTTTATCATGAAAAAAATTTAATATGATGCATTAATTTATTTATCATACCTTATTTTGAAACGAGGGTTCACATTTTTTAATTTAAAACCGAATCTATATTTTCGTTCGTATAAAATATTTTGTAACCGATAGGTGCCAACTTTGGTTTCGCAGACCCAAATTGGTGTTCCAATCGCACCGTAAAAATGATTGGCGGCGACTCCCCAAACCAATACCGGTGATTATAATATTTTCTTAAATAATTACGATGCGAACTTTTAGGTACCAATTTTGGGCGTTATGGGGGTGTTAATCCTTCCCCAAACGTAACCAACTCTCGAACCCAATTTTATCTGGATTCATTCTTGCTGTTCAATCCACCTTTTTGAACGGTCGATGGCGACTCCAACCGATTAACTAATTTTCAAATTTTAACGGTATTCCAATGGAAGTGACATCCTGTTCTTCAGGTGTCATCTCCCTGGATATCAAATTTTTAAATATTACAATTTTTAAATTTTAACAGTATTCCCTTAAGAGTGACATCCTATTCTTTAGGTGTTATCTTCGGATACCGAATTTTCAAATTTCATCAAGTTTTTAAATTTTGAAAAAAAAATCGCTACACGGAAGGATTAACAAAGATGTTGACCTGCTGGCTCGCTTCTAATTCTCCCTCGGAAGTTGGAATCCATCGAATATTACTGACTGCAAGCAGATATTACAATAATAATTGGAGATGTTCTAAAAATAATTATATTGTTTATTAAGTTTAAATCTTAACGTATAAATATATTATCTTTCTAATTAATCAATAAAAATAATTCTTGGAGATATGCTGTTGAATGATATTAAGAATTGTGGGGTAATACAGGAAAAAGTTATTAAATAAATTTAACTTACCATATCTTTGAGATTTTAGTTACCCAAGAACAAATAAAACAATAAGGCGTCTAATAAAAAATATTAAAAGTAAATAATTGGTACGAATATTACACTGAACAACTTACGCAAAAGAACTTGTACGAATATTTTTTCACGTAAATATTATATAATAAAAATTATAAAGAAAAAATGTATAGAATAACAACACTTGAGTTTTTGTTGTTGAATCTTTAAACTTAGTTATAACATATCAATAATAAATATCATAAATCATAATATTTTTGAATAAATGAATCATTATCTTCTCGAAACATCGTATCAGAAATTATAAATAAATAATTCAAAAAGTTAAGAAAAAATAACATAAAAAAGAGGTGATATAATGAGAAATTGAGATTTAAAAAACAAGAATAATCAAAATATTATGTATAGGTGTATATGAATTTTTATTTTTAATTTAAAATAAAAAAATATTATTATAATCTTAATTATGTTATGAATAAAGTAAAGAATAAGAATAAAATAGGAGAACAAAGATGAGAGACAAAAGAGAGGCGTTTGTACTATATTCTCAAAGTAGGGTTGTGTACAATGCTTTGTCTAAAAGTCTATATTTATAGGCATAAGATAGAAACCCTAATTCCAATAGGTATTAAACTCTAATAATGAAGCTCATTAAAGTTTAACTTAATATATGGATATCCACCATAAATAAAGATATTCATAACACTCCCCCTTGGATATCCATGAAGATAATATGCCTCGTTAAAACCTTACTAAGATAAAAATCTTGTGAGAAAAAATTCTTAGTGAAGGAAAAAAGTGTACTCACATCTTTGATACGCATAACATGTTGTCTCATTAAAAACCTTACTAGAAAAACTCATTGGGACAAAACCTCGGTTAAGGGAAAAAGATTGCAACGCGTATTTACTCTCCCTCATGAAAATATCACATAAGATCTTTGAATCTTCATAATTCAATATTGAATACAACCTTCAAATGTTGAAGTAGATTATGCACTAGTGGATAAATCTTCCAAATTATTGCTTGAAATGATTCATTGAATACTATTCTTCTGAAGATCATGTGGGACAAAACTTTAAAGAAATATGTTTCATTTTATCACATTCAATGTATCCACCGTGAGATATAAATTTTGCATTATCTCTACACAAGATAGCTTGCATCTTATCTTGTGAAAGTAATTCACATATTTTCGAGATATGTTTAACCAAACACATTTCGGCTTTGCCTCATGCATATGAATTATTTAAAGGTAATGATCTCGTTGTACTTGAATAATATTTCTGGATAAGCTAAGATACGATGCTTCCAAATCAAATAATGTATATATTGTGCTTTTAGACCAAGAATATCATTACCCTTTTCTCGTGGGTGGAATGGATAATTTATATTAAGAGACATAGCAACCATACGGGTGATCAATGAATATACTTTACGCATGTAAAGTCTCTTTAAACATTTTTTCTATATGTCGATTGATGTACAAGGATTTGAGGAGATCTCTTCATTAGTCTTAACGATTTTCAAATCATCGACATACACAACAATAAAAATTCAGAGCTAATCCTCTTAATAAAAATGCTTAGGGAAATAATTTATATAGCTTTATGCTAATAAGTATTCAATGAGGCGACTATACCAAATACTCCTAAATTGTTTCAAGTCATAAAAAGATATATTCAATATGATTGAATAATGTTCTCGAGAACTTGAATTAATTGCTTATGACAATCTAAATCTTTTCGGAAATTTCATATAAATATTACTATCAAGAGGCTCATTCAAATAGGATGTAACAACATCCATTAGGCATAAACTGAGTAATTTTATTTATTGCTAAACTGATCAAAATCTAAAAGTAGTTGCATCCATCACCAAGGAATATATTTTCCTCATAATCAATTTCATGTCTTTGTGAGAATCTTTGTGCAACCAAATGTTTTTATATCTCATAATTTCCCCTTTTATTTCTCTTTCTCACAAAGGCTCATTTATATCAATGAGCTTTACACATTTTAATGTACATAGGCCCAAATACTTCTCTTTTCGAAAGAGATTTAGGTTTCACCTCAATTACCTATTTTATGTTTGCCAATCATTTTTTGTTTACATTGCCCAATTGATAATGTTTAATGATCCACATCAACAAATAAAATCTCTAGTGTTATATTGCAAGCAAATATATTATTGATGTCGATTTAATTTTAGTTCCACTTACTACTAGACATGACATAATCTATTAAGATCTCTTTATTATCAGGTACTGAGTCATGTCAATGTCTCTGTTGGAGACCTTTTAATCTCTTCTTGAGATTTTCATAATTCGTTAACTCCTCGATCAGACCATCACAAAATATAGCTCCTTCTCTTTTTCAAGGATTTTTATCTTTGGAACCTACTTGTCTATAATGCTAAAGGCATAAGTTAGACTCATCAGCAGCTAGAGTGTGTCCTTCTAGGACATCAAATTTAATCGAAGCATTCATAGTTGGTATACATGACTTAGTCACTCTTTTAGGGTCAGCAAAATCATCTGGCAATTGATTTGTTAAATGAATTATCCTTTGAACTTATAGTTCATATTGTTGAATATGTGGATCAAACTAAAAAAATGATAATTCATTCCACCTTATTTCTTTTATAGCTATATTATTTTATCCCCCTAATGTTGGATAAACTGACTCAATAAAATGATAATCAGTAAATCGAGCTGTAAATAAATTCTCTATCAGAAGCTCAAGATATTTAATTATCAAGGAAAATTTAAATATGACATATATTTCCAACAGAACTCATCTTTGTGCGTTGTGGTGGAGCAATTAGAACATATATCGCACACCAAAAAATATAAGATGAGAAATATTTGATTCTTGACCAAAAACCATTTGTAATGGGATAACTTATGATCATTTGTTGGCTCGATGCGAATTGGTGATACTACATGTAAAATTACATGTCATCAACATTATCAAGACCGATTGTCTTTATAAGATAATCTAGAAAATGTGCTCGTAATTTTATCAACTGAGCAAGTAGCATCGCAAACACCAAGTTGCGGGTTAATAACAAAGATACATATGACCATCTAGTCGATGCATCGATTAAAATCATAAAACTATCTAGATGGACTGTAAGAAAGGTGTATGGGCTCACATATATCACCTTATTACGGAATTGCATCAATTCAATCAAAATTAACTGATAGAAACCGAAAATCATCAATTAAAACCATAAAACAAATCGAGAACTTAATATAATGGATCAAACACTTGGGAATTTCAATAAAGAACTCAAATTTAAGAGGTTTGAATGGTTTCTTACCTCTAAACATGATCCAACCTCCTTCCGATTGTAAAACCCATGAAAAACAAGTTGTAAAGTGTAAGAAAATTGAAGAAATCAAGAGAAAATTGATGTGAACGAAATTGAATCAAAAAAGAAATGATTTACCTTGATTAAATTGAAGATAAATATGATTGGAAACCAAGAAAATTGAGAGAATTTGAGAGAAAATGGGAAGTTACGTGAAATTGTGTTTTTGATGAAAAATGGGAAATATATCTCAATTAAATTTGAATGGTGATTAAAAGAAGTTTATAAAAGTGATTTTTGGAAGGTTATATCATCTGATAAAGATTGTATAAATAGCCCCTTATAGATTCTAAGTTTTGACCCAATTATATTTTAGTCACTAAAACAATCCATTTTTATAATTTTTACAAAATAGTCACTAGTTTCCAAAATGTCAAGGTTCCAAGTGTAATTTTCCAAAATTGATTTGAACAAAGTCAAATAGAATCCAAATAATAATTTTAGAGTATTTTTTCACATTTTATTTCCTTTGAAAACCATTCTTAAAAATTAAATCCCGAATCTAGGCTAATTGGCTTAATCGGTTCAACCGAACCCTTGATCTGACTACGATAACATCTAGGCCCATTTTTTGGGTGTTACAATAGGTCTTTAAAATCGTTTCACGATATTGTGTATACATGACAACTTTAATATGTGAAAAGTGGAATATGTTTTTCTAACACATCCTAATCAGTAATATTCTAGCACATAAATGAGTTTTATTCACTAACTATACAGTGAATTATCATGTTTCCATTCACTTCAAGGAATGAAACAAATTCAATAATCACATGGAATAAACATCATGCTTGCATTCACTTCAGGGAATGACATAAATTAAATAATCGCATTGAATAATCATCATGATTGCATTCACTTCAAGGAATGACATAAATCAAATAATCGCATAGAATAATCATCATTCTTGCATTCACTTCAAGGAATGTCATAATTCCAATTATTGTATGGAATAAGCATCATGCATGCATTCACTTCAGGGAATGTCTCCCATAAAAATTATTGGATCAAGACGATTTTCGTAACTTGAACTTGGGAGAAGTCTATAGTCGAGTTTTTCGACATAAAAATATTGCTTCCAAGCAAATATAGACTTTATAATGTTCATACTATTAAATAGTAATTGATCAACCAATATATATATATATATATATATATAATATACAATGAACAAAAAATTTAATCCTCTTACGCGGCGTTGTTAAACCAGTCCATAAGTTCCTTTAAAAAGAACATCCTTTGAGACCAATAGCCTCGCAGAACAAGATGTCCAGCCAATATACTCGGATTAAACAAATATAACAAAGAACATATTAATTAATTAAATGTTTAATATCTTTATTCATGGTGGATATCTATATATTGAGTTAAACTTTAATGGGCTTTATTATTAGAGTTTAATAATATCTATTGAAATTAGAGTTTCCATCTTATGCCGATAAATATAGACTTTTGGAGAAAGCATTGTACACAACTCTACTTTGAGAATATAATACAAATCTCTCTCTTTTGTCTCTCATCTTTGTTCTCCTATTTTATTCTTATTCTTTACTTTATTCACAACACGTTTTCATCACGAGACTCTAACCAACGAAGGTATTTATCATTCAAATCTTAAAGGAGTTATTGAGAAGAATTTATTACTAGCATGAATCAAAGATAAGTTCTTCTCCCTCAATTATATTCTAATTTTTGATATCTTTCTATCTTGATTTTTGACTTTATTTTTAATTAATAAAAAAACGTTGGTTGTTTGGTGTTTGTATAGAGATAAAGTGAATCAATTACCGTGGTGCTTGTCGACAATTCCCGAAAAAGATTTTAACAAAATATTGGTGATTAAATCAACCATATATTCAAATTAGTGGAAAGTCCGGTATGTTTTACTTATTTAATTTGAGATTTTTTTGTTTACCAATATTTGTTTATTTTATTATGATGATGAAAGTTTATGTTTTAATCATGTTCTAAGTATTACATGATATTAGAACAAATATTAAACCTTTAATTAATTAATATGTTCTTTTTTATGTTGGTTTAATCCGGGTATATTGGCTGGACATCCCGTTCTGTGAGGCTACTAGTTTCAAAGGAGGTTCATTTTAAAGGACCTTGTGGAGTGGTTTAACAACGCCGCGTATGAGAATTAAATTTTTTGTTCTTTGTATACATTGTATATATATTGGTTTATCAATTACTATTTAATAGTATATAGTCTCAAAGGAGGTTCTTTTTAAAGGACCTTGTGGACTAGTTTAACAACGCCGCGTATGAGGATTTAATTTTTTGTTATTTGTATATATTGTATATATATTGGTTGACCAATTACTATTTAATAGTATGAATATTATAAAATCTATATTTGCTTGAAAGTAATATTTTTATGTCGAAAAACTCGACTATAGACTTCTCCCAAATTCATGTTAGGAAAATCGTCTTGATCCAAGAATTTTTATGGGAGACATTCCCTAAAGTAAATGCATGATGCTTATTTCATTCAATTATTGGATGTATGATACTCCTTGAAGTGGATGAAAGCATGATGAATATTTCATGCGATTATTTGATTTATGTCATTCCCCGAAGTGAATGCAAGCATGATGTTTATTCCATGCGATTATTGAATTTGTTTCATTCCTTGAAGTGAATGCAAACATGATAATTCACTATATGGTTAGTGAATAAAACTTAGTTATTTGTTAGAATATCACTGATTAGGATATGTTAGAAAAACATATTTCACTTTTCACACATTAAAGTTGTCATGTAGACACAATATCGTGAAAAGGTTTTAAAGACCTATTGGCTTCGCTCCATTCCCTAATTATGAAATTTGGCATTGACTATGACGAAACTTTCTCCCTGTAGCTATGTTTAAATCCATCCGGATCTTGCTTGTTATAGCTACATCCTATGATTATGAAATTTGGCAAATAGACGTCAAAATCGCTTTCCTTAATGGAAAACTTGAAGAGGATGTGTATATGACACAACTAGAAGGTTTTGTCGCTCCAGGAAATATTGGAAAGGTTTGTAAGCTACAAAGGTCCATTTATGGACTGAAGCAAGCTTCTCGAAGATGGAATCTTCGTTTTAATGATGCGATCAAAGAGTTTGGTTTTATTAAGAACGAAGATAAGCCTTGTGTTTACAGGAAGACAAGTGGGAGCATTGTTTTTTCCTAATCTTGTATGTAGATGGCATACTTATTATAGGAAATGACATACCTACCGTACATTCAGTTAAGACTTGGTTAAGTAGTTGTTTCTCTATGAAATATTTGGGTGAGGCAACATATATCTTAGGGGTTAAGATCTATAGAGATAAATCTAGACGACTTTTAGGTTTGAGTTGAGTACATATATAGAAAAAGTTCTGAAAGGATTCAGTATGGAAGAATTCAGGAAAAGGTTCTTACCTATGAGACAAGGCCTATCTCTTTCGAAGGAAATGTGTCCTTCAAATCCAAAAGAAAGAGAACGAATGAGTAAGATTCCATATGCTTTGGCTATTGGTTCTATCATGTATGCCATGATATGTACTCGACCAGATGTATCGTATGCCTTAAGCATGACAAGTCGATATCAGGTAAACCCTGGTGAAAGTCACTGGGTAGCAGTCAAAAACATCCTTAAGCACTTAAGAAGAACTAAGGATACATTTCTTGTCTACGGAGGCAAAGAAGAGCATAATATAAAAGGTTATACTGACGCTAGTTTCCAAACAGACAAGGATGACTCAAGATCACAATCTGGATTTGTGAAAGTCCCTGGTGAAAGTCACTGGGTAGCAGTCAAAAACAGTACCATACTGTCGGCCCATCCAGGGCAGCGGATTCTGCCGCGGCATCGTCTGCTAGCAGAAGACCATCCAAGCGGAGGGCAGTTTTCAGCACTCCACCCTGATCCCCAATCATCATGGGCAGTCTATCAGCTGAGATAGATGCCTATGTGCACCAAAGCTCAACCGCCGCCGGACCAAGTACACACCACACCGGAGGAGCCACAACAATGGGAGGTGGAACAGACATAATGATAACCGAAGACATGGCCGACGTAGAAGAAGGAGAAGAGGTAGAGGCCCCAATGCAACGGACACCACCCACAAGAGCCCAACCGCCTCGGCAAGCAAAAGCTCAACCATCGCCCTCACCAAGGACAAAGCAATCGGCAGCAAGGCCAAGGAGAAAAATTGTTACAAGCATCTCTTCGGAGTCTCTTTAATATTTTTCTCATATAATTCAATATTAATTGCTTCTGTTGTTTTATATGTTTCTTATTTCATATTTGTGTTGCCCGATTATTTCTTCAAATATAAAGCATTGAGGACAATGCTTGGTTTAAGTTTGGGGGTGCAGATTCACTACCAAGGCAGCAATCTACTGTCGAGGCCTTGCCAAAAAGGGAGTAGTCTAGTGAATTTTTTTTAATTTTCATGCTCCCCGCCTTACTTGAATTAATTGCCTACACTTTTGCACTGCTTATCATCAGTATTGCCTTTGTTTATTCTTTAAGGCTATAGAAATCTTTCTCCTTACCATGATTAGGTCCTGTTAAGAAGGTTTAACCTTAGGATACTTAAGGATGAAAACTTAGAAGCTTACTATAGGAAGAATCTAAACACGTTTGGGACTTGTTGGATTATAGGAATTCTTTTAATGAACTTAGGTGATAAAGACTTAGATTTTTGGGAAAGTAACTAGAGGTGCCTATCACTGGCTCTAGAAAGAACTCTTCTTCATGCTAGAGGTGCCCGAAATTGGCTCTAGTATGTTTTAAGGAATATATATAAAAAAAAAAAGAAAGAATTGAGTGAAAGGAAAAACACAATCCTTGAGGTACCTGAAATTAGCTCAAGAATTGGTTGTTTAGAAAAGAAGAGAATATAATCAACAAGTAAATATTAAATATTAAATGTGGGTGGTGTCCGTTGCATCGGAGCCTCCACTTTGTCTCTGTGCTTATTGTGAAAAACAAAATATAATCAACAAGTAAATATTAAATGTCCTAAAATAAAAGCAAAATTAAAACTATTCCTAAGAATTGCGGGAATGAAAGAATGGAAGGTCGCGGCATTAATTCTCCATAGAAGTTGATAAGTGCTCAACACACTATCACTTTTTACACCTTTTGTTGGCATTAATCACTGAATTTACACCCACTTGGACCAATGCTTGAACTCAATGTGATATATTTAGAAGTTAAGCTCATATAGATAATATTTACAGAAAAGGCACGTTTTACTGCAGTTTTATATCTGTGCAGGAGAACCAGTGCCGCGGCAGCGACAAGGCCGAGGCAGGACCTGATGCCGAGGCAGCAGCAGAAAGACAGGAAGCAAGACTGTAGGCGATGGAAAGATAAAAATCCAACGGACGAGTCTAGGATTAAAGCCCATGAATCGGAGTTGGCTAGCATGAGGATAAGCCCAAGAAAAGACCACGCGGGAAAGCCCCCATAGCCGAATCAAACTTGGAAATATTTTAATTATGTACATGACTTGTTCCCTACTCCAAGTTGTATTATACTTAGGAAAGGTTTGCCCTAGGTCTAGCCTATATAAAGACCTAGCCGCCCAATGTAACAGATACGAAATACCTAGGGAGAGAGAATCGAATTCTATACTTGTCTTCTTTCTCTCCATTATGTTCTAAACCTTCTTAGGGATTAGGTGAAGGTTGCCGAGTATATGTGAGAGGAGATTGTACTTTGTCTTTGTTTTCAATGCAATAAAATTATCAAGGTTTGCTTATCCTTTGTTATTCCTTGTTCTTGCATTCAAGCCCGAGAGGGAAGTTTGTGAGTAATCCATTTATCTAAGCTCGGGAGAGTTAGATTCACGAAAGGGGTAAGTACGGTGTTTCAATCGCGAAATACTAACTCGGCCTAGGGATAGGTTAAGAGTTTCAGCGGCTAAAAGAAGTGTGAGATTGGTTGGTGAGTATAATTGGTTCACGTCCGGAGGTATCATCAAGGACTAGTCATCAACAGCACTCTGACTTAGGGATAAGCGGAGTCATTCAAGGATACTTTGCCGAACTTTGATAAAGTCTGCCCACAAGCAAGGGATTGCCGCGACAGACAACGTTATCGCTGCCCAGGCAGTAAACTGCAGTGCTGCCGAGGCAGAGATATACGATTGCATTGGATAAAGACAAGTCAATCAAATCCACAATACAACGCAACTGGATCCTGACCCATCTTTCTCTATTATTAAATCTCTTTATTTTTGTTTAGTTATTTTAGTTTAGATAAACCAACTCAAATCACTTGTGTTTTTACTTTTCTACAGAACAAGAAGGTGAAGAAGACATATTAAGTCTACTAGTCCCTGTGGAGACGATAATCCGATAATTACTTATCACTTATTACTTTCGATGTGTCCACTTGCACTAAACGTGCATTTTTGACACGCGACAGAATTGCGTGCGAAAGCATCTTCTAAGGTGATGGTCTCCATAGTCTTTATGTCGAGTGGGCCAAAATAGTGCTTCAAACGTTTGGCCATTCACTTTGAATTCATGCCCATCCTTTAGTGATTTGATCGTTACTGCTCCATGTGGAAAACTCGAACAACTTCAAATGGGTCTGACCATCTGGATTTGAGTTTCCCTAGAAACAATTTAAGCCTGGAGTTGAAAAGGAGAACGTGCTGCCCCGACAGGAATTGCCTAGGTAGTAACCTACGGTCGTGCCATCTTTTAGTTTTCTCTTTGTAGATCTTGGCATTCTCATAGGCTGCTGTTCAGAATTCTTCTATCTCATTGAGGTCTAGAAGTCTTTTCTGTCCAGCTTTCTCCCAATCCATGTTTAAGTTCTTTACTGCCCAATATGCTTTATGCTCGATTTCTACAGGCAAGTGGCAAGCTTTCCCGAAGACAAGCTTATATGGAGATGTTCCCAATGGGGTTTTGAAGGCTGTCCTGTAAGCCCATAAAGCATCATCGAGACGATAAGACAAATCCTTTCTAGATGGATTTACCACCTTTTCAAGGATCTGTTTTAACTCTTTGTTGGATATTTCAGCTTGCCCATTTGTCTATGGATGATATGCCGTAGCGAGCCTGTGGGTGATGCCGAGTTTCTTCAGTGCCACGACAATGAGTCTATTATCAAAGTGTTTACCTTAATCACTTATTATTGCTCCAGGGATTCCAAATCTTGTAAAAATATTTTTCTTGAGAAATTTTTGTACTGTCTTGGAATCATTGTGAGGTGTGGCGATTGCTTTGACCCACTTTGATACGTAATCCACTGCCACTAAGATGTAAAGATTGCCTTGGGATGATGGGAAGGGTCCCATGAAATCTATGCCCCAAACATCAAACAGTTCCACTTCCAATATGGGTTGTAATGGCATCTCATGTCGTCTTGAAATATTGCCCGTGCGTTGGCATCAGTCATAGTTCTTGTAATAATCGTGGGCATCCTTGTAGAGTGTGGGACAGTAAAGGCCAGATTGCAGTACCTTTGTTGTTGTTTTGTTTCCTCCAAAATGCCCACCACAAGGTGAATCATGACAGTGCTAGAGTACTGCTTTTTGTTCTTCTTCTGGCACACATCTTGTTATAACCTGATCTGCACAATGTTTAAACAGAAGAGGGTCGTCCCAGAAATAATGCTTTGCATTATGCTGAAACCTCTTCTTTTCGTTATGGTTAAGGTTATAAGGAATAATACCACTAACTAGATAATTAACAAGATCGGCATACCAGGGGGTGGATGTTACTGCAGCAAGGTCTACTTTTAATGTTGCAGCGATGTATTCAGATAATGTCGCGGCAGCGCGGTTGTATACTACTATAGTCTCTGTCTCGGCAGTATCTCTTGCAGTTGTAACAATTTGCAATATTTGTTCATCTGGGAATGCATCTTGTATTTCTTCAAGTGAGTGGGTATTTTCTTTGTTCTCCAGTCTAGAGAGATGATCGGCCACCTGGTTTTCTGTACCTTTTCGATCTTTGATTTCAACATCAAATTCTTGTAGAAGAAGGATCCATCTAATCAGTCTAGGCTTGGCATCCTTCTTTGAGAAGAGGTATTTAATTGCCGAATGATCAGTGTGGACAGTAACCTTTGTTCCGATAAGATACGATCGGAATTTGTCAAAAGCAAATACTACTGCTAGTAATTCTTTTTCTGCTGTGGTATAATTGATTTGGGCATCATTAAGCGTTTTACTAGCATAGTAGATCACACGGAACAGGTTGTTCTTTCTCTACCCAAGTGCTGCCCCGACAGCATGATCGCTAGCGTCACACATCAATTCAAGTGGCAAGGACCAATCTGGTGGGATCACTATCGGTGCAGTGATTAGCTTCTCCTTGAGAGTTTCGAATGCTTTAGTGCATTCCTCATTGAATTTAAATTTCCTGTCTTGTTCAAGCAAGTTGCAAAGAGGTTTAGAAATTTTGGAAAAATTAGAAATAAACCTTCTATAAAAGCCTGCATGACGCAAAAAGCTTTGAACTCCTTTCACAGAAATTGGTGGAGGTAAATTCTTTATCACATCAATCTTGGCTTTATCAACTTCGATTCCTTGTGATGATATTTAATGGCCCAATACTATGCCTTCATTTACCATAAAGTGACAATTTTCCCAATTTAGGACTAGATTGGATTCCTCACATCTTTGCAGCACTTTTTCTAGATTGCCGAGGTAGTGATCAAAGCTATCTCCAAAGACTGAAAAATCATCCATGAATATCTCTAGGAAGTCCTCTATCATGTCAGAAAAAATTATCATCATGCATCTCTGGAAGGTTGTCAGGGCATTGCAAAGGCCGAACGGCATCCTCCTAAATGCATAGGTTCCATATGGGCAGGTGAAGGTGGTTTTTGCCTGGTCTTCTGGATCAATGGCAATTTGATTGTATCCTGAATAATCATCAAGAAAACAGTAATAAGGTTTACCAGCAAGTCTATCAAGCATTTCATCAATAAAGGATAAAGGGAAGTGATCCTTCTTTGTTGCCTTATTCAACTTGCGATAATCCATACAAATCCTCCAACCGGTCACAGTCCTGGTTGGGATTAATTCGTTGTTCTCGTTGGTTATGACAGTCATGCCACCTTTCTTAAGTACACATTGTATCGGGCTTACCCATGCACTGTCAGAGATGGGATAAATAATTCCTGTATCAAGCCACTTGATTATTTCCTTATGTACTACCTCCTTCATAGCGTGGTTAAGTCTCCTCTGAGCTTCAACAGTGGGCTTATGATCTTCTTCTAAAAGAATTTTATGCATGCATACCGATGGACTTATTCCCTTTAAATCATCGATTGACCACCCTATTGCCTTTTTGTGCTACCGCAGCATTGCTATTAGGGTTTATTCTTGTTCTGGCAGCAACTTAGAAGAAATAATTACAGGCATTGTGTGGTTATCTCCCAAATAAGCATATTTTAGTTTTTTCGGTAAGGGTTTTAATTCCGTAACCAGTGGTCTTTACTTAAAGATTGTTCATTCTTACCTGTATAATTTAATGGTTCGAAGTACTTACCTGGAAGGTGTGCTGTCCAGTTAGCTTCCTCATTCTCTGCTGTTTCAACACTGTTCAAAGTATTGCTGTAGCAGTCATCCATATCACTGCCGAGGCATACACGTGATGTGTCATGAAGATCACTGCCGAGGCAGTGGTTGCTGAGACAAGGTATTATATGATCTTCATCTGTATCATGCAGCATCTTACATTCTTCTTCAGGCTCATCATGCCTTTTCATCATTTGAAACACATTTAGTTTGACTTGTTGATCATTAATTCTCATTGTCAACTCTACTTTTTCCACATCGATTAAAGTGCGTCCAGTTGCAAGGAAAGGTCTCCCCAAGATGATCGGTGCATTTTCATCTACTTCACAATCAAGGACAAGAAAATCAACAGGAAAAATAAATTTATCGACTCTTACCAGTATGTCCTCGATTTTGCCTTCAGTTGCACGTATGATCGATCCTCTAGTTGGAGCATAACTGTTGTAGGTTTCGCCCTTTCTATTCCAAGCTTTTGGAAGACAGATTTGGGCATTAGATTGATGCTTGCTCCAAGGTCACATAGGGCCTTACCTTCATAGTTTTTACCTATTGCAAAAGGTATGATAAAACAGCCAGGATCCTTCAATTTTGGTGGCATGCGATTGTGTAGCATTGCCATGCATCCCTCGGTAGCAGCCACTGTTTCGAACTCACCTATTCGTTTTCTCTTAGACACCATGTCTTTTAAGAACTTGACATAATTAGGCATTTGCTCAATTGCCTCTACGAATGGTATGTTAATGTGGACTTGCTTTAAAATATTAAGAAATTTCTTGAATTACTGGTCCTGTTTTTGCTTTTTCAACCTTAGTGGGAAAGGTGGTGGTGGTCTCATCTCATCCAGGGTTTCTTTAGTTTGGAATTTAATACCTGGCACCACTGGGGTTGTTGCTGTCTCGGTAGACTGTTCAGGAGCTGCAGCGATTTCTGCCGGGGTAGTGTTATCAGGATCAGTTTGCTCAGCCTCCTCTTTTGCTTGATCTGCTAATGGATTTTGACTTGCTGGAATCTTTTCCTTCAGCTGTAGACCACTCCTGCTAGTGATTGCTTTACATTGTTCATGGCCCATTACCTTAGCAACTTCAGTATTGCTGGGTAGTCCTCCTTGTGGTCTAGTGTTTATGTTTTGAGCAAACTGCCCAACCTGAGTTTCTAGCGTTTTAATAGCTGCTTCTTGATTCTGCAACCTCATCTCAGTCCTATTCATGAAAGCATCTGTCCTTTTGATGAAATTACTGTTCTCTGCCATGTATGACTCTGTTTTCATCATAAAGGCTTTAAGAGTGTTCTCCAACAAACTTACCGATTGCTACTGCATCTGCGGCGGCGGCATTGGCTGCTAGACCTGCTGCTGCGGTAGATGTTGCATTGGTTGCTGGAATCCTGAAGGTTGGGTGGTTGGGTTTAAGGCATTGTTAGGATTGCTCTATGACAGGTTCGGATGCCTCTTCCATGAGGGATTGTATGTGTTGGACATTATATTGGTTCAGTTGTAATTTCCAACATACATACCGGTTTCTTGATTCATACAATCAGAGGAACTGTGGTTACCTCCACATAAATCACAAAAGGAATCAATTACCTTAACCTCACGGGTATTTTGTTGTAGTTGCAAGTTTCGCACCATCTTTGTAAGAGAGGCTAATTGTGTTGCCACTGAATTTGATGTGTCTAACTCATTCACCGTGGCTTGGCGTGTGATTGCTTTACATTGTTCAACTACAACAAAATACCCGTGAGGTTAAGGTAATTGATTCCTTTTGTGATTTATGTGGAGGTAACCACAGTTCCTCTGATTGTATGAATCAAGAAACCGGTATGTATGTTGGAAATTACAACTGAACCAATATAATGTCCAACACATACAATCCCTCATGGAAGAGGCATCCGAACCTATCATGGAGCAATCCTAACAATGCCTTAAACCTAACCACCCAACCCTCAGGATTCCAGCAACCAATGCAACATCTACCGCAGCAGCAGGTCCAGCAGCCAATGCTGCAGCAGCAGATGCAGCAGCAATCGGTAAGTTCTTTGAAGAACACTCTCAAAGCCTTTATGATGAAAACAGAATCATACATGGCAGAGAACAGTAATTTCATCAAAAGGACAGATGCTTTCATGAATAGGACTGAGATGAGGTTGCAGAATCAAGAAGCGGCTATTAAAACTTTAGAAACTCAGGTTGGGCAGTTTGCTCAAAATATAAACACTAGACCACAAGGAGGACTACCTAGCAATACTAAAATTACTAAGGTAATGGGCCATGAACAGTGTAAAGCAATCACTACTAGGAGTGGTCTACAGCTGAAGGAAAAGATTCCAGCAAGCCAAAATCCATTAGCAGACCCAGCGAAAGAGGAGGCTGAGCAAACTGATCCTGATAACACTGCCCCGGTAGAGAACTCAGCAGCTCCTGAATAGTCTACCGAGACAGCAACAACCCCAGTGGTGCCAGGTATTAAATTCCAAACTAAAGAAACCCTGGACGAGATGAGACCACCACCACCTTTCCCACAAAGATTGAAAAAGCAAAAACAGGACCAACAATTCAAAAAATTCCATGATATTTTAAAACAAGTCCACATTAATATACCATTCGTAGAGGCAATTGAACAAATGCCCAATTATGCCAAGTTCTTAAAAGACATTGTATCTAAGAGAAAAGGAATAGGTGAGTTCGAAACAGTGGCTACTACCGAGGGATGCATGGCAATGCTACACAATCGCATGCCACCAAAATTGAAGGATCCTGACTGCTTTATCATGCCTTGTGCGATAGGTAAAAACTATAAAGGTAAGGCCCTATGCGACCTTGGAGCAAGCATCAATCTAATGCCCAAATCTGTCTTCCAAAAGCTTGGAATAGGAAGGGCAAAACCTACAACAGTTATGCTCTAACTAGCGGATCGATCATATGTGCAACCCGAAGGCAAAATCGAGGACATACTGGTAAGAGTCGATAACTTTATTTTTCCTGCTGATTTTCTTGTCCTTGATTGTGAAGCAGATGATAATGCACCGATCATCTTGGGGAGACCTTTCCTTGCAACTGGACGCACCTTAATTAATGTGGAAAAAGGAGAATTGACAATGAGGGTTAATGACCAACAAGTCAAACTCAATGCATTTCACAACTTAAAAAAATATGATGATCCAGAAGAGTGCAAAGCCATCCACATAACAGACACCAAAATATCCTGCCTTGGCAGCATGCTCGGCAGGCTATTTGGCAAAAAGATCAAGCTCAAAGTGGATGGAAACACAGCAAAAGGGAGTGAACAACATCTGATTTATAATTCTGGCCAACAAGAGAGAATCATCTTGGGAGATGCATTTGCATGCACTCCACCAGTAACATAATTTCTTCCCTTTTCTTTTTATATTATTATTATATTAGGATTAGTTTAGTTTATTTTTATTTTTCTAATTCGTTTTTGCTTTAAGTACTTTTCTTGTTTGTGTTTAATTTTTATTTAGGATAATAAGCAAGAATAAAGGAGAAATAGTTCACAGCAGGAACTCTATTGAGGCAGAAAACAGTGTCAGAGCCATAGCAGTTTCAACGGGCAGAACAATGTAACGACTAGTCTGCCGAGATTCCTGCCGCGGCAGAAAAGGAAACGACAGTAAAGAGTAACGGCTACAAAACGGCTAGTGGATTCAAACGGTCACAAGGCCGAGGCCTATATAAGCAACCCCTCCCTCTTGAACTATTCACTCTTGCATTCTTGTTTTCTTTAGAATTCTTAACAATCTTGCTCTCACAATACTCTCTGCCTACTCACAACTCTTCGTGAAATTCCCAGATTCCTTCCAAGAAAATCTCCAAGAAATCAATCTCTCACAATCTTTATGGCCACTTACAAGCGCTTTGCCCCAGCCAATGTTGAAGACCGCTTCAACAGGTCTTTCATTGCCCGATAATTGTTGGAAGAACAAGGTTTCCAACACTCGGATGACGAAAACTATGGCATCGAGCATTATCTCTTCGACAGAATCAAGTACCAAGATTGGGAAATCTTCTGTCTTCAACCTGCCCAGGTGAACGCTACCATCGTGCGGGAATTCTATGCGCACGGGCCCAACAAAGATTCCCTCTTTGTCCACTGCCGAGGCAGGCCTGTCCAGTTAGATGCCGATGCCATCAACCAATTCTACGGCCTCACTCCAAACCATGATGTTCACGCTGGATTCATGGAGGATATCACTGCCAAGAACTACGAGTTGATTAAAGACGATCTTTGCTACACGAACACTCCATGGGAAACGGTGCCCATAGAGGATCTGTAGCAAGGCAGAGTTTAAAGCCCGAGGCAAAGCTTTGGAACACCTTCGTCAAGAGACGCTTCATTCCCACATCCCACAATAGCACGGTGGACCGAAAGCGATTGGTGCTCATCCAATCGATCATCAACAAAAGGAGCATCAACGTTGGAGAGATCATCTTACGTGAAATTCACGAATGCGGTAAGAAGGATAGAGGACCATTATATTTCCCTTGTTTGATCACTGGTTTGTGTGTTACCGCAGGTGTACCAATAGAAGACACGGACGAATACACTCCCCAAAGGCGCGGATGGACTAAAGACTTTTGCCACAAAGTTATACAGATCACGCAGGCGGAACCAGTCCAAGCAACGCCCCAGCAGTTCACTTCTAATACTATTATCGAGGCCTAGTATACGACAGACATGCCAGACACTGCCCACACCTCTGCTGCAGCAGACCCGTACCAGGAGATACTGCAAAGGATGGCAGCGATGGATCTTAGGCAACAGAGATACATGGAGTATCAAAGAGACTTTAACGGCACATTAGCCCAAATGATGCTTCATGCTTTTCCAGACCAAGGGGCGCAGTTTCTAGAATTTTCTAGCAATATGTTTGTCACAGTCGCCCCCAACACCGAGACTACACCAGCTCCGGGAGGACCAAGGTCGTTCTTCCACGCGGGCCCTCAACCACAATACCATGTTGTCGGCCATCTAGGGCAGCAGACTCTTTCGCGGCATCATCTGCCAGCAGAAGACCATCAAAGCGGAGGGCAGTCTTCAGCACTCCACCACGATCCCCAATCATCATGGGCAGTCTATCAGCTGAGATAGATGCCTATATGCACCAAAGCTCAATTGCTGCCGGACCGAGTACACACCATACCGGGGCAGCCACAACAATGGAAGGTGGAACGGACATCATGATCACCGAGGAGATGGCCGACGTAGAAGAAGGAGAAGAAGTGGAAGCTTCGATGCAACGAACACCACCCACAAAAGTCGAACCGCCCCGGCAAGCAAAAGATCAACCATCGCCTTCACCAAGAACGAAGCAATCAGCAGCAAGACCAAGGAGAAAAATTGTTACAAGCAGCTCTTCGGAGTCTCTTTAAATTTTTCATATAATTCAATATTAATTGCTGCTGATTTCTTTATCTGTTGCTTATTTCTTTCATATTTTTGTTGCCCGCTATTTTCTTCTGATATAAAGCATTGAGGACAATGTTTGGTTTGAGTTTGGGGTGCAGATTCACTACCGAGGCAGCAATCTACTACCGAGGCCATGCCAAGAAAAGGGAGTATTTAAGTGAAATATTTTTTAAATTTTTATGCTCCCCGCCTTACTTGAATCAATTGCCTATACTTTTGCACTGCTTATCATCAGTATTGCCGTAGTTTATTCTTTAAGGCTATAGAAATCTTTCTCCTTACCATGATTAGGTCCTGTTAAGAATGTTTAACCTTAGGATACTTAAGGATTAAAACTTAGAAGCTTACTATAAGATGATTTTTTTTAAACACTTTTGGGACCTGTTGGATTAGAGGAATTCTTTTAATGAACTTAGGTGATAAAGACTTAGATTTTTGGAAAAGTAACTAGAGGTTCCTATCACCGGCTCTAGGAATTACTCTTCTTCATGCTAGAGGTGCCCGAAATTGGCTCTAGTATGCTATAAGGAATATCAAAAAGAAAGAAGGAATTAGTGAAGAGAAAAACACAATCCTTGAAGTGCCCGAAATTGGCTGAAGAATTGGTTGTTTAGAAAAGAAGAGAACACTTAACCCAATTCTACTTGTCTTGAACTTAGAGTTTATCTAAGAAAGCCTTTAATCAAACTTGTCCACAAAAACGCACACACTCACCAATTCTTATAGTTTGTTTCTAGGTAAAGCCTTGGGTAGCCAAAAGGTTAAGTCTAAAGAATAGACATAGTTATAGTGGGGAGAATAGATGGAAACGTAAGACCAAGAGAGAGTAGAATTTGGCAAATTGATGGTTTGCATTGCTTGAGGACAAGCAATAGTTCGAGTTTGGGGGTGTGATAAGTGCTCAACTCACTATCACTTTTTACACCTTTTATGGGCATTAATCACCGAATATACACCCACTCGGACCAATGCATGTACTTAATGTGATATATTTAGAAGTTAAGCTTATGAAGATAATATTTACAGAAAAGGTAAGTTTTACTGCATTTTTATATCTGTGCAGGAGAAACAAGTGCCGTGACAGCAACATGGCCGAGGCAAGACCTGATGCTGAGGCAGTAGCTGAGAGCAAGGAAGCAAGACTATAGGCGATTGGAAGAGAAAACTCCAAGGGACGTTTCTGGACATAAAGCACATGGATCGGAGCTGGTTAGCATGAGGAAAAGCCCAAGACAAGGTCACGTGGGAAAGCCTCTTAGTTGAATTAAACATGGAAATATTTTAATTATGTACATGACTTGTTCCCTACTCCAAGTTGTATTCTACTTAGGAAAGGTTTGCCCTAGGCCAAGCCTATATAAGACCTAGCCGTACAATATATTAGATATACCTAGAGAGCCGATTCATAGAGTTTACCCTAAGACACTTTGTTTTTCTCTCAAATTATGTTCTAAGCTTTCTTAAGGTTTAGGTGAAGGTTGTTTAGTATTTGTGAGAGGAGATTGTACTTTGTCTTGGTTTCAATGCTATAAAATTATCAAGGTTTGCTTATCCTTTGTCATTCTTTGTTCTTGCATTCAAGCTCGGGAGTGAAGTTTGTGAGTAATCTATTTATCTAGACTCGGGAGAGTTAGATTCACGAAAGGGGTAAGTACGGTGTTTCAATCGCGAAATACTAACTCAGCCTAGGGATAGGTTAAGAGTTTCAACGGCTAAAAGAAGTGTGAGATTGGTTGGTGAGTATAATTGATTCACGCCGGAAGGTATCATCAAGGACTAGTCATCAACAGTACTTCGACTTAGGGATAAGCGAAGTCATCCAAGGACACTTTGCCGAACTTTGGTAAAGTCCACTCACGAGCAAGGGATTGTCGCGGCGGACAGTATCGTCGCTGCCAAGGCAGTAATCTGCAGTGCTGCCGAGACAGTGATATACAATTGCATTGGGCAGAGACAAATCAATCAAATCCACAATACAATGCAATTGGATCCTAACCTCTCTCTTTATTAATCAACTCTCATTCTTTTACTTAGCTGTTTTATTTCAATTTATTTAGTTTCATCCAAACTCAAATCACTTGTGTTTTATTTTATTTCTTTTTACAGAACAAGAAGACAAAGAAGACATATTAAGTATATCAACAAGAAGACAAAGGAGACGATAATCCGATAAATACTTATCACTTATTACTTGCGATGTGTCCACTTGCACTAAACGCGCACTTTTGACACGCGACAGTACTAATATCACAGAAAACTCCGATTGAGTAAATATGTTATTGTCAAATGGAATTTTATTCCATATTTATAGTATATTATACTCGTCAAAGTCACAAAAAGACTAATCGATTTTTAAAGATGTTTGCAGAAATATATTGAGAATATTAGTCAAAGGGATGTTGACTATCTCAATATTAAGAGTATAACTCAAGGCAATAAAAAAATCTTGAAAAAAAATAAATGCATTATCATCCATATTGTACTATAGAAGAATTAGTACAAATTGAAGCTTATGCTATTGTAAACCAGATGTTTACTAATAATTTTATTTAGCATGATCGGTTAGACCATTCTGATTCAATTATGATGCGAAAACTTGTTAACATTTCCTTGTGGTCATTTATTAAATAACTAAGATTTTTTTATGATGATTTTTCATGTGATATTGGCTATGAAAGCAATTTGATTATTCAATCATCAACAACTAAGATAGAGTGTAAATCTATTAATTTTCTAGAACGGATACAAGGTGATATATATGGCTCATACACCTTTCTTATAGTCCATCTAGATACTTTTACGTTTTTTATCGATGCATCGACTAGATGGTTATATGTATCCTTGTTATTAACCTACAACTTGGTGTTTGCGAGGCTACTTGCTCAGTTGATAAAATTACGAGCACATTTTCCAGATTATTTTCTAAAAACAATCATACTTGATAATGTTGATGATATGTAATTTTACATGCAGTATCACCAATTTGCATCAAACCAACAAATGATCATAAGTTCTCCCTGTTACAAATGGTTTTTGGTCAAGAACCAAATATTTCTCATCTTAGATTTTTTTTGTGTACAATATATGTCCGAATTGCTCCACCACAATGCACAAAGATGAGTTTTATTGGAAATATATATCAGATTTAAATATCTTGAGCTTCTGATAGGGAATTTATTTACAATCCGATATATTGACTATCATTTTAATGAGTCAGCTTACCCAACATTAGGGGAGAAAATAAATAGCTGGAGAAACAAATAAGTTAGAATGAATTATCATTTTTCTCTTTTTGATCCACATACTACAGAATGGGAACTATAAGTACAATGGATAATTCATTTAGTAATTCAATTGTCAGATGATTTTGTTGACCCTTAAAGAGTGGCTAAGTCACGTATACCAACTATGAATGCTCCAATTAAGTTTGATGTTCTAGAAGGACAAACTCTAGTTGCTAATGAGTCTAACTTACACTTTAAGCGTAGTAGACAAGTAAGTTCCAAATATAAGAAATCCTCGAAAAAAAGGAGCTATATTTTATGATGGTTTGATCAATGAATCAATGAATTATGAAAATCTCAAAAAGAGATTAAAAGGTCTCCATCAGATACATTGACATGAATCATGTATCTGATAATAAAGAGATCTCAATAGATTATGTCATGTTTGATAATAAGTAGAATTGAAATTAAATCGACGTCGATAATATATTTACATGCAATATAGCACTAGAGATTTTATTTGATGATGTGGATCATGAATCATTATCAATTGGACAATGTAAACAAAGAAATGATTGGCCAGCATGAAAGAGGCAATTGAGGCGAAACTAAAATATCTTTCGAAAAGAAAGTATTTGGGTCTATAGCTCGTACATTAAAATGTGTAAAGCTCGTGGATATAAATGAGCCTTTGTGAGAAAGAGAAATTAAAAGGGTAAATCATGATATATAAGCTCATTTGGTTGCAGAATGATTCTCACAAAGACATGAAATTGATTATGAGAAAAATATATTCCTCGGTGTTGAATGCAACTACTTTTAAATTTTGATTAGCTTGGAAATAAATAAAATTATTCAGTTTCTGCCTAATGGATATTGTTACATCCTATTTGAATGGACCTATTGACAATAATATTTACATAAAACTTTCGAAAAAATTTAGATTGTCATAAGCAGTTAATTCAAGTTCTCGAGAACATTATTCAATCATATTAAATATATCTTTTTATGGTTTGAAACAATTTAGTCTTATTTGGTATAATCGCTTCATTGAATACTTATTAGAATAATGTTATATGAATTATTTAATTTCCCTGAGTATTTTTATTAAGAGATTTAACTCTGAATTTTTATTGTTGTATATGTCGATGATTTGAATATCGTTGAGACTCGTGAAGAGATCTCCTCAAATCCTTGTGCATCAATCGACATACAGAAAAAATGTTTAAAGAGACTTTACATGCATAACGCATATTCATTGATCACCCTTATGTTTGCTATGTCTCTTAATGTAAACAATCCATTCCACCCACGAGAAAAAGGTAACGATATTCTTAGTCTAAAAGCACAATATATACATTATTTGATCTGGAAGCATTGTATCTTAACTGGTTTAGAAATATAATTTAAGTGCTAAGAGATCATAACCTTTAAATAATTGTTATGCATAAGGAGAGTCGAAATATGTGTTTGACTAAACATATCCTGAAGATATGTGAATTTCTTTTGCAAGATAAGATGCAAGCTAACTTGTGTAAAAATAATGCAAAATTTATATCTCAAGGTGAATATATCAAATGTGATAAAACGAAACATATTTTTTTTAAAGTTTCGTCCTTCATGATTTTCAGAAGAATCGTATTAAATGAATCATTTCAAGTAATAATTTGAAAGATTTATCCACTAATGCATAATCTATTTCAGTATTTGAAGATTGTATTTAATATTGAATTATAAAGATTCAAAGATCTTATGTGATATTTTCATGAGATGGAGTAAATACGCGTTACAGTCTTTTTCCCTTAACCGAGGTTTTGTCTCAATAGGTTTTCTTGGTAAGGTTTTTAATGAGACAACATATTATACGTATAAAAGATGTATGCTCTTTTTCCTTCACTAGGAATTTTTTTCCCACAAAATTTTTATCTTAGAGTTTAATATCTATTGAAATTAGGATTTCATCTTATACCTATAAATGTAGACTTTTGGAAAAAATATTGTACACAACCCTACTTTAAAAATATAATATAAATCTCTAATAATACTTTATCACAACACTTTAAGATAGGAGAACAAAAATAAGAGACAAAAGAGAGATTTGTATTATATTCTCAAAGTAGGGTTATATATAATACTTTATCTAAAAGTTTATATTTATAAGCATAAGATAGAAACCCTAATTACAATAAGTATTAAACTCTAATAATAAAACTCATTAAAGTTTAACTTAATATATAGATATCCACCATAAATAAAAATATTCATAACAAATTATATCACATAATACATTTATACTTAAACTAATTAGATACCAACAACTTTATAATTAAATATAAAATCTATTGATTTCATAACAACACTTTTTCAAGTTTATTTAATAATATAATAAAATATAATTAAACTTAAATATTAAAATAAAAGACTTTATTTTAATTTTAAGTTCCTTAAAAACTATTATTATACTTTAATCACCCCTTATTTTTAATATAGTTTAATAATAAAAATTTTAATTTTAATTAATTTAAATAATTGTTATTTTAATGTAATTAACCAATGGGTCCTACCTCCCTGAACCGTCGTCCCTACTGCCAGGCCCAGGACAACTCTACATATCATTTATGATTTTATATAATGATATTTTTTCTTATTTTTAAAAGATAATCTTCACTTATCAAATATCCATTTATCTAGACTATAAATACCCCTAGAATCAAAGACGAAAGGGGTGACCTTTACAAACTTTCCACAAGGTATATCACATCCATTCTACACTAAACCCTCTCCTACTTAAAATGACTCCAGCCATCAACTATACACTATTCACAGACCTCAGACCCACGCCAACAAGAATAAACCACCTAACTCATAAACACCATGATTTTTCGTGACTCTCAGTTCATCTGATGACAAATGAACCACCCTTCAACATCCTCATAATCGACATCAACATTAATAATTTAAAATCAACATAATATTACAACACAAACATTGTGAAAAATAGTAAAGCCCGTACAGATAGAAACTATAAAAACTTGAAGGGAAGCAGAGGGTGATCTGGCAATCTAGGCAGGTCAAACTTCACCCCAAATGCAGTTGTTCATATATGTTCTCCCATAACACAATTGCAAAAAAATGAGATCAGGTTCAATCATATTTCTACAATTTCTCGTATGGAAAAATATTCACCCAAAACAATTATTCATTTATCTGGCCTTTAAAGCATAAAACTGTACACATTATTGTTGCCGCCAGACCCTCCTACATTGAGTCTTGGTATGCAGTTATCAAAAAATGTCTAACATTCAACCCATAACATTAATAGAAACCTTAACAGAAAACACTATAAGAAAAACACCATAGATGCAGACAAATTTGCAAATGCGAAACCTTTACATGTAAAGTTTATATGTCAAGATATAGTTTAAACCCAGCAATGCTCAGAAGATGCGTAACTAATCAAAAGCTAACTTCATAAGTCCAGACATAGTTGAAGCAAATTCATCATTGCATTAAATTAGTAAATAATTTAAACAATCTTCAAACTAGAAGAAATAAGCTTGAGACATCTAAAGATCAGAAAAACTACAATCAAATTCTGGGGTTTAATTTTAAAACTTTATAAGCAAAATCCATAATTGAAACAGATGTTTGATTTGCTGAAAAGAACAAAAGCAAAGGCATCAGATAATAAGCGGAGTTTATTAGTCCACACAAAGAATTCAGTGTATAGGATAAGAATCGTTGCATCATATGCCTTTAACTTTAAAATCCAAACAACAAAAATTCAGGAAAAACACACACAAAAGAATTGGCATCAGAATATCAATAAGCGAAATTAAAATCTACAGTGTTCTTCAGAGTGTAGGATAAAATAAAAATTCATCCCTTGCCAACATTAAAAAATTACTACATGCATCTAAAAACATGACTGAAGGCAACGATTTTCTTTTAATAAAACGAAGATCAATATCGGTAAGTCCATTTGACACCAAGGCAAAGCAAGGATATGCAATGGGCTGGTAAGCTAACCTTTCATTGTTCCCATCAGTTATATCTCCTTTCGCATTCAATTTGCCAGAAAAGGGGAGAGGGTAAACAGATGCAACCAAAAAAATTAAAGCCTAAGATAGAAATTTGAAGGAACGATTTATGACTAACGACAATCAATTGAATGAACGAAGCGAATTACAAAGAATAATACCCACAAAGTAGAACACCGAGAGAAATGGTTATGAAATCCTTGTTGGAGGCGGAGAGTTGAGAGAGAGATGAGGGGGTTAAGTCGTTTAAATAGGGTTCGTAGTATTTAGGGTTTTGTATTTTAGGAATTTTATTTCGCTGCTGTTTGAGTTAGCGTGAGCGGCGCTTTTTATTTGGGCCTTTCGGGGAGTGGCTTTCACCTAATAAAAAATAATTGATTTAAATTAATCATAATTTATAAATCAATCGAATCTATTAAATGATAAATGAGCATTAGGGTTGGACGTTAACATGTTAATTAAATTTAGATAAACAAAAATTAATTACATAAATATAATTCAAACTGGTCGGATATTTTTTTAATAAAAAATTAGACTCAAGTTGGTTTATTAAAAAATAAAATCGAATTAAATCTTATTCAAGTTCAGGGTGAAAATTTAGTAATTTGAGGTACACTTGATGGCTATATTCATTAAGAAAATATTTTATAAAGAATTCATTAAAAAATATCTTATAAGACACAAATTTAAATTATCTTATTTAAAATACATATTATTATTTTAAATAAACGATTATTATTTTATAATCACTTTACATTATTAAATTTTTTTTTACGAAAAATTAAAACTTGAAAACTCAGTAACTAAATAAAAAGGCTGGGATATCTCAAGGCTTAAACTTCTGTCGAGGTCATGTAAAGCCCCATAATGAAAACTCAGTAGCGTTAAATAATATGGAGAGACTTATTTTTTGAGCGTTACAACTCTCCTCACTTAAGAAATTTCTTCCTCGAAATTACCTAATAAAAACAGATAATAAGGAAGCTACTTACCAAAAATGGTTGAGGCCGATGTCAACGACATGGAACCGGATTTGAATTGTATGTGGGGCTTGGAATGGAAATGCATGATGTTGCATGTCTTTAGAAAGATGATGTTGTATGCGATTTTGATAAGTATGTGCTTAATGGACAGCTGGTTGGCATTATCAGAGATCTTTTGACAACCATGTATGTTTCAGCTTAAGTGTTTTAGTTTGTAAGAGTGATCAAACTTTTTTCATGGCTTTTTCACCCCATAAATTACCTAAAGTTGTGTTTCACCATTGCATAAACATTAATACAACCTGTTATTCCTTTCTCCACAGATCATATACACTACACCAAAACATGTTTCCGGCGGCGTTAATTGCGGCGTTTTTATAATAAACGCCACAATATATATTACATATATTGACGTATTCAAGCAAACGCTGCACAAAGTAATTATTAGTGACGTTTTATACATAAACGCCGCAGTAGGTATATTATTACCGGCGCTTTTGAATAAACGCCGCAGAAAACATCTATAGTTGTGGCATTTATTAAGCAAACGCCGCAATAGGTATGATAGTACTAGCGTTTTTCACAAACGCCGCAAGAAACATGTACATCTGTGGCGTTTGTTAGACAAACGCTGCAATAGGTTTGACTATACCGGCGTTTTTTTGTACAAACGCCGCAAGGTTAGAATTCTGTTAGTAGACTCGATCGTTTTGAAGTCATCCCTTTTCCCCCAAATTATCGAAACCTTTCAGAACCCTAACCATCGCATCTCCTTCTGCCAGGCTCGGTTAAACCATCCTTTCACCGGCGTTTTCCTTCCACCGGAGACGTCCTTTCCCCGGTGTTTTCTTTCCACCGGCGTCTTCCGTCCGCAACCCTCCCCTCTTCCTCCTCCACCGTAGTTCACACATCCAGGTAACATCTACCATTTTAATTTTTTTGAAATTGCACAGTTCACAGCACCGTAAATTATGAAATTTCATGTATGACATTGAAATTACATTGCTTCATATTAGCGTAGGATTTTCTCTGTGTAAATTTACTTGATTCATATAGTTGTTTAGGATATTACCGTAAATTTCATGAAATTTCATATAATTGTTTAGGATTTTGCTACTTTAAGAGAAAAACATAGAGCAAAAAGATCCCAAGAAAAAATAATCAAAGACTGGTAAAAGCTCTAGATTTTTTTGTTTTTCCTGTTGGATATTGTCAAAGACTCAAAGGGACTAAGTGAGAGTGAGAGGAACTGGTTCGATATGAGTATTGTTGTTGGCTTTCCGCAATTAATAGGATAGTTTCTACTGGAGATTTTGGAGAATTATTGACCTCTGTTTTGTTGCCGGGGGGAAGTAAACAGGAAGAAGGAGCTTTGGTTGGAAGTGGTCAAAATTTGATTCTAGTCCCTCTAGTATGTTTGAAATTGAATTTAGCCCCTGCATATAAATTTGATAAAATTCTATCCTCTAATGTAGTAAATTTGATAAAATTATTTTGATAATTTTAAAAAGATTATAGGTTCCTAAAAGATTAATGAACCAAAAGATTTTAAAAAGAGCAAGGGTTTAGTTGCAATAATTTTAAAATTATTTGGATGTAAAACGTAATTAACCATCAAGTTGAGAGCAATTACCTCACTTCTGGATTTAAGTATTTGAATTTGAAAAAAAAATTAATACATATAAATTTTAGTTTATATATGATTTTAAGATTTAGAATTTAAAATATACGAGTCTAATATTTAAGGTTTAATTTTTATCATCAAAGTTTAAAATTTAAATTTTATAATATATTTTTATATTATTAAAATATATTACTTCTAAATAATATAAGAAGAAAAGGGTTATGAAGAGATTTGGCTTCCAAAATTTCCATAACAATCACACAAAATACACCAGACCATATATTCATAACAAATTGTAATCCGCAGCCTTGTCTTATTCGGCAGTCCATGTGAGTTCAGGCACATGCAAAGAACATGAAGCCTGATAATGAATTTTTAATTATCCATTATGTTTCGGTTAAAGACGAAATTAGATGTGTTCTTGGCCAAAAACAAAAATGAGCTAGTTTGTGATTTTAAGGTTAAGGGAAGTTGGCTGGAAAGATCTTATGTAGTTTATATTGGAAATTCATCAACTTGACTTCAATCCAAAGATGATAATAAGTTTACCTTTAGTAGTAGGAAGTTGAAAAGCTATATTTACAATAGTTTTCTATTAGTAGAAGAAGAAAAAAAACTTTAATGGCTTCACACGGAACGACCTATTGTGCCCATTCCAACAACATTATTAGATATTGAAACGAAGTTGAACTCTAGATTAACTTGGTAGATATTGAATCTTTATCCGTTGAATTTAGTCAAGTGGTGCATGATTTGAACTTGAACTTGAACTTTAGTTATTATTATCTTTGCACTAATTTATTTAAGTCTCATGGAAAGAAACATAATTATATTTACATAAATAATTACTACTTTGGATTCTTTCAAGAGTTGTGGTTCATGCTTGAGTTCTCAAATGACACTTGTTGCTATTAGGTTCGATAGATTGTTTATTCCTAGATTCATTAGATTGTTTATTAAGTTTATGATTTTAACATTTAAATGTATATTACAGAAATTTAAAATGGATAGGAGTTGGATGGATATGTCAAGGGTAAGCGTTGGCTACCGAAATGGAGTAGAAACTTTTCTAAATATAGCTTTTGCGAATGCAAGCCAAGAGAATATGATTCTTTTCCCTTGTAAGAAGTGTGTTAATATTAATTGGCATAGTTGTGAAGTTGTCCATGAGCATTTAATTGTTGATAGTTTTGTTCGAAGCTGTAGAAATGGGTATTACATGGAGAGTTGGCGCCTCGTTGTTCTTCTTCGAGGAGTAATGTGTCATTTCCTCCTAATTCTGATTGTCGATCTGTTAGAGAAGATGGCATTGAGGGTATGTTGCGAGATACATTTAATATGCATGATTATCAAGAATCTGTTAGAGAAGATTGTGATATTGGTGTTGAGCATTTTACCGAGATGAGAAGAAACGAATGTGATGAAGAGCCAAATGGAGACGCAACAAACTTTTATAATTTACTTGATGAAATGAATGAACCACTTTATGAGGGATCGGAAAATTCAAAACTCTCATTTTGCATTCGTCTTTTCCACTTAAAACGCTTGAGAGGATGGACCGGTAAATCTTTTACGCAATTATTAGAGTTTTTAAGAGAAATGTTTCATTCTGCAAAAATTCCTCAATCTGGCAAAGATATGAAGAAAACGATCAAAGATTTGGGCCTTGGATATGAAAAAATTCACAGTTGCCCAAATGATTGCATGTTGTATTGGGGTGATAAAAAAAGCCAGGAGTCATGTCATGTATGCGGTAAATCTCGGTGAATGAATGTGGACGCAGAAAATGTGAGTGAGGAAGTAGTGGAAGTACAATCAAGAAAAAAACCAGTCAAGATTCTGCGATATTTTCCTCTCATACCTAGGCTTCAAAGTTTATTTATGTCTTCAAAGACTACTGAGTCTATGAGGTGGCATTATGATGGACGAATCGATGATGGATTATTAAGGCATCCTGCGAGTTGTTTAGCTTGGAAGTCCTTTGACCAAAAATTTTCATGTTTTGCAGGAGACCCTCGAAATGTTATGCTCGGACTAGCATCTGATGGGTTTAATCCTTTCAAAATCATGAGCACTTCGTATAGTACTTGGCCTGTTTTACTTATTCCTTATAATTTACCACCGTGGATTTGCATGAAACAATCGTCTTTCATCTTATCCATGATAATCCCTGGTGAGAAAGGCCCTAGAAATGATATTGACATCTATATGCAACCCCTGATTGAAGAGTTGAAACAATTATGGGTGGGTATCGAAACATATGATGTGTTTAAGAAGGAGAACTTTAATTTGCGTGCGGCTTTGTTGTGGACTATTAATGATTTTCCTGCTTATGCAAATTTATCTGGGTGGAGTACCAGAGGTCGTTATGCTTGTCCTTGTTGTGCTGCTCAGACATGTTCAAAGTGGTTGTATAATGGAAAAAAGTTTGCTTATATGGGGCATCGACGATGGTTAGATGAAAATCATAGATTCAGATATCAAAAGAATATGTTTGATGGAACTGAAGAGTTTAGAAGTGCTCCTGAACAAACCATCGAGTCTGATATTTTGTCAATGTTGAAAGATACGAAGTTCACTTACGGAAAGAAGAATCAATGACCACCAAACCAACAATCAAAGAAAAAGATAAAAGAGGTGTACGAAGGTGATACTGAGCAGCTTAGTGATTGATAACTCTGCAAAAAGGCTATATTTTAGGCCTTTTTACTTAAGTTATTGAGCGCCCTTAGGCTCATATAGGATCATGTAGTTGCATTTAGGGTCATAACATTGCATATAGTCTTTTGGTTATGCCTTAGCATTTTCATATGGTAATAGGTGCTATTTCACGACAAAGGTAGTTGTTTTTAGTGGTGTTGTGTAGGGAAGTAGAAACGAAAGTTGAGGCAAATTGTCATGGCATTTGCAGCAGGATAGAAAAAGAAAAATGCCATGGCAAAGCTAGAGAACTCCTGGGCTGAGCTAAACGACAAAGAGATATTTTGATAAGAGTGTCAACTGGTGCTACCACAGCCGTTCGGGACCACTACAGCTGGCTACAGCCACCTCAGTAAGGGACCACTGCCATATTGCCTGTATGCGAGCCACCTGGGTAGGGGACCACTGTCACCTCTGCCAGTCCTGCAGAAATGCCAGGACAAAATGAGGGCAGAAATGGACTTTTACACATCTTTTAGGGTTTTTCACCCTCTTTAAAAGACATGGTGACCTACACAAAAAGAGAGGTTTTTTAGAGGAACAACCAGAAAAGAGAGACATTTGAGGCGGTCTTTGCGGCGGCGGAAAGCTTCCACCTTTCTCCTCCAAACTCCGGCCAAGAGGACCTCCATTGATAGAGCTCGAAGGGAGTGGTGTGCTAGGCACCCGAGAGGGGCTAGCACACCAAGGCGTCCCATGGTGGTTGAAGAGCCGGCGGTAGTGCACACCGAGGGTGTCTTCTAGTCCTCCTTCCTTGCTTTATGTCGCGTGTCAAAAGTGCGCGTTTAGTGCAAGTGGAAACATCGAAAGTAATAAGTGATAAGTAATTATCGGATTATCGTCTCCACAGGGACTGGTAGACTTAATATGTCTTCTTCACCTTCTTGTTCTGTAGAAAAGTAAAAACACAAGTGAATTGAGTTGGTTTATCTAAACTAAAATAACTAAACAAAAATAAAGAGATTTAATAATAGAGAAAGATGGGTCAGGATCCAGTTGCGTTGTATTGTGGATTTGATTGACTTGTCTCTGCTCAATGCAATTGTATATCACTGCCTCGACAGCACTGCAGTTTACTACCTTGGCAGCGACGATACTTGTCCGCCGCGGTAATCCCTTGCTCGTGGTTGGACTTTACCAAAGTTCGACAAAGTATCCTTGAATGACTCCGCTTATCCCTAAGTCAGAGTGTTGTTGATGACTAGTCCTTGATGATACCTCCCGGCGTGAACCAATTATACTCACCAACCAATCTCACACTTCTTTTAGCCGCTGAAACTCTTAACCTATCCCTAGGCCGAGTTAGTATTTCGCGATTGAAACACCGTACTTACCCCTTTCATGAATCTAACTCTCTCGAGCTTAGATAAATGGATTACTCACAAACTTCCCTCACGGGCTTGAATCCAAGAACAAGGAATAACAAAGGATAAGCAAACCTTGATAATTTTATTGCAGTGAAAACAAAGACGAAGTACAATCTCCTCTCACATATACTCGACAACCTTCACCTAATCCCTAAGAAGGTTTAGAACATAATGGAGAGAAAGAAGATAAGTATAGAATTCGGCTCTCTCTCCCTAGATATTCCATGTCTAGTACATTAGATGGCTAGGTCTTTATATAGGCTAGACCTAGGGCAAACCTTTCCTAAGTAGAATACAACTTGGAGTAGGGAACAAGTCAAGTACATAATTAAAATATTTCCAAGTTTAATTCGGCTAAGGGGGCTTTCCCGCGTGGTCTTTTCTTGGGCTTTTCCTCATGCTAGCCAGCTCCGATCCATGGGCTTTAAGTCCAAACACGTCCCTTGGATTTTTATCTTTCCATCGCCTACAGTCTTGCTTCTTGTCTTTTTGCTGCTGCCTCGGCATCAGGTCCTGCCTCGGCCTTGTCGCTGCCGCGGCACTGGTTCTCCTGCACAGATATAAAAATGCAGTAAAACGTGTCTTTTCTGTAAATATTAACTCTGTAAGTATAACTTCTGAATATATCACATTGAGTATATGCATTGGTCTGATTGGGTGTATATTTGGTGATTAATGCCCATAAAAAGAGTAAAAAGTGATAGTGAGTTGAGCACTTATCACACCCCCAAACTCGAACTATTGCTTGTCCTCAAGAAATGCAAACCATCAATTTGCCGAACTCTACTCTCTCTTGGTCTTACATGTCCATCTATTCTCCCTACCATAACTAGGCCTATTCTTAAGCCTTAACTTTTTGGTTACCCAAGGGTTTATCTAGAAACAAACTCCAACCAAGGGGACCTCCATTGATAGAGCTCGAAGGGAGTGGTGTGCTAGGCACCCGAGAGGGGCTAGCACACCAAGGCGTCCCATGGTGGTTGAAGAGCCGGCGGCAGTGCACACCGAGGGTGTCTTCTAGTCCTCCTTCCTTGCTTTACTTTGTTTATCTTTTCATGAGGATGATTGTTAGATGTTTAAGATTTATGTGGATGATTTATCTTAACATTTAGCCCCACCATGTAGCTTTGTTTCGGTGGTTGTTTTTATGGATGACTATGTTTTATTTCTATTTAATATATTGCCTACTAAGTTTTTGTATATTTGCTTTGCTCATTGTTGGTAATTATTTAAGCATTGTAAGAGGCACGAGAGTGTCCCGTGTTTAGGTACATGTTAGAGCACTCGAGAGAGGCGTAACTATAGATCCTTATATCATCCGAGAGGAGCTAAGGGAGGATCTACGTGAGCAATGGGTTCTAGACTGAAAATAGGGCCTAGTTGGATCCTAGAGCACTCGAGAGAGGCGTAGGTGAAGGCTTCAACGACTAAAAGAAGTGTGCTTTACCGATAGACTAAGGTGTCATTCGCGTGACAGGCGAAAATACCATGGCATTTCAGAATATCAGGTTCCTATGACTCGAGAGAGCGGGAACACTTTAGAAACCTTTTTCGAGTAGGTATACACCGTAGTGGATATATGTTAGGTAGGGGTAAGGGGTAGGAAGCCATAGAAGCCACCATCAGACATTCCTGAGAGAGTTCATCAATAGAGGAGAAGTTCAATATATTATTTAACGTGTTCCTGCATTCTGTTTTTGCCTCCGCATTTACAACTTACTTTCATTGTTTTGCTTGTTACTCAGCGATCTCTCTGCTATTCACTCACACACCACCTCCACACATTCACCTTGCCATCATCATCCATACCATTTTGCCTTGGCATGTTTTAGTTGCTTGCATTCTAGAATTGTCATAGCATTTCCATTTTACACCTTCACCGTACATAACCATTTTCTCTTGTTTATATCTTTACCTTTGTTTTCCTTTTTAGTTTGTGACAACCCTTTTTGTCTTGGAAAATTTGACTGCATGCTTTACATAGATCCTCGTGGGAACGATACTCACTCACCCTATTATTACTTGTATGACTGTGTATACTTGCACATATATGTGTGTTCACATACATCATTTATAACACTACACAGAACACACCAAGTTTTTGACGTCGTTGCCGGGGATCTATCTATCTATCTATCTATCATCTAGAGTAAAGTTTGTCATTTTGTCTTGATATTTTTGTTTTGCTTAGTTTATTTTTGTTAGTTCTATTTTACTTGTTTTATTTGTTTTTCTTTTCAGTGCATGTCCAGACGGTCTACTGACGGACCTCTCTATCCTATAGTGCCTGAAATTGAGCGTTTGTTTCGTCAAAGAAGGCGTACTCAGCGTAGAGACATGGACCCACCACTAGTTCAAGACCCAGTAGTTCAAAATGCCGGGGCAAATCAGCATGTTGCTGCACTTCGACCGAGAGCTATTAGGGATCATTTAAATCCCATCTTGGATGATCTTAATCCTGGCACCGTGGCACCAGAAATTACAGCTACACATTTCGAACTTATGCCAGTTATGTTCAACATGCTTAACTCGATTGGGCAATTTGGAGGAATGGCGCATGAAGATGCAAGGCAACATATCAGGGTATTTTTAGAAGTTTGTGACTCATTCCGTCAACAAGGAGTTCATGAGGATGTGTTGAAGCTCAAGTTATTTCCTTATTCTCTATGTGGTTGAGCAAGGGGATGGTTGAGTGGAGTACCATCCGGATCGATAGAGTCATGTACTGATCTATGCAAAAGCTTTTTGCTACGGTATAATCCTCCGAATCTCAATACTCAACTTAGAAGTGACATTTCTTCTTTTCGACAAGGTGACGACGAGTCGATGTGCGAATGTTGGGATCGATATAAGGGACTGCTGTGCAAGTGTACAAATCATGGATTTCAAGATTGGACTCAAGTTGTGATGTTTTACAACGGAGTCAATGCACCAACTAGGATGATGCTAGATGCCTCGGCAAATGGAACTTTGTTAGACAAATCACCCAAGGAGGCATTTGATATTCTTTATAGAATTGCCAACAATAACTATCAATTTCCTTCTACGAGACTTGGAACCGGGAGGAAGGCACAAGGGACATTTGATCTTGATGTGAAAGACTCATTATCCGCCCAACTCTCAGCTATCACCAACATGTTGAAGAGCATTCAACGTTCCAATGAAGTAAAGGAAGTAAAGATGGCTAGTTCAGCATGTCTATTATGTCATGGCAATCATCACGAGAGTGAGTGCCCAAGAAGCCATGAAACAGCCAACTATGTGAGCAATTTCAACCGAAGCAACAACAATCCCTACTCGAACATCTACAATCCAAGATAGAGACAACATCCGAATTTTTCATGGGGAAACCAAGGACCCAGCAATCCTAATTCCCCAGCGCGGAACCAAAATCAGCATGAGCCCAAAAATTTTCAACCGAATATGCCCTGGCATAATCAGAGCAAGGGGGCTGCATCATCATCTAATACTAGTTCTTTGGAGGCAACTATGCAAGATTTTATTCTAAGTACCAAGACGATGCTTCAAGAGCATACAACTGCCATCAAGAACCAAGGTACTCTATTGCAAAGCCACAGTGCTTCGTTGCGAAATCTGGAGAGTCAGGTTGGCCAAATTACCACGACATTGCAAGAACGTCAGCTTGGACGTTTGCCGAGTGATACTGAAGTCACTAAGCCGCATGATAAAGAGCATTGTAGCGCGATCACACTCAAAAGTGGTACTCAACTTAATCAGCAAGATAAGTTTGGGGGGAAGAAGTCTGATGATTCCCTACCAGAACCTGTGCAAGAAGAAATGTCTGAGCAAAATCTCGAGGAAAAGGACCAGGAGGAAGGTTTGACAAAGGAACCTGCCGATGGAGCGAGCAAAAATGCCACGGCAAAACCAGTTCCTACACCACCTGTGGAAGAAGTTCAACCCCCACCACCCTTTCCCCAGAGACTGAAGAAGCACAATGATGAAGTTCAATTTAAGAAGTTTTTGAAAAAGTTGGATCAGCTATATATAAATGTCCCACTATTGGAGGCAATTGAATAGATGCCCACCTACGCTAAATTTTTGAAGGAGATAGTCACGAAGAAGTGTAAAGTGAAGAAGTTCGAGACAATTACTACGACAAAAGAATATTGCTCTGCTTTGAGTAATCTACCACCAAAGAAGAAGGATCCAGGCAGCTTGATTATTCCCTGTGCCATTCGAGAAAAGTTTTTTGGGAAAGCACTCTGTGATCTTGGATCGAGTGTAAATCTGATGCCCAAGTCAATTTTCGTGAAGCTTGGCATGGGAAATGCGAGGCCCACATCCGTCATATTGCAGCTAGCCGATCGTTCCCATGTGAGACCCGAGGGGAAGATCGAAGGTGTCATAGTGAGGGTGGACAAGTTCGTTTTTCCAGCCGATTTCCTCATACTTGATTGCGAGGATGATGCTAATACACCCATCATCTTAGGGAGGCCTTTCCTAGCAATCGGTCGCATTCTCATTGATTGTGAGAAGGGTGAGCTTACATTGCGAGTAGCAAATCAAAGATTGACCGTGAACATCAACAATTCTCTCAAGTACATGGATGATTCTGAAGAATGCCGGAGCATTTTGGAAGCATATTATGAGCAATCTAATAAAGCTAATCAATTTTGGAGGAGCGTCAGTCTAGTCTGCTGATAGCTAGAAGCAATTCAAGCTTTGAACCTCTTGATTTCGAGGAATTCAGTCCTCCTAAGCCTTCATTACTCGATGCACCGAAGCTGGAACTAAAAATTTTGCCACAACATTTGAAATATGCTTATCTGGGTAAAGACGAGACCCTGCCTGTTATTATTTCTGCGAACTTAAACGTTGATCAAGAGAGAAGTCTACTTGCTATTTTGTCACAGCATAAACGAGCAATAGGATGGACCATGGCAGACTTAAAGGGAATTAGTCCTACCATCTGTATGCATAAGATACTTCTGCAAGAATGTCATGGCAAATCCGTTGAGCCACAACGTAGACTCAACCCCATCATGAAGCAAGTTGTTATGAAGGAGATTCTTAAATGGCTTGATGCTGGAGTAATTTACCCAATATCGGAAAGTTCATGGGTAAGCCCGGTTCAGTGTGTACCAAAGAAAGGAGGCACGACCGTGGTGAGCAATGAGGACAATGAGCTATTGCCGACGCAAGTAGTGACCGGACGGAGGATTTGTATGGACTATCATAAGCTCAACAAAGCTACGAAGAAGGACCACTTTCCTCTACCCTTCATCGACCAAATGTTAGATCGCTTGGCAGGCAAAGCTTACTATTGTTTCTTGGATGGATATTCGGGTTATAATCAAATAGCTATCGCACCGGAGGACCAAGAGAAGACCACTTTCACTTGTCCTTATGGCACTTACGCTTTTCGAAGGATGCCCTTTGGATTGTGTAATGCTCCGACAACTTTCCAGCGCTGCATGCAAGCTATCTTCTCCGATATGGTTGAAGACTCTCTTGATATTTTTATGGATGACTTTTCTGTTTCTGGAGACAGTTTCCAGAAATGTCTTGGCAATTTAGCAAAGGTCCTGAAGCGATGTGAAGAGGCTGACCTTGTGCTGAATTGGGAGAAATGTCACTTCATGGTGACGGAAGGTATTGTGTTGGGCCATAAGATCTCACACAAAGGCATTGAGGTAGACAGAGCTAAAATCGAGGTGATCGAGAAGCTATCACCACCGACAAATGTCAAGGGCATAAGAGGTTTTCTTGGACATGTTGGATTCTACCGGAGATTCATCAAGGATTTCTCCAAGATCTCCAAGCCCTTGTGCATGTTGTTGCAGCAGAACCAGCCTTTTGTGTTCGATCAAAAATGTCATGGCGCTTTCACAGAGCTGAAGCAAAGCCTGATCACTGCACCAATTGTTGTTCCCCCATATTGGACACTACCGTTCGAGCTGATGTGCGACGCGAGCGACTACGCCGTGGGAGCAGTCTTGGGGCAACGTCGAGGTAAAATTTTTCATGTTGTTTATTATGCTAGCCGTACTTTAAATGATGCACAACTTAACTATACTACCACCGAGAAAGAGCTACTTGCTGTGGTATTTGCATTTGACAAGTTTAGGTCATACTTGATAGGCACTAAGGTCATTGTTCACACCGATCACTCAGCAATTAAGTACTTAGTGACTAAAAAGGATGCCAAACCTAGGCTCATTAGATGGATACTGCTGTTGCAAGAATTTGATTTAGAAGTGGTAGATAGGAAAGGCACCGAGAACCAAGTTGCTGATCATCTTTCTAGGCTAGAAGATAACCTGGAATGTCATGACAAAATTGATATACACGATGAATTTCCTTATGAGAAATTTCCTTATGAGAAAATTCTTTATGTCACGGCAATTCCGTGGTACGCTGACCTTGCTAATTTTCTCGTTAGTGGTATTTTGCCTTTTGACATGACTAGCCAAGGAAGGAAGAAATTTAGACATGACGCGCGGTTATTTTTCTGGGATGAACCGTATCTGTTCAAGCATTGTGCCGATCAAATCATCCGAAGATGTGTGCCGGAAGAAGAGCAACGTGATATTCTGCATCACTGTCACACAGGCCCATGTGGAGGTCACTTTGGAGGGATGAGGACTGCTGCAAAAGTCCTCCAATCATGTTTCTATTGGCCTACATTATTCAAAGATGCCCAGGCATTTTACCAAGCCTACGACCGATGTCAGAGAACTGGGAACATTTCCAGACGGCATGAAATGCCACGACAAAATATATTGGAGGTCGAGTTATTTGACGTATGGGGCATAGACTTTATGGGACCATTTCCATCCTCATTTGGAGATCTGTACATCCTTTTGGCGGTAGACTATGTGTCTAAATGGGTTGAAGCCATTGCAACACCAAGGAACGATGCAAAGACAATGCTTAAATTTCTGCATAAGCACATTTTCACAAGATTTGGTGTGCCAAGGGCTATCATCAGTGATGAAGGTACCCATTTTGACAACAAGTTAATTGCCAAGGCATTACAAAGATATGGGGTACGACAAAAAATTGCCACGGCATATCATCCCTAGAAAAATGGGCAAGCCGAGGTTTCCAACCGTGAAATCAAGCAAATTTTGGAAAAAGTGGTGAATCTGAGAAGGAAAGATTGGTCACTAAAGCTTGATGAGGCGTTGTGGGCGTACTGAACAGCTTTCAAAACCCCACTAGGGATGTCTCCATTTAAGCTAGTCTATGGCAAAGCATGTCACCTCTCGGTCGAACTAGAGCATAGGGCTTATTAGGCAATCAAGAAACTCAATTGGGACGCCGATTTAGCTGGTGAGAGAAGACTTCTAGAGTTGAATGAGATGGAGGAATTCAGGACCCAAGCTTATGAGAATGCTAAACTCTACAAGGAGCGAACTAAGCGATGACATGATCAAGCGATTTTGCCACGGCATTTTCATGCGGGACAACAGGTGCTCCTTGATAAGTGCTCAACACACTATCACTTTTTACTCCTTTTCTGGGCATTAATCATCAAATATACACCCACTCGGACCAATGCATGTGCTTAATGTGATATATTTAGAAGTTATGCTCATATAGATAATATTTATAGAAAAAGGCACGTTTTATTGCGTTTTCATATCTGTGCAGGAGAACCAGTGCCGCGGCAGTAACAAGGCCGAGGCAGGACCTGATGCCGAGGCAGCAGCAGAAAGACAGGAAGCAAGACTGTAGGCGATGGAAAGATAAAAATCCAAGGAACGTGTCTAGACTTAAAGCCCATGAATCAGAGCTGGCTAGCACAAGGAAAAGCCCAAAGGAAGACCATGCGAGAAAGCCCCTTAGCCGAATATAAACTTGGAAATATATTTAATTATGTACTTGACTTGTTCCCTACTCCAAGTTGTATTCTACTTAGGAAAGGTTTGCCCTAGGTCTAGCCTATATAAAGACCTAGCCACCCAATGTACAATAGACGGAATACCTAGGGAGAGAGCCGATTTCTATTCTTGTTTCTTTCCTCTCCACTATGTTCTAAACCTTCTTAGGGATTAGGTGAAGGTTGTCGAGTATTTGTGAGAGGAGATTGTACTTTTTCTTTGATTCCATGCAATAAAGTTATCAAGGTTTGCTTATCCTTTGTTATTCCTTGTTTTCACAATTGAGCTCGGGAGAGGATATTGTGAATCATCCATTTATCTAAGCTTGGGAGAGCTAGATTCACGAAAGGGGTAAGTACGATGTTTCAATCACGAAATACTAACTCGGCCTAGGGATAGGTTAAGAGTTTCAGCGGCTAAAAGAAGTGTGAGATTAGTTGGTGAGTATAATTGGTTCACGCCGGGAGGTATCGTCAAGAACTAGTCATCAATAGCACTCTGACTTAGGGATAAGCGGAGTCATCCAAGGACACTTTGCCGAACTTTGGTAAAGTCTGCCCACGAGCAAGGGATTGCCGCGGCAGACAGTATTGTCGCTGCCAAGACAGTAAACTGTAGTGCTGCCGAGGCAGTGATATACGATTGCATTGGACAGAGACAAGTCAATCAATTCCACAATATGACGCAACTGGATCCTAGCCCATCTCTCTCTACTATTTCAACTCTTTATTTTTATTTAGTTATTTTAGTTTAGATAAATCAATTCAACTCACTTGTGTTCTTTACTTTTTTTATAGAACAAGAAGGTGAAGAAAGCATATTGAGTATACCGGTCCCTAAGGAGACGATAACTCGATAAAATACTTATCACTTATTACTTGCGATGTGTCCACTTGCACTAAACACGCACTTTTGACACGCGACAAGTTTTTGGCGCCGTTGCCGGGGACTGACAACTAAATTTTGTTTTCTTTATTTTTCTTGTTTATTTTTATTTTTATTTTACTCCTGTTTGTTTTGGTGTATGACCAGGGCCAATCCAACCAACCCCTTGTACAAATTAGATCCAGAGATCGAAAGAACAAGGCAAAGGTTGAGGAGACAGATCCAAGGAGCCATGGCAGAACACCCGGCAGGACAAAACTTACCTGCCGGCAATGGAGGACTTCCGCCGCCACCTGGGCCGCGGCAGCTCACTGTCAGGGACTTCCTGGAAGAGGACTTAAACGGATTAAACCCAGGAGTCATTACACCGGAGATTGAAGCAGCCCATTTTGAACTCAAACTCGTTATGTTCAATATGTTAAATACAATTGGACAATTTGGTGGGTCTGCAACTGAGGACGCAAGGCAGCACCTCAAGTCCTTCATGGAAATTTGCAACTCTTTCAAAATCCAAGGAGTCCATGAAGATGTCTTGCGATTAAAGCTATTCCCCTATTCACTGAGGGATAGGGCGAAAGCTTGGTTAAATAGTATTCCAGCAGGATCTATTGGATCTTGGAGTGAACTTTGTCGTGATTTCATTACTCGTTTTAATCCCACTAATTTATATGATAGGATCCGTAATGAAATTACTTCTCTTCGACAGGCAGAAGACGAACCAATGTACGAGGCATGGGAACGCTACAGAGAGCTATTGCACAAGTGTCCTTTGCATGGATTTCCCCTATGGACACAGGTGACAATGTTTTACAATTCCACGAATGCCCCGACAAGGATGATGTTAGATGCCTCGGCAAACGGAACACTCCTGGATAAAGCACCTGAGGAAGCTATTGAAATATTAAATAAACTCGCAAAGAATGACTTTCAGTTTCCTACATCTAGACGAGGAGGAGTAAGACGCCAAGCCACGGTAAATGAATTAGACACATAGAATCATTGGCAGCACAATTGGCCTCTCTTACCAAGATGGTGCAAAACCTACAGTTACAACACAATACTCGTGAGGTCAAGGTAATTGATTCATATTGTGACTTATGTGGAGGTAACCACAGTCCCTCTGACTACATGAATCAAGAAACCGGTATGTATGTTGGGAACTACAACCGCAATAATGTGATGTCCAACACATACAACCCCTCATGGAAGAGGCATCCAAACCTATCATGGAGTAACCCAAACAATGCCTTAAACCCAATCACCCAACCTTCGGGATTTCAGCAAGCGATGCCGCAGCAGCAAGCCCAGCAGTCATTGCCGCCGCCGCAGATGCAGTAGCAACCGGTAAGTTCACTGGAGAACACGCTAAAGGCCTTCATGATGAAAACTGAGTCATACATGGCATAAAATAGTAATTTCATCAAGAGGACAGATGCCTTCATGAATAGAACTGAGATGAGGCTGCAAAATCAAGAAGCGGCCATAAAAACACTGGAAACTCAGGTTGGGCAGTTTGCTCAATGCATAAACACTAGACCACAAGGAGGCTTACCTAGCAATACTGAAGTTGCTAAGGTAATGAGCCATGAACAGTGCAAGGCAATCACTACTAGGAGTGGTCTACAACTGAAGGAAAAGATCCCAGAGAGCCAAATTCAATCAGCGGATCAAGCAAAAGAAGAGGCCGAGCAAACTGAAGCTGACAACACTGCCCCGACAGAAAGCACTGTAGCTCCTGAGCAGCCTGCCGAGGCAGCAACAACTCCAGTGGTGTCAGGTATAAAATTTCAAACTAAAGAAACCCTGGATGAAATGAGACCACCACCGCCTTTTCCAAAAAGGTTGAAAAAGCAAAAACATGACCAGCAATTCAAGAAATTCCTCGACATCTTGAAGCAAGTCCACATCAACATACCGTTCGTTGAAGCTATTGAACAAATGCCGAACTATGCCAAGTTCCTAAAGGACATGGTGTCAAAGAGAAAACGAATAGGTGAGTTTGAGACAATGACTGCCACCAAGGGATGCATGGAAATGCTGCATAACCGCATGCCACCAAAGTTAAAAGATCCTAGTTGCTTTACTATACCTTGTGCGATAGGTAAGAGTTATGAAGGTAAGGCCCTATGCGACCTTGGAGCCAGCATAAACCTCATGCCCAAATCCGTCTTTCAAAAGCTGGAAATTGGAAGGCCGAAGCCTACAACAGTGATGCTCCAACTAGCGGATCGATCCTATGTGCAACCCGAAGGGAAAATCGAGGACATACTGGTAAGAGTAAACAAGTTTATTTTTCCTGCTGACTTCCTTGTCCTTGATTGTGAAGCAGATGAGAATGCACCGATCATCCTTGGGAGACCTTTCCTTGCAACTGGACGCACTCTAATTGACGTGGAAAAAGGAGAATTGACAATGCGGGTCAATGACCAACAAGTCAAACTCAACGCATTCCACAACTTAAAGAAGTAGATGATCCAGAGGAATGCAAGGCCATCCACACAGTAGATAATAAGATATCCTGCCTGGGCAGTCTGCTCGGTAGAATATTCGGCAAGAAGATTAAGTCCAATATGGATGGATAGACAGCAAAGAGGAGTGGCCCACAACCGATTCATAATTTGGGCCTAAGGGAGAGAATAATTTTGGGAGATGCATTTACATGCTCTCCACCAGTAAAATGATCTCCTCCCTTTTCTTTATTAATATAGTAGGATTAGTTAGTTTATTTTTATTTTTATTTTCTCTAATTATTTTTGCTTTCAGTATTTTTCTTTTGTGTGTTTTATTTAGGAATAAAAAGCAAGAATAAAGGAGAAATAGTTCACAGCAGGAACTCTGCCGAGGCAATAAAACAGTGTCAGGGCCGCAGCAGTACCAACGGGCAGAACAGTGTAACGGCTAGTCTGCCGAGATTCCTGCCACGGCAGAAAAAGGAAACGGCAGAAAAAGGAAACGGTTACAAAACGGCTAGTGGCTATAACGGTCACAAGGCCGAGGCCTATATAAGAAACTCCTTCCTCTTGAACTATTCACTCTTACTTTCTTGTTTTCTTTACTCTTCATAACAATCTCTCTCTCACATTACTCTCTGCCTACTAATTCTCGTAAAATCTCCAGATTCTCTTCAAGAAAAACCTCCAAGAACTCACATCTTTCTATCTTGATGGCAACATACAAAAGGTTCGCCCCAGCCAACGTTGAAGATCGATTCAACCGATCTTTCATCGCTAGGCAACTTTGGGAAGAGCAAGGTTTCCAGCATGCGGACGAAGAGAACTACGGCATTGAACACTACCTCTATGACAGAATTAAGTACCAGAATTGGTAAATTTTCTATCTGCAACCTGCCCAAGCGAATGCCACGATCGTGCGGGAGTTCTACGCTCATGGGCCCAACAAAGACTCTCTATTGGTTCACTGCCGTGGCAGGCCAGTCCAGCTCGATGCCGAGACGATCAATAATTTCTACAGCCTCACCCCAGACAGTGATATCCACGCCGAGTTCTTGGAAGATATCACTGCCGAAGACTATGAACTCATTAAAGATGATCTTTGTTACGGGAACACCCCATGGGAAACCGGTACCCATAGAGGATCCGTAACAAGACAAAGCCTAAAGCCGGAGGCCAAGATGTGGAATACCTTCGTCAAACGACGCCTCATCCCAACATCACACAATAGCACGGTGGATCACAAGAGATTGGTGCTTATCCAATCCATCATCAACAAGAGGACCATCAATGTTGGCGAGATCATCCTAAGGGAAATTCACGAGTGCGGTAAGAAAGATAGGGGACCATTGTATTTCCCTTGCTTGATTACGGGTTTATGTGTTTCTGCAGGTGTACCCATTGAAGAAACGGACGAATACACGCCCCCACGACGAGGATGGACCAGGGACTTCTGCCACAAAGTCATGCAAATCACGCAAGCAGAGCCTGTCCAAGCAACACCGCAGCAGTTCACTGCCGATACTGTTGTCGGGGCCTAGTACACGGCAGACATGCCTGGTACTGCCCACACCTCTGCCGCAGCAGACCCGTACCAAGAGATCTTGCAAAGGATGAGAACAATGGATCTCCGAAAACAAAGGTACATGGAGTACCAAAGGGATTTCAATGGCACTCTAGCCCAGATGATGCTGCACGCCTTCCCGGACCAAGGAGTACAATTCCCGGAATTTCCCAACAACATGTTCGTTACAGCCGCCCCTTACACCGAGACTACACCATCCCCGGGAGGACTAAGGCCATTCTTCCATGCGGACCCTCAGCCCCAATACCAGGCTGCCGACCCATCTAGGGCGGCGGAATCTACCGCGGCCTCGTCTGTCAGCAGAAGGCCATCCAAGCGAAGGGTCATTTTCAGCACACCACCCATATCACCAATTATCATGGGCAGTCTATTCGCCGAGATAGATGCCTATGTGCACCAAAGCTCCACTGCCGCCGGCCCAAACACACACCACACCGGAGGAGCAACAACAATGGGAGGAGGAACGGACGTAATGCTCACCGAAGAGATGGCTGATGTAGAAGAATGAGAGGAGGTAGAAGCCCCAATGCAACGAACACAACCTACTCGAGTCCAACCGCCCCGGCAAGCAAAGACACAACCATCGCCTTCACTAAGGACAAAGCATTCGGCATCAAGGCCACAGAGGAAAATTGTTACAAGAAACTCTTCGGAGTCGCTTTAAATTCTGTCCTTAATTCAATATTAATTGCTTTTACTGTTTCTATTTGTTGTTTTATATTCATATTTTGTTTTGCCGCTTACTTCTGCAAATATAAAGCATTAAGGACAATGCTTGGTTTAAGTTTGGGGGTGCAGATTCACTGCCAAGGTAGCAATCTACTGCTGCGGCCTTGCCAAAAAGGGAGTATTCCAGTAATTTTTTTTAAATTTTTACGCTCCCCGCCTTACTTGAATCTACTGCTTACACTTTTGCATTGCTCATCATCAGTATTGCCTTAGTTTATTCTTTAAGGCTATAAAAATCTTTCTCCTTACCATGTTAGGTTCTGTTAAGAGAGCTTAACCTTAGGATGCTTAAGGATGAAAACTTAGAAGCTTACTATAGGAAGAACTTTAAACACTTTTGGGACTTGTTGGATTATAGAAATTCTTTTAATGAACTTAGGTGATAAAGACTTAGATTTTTGGAAAGTAACTAGAGGTGCCTACCACCGGCTCTAGAAAGTCTCTTCTTCATGCTAGAGGTGCCCGAAATTGGCTCTAGTATGTGTTAAGGAATATTAAAAAGAAAGAAGGAATTTAGTAAAAAGAAAAACACAAGTCTTTGAGGTGCCCGAAAGCGGCTCAAGATTTGGGGTTTGAAAAAGAAGAGAACACTTAACCAATGTCTATTTGTCTTGAACTTAGAGTTTATCTAAGAAAGCCTTTAATCAACTTGTCCACAAAAACGCACACACTCACAATTCCTATAGTTTGTTTCTAGATAAACCCTTGGGTAACCGAATGGTTAAGTCTTAAGAATAGGCCTAGTTATGGTGGGGAGAATAGATGGACATGTAAGACCAAGAGAGAGTAGAGTTCGGCAAATTGATGGTTTGCATTGCTTGAGGACAAGCAATAGTTCGAGTTTGGGGGTGTGATAAGTGCTCAACACACTATCATTTTATACTCCTTTTCTGGGCATTAATCATCAAATATACACCCACTCGGACCAATGCATGTGCTTAATGTGATATATTTAAAAGTTATGCTCATATAGAAAATATTTATAGAAAAAGGCACGTTTTACTGCGTTTTCATATTTGTGCAGGAGAACCAGTGCCGTGGCAGTGACAAGGCCGAGGCAGGACCTGATGCCGAGGCAGCAGCAGAAAGACAGGAAGCAAGACTGTAGGCGATGGAAAGATAAAAATCCAAGGAACGTGTCTGGACTTGAAGCCCATGAATCAGAGCTGGCTAGTACAAGGAAAAGCCCAAAGGAAGACCATGCGGGAAAGCCCCTTAGCCGAATATAAACTTGGAAATATATTTAATTATGTACTTGACTTGTTCCCTACTCCAAGTTGTATTCTACTTAGGAAAGGTTTGCCCTAGGTCTAGCCTATATAAAGACCTAGCCACCCAATGTACAATAGACGGAATACCTAGGGAGAGAGCCGATTTCTATTCTTGTTTCTTTCCTCTCCACTATGTTCTAAACCTTCTTAGGGATTAGGTGAAGGTTGTCGAGTATTTGTGAGAGGAGATTGTACTTTTTCTTTGATTCAATACAATAAAGTTATCAAGGTTTGCTTATCCTTTGTTATTCCTTTTTTTCACAATTGAGCTCGGTAGAGGATATTGTGAATCATCTATTTATCTAAGCTCGGGAGAGTTAGATTCACGAAAGGGGTAAGTAGGGTGTTTCAATCGCGAAATACTAACTCGGCCTAGGGATAGGTTAAGAGTTTCAGCGGCTAAAAGAAGTGTGAGATTGGTTGGTGAGTATTATTGGTTCACGCCGGGAGGTATCATCAAGGACTAGTCATCAACAGCACTCTGACTTAGGGATAAGCGGAGTCATCCAAGGACACTTTGCCGAACTTTGGTAAAGTCTGCCCACGAGCAAGGGATTGCCGCGGCAGACAGTATTGTCGCTGCCAAGGCAGTAAACTACAGTGTTGCCTAGGCAGTGATATACGATTGCATTGGACAGAGACAAGTCAATCAATTCCATAATACGACGCAACTGGATCCTAGCCCATCTCTCTCTACTATTTCAACTCTTTATTTTTATTTAGTTATTTTAGTTTAGATAAATCAATTCAACTCACTTGTGTTCTTTACTTTTTCTACAGAACAAGAAGGTGAAGAAAGCATATTTAGTATATCAGTCCCTGAGGAGACGATAACTCGATAAAATACTTATCACTTATTACTTGCGATGTGTCCACTTGCACTAAACGCGCACTTTTGACACGCGTCACTCCTATTCAACTCAAGGCTGAAGCTCTTGCCTGGGAAGCTGAAATCGAGGTGGTCCGGGCCATTTGAAATCCACCATGTGTATCCCCATGGAGCTGTAGACATCAAAAATCCGGACGATGGGACAATTTTCAAAGTTAATGGTCAGCGTCTGAAGATATACACTGGAGCCCACGTGATGCGAGATAAACCTACCGCATATCTGATAGATGCATGACATACTGAAATGTCATGGCATTTTCAGTTTACTCCTCTTCATAAATAAATAATCTTTGAGTTTGTTTTTATTTGCTTTTATTTGCTTAATCCTTTTTACTCCGTTCTTTTATTTTTATTAGGTTATTATACACCCTTGGAGACGGACGACTGAAGGAAAAAGAAGGAGAAAAGTAGGAAACCCTACTTAGAAACTTTGGACGGCAAAAGACAAAAGGTTTCACCTTTAAAAACCCTCTCTCTCTCTCTCTCCTATTAAAATTCAACCCTCTCTCTCTCCTATTAAAAACCTGACACCTTTATTCCCCACCTACCAATTAAACCCCTCCACACGTCTCTAACCCACACCCCCACTAGGAAACAAATAAAGGTTTCACCTTTATTTTCTTTAAACTTCATCTTTTTCTTCTTCAAACACCCTCCATAGCCGAAAACCCCCCTCCTCCATTAAAGAAAAGTTTCAAACTTTCTTGCTTTCTCTCCTTACTTTTCACTCAAAGATGGTACGCACAAGACCTTTAGGATCCGCACCACCCCCTCCTCCCATTTTTGTGGACTAAGCGGTGGAAGAAAGATTCAAGAGCTTCAAGAACCGAAGGATTTTGTTCGAACTAGGCTTCAATCTCTCCGATGAGATGGGACCAGAGGTAAAAGCTTTGGTGGCGCAACACCATTGGGAGAAGTTCGCCGCACATCCAGGCTCCGCCAACGCAACAATAGTGCATGAATTCTACGCAAATATCCATAGCCCAGACCAAAAATTCGTTTATGTTCGGGGCAAAAGTATTCACTTCACCAACACCGCTATCAACCGATTCTTCAAGATTCCCCAAGGAGTGGACCGTCACGCCAACAAAGAAGAAGAGGCTGATTATGAAACTTATCAGGGAGTGAAGATTTGTGTTTGTCCGGGACAGAATGGAATGGTCAGCAAGCAGTAAGCAGCACGGCGCACGGTGAACCGAGAGTCTCTACTTCCCAACGCTCGGTTATGGAGCCACTTTGTTCGATAAAAGTTGATGCCTACCTTGCATCATACCACTATAAGTTTGCCTCGCCTTATGCTGTTGCATTCTATTTTATTTGGCTGCCCCATGGATGTAGGGAGGATTATTGTGCAAGAGACGCACGCATGTTGGAAGAGACCCAAGAGCACCCTTGTGTTCCCAAATCTGATCACGGCTTTGTGCCAGAAAAAGGTTGTCCCGGAAGATCCGTACGATGAAATTTTAGAAGGCATGAAAGGGCTTTCGCCCGAGAAGGTGACCGCCTTAATGGGAAGCGTAGATGAGCAGCCAGAATCTTCTCACGCTGCTGCTGCTCGAGGAAGAGCTCCATTCTACAATGATGAGGCACTGGGGCTGTCCAAGAATGTCCTGGCAAAAGTGGATGACTTGTCCAAAGATCTCAAAGAATTTTTTCTCTACACGAAGCAAAAAGACGAAGTCATCAAAGCTTACCTGGCAGAGCTGCTTCCTCCTCTCGATCAAGAATTTCCCGCTTTCCCGGACTCAATATTGCCCACTGCAAAAGAAAATGCCACGACATTTACAGCTGCTTCAACTCTGACCAGGCGAGCTGCACTTGATCTAAATCAGGTACCATCCCCAGCTGAGCCGTCAGAGGAGGCACGACCAACAGAGCCGGAGAACGAGGAATAAGCCCCAGAAGCGCAATCACCAGCACAAGAACAAACTCCTGAAAATGTCACGACATTTTCAGAGGAGCAAGCCCAGACTCAAGATCAATCGGACCCCACTGCTGAAAAAGAAGAGGAAGCCGAGTTTATTTCTTCACTTTTCGAAGACCCGCCCGCACCGCCAGCACAACAACAAGAAGAACACCACCCAGCAGCTCCGACAGTTGAATCACAAAAGCCCTCTCCCTAGAGGAAGAAATCGAAGCGCAAACTCAAAATGTCTGCTAGGAAGCTCCCAACCCCACCTTCAGCTGCTAGCAAATCAAAATCACAGGGAGCCGATGAAGAGACTGACCCTGAAGTCAGCCTACCCCCGTTGAAGCGCCGAACCTCGCGTCGAATTGCCACCACACCGCCCAAGTAGCCAAGGTACATCTCATTGCATTTCATTTACCCGCATTGCATAGCATATAGTTTAATTTTTTTAGGTGCATTGAGGATAATGCTTGCCTCAAGTTTGGGGAGGTATCGTTCTCAACTCTTTTTCATGTGCATGATAGCTGCAGTTGTAGAAAAATGCCATGACATTTGTAAAAGTTTAGGTTAAGTTTTTAGGGTTATAGTTAGTGATGCCCGATGATGATATTCCTTATATGGCCAGTATTGAATTGAATGCATGACTTGGGATTTGAATAGAACCTGCCTTAGAATTTGGTTGGTCGTGATTATTTTATTGTTACACGAGTGTATGTTCTCCATGCTTAGGAAAGTTAGAAAAATTTTTATAGAATGAAAACTTGAATAGCTTAGCATGCTTAAATTAATTTTGATGTTAATAGAGAACCCCTAATAGTTAGTATTAGAAGTTGAAAATAAATTCCTGGACATATCTGTAGAGGGATACTCCGCTATGCCATGGCATTTCCGCATTTCCATGTGCATATGAGTTACTGAAAAAGGCACAGGGTGACACTACACTTTTAACTTGCCATGGCATTGCCTGGATACTGCGTTTAAATAAATGGCAGCTATGGTATGAGTAGAAGGTAGTGTGACAGGCTAGCTCCTCTCGTAGCAGTTTGTTGGCATGTATAAAAAAATGTATATATATAAATATGGGGAGTATTAAAAATATGCTTTAATGAACAAACATGCCTTGCTAGAATAGTGAACATTCCTTAGAATTTTTCTAAGTTAACTAAGCATAGATTAGATACACTCACTCATGCACACACACACGCAGTCGACCTGGTCCTAGGGCAGTGTTCTTGAAAATTCCTCAAGTCTTATATGTTTATGCCATGACATTTTCTGAGGGCTGAAACTCTGACCTATTGCTTGCCTAGATTTTGAATTTGTCATGACAATCTTTCTCTGCTAGCTGCTATCCATTGCTTGTGGACAAGCAATAGCTTAAGTTTGGGGGTGTGATAACTCCGCAAAAAGGCTATATTTTAGGCCTTTTTACTTAAGTTATTGAGCGCCCTTAGGCTCATATAGGATCATGTAGTTGCATTTAGGGTCATAACATTGCATATAGTCTTTTAGTTATGCCTTGGCATTTTCATATGGTAATAGGTGCTATTTCACGAGAAAGGTAGTTCTTTTTAGTGGTGTTGTGCAGGGAAGCAGAAACGGAAGTTGAGGCAAATTGTCATGGCATTTGCAGAAGGATAGCAAAAGGAAAATGCCATGGCAAAGCTAGAGAACTCCTGGGCTGAGCTAAACGACAAAGAGATATTTTGATAAGAGTGTCAGCTGGTGCTACCACAGCCGCTCGGGACCACTACAGCTGGCTACAACCACCTCAGTAGGGGACCACTGCCATATTGCCTGTATGCGAGCCACCTGGGTAGGGGACCACTGTCACCTCTGCCAATCCTGCAGAAATGCCAGGACAAAATGAGGACAAAAATGGACTTTTACACTTCTTTTAGGGTTTTTCACTCTCTTTAAAAGACATGGTGACCTACACAAAAAGAGAGGTTTTTTAGAGGAACAACCAGAAAAGAGAGACCTTTGAGGCGGTCTTTGCGACGGCGGAAAGCTTCCACCTTTCTCCTCCAAACTCCAACCAAGGGGACCTCCATTGATAGAGCTCGAAGGGAGTGGTGTGCTAGGCACCCGAGAGGGGCTAGCACACCAAGGCGTCCCATGGTGGTTGAAGAGCCGGCGGCAGTGCACACCGAGGGTGTCTTCTAGTCCTCCTTCCTTGCTTTACTTTGTTTATCTTTTCATGAGGATGATTGTTAGATGTTTAAGATTTATGTGGATGATTTATCTTAACATTTAACCCCACCATGTAGTTTTGTTTCGGTGGTTGTTTTTATGGATGACTATGTTTTATTTCTATTTAATATATTGCCTACTAAGTTTTTGTATATTTGCTTTGCTCATTGTTGGTAATTATTTAAGCATTGTAAGAGGCACGAGAGTGTCCCGTGTTTAGGTACATGTTAGAGCACTCGAGAGAGGCGTAACTATAGATCCTTAGATCATCCGAGAGGAGCTAAGGGAGGATCTACGTGAGCAATGGGTTCTAGACTGAAAATAGGGCCTAGTTGGATCCTAGAGCACTCGAGAGAGGCGTAGGTGAAGGCTTCAACGACTAAAAGAAGTGCGCTTTACCGATAGACTAAGGTGTCATTCGCGTGACAGGCGAAAATACCATGGCATTTCAGAATATCAGGTTCCTATGACTCGAGAGAGCGGGAACACTTTAGAAACCTCTTTCGAGTAGGTATACACCGTAGTGGATATATGTTAGGTAGGGGTAAGGGGTAGGAAGCCATAGAAGCCACCATCAGGCATTCCTGAGAGAGTTCATCAATAGAGGAGAAGTTCAATATATTATTTAACGTGTTCCTGCATTCTGTTTTTGCCTCCGCATTTACAACTTACTTTCATTGTTTTGCTTGTTACTCAGCGATCTCTCTGCTATTCACTCACACACCACCTCCACACATTCACCTTGCCATCATCATCCATACCATTTTGCCTTGGCATGTTTTAGTTGCTTGCATTCTAGAATTGTCATAGCATTTCCATTTTACACCTTCACCGTACATAACCATTTTCTCTTGTTTATATCTTTACCTTTGTTTTCCTTTTTAGTTTGTGACAACCCTTTTTGTCTTGGAAAATTTGACTGCATGCTTTACATAGATCCTCGTGGGAACGATACTCACTCACCCTATTATTACTTGTATGACTGTGTATACTTGCACATATATGTGTGTTCACATACATCATTTATAGCACTACACAGAACACACCAATGATAATGACTCTGATGAAGAGGATGATCCAAATGAGGCAGAGTTGTGGAAAAAAAGAAGTATTTTCTTTGAATTGCCTTATTGAGAGTATAACATTTTGAGACATAATCTTGATGTAATGCACATTGAGAAAAATGTTTGTGAGAATATTTTCGGAACTATTCTCAATGTCGATGGAAAATCTAAACACAATTTAAAGAGTCGACTTGACTTAGTTGATCTCGGAATTCGGCATGATCTTCATCCACAGATTCTTGCTAATTGAAAGTCATCGTTACCGCCTTCTATTTTTGTGATGTCGAAGAGAGAAAAAGAAATATTTTGTAAGGTGTTGAAAGATATAAAAGTACCAGATGGGTATGCATCAAATATATCTCGATGTGTCAGTATGAAAGATCGAAGACTTTATTCTCTAAAGTCACATGATTATCATATACCGATGCAGGATCTTATACCGGTTGCCTTACGTGATTGTATGTCGAATGATGTCATATCTTGTATAATTGAGCTTTCCAATATAATGAAAGCTTTTTGTAGCAAAGTTTTGGTGGTTGAAGAACTTGAGAAACTCCAAGATCGAGTAGCCTTGACTTTATGCAACTTGGAGAAGATATTTCCACCTTCATTCTTCACAATTATGGTGCATTTGTTGGTTCATCTCCCTCACGAAGCTAAAGTTGGTGGACCAGTTTTTTATCGGTGGATGTATCCTATAGAGAGGTATAAGATTTTCATAGTTATTTAATATTTTTTATTTCAACTAGTTATATAATGTTGCGTTTATTGTGTGTGTAGGTTCTTGTGCAAGTTGAAGTCTTATTGTCTTAATAAGCGTTATCCAGAAGGATCAATCGCTGAAGGGTATTTAGCAGAGGAGTGTGTGACTTTTTGCTCTAGATATTTGTAAGATGTAGAAATGAGGTTTAATAGACCAAATAGAAATGAAGTATGCAATACTAATAGCTTAACTGAGACTTATTTGTTTGGAAGCTATGGTGAACCACTCGGGAAAGTTGAAATTGTATAATTAGATGATAAGTCTTGGGTACAAGCACATCGATATGTTCTTTTTCATCATGAGTCAATAGAGCCCTTACGCACGTAAGTTTCTATAATCCATAATGTAATTACTTAAGCTTTTATATTTAACATTCTTTAACCACGTAACTTACTTTATAGTGAATATAAAGAAGAGTTACAATCTCGTGTACGCGCAAGAAGATTAAATCTACGAGAGAGCCATAAGTTGTTTGCAGAAACTTTTCATGAATGGTTAGGGAAAAAGGTAAGTAACATAATATATAACTTTTCTTGTCTTATTATATCAATATGAATGTTAATCAAAGTTTTATTTCACCTATAATAGGTTTAGGATGGGAGAGAAGTTAGTGAAGAGGTCAAATGGCTTTGTCAAGGCTCGAATATAATTGTTAGGAGATATAATGCCTTTCTCATTAACGGGTATAGGTTCCATACGAAATCTCGAGAAAGATTAAGGAGGACGCAAAATTGTGGGGTGGTTGTTACTTCTTCAACTACAAGTTATGCTAGTGCTATGGACAATCATCCTGTGGAGGGAGATGTTGAATATTATGGAATTATTACCGACATTATTGAGTTGGATTATTATGGAAAACGGAAGGTTGTGTTGTTTCGTTGTGATTGGGCTGATGTAAATAGTACTCGAGGAATTAAGAAATATCAATTTGGTTTTACAATGGTGAACTTTTCTCGATTAATTCATACGGGCCAACAACTGATGGACGAACCATATGTATTCCCTTCTCAAATCAAACAAGTTTTTTATTCTCATGATCCAACAAAAGATGGTTGGTAATGTTGTACTCCGTAACACCCTTAGAGACTTGATTGATATCGGGGATGAAAGTAGAGATGACATTGAAACAAGATCAGAAACTTTGCCTTTTTTGCAGCACAAAACTTAGATGGAACATGTTCTACTTCTAATTCACAGTTTCAATGAGTTCGAGACAACATTGATGGAGATTTTAATAAAAATTAACTGCATATTGTAGTAAGATTTCTGTTGAGCCTTATTTTTTTAGTAGAGTTGTTGTCACTAATGACTTTTTTCCGTTAATTGCAGGTATTATGCCGAGGAGAAAATTAAATAGATTAAATATTGTTCAAGTTCCTCGAATAGAGGAAGAAACAAATGAAGATGAGTTGTCTGGTTTTGGATCTTCACAAGTTCCTGAAACAGTTGAAAATATAGAAATAGAAGGTATTTTTTAAAACTTTATTTGAATCATACCTATTTGTTATTGTTGAAATCATTTTTATAAGTTCTGACTTGATATATTTGATATATAGGTAGAAATGGTCGAAGGCGAAAGACTAGAGGGAGGACGACTTTGACGGAATTATACGATCTCCCCGTTGGAGAACGTGTAAAAGTTTCACGAAACGATGCTGGCCAACCTATTGGGGCAGAAGCAGGTGTTTTGGCAAGTTATTTAGGCATTGTTGCACGCAATGCTTCAATTTTTCCAATCAATTATGAGTCATGGCATCAGATGCCAAATAGTAACAAAAATCAAGCTCTTGATCTTGTTAAGGTAATAATATTATTATAGTAGTTAATTTATTACATTTAAATAATAATATTTATTTTTAATTTTGTGATTTTCAGGATAAATTTTCTTTGGAGGTCTCGGACAATTTTGTGAAGCATGCCTTAGGAAAGAAATAGAGAGATTATAAGAGTTTCTTGAAGAAGACATATTTCAAGAACGATCTGAGCCTTCAAGAGAAATTTCAAAATGTTCCCCCAGAAATACTACGGTATCAATGGGAAGATGCAATCAAATTTTGGAGTTCAACAAAAGGGGAGGTAAAATCTACAATTTGTAAAAATAACATTATATCATTACAATTTCAACTTTAAATGTAATAAAAATTGGAAATTAAACAGGAAAGAGAGCGCGTAGGAGTTACTAGTAGACAAAAGAAAAAGTTTACTCACAAAGCATGGACGAAGAGCTTTGCTCGCATAGCTAATGAAGAGGTATTATTTTTTTAAAATATTATTTTTACTTGTATTACATTAAAGTTAATATTCTTGTTTATTATATTTTGTAGCTTGTGACGACTGGTTCTAGCATTGGACGGGTAAAGCTATTCGACATTACTCACACTAAAAAGGTTGGCTCTCCAATGAATCCTGAAGTTGAAGAAATTCTGGTATATTCATTGCTCTTAAATTTGTATTATGTTGTAAATAATATTTTCATTTATTATTTTTCATAAATGATTATCAGACGAAAATGATGAAAAAAGGATAGAGATGGAAGCTACAGCTTCAACTGATGGTTCTGCTAATATTGCTGGTATCGAGAATCAAGTTTTTGCTGAAGTTTTGGGTCCTGAAAGATATGGCCGAGTGCGCTGTCAAGGGTCATTCGTGACACCAACTAAATATTTTGGATCAAACTCGTCTCAGTACATGCCGTCACAAAGTCGGTCTTCTCAAGCGGAAGTTCAGCATTTAAAACAACAATTAACTCAATTCAAAGCAGAGATGGAAGCTAAAGAAGCTGAGAGAGAATGAAGAGAAGCTGAGAGAGAAGCAACATATCAGAATCTTCACAAACAATTTCAAGATATGATGGCGATGTTAAAGTAGAACCAACCAAGGAATCCGTCACCTTAGTTGATTTTAGGTTCATTTGGTTTGTACTTGTTACTGAACTGTTATTTTCACTTAAACATTGAATTATGTTTCACTTTATTTGATATTAGATTTTAATTTATTTTGATAATTAAGTATTTTTTATATACTAGATATATTATTTTTAATTATATTGTTGCTGGATTATTACAGGAAAATTTTGGGTAGTAATAATATTATAAAATTGATATTTTACGCTGTAGTACCTTTTAGCGGCGTTTGTGAAAACGCCACAAAAAACCAACTAAAACAGTGGCGTTTATATACAAAAACGCCACAACAATACATGACAATTGTGGCGTTTAAATATTCAAACGCCGCTATAGTACACGATCTTTAGCGGCGTTTGAATATTCAATTGTTGGATTTTAGTCGTTAATACATAAAGCTTCTCTAGAATCTTCCGTGACGAACACGATACTCGGATGATTAAATTGGGTTTGATAAAATTATTCTTCGAAATAAAAATGAGAAAGCAAACAATTTATTTCAGGAATTATCCTGTCGTTTTTAAACAGGTTTGCTAAAATCTCAAAATTAGGACAAATTTATTTTATAGAAATTATCATGGCAAGTAACCGAGGTTACGAATTTTTTGAAATACCAAAATCAAAATAAATGAAAATTTAATTTTCTATTTATAGGAATTATAATTAATTCCGAGTTTTATTTCCTTTGTTAAAGAGAAACAATGGAAATGACAAACTTTAATTTTTGTCTTGTGTGAATACATATTACATGTATTGATAAAACATTATTTATGGAAATAAAGGTTTAACTTTAAAAAATATTGTCTATTGATGACATCTTACGAGAAAATATAACATTTATTTAGTATATAACGAGCAAATTTTTTATTTGATATGAAATACGATAATTTTAAAACCATATATTTAGATTTAAGGTAATCGTGAATTCCTTAAATAAGTTTTATCGTATATTTTTATAATATCATATACATGAATATTTCATTAAGGTAATATTCCTTAATGGTTTAATAAATACATGTGTGCATGTATTATGATATTTTTAATATCATAAATTATGATATTAGTTTAATTATAATATTTTGATATTATTACGATTAAGTCAATTTTATTTATTCTGAAAAAAAATTTTGACCTTAATGTTGTGGTTTTAAATATGACATAAAAAGGAATATCCTTTTCTCGTAAAATAATAATTATTTAGATATTTTTTATTTGCATTTGGAAACACTTTAGATTATTATTTTAATTAATATTTTTCCTTGAGAAAGTATAAACATAAAAAAGTCTTAATTGTTCTGGATACAAAGATTAATGGAACTTAAAACAAAGGACTAATGGAATTATTTCCTACCGTTTTAACTGATTTAATTAATGTTCCAAACAATGATTAATGAAATTTAAAAACAAAGGATTAATTCTTTTGAAGAATTAAGTTGCTTTGATATCTTTTTTTTTTGGGTTTTAGTTACATTAATCTCAATGTTTAACAGAAAATATAAGAGAAATAAATCAGTGAATTTATTTCTTTGATATAACCCTGCGCGAATTCTAATTTATTTTGTAAAGGAAAACAAATTATTAGATTTATTTTCTTGGAAATCTTTATGATTCTATTGAAAAAAAATTAAAAATTGACTATTTTCTTATAAAAAACAATAAATCATTAAATTTATTTTGGAAATAAACAAAATTTATTGTTTGAAAATAAATCGTTTGAATTTATTTTAAAGAAAAATAAATCATATTTTATCATTTTTGAGAATCAAGAATGATTCTAATTTAGAAATAAATCAATGAATTTATTTCATATAAAGTTTGAAAATTGAGTTATAATAAATAAATTTGTTTTCGAAAATATATTTTTTATCGTTATAACGGATTTACTTGATCTCTTTTTTAAACAAAGTGGATCAATCTGTTTTAACAGAATTGTTAGTGGAAGTAACATTGGTTACTAATTCTATAACGTTGATTCAACTAAGGTCTCGAATCAAATCATAAAAAAAGTTATTCTCTATGTCAAATACTTAAAGCTTATTCTGATGTATATTATGAAATACACAATGTTTAAAATTGGCTTAAAAATTATGAGGGTTGTTAGACCATAAATGAAAGATATTGGTGCTAAGAAATTCTTAGTTAATGAATTCTTAATTATTGATTCTAAATTATTAAAAAACAAATGCAATAACTTAATTGATCACTCATACTTGAAGGATTTCAAGAACTTTCATAAAATGGGTGATTGAAAGAAAATTTAAAAGTGTATGTCTAGGATTGGTTCTTTAAAAAGACTTGGTAATTAAGCATGCTTAGTGCACCATCTCTCTTATCATAAGTTATCTACCTTGTGTATTGTTATTATTGTTCTTTCTATTAAAACCGTGTGAACTTTTGTTTTAGGGTTTTAGTTTACTATCACTACAGCAAAACAAGTTTTTTGTGGCACTTTTAGCGACGTTTTTTAATCAAACGACACTAATTTTATACTTTTAGTGGCGTTTTCAAAAAACGCCGCTATATATATGTCTTTAGTGGCGTTTATAAACGCCATTAAAATCATATTTTTAGTGACGTTTTTGAAATCAAACACCACTATAAACTATGTTTTTAGTGGCACCAATGACATGGTTTTTAGTGACGTTTTAGAAACGTTGCTAATAACATAATTTATAGTGGCGTTTATTCCTAAAATCGCCGCAAATGTATAACACCCAAAAAAAAATAAATGAATGTCGATAATGGAGTTTGAACCTATAACCCTTGTTTTAGTGTGCAAGAGTTTTAGCTAACTGAGCTAAGCTCATCTCTAGTCTGATTTTACTTTGAGTTTTATTTATTTAAATATAGTAAAATAATATATGTTTCTGTGTTAAATACAAATAAATAAAAGGCTCAAAATCTCCATGAAGGAGGTCGATTCATTATTTTCTTTTGGGTAAACTATTGCGTTAGTCACTTTTGTTTACCTCCAGTACATTTTTAGTCACCTATTTTGAAAAACGACCAGTAAGATCACTATCGTTTTCGGACTGTAAACATTTAGTCACTCCGACATTAAATGTCGTTAAACCTAAACAGAAAAATGACATAGCAATTGACTAGAATTAATTTTTTTCATCTTTCATCCACGTGTTTTACACGTGGATTTCACCCCTCTAAAACAAATTCAAAAAAACTTTCTTTACCATCAACTTATCTGAAACTTCTCTATGCATCTCTTGTCATTCACAACATCTCCCCCATTTCACACCACCAAAGTGAAAAGCTTCAACAATGAGTATCAATTTAATTGCAGGAGGTAAGAGAGAAGGCCAAAAAGATTGGGTTTTTTTTGAAAACGTGGAGAGATACTTAAGCTGAATTTTATGATCAGATGTGGGTTTTGCTTACAGAAATTTGAAAGTGTTTCATATTTTGAAGGGACTGAAAAGAAAGATGAGAGGGTTCTTGTGCCTGATTTACAATCTCTCACCAATATATATGATTTAATTGATTATGTAGCATAAATAGTTACCATTTTATGTTGATTTTATATGTTTATATGGGGTTTTTAAAGGGTTTTGGGTTGATTTCAGAACTCATGAATTGTTCTATTATTTAAAAAGTGAAAGAGTTGATTATGGTGAAAAACAAAGTAATACTCGTGGAAATTCTCAGTTTGAAAGATTTTATGAACAAGGTAAACTGAAAATTTTCAGCAATGTAGATTCGTCTTTTACAGACTTTTTTTTGTTAGTGCTCATTAATGGTGTAAATCTTCTTCCTTAGGCATTCAAGGGGTATGAGACTACTAGTGTTAAGCATAATAATTTTATCTGGGGCCTTCAATGGAACTACAAGAACTTATTTAAATGCAATGTTGTGAGCTTCCTTTGTTGTCATCTTCTTCAACAACTTCTTTTCCACAAAAAAATTTAGGGTTAAAGAAAAGAAAATTTTTAAGAATAGGCTAAGAGTAAAGAAAGCTTCTTTGAATTTGTTAGGGGTGAAATCCACGTGTAAAACACGTGGATGAAAGATGAAAAAAAGTAATTTTGGTCAACTGTCAGGCTATTTTCTGTTTAGTTTTAACGACACTTAGCGTCGGAGTGACTAAATGTTTACAGTTCGAAAACGATAATAACCTTACTGGTCGTTTTTCAAAATCAGTGACTAAAAATGTACTGGAGGTAAACGAAGGTGACTAGCGCAGTAATTTACCCTTCTCTTTTTCCAGATTATATCTAGGGTACCAACTTTTCCCTCTTGTCTGGCCTTCGATCTCAATCACCGTTTGATAGTGGTCGCCACCTCCGCCTTTGACATGAGCGATGTCCCCTTACAAATTCACCGGTGATCGTTAATTGCGAAGAAACTTCAATCGTCGAGGAAAGCTCGAAAGTTTTGTTGATAATTTATCCTTGTTCTCATTGTTTCCGGCAACCTCCTATTGTCTAAGGTTAGCTTCGCCACCACCTTCATGTTCACCGAGCTATGACGAACAAAAACCTGTTCGTTGGTCATTCGCCAGACGCTGTCAACTATGTTGGTGGTTAGGTTTTCGGCAATGACTAGACGAGAACTCCCAAACTTTGATCAATCAAAAATCCCAAATGTTTGATCTTTCAATACTTTGTGCTTGACCCTAAAATAATTGTTAAACTGCTTATGTTAGTCATGATTCGTTTGCTAAAGGCTTCATATATTTCCTTTTCCTATTGTAATTAAGTATTGAAGAAGATGGTAGGTGATGAGAAGTAAAATCCTATTGTTCCCTTTAAAACGGTTTTGCTTTAGATGCTCAAGTATTCCCTGTGTTTATATTTCTAAGCCAAGTTTCTTTGAGTTTGAGCATTTAGAAAACGACTTGAAAACAATGTTTCTAACACTAAAGTTTAAGGACTTTGTGTTGTTGTATCTTGTGATAGTATTGTCATATCAAAGAATTGAAAATTATGGTCTGGTGTATATATTCTGATTTTAAATCTTTACTCTTATTCATACTTCTTATTCTCTGTTTCATTAATTCGGATACAAACATATATTTGATGCTCACATCTGAGTTTGAGTAAATGTGCATATATGTACAATGTTTTCCCTTGTCTTAATTGCTTCCCTTGGTTTCAAACTGAGAAATTCTCGGATACGATTCATAGCAGGTGGCAGTAAATGAATGTTCTTCTTCTGATGTTTGCAGTAAATGAAGTGTTCATAGCATGTTTTTAGTTTTGATTCCTTTGCATTTGTGAAGTATTGATGTCATGTAATGATTGAGGAACATTTTTGTCATGTTTTTGCTGTGGCATTACCAGTAATGCAGGCTTGGCTTATGTTACTCGGATTTATCGTTTACAGGTTCATATTTATGTTACCAGAACGAGTGTTGAATACAGATACTTGAAGGGAAAAAATGAAGTCGGAAGCGGCAATGGGGACAAAGCATTCCGGTTGTGCCAATCCGCCATGTTCGAACTTTTTCTTCGCTGGTATTTCATGTTTATATAAATTTTCTGCTTTGGAGAGTGATACTCATGTGAGTTTTTCCTTTCTTCTTAGAGTTTCTTTTGGTTTCTCTCTGATTTGCAATATTTTGATATCTCTTTTAGTTTTGTCTGACCATTGGTGACTTGGTGTTTACTCAACATAGGTAATGGCTTTTGAAGCTGGAAGAAAACACAAAGTCAGAGTGAATACGATTTCTGCAGGTCAGTAACTTAATAATAAGAAAATATATCCCCTCATCACCCCGAATAGGCATGCATGAAAAACGATAAATATTTTCTTGATAGTAAAACATTTCTGGAGATAATTATGTCCCATTAGTTCCCCTGCTGAGCCTAATTGCTTTCATGGAGGAACTATGAAAAGAACTTCAGATGGACTATTTGTAAGGAAATTGCAAAGTTTAGCCAAATGAGGAAATTTGCCACTTACAGGAATAATGAACCAACGATCAGAGGATAGACCAAAGGGTGTGGGACTCAACAAGCGTGTACGCACATCATTTGCTGATTTACGGGTATTTCTCTGGGATTGCTGAGATATAATTATGTCTCATCCCATATGGTCTTGTCTACATTCTTGAACAAAACAAACAAAAAAAAAACTGTTGATCTTTCTTCAGCATTGAATAAAGTTTTCTGTTATCTTTCAATCATTATATTTTGGTTGTAACCATAACTTACTGTGCTATTTAATTTTTAAGAGAGGAAAATAAGACAGAAACATAACATGTAGTTTGACTAGACCCTTTTTACTCTCTTAATTTTTAGCTTATGCTTCATTAAACTCATTTCCCTTGTTTTTTCTTCTTTTATTATTTTCATGCTACCAGGCTGATAACATGACTACTGTGAATCCAAGGCAACAAGGAGTAGTAGAAAAGTATAGTGATGTGCTTTCAGCTGTCAATGGGGATTCTGCTCGAATTGAAGAAAAGATCCGCAGATTGGCAGGTGAAGGATGGGAGACAAAGATGAAAAGGAAACGGTCTGTTGCAGTTGTAGGAAATTGAATTGCCAATGCTGGTCGAGATATAAAACGAGCTATGCAACCAAAGCTGAGTTCTGAATCAAAGTTGCAATCATGTGATACACTGGGTTTCAGGTGATTTTATAGGATTGTTCTTACCTCCTAGCTGCTGATTTAATGGTGGATACATTGCTGATGAGGAAAAACTTTGTGACCATCTCTGGATGTGCTTTACTTGTTATTGATGAAACTGGACCGGTTATAGTAATTGTCAAAGAAATATTCTGTTTTACTATTTAATGCTTGTAGGTTTTATGGTTGCAGTCATTCTTCATAACAAATGCGACTTTGTGAATTTTGTTTTGTATATGTAAGAATCATTAGTATTATTTGAATTTGAATTTTTTTAAATCATATTAATAGTAGCGACGTTTGTACAAGAAAAACGTTGCTAAAGAACATGTCTTTAGTAGCGTTTGCAAAAAAAAAAAAAAACAGCCACTAAAGAACATGTCTTTAGCGACGTTTACAAAGAGAAACGTCACTAAAGAACATGTCTTTAACGGCGTTTGCAAAGAAAAACGACTACAGAACATGTCTTTGGCGGCGTTTGCAAAGAAAAACACCACTACAGAATATGTCTTTAGCGGCGCTTGTAAATAAAAACGCCACTAAAGATCTTGAACTTTAGCGGCGTTTTACCCATAAAAACGCCGCAAACTATTGTGGCGCTGTTTTCAACAGTGTTTTTTGTTGCACTTTTTTAAGCGCCGGAAAGGTTTTTAGGGGCACTAAAAAACGCCGTTATAAGACTAAAATAAGGCTGCAAAAAGCCTGTCTTGCTGTAGTGTATGATCCTACTGTTTAACAAAAGTTAAAAATTATATACTTTCAAATTAGATCAATATTATGATGAAATTTTGTCATAATAATTGATAAGATGAACAATTGTTTGAAGGAAATTTTATTACTTCCATGATGCAACAATTTAGTTTTGCTTATAAGGATGTTGAAATCCAAATTGATTAATTTGAGGAGAAATTTTATGTGAGTAATGTTGCAAAATCTAAAGGTACAATAATTTTGAAGATAACTTCTAAATATAATTAAATTTTTAGAATGTGCCTAAAATGTGGAGGGTTGTTCTATCAACTAAGTGCAAGACACCATATGAGTTATGGAAATAAATAAAGCCTTCCTACTACTACATAAAAATGTGAGGATGTCACCACGCCGAGGTAATATTTTATTACCAAAGAAAATGTAAATAAGTAGACTATATTTTCATTGTCTATATGAAACATAACAATGAACATCAAGATTTTATGTAGAAAAATATGATAATGAAAATAAAGAATGACTTATTTTTTTAAAAATGCACTTCTTAAAGAAGTTGATTTAAGTTTCGTAAAATGAACTATGGATATTATCAATGGAAAAGAGTCCACGTGTTCAACAAACGGTTGAAACCAAGATATTGTCATGATGAAAAGTAAGTGTGACAAAGGATGATATGTCAAGCCTACTAGGATATCTGATCCTATGTTGATGATATACAATGAAATAGTAAATATACCAAAGATCTGTCAATTCAAGATTGATATGGAAAATATGAGATTGATAGATTGGATTCTAGGTATCCAAATCAAACAATCACTTGAAGGTCTCATATTGATAAAGAAGTTTGGCCAGGATGTTTGCGGCATAGCCAGAACTCCAAGTAACTACGAGTTAACATTTTTTGAAATAGAATATGAAAATGTCATATAAAATCTAAGTGAATTGAATTAGAGAAAGTAGTACTTTTATTGTGAGCAATTTAAGCAGATTTACAAAATAATCTAAGGTCAAAATCATAGATAATAATTATAATATTGAGATATATCAGAGATAATCAAGATTCTAAAGAATTATTCCATAATGATTCTTCGATACAAGTGAATATGTTCACATTGAAGAAATAAATTATGTCATATGTTTTCTCAAAACAAACGTTACAACCAGATTCAAAATAAAATCTGAGTTTGAGATTCAGATAGCTTTGAAAAAATTCAAATAACTTTAAAATGTCTTGGAGGATACTTGTGAATGGCCTAAACATGTACTAATAATATCGTTAGATAATTTATCTCAAATAAAGTTATCTCTACTAATTTGATTAAATCAAAGGATAACATTGTGGATCAATTAATCAAATGGTTAAATCGAGATCAAGTTGAGAAAATATCTAAAAGAATGAGACTATAACCCATGAAAAAAGGCGTTATATGAGGAAAACCATAAATAGCTGACTGGAGATCACAAGATCTAGATTCAAAAGGACAACCTAATTGCTTAGACTTGTGTAGTCACTGTAGGGGTTCTTCTCCTAGGTCCATTCCTATGATGTAAACAATGACAAAAATGGTACAGGTTAAGCAAAGCTTTTAATGACCATTGTGTGATTCGGTGCACTTAGCAACATAAGTCACCTATGTGAGAGTGAAGTGGGGCCATTTCAAGGAGACTATTGAGCATAGTTCTTTCAAACTCTTTGTAGAACCAAGAGATGTCCATGGCCATATGAATATATCCATGAAAACTAAAACTCTTTTCAGACAGATAGTTGTATGAAGTACATCATCGTTTACACAAACGGCTAACAGTTCAAGAACATCACGTCTACTGATTAGCTAGTAAAGTAAATATACTTTCACAAGGGAAGGTTCAAAGGAGAAAACCTTCCTATCCTATGCATCTATCAGTCGTAGAACCTATCACCATATCGAGCCAAAATGTTTTTGATAAAACCATCAATTTCATTCATGTGAGGGATTGTTGGGAAAAAATAGTGAGAAATAACCAATTTTGAGCCATATTTTAGAATAGTAAAGGTGGAGATTCGAATAAGAAAATTATTGACTCTTATTTTACTCCATGAGATCTTTATAACGATATCTCATATGCTCAAAATGGTTGAGTGATGAATGAGAAATTGATGCTCAAAGTAAGAAGGTTGTGAATAGAGTAAGGAATAAACCCTTATTATCCCATATGGATGAGATAAATGAAGTGAGAAGTGTTTACATACACTTATCTATATTATTTTCATTGAATGACTCTTGGGTTGGGGTGCACTCACACGACGTGGGCGACGTAAATGTTTGGACCGGTCGAGTCCTTTCTTGGCCTGCGGATATTTTACTCGTTGTAAATAAATCATTCCTTAAATTGCTTATCTTTTTTATTAATATTCAAGAAGAATTCGTGTTTCACTCAAATACAAATTAAAGGACAATTTTAGTTTTTTTAAATACAAATATTAAATAGATAAAGCTGACTATTTATGGTAAATTCGAATTTAATTTAGATTAGAACTTTCAGTTGTTTTGATCAATTTTTTCCTATGAATCTGAATTAAATTCTCAGTTTTAAACATACTTAGAAAAATGTTTTCATTCTCTCGATTTTATTCCGGTGATAGGCAAAGTCAAGAGTAAGTTCAAGATCTCTGCAGTTTGTGCTATTATCGAAGATATTCTTGTTATTGTATCCTGTGAGACAAACGACCAACGAACTCAAGCACCATAGGAGTGGCCAAAAATTTGTCTTAGGGAAACTGTACTCCTGCAAGCCTCAACACGTTTCAAAAATCGATTTGATTTAAATATTTCATATTTTTTAGATTTTTGTTTTGTTCGCTAAATAATAATAATTTATTTTATTATTATTTATTTATTCTCAGATTAATTACTTTTTTCTAACAAGATAAACAAAGGCAACACGAGCAATCTTCAAAAATGCAGTTAAGGAGAAACTTCCCTTTCACTCTATCTCAAAACCATTATAGTTCATGTTGCCAACCATGTACTTCCCTTTGAATATTGCATAATCCAATCACAGAAGTACCTAGAATACAAACTCTTATGAATCCAAATTTTAATCAAATAATGGAAAGATAATGCAATTTATCTTTTTAATATTCGAATTTAATTCGATTTAAAAATTAGATAATGTGCATTATCCCCTTAATATTCGAATTTTATTTCGTTTAAACTTCCCACATGTTGTCCTAATTTTCCCTATAAATATGAATTGAATTCTCAGGTTTCAAATCATCCTAAAACATTTTCTCTCTTGTTTTTCTTTCGGTGATTGGCGAAGGCAGATAAGGCTCGGGAACTCTAAAATTGTGCTATTGTTGAAGGTCCTCTTGTTTTTATATCCTGGGAGACAAACTATCAATAAAAATCAAGAACCAAAGGAGTGAAAAAAAATCTGTCTTAAGAAAATTGTATTCGTGCAGGCCTCAACACGATTCCAAACTATCGTTTCTAAAATCGGTTTGCTTTTATGTTTCCTTTTATTTTGATTTTAATAAATTTCTTTTTCGATTTTATCGTCTGGATTGATTAATTTGTAACACTCTCTTCGAGCATATACCATAATGAAGGACCCCTTGCTTTGAGCATATATCGTGATGGACGGTCCCTCTCTTTGAGCATATACCGTGATGGACAACCCCTATGTTTGTCCGTTTCCCCTATAAACATAAAGGATGCAAGGATGATATGGATTAGCTTGTTTCTATTCTTAAAGATGACTAATCTATGTATGATGCAGGCTTAGAGGAGAACTGGAGGTTACTTGAACATCATTCATCCAGTTCTTGAACTTGATTCCTTCTTGTTTTTGTCTTTGTTTGTGAACTATCCTTGTATTAGGACTCAGACTTTGTATCTTGGTCTTGGTACTTTTAAATCGTTCGCCTTAGAGTGACTTTTCTAGATTTTTCTTTGGATTTATTTTTCTTAAAGCGTCCGTTTAAGGGTTTTTACTTTGGTGGTCTGCTCTTTTTTTTTTCTCTCTTTCTTCTTTTTTTTTTTCTCTTTTTCCTTTTTTTAGGTGACCTTACGATATTTTACCTTGGAATCCTTGCACATTGTGCTTGATGGAACAACACATGGTGTTCTTTTATTTGAATCTCAATTGACTTCTGCAAATTGGTTTGGATCCTTTTTCTCTCAAACCTGTAATTAATAGGCCAAACCATGAAAAGTATAAAAAGGAATAAAGAAGATAGATAATCTACACTTAATCTAACATTTACAACATCGAAGATATGAATGATACAAGAGGTCACTGATCATGGTGAACCTCTTTCTAGACGCCTTGGTATGGTAGCCTTTCAACTGAAGTGAGACTATATCAACTGGGTGTCAGATTTTAAAATTAATTGAGCTGCCTTTTAAGGTTTTCGACTAACATTCTCTTTTGTCTTTAAGGCGCTCTTTTCGGGTTTTCACCTCAAACCCTCTTTCTTTCTTTTTTGTATATTTAAGCCATCCTTCTTGGGTTTTCACCCTAAGCATTTTTATTTTGCAAAATAATTCAAATTTGAATAATTTTATTTTTTAAATAAAGCAATTCGTTTTGATTTTTTAAATAAAGTTTAAATTATAAAATGAGACTTGAATAATTCAAAGTTGTAGTGATTAGTCTATAGTTTTCGAGGTTCGAGTTGAGTCTCTCATTTTTGCCTAATACATCATAGTTCACATGTTAAATTTTGAAGAAATATGTATGTAATTCGTATATTTTTATAGAAAATTATATAAATTGGAACCAATTAATATCATAGATTTATATTATTTACGATTAAATTTGAACATAGCACAAATTACTCAAATTAACTCCAATTAATAAATTTGACTCGAAAAAATCAAATAAAAATTTGAGTTATTAAAATACGATTTCTTGTCTAGACTAACCCATATTTCTTAACTCGACTCAAATCCACTCAATTTAATCGAATACTCACCATCTTATACGACCAAAATAAAGTTAAAAATTAATTTCAAAGGGATTAAATGAAAATTATAGGGCCCTTGTATTGACTTTTTCTATGATCCACCTTTGCATCCTGTTAATTCTCATAATTTTTTATGCGTCAAAATTTTGATCATACACTACGTTACATGATCAACTTATAAGCACAAAACAAAATAAAAGAAGAATCACAATACTATTACCAATGGAGTTAATAAACAAAGTTTCTTTCCTTCTCATTGCCATCTTCTTTTTCTTCCAACTCTTCTCAACCGTTGTCATTGTAGAAGCCAATAGAGTTGTCATTCCTGATGGTAAAACATTTCCCAAATCTTGGTGCGTACCGAAATCTGGAGTTAGTAATGGTGAATTGCAGAAAGCCTTGGATTAGGTTACGGTCGACCAGAGGTGGAATGCGGTCCCATTCAATCCGGTGGTGTTTGTTCCGAGTCGGACACCATCGTGTCTCGTGCCAAATTCGTCGTGAATGCTTATTATCAGAAACATTTAAAGGAGCCAAACTCTTGCGACTTTAGTGGCACTACTCAACTCATCAAGGAAAATCCAAGTAAGATGGAACATTTGGTTAAATTTTTTATAACACTTTTAAAATGTACATCGAACAATCAATAATTTAGTATTAATCAAACAGAAAAATAAAAAAAAATTAAAATATGCTTCAAGCCCCTATACCCTCCTTATAAATGGAATACAGTCGTATTTTTATTTTTAGGAATTTAATTGATCCACTTTTAAAATCGAAAAATTAAAGTTAAATTGTTATCACCATTAAAATTATTATATTAAATTAAGAAATGTGACATTTTGGTATACAGAGAATTAACTTCTTAATCATGTAACAAAAATTATTTTTAATTTAACGTAAAAAATGAAATGAAAAATTCAATTACTATAATACTTAATTCTTGTTTATTTAATGTTTATACAGGTTATGGCGACTGCAAATATGATTAAAGAATTGGATAAAGAAGGACCAGTTATAAGTGAAGGTTTTTGCTATAAATAATTCCTAAAACGATTAATTTAGTTCCTAAAGGTTATTAGGAAATAAATTGAATTCTTTTCTTAAAAATATATATTTTTTAGTTTAAATAAATATTACTACAATTAGTGTCAAAGGCTAGTTTAAGAAGTTTTCTATGAATTGTCGTAGGTAATGTAACCATTGTTTCATCAATAATATGTGATATCATTTCCGCTTTTGTTTTGCACTTCCTCGTTCTTTCTTAGTATTTAACCGATTTTAATGATTAGATTTATAATAAAATTCAATAATCTTTATAATAATTAATCATAAGTTTAAGTTAAATGATACGGTTGATCAACCACAAACATCATATTAATAAGGATAAATAATGATTAATTTTGAAAGGACAAATGTATATCTCCTTTTACGGGACAATGTTAAAAGTTAAAGCCATAGTTCCTTTTTAACCGAGTGATTAGGGAAATAAAAGTCGATTCAATGAAAAAAACAATTTGAGTCGAATCGTAATTTTATAATTTCAAATCAAATTAATTGCAAATTAAGTTCAAGTTATAAAATAAGACTCAAATAGCTTGTATTTTTTATAGTTAGTGCATAAATTTAAGGTTTGAGTTGAGTCTCCTAACTCTACAAGATATGTGTATACAGAAAAAGATGCATAAAAATGCTATTACTTCTATTAGGAGAAGAACTTCACTATATTTTTCGCTAATCAATTACTTATATGAAGGAAAAGGCCTACTAAAATAATCGATAAACCGGGAAAATAACTCTGAAAAGAACATAAATACACAAAAAGAAACAAGTTACACAATACACCTGAGTCTTTTTTTTGTTAAGTAAAATTTATTAATCAAACCCGAGTTATACGCCTTGTTAAAAACATTCCTAAGCCTAAGTGGAGGAAAGGAGTACATATAAAAAAGGGTGGCTACTATGAAAATCCACATACATACCTTAAAGAGTTCCACATGGTTTGTTTAAGCACGAAACCTCAAGGAGTATTCGAAGATCAAATTAAACTTCATGCTTTCCTTTTTAATTAGCCGATATAGATAAAGATTGGCTATTTGATTTACTTTCTAATTCGATTAATACGTGGACTGATATGACACAACTTTTTCTTGACAGGTTTTTCGTTGCAGAAAAAACGAACGAACTAAGGTGGAATATCTTGAGTATCCGAAAAAGGATATCTAGTCGTTGTACGATGACACACGTTGTGTAATTTCAAAATAAAATGCCTTATTCTCAATTAATAAATAAGGAAATTAAATGTAGTAAGTGAGAAGTAAGTGTCGATCCCACAAGGATTAGAAACTTCCTGATTATGCTTGTTCGATTGATGATTCAAGAAGACAATTGAATAGTGTTTGAGTAAAAGGGGGTTCTAATATAAACTAGTAATTTTAGATGAAATAAAGAAAATAATTCAATAAAATAAAAACTAGCCTTAGGCTCTCGCTTTGATTGACTTTAATAGATCATCGGAAAAAGATTTTCACTTCGAGATTTTACGTCGGTACTTAGCTTTCAAGGTTCAATCCTTGAAGCAAAACTTTTAAACCGAATACCCAAGTGTTATCTTTGGTATTGGTTTCATGGATTAATCCACCAAATCAATGTTTGTAGATAAAATCATTTAAATCATTAAAACCGACTTGGATTATGTTATTGCAATAATAATTGATCCAATTTAAGTTTTCTCTTAGGAATCGATTTGCTAAGTTTGTTACGAGGAAGTCGAATTTGCTTCAATAGCCGATCTTTCCTCCCACAAAGATGATCAAATCAACGTCTTGACCAAAGTCAATCTATAGTTTTGAAATCAATTTGAATTTAGAAATAAGTTCAAAAGAAAACTGAAAGAAATAAGAATCGAAGTTATTGATGCACTTCTCAATCCTCATGTGTGGATCGAGATATTACTTAAGCCCTTGGCTATAGAGAAATTAACCGAGCATAATTATGGAAGAATTTTGCTCGAAATAAAAATAAAATAAAGTAAAAAAAATAAGAACAAGAAAAAATAAAGAAAGAAAGATTTTATAAATCTTAAAGAGAAAAGAGATGAAAAATGAGAGATGTGTTTAAGGCTTACCCATAATGGGTATTTATAGCCTTCTACAAACCCTAAAATAAAGAGATAAATCCTAAATAAATCTAAAATTATTTAAATTCAAATACAATAGATAAATCCAAATTTGAAATTCAAATCTAGGTTGATAAGTTATCCGAAATACGGCTGATAAGCTATCAGACTCTTGCTAATGTCATCTTTTAGAAGCTGCTGACCGAGTGCCACGTTAGATTTTCATGCCCAATGTCATGCCCACTAATGTAGACTCGATCAAAAAACTTAAAAAATCAACTATTTAAGTGCACTTTCCATCATTTACAGTCCTGCATAAACACACACGAAAACACTGAGATCAGTAACATAATTCATCGAATCGAGAAGTAATTAAGAACAAAATATTAACTATTTTGAGCATTCATCAAATTATCCCTCACTTATTCAATGCTTATCCTCAAGCATTCCTCAACTAACATACCAAAATCACAAGTTGCCATGTTTTAATTCACTGCATGTCTAAATCTCCTCAATGAAAGAAAAAAAAGGTAACTAATAAACAATCAAGGAAGTGGCAGACTAGGAACAATTTCAAAAGAAACAAGAATTTTCAATTCTTAGCTAATTTAATGATGCAAAACTTGATACCCTCACAAGGATTCACTTATTTCACTCAAAGTGTTTAGGTTCAAAAGAATCTCTCAAGCCGAATCTAATCAAAGCATTACCATAAGCCTGTAAATAAATCTAATCTCTACTACTAAATATTGAACTTGATGCAAAAGTTATGAGGTCTTTAAGTAGGGTTGTAATAGGGGTAGGATGATGGTAGGAAAAAGGCCGAAAAGAGATGGGTTAAGTGCCAAGACAAAAGATGTAAAACATCATAAATAAACCACGATAATAATGAAGTACAATGAGATAGAAAGAGTAAATCAAACAATTATTTTTTTTGTTTCTCCTTTTCGAAAGTTTCTAATAGTACACATTGGTACCCTCTTTTATTCTCTTTCTTTCTTTTTGAATTCTTTCTCTCTTTCTCCTTTTTTTCCGAAGAAGCATACTTTCATCATTTCGAATCCACTTTTTCTTTCCTTTATTTTTTTTCGTGGAACAAGTACAATCTTATGTCTTGACAAGGATGTAAAAAAATGGGAATATAGAAAAACAAAGGTTTGGGCAACATTAATAAGGTGCAAAAACAAGAAATGAGTACAAGCTCAAAATGGTTCACTAAGGGATAAAAGTAAAAGGTAGGCAGACTACTTAGGAAGTGAAGTGGTTAATCATAAGTGCCTCTATAATACCAAATCATCATATTCATGTATGTAGTCTCAAAAAGCATTACATCACAGGTTCTAGAATGCTAAAAATTACTTCGGTACACACAAATGAAGAAAAGAACAAGAATGAAAAGATATGCTCATTAGGCTCAAGATCTCACAAAAAGGGTAAATATATCAAGCTAACAACATTTGAATTAACCAATAATGGAACATCAAAAATTTTTAATCAAAAATCACTAATCATGCCAACACACTATCATGCATCCTATGTTCCAGTCAAAGCAAGATTAAAATTCAACAAGGAAATTCAAGATATGTTTGAAAGATGGTTGAAAAATATAGGAGGTTGAAAAATATAGGAGGTGGGGTCCACGCAAATATAGGAGGTGTGGTCCACGCAAATCTTGTTTGAAAGATATGTTCCACCAAAATTTATCTCTTGAGTTTGAATTTATTTTAAATCCTAAGCTGTAAAATAGATAAATCAATTATTAGAATCAAGATAAGAAAATTTAAAACATAAAATAAAGATAAAGATTTATTTTAAAATGTGGATGGATAAAACAAAACTTAACCCAAATAAATTATTACTGTGTAAATTTATTTAATTACTTTGAATCTAAGTAAACAAATAAAATAAAATGAATTTATTGAAAATAAATAAATAAATTAAAAATAGGTTGCCTCTCATTAATCACTTTTATTTAACTTCGTTAGCTCGACGACCTAATTCAAACTACAGGCATGTTCAAATACTTCCTCCAATTTTTGCATTTTGTCCAACTAAGAGCATCCCTATATGAAATTTTATGATCATCAATCTTTTCAATTTTCCTTGACGGAATATATTCTTTGCTTTTCAATTTATCCGGTGGTAACTTTAGTTCAAAATTTGGTACCTGCAAGATGGAAAATGAAGTTTTAGATTATGAAAGAGTAAGGCGTAAATCAGAATAAACAAAATAAATATTTTTCAACTCCTTATTTTCTTTGTCGTGTTGTTCTAATTACCTGCAAAAACCATTAGATACGTTAGTATTTATAGATTCATCAACTATAGGTTCAATAATACCAACGAAGCTAACGTTTTCCAAAGAAGCAAAATGTTTTATATCTTTATAAACATAAAATTCGACGACCTCACCATCAAACTCCATAGTTAATAAACCACTTCTCACATCGATCATTGTATTCGCAGTGCTTAAGAATGGTCGGACCAAAAGTGCCTCTGAAAATGTATTAGTCGGATCATTATCCATGTCGATGATGTAGAAGTCATTAGGAAAGATGAGATCATCAAATTTTAGTAACACATTTTCAAGCACTCCCTTTGGGTAAATGATGGAACAATCTACCAACTGTATAATCACTCTTGTTTCCATCAAAGACTCATTACTAATCATTTTATAAATAGAAAGAGGCATAACATTAATTGAAGCTCCTAAATCGCACATGGCAAGATTAACTAAAACATTCCCAATTTTATAGGGTATAGCGAACATACCTTGGTCCTTCCTCTTTGGTGGAAGCTTTCGCTGAAATACAGAAGATATATTTTCCCCCTAATTCACTTTCTCTTGGCCAATTATTTTCCTCTTTTTAGTGCACAATTCCTTTAAAAATCGAGCATACCTTGGCACTTGTCGGATCACTTCTAATAGAGGTATGTTGACTTGTACCTTTTGGAACACTTCTAAATTTCCTTTTCTTCAACTCTTTTGTCGCATTTTGTTAATCTAGACGGAAATGTTTGTGCGATTTCTTGAGGAATGGAAGGGGATATTGGTGAAGGAGATGTACCTTGAGATTCGAAAGTTGTCTCTTCCTCCTTTTTTGGTTGTGCGGTAGTTTCTTTTGGAACTTCAGGATTGATAACTGTTCCACTTTGAAGGTTCATAACACTAATGTTTTCCCTTGGGTTTAGCTCGGTTTGGGAAGGAAGTTTTCCTTGTTATTCTAGTCTTCCTACGATTTGAGCTAATTGGGACATTTGCTTATCTAGTTCCTGTAGGTGGGCCTCAATTCGGTTTTGGAACTTCTCTTGAGAAATCCCTAATTGTTAAACAATGGATTTCAATGAAGATTTTGGTTGTTGATTTTGTTTTCCTTGCTGATAAGGTTGATTCTGTGTAAAGTTTGATCCATATCTTACGTTTGGATGGTCCCTCCAATCGGTATTATAGGTATTGGCATTAGGTTTATAAGGTCTCTGGGGAGGTGCAAGAAAAATTCCCAAGGCATTTACTTGGGCTTTATCATCTTCTTGTATGATCGAACAATAATCTGTAGGATGTTCAAGACTTGTACATATCCCACAAAGTCTAGTTGCGTTCTTTTTATCTGCAACAAGAGATTGAACAATGTCAGCTAATTTATCAATTTTGTTTTCTAATAACTGTACTTACCTCGTGAACTTGTCGAGATGGTTCACTTGCAGAGTGAAATCGTTGTGAGTGGAAGGCCATAGTAGATATTAATGTTCTAGCCGCGTTAGGAGTCATGTTTACAAGTGCTCCTCCACTTGCCGCATCAATTACCTTCATATCAATAGGCATTAAACCTTCATAAAAATACTAAAGGAGTGTTTCTTCGGTTAAGCCGTGCTGTGTACAATTTGCACATAGCTTTTTAAAGCGCTCCAATAATCATACAAAGTTTTGGTATCCTTTTGTCGGATAATCAAGATACTTCGCCTCAGTTCGCTCGCCTTGGCTACTGGGAAAAGCTTGTCAATAAAAAGACGAGCCATATCATTCCAAGTTGTAACAGAATTAGAAGGTAAATCAAACAACCAGTCTTTTGCTATATCAACTAAAGATAAAGGAAAGGCGCGAAGTTTAATTTGGTCTTCAGAAATTCCCTGTGGTTTTGTACTCAAACAAACCATATGAAATTCCTTAAGATGTTTATGTGGATTTTCGCTCGACAAACCGTGATAAGTTGGTAGGAGGTGTATTAAGCCTGTTTTAGAGCGAATGACGTCTCTCCATTTGGAAATGTTTTGCACATCTACTGGTTATCGTCAGGAACAGCAGTCAATTAACGGAAAGTTTGACCGTTGTCTCCCATCAGAATTGGCTCTTCAATTATGTGATCAAAATTTGATTCTGCTTCAGATGTTAATTCAAAATCATGTTCTAATTGTTGATTTCGCAATCGTCGTTTCTTTTCCCGATGTGTTTGGGCGTGTAGTCTCCGGGCGTATACTTCAATTTTCGGGATGTAATCTCCTTGTTCTCTCGGGTTCTTCTTGATCATAAATCAAACAAAACAATTCAGTAACTTTGTCGTAGTCCCCGACAACGGCACCAATTTGACACGCGTCGTGTAGTGTAAAAATAAAATGCCTTATTCTCAATTAATAAGTAAGGAAATTAAATGTAGTAAGTGAGAAGTAAGGGTCGATCCCATAGGTACTAGAAACTTCCTGATTATGCTTGTTCGATTGATGATTCAAGAAGACGATTCAATAGTGTTTGAGTAAAAGGGGGGTTGTCGAATAAAAATTAGTAATTGGAGATGAAATAAAGAAAGTAATTCAATAAAAAACTAGCCTTAAGCTCTCGTTTTGACTCGACTTTAATAGATCATCGAAAAATGATTTTCACTTCAGGATTTTACGTCGTTACTTAGCTTTCACGGTTCAATCCTTGAAGCAAAACTTTCAAACCGAATACCCAAGTGATATTTTTGATATTGGTTTTATGGATTAATCCACAAAATCAATGTTTGTAGATAAAATCATTTAAATCATTAAAATCGATTTGTATTATGTTATTGCAATAATAATTGATCCAATTTAAGTTTTCTCTTAGGAATCGATTTGCTAAGTTTGTTACCAGGAAGTCGAATTTGCTTCAATAGCCGATCTTTCTTCCCACAAAGATGATCAAATCAACGTCTTGACCAAAGTTAATCTATAGTTTTGAAATCAATTTGAATTTAGAAATAAGTTCGAAAGAAAACTGAAAGAAATAAAAGTCGAAGTTATTGATGCACTTCTCAATCCTCACGTTCGGATCGATTCACTACTTAAGCCCTTGGCTATATAGAAATTAGCCGAGCATAATTATGAAAAGAATTATGCTCATCATAAAAATAAAATAAATTTAAAAATAAGAACAAGAAAAAAATAAAGAAAGCTTTTATAAATCTTAAACAAAGAGAAAAGAGATAAAAAATGGTAGATGTTTTTAAGGCTTACGCAAGATGGGTATTTAAAGCCTTATACAAACCCTAAAATAAAGAGATAAATCCTAAATAAATCTAAAATTATTTAAATTCAAATACAAAAGATAAATATAAATTCGAAATTCAAATCTCGGTTGATAAGTTATCCGAAATGCGGCTGATAAGCTTTCAGGCGCTTGTCGATGTCATATTCTAGAAGTTGTTGTCCGAGTTCCACGTCAGATTTTCATGCCCAAAGTCATGCCCACTAATCCTGACTCGATCCAAAAACTTCAAAAATCACGATCCAAAAACTTCAAAAATCAGCTATTTAATTACACTTTCCATCATTAACAGTCCTGCATAAAAACACACGAAAACACTGAGATCAGTAACATACTTCATCGAATCGAGAAGTAATTAAGAACAAAACATTAACTATCTTGAGCACTTATCATACGACTATTGGGAGTGATTTAAGACGTTGTGCACAAATTTCCCACAAAACAGATTAACAATTCAGGATACAACTTCAAACTTGGTCTTATCCCAAATTACTAATAAGCCTCCATATTTTGCATCCACATTTGCAATACAGTATTCAATATCATCATCATAACACATCCTTTTTAATCGCCTGCTTCTTTGTCTCTTGTTAGAAAAACATATCCTCGCCCACTATCGTCTAGACACTATTAATGTTTTTCTAAAAGGATAAAATTCCTAAGGATCTGATTCCCATCCCCTTCGAATCGAATACCTACTTTCTTACACATGAGACTTAATAATAAAAAATTATATATACGTAATTAATTTTGAAATATAATGTTATTTTACATCACAATCTCGAATTCTTATTAGAAACTACAAACATTAGAGGAAAATATTTAATTATAATTTCAAAATTTTATTGTAAATAATTATAATTAATGTCATGATTCATTTTTAACGGAGTAATTAGGGAAGTATAACTTGATTTGATGAAAAAAACATTTTTAGTCGAATCAATTAATTCTAATTTTTTAAAATTAATAGATCAATTTCAAATTTAATGTATATTAGGAAACCCCCATAGTAATGCAATTACTTATATTAGAATAAAAACATCACTATATTTTTCATAAATCAATTATTTATATGAATGAAAGACCTACAAAAACAATCGGTAAACTGCGAAAATAACTCTAAAAAGAAAATAAATACACTAAATGAAACAAGTTACAAAACACACCCGAGACTTAAAGATAAAATACATATGTATGCAATTAATTTTGAAATATAATGTTTTTTCACATCACATTCTCTTGTTCTTATTAGAAATTACAAACCAGAGAGAAAAATATATAGTTATAATTTCAAAACTTTATTGTGAATAATTATCTCTATTTTTTTTTATAAATCTTAATTCTAATCCTAATCTTATTTAGAAGGAATAGAAAGGAGAAACTCTAGAGGAATAAAGAGTTTGTTCCTAGTGGATCTAGAGTTCATAAACTAAAGCAAATGAGAGATGAACTGCTTTAGCAACCGATTAAATATACTTTTTCTTTCTCAAACTTTTTTTACATTCAAACTTTAATACATTTCGATAGGTTAATGTCTATGTAAAAAACTCGCATCCTAATTTCATCAATTCGTTTTGATGTTTTAAATAAAGTTTAAATTATAAAATGAGACTTTAATAATTCAAATTTGTATTGATTTGTCTATAGTTTTTGAGGTTCGAGTTGAGTCTCTCAATTTTGCCTAATACATCATAATTCACATGTTAAATTATGAAGAAATATGTATGTAATTCGTATATGTTTATTGAAAATTATATAAATTAAAACCAATTAATATCATAGAATTATATTATGTACGATTAAATTTGAACATAGCACAAATAACTCAAATTAATAAATTTGACTTGAAAAAACCAAATAAAAATTTGAGTTATAAAAATAGGATTTCTCGTCTAAACTAAAACGAATTTCTTAACTCGACTCAAATCCACTAAGTTCAATTGAATACTCACTCTCGTATAGGACCAAAATAAAGTTAAAAATTAATTTCAAAGGGATTAAATGAAAATTACAAGCCGCTTGTATTGACTTTTTTTATGATCCACCTTTGCATCCTATTAATTCTCATAATTTTTTACTTGTCAAAATTTTGATCATACACTACGTTACATGATCAACTTATAAGCACAAAACAAAATCAAAGAGGAATCAAAATACTCTTACCAATGGAGTCATTAAGCAGAATTTCTTTCCTTCTCATTGCCATCGTCGTCGTGTTCCAACTCTTCTGAACCGTTGTCATTTTAGAAGCCAATAGAGTTGTCATTCCTGATGGTAAAACATTGTCCGAATCTTGGTGCGTGCCGAAATCTGGAGTTAGCAATGGTGAATTGCAGAAAGCCTTGGATTTTGCCTGCGGTCGACCAGAGGTGGATTGTGGTCCCATTCAACCCGGTGGCGTTTGTTCTGAGCCGGAAACCTTCGTGTCTCGTGCCAAATTCGCCATGAATGCTTATTACCAAAAATATTTAAAAGAGCCAAAGTCTTGCGACTTTAGTGGCACTGCTAAGCTCATCAAGGAAAATCGAAGTAAGATGAAACATTTGGTTAATTTTTTGGTATCATTTTTAAAACGTACATCGAACAATCAAGAATTTTGTATTAATGAAACAAAAATATGTTAAAATATTCTTCAAACCCTATACCCTCCATATAAATGGAATATAGTCTATGTATTTTTATTTCTAGGAATTTAATTGATCCACTTTTAAAATTGAAAAATTCAAGTTCAATTGTTATCGCCATTAAAATTATTATATTAAATTAAGAAATGTGACATTTTGGTATAAAAAATTAACTTCTTAAACATGTAAAAAAATTATTTTTAATTTAATGTAAAGAATGAAATGAAAAATTCAATTACTTTAATACTTAATTCTTGTTTATTTAATGTTTATACAGGTTATGGTAACTGCAAATATGACTAAAAAATTGGATAAAAAAGGATAAGTTATAATTGAAGGTTTTACTTTGCTATAAATAATGCCTAAAACGATCAATTTAGTTCCTAAAGGTTGTTAGGAAATAAATTGAATTCTTTTCTTAAAAATATATATTTTTTAGTTGTCTATTTAAATATATATTGCTACAATTATTGCCAAAGGCTAGTTTAAGAAGTTTTGTATGAACAACCGTAAGAAATGTAACTATTGTTTCATCAATAATATGTGACATCATTTCCGCTTTTGTTTTGCACTTCGTTGTTCTTCCCTAGTATTTAACCGAATTTAATGATCAGATTTATAATAAAATTCAATAATCTTTATAATAATTAATCATAGGTTTAAGTTAAATGATACGGTTGATCAACCACAAACATCATATTAATATGGATAAATAATGATTAATTTTGAAAGGACAAATGATATCTCCTTTTACGGGCCAATGTTAAAAAATAAAGCCATAGTTCTCTTTTTAACCGAGGAATTAGGGAAATAAAAGTCGATTCAATGAAAAAAAAAACAATTTGAGTCGAATCGTAATTTTATAAATTCGACTCAAATTAATTTCAAATTAAGTTTAAGTTATAAAATGAGACTCAAATAGCTTGCATTTTTTATAGTTAGTGAATTAATTTAAGGTTTGAGTTGAGTCTCCTAACTATACAAGATATGTTTATATTAGAAAAAGCTGCATAAAAATACTATTACTTCTATTAGGACAAGAACTTCACTATATTTTCGCTAATCAATTACTTACATGAAGGAAAAGGCCTACTGAAACAATCAGTAGACCGGGAAAATACACAAAAAGTAACAAGTTACACAATACACCTGAGTATTTTTTTCGCTAAGTAAAATTTATTAATGAAACTCGTGTTATATGCTGCGTTAAAAACGTCCCTAAGCTTAAGCGGAGGAAAAGAGTACATATAACTTAGGAAAAGTACACAAGTAATAAATGCCTTTAGTAGTCTTACAGTATACTCTGTAAAAAGATCCTTAGACCTGTTACAAAATAATAAAAACGTAGAGAAAACACCTAAAGAGTTCCACATGGTTGTTTAATCACAAAACCTCAAGGAGTATTCGAAGATAATATTAAAATTCGTGCTTTACTTTTTAATTAGCCGATATAGATAAAGGTTGGATATTTGAATTACTTTCCAATTCGATTAATACGTAGATTGATATGACACAACTTTTTCTTGACAGGTTTTTCGCTTAAGCAAAAGAGAACGAACTAAGGTGGAATATCTTGAGTATCTGGAAAAGGATATCAAGTTGTTGTACGACTAATGAGAGTGATTCAAGACGTTGTGTGCAAATTGCCCACAACACAGATTAACCATTCAGGATATAACTTCAAACTTGGTCTTATCCCAAATTACTAATAAGCCTCCAAATCTTACATCCACATTTGCAATAAAGTGCTCAATATCATCATCATAACACATCCTTTGTAATCTCCTGTTTCTTTGTCTCTTATTAGAAAAACATATCCTCGCCCACTATCGTCTAGACACTATTAATGTTTTTCTAAAAGGATAATATTCCTAAGGGTCTGATTCCCATCCCCTTCGAATTGAATACCTACTTTTTAGACATGATACTTAATGATAAAAAATTATATATATGTAATTAATTTTGAAATATAATGTTATTTTACATCACAATATCGAATTCTTATTAGAAACTACATACATCAGAGAAAAATATTTAATTATAATTTCAAAATTTTATTGTGAATAATTATAATTAATGCCATGGTTCATTTTTAAGAGAGTGATGAGGGAAGTATAACTTGATTTGATGAAAAAACATTTTGATTCGAATCACAATTTTATAAATTTGACCTAAAATAATTTCAAATCAAGTTCTAGTTATAAAATGATAATCAATTAATTCAAATTTTTTTAAATTAATAGATCAATTTCAAATTTAATGTATGTTAAGAAACTCACATAGCAATGCAATTGCTTCTATTAGAAGAAAAACATCACTATATTTTTCGCAAATCTTACATATATATCAATGAAAGGCCTACAAAAAAAATCGATAAACCGCGAAAATAACTCTAAAAAGAAAAATAAATACACTAAATGAAACAAGTTACACAAAAAACCCGAGACTTAAAGATAAAATATATATGTATGCAATTAATTTTGAAATATAAGGTTTTTTAACATCACATTCTCCTATTCTTATTAGAAATTACAAACCAGATAGAAAAATATATAGTTAGAATTTCAAAACTTTATTGCGAATAGTTATCTCTATTTTATTATAAATTCTAATTCTGATCTTATTTAGAAAGGTGATGATAACTCCACAAAAAGGCTATATTTTAAGCCTTTTTACTTAAGTTATTTATTGTCCTTAAGCTCATATAGGCTCATTTAGATGCATTTAGGCTCATATCATTGCATGTAGTTTCTTAGTTATGCCATGGCATATTTAGTGTGGCAACGGGTGCTATTTGACGAGAAAGGTTGTGTTCTTGGGTTGTGTTATGCAGGTAAAGCAAATGGAAGTTGAGGAAATTTGTCATGGCATTCGCAGAAGGATAGCGATGGGAAAATTCCATGGCAAATCTGGAGGACTCCTGTGCTGAGTTAAACGACAAGAATATATTTTGAGAGGAGTGCTAACTGGTGCCATTACAGCTTGGCCACAGCCACCACTGTAGGGGACTACAACCACCTCAGTAGGGGACCATTGTCACCATGGCAGAAATGCCATCACGTGAATAGGGATGTGATAAGTCCTCAAAGGACTATCACTTTTATACCTTTCATGGACAATAATTACTTAATCTACACCTATTTGGACTGATGCATAAGCCTAATGTGTGATATTTGCATACGGTGCCTTCATGACATATAAGGATGATATTTATAGAAAATATAAGCTTTATGCATCTTTGTGCGTTTGCAGGTAAACTTGGACCCTGATCGAACCAGCTACAGATAGGAGCTTCTACTGATGGAAGCTAAGTAGACTCAAAGCCAAACCTCCGCTGGGGCAGCAGATGCATCCTGCCGAGGCAGGGAATTTCCTGAGACCAAAAGTCAAAGTGGTGGTCGATTTGAAGAGCATAAAAAGCTGAATTTTTCTGGACACTTTGCAGAGCAATTGGAGTTCGAGAAGATGGTTTAAAGATGGAAAGTACCAAATTAAGAGATTTAGCTTTTCAAGGAAGGAAACGTCCAAACTTACTAAACTTCTTCTCCAAGGCTGATGTTGCCCTAGTTTTAGCCTATATAAAGGATGTGCTGTCCAAGGGAAAGAAGAAGAGAGTTCACAATAGAATTTAGTATTTTCTTTGTTTTTCATTATGTTCTAAATTCTCTTAGGGTTTAGGTGAAAGTTGTCGAGTGTTTGTGAGAGGATATTGAACTTTGTTTTCTTGTTTCATGCAATAAAATATTAAGGTTTGCTTATTCTTTGCCATTCATTGTTCTTGCATTCAAGCTCGGGAGAGAAGTTTGTGAGAGATCTATTTATCTAGCATCGGGAGAGTTAGATTCATGAAGGGAATAAGTACGATATTTTTCTAGCTGGAAAATACTAACTCGGCCTAGGGATAGGTTAGAGTTTCAACGGCTAAAAGAAGTGTGAGATTGGTTGGTGGTTATAGTTGATTCACGCCGGGAGGTATCATCAAGGACTAGTCATCAACAGTACTTCGACTTAGGGATAAGCGAGGTCATCCGAGGATACTTTGCTGAACCTTAATCACGTCCATCCAAGAGCAAGGAATTGCCGCAACGGACATACCCTTCACTGTCAAGGCAGTAAGACTGCAGTACTGCCGAGGCGGTGTTGTGTAATTGCATTAGACAAAAAAAAGTCAATTGAATCCACAATACGACATAATTGGATCCTGCCCATTCTCTCAAACTGATTTCATTCTTTATTTTCTTTTCATCATTCAAGTTATTTTAGTTTCAATCGGAACAGTCAAATTAATCTGTGTCTTTACTTTATTTCTTTTACAAAGCGAGAAGATCAAAGGAAACATATTAATTATACCAATCCCTATGGAGACGATACTCGATATTTATCACTTTATTACTTGCGACATGTTCACTTGCACTAATTGCGCAACCCTCTTTACACGCAACAGGATGCTAAGGGAATTTTCCCCTAAACCCTAGGGTTTTCCAGCACCTTTTTAACCCATGGTGACCCACGAAAAAGGAGGTTCTTTTTTGGGAGCTTGAACACAGAAAAAGAGACACCTTTAGATCTGTTTGCGGTGGAGGAAAGCTTCCACCTTTCTCCTCCAAACTCCGGACGAAGTGTCCACCATTTATAGATCTTGAAGGGAGTGGCGTGCTAGGCACCCGAGAGGGGCTAGCACGCTAAGGCATCCCGTGGTGGTTAAAGAGTTGGCGGCCTGCGCAACCGATGGTGTATTCTATCCTCATTCCTTTGCTTTATTTTTCATATTTTTAAGAGGATGATTGTGGATGATTAAAGATGTATTTGGATGATATTTTCTTTAACTTTCGCACCACCATGTGTTGCTTTATTTAGGTGGTTGCTACTTTGGATGATTAACTTTTGCTTTTTATTAATATATATTCTTCTATGTGTTTGTGTATTTGCTTTGCTCATTGTTGTTAATCATTTAAGCATTTTAAGAGGCATGAGAGTGTCCCGTGTTTATATGCATGTTAGGTGTTCGAGAGAAACCTAACTATAGATCCGTAGATCATCCGAGAGGAGCTAAGGGAGGATCTACGTGAGCAATGGGCTTTGGATAGTAACCAGGGCCTAATATGAACTTAGGTACTCGAGAGAGACTTAAGTGAGGGCTTCAACGAATAAAAGGAGTGAGCTTTGTCGATAGGCTAATGTCTCTACTGAGACCGAGAGGAGATGTCGTGGCATTTTAGTTTGTCAGGTTCCTATGACTCGAGAGAGCGAGAACACTTTAGAAACCTCTGTCGAGTAAATATACACCATAACTGCTATATGTTCATAGGAGCAAGGTTAAGAAGTCCATAGGAACCTCCACTAATATTTCCTAGGGGAGCTCGTCAGTAGAGGGTTAGTACAACATATTACTTAAACGTGTTCTTTCATCCTGTTTTTGCCTCAAAATTTATAAACTACTTTCTTTGTTTCACTATTCTCTTGCAATCACACTACGATACTTTCCACACACCACTTCCATACACCTATTGCACCATCACCATCCTTTCCACTTTGCCTAGGCATATTTTAGTTGCTTGCATTCTGAAATTGCCATTGCATTTCACCATTACACCTTCACCGTACATATCCAATTCCTCCTGTCTTTATCTTTATCTTTTTTTTCCTTTTTAGTTAGTGACACCTTTTTGCCTTGACAATTTTGACTTACTGGTTATCTCGATCCTCGTGGGAATGATACTCACTCACCCTTTATTACTTGTACGACTGTGTATACTTGCACATACGTGTTCGCATAATTTATAGCATTACACAGGCGACACCAAGATTTTGGCGTCGTTGCTCGGGATCAGAAAGAGAACAGTTTGTCATTTTTATCTTGGGATTTTTATTTTACTTTGTTTACTTTCCTAGTTCAGTTTTACTTGTTTCATTTGTTTTTGTTTTCAGGTTTTTCCAGTACATGTCAAGAAAGTCTACTGACGGACCTCTCTACCCTATAGTGCCTAAATTTGAGTATTTGTTTCGATAAAGAAGACATACTCAACGTAGAGCCATGGACCCACCATTGCAAGATCCAATAGTTCAAAATGTTGGAGAAAATCAGAATGTTTCTGCACCTCAACCAAGGACTATTCGAGATCACTTAAATCCTATTTTGGATGATCTTAATCCTGGCATCGTTGCACCAGAAATTCAAGCTACACACTTTGAACTCAAGCCTGTCATGTTAAATATGCTGAATTCTATTGGGCAATTTGGAGTTATGTCGCATGAAGACGCAAGGCAACCTATTTGTTCCTTCTTAGAAGTTTGTGACTCATTTCGACAACAAGGAGTGCATGAGGATGTGTTGAAACTCAAGCTATTCTCTTATTCTCTAAGTGGCCGAGCAAGGACATGACTGAGTGGAGTACCATCCGGATCGATAAAGTCATGGACTGATCTTTGCAAGAGCTTTTTGCTACGGTATAATCCTCTGAATCTACACACTCAGCTTAGAAATGACATAACTTCTTTTCGACAAGGTGACGACGAGTCAATTTGCGAATGTTGGGATTGATACAAGGGATTGCTTTGCAAGTGTACAAATCATTGATTTCAAGATTGGAATCAAGTTGTAATGTTCTACAATGGAGTCAATGCACCTACTAGAATGATGCTAGATGCCTCGACAAATGGAACTTTACTAGAGAAATCACCCGAAGAGGCATTTTACATTCTTGATAGAATTTCCAACAATGACTATCAATTTCGATCAACAAGACTTGAAAACAGGAGGAAGGCGCAAGGGACATTTGAGCTTGATGCTAAAGACTCACTATCCGCCCAACTCTCAGCTATCACCAATATCTTGAAGAGCATCCAACGTTTTAATGAAGTGAAGGAAATAAAGATGAACAGTTCAGCATGTCTATCATGCCATGTCAATATCATGAGAGCGAGTGCCCAGGATACCATGAGACAACCAATTATGTGAGCAACTTCAACAGATGCAACAACAATCCCTACTCCAATACTTATAATCCAGGATGGCGACAACACTCGAATTTTTCATGGGGAAATCAAGGATCCAGCAATCCTAATCCCTTAGCTAGAAATCAAAATGAGCCCTAATATTTTCAAGCGAATATGCCTTGACATAATCAGAATAAGGGGTCTACATCATCATCGAATACCATTTTTTGGAGGCGACTATGTAAGAATTCATTCTAACACGAAAACTATGCTTCAAGAGCATACTACAACCATCAAGAACCAATGAAACCTATTACAAAGCCATAGTGCTTCATTGCGAAATCTGGAGAGTCAGGTTGGCCAAATTGCCACGACATTACAGGAGAGTCAGCCAGGACGTCTACCAAGTGACACTAAAGTCACTAAGCCACATGGTAAAGAGCAATGTAGCGCGATTACACTAAGGAATGGCAAGCAGATTAATCAAGAAGATAAGTTTGGGGGGAAGACAAGTGAAGATTTGACACCCAAACCTTTGAAGAAGAAATGCTTGATTAAATTCTCGAGGAAAAGGACAAGGAGGAAGGTTTGAAAAAGGAACCTCCTGAGGGAGCAAGTATAAATACCACGGCAAAAGCAGTTCCTACCCCAGCAATAGAAGAAGTTAGACCCCCACCACCCTTTCCCTAGAGGCTGAAGAAGCACAATGATGAAATTCAATTCAAAAAGTTCATTGATAAATTGGACCAACTGTACATAAATGTCCCACTCTTGGAGGCAATTGACCAGATGCCCACTTATGCCAAATTTCTCAAGGAGATAGTCACAAAAAAGCGGAAAGTGAAAAAGTTTAAGACAGTTGCCACGATAAAAGAGTATTGCTCTACTTTAAGTAATTTTCCAATAAAGAAGAAGGATCCAGGCAGTTTTATTATCCCATTTGCTATTGGAGATAAGTTCGTTGGGAAAGAACTATATGATCTTGGATCGTGTGTAAATTTGATGCCCAATTCAATTTTTGTGAAGCTTGGCATGGGAAATGCGAGACCCACATCCGTCATATTGCAAATAGCCGATCATTCCCATGTGAGACCCGAGGAGAAGATCGAAGATGTCATAGTGAGGGTGGACAGATTCGTGTTTCCAGTCGACTTCCTCATACTTGATTGTGAGGCTAATGCTAATGCACCCATCATCTTAGGGAGACGTTTCCTAGCAACCGATCATATTCTCATTGATTGTGAGAAGGGTGAGCTTATTATGCGAGTAGTAAATCAAAGATTGACCGTGAACATCAAAAATTCTCTTAAGTACGTAGATGATTCTGAAGAATACCGGAGCATTTTAGTAGCAGATTCTGAGCTATCAAGGGAAGCTGATCATCTTTGTCACAACAATTTTGTACAACTGGATTGAGTATGAAGAGGTCATAGAAGAGGAAGAGGAAGCCGATGAATTTTCATTGGAAAAGCAGCAATCTAGTCTGCTAATAGCTAGAAATCTTTCGAGCTTCGAACCTGTTGACTTCGAGGAATTCGTTCCTCCCAAGCCTTCATTACTCAATGCACCCAAGTTGGAGCTGAAGATTTTGCCACAACATCTCAAATTTTCTTATCTAGGTGAAGACGAGACCCTGCCTGTTATTATTTTGGCAAATCTCAATTTTGATCAAGAGATAAGTCTACTTGTTTTTTTGTCACAGCATAAACGAGCAATAGAATGGACCATGGCATATTTGAAGGGGATTAGTCCTATTATCTGTATGCATAAGATACTTTGGAAGAATGCCATGGTAAATCTATAGAGCCACAATGAAGACTCAACCCCATTATGAAGCAAGTTGTTATGAAGGAAGTTATCAAATGGCTCGATGCTGGAGTTATTTACCCCATATCGGATAGTTCATGGGTGAGCCCGGTGCAATGCGTGCCCAAGAAGAGAGGCACAACTGTGGTGAGCAATGAAGACAATGAGCTATTGTTGACGCGAGTAGTGACCGGATGGAGGATTTGTATGGACTATCGTAAGATCAACAAAGCTACGAAGAAAGACCACTTTCCTATACCCTTCATCGACCAAATGTTGGATCACTTGGCGGGCAAAGCTTACTATTGTTTCTTGGATGGATATTCGGGGTATAACCAAATAGCCATAGCACCGGAGAACCAAGAGAAGACTACATTCACTTATCCTTATGGCACTTATGCTTTCCGGAGGATGCCCTTTGGATTGTGTAATGCCCTGAAAACTTTCCGACACTCTATACAAGCTATCTTTTCTGATATGGTTGAGTATTACCTAGAGATATTCATGGATGATTTTTCTATTTCTGGAGATAATTTTCAGAATTGTCTTGGCAATTTAGCAAAAGTCCTGAAGCGATGTGAAGAAGCTGACCTTGTGCTGAATTGGGAGAAATGTCACTTTATGATGACAAAAGGTATTGTGTTGGGCCATAAAATCTCACAAAAAGGCATTGAGGTGGACAAAGCTAAGATCGAGGTGATTGAGAAGTTACCACCACCTACAAATGTCAAGGGCATAAGAAGTTTCCTTGGTCACGTAGAATTCTATAGGAGATTCATCAAGGATTTCTCCAAAATCTTCAAGCTCTTGTGCATTTTGTTGCAACAAATTCAACCTTTTGTGTTCAATCAAAAATGTTTTGATGCTTTCACAGACCTGAAGCAAAGCCTTATCATTGCACCTGTTGTTGTTCCCCCAGATTGGACCTTACCGTTCGAACTAATGTGTGATGCAAGCGATTACGCCGTGGGAGCAGTCTTGGGTTAGCGTCGAGGTAAAATTTTTCGTGTTATATATTATGCTAGCTGTACTTTAAATGATGCACAACTTAACTACACTACCATAGAGAAAGAGCTATTTGTCGTGGTATTTGCATTTGTCAAGTTTAGGGCATACTTGATAGGCACAAAAGTCATTGTTCACACTGATCACTCAGCTATTAAGTACTTAGTGACTAAAGAGGATACCAAACCTAGGCTTATTAGATGTATACTGCTGTTGCAAGAATTTGATTTAGAAGTGGTAGATAGGAAGGGCACAGAAAATCAAGTTTTTGATCATCTTTCTAGGCTAGAAGTTAACCTGGAATGTCATGATAAAATTGAAATTGATGATGAATTTCCTGATGAGAAATTTCTTTATGCCGCGACATTCCGTGGTACGCTGACCTTGTTAATTTTCTTGTTAGTGGTCTTTTGCCTTTTGACATGACTAGCCAGGGAAGGAAGAAATTTAGGCATGACGCGCGGTTCTACTTCTGGGATGAGCTGTATCTGTTCAAGCATTGTGTCAATCAGATTATCCGAAGATGTGTACCCAAGGAGGAGCAAAGAGATGATGTCAAATTAGGTTTTTATTGGCCTACCTTATTTAATGATGCCCAAGCATTTTACCAAGCATGCGATTGATGTCAAAGAACTGGGAATATCTCCAAACGTCATGAAATGCCACAACAAAATATTTTGGAGATCGAGTTGTTTGATGTTTGGGGCATAGACTTCATGGCACCTTTCCCATATTTATTTGGAGATTTATATATCTATTGGTAGTGGACTACGTTTCCAAGTGGGTAGAAGCCATTGCGACGCCTAGGAACGATTCAAAGACAATGCTTAAGTTTCTTCATAAGCACATTTTCACAAGGTTTGGCGCGCCAAGGGCTATCATCAATGATGAAGGCACCCACGTTGACAACAAGTTAAATGCCAAGGAATTACAAAGATACGGGGTAAAACACAAGATTGCCACGTCATATCACCCTCAGACCAATGGGCAAGCCGATGTTTCAAACCGTGAAATCAAGCAAATTCTGGAAAAAGTGGTGAGTCCGAGAAGGAAAGATTGGTCACCCAAGCTTGATGAAACATTATGGGCATACCGAACAACATTCAAAACCCCTAGGAATGTCTCCATTTAAGTTTGTCTATGAAAAGGCATGTCACCTCCCGGTCGAGCCAGTGCATAAAGCCTATTGGGAAATTAGGAAAGTCAACTTTGATGCCGAATTAGCTGGTGAAAGAAGACTTCTAGAGTTCAATGAGATGGAGGAATTCAGGGCCCAAGCCTTCGAAAATGCCAAACTCTACAAAGAGCATACTAAAAGATGGCCTCACCATGAAATTTTGCCACGGCATTTTCAAGTTAGACACCAAGTGCTCCTATTCAACTCAAGGCTGAAGCTTTTCCTGGGAAGCTTAAATCAAGGTGGTCTGGACCATTTGAAATACATCATGTATATCCCCATGGAGCTGTAGACATCAAGAACATTGATGACGGGACAATTTTCAAAGTCAATGGCCAGCGCTTGAAGATCTACACTGGAGCCTATGTGATGCGAGATAAACCTACCTCATATCTTAAAGATGCCTGACATGCAGAAATGTCATGGCATTTTCAGTTTACTCTTGTTTGTAAATAAATTATTTGAAGTTTGTTTTATATGTTTTATTATGCTAAGTCATTTTTCTATTTAATTTACTTATTTTTTTTATTGTTTTTAGGATAAATATCCACCCTTGGAGGCTGGCGGCTGAAGGTGAAAGAAGGAGAAAAGCATGAAACTCTACCTTGAAATATTTGGGCGGCAAAAAGACAAAAAGGGGAAGCTTTTTCTTATTTAATTATTTATTTTGAATTTTAAATAGTCTTCTCTATCCTCTTTACTTTTTTTCATCATTGGCTCTTAACCCTCACCACACGTTTTCTTCCCACCCCCGATTAAAGATTAAAACTTTCTTTTCTTTTCTCTTTCATCTCATCTTCTTCCTCACCTTTCCATCTCCATAGCCGAAAAAACTCTTCCCCCACCATCCAGAAAAGCTTTAAACGTTCTTTCTTTCCCCCCACTCTTTTCGACCTCAAAATGGTACGAACAAGACCGCTTGGGTCCGCACCACCACCTCCTCCCATTTCTGTTGATGATGCGGTGGAAGAGAGATTTAAATCTCTAAAAAACAGAAAAATGTTCTTTGAGCTTGGTTTCAACTTTTCCAATGAGTTTGGGTCTAAAGTAAACACTACAGCAAAATAGGTTTATATCGGCGTTTTTTTAGATATATAGTGGGGTTTTTTAGCTCCGCTAAAAGTATTTGCGGTGCTAAGAAAAACGCCACAAGAAACGCCGCTAAAAGCTGCGCCGCTAAAAGTAGCAGCGTTTTTATAAAATAAACGCCACTACAGTACATGATCTTTAGCGGCGTTTATTTAGAAAAACGCCGCTAATGTACATTCTATAGCGGCATTTTGTTTTCATAAACGCCGCTAAAGATCATGTACTTTAGTGGCGTTTTTTTATAAAAACGTTGTTGTTGCCTTGTTTAATAGTGGAGTTTTTATCAAAAACGCCACAGTTGTTCTGTTCTTTTGTGGCATTTTCTAACAAACGCCACTATTGATAATGGATTTTTAGTGGCGTTTTTCCCAAACGCCGATATAGTTACTGCATTTTAAAAAATAAATTTATTTAATTATTACTACAAAAAGCTTCCCTGTAATTAATATACTGAATCCAATATACTTAACCACCAAAATATATTAAAGTCTAATATCAAATAAAGTGAAATACAATAATTTAGTGTTTAATTAAAATAACAGTTTAGTAACAAGTAGAAACCAAATAACCTAAAATATTGTTTTGAGAAGACTGACTTTGTGATGGCATGTACTGAGAAGATTTTGATCCAAAATATTTAGTTGATGTCACGAATGACCCTTGACAGCGCACTCGACCATCTTTCAGGACCCAAAACTTCAGCAAAAACTTGATTCTCGATATCAGCAATATTAGTAGAACCATCAGTTGAAGCCGTAGCTTCCATCTCTGTCCTTTTTTCCTTTATTTCCATCTGATAATCATTTATGAAAATAATAAATGAAAACATTATTTACAACATAATACAATTTTAAGAGAAATGAATATACCAGAATTTCTTCAGCTTCAGGATTCATTGGAGAGCCATCCTTTTTGGTATGAGTAATGTCGAATAGCTTTACCCGTCCAATGCTAGAACCAGTCGTCACAAGCTACAAAATATAATAAACATGAATAATGTAATAAAGTAAAAATAATATTTAAAATAAATAATGCCTCTTCATTAGCAATGCGAGCAAAGCTCTTCGTCCCTACTGTGTGTGTAAATTTTTGTTTCTGTCTACTAGGAACTCCTATGCGCTCTTTTTCCTGTTTAATTTCCAATTTTTATTACATTTAAAGTTGAAATTGTAATGATATAATGTTATTCTTATAAATTGTAGATGTTACCTCCCCTTTTGTTGAACTCCAAAACCTGACTGCATCTTCCCATTGATACCGTACGTAGTATTCCTGGGGGAACATTTTGAAATTTCTCTTGAAGGTTCAGATCGTTCTTGAAATATGTCTTCTTCAAGAAGCTCTTATTGTCTCTCCATTTCTTTCCTAATGCATGCTTCACATAATCGTTCGAGACCTCCAAAGAAAATTTATCCTGAAAATCACAAAATCAAAAGTTAAATATTACTATTTAAATGTAATGAATTAATTAATATAATAATATTATTACCTTAACAAGATCAAGAGCTTGGTTTTTGTTACTATTTGGCATCTGATGCCATGACTCATAACTAATTGGCAAAATTGAAGCATTGCGTGCAACAATGCCTAAATAACTTACCAAAAACCTGCTTCTGCACCAACAGGTTGGCCGACATCGTTTCTTGAAACTTTTACACGTTCTCCAACGGGGAGATCGTATAATTCCATCAAAGTCGTCCTCCCTCTAGTCTTGCGCCTTCGACCATTTCCACCTATATGCAAATATATTAAGTCAAAACTTATTAAAATCACTTCAACAATAACAAATAGTTATGATTCAAATAAAGTTTTAAAAAATACCTTCAATTTCTATATTCTCAACTATTTCAGGAACTTGTGAAGCTCCAAAACCAGACGAGTCATCTTCATTTATTTCTTCCCCTATTCGAGGAACTTGAAAAATATTTAAGCTATTTAATTTCCTCATCGGCATAATACCTGTAATAAAATGAAAAAAAATCATTAGTGACAACACCTCTACTAAAAAAATTAATAAGGCTCAATAGAAATCTTACTACAATATGCAATTAATTTTCATTAAAATCGTCATCCATGTTGTCTCGAAACCATTGAAACTGTGAATTAGAAGTAGAACATGTTCCATCCAAATTTTGTGTTGCAAAAGGCAATGTTTCTGATCTTGTTTCAATATCATCTCTACTTCCATCCCCGATATCAATCAAGTCTCTAGGGGTGTTACGAAGTACAACATACCAACCATCTCTGGTTGGATCATGAGAATAGAAAACTTGTTTGACTTGAGAAGAGAATACATATGGTTCGTCCATCAATTGTTGGCCAGTATGAATTAATCGAGAAAAGTTCACCATTATAAAACCAAATTGATCTTTTTTTAATTCCTCGAGTACTATTGACATCATCCCAATCACAACGAAACAACACAACCTTCCGTTTGCCATAATAATCTAACTCAATAATGTCGGTAATAATTCCATAGTATTCAACATCTCCCTCCACATGATGATTGTCCCTATCACTAGCATAACTTGTAGTTGAAGAAATAACAACTCCACAATTTTGCGTCCTCCTTAATCTTTCTCAAGATTTCGTATGGAACCTATACCCGTTAATGAGCAAGGCATTATATCTCTTAACAATTATTCGGGCCTTGACAAAGCCATTTAACTTCTTCACTAATTTCTCTCCCACACCAAACCTATTACATGTGAAAAGTTACATTGGTTAACATTCATTTTGATATTAAGTTAAGAAAAGTCATATAAAGCTTCAGTTATACTTACCATTTTCCCTAACCATTCATGAAAAGTTTCTGCACAGAGCTTATGACTCTCTCGTTGATTTAATCTTCTTGAGCGTACACGAGATTGTAACTCTTCCTTATACTCACTATAAAATAGGTTACGTGGTTAAAGAATGTAAAATATCGATTGAGTCATTATGGGAAAAAAGTCTGAACTGTAAAATATGAATTATAGAAACTTACGTGCGAAAAGGCTCTATTGAGTCATGATGGAAAAGAACATATCGATGTGCTTGTACCCAGGACTTATCATCTAACTGTACAATTTCAACTTTGCCGAGTGGTTCACCATAGCTTCCAAACAAGTAAGTCTCTCCGTTATTAGTACTGCATACTTCTTTTCTATTTGGTCTATTTAATCTCGTTTTGACATCTTCCAAATATCTAGAGCAAAAAGTCATACACTCCTCTGCTAAATACCCTTCAGTAATTAATCTTTCTGGATAACACTTATTACGACAATAAGACTTCAACTTGCACAAGAACCTAGACACACAATAAACGCAACATTATATAACTAGTTGAATAGCTAAATATTATTAAATAACTATAAAAAAACTTATACCTCTCTATAGGATACATCCACTGATAGAAAACTGGTCCATCAACTTTAGCTTCGTGAGGGAGATGAACCAACAAATGCACCATAATTGTGAAGAATGAAGGTGGAAATATCTTCTCCAAGTTGCATAAAGTCAATGCTACTCGATCTTGGAGTTTCTCGAGTTCTTCAACCACCAAAACTTTGCCACAAAGAGCTTTCATTATATTAGAAAGTTCAATTATACAAGATATCACCTCATTCGACATACAACCACGTATGACAACTGGCATAAGATCTTGCATCAGTATATGATAATCACGTGACTTTAGAGAATAAAGTTTTCGATCTTTCATACTGACACATCGAGATATATTTGATGCATACCCATCTGGAACCTTTATATCTTTCAACACCTTACAGAACATTTCTTTTTCTCTCTTCAACATCACAAAAATAGAAGGCGGTAAGAATGATTTTTCATTAGGAAGTATCTGAGGATGAAGATCATGTCGAATTTTGAGGTCAACTAAGTCAAGTCGACTCTTTAAATTGTCTTTAGATTTTCCATCGATATTGAGAATGGTTCTAATAATATTCTCACAAACATTCTTCTCAATATGCATGACATCAAGATCATGTCTCAAAATGTTATCCTTCCAATAAGACAATTCAAAGAAAACACTTCTTTTTTTTTTCCATAACTCTGCCTCATTTGGATCATCCTCTTCATCAGACTCATTATCACTAAGATGTTCAGCATCACCTTCTTACACCTCTTTCATCTTTCTCTTTGATCGTGGGTTTGGTGGTTGGCTCATCTTTCTATAGCTGAATTTGGTATCTTTCAACATGTACAAGATATCGGACCCGATTGTTTGCTCAGGAGCTGTTCTAAACTCTTCAGTACCATCAAACATATTCTTCTGAAATCTAAAACGATGATTTTCAGTTAAACACAGTCGATGTCCCATGTAAGAGAACTTCTTTCCATTGTACAACCACTTCGAACATGTTTGTGCAGCGCAACAAGGACAAGCATAACGACCTTTGGTACTCCACCCATATAAATTTGCATAAGTAGGAAAATCATTAATAGTCCACAATAAAGCTGCACGCAAATTAAAGTTCTCCTTCTTCAACACATCATATGTTTCGATACCCACCCACAATTGTTTTAACTCTGCAATTAGAGGTTGTAGATAGATGTCAATATCATTACCAGGATCTTTCTCACCGGGGATTATCATGGATAAGATAAAAGATGATTGTTTCATGAAAATCCATGGGTGTGACACCCTCGCCCCGGGTTAGGAGACGGAGGTGTCGACCGGACATTCAATTTATATTTTAGACCAATCTTGTATCCAAATCCAAAATGTTTTGATTATTTTGTGAGTTAAATTCAAGTCAATTTTATGTAAATTCTATTAATTTTGGGGCCAATTTAAACTTTTTCCACACTTACACAATTAACCATTTCGATTTCAAATTTTCATTCATTTATCAATTACAAACACCATTAAACGTGATCTAAAACTCTAACCCAAATTAATTCGTTCAATCATTATTAATATCATCTTATTGGTCCAGCAAATTTTTCATATTCGAGCTGAACCGAAAATAACTAGGGGTATCGATACTCCCTATAGAGGGGTATCGGAACAGGGGTATCGAACCCTAGTTTGATGCATGTCAACTGTGTTGACCCATTGACCAAGGCTAGGGAGCCTAGTTCGAAACAGGTATCGATGCAATTTCGTTACTAGAAGTCCCAGTATCGAACCATGTTTCGATGCTGGACCTCCTTGTTGACTCGTTGACTAAAGTTAAGTAGCCTGGTTCGATACTGGCATCGATGCCATTTCGTTACTGGAAGACCCAGTATCGAACCAGGTATCGATGCTGGTCTACTCTTAGGACTCAATGGCTTAAGGCTAAAGTAGCCTGGCTCGATACTGGCATCGAAACAGGGAGTTCTTTAATGAAGCTTGGCATCGAACCATGCTTCGATGCCATTTCGTTACTGTCAAAGGAGGTATCGATACCCATGCAAGTGGTATCGATACCCTCGCCCAATTTCCAGATTTCTATCTTTTTAAACACTTGGACTCTACCAAAAGACCACCTATATGGTCTAAACCATTCCTAAACCATAAGGGCAATATTTAACATATTTAGGCAGCATTTTCCGCTTACCAATTCTAACATCTAGCCAAACCATAATCAAATTTTATCATTCATGGACTTTCAACATACCAAAACTATAATTCCTAAACAAGTGGCCATTCATACCACCGTATGCCCTATAACAATTTAGTTACCCTTATACTTATATTTCACTATGTGGCTAACATATACAAACATATATATATAGTGTGGTTCTAAGGACTCTCCTACCAATTCCATAGTTTACATATTGCATGCTTCATACGAGGTCGATGTAATCATATCATAGATCAATCTCCAAAACATATAAGACTAGCCTATTACAATTACCTTGCCTTATGGCTTACATACCGAATATTCAAATGATTATCTATGTATAAATCATGATCAAAATACCAAAATGCATGGACAATTCTAAGCATGCTCCCTATGCCACCATAAACTAGGAGTTACAAAAGTAAAAAATACCATACTTGGGCTTGCTTGGTGTCCTTGCTCGCGATCAAAGTCGATCTAACCCCTTAGTCCGATAACCTGTTATCTGGGAAGGAGGAAACAGAGGTGGTAAGTACTTACGAAGTACTTAGTGAGGCAGCCCTAAGTATAACCAATTAGACACCAAACACATATATCAACATGGCATACTCCAATTTAACAATCCATCATGTTTATTCTAACATTTTGATCATATGTAGAAAGTATCATGCTTACCATGCTTGAATCACTCTCATGTATCATATTACTAGCATGCAAACCCAATTTACAACTAAATGCTCGATAACGGTTTCATGCTTAAATTCATAATGGCAATCTCATATCAAATGTTCATAACCGTATCATTTCAAATGATCAAAAGTAATGCCAAATTTAAATGCTCCTAGCATTATCATTATCGGATGCACGATGGCAATAACGTATCAAATGCTCATGGCAATAACATTATCGGATGCTCAATAGCAATATCATTATCGGATGCACAAAGGCAATAACAGATCAAATGCTCATGGCAATAACATTATCGGATGCTCAGTAGCAATATCTTTAATTTTAATCTTTCAAATTAGTTACAAATGATGCCTTGGTATAGTTTGACTAGGTAAACGGGTCATCAGAAGTACCACAAAGGTACTGACAGAAGTGCCACGAAGGCACTAACAAAAGATACCCACGGTATCTACAAATGGTGACTAACCACCAACAAGGTACCCATAGTACCAACAGAAGTACTGAAGTACTAAACAGAAGTACCGAAGTACTAGGCAAACTAACAAATGAGCTCAAACCCTAGGCATGCCTTACTACCTATGACCAACTATCAACCAAGGCTCAATCGGAGTCTCCAATTCATTTAATCTTTCCATTTATATTAATCAAGTTTCATATCACATAGATTGTCCATATCATGCTAATATCCAATGCATTAACATCAATTACCATTTCAAAGGCATATGCATCATGCTAGCATATCCAAAGCATACATCATGCTATTGTATCAAAATCGAATATCATACTATCATATCAAATTATTCACATCATGTTACAAATCGAATAATCAATCAATCCAAACATGCCTCATGCATGACTTACGTACCTGGCATCCATAGCCACGTGCCATTACTTACCTTGGCATTTCCGAGCTATGCAAATGTTCTAAGCTAGTCTAACATCTAGCACTAAAACATGGCATCAAACAAGTTATTAACATTTAATCTTCCTTCCCGAATTACCGAATATTTCATTAGTCTGTTTACAATACAAATAAATCAAATAATACAAAGATGGTTAGGACCCTAGGTCCTAACCCCAAGGTTTGCCACACCCACAATTTCTCCAAGCTAAATCAAGGATTGTAGGTCGCCACTCCCTTGCCCTTCCTTCGAGTTTGCTCGAGTCTTTCTTCCTCCTCGATGTTTTCGTCTCTTTGATTATCTAATAATTCCATATACAAATATATATTTATTAGAACACACCATAATCACTTAACTCAAGTGATCCTAAGCTTTAACTAATATAAGCATGTACATTTATTCGTTAAAAATAGTTTTGCTACCCTTTCGTAATTTGATCGTATCTCCTAGGTCCCATGTCCGAATCGAGCTTATTATACCTCTTCGGAAAGCTAAGAGAATCCTATTCAAGGATAAATTCACCTCATATTTTAATTATTGGCCAATCAGTACCAGAATTCATTCGGATCAGACCTGACCGGATTCTCGGGACTGCTCGGGTAGCCCTACGGAGAAGCTTTTAACTTTTTCTACCGAACTCGGATTGAGGTTACGTAAATTTTCCCTTAAACTAGGTATACAAAAGTATCATACTGCAAAATTTCAGATCCTAACTCTTCCATACGTGACCTAGGGAATTTCTGAAAGATGGCTACTCGGAATAGCGTTTATAAGTATTTTTCAGCTAATTCTTAACCCATACTTTAAATTCCTAATTGATCTTATTCTTAAAATTTCCAGCACCTCAATCCTAAATTCAACATTTACAAGAACCCAATTTCAAGACCCCTAGCTCATTGCTCATTCTTTCAAAACCCATACTCAAATGAACACCAATCTTCTATTTAGTCATTATAGCAACCTAATTCCACTCAAAGTATCATAAATTATTCAAATCCCCAAAAGCTTAAAACCCTAAAATTTTCAATTTAGGGAAAAAGGAACTTACCAAGGTATTTAAGCTTGATTTCTTAACTCAATTCCTTGAACATGCATGGATTTCAAGTTTGCTTCCTCAACCCCTCATGAACATTTCTCTCAAAGGCTCTCTCTCTTCTCCCTTTTTTGTTTCTCACGTGAAATGAGAAAGGATGAAGAGGATTTGGGTCTAATTTTGTTTGTTCTAATTAAAAGGTGAGAAATGACCTTATTACCCTTAATGAATTGCCTAACTTATTTTATGACCAAGGGTAGTTTATGGAATTTAGGTGTTCACCATGCAATCTTTTAGTTTTTATCATTTAACCAATTTAGTCCCTCACTTAACCCAAGTGACATATAATTTAATTTAACTCTCGATTTATTCGAATTATTATATCGTCCCGGTTTTAGGGGTGTTACAATGGGGGTAAATTGTAAGGAACAAGCAGAACGGGCCAAGTACTATACGAAGTACTCATGATTTTAAAAGGATTAAACCCATCAGATGCAAGCCCGAGTCTGACATTTCGAGGATCTCCGACCAAACTTGGAAATTTTTGGTCGAATGACTTCCAAGCTTCACAATCAGCAGGATGCCTTAACAATCCATCATCGGTTCGTCCATCATAATGCCACCTCATAGACTCACAAGTCTTCGAAGACATAAAAAGTCTTTGAAGTCTAGGTATTAGAGGAAAATACCGCAAAATCTTTACTGGCTTCTTTCTTGATAATGCTTCAACTTCTTCTTCCATCACATCTTACGTATCCATATTCATCCACCGAGATTTACCACATACATGACATGACTCTTGATCTTTCTTATCACCCCAATACAACATACAATCATTCGGGTAGCTGTGTATTTTCTCATATCCAAGGCCCAAATCTTTTATCATTTTCTTCATATCTTTGCTAGATTCAGGAATTTTGGAAGACGGAAACATTTCTCTTAAAAACTCTAATAACTGTGTAAAGGATTTACCAGTCCATCCTCCCAAACATTTCAAGTGGAAAAGACGAATAAAAAAGGAGAGTTTTGAATGCTTCGATCCCTCGTAAAGTGGTTCATTCATTTCATCAAGCAAATTGTAAAACTTTGCAGCATCTCCATTTGGCTCTTCATCACATTTGTTTCTTCTCATCTCGGTAAAATTATTTACACCAATATCACAATTTTCTTCTCTAATAGACTGTTGATAATCGTGCATATTAAATGCATCTCGCAACATACCCTCCATGTCATCTTCTCTAATAGATCTTCGATCAGAAATAGGATGAAAAGACACATTACTCTGGGAAGTAGTACGAGGTGTCAACTCTCCATGGAATACCCATTTTCTATAGCCCGGAACAAAGCCATGAACAAATAAATGTTCTTCTACAACTTCACGGCTATGCCAATTAATGTTAACACACTTCTTACAAGGGCAAAGAATCATAGTCTCTTGGCTTGAATTCACAAAAGCTACATTTAAAAAAGTTTTGACTCCGTTTCTATAGTCAACACTTACCCTTGACAAATTCATCCAACTCCTATCCATTTAGAATTTCTGTAATATACATCATCAAAGAATATACTATCAACACCATCAAAGAATCAATTACAATCACAAGTAGATAATTAACTAATATATATTGAGTTTAATTATATAAGTAAGTGAAATGACCAAAGTATAGTTTGTATTGTAAGGCTTGAAACCACCACCTACAAGTAATATGACTCTAGACACCACCTACAAATATCATCTTTAAATTACTATATTTTTTACCGTAGATCTCAAATTATAAGATGGTGCATCATATATCTCAAATATTTGGCTAAAAATTCCTTTTATATATAACAAGTTGATAGTGAAACGTAGTTACCGTAGCCGGGTAGTTAGTTACCTCTCGTATATTACATGAGTGATTCAATGTATATCTAAAGTTGTATTCTGGGTTTAACAGATTCACCTTTCTATGTTTACTTGTTAAAAATGGACAAGACACAAAGGAACTAAGACTGGCTTTTATGGAATTCAATAATTTTCATCATTAAAATTAAGTGTAATCAATAGCACTATAAAATTAAACAAAATAGTATCATCTTCTTGCTAGATTAGTGGAATTCAGTAATTTTATTAATGAACACGAATCGAATAATATCTAACTTACGATCGACTCACTCGATAAACACAATTTTGTCCCTGGCCGTGGTATTTCAGACAACTTGGGTACTCTTAATTTGTTTCTGTAAAATATTATAATGTGTACTCTTTTTCAATTTTTAATAAAATTTATTTATATTTTACTTAGAAAGGGAGGAGGGAAACTCTAGTAAAAATGATATTTTTGTTCGATCTTGAATCCGAGATTTAAAAAGAACGGATAAGAATAGGTGAACAACTCAAACCAACTGATTATTAACGTTTATTCTCTTTTCTTTTCTTTCACTTAAGTTTAGGGTTCTTTTAATGGACACAAAATAATGTCTTAAGAATTATTTTATATAAATTGTATAAAATTTAAACTACATAAACAATGTAGTTCCTACAAACATTGTAATTATTCTAATTAAGAACTAATTTGACCATCAAATCACTTGTTTTAGCCTACATGCTTATCCAAAAACAAGCTATTAAAAAACATAAACATTGACTAAGACCTCCCCTTGTTAAATTAAAATCTGAGTTAGCCTAATAACCATGACATCTACCCAAAAAGTTCAGTCGATCGAAAGGAGCAAATTCCACTACAAAAACCAAAAAAGAAAACTTGAAGATCTAAAAAATCTATGTCATTTAGAGTCTACAAAGCATATTTCAATACAACTGTCAAAAGTGTGCGTTTAGTGCAAGTGGACACATCGCAAGTAATAAGTGATAAGTATTTATCGAGTTATCGTCTCCTCAGGGACCGGTCTACTTAATATGCTTTCTTTATCTTCTTGCTCTGTAGAAAAATAAAGACACAAGTGAATGGGTGTGATTTATTAAACTAAAATAATTGAGTAAAAATAAAAGGGTCGAAATATCAGAGAGAAAGATGGGCCAGGATCCAGTTGTATTGTATTGTGGACTTGATTGACTTGTCTTTATCCAATGCAATCGCATATCTCTGCCTCGGCAGCACTGCAGTTTACTGCCTGGGCAGCGATAACGCTGTCTGCCGCGGCAATCCCTTACTCGTGGGCAGACTTTACCAATGTTCGGCAAAGTGTCCTTGAATGACTCCGCTTATCCCTAAGTTAGAGTACTGTTGATGACTAGTCCTTGATGATGCCTCCCAGCGTGAACCAATTATACTCACCAACCAATCTCACACTTCTTTTAGCCGCTGAAACTTTTAACCTATCCCTAGGTCGAGTTAGTATTTCGCGATTGAAACACCGTACTTACCCCTTTCGTGAATCTAGCTCTCCCGAGCTTAGATAAATGGATCACTTACAAACTTCCCTCCCGGGCTTGAATGCAAGAACAAGGAATAACAAAGGATAAGCAAACCTTGATAATTCTTATTGCATAGAATGAAAGATAAAGTACAATGTCCTCTCACAAATACTCCACAACCTTCACCTAAACCCTATGAAGGTTTTAGAACATGATGGAGAGGAAAGAAACAAGAGTAGAAGTCGGCTCTCTCTAGGTATTTCGATATATCATACATTGGGTGGCTAGGTCTTTATATAGGCTAGACCTAGGGCAAACCTTTCCTAAGTAGAATACAACTTGGAGTAGGGAACAAGTTAAGTACATAATAATAATATATTTCCAAGTTTATATTCGGCTAAGGGGCTTTCCCGCGTGGTCTTCCTTTGGGCTTTTCCTTGTGCTAGCCAGCTCCGATCAATGGGCTTCAAGTCCAGACACGTTCCTTGGATTTTTGTCTTTCCATCGCCTATCAATTTGCTTCCTATCTTCCTGCTGCTGCCTCGGCATTAGGTCCTGCCTCGGCCTTGTCTCTGCCGCGGCACTGGTTCTCCTGCACAGATATGAAAACGCAGTAAAACGTGCCTTTTTCTGTAAATTGTATCTATTTAAGTATAACTTCTAAATATATCACATTAAGCACATGCATTGGTTCAAGTGGGTGAATATTTGGTGAGAAATGCCGATAAAAGGAGTAGAAAGTGATAGTGTGTTGAGCACTTATCACACCCCCAAACTCGAACTATTGCTTGTCCTCAAGCAATTCAAACCATCAATTTGCCAAACTCTACTCTCTCTTGGTCTTACATGTCCATCTATTCTCCCCACCATAGCTAGGCCTATCTTTGAGCCTTAACCATTCGGCTACCTAAGAATTTACTTAGAAACAAACTATAGGATTGTGAGTGTGTGCATTTTTGTGGACAAGTTGATTAAAGGCTTTCTTAGATAAACTCTAAGTTCAAGACAAATAGGCATTGGTTAAGTCTTCTCTTCTTTTCCAAACCCCAAATCTTGAGCCGGTTTCGGGCACCTCAAAGACTTGTGTTTCACTAAAAACCTTTTTGTCTTTTTGATATTCCTTAATACATACTAGAGCCAATTTCGGGCACCTCTAGCATGAAGAAGAGATTTTCTAGAGCCGGTGGTAGGCACCTCTAGTTACTTTTCCCAAAAAATCTAAGTCTTTATCACCTAAGTTCATTAAAAGAATTCCTATAATCCACAAGTCCCCAAAAGTGTTTAAAGTTCTTCTTATAGTAAGCTTCTAAGTTTTCATCCTTAAGCATCCTAAGGTTAAGCCCTTTTAACAGAACCTAAACATGGTAAGGAGAAAGATTTCTATAGCCTTAAAGAATAAACTAAGGCAATACTGATGATGAGCAGTGCAATAGTGTAGGCAGTTAATTCAAGTAAGGCGGGGAGCATAAAAAAAATTCACTGGAATACTCCCTTTTTTGGCACTGCCACGGCAGTAGATTGCTGCCTTGGCAGTGAATCTGCACCCCCAAACTCAAACCAAGCATTGTCCTCAATGCTTTATATTTGGAAGGAATAAGCGACAAAACAAAATATGAATTATATGCAGCAAGGAAAGATAGTAAAAGCAATTGAATAATGAAATAAAGGACAAAGAATTTTAGAGCGACTCCGAAGAGCTGCTCGTAACAATTTTTCTTCGTTGCCGAGATGCCATGTGCTTTGTCCTTGGGGAGGGAGATGGTTGCGCCTTTGCTTGCCTCGGCGGCTGGACTCGAGTGGGTGGGGTCTTATGCATCGGGGCTTCTACTTCTTCTCCTTCTTCAACATCCGCCATCTCTTCGGTTATCATCACGTCCGTTCCTCCTCCCATTGCAGTGGCTCCTCCGGTGTGGTGTGTGCTTGGGCCGGCGGCAGTAGAGCCTTGGTGTACATAAACATCTATCTCGGCGGATAGACTGCCCATGATAATTGGCGATCTTGGTGGAGTACTGAAAACGGCTCTCTGCTTGGATGGCCTTTGGCTGACAGATGAGGCCGCGACAGAATCTGCTGGCCTAGATGGTCCGGCAGCCTGGTATTGGGGCTGAGGGTCCAGATGGAAGAACGGTTGCGGTCCTCCTGGGGCTGGTGTAGTCTCGGTGTAGGGTGCAGCAGTAACGAACATATTGCTTGGGAACTCCGGGAATTGGACGCCTTGGTCCGAGAATGCGTGCATCATCATTTGGGCGAGCGTTCCATTGAAGTCCCATTGGTACTCCATGTACCGTTGTTGTCGAAGATCCATCGCGGCCATGCGTTGCAAGATTTCTTGATATGGGTCTGCTGCGGCAGAGGTATAGGCAGTACTAGGCATATCTGCCATGTACTAGGCCCCGACAGCAGTGTCGGTAGTGAACTGCTGTGGTGTTGCCTGGACAGGCTCTGCTTGTGTGATCTGCATGACTTTGTGGCAGAATTCCCTGGTCCATCCTTTTCTTGGGGGTGTGTATTCATCGGTTTCTTCAATAGGCACACCTGCAGAAACACATAAACCCGTAATCAAGCAAGGGAAATACAATGGTCCTCGATCTTTCTTACCGCACTCGTGAATCTCCCGTAGGATAATTTCTCCAACGTTGATGGTCCTTTTGTTGATGATGGATTGGATTAACACTAATCTCTTGCGATCCATCGTGCAATTATGTGATGTTGGGATGAGGCGTCGTTTGACGAAGGTGTTCCACATCTTGGCCTCCGGCTTCAAACTTTGTCTTGTTACGGAACCCCGATGGGTACCGGTTTCCCATGGAGTGTTCGCGTAACAAAGATCGTCTTTGATCAGTTCATAGTCCTCGGCAATGATATCTTCGAAGAAGTCTGCATGGAGATCGTTGGCCGGGGTGAGGCCGTAGAAGCTGTTGATTGTTTCGGCATCGAGTTGCACTGGCTTGCCGCGGCAGTGGACAAAGAGAGAGTCTTTGCTGGGCCCATGAGCGTAAAACTCCCGTACCATTGTGGCGTTTGCCTGAGCAGGTTGCAAACAGAATACTTCCCAATTTTGGTACTTGATTCTGTCGAACAAGTAGTGTTCGATACCATAATTCTCTTCGTCCGCGTGCTGGAACCCTTGTTCTTCCCAAAGTTGTCTCGCGATGAATAATCGATTGAATCGTTCTTCAACGTTGGCTGGGGCGAATCTTTTGTAGGTTGCCATCAAGAAAGAGAGAATTTGGTTCTTGGAGGTTTTCTTGAAGAGAAACTGGAAAATCAGAAGGGATTAGTATGCAAAGAGTAATTGAGGGAGGGATTGTCAAGGATACTAAAGAAAGCAAGAAAGTAAGAGTGAATAGTTCAAGAGGAAGGAGTTTCTTATATAGGCCTCGGCCTTGTAACCGTTGAGATTACTAGCCGTTGTAACCGTTTCCTTCTTCTGCCGTTTCCTTTTCTGCTGTGAACTATTTTTCCCTTATCGTTGCTTTTTATTCCTAAAAAAAAAATTAAACACACAAAAGAAAAAGAATACTTAAAGTGAAAATAATTAAAACAAAACAAAATAAACTACTAACCCTAATATAATAAAGAAAAGAAAAAGGGAGAGGTTAGGTTACTGGTGGAGAGCATGTGAATGTGTCTCCCAAATTTATTTTCTCCCTTAGGCCCAAATTATGTATCTGTTGTGGGCCGCTCCGTAGTGTTGTCTGTCCATCCGTCTTGGGCTTGATTTTTTTGCCGAATATCCTACCGAGTAGACTGCCCAGGCAGGATATCTTATTGTCTACTGTGCGGATGGCTTTGCATTCCTCTGGATCTTCATATCTCTTTAAGTTGTGGAATGCGTTGAGTTTGACTTGTTGGTCATTGACCCGTATAGTCAACTCTCCTTTTTCCACGTCAATCAATGTACGTCCAGTTGCTAGGAAGGGTCTCCCAAGGATGATCGGTGCGTTGTCGTCTGCTTCACAATCAAGGACAAGGAAATCAACATGAAAAATAAACTTATCAACTCTTACCAGTATGTCTTCGATTTTTCCTTCAGGTTGCACATAGGATCTATCTGCGAGTTGGAGCATCACTATTGTAGGCTTCGGCCTTCCAATTCCAAGTTTTTGGAAGACTGATTTAGGCATGAGGTTTATACTTGCTCCAAGGTCGCATAGGGCCTTTCCTTCATAACTCTTTCCTATTGCACAAGGTATAGTGAAACAACCAGGATCTTTTAACTTTGGTGGCATGCAGTTATGCAGCATTGCCATGCATCCCTCAGTGGCAGCCACTGTCTCAAACTCACCTATTCGTTTTCTCTTTGATACCATATCCTTTAAGAACTTGGCATAGTTGGGCATTTGTTCAATGGCCTCAATGAATGGTATGTTGATGTGGAATTGCTTCAAAATATCGAGGAATTTCTTGAACTGTTGATCCTATTTTTGTTTCTTCAACCTTTGCGGGAAAGGTGGTGGTGGTATCATCTCATCCAGTGTTTCCTTAGTTTGGAATCGTATACCTGGCACCATTGGACTTTTTGCTGCCTCGGCAGACTGCTCAGGTGCTACAGTGTTTGCTGCCGGGGCAGTGTTATCAGTCTCGGTTTGCTCAGCCTCTTCTCTTGGTTGATCCGCCGATTGGGTTCGGTTCTCTGGGATCTTCTCTTTCAACTGTAGACCACTCCTGGTAGTAATTGCCTTGCACTGTTCATGGCTTAGTACCTTAGCAACCTCAATATTGCTAGGTAGGCCTCCTTGTGGTCTAGTGTTTATACATTGAGCAAACTGCCCAACCTGAGTTTCCAGAGTTTTTATGGCCGCTTCTTGATTTTGTAGCCTCATCTCAGTCCTATTCATGAAGGCGTCGGTCCTCTTGATGAAATTACTATTTTCCGCCATGTATGACTCGGTTTTCATCATGAAGGCCTTTAGCGTGTTTTCCAATGAATTGACCGGTTGTTGCTGCATCTGCTGCTGCGGCAACGGTTGTTGGACTTGCTGTTGCGGCAGTGGCTGCTGAAATCCTGGTGGTTGGGTGATTGGGTTTAAGGCATTATTTGGGTTACTCCAGGATAAGTTTGGATGCCTCTTCCATGAGGGGTTGTATGTGTTGGACATCACATTGTTACGGTTGTAGTTCCCAACATACATACCGGTTTCTTGATTCATGCAATCAATGGAACTGTGGTTACCTCTACATAATTCACAACATAAATCAATTACCTTGACCTCACGGGTATTGATTTGTAATTGTAGGTTTTGCACCATCTTGGTAAGAGAGGCCAATTGTGCTGCCACTGAACTTGATGAATCTAATTCGTTTACCGTGGCTTGGCGTCTTACTCCTCCTCGCCTAGATGTGGGAAACTGGAAGTCATTCCTTGCGAGTTTATTCAAGATTTCGATAGCTTCTTCGGGTGCCTTGTCCAGGAGTGTGCCGTTTGCCGAGGCATCCAACATCATCCTTGTCGGGGCATTCGTGGCGTTGTAAAACATTGTCACTTGTGTCCATAAGGGAAATCCATGCAGCGGACACTTGTGCAATAGCTCTCTATAGCGTTCCCATGCCTCGTACATTGGTTCGTCTTCAGCCTGTGGAAAGAAGTAATTTCATTACGAATTCTATCATATAGATTAGTAGGATTAAAACGAGTAATGAAATCACGACATAATTCACTCCAGGATCCAATAGATCCCGCTGGAATGCTATTCAACCAAGCTTTCGCCCTATCCCTCAGTGAATAGGGGAATAGCTTTAATCGCGGGACATCTTCATGGACTCCTTGGATTTTGAAAGAGTTGCAAATCTCCATGAAGGATTTGAGATGCTGCCTTGCGTCTTCAGTTGCAGACCCACCAAATTGTCCAATTGTGTTAAACATATTGAACATGACAGGTTTAAGTTCAAAATGGGCTGCTTCAATCTCGGGTGTAACGATTCCTGGGTTTAGTCCATTTAGGTCCTCCTCCAACAAATCTCTGACAGTCAGCTGCCGCGGCCCAGGTGGCGGCGGTAGACCTTCATTGCCGGCAGGTATGTTTTGTCCTGCCTGAACCTCTGCCATGACTCCTCGGATTTGTCTCCTCAACCTTAGCCCTGTTCTTTCAATCTCAGGATCTAACTCGTATAAGGGGTTGGTTGGATTGGCCCTGGTCATACACCAAGAAAAACAAAAGTAAAATAAAAATAAAAATAAAAATAAAAATAAAAAGGAACAAGAAAATAAGGAAAACAAAATTTAGTTGTCAGTCCCCGGCAACGGCGCCAAAAACTTATCGCGTGTCAAAAGTGTGCGTTTAGTGCAAGTGGACACATCGCAAGTAATAAGTGATAAGTATTTATCGAGTTATTGTCTCCTCTGGGACCGGTCTACTTAATATGCTTTCTTTATCTTCTTGCTCTGTAGAAAAATAAACACACAAGTGAATGGGTGTGATTTATTAAACTAAAATAATTGAGTAAAAATAAAAGGGTCGAAATATCAGCGAGAAAGATGGGCCAGGATCCAGTTGTATTGTATTGTGGACTTGATTGACTTGTCTTTATCCAATGCAATCGCATATCTCTGCCTCGACAGCACTGCAGTTTACTGCCTGGGCAGCGATAACGCTGTCTGCCGCGGCAATCCCTTGCTCGTGGGCAGACTTTACCAAAGTTCGGCAAAATGTCCTTGAATGACTCCGCTTATCCCTAAGTCAGAGTACTGTTGATGACTAGTCCTTGATGATACCTCCCGGCGTGAACCAATTATACTCACCAACCAATCTCACACTTCTTTTAGCCGTTGAAACTCTTAACCTATCCCTAGGTCGAGTTAGTATTTCGCGATTGAAACACCGTACTTGCCCTTTTCGTGAATCTAGCTCTCCCGAGATTAGATAAATGGATCACTTACAAACTTCCCTCCCGGGCTTGAATGCAAGAACAAGGAATAACAAAGGATAAGCAAACCTTGATAATTCTTACTGCATAGAATGAAAGATAAAGTACAATCTCCTCTCACAAATACTCCACAACCTTCACCTAAACCCTATGAAGGTTTTAGAACATGATGGAGAGGAAAGAAACAAGAGTAGAAGTTGGCTCTCTCTAGGTATTTCGATATCTATTACATTGGGTGGCTAGGTCTTTATATAGGCTAGACCTAGGGCAAACCTTTCCTAAGTAGAATACAACTTGGAGTAGGGAACAAGTTAAGTACATAATAATAATATATTTCCAAGTTTATATTCGGCTAAGGGGCTTTCCCGCGTGGTCTTCCTTTGGGCTTTTTCTTGTGCTAGCCAGCTCCGATCAATGGGCTTCAAGTCCAGACACGTTCCTTGGATTTTTGTCTTTCCATCGCCTATCAATTTGCTTCCTGTCTTCCTGCTGCTGCCTCGGCCTTGTCTCTGCCGCGGCACTGGTTCTCCTGCATAGATATGAAAACGCAGTAAAACGTGCCTTTTTCTGTAAATAGTATCTATTTAAGTATAACTTCTAAATATATCACATTAAGCACATGCATTGGTTCAAGTGGGTGAATATTTGGTGAGAAATGCCGATAAAAGGAGTAGAAAGTGATAGTGTATTGAGCACTTATCAACAACTAACCAAATAATTAAATAATATAAGATAACGACTCTATAATAAAAGGATTATTAATCTATACATAGAAATATGTCAAAGGATAATGTTTGAGAAAAGCTTGGTAATATTTTTGTTCTGTTATATCCCAACTAATATAAACTCCTTAGCATCTCTAATTGTGTCCTAGCATCTCTAATTTGGTCTATCATCTTTATCCCCTACGAAGGCAAGATAAATATTCTACTCCAAAAGTATAAATTGTATCAATTGTAAACATCCTAAGAAAGACAAACAAAGAAACAACAGCGACAGAAACCCTAATTCGATTGGAAATAAATTAGGGCGGAGATCTTACCTGCCTTAGGACGACCGACGACGGAATCGGGCTCACCGAACGGTGAAGAGACAACGGCGAGTTGGTGCAGAGCGTTTTTTGGTTCGGGATTTGGGGATTTTCGGGTGAAAATGGCTGAAAAGAAACAAATTGTAATAAGAAGATGAAGTTGCGGGGTTTGTAAAAACAAACGCCGCTAAAACACTTTATATTGCGGCGTTTTCAAATGAAACGCCACAAAACTCCACACTTTTACGGCATTTTTTAATGAGACGCCACAACGTTTCACAATTTTGCGGCGTTTTTTAAGGAAACCCCACAAAGTTTAACATTTTTGCGGCATTTTTTAAGGAAACACCATTATTAACTCACTCTGTTGCGGCGTTTTTTTAAAAACGCCGCAAATAGACAATCATTTGCGGCGTTTGCCAGTTAAAACGCCACTAACTTTGAAGATTTGCGGCATTTGTATTGAAAACGCCACTATAATGCGATTAATTGTGTCGTTTGTTATAAAAACGCCACTAAAGACGCCGCTATAGAACAAATACGGTGTACTGAAAGGACGTGGTCCGGCACCACCACTGGGAGCAGTTCACTGCCCACCCTGGCTCTGTTAATGCCACTTTAGTGATAGAGTTTTATGCAAATATTCAAAGCCCTGACCAGAAAGTTGTTTATGTCCAGATCAAAAACATTCACTTCACCAACACGGCCATTAATCGCTTCTTTAAAATTCCTTAAGAAGTGGACAAACATGCAAAGAAGGAAGAAGAAGCCGATTATGAAACTTATCAAGGAGTGAAGGAGGACCTTTGCTTGCCCGAGATAGAATGGAATGGCCAACAGGCCACGAGAAGGATGGTGAACCATGAGCGCCTACTTTCGCACGCCCGGTTATGGAACCATTTCATGCGCTACAATTTGATGCCCACTTCGCATCGCACCACAGTAAGTCTGACTCGATTAATGCTTTTACATTCCATTCTATTCGGTTGACCCATGGATACAGGCCAAATCATTCTTCATGAAACTCATGCGTGCTTGAACTGTCCCAAGAGCCCACTTATTTTCACAAACTTGATCACGGCTTTGTTCCGAAAGAAGGGAGTTCAAGAGAACGATTTAGATGAAATTCTGGAAGGAATGAAGGGTTTTTCCGCTGAGAAAGTGACTGCCTTGATGGGCAATGCTGAAGAGCAACCGGAAGCATCACATCTTGCCTCGTCTAGAGGAAAAGAACTATCTCAGAAGAACGATGTGCTGGAGCTCTCTAAGAATGCCATGGGAAAGGTACATGACTTGTCAAGAGACTTAAAAGAATTTTCAACTATATAAAGAAAAGAGACGAAGTAATCCAAGCCTATCTGGCAGAGCTGCTATCTCCCCTGAATCAGGAGTTCCCTAAGTTCCCGTAGTCTATCTTGCCTACTACACTAGGAAATGCCGAGGCATTTCCAGCTGACCCACCTACAACCAGGTTAGCTGCACTTGATTTGAACGAGGCACCATCCTCATCTGATCCATCTAAGCAGGTAAGGCCCATGGAACTGGAACCAGAGGAACACGCTCCAAAGACCCAGGCACCTGTACAAGAGCAAGATCCTGAAAATGCTGCGACATTTTCAGATGACCAAGTCCAGTCACCAGCTCAACAAGACCCGCCTGTTGCACAATAACATGAGACAAGCTTTATTTCTTCTCTGTTTGAAGATTTGCCTACCCAGCCAACACACCCAGAACCACCACAGCCAACATCCCCGCAGGAGGAATCACCATTTCCCTCAGCCTAAAAATTAGAAATCTAAACGTCATCTTAAGATGTCGACCGGAAGACAACCGAGCCCACCACCTGATACTGTTGAGAAATCCAAACGATGAGGAGCCGATGACGAGTCTGATTCTGATGTTAACCCATCCCCGTTGAAGAGGCGAGCATCTCGTCGCATTGCCACCGCACCACCTGCTTAGCCAAGGTACATCGCATTTTATTTCATTGCATAGCCTTTAGTTTTTCTTTAGTTGCATTGAGGACAATGTCTAACTCAAGTTTGGGGGAGGTTTCGTTCTCTACTCCATTTTCATGTTGCATAATAGTAGTAGTTGTAGAATTATGCCATGACAATTGTGTAAGTTTTAGGGTAAGTTTTTAGATTATAGTTAGTGATGCTCGATGATGATATTTTTTCTTTATGGCCAGTACTTGAATTGAATATGAATGACTTGAGATTTGGATAGGCTTGCTTTAGGACTTGGTGGTTTGTGTTTATTTTATTGTTACACGAGTGTATGTTCTCCATGCTTAGGAAAGTTAGAAAACTTTTATAGAATGAAAACTTGAACAACCCTACATGTTTTAATGAATTTTGATGTTAATAGAAAACTCCCTTTTATTTTAGTTTTTAGTTATGAATAAATGCCTGGACATATCTGTAGAGGGATACTCCGCTATGCCATGGCATATCTTTGCGCATATGAGTTACTAAAAGAGGCACATGGTGACGCTACACTCCTAACTTGCCATGGCATTACCTGGATACTGCGTTTTAATAAATGGTAGCTATGGCATGAGTAGAAGGTAGTGTGACAGGCTGACTCCTAACGTAGCAGTATGTTCAGCATGTTTAAAAAAAAGAGAAAAAATGAAAAGAATATATATATATATATATATATATGGGGAGTAGTAAATTGTGCTTTAATGAACAAACATGCTTTGCTAGGATATTGAACATTCCTTAGAATTTTTCTAAGTTAACTAAGCATAGATTAGATACACTCACGCACACACATATTGCATTCGACCTTGTCCTAGGGTAACGTTCTTAAAAATTCCTTGAGTCTTATATGTTTATGCCATGACAATTTTTGAGGGCTTAAACTATGACCATTTGCTTGCCTAGACCCTAAACATTGTCATGGCATTTCTTCTCTGCTAGCTGCTATCCATTGCTTGAGGACAAGCAATAGCTTAAGTTTGAGGGTGTGATAACTCCACAAAAAGGCTATATTTTAAGCCTTTTTACTTAAGTTATTTATTTTCCTTAAGCTCATATAGGCTCATTTAGATGCTTTTAGGCTCATATCATTGCATGTAGTTTCTTAGTTATGCCTTAGCATTTTTAGTGTAGCAACGGGTGCTATTTCACGGGAAAGGTTGTGTTCTTGGGTTGTAGTGTTGTACAGGTAAAGCAAAATGGTAGTTGAGGAAATTTGTCATTGCATTCGCATAAGGATAACGATGGGAAAATGTCATGGCAAATCTGGAGGACTCTTGTGCTGAGCTAAACGACAAGAAGGTATTTTGAGAAGAGTGCTAGCTGGTGCCATTACAGCCTGGCCACAGCCACCTTAGTAGGGGACCACTGTCACCATGGTAGAAATGTCATCACGTGAACAAGGGTGTTAAGGGAATTTCCCCCCCAAATCCTAGGGTTTTCCAGGACCTTTTTAAGCCATGGTGACACATGAAAAAGGAGGTTCTTTTTTGGGAGTTTGAACACATAAAAAGAGACACCTTTGGAGTTGTTTGCGGCGGAGGAAAGCTTCCACCTTTCTCCCCCAAACTCTGGTCGAAGTATCCTCCATTTATAGAGCTTGAAGGGAGTGGCGTGCTAGGCACCCGAGAGGGGCTAGCATGCTAAGGCGTCCTATGGTGGTTGAATAGTCAGCGGCCTGCGCAACCGAGGGTGTATTCTATCATCATTCCTTTGCTTTATTTTTCATATTTTTAAGAGGATGATTGTGGATGATTAAAGATGTATGTGGATGATACTTTCTTTAACTTTCGCACCACCATGTGTTGATTTATTTAGGTGGTTGCTACTTTGGATGATTAACTTTTGCTTTTTATTAATATATAGTCTTCTATGTGTTTGTGTATTTGCTTTGCTCATTGTTGTTAATCATTTAAGCATTGTAAGAGGCATGAAAGTGTCCCGTGTTTAGATGCATGTTAGGTGTTCGAGTGAAACTGTAACATCCCGGTTTTGGGGTTAGTAGTTTGAGTGTTAGTTGGGGAAATTCGATTCGGGTCGAATCGGATTCCTAGGGTTCGTTATTCCGGGAAAAATTAAAATAATAATATTTTAATCGGATAAGTAATAATTTTGTGAAATGGTTCTAAAAATATTAAAAAGGTGTTTTAGAGTTAAAGGAATATTATTTGAACTTTAATTTGATTTTTAATTGGGCTTAATTTTGTGCTAGTGACTAAATTGTAATTTTTGGAAAAGTTTTGGGATTTAATTAGTAATTTTTGGCAATAAAGATTTTTACTGACTAAATTAGAAAGTAAGCCATACTTAGAATCCTTAGAGGGCCGTAAACCAAATTTATTTTTAATTAATGATTTATCCACCAATTTTTTTTTAAATTGTTTTATTTTAGTTAATAATTTCATTTTCTTTTGTAACTTCTCATTTTCCCATCTTTTCTCTCAAGATTTTCTCTCATTTTCTCTCCATCTTCTTCTCCAAATTTCTCCAATTACTTGATGATTTCTTCATCATTTTCTACAAGATTTATTTCATTTTACTCATCCTTTCATTCTCTACAAAACCTACTCATCAATTTTTGCAAAATCAACATCTTTTTCAAGGAAATCAAGGAAGCTTTTCTCATCTCTTTGGTGGATTTAATCTCAAGGTAATATTCTAAATTTTAATATTTTTTCTAAGGTTCTTTATTGAAATTCCCAAGTATTGGCTTGCTCATCAACTATTGCTATCTTATTTTGTGTTTTTAATTCAAGATTTATGAGTTTTATGATGGATTTTGTGAAATCTTTTGAGATCTAAATTAATTCTGTGATTTGGTTTATTTAATTATGATATTAGGTCAATTAAATGATTAATTAAGTGTTGAATTGATGGCACATTAATTTAATCCCGGAATAATGCAACCGGTGTTGTTTTAAGGTGGTTTTCGGTTGTTTTAGGGGCTGTTTTAGGTGTTCTAATGTTGCTGGAGGTATAAGGATGGTTTGTAAGTGTTTTTGGTTCATAATTGAGGTGGATTAGATGTTAGATTCATTAGGTTTTGGGCTGATGTGTTTCGGCTGCGTTTCGGCTTAGTTTTCGGTCTTTTCGGCAAGGTTTTCGATAGTTTTGTGAGGGTTAAATGTGGCTGCTGTTTTGAGCATGTTGTGATGTGAATATGCTCTGTTTTAATGTTGTAGAGGTAGTGCAAGAAGGTGCATAAGTTGCTGGTGCGTTGGTGTTTCCATCGGAGCATCGACGAGGGCTCGTTTCGCTTGTCGGTGAGTGATTTCGGGTTTTAAAGTGTTTCGCAAAGATTCGGTTCTGTTTTGGGGGCTATGGAATAGTGTGAAAACTTTCCATAGTTCAAGAGTAAGTGTTTTAAATGATGTTGATGCATTACCTCGATTTCCTGTTATTTTCGGTAATGGCATATATGTGAACAATGATTCAATATGATTTTGGAATTGCATATATTTGATTTTGAAATGATGCATGCATGTATTAATTGCTAGAAATGCATGGTTTATAAAGACATTCATGGTTTATGAAAACATGAAAAATGATGTGGAACATGATATGGTTATTTGCCTTACATATGATGGTGCCATTGGGCATGACTTTTAGTTCATTTGTTGAACACATTATGGATGCATTATGAGCAGCAAATTTGCATGCATACTTGGACTTGATATTGGATTAGTGACACTACTTTAGATTCGAATACAAATGACATGTCATTAGCATTTAGTGCACTATAAATATTATGAAAATAAAGGAAAAATGCCTACACGTAACAAGGGTGACTTTGTGTCCAACCGTGCGTGGTAGAGCCGCCTACACGTAACAAGGGTGACTATGTGTCCAACCGTGCGTGGTAGAGCTTGATAATGGTGATTTCGTGTCATGTCAATGCTGACTTCGTGTCATGTCAATGGTGACTTTGTGTCATGACGAGACTAAAGGTCTCTAATCAATGGATCCGTGTATTCGGTGAACTTAAGGTTCACATTAAGTGATCACTAGGAAGCCAATATGCATATATGGAACGAAATGATTTACTTGTGCATGATACATAAGATGTTTTGACATTGTTGATAAGCATGCTTTGGTTTTACATATTTCAAATAAGCATGGAGAATGCAAGTATGAATTTATAAATGATTTTGAACTTGTTTTAGAGCTTCCTCATTAAGCATGTTGTGCTTAAGCTCTCTCTTTTCATACTTGCAGAAAAATAGAAACATCGAGGCCACGTTCAGAGCAAGGGAACCAAGGGAAAGAGTTGTCTCAATTTTGGTATGTTTTGGCAAATAATTTGGGCTTGGCAATGTGTAAATCGAACCCATGTGAAGTGAATACTTTTGCTTTGGTTAATGTTGTAATAAGACCTATAATGTTTTGGATTATTAATTGATGGACTATGGTGTTGCTTGGATTGTTGAAGAATGTACATGCATGAACATTTTTGACTATAAATCATATTTTAGGAAGCATGCTTACAGATTGTTTGGGGTCTTTGATGTGGTAAATGAATGCTCTAAATTGTTCTTTATGCTTAGGAAATTATGCATATAGTTAAGGGTGATTAATGGTTATGTTTGATTGGGTGGAATTAACTTAGAATGTTCAAACTTGTCAAAGTGCACAGGGGGTATCGATACCAGTACCGATACCCTAAGGTTTAATTTGGGGTGATTCGAACCATGGTTCGATGCAATTACTCCACTGGACGCTGGAGTAGCGATACCACCTATGGGGGTATCGATACCAACAGCCTTCGAAGTTCAAGGAGGCTAGGTCCACGATAGGGTATCGATACCGAGACCCTAGGTATCGATACCGAGACCCAAAAATGATATTGTAAGTGTAGAAAAAAATTACGTTCAGGGTCGGATGACTTTCCATGATCGAATATAGATGGAATGAATGATATTGAGAGCTGTAATTTCACCTGGTTGTATGATGTTCATTTAGATTCGCATTGATAAATTAATGTTGGTTTTAGTCCCTATAACATTGTGAGCTTTACAATTAGGTCCCTATTATATGAAACATGAAATTGTCGATGCAATAATGGTCCGTTTGATCTGAACTTTGTTATGAGTATGCTATGCATGTATAATTGAACTATGGTAGATTGCATTACCGGTTTATTGTTGGAATTAAGAATTATTTGCGTTTTGATCCTTGTGTACTAATATGCGAATTGAATAGATCAATCGTGAATCGAATGTTTCCGTTTTTCATTACGCATGACCTCGACACACATAGGAACTTAATTATGCATCTAGAAAAACAAACATATCTGTTTCAGGGTTGTTTATCGAATTGGACCTTAATGGGTTTAGTTCGATATTCCCCGTGTGACCCGTTAGTTTCGGTTCCGTCCAGGCCGAGCTAAGGGGGTTACAGAAACCTAGCTATAGATCCTTAGATCATCCGAGAGGAGCTAAGGGAGGATCTACATGAGCAATGGGTTTCGGATAGTAACCAGGGCCTAATTTGACCTTAGGTACTCGAGAGAGACTTAAGTGAGGGTTTCAACGACTAAAAGGAGTGAGCTTTGTCGATAGGCTAGTGTCGCTGCTGAGACCGAGAGGAGATGCCGTGGCATTTTAGTTTGTTAGGTTTCTATGATTCGAGAGAGCGGGAACACTTTAGAAAACCCTGTCGAGTAAATGTACAACACAGCTGCTATATGTTCGTAGGACTAAGGGTAATAAGTCCATAGGAACCTCCACCAATCATTCCTAGGAGAGCTTGTCAATAGAGGGTTAGTACAACATATTGCTTAAACGTGTTCTTGCATCTTGTTTTTGCCTCAACATTTACGAACTGCTTTCTTTGTTTCACTATTCTCTTGCAATCACACTATGATACTTTCCACACACCACATCCATACACCTATCGCACCATCACCATCCATTCCACTTTGCCTTGGCATATTTTAATTGCTTGCAATCTGAAATTGCCATAGCATTTCACCATTACACCTTTACCATACATATCCAATTCCTCTTGTCTTTATCTTTATCTTTGTTTTTTTCCGTTTTAGTTAGTGACACATTTTTGCCTTGACAATTTTGACTTATTGGTTACCTCGATCCTCGTGGGAACGATACTCACTCACCCTTTATTACTTGTACGACTGTGTATACTTGCATATACGTGTTCGCATAATTTATAGCACTACACAGGCGACACCAGACGAGAAAGGAGAAACTCTAGAGGAATAAAGAGTTTGTTCCTAGTGGATCTAGAGTTCATAAACTAAAGGAAATGAAAGATGTACTGCTTTAGCAACTGATCAAATATACTTGTTCTTTCTCAAACTTTTTTTATATTCAACTTTAATACATTTCGATAGGTTAATGTATATGTAAAAAAACTCGCATCCTAATTTCATCAATTCGTTTTGATTTTTTAAATAAATTTTAAATTATAAAATGAGACTTGAATAATTCAAATTTGTAGTGATTAGTCTATAGTCTTTGAGATTCGAGATGAGTCCCTCAATTTTGCCTAATACATTATAGTTCACATGTTAAATTATGAAGAAATATGTATGTAATTCATATATGTTTATAGAAAATTATATAAATTGGAACCAATTAATATCATAGAATTATATTATGTACGATTAAATTTGAACATAAAACTAATAACTCAAATTAATAAATTTGACTCGAAAAAATAAAATAAAAATTTGAGTTATAAAAATAGAATTTCTCGTCTAGACTAACCCAAATTTCTTAACTCGAATCAAATCCACTCAGTTCAATCGAATACTCACTCTCGTATAGGACCAAAATGAAGTTAAAAATTAATTTCAAAAGGGATTAAATGAAAATTACATGACACTTGTATTGACTTTATCTATGATCCACCTTTAGGTCCTGTTAATCCTCATAATTTTTTACGTGTCAAAATTTTGATCATACACTACGTTACATGATCAACTTAAAAGCACAAAACAAAATCAAAGAAGAATCACAATACTATTACCAATGGAGTCATTAAGCAGAATTTCTTTCCTTCTCATTGCCATTGTCGCCGTCTTCCAACTCTTCTCAACCATTGTCATTGTAGAAGCCAATAGATTTTTCATTCCTGATGGTAAAACACTGCGCGAATCTTGGTGCGTGCCGAAATCTGGAGTTAGCAACGGTTAATTGCAGAAAGCCTTGGATTTTGCCTGCGGTTGACCAGAGGTGGATTGCGGTCCCATTCAACCTGGTGGCGTTTGTTCTGAGCCGGACACCGTCGAGTCTCGTGCCAAATTCGCCATGAATGCTTATTACCAAAAACATTTAAAGGAGCCAAACTCTTGCGACTTTAGTGGCACTGCTAAGCTCATCAAGGAAAATCCAAGTAAGATGAAACATTTGGTTAAATTTTTGGAAACATTTTTAAAATATACATCGAACAATCAATAATTTAGTATTATTCAAACAAAAAAAAAGAAAAAAAATTAAAATATGCTTCAAGCCCCTATACCCTCCATATAAATGGAATATAGTCCTTGTATTTTTTATTTCTAGGAATTTAATTGATCCACTTTTAAAATTGAAAAATTCAAGTTCAATTGTTATCGCCATTAAAATTATTATATTAAATTAAGAAATGTAACATTTTAGTATACAAAAAATTAACTTCTTAATCATGTAACTAAAATTAGTTTTAATTTAATGTATAGAATTAAATAAAAAATTCAATTACTGTAATACTTAATTCTTGTTTATTTAATGTTTATACAGGTTATGACAACTGCAAATATGATTAAAGAATTGGATAAAGAAAGATCAATAATAATTGAAGGTTTTGGTTTGCTATAAATAATGCCTAAAACGATCAATTTAGTTCCTAAAGGTTGTTAGGATATAAATTGAATTCTTTTCTTAAAAATATATATTTTTTAGTTGTCTATTTAAATAAATATTGCTACAATTAGTGCCAAAGGTTAGTTTAAGAAGTTTTGTATGAACAGCCATAGGAAATGTAACCATTGTTTCATCAATAATATGTGACATCATTTCCGCTTTCGTTTTGAACTTCCTTGTTCTTTCCTAGTATTTAACCGATTTAAATGATTAGATTTATAATAAAAATCATAAGTTTAAGTTAAATAATACGGTTGATCAACCACAAACATCACATTAATATGGATAAATAATGATTAATTTTGAAAGGACAAATGTATATCTCCTTTTACGGGCCAATTTTAAAAATTAAAGCCATAGCTCTTTTTTTAACCGAGTGATTAGGGAAATAAAAGTCGATTCAATGAATAAAACAATTTGATTTGAATCAAAATTTTATAAATTGAACTCAAACTAATTTCAAATTAAGTTCAAGTTATAAAATGAGACTCAAATAGCTTGAATTTTTGATAGTTAGTGAATCAATTTCAAGTTTCAGTTGAGTCACCTAACTCTACAAGATATGTGTATATTAGAAAAAGTTGCATAAAAATGCTATTACTTCTATTAGGAGAAGAACTTCACTATATTTTTCGCTAATCTATTACTTATATGAAGGAAAAAGCCTACTGAAACAATCGGTGGACCGAGAAAATAACTCTAAAAAGAACATAAATACACAAAAAGTAACAAGTTACACAATACACCTGAGTCTTTTTTTCGCTAAGTAAAATTTATTAATCAAACACGAGTTATATGCCTCGTTAAAAACATCCCTAAGCTTAAGTGGAGGAAAAGAGTACATATAACTTAGGAAAAGTACACAAGTAATAAATGCCTTTGGTAGTCTTACAGTATACTCCGTAAAAAGATCCCTAGACCTGTTACAAAATAAGAAAAACGTCGAGAAAACACTTATCACAACACCAACAAAACACAAGAATAAAACAAAGGCAAAGATTCAACCAAGACTACCACCATGCCTTTAAGAGAAAACTATAAGATAAACCATCTTTAGCAAGGCAATCCACTAGCACATTTGCTTGTCTTGGAATATGAACAAAACGAACAATTCCAATCCTCTGAAATAATTTATGTATCTCGACAAAGGGTGGCCACCATGAAAATCTGCGTAAACACCTTAAAGAGTTCCACATGTTTTTTTAAGAACGAAACCTCAAGGAGTATTCGAAGATCAAATTAAACTTTGTGCTTTCATTTTTAATTAGCCGATATAGATAAACATTGGCTATTTTATTTACTTTCCAATTCGATTAATACGTGGACTGATATGACACAACTTTTTCTTGATAGGTTTTTCGCTGCAGCAAAAGCGAACGAGCTAAGGTGGAATATCTTGAGTTTTCAGAAAAGGATATGAATTCTTTGTACCACTATTAGGAGTGATTCAAGACGTTGTGCACAAATTGCACACAACATAGATTAACAATTCAGGATACAACTTTAAACTTGGTTTTATCCCAAATTACTAATAAGCCTCCAAATTTTGCATCCACATGTTCAATAAAGTATTAAATATCATCATCATAACACATCCCTTCTAATCGCCTGCTTCTTTGTCTCTTGTTAGAAAAATATATCTTCGCCCACTATCGTCTAGACACTATTAATGTTTTTCTAAAAGGATAATATTCCTAAGTGTCTGATTCCCATCCCTTTCGAATTGGATACCTACTTTCTTACACATGAGACTTACTGGTAAAAAAATATATATATGTAATTAATTTTGAAATAAAATGTTATTTTACATCACAATGTCGAATTCTTATTAGATACTACAAACATCAGAGGAAAATATTTAATTACAATTTCAAAATTTTATTGTGAATAATTATAATTAATGACATGGTTCATTTTTAACAGTGATTAGGGAAGTATAACTTGATTTGATAAAAAAATATTTTGTTTCGAATTACAATTTTATAAATTTGACCCAAAATAATTTCAAATCAAGTTCTAGTTATAAAATAAGAATAAATTAATTCGATTTTTTTTTAAAATTAATAGATAAAATTTCAAATTTAATGTATATTAGGAAACCAACATAACAATGCAATTGCTTCTATTAGAAGAAAAATGATGAGTGCATAAAAGTCCTATTTTTTATACCATTTTCCCAATCGTTTATTGTCAATTAAGGACAGATTTAAGGGCAATATTGGATAATTCTGCTTATTTTCCATATTTCAGCATCCGAATACTTAAATCATGAATTTATCTATTATTTGGCATAAAACAGATGCATTTGATGGTTTTCTTTCCTAGGCAGGAAACCACATCATATGAATGGCCAAACAATAAGACGGATGCTGGTAAAGAAGCTGAATGCAGATGAAGCACCCACCACGGCAGCACTCTTGATGCCGCGGTAGCAAATTGATAATGACAACTGGTGCTCGACAGATAGAGAAAAAGGTTGCCTCGGCGGAGGTTGCCACGGCGGAAGTTGCCACGACAGCAAAATGGCAACCGCAACCATGATTTGCCACCAGACATTGCAGCGACATGCTATGCTGAAGAATGAGCAGATCATGCCAAGAGAACTGTACTAATGCAGTTCCAAGACAATACCATTATGACAACAACCCGCCGCGACAACTGATGCCAAGGCAGCACCTGGAAAATAAATGTTGATATGATGTTGATTTGAAGAGAAAAACAAGATGGACGTTTTAAGACAAACAACATAGAAATCGGAGCTGGGAAACACATGGAAAGTCAAGGTCAAAGCCACGTGGGAAAAGAATCCTTATAGGAATAAACTAGGAAATAAAATAAAGATCTTCTATTTATATACTTAACTTGTGTTTTACTCCTAGACGAATTCCTACTTTGGAAAGGTTTGCCCTAGGCTAAGCCTATAAATACCATAGCCTATGTAGAGAGGAAGATATCTCAAAATCAAGTTTCATAGAAAAACCCTAAATTCCTCCATCGTCCCCTTTGGGTTTTAGGTTAGTTTGTGGAGTAGTTGTGGGAGAAAGTTTATAATTTGTTAAGTTCTTATTACAATTTCAAAATTCATAGTTTATTCTCTCTTGGTATTTACTCTTCTTGCATATGTGCTCGAAAGATAGTATGTGAACAAAAATCTACTTTCCTAGCATCGTGAGATGTAGGTTCACAAAACGAGAGAATACGGTCTTTGCTCATGGGAATTGACTAATCCAGTTGAGAGATTAATCGCCCAGAATTTCAACGACTAACAAGACGCATGTGTTTGTTGTTGTCCGCCCTTGATTCACGCCAGTAGGTATCATCAAGACGTGGGTTTCAACAATTCTTTTCGCTTAAGGATAAGGAGGAGACATACAGGGATGCTCTGTCGAACTATGAGTTGTTGAATTGTTGACAAGGCATAACCCCGCCTAGGCAGTTGTGGCGACCTTTAGTGCAACCCGCCTAGGCGGTAAGTCAACCCTATTGCATTGTAAAACCAATCCCTGTGGGTTCGACATCTTAAATACTACAATTTGGCAAAAGGTGGATGGATGGAAGCTTCACCATAAAAGCAGGACTTTCTAGCCTTCACCAAATTTGGCGCCGTTGTCGGGGATTGGCGATTCCAACTTTCATTTTTATTTTTCTTGCACTATTATTTTGCTTTAGGAAATTAGTTTAATTAGGTTTAAGTTATTTGTTTTATTTTAGGAAGGAAATTCAAGAAGGAGAAGCCATGAAGCACATAAAACGACCCTGAAATCAAGCTTGTTGTCTCGCCCAAGAAGGTTGCCTCGGCATAATATCACAACGGGTGGTTGTCTCTACAGCATAATGCCACGGCGGAGGTTGCCTCGGTGGCAAGTTGCCAAGGCAGAAGGTTTCCTCGACGGAAAAATGTGAAGGCGGGTTGGCCACCCAAGAACACAAGACGGTTCGTTTGAGTACCATGAATGTAGAACTAATGTTTTGATATAATAATTGAAAAATAGTTTTGGACTAAATTGAAACGATTTCAAAAATGGTTCTTATGTCCAAACTACTTGAAAATATATTTAAGATGTTTTTGAGAGATTTTAAATATGTTTTAAACGATTTAAAGTAACAAAAGAAGTGTTTTTAACCTAGGTGTTTCCGATACACCTTCAAGGTGTTTCGATACATGTTCTTCAATGACATGTTTTCAAAGGCAAAATCACAGTGGTATCGATACTTGTATCGATACCTTTTCACCACTGTGAGGTTTGGTTTCCAACCTTGTTGCGATACCCCCAACGGTCATAAAACGATTTTATGAAAACCTCCACGGCAAGGAGCGGTATCGACATTGGTATCGATACCTGTTCTTAAATGCAGGTCAATGGCTATTTCCATAAGAGGGTGTTTCGATACCAGTGTAAGGGGTATCGATACCTCCTGCACCAGAAGAGGAAATAAGCCTTGAAATCAGATTCAAACGGCTCCAAACCTATCCCAACGGTCACCAACGACTAGAAGCTCACTTGGGATGATAAAAGAAAGCCTCAAGCATCAAGAGAAGAAAAATGCTTCATTTTAAAAAAACATTATGATCAAAGATTTGTCTTAGTGCTTAAATTTCCTATTAGTTGGGTAGAAAAACACTTGTGAGCTAAATTGTCAATATATTCTCAAGTGTAATTAGGAATTGGGTGAGTGCTTAGATTGCAAACATTAGCCTTGTTAGAAGGATTAAACAAGTTTGCTAAGTTTTCTCTTGTTTGAGTGAATTCCCAAAGTTCGAGTTGTGAACTTTGGATGCTTGATTCGGTTTTGAATCAAGGTTTGTAAGGTTAGCTCTTTAGCCTTAAAAGGACGAAATTCTTAGTGAATTTGGGAAATCCTTAGTGGGAAGCTAAGGTAGTGGATGTAGGCGTGGCTGAACCACTATAAATCCTTGTGTCTTTGTCTATATTTTTGCTTCCACACAAATCCACCCAAATTAACCACTTCTCCACCACTTGGCAAGTTTAATCGATTATTCATCAAGCATCTTCAAGCCCAAAAATTGGTATCAGAGCGAGGCTCAATCGAGAGAGATTAACATCCAATTAAAAAGATCCGGCAAGCTCGACCAATTTCCAATCAACCGACAACTCATGGCGCAATCCATTGACAAGCCACCTTTCTTTGACGGGTCCGACTACTCCCAATGGAAGATAAGGATGGAGTATTTTAGCTACAAGCTAAGTAAAATTTATTAATCAAACCCGACTTATATGCCTCGTTAAAAATGTCCCTAAGCTTAAGTGGAGGAAAAGAGTACATATAACTTAGTAAAAGTACACAAGTAATAAATGCCTTTCGTAGTCTTACAGTATACTCCGTAAAAATATCCCTAGACCTGTTACAAAATAATAAAAACGTCGAGAAAACACCAATCACAAAACCAACAAAACACAAGAATAAAACAAAGGCAAAGATTCAACCAAGACTACCACCTTGACTTTAAGAGAAAATTATGAGATAAATCATCTTTAGCAAGGCAATCCACTAGCACATTTGCTTGTCTTGGAATAGGAACAAAACTAATAATTCCAATCCTCTAAAATAATTTATATATATCGACAAAGGGTGGCCACCATGAAAATCCGCATAAACACCTTAAAGAGTTCCACATGGTTTGTTTAAGCACGAAACCTCAAGGAGTATTCGAAAATCAAATTAAACTTCGTGCTTTCCTTTCTAATTAGCCGATATAGATAAAGATTGGCTATTTGATTTACTTTCCAATTCGATTAGTACATGGACTGATATGACACAACTTTTTCTTGACAGGTTTTTCGCTGCAGCAAAAGCGAACGAACTAAGATGGAATATCTTGATTATCCAGAAAAGGATATCAAGTCGTTGTACGACTAGTGGGAGTGATTCAAGACATCGTGAGCAAATTGCCCACAACACAGATTAATAATTCAGGATACAACTTCAAACTTGGTCACATCCTTTGTAATCGCTTGCTTCTTTGCCTCTTGTTAGAAAAACATATCCTCTCCCACTATCGTCTAGACACTATTAATGTTTTTCTAAAAAGATAATATTCCTAAGTGTCTGATTCTTATCCGCTTCGAATTGAATACCTACTTTCTTACACATGAGACTTAATGGTAAAAAATTATATATATGTAGTTAATTTTGAAATATAATGTTATTTTACATCACAATCTCTAATTCTTATTAGGAACTACAAACATCAGAGGAAAATATTTAATTGTAATTTCAAAATTTTATTTTGAATAATTATAATTAATGCCATGGTTCATTTTTAACAGAGTGATTAGGGAAGTATAACTTGAATTGATGAAAAAAACATTTTGAGTCGAATCACAAATTTATAAATTTGACCCAAAATAATTTCAAATCAAGTTCTAGTTATAAAATGAGAATCAATTAATTCGATTTTTTTAAAATTAATAGATCAATTTCAAATTTAATGTATATTAGGAAACCCACAACAATACAATTGCTTCTATTAGAAGAAAAACATCATTATATTTTTCACAAATCAATTATATATATGAATGAAAGGCCTACAAAAACAATCGATAAACCGTGAAAATAAGTCTAAAAAGAAAATAAACACACTAGATGAAACAAGTTACACAACACACCAAAGACTTAAAGATAAAATATATATGCATGCAATTAATTTTGGAATATAATGTTTTTTAACATCACATTCTCTAGTTCTTATTACAAATTACAAACCATAGAGTAAAATATATAGTTAGAATTTCAAAACTTTATTGTGAATAATTATCTCTATTTTTTTTTATAAATCCTAATTCTAATCCTAATCTTATTTAGAAGGACGAGAATGGAGAAACTCTAGAGGAAGAAAGAGTTTGTTCATTGCGGATCTAAAGTTCATAAAATAAAGCAAAATGAGAGATGAACTGCTTTAGCAACTGATCAAATATACTTGTTCTTTCTCAAACTTTTTTTATATTCAAACTTTAATACATTTCTATAGGATAATGTATATATAAAAAACTTGCATCCTAATTTCATCAATTCGTTTTGATTTTTTAAATAAAGTTTAAATTATAAAATGAGACTTGAATAATTTAAATTTGTAGTGATTCGTCTATAGTTTTTGAGGTTCAAGTTGAGTCTCTCAATTTTTCTTAATACATCTTAGTTCACATGTTAAATTACGAAGAAATGTGTATGTGTTTATATAAAATTATATAAATTGGAACCAATAAATATCATAGAATTATATTATGTACGATTAAATTTGAACATAGCACAAATAACACAAATTAATAAATTTGACTCGAAAAAATCAAATAAAGAAGATTAGTTATAAAGAAAGGTTTTGCTTTCTGCAAATATGATTAAAGAATTGGATAAAGAAGATTAGTTATAAAGAAAGGTTTTGCTTTGCTATAAATAATGCCTAAAACGATCAATTTAGTTCCTAAAAGTTATTAGGAATTGAACTCTTTTCTTAAAAATATATATTTTTAGTTGTCTATTTAAATAAATATTTAAACAATTAGTGCCAAAGGCTAGTTTAAAAAGTTTTGTATGAACAACCGTAGGAAATGTAACCATTGTTTCATCAATAATATGTGGCATCATTTCCGTTTTTGTTTTGCACTTCCTTGTTCTTTCCTAGTATTTAATCGTTTTTAATGATCAGATTTATTGTCATGAACCGGATTATCGAATTCCGAGTGTCAGGTTAACCCGAGGGTTTGGGCTTCATTTTGGGCACCGAGTTGAGTGGTGTTGGGCCTTGTTGGGCCTTTGACTTGTTTGGGTTGAGTGTTGGGCTTTGTTAGTGAGGGTATTTTGGTATTCCTCTAATCGAGGACAAAGAAAAGGGAAAAAAGGAGGGGTTTTCTACAAAGGGTAAGTGTGGTGAGATCATCCTACTTGCCTTCTTCTTTCATCCTCCTAAGAAGAGAAGAAATCTTGCTAAAGGTGAGAACTTGGTGATTTTAGTTTTGAATCACGTTTTTGAGCTGAAGAGTAATAGGTAGGGCTTGGGGATATCTACAGAACAAGATGTTCTTTGTTTGGTTTGGTGGAAGAGTGTTTTTAGAGAGGTTTGAGGGTAGCTCGGGATTGAGATTTTGAGAGTTTAAAATCTGGTTCTTTTAAGTATTTTAAGCTCTGAGAAGCTTCCCAAAGAGTTCTAATTCATTGTTAATCTTCCCTTGCAGAGAAACAAGTGGGAGAGTCTTCCAAAAGCTTGGGGAAGGGTAGAGCTTGGACAATAGTGGGGAGCTCGAGTTTGTTGTTGTTTTGCTTAAGGTTGGTACTCTCCAACTCTCTTTGCATCAATCATATCATCATTAGAGTTCATTTTGTGAAAATGGTGCCATAGTTAATGAAGAAGATGAATGGCCGAAGGCCGATGTATAGTGGAGATGAAGAGTAAATAAAGATTATATTTGAGGATCAAATGTAATCTCTGAATTTTATTGAAATTGAATCAATACAGAAAATAGAGTAAAGATGAGATTAGATCTCAACCCAATGCACATACTTATAGTCTAAGTATACACCTCTACAAACAAACAAACTTATTTAAACCGACTAACTAACAATGAAAACCCAATTTAATCTCAATTGTCTAACACATTTCATGTTAATGTGTGTATGAATGTTTGGTTGCTTAAGCTTAGGGTCATCAATGGTGAATTTTGTATTAAAACTTTTTAAGGTTTAAAAGTGATTAGAAACTCACCTAAATGTATTCATTAATGTGTGGAAACAATTTGAGATTAATTGGTTTAAGTTTGGGAAGGATTCTTAGAAATTTCTTAGTGCAGACCTGCATTTTCGTGCAGGGGTATCGATACCAGAAGGTCGTGTATCGATGCCCCTAAGAGGAAATTAAGCTAGTTTGGGCAGGCGTATCGAAACGCTTTGCCTGTGTATCGAAACGAAGGTTTATAGTGGAAAATCGTTTCGATACCCCAAATAGGGTGTATCGAAACGGGTAGTCCTCCTTAGTTGAATTTGAAGTTTGGTCAAAGCGTATTGATACACCTTTGTTGAGGGTATCGATACAAGGTGTTTAAATACCCCTTTGGTGAGGGTATCGATACAATGTGTTTGGATGCCCCATATTGGGTGTATCGATACCCATGGGGAATTTTATCCAATCGTGAGGTTTTGAGATTGAAGCTCGGTAATTGTGATTAGGAGCTCCTATAGATTATTTAAGCTATAAATGGATTGTTAAAACTGAGTTTTAGTAATATTACTTCCGATGGACTAGGAATGGATGAGTCTTAGTATATCTCGATGTAAAGATCCTAGGAGGATCATTTGTCTGTTAGATTCCTTGTGTGATGAAAATTCAGATATCCAAATTAATATTGCAGGAAGACCATCCGATGTAACATTTCGGGTAATGTATTGAAGACCATTCTTAATGTAGGATCCCAATGCTATGTGGACGTGGGCCTCATTCGTAGATACTCGAAGTAACATTCCGAGTATGAGATTTGAAGGATCCCGATGCTGTGTGGACGCGGAGCTCATCCTTGAGTATGGGATCCCGATGTTGTGTGGACGCGGGTCCTGTTCGTAGTGTAGGATCCCGATGTTTTGTGGACGCAAGACTCACTACCTTGTGTTGTTGGTTTTGATATGTATATGTTGTGTGCGTTAGTATACATCCCATTATGCCATGTGTTAGGCGAGCATCTTAGAGCCATCATATCATGCATGATATTACATATCTTTCTCATGGCTTGTTGAACAGCATGAAGTTGAAGTGGCTTGAGCATGCCTCGTTTGAGTCATTATTACGATCAATATAAATGGCCATACCCGACGAACCTGACTCAAGAGCTTAGACTCGAATTAATTTATTTGTCATGAGATTTGATATCAATTCAAATATGATCATCTGAAAATTGAAATAAATCAAATTGAAACCGAAACCGATTTGAATTTTAGTTGAACTAAAATAGAATCAAACTAAATAGAGTCAAAATTAACTCGAAACGACGATAACCCGAATAAAAAATATATATTAAAAAATAAAAGAAAGATGAGCTGTGTGAACTCTGGCATAACTCATTAAAACTGAATATATTACATTTATAAAGTCATATAAGGTGCAAAAAACTAGCACGACCTAAAAATCTGTCTAAAACCGATCAATCTCCAATTGACCTAACCTGAAATCAACCAACTTAATATAACCTAATCGACCCGAATCACCACATACATAAATTAAAACCGAATTAGACTCAAACAAAAAATAAATTAAAGGTATAAAATCCCAAACTAAAACCATGACTTGTTTCCCAAATCTACATTTGGCCTACGGGTGTTCATTACCGGGTACCCGGTTCCTTCGGGTAGTAAAAAATCGGTTCGTGTCCTGGACCATTTAAATTTGTTATTCATTATCGGGTACTTGTAAAACACAAGTACCCGGCTAATCGGGTAACGGATACCCTATTCATAATTATTATTATTATTATTATTATTATTATTATTATTTTATTTTTAAATTTTAAAAAAATACATATTAAACATATAAATTTTAAAATTTTATAATACATAACCAAACATAAAAATGAGTTATTTAAAATTAATTTTAGAATATTTTGATTTATATATACATCTATATTTATTAAATTTTATCACTAAAATGATGTTAAAAGTATTAATCTCATTTTTTTTTGTATTAGTAAATTAATAAAAATATATTTAAAATTTTTAAAACTTAAAAGTATCTAATACAAACATAAAATTAATTTAGAGATTTAAATTTAATTTTAGGTATAAACATTAAAGAAATCTAAAATAAAAATTTAATTTAAAACTCAAAATATATATATAATAAAATTAATCGGGTCGGGTGCCCGGGAATTGAAAATTTTTGGCACAAACCTAGCCCAATAATTCTTGGACCGGCTACCCGGCTCGATCAGGTAATTTTTCTCAAAAAGTTTCTGATATTTTTGTTTCGGATCGTCGAGTCGGATCAATCGGATCAAATAATTTCGAACACCCCTAAATTATGGCATATGCCCTATAAGCTAATAAGGGAAGCACGTGAAGTTGTTTTACGGAATGTAATAGCCATTTTCAAGACCAAAATAAAATACCCAAATATTTTATTAATATCAATCCAATACAAGACCCAATAAATACATATCCAAGCCCAATAATAACCCATATCCATATCAGACCCAATACCCAATAGCCAAACCCAATCCAATATGATAACCCTAATTGTAACCAACTAAACCCTAACTAGATGCTAACCAAACCGACCGTCGTCCCTTCATTGCCCTTGCTAGCTGGCCGCGCGTGGCCGCCACGCGCGCACTCATTGGCTCTCGTAGACAGCCACCGCCCCGATCTGCTCCACCGCCTACGTCAACTCGAACCTCCAAAAGAAGAAAACATTATTATATCTGGGATTTTAGATTTGTAGTAGGGATATTTACTTTAAAATATGTATAAATCCGGACTATAAATGCCGGATTAAATCGTTGTGATCCCAGTTATGAAAAATAAAAAAAAGAATGATAGATTCGAAAAAAAAGCAAGAAAAACCACCATAATATTTGAGAATAAATCGAAAAAAATAGAGGAGATTAGAAGCAAATTGGAAAAGAAAAGGTAAAAAAATATATCGGATTCGAATACTAATCGTTAATCTAGGCTTCTATGATCGTCTTTTCGAAAAACCGAATCCACTATCGTGTTTCTCTCGTCAAGATCCTTTGGGAAGGTGTCTCCTTTCGATCTCAGGCGACTGACGATGGCGAACGGTGTCGGTCCTCATCGGCGATGACCATGTTTCAGAGAATCCAGGAGCTTCTCTGATGGCTCCTTTATTTTTTTTGAAACAAAATGAGGATAAAGACCCATCTTCATCAAATAATGGGGTTATATATCACATCCAAAATGGCGTCGTTTTGGCGCCAGGTTACAGGGCCCAAAACGACGTCGTTTTGGCGCCAAGTTACGAGGCTCAAAACGATGTCGTTTCATCATACCAGACCTGAGACCGACCCGGATCCGTGCCTAACCCCATATTTTCGACTTTCCCTATTCTTTTCAGTATCATTCATTTCGGCTTTCCAGTTTGCTTTTTATTTAATTTCATTCATTGTTTTTGTTATTTTAGCCCTATATTTTTATATTTTGCTCAATTTTGTCACTGGTTTATTTTTTTTTAACCCCATAATTTTTCCTTTTTTGCAGATTATCCCATATTATTATTATTATTATTATTATTATTATTATTATTATCACTTTATTTTGTTTTATTATTATGTTGTTGTTTATTAAATTATAATGTTGTTTTTTATTTTCATTATGTGCGTACTTTATTTTGTTCCGTTTATTTTATTAGAAATTATTATCCCGACATATTTTATTGGGAGTACCATCCCAGTCTCCGGGTGTTATCTTCTTCGAATTTTCGTGGATATTAGGATATGCATTTTAGAATTAAAAATTAATTTAATTCGGATTTTATATTTTCTTAAATAATTACGATGCGAACTTTTAGGTACCAATTTTGGGCGTTATGGCGGTTCTAATCCTTCCCCAAACGTGACCATCTCCCAAACCCAATTTTCTCTGGTTTCATTCTTGGTGTTCGATCCACCTTTTCGAACGGTCGATGGCGACTCCAACCGATTAACTAATTTTCAAATTTTAATGGTATTCCAATGGGAGTGACATCATTTTCTTCAGGTGTCATCTCCCAGAATACCGAATTTTTAAATATTACCAGGAATTTTTAAATTTTAACGGTATTCCCTTAGGAGTGACATCTTGTTCTTCAAGTGTTATCTTCGGATATCGAATTTTCAAATTCCATCGATTTTTTTAAATTTTCAAAAAAAAAAGTCACTAAAGATGGCGACTCCGATGGGGACAAAATTTTTGCTTTAAAAAACGGAGTTAAGCCTTAGTTTGGTTCGCTTAATTTTTAAGAAAATATAAAATTAAAATTAAATTAATTTTAATTTTCATCATACATTAGATTAAGAAACTTTAAGTGGGAATGATTACTTCGCTTCGTGGGGTTTTCACCTCCGTATAGTGTTGTAATTCATTTCCGGAATTTTGATCCTTATATTTCGTGGGGTTCTCACCTCCGTATAAATAAGGGCCATATTACCCCATATTCGATGTCCTCAACGATAGTTTGGGTACCGCTTACTATAGAAACCTACCCTTTCGAAACTATGTCATTATGTTGCCCGTTTAGTAATGCCCTTTAAGTTGTCTTTTATATGTGTTTTTACATGCTTGTTAAATATTTTATGCTTTGTAATGTTTTTTGTTATTCCATTTCGATATTTATTTTTTATATTATTTTTGGATTAACTACTATCTTATTTTTTTCCGTGTTTATTTTATTTTTCTTTTTTCTTTTTGCATCCATTTTTCGTTTATGATTTCATACATAGGTGTTGATTCAAAAGTACATTCTAGAAGACGCTCAATTATGGATGAGAGGTTCTGTATCAACAAAAGTGCTAATGCTACAGTATGGGGGTGGTCTGAACGCATGCAAATGGAAAAGGGAAATAACTTATCGGAAGACCACATGTCAGAGATTGTGGAGCCCACATTAATCGTTTTAAAGCAGAATAAACTTGATGAGTTAAGAGATATATGAAAGAACTGTGATGCAGATTTGAAGGAAACCTTCTAACAAGAATTTGGGGATATAGCTTTACTATTGAATGTCTAGACAGACGCCCGCATGTTCCGAGCCTTGACGCAGTTTTGGAACCCCGGGTATTGTTGTTTCACATTTGGAAAGGTTGATAAGAATTCATACCATTGAAGAATATACGACTCTGCTTAATTATCCATGACTCAAGACCAAAATGGTTTATCTCAAACAGAAAGACCCCCTCATCTTTTTTGGAAGGTTTGATTAATGTCATCGGAATAAGCAAAGAGAGGGTTCGAGGTAAAGTTGTAAGGAAGGGTAAAACCGATTGTATTGCTTGGAAATGTATTCATGACTTGATCCTTCATCATTCAGATCTGTCTAAAAAGAGATACTTGTTAGCCTACAACATCTATGGCATGGTTATCTTTCCAAAGGTTTCAGGGCATATAGACTAAGCGGTGACTAATTTATTTGATAAGCTCAGAAAAAATGTCAACCTGGTACCTGCTATTTTATTCGAAACGTTTCGTTCATTGAACGCCTGCCGGAAAATGAGTGAAGGTAAGTTTTGGGGATGCATACCACTGCTCGAAGTGTGGATTCGAAGTCACTTGTGAAACTTGAAGTTTTCTTATCAGATGTACCTTACTACCTTTTCACCGTTAAAGATGTTTTTGGAAGAGTACCAAGCAGAAGCCATGACTGAGGAATAGTGGTTAGCGGGATTTCTGTTGGGACCGCTGGCACACCCCATGGCACAGCGGAACAAAATTACGACAGTCTTTTCAGTGATCCATGTACGTTTAATCCAAAATCAGGAGGAAGAGATACGATAACTTACATTGAGTTCCTTGATAAATAACAAAGACAACAACGAGATCTGCTATAGTTACGATCGTTCAACAATCGAATCTTTAGCCTCCACGAATATCGTCTCGGCCTCTCCTTAGTTCATCCGGTTGAGAGAGCAAATCTCGAAAAACTGTTTTTCATGATTTTAGGGTTTAGGAATTCGGAATTCTCTATATCGGCTGCTAAAAGATCCTTTATATAAGTATAACCCTAGGTATAAGGGTTTGATTCCTAATTTGTTTATAGGAAATAATTACTTTAATTATTTCCTTAAATTTCGGAATCTATATTTAACTCGAATTTAAAAGGGATATAATTACTTTAATTACATCCTTTATTTAAAATTCGGGATTAAATATTTTCTACTTGTACTTATATATATATTTTTGCTCTTTTTTAATCATTGGGTGTGACCCTGTAGGCACATTGTAACGTTAGTAATAATATTAGAACAATTCTAATATTATAAACATTGAGTGACATCTAGCAATATATCATTGTCATCTAAGTTACAAGAGATCATGATTTGATGTATCATGTCCGTGACCAACTATCTTAATGTATTATATCCTTTTGTCCTTTTATATCTTTATTAGGCACAAGTCTTGGAATAGTCACACTTGTATAGCCAATTTTAATGTTTCTTGATATCTAAAGTGGACTACTTTTAATGAATAATTTTTGATATCTGATATCAACGTATTCAAGCATGGCCATGCATTTCTAGTCTCACTTAATCAAGTGGCCTTTGATATATTTTCCTATTTTGTAGGAAGGACAAATCTTATCTTGATCATTCACATCTCACTACATACATTGTAATATGTTCAATGTCATTTTTTATAGTGTAACTAATTATGAGACACGTTTAACTGCATCAAAGCATAAAACAACATATGTTGAGATAGTAATAATCTCAAGTCTAAGGATCACACATATAGTTGTCACTATGAGCAATATCATGACCGTCACATAATAATCTAAGATATATTCTCATAGTGGGTCAATCCAATATATTATTCTCTACTAATATATTCATGTATTAGTTTTGACATCTCTTTGTCAATGACAACTCATTGTCATCAATTAATCACAGGTTAGTCTTAAGCTTATTATTATTGTCCATACCCATAATAATACTTGACTAAGGATCTTTTAATAATAATACATATATTATTATATAGACCGTATTGTTTCTCAGTTTATGTTATACATTGACTCATATATCTAAAAACAACAATGGCAATGCCTTTATTCAATAAAATTGGTAAATAAAAGTATCCTTACAATCATCATATGATTGATCTTTGGGCATACTCTAACAATTTTGGGATCTCCAGTATTACACAATCAATTGGAAGGTATCGTGGCTGATCATAAGCGGGTTCCTTTATTGATGTGGAGAGTATGATTGGGTACCTTTGCCAAGCAAATGGGGCGGAATCGGGTATTGCCATTACTTGTGTCCCGTCAATTTTGTATTGATGTAATTCATCCCAGCGACTCAAGGTTTGAAAGAATCTGACTTTGTATACCAAGGTGACGTTTATAAGAGGGAAATTAGAAAGATGAGTCGAGCTTGAAAGAATCTATACATGGTTGAAATTTATGATGCACCGTTTACCTTCAATTATGACCAATATAGGGTTACCAGAATTAATGATGTTATCCCATTTGGAAATCAACAGAATGCTCGGTTTATGGATCAGCACATGGAAGATGCCCCTTTTGACTTAGAGAAGGCCAGAAGAGCACATGAAACAGAAGGAGGTACTGGAAAAGGATCATAAAGAGTTAAAGGAAGAATGGAAAGAGTTGAAGCAAAACTTGCGTAGGAACAGTTTGAGTATCACCGCTAAGGATTTGATCGGAAAACTTCTAAAATAGAGAAAGAGGGCTGACCACTATGCCCGAAAATATGAAGCGATTCAAAAGTTAGTTGGAAACAAAGCCATAGAATTAGAAGCACTCACACAGGAGTTAACCACTAGCCAAGCTCAAAATCAAGATTTAGTATCACAGAATGAAGACTATGAAGTTCAAATTATGTGAATGGATGAGCTTTTGCAGGGTTATCATAAACAAGACCTTGTTGCTGCCTTAAGCCTTGCGCAAAATGAGAACGAGCTGCTAAGAAATAGAGTTGTTGAACTCGAGAATTCCCTTCAGGACTATAGAGATAGATTGGTTTCCTTCGAAGGATCACTATAGCAAGAAAATAGTCGAATAATATCTAGACTGCAACAAGCTGGACAGGTGATTCGGGATCAATGTCATGCAATGATGGAAGTTATGTAGCAGGCGCGAGGAGTGGCTCACTTTATGCAGGGCTTGCAATGGAAACCCACGAGCTAAGGGAGCGTGTCAGTCCCGGGACGCCACTAAGTTCCTGTGTCCATAGGCTACTACAAGAAATAGCAGTCATAGGCGTAGAGGCCAACCGCTATCATTAATTAGCGTTATGACGACTTATTGTAATCAGGACCTCTTTATCTTAATGAAACTCTTTTTGATGTTAAGTAAGAATCAACACCTCCATTACATTCATTGCAGCATGACACTAAATGTCATATATTTGCATATATTATTAAAGTAAATTAATTAATAGTGTGTATATCATGATAAAATTTTAATCTAACTCGCAGCCATTTTGCACCGCTACGGTACGCACTTGAAGATTAAAATCATGGAAGACAGAGTAACCAACCTAGAACGAGGCCAGAATCTCGATTTGATCAGGCCAAGCAAAATACCAGCCAACAGAACGCTCAGGATCAAGGGACGATCCTAGCTCAATTAACTGCAATTTTGAGCAAAGGAAAAACCACAAAAGACCTTATTGAGGAGCCAGAAGATACTAATACGACATCTCACGTGAGGGTTCAAATCGATACATTGACACCTTAGAAGAAGGTATACTTCAATACTGCGGGATCATCCGTTAGCCAACCAGTAGGAGCAGCTATGAAACAATCAGTTGACTCAGATGCATTGCAAGATGAGGAAGTGCCAGACCTGGATGTTGTAGAAAAAATTAGAGCTCAAGTGGAAAGCAAAAGTGAAGAAAATTTTCGTCTCTTCGTAGAACAGCTCAAGGCTTCATTGGGAATAAGCGAACAAGGAAACGAGGCTAACGATCTAAGCCTCGTGTCAGAACTGGTTCTCCCACTAAAATTTAAGACACCGGATTTTGACAAGTATGACGGAACCACATGTTCATCGGCCTATATTACCATGTACTGCAGAAACATGACACCCTTCATAAAAAATGAAAAGCTATTGATTCACTACTTTTAGGAGAGTATAACTTGTTCTGCATGGCGTTGGTACACACACCTCAGCCGGGACAACATTAAGTCGTGGAAGGACCTTTCTAGAGCCTTCGTTGAGCATTACAAGCACGTCTTTGCATTACCCCTAGTAGAGCCATGTTGGAAACGATGGAGCAGCATTCGAACGAAAGCTTGCGCTAGTATGCCTAGAGATGGCGTGATGTGGCCGCGCAAATTCACCTGCCCATCTTGGAACATGAAATCACTCTGTTGTTTGTAAAAACTTTGAAAAGGGCATTGTTTGATCGTCTGATAAACATTACCGCTCAAAACTTTGTGGGCCTCATTAGAATGGGTGATTCGATTGAGATGGATATAAAAAGTGGAAGGATTGATGCCGGGGAAAACTCCCGGAAGCACTATCGGAGGAAATATAATGTGGTGAATGTCGCCAGCACTTACAGTACCCCAAAAAACTTTACCATCACCCTACCATAAACTTTCACCAGAAATACGTAAAATTTGAAGAAGAGAGATGAGATTGTTCCTAAAAGAGAACGGAAGAAGGTCTGTTTTACACCGCTGTAGATATCATATGCAGAGCTGTACGCTCAGTTGTATAAAGCAAACTTGGTACGAACATCCCATGTTACTCCTTTTAAACCCCTTTTTCCTGCCTAGTATGATCAAAAGGCCCATTGCGAGTACCATGCTGGTGTTCCTGGACACTCTACAGAAAATTGCATCGCCTTCAAGAAAATTGTCCAGAATTTGATAAATACAGGGATTTTGATGTTTGATGATACAAGCGGAGCTTCTAATCTTTTTTCGAGTCACGATGTGAATGTAATCGAAAATGAGAGTGATAGAAGGGTTAAAAGGAGTGTGGCAGAGGTCAAGTCCCCTCTTAAATGGGTTTTTAACAATTATGCATTGTAAATATGATAGAAGGAAGAATGGAGGTAATCCGGGAAGAATATGGCATTTACTGTGAATATCACCAAGAAGAAGGCCATAAAATTCAGAATTGTGAACAGTTTAAATAGTTAGTTCAAAAAATGATGGACAATAAAGAGATTGAGTTTTTTGGGAAGACTGAAGAGAAAAAGTTGATGAATGTGTGCATCCGATAGTTCGGACAACAAATAAAGTGTTGAATGATCACTTGTAATTTTACTAAAAAGAAAGGAAGACATTCCCACCCACGTGGGAAAGGGAAGTTTGCCCAAGATAATGATCACACCTCCTGCTCCATTTCCATTAAAAAACATGAAGAAATTTCCATGGAATTACGCTGCTAATGTTTCCATACCCAACATGCAAGAAGAAGAGGTGCAAGTTGAAGGAGACTCTGTGCAGAAAGAAGAGGTTAAAGAAGTCGAGGTCATTAATGATGTGGGGCATTTTACGAATAGTGGATGGTGTCATCCACCAGATGCTTCAAATTATGTGGGGACCGAAGCCGTCAAAGAAGGAAGCATTGATCCCAAAAATATATTTGGAGAAGATCCGCCTCAAAAGATAATTGATCTAGTAACCGAGGCGCTAGCACATGAATTCCTGAAATTTTTAAAACTTAATGAATATAATATTGTGGAGCAGACTCGTCAACAGTAAGCCAGAATTTCTGTATTAGAGTTACTGTTGAACTCAGAGAAACATCGTGAAGCATTAATGAAGGTGTTAAATGAAACATTTATGCCAGAAGATATTTTTGTGGCCAAGTTAGACCAGATTGTTAGCCATATTGTTGTTGGTAACTATATCACGTTCAGTGACGACAAAATTCCAGATGGAATGGGGTCCACCAAGGCATTAAATATCACTACACACTGTAAGGGGTATGCGTTGCCCAGGATGCTTGTAGATAATGGTTCAACATTAAATGTATTAACGTTAGGAACCCTATAGAGGTTGCTAATAGATAGTTCTCTATAAAACCATATCACAGTTCAGTGAAGGCCTTTGATGGAACCCAAAGGGAGGTAGGAGGAAGAATTGAGGTACCCTTGTTGATTGGGCCTACAGAATGCGTAGTTGATTTTGTTGTTATGGTTATAAAGCCAACATATAGCTGCTTATTGGGGAGGCCGTGGATTCATTCGGCCAGTTCAGTTCCCTCATCGCTACACCAGAAATTGAAATTTGTTATTGAAGGCAAGTTAGTCAGTATCAACACGGAGGAAGACATTATCGCCTCTGTAATTGTTGCTACACCATATATTCCGCCAGACGAGGATGCGGTGGAATGTTCATTCAGAGCATTAGAGCTTTTGAATGCGACCTTTTTTGCAGAAGGGAGTAAGATCCCAACCCCTAGGTTATCTAACACCACCAAAATGGTCGTTTGATAAACTTTGGGACGAGGGGCTAAGAAAGGAAAAGGTTTGGGAAGGAACCTACAAGGGACCTTACATATGAAAGCTATCATCTTCAAAAAGGATCGTTACGGACTTGGTTATAAGCCTAGCATGTTACCCAGAAGACAAGAGTTTAGAAGAAGAGAAGAAGGGAGGAGGGCTAGGCTCAGAGGAAGAATTACTTTAGGGAGGCTATAAACTTTTTCTGAAAATTATTTCGTATCTGGTGGAATTATTAATGCTCAATAGGGTGTACAGGAAGCTAATCAAGAGAATGATAAGCTCAATGGCGAAGAAATGTTCAGCGAGTATCTGGAAGGAATGTTTATTAACATGGTATCTGATGAAGAAGGCACAAACAAGTTTTTTTACTGGGATTCGTCCTTGTTTTCCAGGAGAATCACTCAACAACTAGAGTATAGTAGACCTGCCTATAATTCTAGGGACTAAAACAGAGTAATGTCCTGAACTAACCCTTCTGATTTTGCCCACAAGCATTAGGGATCTTTTATAAAAGGGCCACTATGTTAACCGTCTTTTGTAATAAAAGTATATTTCTTATGTATATTATATATCAAACTTCATTTTTATGCACATAATTTACCTCATTTTTGCATGCAAATAACATCCATTTTTGCCCAAATATATATATTCGTCTCTTTTACATACAGGGCTTTTGCAATTGACTTTGTGAATGACTCTGGATCCGACCTTGAGGTAGACTTTGAGCCTTTGTGTTCGGAAGAAATTGATGAAGAAGATATAGATTATGAAGTCCATGATGAGTTAGTAAGATTGATGGCAAAAGAAGATAAACAGATCTTGCCCCACCAAGAGGAATTAGAGATTCTCAATCTGGGGACTGATGAAAACAGAAGAAAAGTGAAAATCGGCACTACATTCTCCTCCCACACTAGACATGATTTGATTGCCCTACTGCAAGAGTTCAAGGATATGTTCGCTTGGACCTATCAAGATATGCCCGGACTAAGTATAGATATCTTGATGCACAGGTTACCGAAAAAACCTGAATGCAAGTTTGTCCAGCAAAAAAGATTAGAAGAATAAGGCTCGATATGTTGCTAAAGATTAGGGAAGAAGTAAAGAAAAGTTTGATGTTGGTTTTCTAAAAGTGGCAAAATACCCTGAATGGGTCGCGAATATAGTTCCTGTGCCAAAGAAAGACGGGAAAGTGCGCATGTGCGTTGACTAATGAGATCGCAATAGAGCCAGCCCAAAGGATAATTTTCCTTTGCCTCTTATTGATACCCTGGTTGAAAATACCGCAGGGCATTCATGGTTTTCTTTCATGGATGGTTTTTCAAGGTACAACCAGATAAAAATGCATCCAGATGATATGGAAAAGAGCACGCTTGTGACAGAATGGGGGACATTCTGTTATAAAGTAATGTCTTTCGGACTAAAAAATGTCGGGGTAACTTACAAAAGAGTGATGGTGACCCTCTTCCATGATATGATGCACAAAGAAATCGAGTTGTAGGCGGACAATATGATTACTAAGTCCCGAACAAAAGAGGAACACATCCATAACTTAAAGAAACTATTCTAAAGATTAAGGAAGTACCAATTGAAGCTCAATCCCGCCAAATGCACCTTTGCAGTAACATCGGGGAAACTCTTTGGATTTGTGGTCAGCAGAAGAGGAATAAAGATTTTCCCGGATAAAGTGAAGGAGATTCAAGATATCCCGCCACCTCAAACACAGAAAGAAGTTCGAGGATTTTTTAGGAGTTTAAATTACATATCTCGGTTCATTTCTCAATTGATCGACAAATGTGATCCCGTTTTTAGACTACTTCGATAGAGTAATCCATGAGTATGGGATGAGGAGTACCAAGAGGCTCTCGAGAAGATTAAAAAGTATTTGACGAATCCCCTGATCCTAGTGTCACCAGTACTGGGCAGACCATTGATCTTATACTTAACAATTTATGAGAATTCAATGGGATGTGTACTAGGGCAACATGATGAGTCTGGAAAGAAAGAAAAGGTCATTTATTATCTAAGCAAAAAGTTCACGGACTGTGAAACTCGGTATCCACCAATTTAGAAAATGTGTTTTGCTTTAGTGTGGGTTGCTAAAAGACTCAGGCAATACATGTTATAACACACTACCTGGTTGATATCCAAACTAGATCGATTGAAATACTTCATGGAAGCACCAACGTTGACCGGGAAAATGGCTCGTTGTCAAATGTTGCTATCTGAATTTGACATTATTTATGTGAGTTAGAAAGCAGTAAAAGGAAGTGCTATTGCTTATTTCTTAGCAAGTCGAGCTTCAGAAGAATACCAATCCCTGAACTTTAACTTCCCAGATGAGGATCTGATGTATATTGTTACAGAAGAAACCGTCCTAGAGGATGAGGCATGAAAGTTGTATTTTGACGGGGCATCTAATGCATTGGGGCATGGAATAGGTGCGATGTTGATCTCTATATATAATGTTTATTATCCCTTCACAAGCATACTGGAGTTTCTTTTGCACAAATAACATATCTAAGTATGAAGCCTGTGTTATGATATTATACGGAGCCATCGAGAAAATTTTAAAATACTTCAAGTCTTTGAGGACTCATCTTTGGTAATTTATCAACTTCGGGGAGAATGAGAAACAAGAGATCCAAGGTTAATCAAATATTATGATTTAATCGAGGAGCTGATTAAAAGATTTGAGAAGATCAATTTTACCTATCTGCCAAGAGAAGACAATCAAATAGAAGACACTCTAGCTACTTTAGAAGCGATGTTTAAAGCTAGTATAAGAGCAGAAATGCAATCAATAAAAATGCAAACTTTTGAAATGTCAGCTTATTGTTGCACCTTGGAAGAAGAGTAGACGGTAAAACATGGTACCACGATATCCTGCAGTACATTAAATGTCTGACTTATCGTGAAAGAGTAAGTGAGAATGAAAAGAAAACCCTCAAAAGATTGGCATCAGGGTATGATTTAGATGGATAAGTCTTGTATAAGAAGGGCAAAGACCAGGTGCTATTAAGATGTGTCGATGCCCAACGAGCTAAGGAGATTCTAGAAGAAGTACATGATGGTTTATGCGGGACGCATGCTAATTGCTTTTTGATAGCCCGTAAAATTATGAGGTACGTATATTATGTGTTGACTATGGAAGCAGATTGTATCAGCTATGCCAATAAGTGCCATAAGTTCTAGATATATGCTGATAAGATTCATTCTCCCCCGTCACCGTTGCACACCATGAATTCACCGTGACCCTTTGCAAAGTGGGAATGAATGTCATTGGGAAGATTCATCCAACGAAATCTAATATACATCGCTTCATCCTGGTGGCCATTGATTACTTCACCAAATGGGTAGAGACAACCTCTTATCCCAACATCACGAGAGCGACAGTTTGCAAGTTCATAAAGAAGGAAATCATTTGTCGGTATGGTTTGCCAGAGAGAATCATTACTAAAAATGCTTCCAACTTGAATAATAAGATGATTACGGAAGTGTGAAAAATTCAAGATAACACACCATTACTCCACAACTTATCGTCCTAAGATGAATGGGGCAGTGGAAGAAAGAAATAAAAATATCAAGAAGATCATAGCAAAGACAACGAAAACTTTTAAAGAATGACATGAGAATTTACCGTTTGCCTTATTTGCATACAAAAAATCTGTACGTACATCGACAGGGGCAACTTCATACTCTCTGGTGTATGGCACAGAAGCAGTACTGCCCATAGAAGTGGAGATTTCGTCGCTCCGAATCTTGAATGAAGTAAAGTTGGATGAAGCTGAATGGATACAAGCTAGATATGATTAGCTCAACCTCATTGAAAAAATGTGATTAAGGGCCACCATGGTCAAATATATCATAGAAGAATGATACAAGCCTTCAACAAGAAGGTTAATCATAGATAATTTCGAGAGGGAGATCTGGTGCTGAAAAGGATCTTGCCCATACAGAAAGACTTTTTTGGGAAGTGGATGCCAAATTGGGAAGGGCCCTACGTGGTTAAAAAGGCCTTTTTTGGAGGAGTGTTAATCCTAGCAAAAATGGACGGACATGAACTGAGTAACCCAATAAACTCAGACTCAGTTAAAAAGTATTACGCTTAAAAAAGAAAAAAGAGAAAAAAGAAAAATAAAAAATGAATGAAATGGGGAAAAAGAGAAAAAAATAGAGAAAAAAAAAGAAGAAAGAAGAAAATAAAAAGAAGGTTCAATAGGAAAACCCAAAAAGGGCTTCTTGTAACCAACAAAGGAATCGAGTTGAAAACCCACAAAGGGTGTCTCGAATCCATTTTGATAATTGGCATCCTGTAACATCCAAAAAATGGGCTTAGATGTTATCATGGTCGGATCAAGGGTTCGGTTGAACCGATCAAGCCAATTAGCCTAGATTCGAGATTTAATTTTTATAAATGGTTTTTAAAGGAAATAAAATGTGTAAAAATACTCTAAAATTATAATTTGGACTATATTCGACTTTGGTCAAATCAATTTTGGAAAATTACACTTGGAACCTTGACATTTTGGAAAGTAATGACTATTTTATAAAAATTGTAAAACTGGAATGTTTTAGTTACTAAAATGTAATTGGGTCAAAACTTAGAATCTTTAAGGGGCTATTTATCCAATCTTTCTCAACTGATCTAGCCTTCCAAAAATCACTTTTATAACTTCTTTTAATCACCATTAAGATTTAATTGAGATATATTTCCCATTTTTCACCAAAATCACCATTTCACGTAACTACCCATTTTCTCTCAACTTCTCCCAATTTACTTGGTTTCCAATCAGATTTTTCTTCACTTTAATCAAGGTAAGTCATTTCTTTTTTATTCAATTTCGTTCACATCAATTTCCTCTTGATTTTTTCAATTTTATTATACTTTACAACTTGTTTTTCATGGGTTTTACAATCGGAAGGAGGTTGGATCATGTTTGGAGGTAAGAAACCATTCAAACCTCTGAACTTTGAGTTCTTTATTCAAATCCCCAAGTTTTTGATCTATTACATTGATTTCTTGATTTGTTTTATGGTTTTAATTGATGATTTTCGGTTTTAATCGGTTAATTTTGATTGAATTGATGCAATCCCATAATAAGGTGATACCTGATGATTTTCAATGGGTAAATCAATTAATTTTGATGTGTTTTAACATGGAATTAAAGGTTCTTAAATGGGTAAACCCGGATCTTAAGTTTTGCTGATGTTAATTGGCTTAGATCTTTGGTTTATGGCTTGTTTGGGTGGTTGAATGTTTTCTGCTGGTTTAGGATGGTTATATCATGGTTCTTGGTTGTGTTTTGATGTTGATAAGTTGTGGTTCTGTTGGCTAAGGGCTGGAGGTCGTTCGGATGAGTTTCGGATATGTTTTCGGTTTTCTTAAGTGTAGTTTTTGGGGTTATTTGTTTGGGATGTGTGGGAGGTTGATTGAATGAATTAATATGCATTAATCCCTCTGATTTTTTTGTGTTAAAACAGGGCAAGATGCTGAGCTAAGTGTTGGATGTGTTTCAGAAAAGGCGAGAATGTCGGTTGGCTTCGGCAAGCGAGTTTCAGACATGTGGTGAGTGGGCTGCCGTATCGGCAAGGTTTTACTTGTTTTATCAAAGGTTTGGGAGTGTAGGGATGGTGTGAAAAACCTTCCTACGCTCGGAAGTAAGTTAAATGGTTTTGCTATCATAATGGTTCCCATACTCTTACTGTAGTTTTTGCATATGTGATTTATGCATGAGAAATGATAAGTGCTTTGGCTAAATGATGTTTTCATTATTGTCTATTGGTATCGGATATGTTTTTGTCGCGTGTCAAAAGTGCGCGTTCAGTGCAAGCGGATATGAGAAATGATAAGTGTTTTGGTCTAGCCTATATAAGTATGTTATCGAGTTATCATCTCCTCAGGGACTGGTATACTTAATATGCTTCCTTCATCTTCTTGCTCTGTAGAAAGATAAAAACACAAGTTACGGCCAGGATCTAGTTGTATTGTATTGTGGACTTGATTGACTTGTCTTTATCCAATGCAATCGTATATCTCTGCCTCGGCAACACTGCAGTTTACTGCCAGGGCAGCGATAACGCTGTCTGCCGCGGCAATCCCTTGCTCGTGGGCAGACTTTACCAAAGTTCGACAAAGTGTCCTTGAATGACTCCGCTTATCCCTAAGTCAGAGTGCTGTTGATGACTAGTCCTTGATGATACCTCCCGGCGTGAACCAATTATACTCACCAACCAATCTCACACTTCTTTTAGCCGCTGAAACTCTTAACCTATCCCTAGGCCGAGTTAGTATTTCGCGATTGAAACACCGTACTTACCCCTTTCGTGAATCTAACACTCCCGAGCTTAGATAAATGGATTACTCACAAACTTCCCTCCCGGGCTTGAATGCGAGAACAAGGAATAACAAAGGATAAGCAAACCTTGATAATCTTTATTGCATTGAATAAAAGACAAATTACAATCTCCTCTCACAAATACTCCACAACCTTCACCTAAACCCTATGAAGGTTTTAGAACATGATGGAGAGGAAGGAAACAAGAGTAGAAGTCGGCTCTCCCTAGGTATTTCGATATATCATACATTGGGTGGCTAGGTCTTTATATAGGCTAGACCTAGGGCAAACCTTTCCTAAGTAGAATACAACTTGGAGTAGGGAACAAGTCAAGTACATAATAATAATATTATATTTCCAAGTTTGAATTCGGCTAAGGGGGCTTTCCCGCGTTGTCTTCCTTTGGGCTTTTCCTTGTGCTAGCCAGCTCCGATTCTTGGGCTTCAAGTCCAAACACGTTCCTTAGATTTTTGTCTTTCCATCGCCTATCACTTTGCTTCCTGTCTTCCTGCTGCTGCCTCGGCATCAGGTCCTGCCTCGGCCTTGTCATTGTCGCGGCAATGGTTTTCCTGCACAGATATGAAAACGCAGTAAAACGTGCCTTTTTCTATAAATATTATCTATTTAAGTATAACTTCTAAATATATCACATTAAGCACATGCATTGGTTCAAGTGGGTGAATATTTGGTGATAAATGCCGATAAAAGGAGTTAAAAGTGATAGTGTGTTGAGCACTTATCACACCCCCAAACTTGAACTATTGCTTGTCCTCAAGCAATGCAAACCATCAATTTGCCAAACTCTACTCTCTCTTGGTCTTACATGTCCATCTATTCTCCCACCATAGCTAGGTCTATCTTTAAGCTTTAACCATTCGGCTAGCTAAGAATTTACCTAGAAACAAACTATAGGATTTGTGAGTGTGTGCGTTTTTTTGGACAAGTTGATTAAAGGCTTTCTTAGATAAACTCTAAGTTCAAGACAAATAGACATTGATTTAAGTGTTCTCTTCTTTTTCAAACCCCAAATCTTGAGCCGGTTTCGGACACCTCAAAGACTTGTGTTTTTCTATTCACTAAAAACCTTTTTGTCTTTTCTTTTTAATATTCTTTAATACATACTAGAGCCAATTTCGGGCACCTCTAGCATGAAGAAGAGATTTTCTAGAGCAGGTGGTAGGCACCTCTAGTTACTTTTCCAAAAATCTAAGTCTTTATCACCTAGGTTCATTAAAAGAATTCCTATAATCCACAAGTCCCAAAAGTGTTTAAAGTTCTTCCTATAGTAAGCTTCTAAGTTTTCATCCTTAAGCATCCTAAGGTTAAGCCCTCTTAACAGAACCTAAACATGGTAATGAGAAAGATTTCTATAGCCTTAAAGAATAAAGTAAGGCAATACTGATGATGAGCAGTGCAAGAGTGTAGGCAGTTAATTCAAGTAAGGCGGGGAGCATAAAAATTAAAGAAATCACTAGAATACTCCCTTTTTGGCAAGGCCGCGACAGTATATTGCTGCCTTGGTAGTAAATCTGCACCCCCAAACTCAAACCAAGCATTGTCCTCAATGTTTTATATTTGGAAGGAATAAACGGCAAAACAAAATTTGAATTATATGCAGCAAGGAAAGATAGTAAAAACAATGAATATTGAATAAAGGACAAAGAATTTTAGAGCGACTCCGAAGAGCTGCTCGTAACAATTTGCCTCCGTTGCCTAGATGCCAAGTGCTTTGTCCTTGGGGAGGGCGATGGTTGCGCCTTTGCTTGCCTCGGCGGTTGGACTCAAGTGGGTGGGGTTCTATGCATTGGGGATTCTACTTCTCCTTCTTCAACATCCGCCATCTCTTCGGTTATCATCATGTTCGTTCCTCCTCCCATCGCAGTTGCTCCTCCGGTGTGGTGTGTGCTTGGGCCGACGGTAGTAGAGCCTTGGTGTACATAAGCATCTATCTCGGCGGATAGACTGCCCATGATAATTGGCGATCTTGGTGGAGTACTGAAAACGGCTCTCCACTTGGATGGCCTTCGGCTGACAGATGAGGCCACGGCAGAGTCTGCCGCCCTAGATGGTCCAGCAGCCTGGTATTGGGGTTGAGGGTCCGGATGGAAGAACGGTCGCGGTCCTCCTATGGCTGGTGTAGTCTCGGTGTAGGGTGCGGCAGTAACGAACATATTGCTTGGGAACTCCGGGAATTGTACGCCTTGGTCCGGGAAGGCGTGCAACATCATCTGTGCGAGAGTGCCATTGAAGTCCCGCTGGTACTCCATGTACCGTTGTTGTCGAAGATCCATCGTGGCCATTCGCTACAAGAGTTCTTGATACCGGTCTGCTGCGGCAGAGGTGTGGGCAGTACCAGGCATATCTGCCGTGTACTGGGCCCCGGCAGCAGTATCGGCAGTGAACTGCTGCGGTGTTGCCTGGACAGGTTCTGCTTGTGTGATCTGCATGACTTTGTGGCAGAATTCCCTGGTCTATCCTCTTCTTGGGGGTGTGTATTCATCCGTTTCTTCAATGGGTACACCTGCAGAAACACATAAACCCGTAATCAAGCAAGGGAAATACAATGGTCCTCGATCTTTCTTACCGCAATCGTGAATTTTCCGTAGGATAATTTCTCCAATGTTGATGGTCCTTTTGTTGATGATGGATTGGATAAGCACCAATCTCTTGCAATCCACCGTGCTATTGTGTGATGTTGGGATGAGGCGTCGTTTAACGAAGGTGTTCCACATCTTGGCCTCCGGCTTCAAGCTTTGTCTTGTCACGGATCCTCGATGGGTACCGATTTCCCATGGAGTGTTCGTGTAACAAAGATCGTCTTTGATAAGTTCATAGTCCTCGGCAGTGATATCTTCCAAGAAGTCAGCATGGAGATCACTGTCCGGGGTGAGTCCGTAGAAGTTGTTGATCGTATCGGTATCAAGCTGCACAGGCCTGCTGCGGCAGTGAACAAATAGGGAGTCCTTGCTGGCCCATGAGCGTAGAACTCCCGCACGATTGTGGCGTTTGCCTGGGCAGGTTGCAAACAGAATATTTCCCAATTCTGGTACTTTATTCTGTCGAACAAGTAGTGTTCAATGCCGTAATTCTCTTCATCCACGTGCTGGAACCCTTGTTCTTCCCAAAGTTGCCTTGCAATGAAAGATCGATTGAATCGATCTTCAACGTTGACTGGGGAGAATCTTTTGTAAGTTGCCATCAAGAAAGAGAAAATTGAGTTCTTGGAGGTTTTCTTGAAGAGAGTCTAGAGATTTTAAAAGGGATTAGTAGGCAGAGAGTAATTGAGAGAGTGATTGTTAAGAATACTAAAGAAAGCAAGAAAGTAAGAGTGAATAGTTCAAGAGGAAGGAGTTTCTTATATAGGCCTCGACCTTGTGACCGTTGAGATCACTAGCCGTTGTAACCGTTTCCTTCTTCTGCCGTTTCCTTTTCTGCCGCGGTAGGAATCTCGGCAGACTAGCCGTTACACTATTCTGCCCGTTGGGACTGCTGCGGCCCTGACACTGTTTTACTGCCTCGACAGAGTTCCTGCTGTGAACTATTTTTCCCTTATCTTTGCTTTAGTAACCTAACCTAAAAAGATAAACATCAATAAAGAAACATTCAAATAATGATAAGATAATTATTCCTAAATACCATAAAGAGAATTCATAAAAATACCAAATAAAATAAAAGAGAAAATTAATATAAAATAAGAATCTAAATAAAACTTATGGAGGGTCGTTTCCGATATTTCTTATAGTCCATCTGCACCCTCCATCGAGTGACAATTCTACTTGAGAAGATATGGGCTAATGCTGGTATGGATACTCCCATTTGTGCTATCATGGTGGAGGTGTCTTCTGTTTGTGTTCTTTTGTAGTCCATGCTTATCCTCCAACTTGATATTGTTTCTGAAGGCAAAAATAATTTGTTAGAAAAAATTATATCAATATCCAACCACTTAATTACCTCCTTGTTGTTAACTTCCATCATAGTTGGATATAGCCTTCTTTGTCGTGGCAATTGCTGTGATAGCCAATTGCCGTGGAAATCTTTTGCCAAAATTCGGTGTAAGTCAAATGAAGAATCATCTTTCTTGAAGTCTTCAAGAATCAACCCACATTGTTTCTTATGCTTCTCAGTAATCTCCATCAGTAGAGACTTTGGCTTGAAACTAATATTAAATGGAATTGTCACAGATAAAATATCATCTTCCAAATAATCATATCCTATTTGTGATGACTTCAAATCTTGTAACATTGATTTCTCGGAAGATACCTGCAATGGAAGAGATGAGTTTTTAAAGAATTCAAAAGGTTTATTCGTTACCATCTCATATTCCATTATCACGGCATTGCCATCTTGTTGATCAAGCATGTCGTCATGTAACTGCCCCGGCAACTGTGAGTGAGAGTAGTCCTCAGCTTCCTTTTTCAGCATCATTGTTGCCGTAACATCCTGAGAATCAAACTCCTCAGAATTTTCTAGAGCATTACTCTCATCGGCTTCGTTGAGTGGTATCGTGACATTGCCCTGTTCAGGCTTCTCTACTGCCGCGATAATTATTTCAGGAGACTCATCCATGTCATATATGGATTTCTGCAATTGATCTTCTGAATCCTTCAAGGGTGCATCCAATCTAGCTATATGTGCATCCAATAGCCTTGATTGTTCTGTCATAAATTCTTCAATTCTAGCCATTGATGCTTTCAATGTTTCTTCCAATGAATTTGGATACTCTTGAGAAGAATTATATTGCCATGGCTTTTCTGTAACATTAACAAAATTGTCATGGTAAAAATTTTGAGCGTTTTGATCATACCATGAAAGATTTTGTTGTTGGTTCCATCTATGGTCCTCTAAGTGGTCATATGTTCCAGTACTATACGGGCAATTGTTAATCAAATGATCATCTACACAATTAAAACAAAAATTTGCCCAGGCATGAACTTGATGGGTTGCTCTTGGTTGGCATAGGTAATCATCGTTTAATCTAGGAAATTCTTGATTTGCTCGATTCATATCTTCCAACATCAACTCCCGAATAGATTTCTTTCTTTCTCCTTGCATCTTGAAAATACTTCACTTGAAACACACCTATAATTTTTAAAGAAAAAGAAAATATGTTAGTAAAAATAATTAAAAACAAGAAAATAAAGAAAACAAAATTTAGTTGCCAGTCCCCGGCAACGGTGCCAAAAGCTTGTCGCGTGTCAAAAGTGCGCGTTCAGTGCAAGCGGACACATCGCAAGTAATAAGTGATAAGTATGTTATCGAGTTATCGTCTCCTCAGGGACTGGTATACTTAATATGCTTCCTTCATCTTCTTGCTCTGTAGAAAGATAAAAACACAAGTGAGTTGATGTGATTTATTTAAACTAAAATAATGTAATAAAAATAAAGAGTCGAAATATTAGAGAGAGAGATGGGCCAGGATCCAGTTGTATTGTATTGTGGACTTGATTGACTTGTCTTTATCCAATGCAATCGTATATCTCTGCCTCGGCAGCACTACAGTTTACTGCCTGGGCAGCGATAACGCTGTCTGCCGCGGCAATCCCTTGCTCGTAGGCAGACTTTACCAAAGTTCGGCAAAGTGTCCTTGAATAATTCCGCTTATCCCTAAGTCAGAGTGTTGTTGATGACTAGTCCTTGATGATACCTCCTGGTGTGAACCAATTATACTCACCAACCAATCTCACACTTCTTTTAGCCGTTGAAACTCTTAACCTATCCCTAGGCCGAGTTAGTATTTCACGATTGAAACACCGTACTTACCCCTTTCGTGAATCTAACTCTCTCGAGCTTAGATAAATGGATTACTCACAAACTTCCCTCCCGGGCTTGAATGCGAGAACAAGGAATAACAAAGGATAAGCAAACCTTGATAATCTTTATTGCATTGAATAAAAGACAAATTACAATCTCCTCTCATAAATACTCCACAACCTTCACCGAAACCCTATGAAGGTTTTAGAACATGATGGAGAGGAAGGAAACAAGAGTAGAAGTCGGCTCTCCCTAGGTATTTCTATATATCATACATTGGGTGGCTAGGTCTTTATATAGGCTAGACCTAGGGCAAACCTTTCCTAAGTAGAATACAACTTGGAGTAGGGAACAAGTCAAGTACATAATAATAATATTATATTTCCAAGTTTGAATTCGGCTAAGGGGGCTTTCCCGCGTGGTCTTCCTTTGGGCTTTTCCTTGTGCTAGCCAGCTCCGATTCTTGGGCTTCAAGTCCAAACACGTTCCTTAGATTTTTGTCTTTCCATCGCCTATCACTTTGCTTCCTGTCTTCCTACTGCTGCCTCGGCATCAGGTCCTGCCTCGGCCTTGTCGTTGCCGCGGCAATGGTTTTCCTGCACAAATATGAAAACGCAGTAAAACGTGCCTTTTTCTGTAAATATTATCTATTTAAGTATAACTTATAAATATATCACATTAAGGACATGCATTGGTTCAAGTAGGTGAATATTTGGTGATAAATGCCGATAAAAGGAGTAAAAAGTGATAGTGTGTTGTGCACTTATCAGTTTTATCAATTGAACATTCTAGGAGTTTTATTAATTTCTATGCTTTTTGTAACATCCAATGATTGGTAGTGTTGCATCGGTTTTTTGAAAGATGATTATGAAGAAATGGTTTTCAATACATGAATTGTGTTTGAAAATGATGCATGCATGTGTTAGCTGTTGTATATGCATGGTTTATGATGGTTTCCATGACTTTTAAAGCATGAGAATGATTTGGATTAAAGTATGGTTATTACCTTTTCCCCGAATAAAGACGTTAAGCTTGATTTGAGTTCACTTTGATGAACATATGTTGAGTGCATTGTAAAACAGCAAGCTTCCATGCATAATGAGAATGATATTGGCTTAGTGAAACTATTTTAAGACCACGAATACAAATAACATGTCATTAGGATTAAGTGCACTATAATATTGAGTTGATATATTGTGTTGCCTACACGTAAACAAGGGTGACTTTGTGTCCGACTGTGCGTGTAGAGCTTGCCTATATGTAAACAACGGTGACGATGTGTCTAACCGTGCATATAGTTGACCCATACGTAAACAAGGGTAACTTTGGGTTCGACCGTGCATATTGTCACGGGCCGCAAGTTCGAGCCCGTTTCACTTGCGCATATTGCTGCCCAAGAGGTTCTAAGAGAGATTCTGGGCTTAAAGGCACCACCAGACTTAGCCCGATCTATGGAGAATTCCAGGAGATAGCTACTTTGGCCATGAAAACTTTCCATGTATACTAGGATTTGTTTCCTTAGTTAACAAGGAATATTCTTAGGATTGTGCCATTGTGGTTGGTAGGAATTGATCCTAGCCATCGATGTAAATCAGTGGGAACCGTCGGATGTAAGGGGAATCAACTATAAATAGAGACCTCCCCAGTCTCATTTGTATCATCTCATCTTTGAGTAATCAAGTGGCATTCACTCTAAAACTCTCTCATTTGTTCTTTGTCTTCTTCACGTTCTTCTTTTCGTTCTTGAGTAGCCTTATTCATAGTTTGCTTTCTGCTAGAACGATTCAGCGTTCTTAGTGCCTTAGGAAGTTTGATCTTCTTGAGCGAGTTTTCAGGCTGACTTAGTCGTTTGTCTAAGAACATCGACTAAGGTCGTGCGGTTCAGCTAGGTCAAGAGTCTAGCCCCTGATAAGTGGTATCAGAGCGTGGTTCGAGCAAGGCACTAGTGACTATGGCACGTGGAGAAGAAGACGTTGCGGCAAAGTGTGTGAAGACCGTTGCTGAGCAAACCCAAAGAGCAAGTTCGAGGGATGCTGTGGCTATGCTGGAGGAGAGAGTTGAGAAACTCACCCAGGTTGCCAACGGTGCGGAAGAGAGGTGCGATGTGCTTAAGGCCGAGTTACAGGCTGTGAAGATGGAGATGAAGGAGATGAAGGCAAACTTGTACATTTACAAAGTTGCCTTGATGAATGGGAAGATGGCCACTGTATCCAAGCCAAAGAAGGACATCCCAAAGCTAAAGGATTTCAAGGGGAACCGATCGGCCCAAGATGTTGAGAACTTCGTGTGGGGCATGGAGTAGTACTTTCGGGCCATGAGCATCAAGGATGATGCGGAGAAGGTAAATTTTGCTTCGATGTATTTAACTGATGTCTCTCTTTTGTGGTGGCAACGCAGATGCTCGAAGGAGTCGAGTGATGACATTCCTTTCGAGACATGAAAAGAGTTCTAAGTTGAGTTCAAAGAGCAATTCTATCCGACGAATGTTGAATGAGAGGCTCGTAAGAAGTTGCGGCAACTGAAACATGAGGGTTCTATCACTGACTATGTTAGGGAGTTCGTTGAAATAAAGCTCCAAATTAAGGACTTGAGTGAAGTGGATGGATTTTCCTACTTCATGGATGGACTTCAAAGATGGGCCCAAATGGAGCTAGAGCGGAGGGGAGTCGAGGAGCTTTCTAAATCCTTGACCGCAGCCGAGTCCATAGCTCAGTTCGTAGTTGGCATGTCCAAGTCTTCTAAGCTCTGAGACGAGAGCATTGGTGGGGGAGACGAGGAGGATCATTCTTCTAGTGATGATGATGAGAGGGCCAACAAGCTTGTCAAACCATCAGAGAAAAAGGATCGAGGGCCTTTGAAGTTCTACCATTGTGATGGTCTACACTTGGTGAAAAAGTGTCCCAAGAAGAAGCACCCCGATATGACCAAAGATGCGGATGACGAGCAAGAGGACGAGGAATGTATGCTTGGTACGATTGCTAGTGTCAAAACAATCAAGCCAAGGGTGGGGAAGCAATGTTACGAGTGCAAGGGACCACACTTAGTTCGTGAGTCCCCGGATCGAGCCCAAGCAGTCCAAGAAGGACAAGCCCGATTCGAGTGAGGCTTGCAAGCTTGGGGCGATGATACTTAGTTCTGCAAAGGTGAAGAAGGGCCCAAATCAAAATGGGTTGATGTTTATAAACATCAACGTGGCGGGATGATCGAGGATTGCTCTATTGGACACCGGAGCATCCAATCTCTTCATGTCAAAGATGGTTGCTGAGAAGCTTGGTCTCAAAGTTGAAAGTTCAACCAAGAAGATCAAGACCTTAAATGCCAAAGAAGTTTCAGTTGTTGGGACAATGCGGAAGGTAGAGCTGCAGATTGGTGAATGTAAGGCCAAGGAAGATTTCAAGGTAATTCATTTAGATGACTTTGATTTCATTTTGGGGCTTAAGTTCCTTGACCTTGTTGAAGATCTTATCATCCCTTGTGTCGACGTTGTCTTCATTTTGGATCCGAAACAACACTGCGTTGTGCCCGTGTATCGAGACAAGGGACGGAGGATCGAGAAGCTGACTTCCATTCAGCTCACCAAGGATGCTCCAAGGAAAGGAGGCATCGCTTTGGAAGCTATTGGAGTGGACACCTTCGTGGGGCAAGAGTTGCCCAAGCTACTTGATAGTGAACCTGTAACATCCCGGTTTTGGGGTTAGTAGCTTGAGTGTTAGTTAGGGAAATTCGATTCGGGTCGAATCGGATTCCTAGGGTTCGTTATTCCGGGAAAAATTAAAATAGTAATATTTTAATCGGATAAGTAATAATTTTGTGAAATGGTTCTTAAAATACTAAAATGGTGTTTTAAAGTTAAAGGAATATTATTTGAACTTTAATTTGATTTTTAATTAAGTATAATTATGCACTAGTGACTAAATTGTAATTTTTGGAAAAGTTTAGGGATCTAATTGGTGATTTTCGGAAATAAGGATTTTTAGTGACTAAATTGGAAAGCAAGCCATACTTAGAATCCTTAGAGGGCCATAAACCCAATTTATTTTTAATTAATGATTTATCCATCAAAATTGTTTTTAAATGGTTTTATTTTAGATGATCATTTTATTTTCTTTTGTAACTTCCCATTTTCTCATCTTTTCTCTCCATTTTCTCTCCATCTTCTTCAAATTTCTTTAATTACTTGCTGATTTCTTCATCATTTTCTATAAGATTTACTTCATTTTACTCATCCTTTCATTCTCTACAAAACCTACTCATCAATTTTTGCAAAATCAACATCATTTTCAAGGAAATCAAGGAAGGTTTTCTCATCTTTTTGGTGGAGCAAATCTCTAAGGTAAAATTCTGATTTCTAATCTTTTTCTAAGGTTCTTTATTTAAGTTCTCAAGTATTGGCTTGCTAGTTAACAATTGATATTTAATTTTGTGTTTTTAATTCAAGATTTATGAGTTTTGTGAAGGTTTTTCTGAAATCTTTTGAGATCTCAATTGATGCTGGATTTAGGTTGATTTAGTTATGATATTAGGTCAATTAAATGATTGATTGAGTCTTGTAATGAATTAATATCAAATTAATCCCGGAATAATGCAATCGGTGGTGTTTTAAGGTGATTTCGGTTGTTTTAGGGGTTGTTTTAGGTGTTCTTATGTTGCTGGAGGTATAAGGATGGTTTGGAAGTGCTTTTGGTTCATATTTGAAGTGGATTAGATGTTAGATTCATTAGGTTTTGGGCTAATGTTGTTTCGGATGCGTTTCAGCTAGGTTTCCGTCTTTTCGGCTAGGTTTTCGATGGTTTTGTGAATTGTGGCTGCTTTTTTGAGCATGTTGTGATGTGAATATGCTTTGTTTTTAATGTTTTAGAGGTAGTGCAAGAAGGTGCATAAGTGGCTGGTGCGTTGGCGTTGCTGTCGGAGCATCGGCGAGGGCTCGTTTCGCTTGTCGGTGAGTGGTTTTGGGTTTAAAGTGAATCGCATTGGTTCGGTTCTGTTTTGGGGACTATGGAATAGTGTGAAAACTTTCCATAGTTCAAGAGTAAGTGTTTTAAATGGTGTTGATGCATTACCTTGAGTTTTGGCTATTTTCGGTGACGGCATATATGTGAACAATGATTCAATATGTTTTTGAAATTGCATATATTTGATTTTGAAATGATGCATGCATGTGTTAATTGCTGAAAATGCATGGTTTATTAAGGTATTCATGGCTTATGTAAGCATGAAAAAGAATTTGAAATATGATGAGGTTATTTACCCTATGTTGATAAAGCCGTTGAGCATGATTTTAGTTCACATGATGAACATTTAATGAGTGCATTATGAGCAGCAAATTAACATGCATGATTGGAATTGATATTAGCTTAGTGACACTAACCTTAGATTCGAATACAAATGACATGTCATTAGGATTGAGTGCACTATAAAAATAATGAGAATAATGATGATGCCTACACGTAAACAAGGGTGACTTTGTGTCCGATCGTGCGTGTAGAGCTTGCCTATATGTAAACAAGGGTGACTTTGTGTCCGACCGTGCATATAGTTGACCCATGCGTAAACAAGGGTGACTTTGAGTCCGACCGTGCGTAGTGGGGGTAACATGTATACAAGGGTGACTATGTGTCCAACCGATGCATGTTGAGACCAAGTGTCTCCAATTATGGAAAAAGGAATTCGTGTATTCGGTGAACTAAAAGTTCATATTAAGTGATCACTAGAAAGCCAATATGCATACATGAAATGAAACAATATACTTGTGCATGAAACATGAAATGATTTGACAATGTCGATAAGCATGATTTGGTTTTACATATTTCAAATAAGCATGAAGGATGCAAGTATGACTTTATAAATGATTTTTGATCTTGTTTAGAGCTTCCTCACTAAGCATGTTTGCTTAAGCTCTCTCTTTTCATACTTGCAGAAAAATAGTGATATTCGAGGCTACATTCGGAGCAAGGGAAACAAGGGGAGAAAGACCACGCATCTTTGGTATGATTTGGCAAATAAACAAGGGCACGACAATGTGTAAACCTACCCATATGAGAGTGTGTTTTTGCTTTGGTTAATGTTGTAATAGGACCTATATTGCTTTGATTGTTAATTGATGGACTATGGTGTTGTTTTGAATGGTTTGAAGCATGTACATGTATGAATGTTCTTGTTTGTAATCATCACATAGGAAGCATGCCTATAGATAGTTTTGAGGTCCATGTTGTTGGTAATTGTGTGTTTTAAATTGTTCTTTATGCTTAGGAAATTATGCATATATTTAGGGGTGATTAATGGTTATGTTCGAATGGGTGTAATTATCTTAGAATGTTTAAATTTGTCAAATTGCACAAGGGGTATCGATACCTCTAGTAAGGGTATCGATACCCAAGGCTTAATTTAGGGTGGTACCGAAGCATGATTCGATGCAATTACCCTACTGGTCACTGTGGTATCGATACCAACCTTGGAGGTATCGATACCCCTGACCTTAGATGTGCAACGAGGCTAGTTCCACGTCAGGGTATCGATACCCAGACCAAAGGTATCGATACCCCTGACCAAAAATAACATTTTAAGTGATGAAAATTACGTATAGGATCGGGTGTCTTTCCAAGATAGAATATAGATGCAATGAATAATATTTAGAGTTGTAATATCACCTAGATGCATGATGTTAACTTAATTTATTAGGGGTTAATTAATGTTGGTTATAGTCCCTATGATTTGTGAACTTTACAATTAGGTCCCTGAACATTGAAACATGAAATTGATGATGCTATACTGCCCCGATTGGTCTAAATTTTATTGTGAGTATGCTATGCATGTCTAACTGAACTATGGTAGATTGAATTTCCGGTTTATTGTTGGAATTAAAATTATTTGCGTTTTGTTCCTTATGTATTTACATGCAAATTGATTGATCAATTGTGAACTGAATGTCTTCACTCTCGTTATGCATGACCTCGACACACATAGGAACTTAATTATGCATCTAGTTAAGGAAAAAAAACATACCGGTTTTTAGGGTTGTTTATTGAATCGGACCTTCGCGGGTTTGGTTCGATATTCCCCGTGTAACCCGTTGTCGCGTGTCAAAAGTGCGCAATTAGTGCAAGTGAACACATCGCAAGTAATAAAGTGATAAGTATTATCATGTATCGTCTCCACAAGGATTGGTATACTTAATATGCCTTCTTCGTCTTCTTGTTCTGTAAAAAGAAATAAAATAGAAACACAGGTAATTGTGGTTTTGATGGAACTAAATAAATTGAAATAAAACAAACTAAGAATAAAGATGAAGTTTGATTAATAGAGAGAGGTCAGGATCTAGTTGCGTTGTATTGTGGATTTGATTGACTTTTTCTCTGTCCAATGCAATTGTATATCACTACCTCGGTAGTACTGTAGATTACTGCCTTGGTAGCGACGATACTGTCCGCCGAGGCAATCCTTTGCTCGTGGGTGGACTTTATCAAAGTTCGGCAAAGTGTCATTGGATGACTCCGCTTATCCCTAAGTCAGAATGCTGTTGATGACTAGTCCTTGATGATACCTCCCGGCGTGAACCAATTATACTCACCAACCAATCTCACACTTCTTTTAGCCACTGGAACTCTTAACCTATCCTAAGGCCGAGTTAGTATTTCGCGATTGAAACACCGTACTTATCCCTTTCGTGAATCTAACTCTCCCGAGTCTAGATAAATGGATTACTCACAAACTTCTCTCCCGAGCTTGAATGCAAGAACAATGAATGGCAAAGGATAAGCAAACCTTGATAGTTTTATTGCATTGAAACAAAGAACAAAGTACAATCTCCTCTCACAAATAATTAACAACCTTCACCTAAACCCTAAGAAAGCTTAGAACATAATTTGAGAGAAAGAAAACAATGTGTCTTAGGGTAAACTCTCTATGAATCGTATCTCTTAATACATTGGACGGCTAGGTCTTATATAGGCTTGGCCTAGGGAAAACCTTTCCTAAGTAGAATATAACTTGGAGTAGGGAACAAGTCATGTACATAAATAAAATATTTCCAAGTTTATTTCAACTAAGAGGCTTTCCCGTGTGGCCTTGTCTTGGGCTTTTCCTCATGCTAACCAGCTCCGATCCATGTGCTTCATGTCCAGAAACGTCCCTTGGATTTTTCTCTTCCGATCGCCTACAGTATTGCTTCCTGGCTCTCAGCTGCTGCCTGGGCATCAGGTCTTGCCTCGGCCATGTTGCTGCCACGGCACTTGTTTCTCCTACACAGATATAAAAATGCAGTAAAACTTGCCTTTTCTATAAATATTATCTTTATAAGTATAACTTCCAAATATATCACATTAAGTACATGCATTGGTCCGAGTGGGTGTAAATTTAGTGATTAATGCCCATAAAAGGTGTAAAAAGTGATAGTGAGTTGAGCACTTATCATACCCCTAAACTCGAACTATTGCTTGTCCTCAAGCAATGCAAACTATCAATTTTCCAAACTCTACTCTCTCTTGGTCTTATGTTTCCATCTATTCTCCCCACCATAACTATGCTCATTCTTTTAGACTTAACCTTTCGGCTACCCAAGGGTTTACCTAGAAACAAATTATAAGATTTGGTGAGTGTGTGCGTTTTTGTGGACAAGTTTGATTAAAGGCTTTCTTAGATAAACTCTAAGTTCAAGACAAGTAGAATTGAGTTAAGTGTTCTCTTCTTTTCTAAACAACCAATTCTTGAGCCAATTTCGAGCACCTCAAGGATTGTGTTTTTCTCTTCACAAATTCCTTCTTTCTTTTTGATATTCCTTATAGCATACTAGAGCTAATTTCGGGCACCTCTAGTATGAAGAAGAGTAATTCCTAGAGTCGGTGATAGGAACCTCTAGTCACTTTCCCAAAGATCTAAGTCTTTATCACATAAGTTCATTAAAAGAATAACTATAATCCAACAAGTCCCAAAAGTGTTTGAAAAATTCATCTTATAGTAAGCTTCTAAGTTTTCATCCTTGAGTATCCTAAGGTTAAACCTTCTTAACAGGACCTAATCATGGTAAGGAGAAAGATTTCTATAGCCTTAAAGAATAAACTAAAGCAATACTGATGATAAACAATGCAAAAGTATAGGCAATTGATTCAAGTAAGGCGGGGGCATGAAAAAATTTAAAAAAAATTCACTTAAATACTCTCTTTTCTTGGCAAGCCTCGACAGTAGATTGTTGCCTCGGCAGTGGCTCTACACCCCCAAACTCGAACCAAGCATTGCCCTTAATGCTTTATATTAGAAAAGAATAGTGGGCAACAAAAATATGATAGGAAACAAGCAGCATATCAAGAAACAAACAACAATTAAAATTGAATATATGAAAAATTTAAAGAGACTCCGAAGAGCTGCTTGTAACAATTTTTCTACGGGGTCGTGCTGCTGATTGCTTCGTTCTTGGTGAGGGCGATGGCTGAGCTTTTGCTTGCCGGGGTGGTTGGACTCTTGTGGGTGGTGTCCGTTGCATTGGAGCATCCACTTCTTTTCCTTCTTCCACATCGGTAATCTCCTAGGTGATTGATAAGTGCTCAACACACTATCACTTTTTACTCCTTTTATGGGCATTAATCATCAAATATACACCCACTCGGACCAATGCATGTGCTTAATGTGATATATTTAGAAGTTATATTCATATAGATAATATTTACAGAAAAAGGCACGTTTTACTGCGTTTTCATATCTGTGCAGGAGAACCAGTGTCGCGGCAGGGACAAGGCCGAGGCAGGACCTGATGCCGAGGCAGCAGCAGAAAGACAGGAAGCAAGACTATAGGCGATGGAAAGACAAAAATCCAAGGAACGTGTCTGGACTTGAAGCCCATGGATCAGAGCTGGCTAGCACAAGGAAAAGCCCAAAGGAAGACCACGCGGGAAAACCCCTTAGCCGAAGCAAACTTGGAAATATTTTTATTATTATGTACTTGACTTGTTCCCTACTCCAAGTTGTATTCTACTTTGGAAAGGTTTGCCCTAGGTCTAGCCTATATAAGGACCTAGCCACCCAATGTACAAAACACGGAATACCTAGGGAGAGAGCCGATTTCTATTCTTGTTTCTTCCCTCTCCATTATGTTCTAAACCTTCTTAGGGATTAGGTGAAGGTTGTCGAGTATTTGTGAGAGGAGATTGTACTTTGTCTTTGATTCAATGCAATAAAGTTATCAAGGGTTGCTTATCCTTTGTTATTCCTTGTTTTCACAATTGAGCTCGGGAGAGGATATTGTGAATCATCCATTTATCTAAGCTCGGGAGAGTTAGATTCACGAAAGGGGTAAGTACGGTGTTTCAATCGCGAAATACTAACTCGGCCTTAGGATAGGTTAAGAGTTTCAGTGGCTAAAAGAAGTGTGAGATTGGTTGGTGAGTATAATTGGTTCACACCGGGAGGTATCATCAAGGACTAGTCATCAACAGCATTCTGACTTAGGGATAAGCGGAGTCATCCAATGACACTTTGCCGAACTTTGATAAAGTCTACCCACGAGCAAGGGATTTCCACGGCAGACAGTATTGTCGCTGCCAAGGCAGTAAACTGCAGTGCTGTCGAGGCAGTGATATACGATTGCATTGGACAGAGACAAGTCAATCAATTCCACAATACGACATAACTGGATCCTAGCCCATCTCTCTCTACTGTTTCAACTCTTTATTTTTATTTAGTTATTTTAGTTTAGATAAATCAAATCAACTCACTTGTGTTCTTTACTTTTTCTACAGAACAAGAAGGTGAAGAAAGCATATTAAGTATACCGGTCCCTGAGGAGACGATAACTCGATAAAATACTTATCACTTATTACTTTCGATGTGTCCACTTGCACTAAACGCGCACTTTTGACACGCGATAATGATCATGATGTCCATTCCCCCTTCTTTTGCTGTGGCTGCCCTAGTATGGTGTGTACTCGTTCCGGCAGCGGTTGAGCTTTGATGTACATAGGCATCTATCTCTACTGATAGACTGCCCATGATGATTGGGGATCGTGGTGGAGTGCTGAATACTGCCCTCCTCTTTGATGGTCTTTTGCTGGAAGATGCTGCTGCGGTAGATTCTGCTGCCCTAGATGGGCCGGTAGCATGGTACTTTGGTTGAGGACCTGCGTGGAAGAACGGTCTCGGTCCTCCTAGAGCTGGTGTAGTCTCGGTATAGGGGGCGGCTGTCACAAACATGTTGCTTGGAAATTCTGGAAACTGTACCCCTTGGTCTCGAAAGGCATGGAGCATCATTTGGGCTAGTTTGCCGTTAAAGTCTCTTTGATACTCCATGTATCTCTGTTGCCTAAGATCCATCGTTGCCATCCTTTGTAGTATCTCCTGGTACGGTTCTGCTGCGGCAGAGGTGTGGGCAGTGTCTGGCATGTCTGATGTGTATTGGGCCCCGACAGCAGTATCAGCAGTAAACTGCTGGGGTGTTGCTTGGAATCGTTCTGCCTGCGTGATCTGCATAATTTTGTGGCAAAAGTCTCTGGTCCATCCACGCCTTTGGGGAGTGTATTCGTCCGTGTCTTCTACTATTACACCTGCAACAACACACAAACCAGTGATCAAACAAGGGAAATATAATGGTCCTCTATCCTTCTTACCGCATTCGTAAATTTCGCGTAAGATAATCTCTCCAACGTTGATGCTCCTTTTGTTGATGATTGATTGGATGAGCACCAATCGCTTTCGGTCCACCGTGCTGTTATGGGATGTGGGGATGAGGCGTCTCTTGACGAAGGTGTTCCAAAGCTTGGCCTCGGGTTTTAGGCTCTTCCTTGCTATAGATCCTCTATGGGCACTGGTTTCCCATGGAGTATTCGTGTAGCAAAGGTCATCTTTAATCAACTCGTAATCCTCGGCAGTGATATCCTCCATGAATTCATCATGTACATCATGGTCAGGTGTGAGGCCGTAAAATTGGTTGATGGTCTCGGTATCTAGCTAGACAGGCCTGCCTCGGCAGTGGACAAAGAGGGAGTCTTTGCTTGGCCCGTGCGCATAAAATTCTCGCACGATGGTAGCGTTTGTCTGGGCAGGTTGGAGGCAAAAGATTTCCCAATCTTGGTACTTGATTCTGTCGAATAGATAGTGCTCGATGCCGTCATTTTCTTCATTTGAGTGTTGGAACCCTTGCTCCTCCCACAACTGCCGGGCAATGAAAGACCTGTTGAAGCGATCTTCAACATTGGTTGGGGCAAAGCGCTTGTAGGTGGCCATAAAGATTGTGAGAGATGAAGTTCTTGGAGATTTTCTTGGAAGAATTCTGAGAATTTTAAAAAGGGTAGGCAGAGAGTATTGTGAGAGCAGGATTGTTGAGTATTCTAAAGAAAACAAGAAAGCAAGAGTGAATAGTTCAAGAGGAGGGGGTTTCTTATATAGGCCTCGGCCTTGTGACCGTTTGAACCACTAGCCATTTTGTAGCCGTTAGTCTTTACTGCTGTTTCCTTTTCTGCTGCGACAGAAATCTTGGCAGAATAGCCGTTACACTGTTCTGCCCGTTGAAACTGTTGCGGCTCTGACACTGTGCACTGCCACGGCAGCAGACTTCCTGCTGTGAACTACTTCTCTGTTATTCATACTTTATTATCCTAAATAAAAATTTAACACAAACAAGAAAAATACTTAAAGCATAAAATTGATATGGAAAATAAATATAAACTAAACTAACCCTAATATAATAATATAAAAAGAGAAGGGAAGAGATTAAGTCACTGGAGGAGTGCATGCAAATGCATCTCCTAAAGTGTTTATCTCTTGCTGGCCAGAATTAGAATTCAGATGTTGGCCACTCCATTTTGCTTTATGTCCATCCTTATGTATTGCTTCCACTTTGAGCTTGATCTTTTTGCCAAATAACCTGCCGAGCATGCTGCCAAGGCAGGATGTTTTGGTGTCTGTTGTGTGGATGGCTTTGCATTCTTTTGGATCATCATATTTTTCGAAGTTGTGGAATGCATTGAGTTTGACTTATTGGTCATTAACCCTCATTGTCAATTCTCCTTTTTCCATATCAATTAAGGTGCGTCCATTTGCAAGGAAAGGTCTCCCCAATGTAACCCCCTTAGCCCGGCTTGGACAGTTCCGACACTAACGGATTACACGGGGAATATCGAACCAAACCCGCGAAGGTCCAATTCAGTAAACAACCCTGAAAACCGATATGTTTTTTTTTAAATTAGATGCATAATTAAGTTCCTATGTGTGTCGAGGTCATGCATAACGAGAGTGAAGACATTCGGTTCACAATTGATCATTCAATTCGCATATAAACACATAAGGACCAAAACGCAAATAATTTTAATTCCAACAATAAACCGAAAATTCAATCTACCATAGTTCAATTAAACATGCATAGCATACTCGCAACAAAATTCGGATCAATCGAAGCATTATACCATCACCAATTTCGTGTTTCTATGATTATGGACCTAATCGTAAAGCTCACAAATCCTGGGGACTAAAACCAGCATTAATTAACCAATACGAAGTTAATCGAACATCATGCATCAAGGTGATATTACAACTCTAAATGTTATTCATAGCATCTATATTCGATTGCGGGATTTTATTCGACCTAACACAAGCTTCCATCACATATAATTCTTCCTTTTTGGTCATGGGTATCGATACCATCAAGCATGGTATCGATACCATGGCATGGCTATGGCTAATTAAGCCTTCGAAAGCCAAGGGTATCGATACCTCCTTGGGTGGTATCGATACCTTGGTGTCCAGTGAGGTAATGGCATCGAACCATGGTTCGATGCTGCCCCAAAATTGCCTTGGGGTATCAATACCACCAGAGGGTGTTTCGATACCCCCTGTCCAGAAACACTAATTAAGCAATTTGGTTGGTTCAAACCCCATCTAAACACATCCATTTATCACCCTCAACTAAATGCATGCGCCCTAAGCACATTAAACACCCTTAAGCATACAATTACCCACGTCAATGACCCCGAAATAATCTATAGGCATGCTTCCTATGTTATGATCAAAAACAAGAATATTCATGCATGTACATGCTTCAAACCATTCAAAACAACACCATAGTCCATCAATTAACAATCCAAAACATTATAGGTCTTATTACAACATTAACCAAAGCAAAAATCACACTCTTCACATAGGATTGGTTTACACATTGCCAAGCCCCAAGTTATTTACCAAAACATACCAAAAATTGAGATAACTTTTCCCCTTGGTTCCCTTGCTCCGAATGTAGCCTCGAATGTCTCTATTTTTCTGCAAGTATGAGAAAAGAGAGCTTAAGCAAAACATGCTTAGTGAGGAAGCTCTAAACAAGATCAAAAATCATTTTTAAAGTCATACTTGCATCATTCATGCTTATTTTAAATATGTAAAACCAAATCATGCTTATCAACATTGTCAAATCATTTCATGTATCATGCACAAGTATATCATTTCATTTCATGTATGCATATTGGCTTTCTAGTGGTCACTTAATATGAACTTTTAGTTCACCGAATACACGGATTTCTTTTTCCCATAATTGGAGACACTTGGTCTCAACATGCATCGGTCGGAAACATAGTCACCCTTGTATACATGTTACCCTCACTACGCACGGTCAGACACAAAGTCACCCTTGTTTACGCATGGGTCAACTATATGCACGGTCGAACACAAAGTCACCCTTGTTTACATATAGGCAAGCTCTACACGCACGGTCGGACACAAAGTCATCCTTGTTTACGTGTAGGCATCATCATTATTCCCAATATTTTATAGTGCACTCAATCCTAATGACATGTCATTTGTATTTGAATTTAAAGTTAGTTTCACTAAGCCAATATCAATTCCAATCATGCATGTTAACTTGCTGCTCATAATGCACTCATTGAATGTTCATCATGTGAACCAAAATCATGCTCAACGGCTTTATCAACATAGGGCAAATAACCTAATAATATTCCAAATTCTTTTTCATTCTTACATAAGCCATGAATGCCTTTATAAACCATGCATTTTCAGCAATTAACACATGCATGCATTATTTCAAAATCAAAGTCATGCACTTCCAAAATCTCATGAAATCATCATTTATAAAAGCCATTACCGAAATAGACGAAACTTAAGGTAATGCATCAACATCATTTAAATCACTTACTCTTGAACTATGGAAAGTTTTCACACTATTCCATAGTCCCCAAAACAGAATCGAACCAATGCGATTCACTTTTAATCCGACGGGAACGCCAACGCACCAGCCGCTTATGCACCTTCTTGCACTACCTCTACAACATTAAAAACATATCATATTCACATCATAACATGCTCAAAACAACAGCCACATTAAACCTTCACAAAACTATCGAAAACCTTGCCGAAAAGACCGAAAACTAAGCCGAAACTTATCCGAAACAACATCAGCCCTTAACCTTATGAATCTAACATCTAATCCACCTCAATTATGAACCAAAAACACTTCTAAACCATCCTTATACCTCCAGCAAGAGCAGAACACTTAAAACAACCCCTAAAATAACCGAAAACCACCTTAAAACACCACCGATTGCATTATTCTGGGATTAATTTGTTGTTAACTCATTTCAAGGCTCAATCAATCATTTAATTGACCTAATATCATAATTAAATCATACTAATTCCAGCATCAATTGATATCTAAAAAGATTTCATAAACACTATCATAAAACTCATAGTTCTTGAATTAGAAACACAAAATTAAATATCAATTGTTAATGGGCAAGCCAATACTTGGGAATTTCAATAAAGAACCTTAGAAAAAAGATTAGAAATAAGAATTTTACCTTTGAGATTAACTCCACCAAAAAGATGAGAAATCCTCTCTTGATTTCCTTGAAAATGGATGTTGATTTTGCAAAATTGATGAGTAGGTTTTGTAGAGAATGAAAAGATGAGTAAAATGAATTAAATCTTATTGAAAATGAATAAGAAATCAACAAGTAATTGAAGAAATTTGGAGAAGAAGATGGAGAGAAATTTTTGAGAGAAAAGATGAGAAAATGGGAAGTTACAAAAGAAAATGAAAATAAGCTCTTTATTAAAATTAATTAAAACATATTTTGGTGGATAATCTTTAATTAAAATTAAATTGGGTTAATGGCCCTCTAAGAATTCTAAGTATGGCTTACTTTCCAATTTAGTCACCAAAAATCTTAATTTCCGAAAATCACCAATTAAATCCCTAAACTTTTCCAAAAATTACAATTTAGTCACTAGTACAAAATTAAGCCTAACTAAAAATCAAATTAAGGCTCAATAATATTCCTTTAACTTTAAAACACCATTTTAATATTTTTAAACCTTTCCGAAAAATTATTACTTGTCCGATTAAATTAGTATTATTTTAAATTTTCCCGGAATTAATGAACTGAAGAATCCGATCCGATCCGATCCGACTCGAATCGAATCCCCCAAACTAACACTCAAACTACTAACCCCAAAACCGGGATGTTACAACTCTCCCCCTCTTAAGAAAATTTCGTCCTCGAAATTCTTACCTGAAGCAAACAAGTGAGGAAACTGCTCCTCCATACTTTTCCTTGTCTCCCAAGTTGCCTCTTCAACACCTCGATATCTCCAAAGCACTTTAACCAAATCTATGGTCTTCCCTCGAAGAACCTTTGTATCTACATCCAAAATCTTCATCGGTTCTTCTTCATAACTCATATCCGCTCTTAACACAATCTCCTCAACCGGAACAACATGAGAGGGATCTGATCTATACCTACGAAGCATCGATACATGAAAAACATCATGCATCCTACACAAATCCTCTGGCAACTGATAAGTGCTCAACACACTATCACTTTCTACTCCTTTTATCGGCATTTCTCACCAAATATTCACCCACTTGAACCAATGCATGTGCTTAATGTGATATATTTAGAAGTTATACTTAAATAGATACTATTTATAGAAAAAGGCACGTTTTACTGCGTTTTCATATCTGTGCAGGAGAACCAGTGCCGCGGCAGAGACAAGGCCGAGGCAAGACCTGATGCCGAGGCAGCAGCAAGAAGACAGGAAGCAAATTGATAGGCGATGGAAAGACAAAAATCCAAGGAACGTGTCTGGACTTGAAGCCCATTGATCGGAGCTGGCTAACACAAGGAAAAGCCCAAAGGAAGACCACGCGGGAAAACCCCTTAGCCGAATATAAACTTGGAAATATATTATTATTATGTACTTAACTTGTTCCCTACTCCAAGTTGTATTCTACTTAGGAAAGGTTTGCCCTAGGTCTAGCCTATATAAAGACCTAGCCACCCAATGTAATAGATATCGAAATACCTAGAGAGAGCCGACTTCTACTCTTGTTTCTTTCCTCTCCATCATGTTCTAAAACCTTCATAGGGTTTAGGTGAAGGTTGTGGAGTATTTGTGAGAGGAGATTGTACTTTATCTTTCATTCAATGCAATAAGAATTATCAAGGTTTGCTTATCCTTTGTTATTCCTTGTTCTTGCATTCAAGCCCGGGAGGGAAGTTTGTAAGTGATCCATTTATCTAAGCTCGGGAGAGCTAGATTCACGAAAGGGGTAAGTACGGTGTTTCAATCGCGAAATACTAACTCGGTCTAGGGATAGGTTAAGAGTTTCAGCGGCTAAAAGAAGTGTGAGATTGGTTGGTGAGTAAATTGGTTCACGCCGGGAGGTATCATCAAGGACTAGTCATCAACAGTACTCTGATTTAGGGATAAGCGGAGTCATTCAAGGACACTTTGCCGAACTTTGGTAAAGTCTGCCCACGAGCAAGGGATTGCCACGGCAGACAGCGTTATCGCTGCCCAGGCAGTAAACTGCAGTGCTGTCGAGGCAGAGATATGCGATTGCATTGGATAAAGACAAGTCAATCAAGTCCACAATACAATACAACTGGATCCTGGCCCATCTTTCTCTCTGATATTTCGACCCTTTTATTTTTACTCAATTATTTTAGTTTAATAAATCACACCCATTCACTTGTGTCTTTATTTTTCTACAGAGTAAGAAGATAAAGAAAGCATATTAAGTAGACCGGTACCTGAGGAGACGATAACTCGATAAATACTTATCACTTATTACTTGCGATGTGTCCACTTGCACTAAACGCACACTTTTGACACGCGACAGCAACCTCAACCGATAAGCAACAGGACCAAAACGTTCCAAGACTTCGTACGACCTAATGAAACGAGGACTCAACTTACCCTTCCGTCCAAATCTCATCACTTTCTTCCATGGCGAAGAGTTTAGAAACACTTTGTCCCCGACATCATACTCTATCTCCCTACGCTTCAAATCGGCATAAGATTTCTGTCTATCTGAAGCCTTCTTGAGCTTAGCACAAATAAGCTTAACCTTCTCATCCGTATCTTTCAACACTTGTGGTAAATAAACATACTTCTGTCCAACTTCCTTCCAACATAAAGGTGTACGACACCTACGCCCATATAAAGCCTCAAACGGTGCCATCTGTATACTTGCGTTGAAACAATTATTGTAAGCAAACTCCACCCAAGGCAACTATTTCTCCCATGAACCTTGAAACTCAATGATGCAACATCTCAACATCCTCCAAAGTCAGAATAACACGTTCAGACTGATCATCCGTCTCCGGATGATAAGCCGTACTAAAGCTAAGCCTTGTACCCAAAGCAACTTGCAAACCCTTCCAAAACTTAGAGGTAAAACATGGATCTTTATCCGATATGATCGACTTAAGCACACCATGCAACTTCACCACCTCAGAAACATACAACCTCGCTAACTTATCCGTAGAATACGTCGTATGCACGGCAAGAAAATGTGCACACTTCGTAAACCTATCAACAATCACCCATATAGAATCCTTTTTGGACGGCGTTAATGGTAACCCCATCACAAAATCCATAGTCAGTCTCTCCCATTTCCATTCCGACACTTGAACCGGTTGCAACAACCATGTAGGAAATTGATGTTCAGCTTTCACCCGCTGACACACCATACACCGCGACACAAACTCTGTCACATACTTCTTCAACCAACCCAAAAATATACACTTTTGAGATTCGTGTATATCTTCACACTACCCGGATGCATAGCAAACGGACTAGTATGAGCTTCTACCAAGATAGCTTGTCTCAGCTCAACACCATCTGGCACCACAATCCCACCTTTAAAACACAAAACCTCATCATCATCACTCAAGTGCGCAATTAGTGAAAGAAAATAAAGTACGCAATTAGTGCAAGTGAACACAAATAAAATAAGAAAACATCGCAAGTAATAAAATGATAAGTATTATCGTGTATCGTCTCCACAGGAAACGGCGCCAAAAACTTGTCGCGTGTCAAAAGTGCGCAATTAGTGCAAGTGAATACATCGCAAGTAATAAAGTGATAAGTATTATCGTGTATCGTCTCCACAGGGATTGGTATACTTAATATGCCTTCTTCGTCTTCTTGTTCTGTGAAAAGAAATATAATAAAAACACAGGTAATTGTGGTTTTGATGGAACTAAATAAATTGAAATAAAACAAACTAAGAATAAAGATGAAGTCTGATTAATAGAGAGAGGTCAGGATCTAGTTGCGTTGTATTGTGGATTTGATTGACTTTTTCTCTTTCCAATGCAATTGTATATCACTGCCTCGGCAGTACTGTAGATTACTGCCTTGGCAACGACGATACTGTCCGACGCGGCAATCCTTTGCTCGTGGGTGAACTTTACCAAAGTTCGGCAAAGTTTCCTTGGATGACTCCGCTTATCCCTAAGTCGAAGTATTGTTGATGACTAGTCCTTTATGATACCTCCCGGCGTGAATCAATTATACTCACTAACCAATCTCACACTTCTTTTAGCCGCTGAAAATCTTAACCTATCCCTAGTGATAAGTGCTCAACTCACTATCACTTTTTACACCTTTTGTTGGCATTAATCACCGAATATACACCCACTTGGACCAATGCATGTACTTAATGTGATATATTTAGAAGTTATGCTTGTAGAGATAATATTTACAGAAAAGGCACGTTTTACTGCATTTTCATATCTGTGCAGGAGAACCAGTGCCGCGGCAGCGACAAGGCCTCGGCAGGACCTGATGCCGAGGCAGCAGCTGAGAGCCAGGAAGCAAGACTGTAGGCGATTGGAAGACAAAAATAAAAGGGACGTTTCTGGACATAAAGCCCATGGATCGGAGCTGGCTAGCATGAGGAAAAGCCCAAGACAAGGCCATATGGGAAAGCCCCCTTAGCCGAATTAAACATGGAAATATTTTAATTATGTGCATGACTTGTTCCCTACTCCAAGTTTTATTCTACTTAGGAAAGGTTTGCCCTAGGTCTAGCCTATATAAAGACCTAGCCATCCAATGTAATATAAACGAAATACCTAGGGAGAAAGAGCCGAATCATAACCTGTTTTCTTTCTCTCAATCATGTTCTAAGCTTTCTTAGGGTTTAGGTGAAGGTTGTTTAGTATATGTGAGAGGAGATTGTACTTTGTCTTTGTTTCAATGCAATAAAATTATCAAGGTTTGCTTATCCTTTGTTATTCCTTGTTCTTGCATTCAAGCTCAGGAGAGAAGTTTGCGAGTAATCCATTTATCTAAGCTCAGGAGAGTTAGATTCATGAAAGGGGTAAGTACGGTGTTTCAATCGCTAAATACTAACTCGGCCTAGGGATAGGTTAAGAGTTTCAGTGGCTAAAAGAAGTGTGAGATTGGTCGGTGAGTATAATTGGTTCACGCCGGGAGGTATCATCAAGGACTAGTCATCAACAACACTCTGACTTAGGGATAAGCGGAGTCATTCAAGGGCACTTTGCCGAACTTTGGTAAAAGTCTACCCACGAGCAAGGGATTGCCGCGGCGGACAGTATCGTCACTGCCAAGGCAGTAAACTGCAGTGCTGCCGAGGCAGTGATATACGATTGCATTGAGCAGAGACAAGTCAATCAAATCCACAATACAATGCAACTGGATCTTGACCCATCTCTCTTCAATATTCAATCTCTTTACTTTGCTTAGTTATTTTAGTTTAGTTAAACCAAACTCAATCACTTGTGTTTTATTTTACTTCTTTCTATAGAACAAGAAGACGAAGAAGACATATTAAGTCTACCAGTCCCTGTGGAGACGATAATCCGATAAATGCTTATCACTTATTACTTTTGATGTGTCCCCTTGCACTAAACACGCACTTTTGACACGCGACAAGTTTTTGGCGCCGCTGCCGGGGATTGGAAACTAAATTTTGTTTTCTTTATTTTCTTGGTATATGACCAGGGCCAACCCAACCAAGCCCTTATACGAATTAGATCCAGAGATCGAACGAACAAGGCTAAGGTTGAGGAGACAAATCCAAGAAGCCATGACAGATCACCCGGCAGGAAAAAACTTACCTGCCGGTAATGGAGGTTTACCGCCGCCCCCTGGGCCGCGGCAGCTCACTGTCAGAGACTTCCTAGAAGAGGACTTAAATGGATTAAACCCAGGAGTCGTTACACCGGAGATATAAGCAGCCCACTTTGAACTGAAACCTGTCATGTTCAATATGCTTAACACTATTGGACAGTTTGGTGGGTTTGTAACTGAAGACGCAAGGTAGCACCTTAAGTCCTTAATGGAAATTTGCAACTCTTTCAAAATCCAAGGAGTCCATGAAGATGTTTTGCGATTGAAGCTATTCCCTTATTCACTGAGGGATAGGGCGAAAGCTTGGCTAAATAGCATTCCAGCAGGATCTATTGAATCTTGGAGTGAACTCTGCCGTGATTTTATTACTCGTTTTAATCCTACAAACCTATATGATAGAATTCGTAATGAAATCACTTCTTTTCGACAGGCAGATGACGAACCAATGTACGAGGCATGGGAGCGCTACAGGGAGTTACTACACAAGTGTCCTTTGCATGGATTTCCCCTATGGACACAAGTGACAATGTTCTATAATGCCACGAATTCCCCGACAAGGATGATGTTAGATGCCTCGGCAACCGGAACACTCCTTGATAAAGCACCTGAGAAAGCTATCGAGATACTAAACAAAGTCGCAAAAAATGATTTTCAATTTCCTACATCTAGGCGAGGAGGAGTAAGACGCCAAGCCACGGTGAACGAGCTAGACACATCGAATTCAGTGGCAGCACAATTGGCCTCTCTTACCAAGATGGTGCAAAACCTACAATTACAGCAAAATACCCGTGAGGTTAAGGTAATTGATTCTTATTGTGATTTATGTGGAGGTAACCACAGTTCCTCTAATTGCATGAATAAAGAAACCGGTATGTATGTTGGGAACTACAACGGCAACAATATGATGTCCAACACATACAATCCCTCACGGAAGAGGCATCCAAACCTATCATGGAGCAACCCTAATAATGCCTTAAACCCAATCACCCAACCTTCAGGATTTCAGCAACCGATGCAACAACTGCCGCAACAGTAGGCCCAATAGTCAATGTCGCAGCAGCAGATGCAACAGCAACCGGTAAGTTCGTTGGAGAACACTCTCAAAGCCTTTATGATGAAAACCGAGTCATACATGGAAGAGAATAGTAATTTCATCAAAAGTACAGACGCTTTTATGAATAGGACTGAGATGAGGTTGCAAAATCAAGAAGCGGCCATTAAAACGTTAGAAACTCAGGTTGGGCAGTTTGCTCAAAACATAAACACTAGACCACAAGGAGGACTACCTAGCAATACTGAAGTTGCTAAGGTAATAGGCCATGAACAGTGCAAAGCAATTACTACTAGGAGTGGTCTACAGATGAAGAAAAAGATCCCAGAAAGCCAAATTCAATTAGCGGATCCAGCAAAAGAAGAGGCTGAGCAAACTGATGCTGATAACACTGCCCCGGCAGAGAGCACAGTAGCTCCTGTACAGCCTGTCGAGACAGCGACAACCCCAGTGGTGCCAGGTATTAAATTCCAAACTAAAGAAACCCTGGATGAGATGAGACCACCACCACCTTTCCCACAAAGGTTGAAAAAGCAAAAACAGGATCAGTAATTTAAGAAATTCCTTGATATTCTAAAGCAAGTCCACATTAATATACTGTTCGTAGAGGCAATTGAACAAGTGCCTAACTATGCCAAGTTCTTAAAGGACATGGTGTCAAAAAGGAAACGAATAGGTGAGTTCAAAATAGTGGCTGCTACCAAGGGATGCATGGCAATGCTGCACAATCGCATGCCACCGAAATTAAAGGATCCTAGCTGCTTTATCATACCTTGTGCAATAGGTAAAAATTATGAAGGTAAGGCCCTGTGCGACCTTGCAGCAAGCATCAATATAATGCCCAAGTCTGTCTTCCAAAAGCTTGGAATAGGAAGGGCAAAACCTACAATAGTTATGCTCCAACTAGTGGATCGATCCTACGTGCAACCTAAAGGCAAAATCGAGGACATATTGGTAAGAGTTGATAAGTTTATTTTTCCTGCTGATTTTCTTGTCCTTGATTGTGAAGCAGATGATAATGCACCGATCATCCTTAGGAGACCTTTCCTTGCAACCGGAGGAAAAAGGAGAATTGACAATGAGAATTAATGACCAAGAAATCAAACTAAATATGTTTCAACTAATGAAAAGGCATGATGAGCTGGAAGAAGAATGTCAGATGCTACATGACACAAATAAAGATCATACAATACCTTGTCTCAGCAACAACTGCCTCGGCAGTGATCTTCATGACACATCAAAGGTATGCCTCGGCATTGATATGGACGACTGCTACAACAGTACTTTGAATAGTATTGAAACAACCGGGAAGTAGGAAGCTAATTGGACAGCACATCTTCCGGGTAAGTACTTCGAACCATTAGACTATATAGGTAAGAATGAACAATCTGTAAATAAAGAACCAGTGGTCACAGAATTAAAACCCCTACCGGAAAAACTAAAATATGCTTATTTGGGAGATAACCACACGATGCCTGTAATTATTTCTTCTAAGTTGCTGCTAGAACAAGAACAAACCTTAATAGCGATGCTGCGGCAGCACAAAAAGGCCATTGGGTGGTCAATTGACGATTTGAAGGGAATAAGCCCAGCGGTATGCATGCATAAAATTCTTTTAGAAGAAGACCATAAGCCCACTGTTGAAGCTCAGAGGAGACTTAACCAAGCTATGAAGGAGGTAGTACGAAAGGAAATAATCAAGTGGCTTGATGCAGGAATTATCTATCCCTATCCCATCTCTGACAGTGCATGAGTAAGCCCGGTACAATGTGTACCTAACAAAGGTGGTATGACTGTCATAACCAACGAGAACAACGAACTAATCCCAACCAGGACTGTGACCGGTTGGAGGGTTTGTATGGACTATCGCAAGTTGAATAAGGCAACGAAAAAGGATCACTTCCCTTTACCCTTTATTGATGAAATGCTTGATAGACTTGCTGGTAAACTCTATTACTGTTTTCTTGATGGTTATTCAGGATACAATCAAATTGCCATTGATCCAGAAGACCATGCAAAAAACACCTTCACTTGCCCATATGGAACTTATGCATTTAGAAGGATGTCGTTCGGCCTTTGCAATGCCTCGGTAACCTTCTAGAGATGCATGATGGCAATTTTCTCTAACATGATAGAGGACTTCTTAGAGATATTCATGGATGATTTTTCAGTCTTTGGAGATAGTTTTGATCATTGCCTCGGCAATCTAAAAAAAGTGCTGCAAAGATGCGAGGAATCCAATCTAGTCTTAAACTGGGAAAAATGTCATTTTATGGTAAATGAAGGCATCGTATTGGGCCATAAAATATCATCACAAGGAATCAAAGTGGATAAAGCCAAGATCGATGTGATAAAGAATTTACCTCCATCAATTTCTGTGAAAGGAGTTCGAAGCTTCTTGGGCCATGCAGGTTTTTATAGAAGGTTTATTTCTAATTTTTCCAAAATTTCTAAACCTCTTTGCAGCTTGCTTGAACAAGATAGGAAATTCGAATTCAATGAGGAATGCACTGAAGCATTCAAAACTCTCAAGGAGAAGCTAATCACTGCACCAATAGTGACCCCACCAGGTTGGTCCTTGCCATTTGAATTAATGTGTGACGCTAGTGATCATGCTGTCGGGGCAGCACTCGGGAAGAGAAAAAATAACCTGTTTCATGTGATCTACTATGCTAGCAAAACGCTCAATGATGCCCAAATCAATTACACCACAACAGAAAAAGAATTACTAGCAGTGGTATTTGCTTTTGACAAGTTCCGATCATATCTTATCGGAACAAAGGTTACTGTCCATACTGATCATTCGGCAATTAAATACCTCTTCTCAAAGAAGGTTGCCAAGCCTAGACTGATTAGATGGATCCTTCTCCTACAAGAATTTGATGTTGAAATCAAAGATCGCAAAGGTACAGAAAACCAAGTGGCCGACCATCTTTCTAGACTGGAGAACAAGGACAATAGCCACTCACTTGAAGAAATACAAGATGAATTCCCAGATGAACAAATATTGCAAATTGTTACAACTGCAAGGGATACTGCCGAGACAGAGGCCACAGCAGTATACAACAGTGCTGCCGCGGCACTGTCTGAATACATTACCGCAGCATTAACAGAAGACCTTGCTGCAGTAACATCCACCCCCTGGTATGTCGATCTTGTTAATTATTTAGTTAGTGGTATTATCCCCTATAACCTTAACCATAACGAAAAGAAGAGGTTCCAGCATAATCCAAAGCACTATTTCTGGGACGACCCTCTTCTATTTAAACATTGTGCAGATCAGGTTATAAGAAGATGTGTACCAGAAGAAGAACAAAAAGCAGTACTCCAGCACTGTCATGATTCACCTTGCGGTGGACACTTTGGAGGAAACAGAACAGCAACAAAGGTACTGCAATCTGGCCTCTACTGGACCACACTCTACAAGGATGCCCACGACTATTAAAAGAACTGTGACCGATGCCATCGCACGGGCAATATTTCAAAACGACATGAGATGCCATTACAACCCATACTGGAAGTGGAACTGTTTGATGTTTGGGTATAGATTTCATGGGACCCTTCCCATCATCCCAAGGCAATCTTTATATCTTAGTGGCAGTGGATTACGTATCAAAGTGGGTCGAAGCAATCGCCATACCTCACAACGATTCCAAGACAGTTCAAAAATTTCTCAAGAAAAATATTTTTACAAGATTTGGAATCCCTAGAGCAATAATAAGTGATGAAGGTAAACACTTTGATAACAGACTCATTGCCGCGGCACTAAAGAAACTCGGCATCACCCACAGGCTTGCTACGGCATATCACCCACAGACAAATGGGCAAGCTGAAATATCCAACAAGGAACTAAAACAGATCCTTGAAAAGATGATAAATCCATCTAGAAAGGATTGGTCTTATCGTCTCGATGATGCTTTATGGGCCTACAGGACAACCTTCAAAACCCCATTGGGAACATCTCCATATAAGCTTGTATTTGGGAAAGCTTGTCACTTGCCTGTAGAAATCGAGCATAAAGCATATTGGGCGGTAAAGAACTTAAATATGGATTGGGAAAAAGCCGAACAGAAAAGACTGTTAGACCTCAATGAGATATAAGAATTCTGAACAGCAGCCTATGAGAATGTCAAAATCTACAAAGAGAAAATGAAAAGATGGCATGACCGTAGGTTACTGCCGAGGCAATTCCTACCGGGGCAGCACGTTCTCCTTTTCAACTCCAGCTTAAACTGTTTCTAGGAAAACTCAAATCCAGATGGTCAGGTCCATTCGAAGTCGTTCGAGTTTACTCACATGGAGCAGTAACGATCAAATCATTAAAGGATGGACATGAATTCAAAGTAAATGGCCAACGTTTGAAGCACTATTATGGGCCACATGACATAAAGAATATGGAGACCATCGCCTTAGAAGATGCTTTCGCACGCCCACCTACGGAGAATTAATGCCACGACCTTCTATTTCGTTCTTTCCCGAAATTTCTAGGAATAGTTTTAATTTCGCTTTTATTTTAGGACATTTAATATTTACATGTTGATTTTTTTTTGTTTTTCTTAGCACAAAGAAGAGGTCGAGGCCCCAATGCAACGGACACCACCCACAAGAGTCCAACCGCCCCGACAAGCAAAAGCTCAACCATCGCCCTCACCAAGAACAAAGCAATCGGCAGCAAGGCCAAGGAGAAAAATTGTTACAAGCAGCTCTTCGGAGTCGCTTTAAATTTTTATTCTTAATTCAATATTAATTGCTTTTGCTGTCTTTATATGCTGCTTATTTCATATTTGTGTTGCCCGATTATTTCTTCAAATATAAAGCATTGAGGACAATGCTTGGTTTGAGTTTGGGGTGCAGATTCACTACCAAGGCAGCAATCTACTGTCGAGGCCTTGCCAAAAAGAGAGTATTCCAGTGATTTTTTTTTTATTTTCATGCTCCCCGCCTTACTTCAATTAACTGCCTACAGTTTTGCACTGCTTATCATCAGTATTGTCTTAGTTTATTCTTTAAGGCTATAGAAATCTTTCTACTTACCATGATTAGGTTCTGTTAAGAAGGTTTAACCTTAGGATACTTAAGGATGAAAACTTAGAAGCTTACTATAGGAAGAAATCTAAACACTTTTGAGACTTGTTGGATTATAGGAATTTTTTAATGAACTTAGGTGATAAAGACTTAGATTTTTGGGAAAGTAACTAGAGGTGCCTATCACCGACTCTAGGAAGTACTCTTCTTCATACTAGAGGTGCTCGAAATTGGCTCTAGTATGCGTTAAGGGATATCAAAAAGAAAGAAAAAATTAGTGAAGGGAAAAACACAATCCTTGAGGTGCCCGAAATTGGCTCAAGAATTGATTGTTTAGAAAAGAACATAACACTTAACCCAATTATACTTGTCTTGAACTTAGAGTTTATCTAAGAAATCTTTTAATCAAAATTGTCCACAAAAACGCACACACTCACAATTCTTATGGTTTGTTTCTAGGTAAACCCTCGGGTAGCCGAAAGGTTAAGACTAAAGAATAGGCCTAGCTATGGTGGGGAGAATAGATGGAAATATAAGACCAAGAGAGAGTAGAGTTCGGCAAATTGATGGTTTGCATTGCTTGAGGACAAGCAATAGTTCAAGTTTGGGGGTGTGATAAGTGCTAAACTCACTATCACTTTTTACACCTTTTGTTGGCATTAATCACCAAATATACACCCACTTGGACCAATGCATGTACTTAATGTGATATGTTTAGAAGTTATGCTTATAGAGATAATATTTACAGAAAAGGCACGTTTTATTGCATTTTCATATCTGTGCAGGAGAACCAGTGCTGCGGCAGCGACAAGGCCGAGGCAAGACCTAATGCCGAGGCAGCAGTTGAGAGCCAGGAAGCAAGACTGTAGGAGATTGGAAGACAAAAATCCAAGGGACGTTTCTAGACATAAAGCCCATGGATCGGAGCTGGCTAGCATGAGGAAAAGCCCAAGACAAGGCCACGCGGGAAAGCCCCCTTAGCCGAATTAAACTTGGAAATATTTTAATTGTGTACATGACTTGTTCCCTACTCCAAGTTGTATTCTACTTAGGAAAGGTTTGCCCTAGGTCTAGCCTATATAAAGACCTAGCCATCCAATGTAATATAAACGGAATACCTAGGGAGAAAGAGCCGAATCATAACTTGTTTTCTTTCTCTCAATCATGTTCTAAGCTTTCTTAGGGTTTAGGTGAAGGTTGTTTAGTATATGTGAGAGGAGATTGTACTTTGTCTTTGTTTCAATGCAATAAAATTATCAAGTTTGCTTATCCTTTGTTATTCCTTGTTCTTGCATTCAAGCTCGGGAGAGAAGTTTGCGAGTAATCCATTTATATAAGCTTGGGAGAGTTAGATTCATGAAAGGGGTAAGTACGGTGTTTCAATCGCGAAATACTAACTCAGCCTAGAGATAGGTTAAGAGTTTCAGCGGCTAAAAGAAGTGTGAGATTGGTTGGTGATTATAATTGGTTCACGCCGGGAGGTATCATCAAGGACTAGTCATCAACAACACTCTGACTTAGGGATAAGTGGAGTCATTGAAGGAAACTTTGCCGAACTTTGGTAAAAGTCTACCCACGAGCGAGGGATTGCCGCGGCGGACAGTATCGTCGCTGCCAAGGCAGTAAACTGCAGTGCTGCCGAGGCAGTGATATACGATTGCATTGAGCAGAGACAAGTCAATCAAATCCATAATACAATGCAACTGGATCCTGACCCATCTCTCTTTAATATTCAATCTCTTTACTTTGCTTAGTTATTTTAGTTTAATTAAACCAAACTCAATCACTTGTGTTTTATTTTACTTCTTTCTACAGAACAAGAAGACGAAGAAGACATATTAAGTCTACCAGTCCCTGTGGAGACGATAATCCGATAAATGCTTATCACTTATTACTTTCGATGTGTCCACTAGCACTAAACGCGCACTTTTGACACGCGACACCTAGGCTCAGTTAGCATTTCGCGATTGAAACATCGTACTTATCCCTTTCTTGAATCTAACTCTCCCGAATCTAGATAAATGGATTACTCACAAACTTCTCTCCCGAGCTTGAATGCAAGAAGAAAGAATGGCAAAGGATATGCAAACCTTGATAGTTTTATTGCATTGAAACAAAGAACAAAGTACAATCTCCTCTCACAAATACTTAACAACCTTCACCTACACCCTAAGAAAGCTTAGAACATAATTTGAGAGAAAGAAAACAATGTGTCTTAGGGTAAACTCTCTATGAATCGTATCTCTTAATACATTGGACGGCTAGGTCTTATATAGGCTTGGCGTAGGGAAAACCTTTCCTAAGTAGAATATAACTTGGAGTAGGGAACAAGTCATGTACGTAAATAAAATATTTCCAAGTTTATTTCAACTAAGAGGCTTTCCCGCGTGGCCTTGTCTTGGGCTTTTACTCATGCTAACCAGCTTCGATCCATGTGCTTCATGTCCAGAAACATCCCTTGGATTTTTCTTTTTCGATCGCCTACAATATTGCTTCCTGGCTCTCAGCTGCTGCCTCGACATCAAGTCCTGCCTCGGCCATGTTGCTGCCACGGCACTTGTTTCTCCTGCACAGATATAAAAATGTAGTAAAACTTGCCTTTTATGTAAATATTATCTTTATAAGCATAACTTCTAAATATATCACATTAAGTACATGCATTGGTCTGAGTGGGTGTAAATTTAGTGATTAATTCCCATAAAAGGTGTAAAAAGTGATAGTGAGTTTTAAAATTATGTTTTAAATTGCATGTATGAAGCTTTTGGATCTTGCCCGAATGTAAGTTATTTAAGTTTTAATATTATATTTTAAATTGCATGTATGAAGTTTTTGGAATATGCCACTGAGACGTGAGACGCGTGCTAGTGCAAATATGATCACTGAGGGTCAGGCTGATGGTGAGGCGACTGCTAGGGAGGATCCGCTTCCTCCTCCTCCATCCGTGGGTGTGCCTCCGGTTCCTCTGGGAGGTCAGTTTAGAGAGTTTGCACCGCTTATACAGGCTATGGCGAGTGCGTTTTAGGCTGTCGTGGCTGGAGTGCATATCGCGGCTCCTGCTCCTACTGTGGTGGTTACCCAGGTCTACCTTTAGAGCGTCTCTGTAGTTTGGGCGGTGTGGAGTTCCGTGGATCAGATCCGAGCTCAGCTGAGGAGTGGTCGGCTAGTACAGAGAGGATTTTGGATCAGATGGAGTGTCAGGACACTAGGAGGTTGGGGTGTGTGGTTTCTCTGCTTTAGGGAGATGCTTATCGTTGGTGGATCACCATGAAAGCTGGTGTAGATGCTGCTAACCTGACTTGGGAGTACTTTCAGACCGCTTTTGTGCGGAAATTTTTGGGGCCACAATATGAGGATGCAAGGAAGAGGGAGTTTATGTCATTGGTGCAAGGTGCTATGACAGTGGCTAAGTATGAGATACAGTTCATTAGGTTGAGCCACTATGCTCCCGAGTTAGTTCCCACTGACTGGAAGAGGTGTGATAGGTTCCGATATGGGTTGGATCCCGAGATTAAGACATACCTGTTAGCCGCTGAGTATACCGAGTTTGATGTGCTAGTTAATAGGGCCAAGGATATCGAGGAGTCTCTAAGGGAGGCTAGGAAGTCTTCCGATGTTGGTAAGAGGCCTGTTGAGGCTAGTGCACAAGGTAATAAGAGTAAGAGGTTTCGAGACAACCGGTACAGAGCTGACCGACGCCGAGGTGACTTTAGACGCGATGGTCATGCTCAGCACTATGGTAGAGGTGGTGCTGATGCTCCAGTCTATAACTTGTGTTCTAGGCGCCATCCAGGATAGTGCTGGTGGGCCACTGGTGCGTGTATGGGATACGGATCGAAGGACCATATGAGGCGTGATTGCCCAAGGTTTGCTGGTGAGTCGGGTGATCGTGTTGAGGCCGTTGTGATGCCTGGTAGAGGACGTGGTCGTGGTCGAGGTCCTTTCTAGAGGCAGGGGGTGGATGGAAGCTCTATGCTCAGCGTGGGACTCGTAATGCCAAAGATGTGGTTGCAGGTACCTTTTCTTTGCAAAATGTACCGTTGTTCTCTTTGATAGATTCGGGATCTACGCATTCTTATGTTTTGAGTGAACATGCATATTTGTTGGATATCCCAGCTGAGGTTTTAGACGTAGGTGTTGTGGTTACCAGTTCTTTGGGTGAAACAATTACAGTAAGGAGGTTGTATAAAAGGTGTCCGTTGGAGGTTTCAAGGACATGTCTTCGAGGTCGAATTGATAGAGTTTCCGTTTCATGGTTTTGATCTTATCTTAGGTGTTGATTGGTTGACGGAGCACCGACCGGTGGTGGACTTTGAGAAAAAGAAGATTACCTTGAGGTTGATGGATGGTAGTGAGGTTGTGGTGAAGAGTGAGTATATCGGATTCTTGTCCAATGTGGTTTCGGCTTTACAAGCGGAAAAGATGTTGCAGCATGGAGGTATGGCATATCTAGCCTAGTGATGAATCCGGGTATAGGATATGTTCGAGTGCAGGACATTCGAACAGTGCGCGATTTTTCGGAAGTTTTTCCTGAGGAGTTGCAAGGATTACCTCCCGATCGTGATGTGGAGTTTAGTATCGAGACTTATGCTGGTACTAATCCGGTGTCCATTGCTCCGTATCGCATGGCACCTAAGGAGTTGCAAGATACAGTTGCAAGAGTTGCTTGACAGAGGTTTCATTCGACCGAGCGTATCACCTTGGGGTGCACCGGTGTTGTTTGTGAAAAAGAAGGATGGCACTATAAGGATGTGCATTGATTATCGGCAATTGAATAAGTTGACCGTGAAGAATAAGTATCCTTTGCCGAGGATTGACGATATGTTTGATCAATTTCGAAGAGCAAGTATGTTCTCTGTCGCGTATCAAAAGTGCGCGTTTAGTGCAAGTGGACACATCGCAAGTAATAAGTGATAAGTATTTTATCGAGTTATCGTCTCCTCAGGGACCGGTATACTTAATATGCTTTCTTCACCTTCTTATTTTGTAGAAAAATAAAAACACAAGTGAGTTGATTTGATTTATCTAAACTAAAGTAACTAAATAAAAGATAAAAGGTTGAAATAGTAGAGAGAGATGGGCTAGGATCCAGTTGCGTCGTATTGTGGAATTGATTGATTTGTCTCTTTCCAATGTAATCGTATATCACTGCCTCGGCAGCACTGCAGTTTACTGCCTCGACAGCGACAATACTGTCTGTCGCGGCAATCCCTTGCTCGTGGGCAGACTTTACCAACGTTCAGCAAAGTGTCCTTGGATGACTCCGCTTATCCCTAAGTCAGAGTGTTGTTGATGACTAGTCCTTGATGATACCTCCTGGCGTGAACCAATTATACTCACCAACCAATCTCACACTTCTTTTAGACGCTGAAACTCTTAACCTATCCCTAGGCCGAGTTAGTATTTCGCAATTGAAATACCGTACTTACCCCTTTCGTGAATCTAACTCTCCCGAGCTTAGATAAATGGATGATTCACAAAATCCTCTCCCGAGCTCAATTGTGAAAACAAGGAATAACAAAGGATAAGCAAACCTTGATAACTTTATTGCATTGAATCGAAGACAAAGTACAACCTCCTCTCACAAATACTCGACAATCTTCACCTAATCCCTAAGAAGGTTTAGAACATAGTGGAGAGGAAAGAAACAAGAATAGAAATCGGCTCTCTCCCTAGGTATTCCGTATATTGTACATTGGGCGGCTAGGTCTTTATATAGGCTAGACCTAGGGCAAACCTTTCCTAAGTAGAATACAACTTGGAGTAGGGAACAAGTCAAGTACATAATTAAATATATTTTCAAGTTTATATTCGGCTAAGGGGCTTTCCCGCGTGGTCTTCCTTTGGGCTTTTCCTTGTGCTAGCCAGCTCCGATTCATGGGCTTCAAGTCCAGACACGTTCCTTGGATTTTTGTCTTTTCATCGCCTATAGTCTTGCTTCCTGTCTTTCTGCTGCTGCCTCGGCATCAGGTCCTGCCTCGGCCTTGTTCCTGCCGCGGCATTGGTTCTCCTGCACAGATATGAAAATGCAGTAAAACGTGCCTTTTTCTGTAAATATTATCTATATGAGTATAACTTCTAAATATATCACATTAAGCACATGCATTGGTCCGAGTAGGTGTATATTTGATGATTAATGCCCATAAAAGGAGTAAAAAGTGATAGTGTGTTGAGCACTTATCACACCCCCAAACTCGAACTATTGCTTGTCCTCAAGCAATGCAAACCATCAATTTGCCAAACTATACTCTCTCTTGGTCTTACATGTCCATCTATTCTACTCACCATAACTAGGCCTATTCTTAAGCCTTAGCCATTCGGTTACCCAAGGGTTTACCTAGAAACAAACTATAAGAATTTTGCGGGTGTGCATTTTTGTGGACAAGTTGATTAAAGGCTTTCTTAGATAAACTCTAAGTTAAAGACAAATAGACATTGGTTAAGTGTTCTCTTCTTTTTCAAACCCCAAATCTTGAGCCGGTTTCGGGCACCTCAAAGACTTGTGTTTTTCTTTTCACTAAATTTCTTCTTTCTTTTTGATATTTCTTAAAACATACTAGAGCCAATTTCGGGCACCTCTAGCATGAAGAAGAGACTTTCTAGAGCCGGTGGTAGGCACCTCTAGTTACTTTCCAAAAATCTAAGTCTTTATCACCTAAGTTCATTAAAAGAATTTCTATAATCCAACAAGTCCCAAAAATGATTAAAGTTCTTCCTATAGTAAGCTTCTAAGTTTTCATCCTTAAGCATCCTAATGTTAAGCCCTCTTAACAGAACCTAAAACATGGTAAGGAGATTTCTATAGCCTTAAAGAATAAACTAAGGCAATACTGATGATAAGAAGTGCAAAAGTGTAAACAATAGATTCAAGTAAGGCGGGGAGCATAAAAATTTTAAAAAAATCATTGGAATACTCCCTTTTTGGCAAGGCCGCGGCAGTAGTTGCTGCCTTGGCAATGAATCTGCACCCCCAAACTCAAACCAAGCATTGTCCTCAATACTTTATATTTGAAGAAGTACGCCGCAAAACAAAATATGAATATAAAAAGCAGCAAATAAAAACAGTAGAAGCAATTAATATTGAGTGAAGGACAAAGAAATTTAAAGCGACTCCGAAGAGCTGCTTGTAACAATTTTCCTCCGTGGCCTTGATGCCAAATGCTTTGTCCTTGGTGAAGGCGATTGTTGTGTCTTTACTTGCCGGGGCGGTTGGACTCGAGTGGGTGGTGTCCTTTGCATCGGGGCTTCTACCTACTCTCCTTCTTCTACATCAGCCATCTCTTCGGTTAGCATCACGTCTGTTCCTCCTCCCATTACTGTGGCTCCTCCGGTGTGGTGTGTACTTGGTCCAGCGGCGGTGGAGCTTTGGTGCACATAAGCATCTATCTCGGCCGATAGACTGCCGATGATGATTGGTGATCGGGGTAGAGTGCTGAAAGCGGCCCTCCGCTTGGATGGCCTTCTGCTGACAGACGAGGCCGCGACAGAATCCGCTGCCCTAGATGGGCCGGCATCCTGGTATTGGGGCTGAGGGTCCGCATGGAAGAACGGCCTTGGTCCTCCCGGGGCTGGTGTAGTCTCGGTGTAAGGTGCGGCTGTGACGAACATGTTGCTTGGAAACTCCGGAAATTGTGCTCCTTGGTCCGGGAAGGCGTGCAGCATCATCTGGGCTAAGCTGCCATTGAAGTCCCTTTGGTACTCCATGTACCGTTGTTGTCTAAGGTCCATTGCTGCCATCTGTTGCAAGATCTCTTGGTACGGGTCTACTGCGGCAGAGGTGTGGGCAGTACCAGGCATGTCTGCAGTGTACTGGGCCCCGGCAGCAGTATCGGCAGTGAACTGCTGCGGCGTTGCTTGGACAGGCTCTGCTTGCGTGATTTGCATGACTTAGTGGCAGAAGTCCCTGGTCCATCCTCGTCGTGGGGGCGTGTATTCGTCCGTTTCTTCAATGGGTACACCTGCAGAAACACATAAACCCGTAATCAAGAAAGGGAAATACAATGGTCCCCTATCTTTCTTACCGCACTCGTGAATTTCCCGTAGGATGATTTCTCCAACATTGATGGTCCTCTTGTTGATGATGGATTCGATAAGCACCAATCTCTTGCGATCCACCGTGCTATTGTGTGATGTTGGGATGAGGCGTCGTTTGACGAAGGTATTCCACATCTTGGCCTCCGGCTTTAGGCTTTGTCTTGTTACGGATCCTCTATGGGTACCGGTTTCCCATGGGGTGTTCCCGTAACAAAGATCATCTTTAATGAGTTCATAGTCCTCGCCAGTGATATCTTCCAAGAACTCGGCGTGGATATCACTGTCTGGGGTGAGGCCGTAGAAATTATTGATCGTCTAGGCATCGAGCTGGACTGGCCTGCCACGACAGTGAACGAATAGGGAGTCTTTGCTGGGCCCATGGGCGTAGAACTCCCGCACGATCGTGGCGTTTGCCTGGGCCGATTGTAGACAGAAAATTTCCCAATTCTGGTACTTAATTTTGTCATAGAGGTAGTGTTCAATGCCTTAGTTCTCTTCGTCCGCATGCTGGAAACCTTGCTCTTCCCAAAGTTGCCTAGTGATGATAGAGAGATGTGAATTCTTGGAGGTTTTCTTGAAGAGAATCTGGAAATTTTACGAGAATTAGTAGGCAGAGAGTAATGTGAGAGAGAGATTGTTATGAATACTAAAGAAAACAAGAAAGTAAGAGTGAATAGTTCAAGAGGAAGGAGTTTCTTATATAGGCCTCGGCCTTGTGACCGTTGAAACCAGTAGTCGTTTGTAACCGTTTCCTTTTTCTACCGCGGCAGGAATCTCGGCAGACTAGCCGTTACACTGTTCTGCCCGTTGGAACTACTGCGGCCCTGACACTGTTTTATTGCCTCGGCAGAGTTCCTGCTGTGAACTATTTCTCCTTTATTCTTGCTTATTAACCTAAGAAAATAAAACACACGGAAAGAGAAAATACTTAAAGCAAAAATAATTAGAAAAATAAAAATAAACTACTAACCCTAATATAATAATAAAGAAAAGGGGAGAGGTCATGTTATTGGTGGAGAGCATGCAAATGCATCTCCCAAAATTATTTTCTCCCTTAGGCCCAAATTATGAATCGGTTGTGGGCCACTCCTCTTTGCTGTGTGTCCATCCACCTTGGGCTTAATATTCTTGCCGAATATTCTGCCGAGCAGACTGCCCAGGCAGGATATCTTATTATCTACTGTGTGGATGGCCTTGCATTCCTCTGGATCATCATACTTCTTTAAGTTGTGGAATGCGTTGAGTCTGACTTGTTGGTCATTGACCCGCATTGTCAACTCTCCTTTTTCCACGTCAATTAGAGTGCGTCCAGTTGCAAGGAAAGGTCTCCCAAGGATGATCGGTGCATTCTCATCTGCTTCACAATCAAGGACAAGGAAGTCGGCAGGAAAAATAAACTTGTCAACTCTTACCAGTATGTCCTCGATTTTGCCTTCAGGTTGCAATAGGATCGATCCGCTAGTTGGAGCATCACTGTTGTAGGCTTCGGCCTTCCAATTTCCATCTTTTGAAAGACGGATTTAGGCATGAGGTTTATGCTGGCTCCAAGGTCGCATAGGGCCTTACCTTCATAACTCTTACCTATCGCACAAGGTATAGTAAAGCAACCAGGATCTTTTAACTTTGGTGGCATGCGGTTATGCAGCATTGCCATGCATCCCTCGGTAGCAGCCACTGTCTCAAACTCACCTATTCGTTTTCTCTTTGACACCATGTCCTTTAGGAACTTGGCATAGTTCGACATTTGTTCAATAGCTTCAACGAAAGGTATGTTGATGTGCACTTGCTTCAAGATGTCGAGGAATTTCTTGAATTGCTGGTCCTGTTTTTGCTTTTTCAACCTTTGTGGAAAAGGTGGTGGTGGTATCATCTCATCTAGGGTTTCTTTAGTTTGAAATTTTATACCTGGCACCACTAGAGTTGTTGCTGCCGCGGCAGGCTGCTCAGGAGCTGCAGTGCTCTCTGCCGGGGCAGTGTGGTCATATTCAGTTTGCTCGGCCTCTTCTTTTGCTTGATCTGCTGATTGAATTTGGCTCTCTGGGATCTTTTCCTTCAATTGTAGACCACTCCTAGTAGTGATTGCCTTGCACTGTTCATGGCTCATTACCTTAGCAACTTCAGTATTGCTAGGTAGGCCTCCTTGTGGTCTAGTGTTTATGCATTGAGCAAACAGCCCAACCTGAGTTTCTAGCGTTTTTATGGTCGCTTCTTGATTTTGCAGCCTCATCTCAGTTCTATTCATGAAGGCATCTGTCCTCTTGATGAAATTGCTATTTTCTGCCATGTATGACTCAGTTTTCATCATGAAGGCCTTTAGCGTGTTTTCCAATGAACTTACCAATTGCTGCTGCATCTGCGACGGCGACATCGGCTGCTGGGCTTGCTGCTGCGGCATCGGTTGCTGAAATCCCGAAGATTGGGTGATTGGATTTAAGGCATTGTTTGGGTTACTCCATGATAAGTTTGGATGCCTCTTCCATGAGGGGTTGTATGTGTTGGACATCACATTGTTACGGTTGTAGTTCCCAACATACATACCAGTTTCTTGATTCATGCAATCAGAGGAATTGTGGTTACCTCCACATAAGTCACAATATGAATCCATTACCTTGACCTCACGGGTATTTTGCTGTAGCTGTAGGTTTTGTACCATCTTGATAAGAGAGGCCAATTGTGCTACCACTGAGCTTGATGTGTCTAATTCATTTACCGTGGCTTGGCGTCTTACTCCTCCTCGCCTAGATGTAGGAAACTGAAAGTCATTCTTTGCGAGTTTATTTAATATTTCAATAGCTTCCTCAGGTGCTTTATCCATGAGTGTTCCGTTTGCCGAGGCATCTAACATCATCCTTGTCGGGGCATTCGTGGCATTGTCAAACATTTTCACTTGTGTCCATAGGGGAAATCCATGCAAAGGACACTTGTGCAATAGCTCTCTGTAGCGTTCCCATGCCTCGTACATTGATTCGTCTTCTGCTTGTCGAAAAGAAGTAATTTCATTACGGATCCTATCATATAGATTAGTAGGATTAAAACGAGTAATGAAATCACCGCAAAGTTCACTCCAAGATCCAATAGATCCTGCTGGAATGCTATTTAACCAAGCTTTCGCCCTATCCCTCAGTGAATAGGGGAATAGCTTTAATCGCAAGACATCTTCATGGACTCCTTGGATTTTGAAAGAGTTGCAGATTTCCATGAAGGACTTGAGGTGTTGTCTTGCGTCTTCAGTTGCAGACCCACTAAATTGTCCAATTGTATTTAACATATTGAACATAACGGGTTTGAGTTCAAAATGGGCTGCTTCAATCTCCGGTGTAACGACTCCTGGGTTTAATCCGTTTAAGTCTTCTTCCAGGAAGTCCCTGACAATGAGCTGCCGCGGCCCAGGTGGCGGCGGAATTCCTCCATTGCCGGTAGGTAAATTTTGAATTGCCGGGTGTTCAGCCATGGCTCCTTGGATCTGTCTCCTCAACCTTTGCCTTGTTCTTTCGATCTCTGGATCTAACTCGTACAAGGGGTTGGTTGGATTGGCCCTGGTCATACACCAAAACAAAAAAGAGTAAAATAAAAATAAAAATAAACAAGAAAATAAAGAAAACAAAATTTAGTTGCCAGTCCCCGGCAACGGTGCCAAAAACTTGTCGCGTATCAAAAGTGCACGTTTAGTGCAAGTGGACACATCGCAAGTAATAAGTGATAAGTATTTTATCGAGTTATCGTTTCCTCAGGGAACGGTATACTTAATATGCTTTCTTCACCTTCTTGTTCTGTAGAAAACTGAAAACACAAGTGAGTTGATTTGATTTATCTAAACTAAAATAACTAAATAAAAGATAAAAGGTTGAAATAGTAGAGAGAGATGGGCTAGGATCCAGTTGCGTCGTATTGTGGAATTGATTGACTTGTCTCTGTCCAATGCAATCATATATCACTGCCTCGGCAGCACTGCAGTTTACTGCCTCGACAGCGACAATACTGTCTGCCGCGGCAATCCCTTGCTCGTGGGTAGACTTTACCAAAGTTCGACAAAGTGTCCTTGGATGACTCCGCTTATCCCTAAGTTAGAGTGTTGTTGAGGACTAGTCCTTGATGATACCCCCCGACGTGAACCAATTATACTCACCAACCAAACTCACACTTCTTTTAGCCGCTGAAACTCTTCACCTATCCCTAGGCCGAGTTAGTATTTCGCGATTGAAACACCGTACTTACCCCTTTCGTGAATCTAACTCTCCCAAGCTTAGATAAATGGATGATTCACAATATCCTCTCCCAAGCTCAATTGTGAAAACAAGGAATAACAAAGGATAAGCAAATGTTGATAATCTTTATTGCATTGAATCGAAGACAAAGTACAACCTCCTCTCACAAATACTCGACAACTTTCACCTAATCCCTAACAAGGTTTAGAACATAGTGGAGAGGAAAGAAACAAGAATAGAAATCGGCTATCTCCCTAGGTATTCCGTATATTGTACATTGGGTGGCTAGGTCTTTATATAGGCTAGACCTAGGGCAAACCTTTCCTAAGTAGAATACAACTTGGAGTAGGGAACAAGTCAAGTACATAATTAAATATATTTCCAAGTTTATATTCGGATAAGGGGCTTTCCCGCGTGGTCTTCCTTTGGGCTTTTCCTTGTGCTAGCCAGCTCCGATTCATGGGCTTCAAGTCCAGACACGTTCCTTGGATTTTTGTCTTTCCATCCCCTATAGTCTTGCTTCCTGTCTTTCTGCTGCTGCCTCGGCATCAGGTCCTGCCTCAGCCTTGTTCCTGCCGCGGCACTGGTTCTCCTGCACAGATATGAAAATGCAGTAAAACGTGCCTTTTTTTGTAAATATTATCTATATGAGTATAACTTCTAAATATATCACATTAAGCACATGCATTGGTCCGAGTGGGTGTATATTTGATGATTAATGCCCATAAAATGAGTAAAAAGTGATAGTGTGTTGAGCACTGATCATTCTCGAAAATTAATTTGAGATCGGGGTATTATCAGTTGAAGGTGAAAGAGGAGGATGTGTTGAAAACAGCTTTTCGGACAAGGTATGGACATTATGAGTTTTTAGTCATGCCGTTTGGGTTGAAAAATGCCCCTGCTACTTTTATGGATATGATGAACCGAGTGTTTCATGAGTACTTGGACCAGTTTGTAGTAGTATTCATAGATGATATGCTTGTGTATTCACGTACCGGGGAAGATCATGATCGGTATTTGCGGATAGTGTTGCAAGCATTGAAGGAGAATCAGTTGTATTTTAAGTTAAGTAAGTGTGAGTTTTGGTTAAAGGAAGTGGTGTTTCTTGGTCATGTGGTGTCAGAAAAGGGTATTAGTGTTGATCTGAAAAAGATAGAGGTTGTTATGGGTTGCAAGCAACCAAAGTCGGTGTCGTACGTTCGTAGTTTTCTGGGTTTGGCGGGTTATTATCGTAGGTTTGTTGAGGGTTTTTCGAGCATTGCTGCTTCTATGACCAAGCTTTTGCAAAAGAAGGCCTTTTGAGTGGAAAGAAAGTCAACAAAAGAGTTTTGAGAAGTTAAAAGAGGTGTTGACTAATGATCCGGTGTTGGTGCAACCCGAGTCCGGTAAGGATTTTGTCGTTTATAGTGATGCATCATATGTTGGTCTTGGGTGTTTTCTGATGCAAGAAGGGAAGGTTGTGGCTTATGCTTCTAGATAGTTAAGGGTGCATGAAAAAAATTATCCGACGCATGATTTGGAGCTTGTTGTGGTTGTGTTTGCTTTGAAGATATGGAGACATTATTTGTATGGTGAGAAGTGTACTATATACACGGATCACAAGAGTTTGAAGTATCTCATGTCGCAAAAGGATCTAAACGTTAGGCAACGACGATGGATGGAGTTGCTTAAGGATTATGATTTGTCTATTGAGTATCATCCGAGAAAAGCTAATGTGGTAGCTGATGCTTTGAGCCGTAAGGCGGCGGTTGAGTTGAGGGCGATGTTTTCCAAGTTGAGTATTTCAGGGGAAGGTGGTTTAGTGGCGGAGTTGCAACTAAAACCTGTTTTGGTTGAGATGATAAAGGTGAAATAGTTAGAGGACGAGGCTTTGGTGCCTTTTGTGGAGGATATTGCTGAAGCTAGACCGACCGAATATCATTTTGACGATGATGAGGTGTTGTGTTTTAGAGGGCGGATTGTGGTGCCGGATGATGTTGAGTTAAGGCAAGCTATCTTCACTGAGGCTCACACTAGTCCGTTTGCTATGCATCCGGGTAGTGTGAAGATGTATAGGGATCTCAATAGTGTGTACTTTTGGGTTGGTTTGAAGAAGGATGTGACGGAGTTTGTTTCCCGATGTATGGTGTGTCAGCGGGTGAAAGTTGAACATCAGTTCCCTGCAGGCTTGTTGCAACCAGTTCAAGTGCCAGAATAGAAGTGGGAGAGAGTGACTGTGGATTTTATGACGGGGTTACCCTTGAAGCCGTCCAAAAAGGATTCTATATGGGTGATTGTTGACAGGTTTACGAAGTGTGCACATTTTCTTGCCGTGCATACGACGTATTATATGGATAAGTTAGCGGGGTTGTATCTTTCTGAGGTGGTGAAGTTGCATGGTGTGCCTAAGTCGATCATATCGGATAGAGATCCGCGTTTTACTTCTAATTTTTGGAAGGGTTTGTAAGTTGCTTTGGGTACGAGGCTTAGCTTTAGTACAACTTATCATCCATAGACGGATGGTCAGTCTGAACGTGTTATCCAGACTTTGGAGGATATGTTGAGATGTTGCATCATTGAGTTTCAAGGTTCTTGGGAGAAGAAGAAGTTGCCTTTGGTGGAGTTTGCTTACAATAATAGTTATCAGGCAAGTATACAGATGGCACCGTTTGAAGCTTTATATGGGCGTAGGTGTCGTACACCTTTGTGTTGGAAGGAGGTTGGACAGAGGTATGTTTCTTTACCGCAAGTGTTGAAAGATAAGGATGAGAAAGTTAAGCTTATTTGTGCTAAGCTCAAGGAGGCTTCAGATAGACAGAAGTCTTATGCCGATTTGAAGCGTATGGAGATAAGATAGAGTATGATGTCGGGGACAAAGTGTTTCTAAAAGTTTCGCCATGGAAGAAAGTGATGAGATTTAGACGTAAGGGTAAGTTGAGTCCTCGTTTCATTGGGCCGTATGAGGTGTTGGAGCGTTTTGGTCTTGTTGCTTATCGGTTGAGGTTGCCGGAAGAGTTGAGTAGGATGCATGATGTTTTTCATCTATCGATGCTTCGTAGGTATAGATCAGATCCCTCTCATGTTGTTCCGGTTGAGGAGATTGAGTTAAGAGCGGATATGAGTTATGAGGAAGAACCGGTGAAAATTTTAGATGTGGATACAAAGGTTCTTCGAGGAAAGACCATAGATTTGGTTAAAGTACTTTGAAGACACCGAGGTGTTGAAGAGGCAACTTGGGAGACAAGGAAGAATATGGAAGAGCAGTTTCCTCACTTGTTTGCTTCAGGTAAGAATTTCGAGGACGAAATTTTCTTAAGAGGGGGAGAGTTATAACATCCCGGTTTTGGGGTTAATAGCTTGAGTGTTAGTTGGGGAAATTCGATTCGGGTCGAATCGGATTCCTAGGGTTCGTTATTCCGGGAAAAATTAAAATAGTAATATTTTAATCGGATAAGTAATAATTTTGTGAAATGGTTCTTAAATACTAAAATGGTGTTTTAAAGTTAAAGGAATATTATTTGAACTTTAATTTGATTTTTAATTAAGTATAATTATGCACTAGTGACTAAATTATAATTTTTGGAAAAGTTTAGGGATCTAATTGGTGATTTTCGGAAATAAGGATTTTTAGTGACTAAATTGGAAAGCAAGTCATACTTAGAATCCTTAGAGGGCCATAAACCCAATTTATTTTTAATTAATGATTTATCCACCAAAATTGTTTTTAAATGGTTTTATTTTAGATGATCATTTTATTTTCTTTTGTAACTTCTCATTTTCTCATCTTTTCTCTCAAAATTTTCTCTCCATTTTTTCTCCATCTTCTTCTTCAAATTTCTTCAATTACTTGCTGATTTCTTCATAATTTTCTATAAGATTTACTTCATTTTACTCATCCTTTCATTCTCTACAAAACCTACTCATCAATTTTTGCAAAATCAACATCATTTTCAAGGAAATCAAGGAAGGTTTTCTCATCTTTTTGGTGGAGCAAATCTCTAAGGTAAAATTCTGATTTCTAATCTTTTTCTAAGGTTCTTTATTGAAGTTCCCAAGTATTGGCTTGCTAGTTAACAATTGATATTTAATTTTGTGTTTTTAATTTAAGATTTATGAGTTTTGTGAAGGTTTTTGTGAAATCTTTTGAGATCTCAATTGATGCTGGATTTAGGTTGATTTAATTATGATATTAGGTCAATTAAATGATTGATTGAGTCTTTTAATGAGTTAATATCAAATTAATCTTGGAATAATGCAATCGGTGGTGTTTTAAGGTGGTTTTCGGTTGTTTTAGGGGTTGTTTTAGGTGTTCTTATGTTGCTGGAGGTATAAGGATGGTTTGGAAGTGCTTTTGGTTCATATTTGAAGTGGATTAGATGTTATATTCATTAGGTTTTGGGCTAATGTTGTTTCGGATGCGTTTCGGCTAGGTTTCGATCTTTTCGGCTAGGTTTTCGATGGTTTTGTGAAGGTTTATTATGGCTGCTGTTATGAGCATGTTGTGATGTGAATATGCTCTGTTTTTAATGTTTTAGAGGTAGTGCAAGAAGGTGCATAAGTGGCTGGTGCGTTGGCGTTGCCGTCGGAGCATCGGCGAGGGCTCGTTTCGCTTGTCGGTGAGTGGTTTTCGGTTTAAAGTGAATCGCATTGGTTCGGTTCTATTTTGGGGACTATGGAATAGTGTGAAAACTTTCCATAGTTCAAGAGTAAGTGTTTTAAATGGTGTTGATGCATTACCTTGAGTTTCGGCTATTTTCGGTGATGACATATATGTGAACAATGATTCAATATGATTTTGGAATTGCATATATTTGATTTTAAAATGATGCATGCATGTGTTAATTGCTGAAAATGCATAGTTTATTAAGGTATTCATGGCTTATGTAAGCATGAAAAAGAATTTGGAATATGATGAGGTTATTTTCCCTATGTTGATAAAGCCGTTGAGCATGATTTTAGTTCACATGATGAACATTTAATAAGTGCATTATGAGCAGCAAGTTAACATGCATGATTGGAATTGATATTGGCTTAGTGACACTAACCTTAGATTCGAATACAAATGACATGTCATTAGGATTGAGTGCACTATAAAAATAATGAGAATAATGATGATGCCTACACTTAAACAAGGGTGACTTTGTGTCCGATCGTGCGTGTAGAGCTTGCCTATATGTAAACAAGGGTGACTTTGTGTCCGACCGTGCATATAGTTGACCCATGCGTAAACAAGGGTGACTTTGAGTCCGACCGTGCATAGTGGGGGTAACATATATACAAGGGTGACTATGTGTCCGACCGATGCATGTTGAGACCAAGTGTCTCCAATTATGGAAAAAGGAATCCGTGTATTCGGTGAACTAAAAGTTCATATTAAGTGATCACTAGAAAGCCAATATGCATACATGAAATGAAACAATATACTTGTGCAAGACACATGAAATGATTTGACAATGTTGATAAGCATGATTTGGTTTTACATATTTCAAATAAGCATGAAGGATGCAAGTATGACTTTATAAATGATTTTTGATCTTGTTTAGAGCTTCCTTACTAAGCATGTTTGCTTAAGCTCTCTTGTCGCGTGTCAAAAGTGCGCGTTTAGTACAAGTGGACACATCGCAAGTAATAAGTGATAAGTATTTTATCGAGTTATCGTCTCCTCAGGGACCGGTATACTTAATATGCTTTCTTCACCTTCTTGTTTTGTAGAAAGATAAAAACACAAATGAGTTGATTGGATTGGCCCTGGTGGCAGCAGTAAACCTCCATTACCGGCAGGTAAGTTTTGTCCTGCTGGGTGATCTACCATGGCTTCTTTGATTTGTCTCCTCAACCTTAGCCTTGTTCGTTCGACCTCTGAATCTAATTCGTATAAGGGGTTGGTTGGGTTGGCCCTGGTCATACAACAAGAAAAACAAGAGTAAAATAAAAATAAAAATAAACAAGAAAATAAAGAAAACAAAATTTAGTTGCCAGTCCCCGGCAACGGCACCAAAAACTTGTCGCGTGTCAAAAGTGCGCGTTTAGTGCAAGTGGACACATCGAAAGTAATAAGTGATAAGCATTTATCGGATTATCGTCTCCACAGGGACTGGTATACTTAATATGTCTTCATCGTCTTCTTGTTCTGTAGAAAGAAGTAAAATAAAACACAAGTGATTGAGTTTGGTTTAATTAAACTAAAATAACTAAGCAAAGTAAAGAGATTGAATATTACAGAGAGATGGGTCAGGATCCAGTTGCGTCGTATTGTGGAATTGATTGACTTGTCTCTGTCCAATGCAATTGTATATCACTGCCTCGGTAGCACAGTAGTTTACTGCCTGGGCAGCGACAATACTGTCTGCCGCGGCAATCTCTTGCTCGTGGGCAGACTTTACCAAAGTTCGGCAAAGTGTCCTTGGGTGACTCCGCTTATCCCTAAGTCAGAGTGCTGTTGATGACTAGTCCTTGATGATACCTCCCGGCGTGAACCAATTATACTCACCAACCAATCTCACACTTCTTTTAGCCGCTGAAACTCTTAACCTATCCCTAGGCCGAGTTAGTATTTCGCGATTGAAACACCGTACTTACCCCTTTTGTGAATCTAACTCTCCCGAGCTTAGATAAATGGATGATTCACAATATCCTCTCCCGAGCTCAATTGTGAAAACAAAGAATAACAAAGGATAAGTAAACCTTGATAACTTTATTGCATTGAATGAAAGACAAAGTACAATCTCCTCTCACAAATACTCGACAACCTTCACCTAATCCCTAACAAGGTTTAGAACATAGTGGAGAGGAAAGAAAACAAGAGTAGAATTCGGCTCTCTCCCTAGGTATTTTGTATGTTTGTACATTGGGTGGCTAGGTCCTTATATAGGCTACACCTAGGGCAAACTTTTCCTAAGTAGAATACAACTTGGAGTAGGGAACAAGTCAAGTACATAATAATAATATATTTCTAAAGTTTATATTCGGATAAGGGGCTTTCCCGCGTGGTCTTCCTTTGGGCTTTTCCTTGTGCTAGCCAGCTCCGATTCATGGGCTTCAAGTCCAGACACGTTCCTTGGATTTTTGTCTTTCCATCCCCTATAGTCTTGCTTCCTATCTTTCTACTGCTGCCTCGGCATCAGGTCCTGCCTCGGCCTTGTCTCTGCCGCGGCACTGGTTCTCCTGCACAGATATGAAAACGCAGTAAAACGTGCCTTTTTCTATATAGATTATCTATATGAGTAAAACTTCTAAATATATCACATTAAGCACATGCATTGGTCCGAGTGGGTGTATATTTGGTGATTAATGCCCATAAAAGGAGTAAAAAGTGATAGTGTGTTGAGCACTTATCATCTCTCTTTTCATACTTGCAGAAAAATAGTGATATTCGAGGCTACATTCGGAGCAAGGGAAACAAGGGGAGAAAGACCACACATCTTTGGTATGATTTGGCAAATAAACAAGGACACGGCAATATGTAAACCTACCCATATGAGAGTGTGTTTTTACTTTGGTTAATGTTGTAATAAGATCTATATTGCTTTGATTGTTAATTGATGGACTATGGTGTTGTTTTGAATGGTTTGAAGCATGTACATGTATGAATGTTCTTGTTTGTAATCATCACATAGGAAGCATGCCTATAGATAGTTTTGAGGTCCATGTTGTTGGTAATTGTGTGCTTTAAATTGTTCTTTATGCTTAGGAAATTATGCATATATTTAGGGGTGATTAATGGTTATGTTTGAATGGGTGGAATTAACTTAGAATGTTTAAATTTGTCAAATTGCACAGGGGGTATCGATACCCAAGGCTTAATTTGGGTGGTATCAAAGCATGATTCGATGCAATTACCCCACTGGTCATTGTGGTATCGATACCACCTTTGGAGGTATCGATACCCCTGACCTTCGATGTGCAACGAGGCTAGTTCCACGTTAGGGTATCGATACCCAGACCAAAGGTATCGATACCCCTGACCAAAAATAACATTTTAAGTGTTGAAAATTACGTATAGGATCGGGTGTCTTTCCACGATAGAATATAGATGCAATGAATAATATTTAGAGTTGTAATATCACCTAGATGCATGATGTTAACTTAATTTATTAGGGGTTAATTAATGTTGGTTATAGTCCCTATGATTTGTGAACTTTACAATTAGGTCCCTGAACATTGAAACATGAAATTGATGATGCTATACTGCCCCGATTGGTCTAAATTTTATTGTGAGTATGCTATGGATATCTAACTAAACTATGGTAGATTGAATTTTCGGTTTATTGTTAGAATTAAAATTATTTGCGTTTTGTTCCTTATGTGTTTACATGCAAATTGATTGATCAATTGTGAACCGAATGTCTTCACTTTCGTTATGCATGACCTCGATACACATAGGAACTTAATTATGCATCCAGTGAAGAAAAAAATATCGGTTTTCAGGGTTGTTTATTGAATCGGACCTTCGCGGGTTTGGTTCGATATTTCCCGTGTAACCCGTTAGTGTCGGTTACGTCTAGTCCGGGCTAAGGGAGTTACAGAACCCGTGGGAGATCCATCCATTGAGGAGGTGGACGAGGCATCGAGATTCAATGTAGACGAAGCATCGGTGGGTGCATCAAACTTCACGAGTGAAGAAGGATTGATGCGAGTTAGAGTGAATGCGGAAAAGTTGATTGAGGTACATCCCGAACACAATGATTGTGTTTTACAGTTTGATTTGCCTTGTTTGTCGGGTGTAGGCCACAAAAAACCTAACCCTTCAAATGGAGTTGCCAATACTTGGCGAGAGCACAAGCCACCTTTCAGAGTTCTTAGGCGCAAGCGAGGGTTGCCGACGATTCTGAGAGCCCGCTCAGTGTTCAATGTTGTGGCGTCCAAGTCATTTTGCAAGGACCATGTGTGTCCGAATGAGGGTAAATCACAACTGGTAGGAGTTAACACCTACGATCGAGATGCACTTGGAGGGACGGTGACTGATGTCAGATGGCGACGAGTACCGAAGAAAGTTGTCCTTATGGGTGGACAACCGAGCTAGAGTCGAGTCTCTCTATGGGAAGAGCATCCAGCCCGATTCAGAGTTTGGGGCAAGCCGAAGTGACAAGGAATTTCCAGGATCGGTTCTATCTTTGTTCCGAGGTGGCGACGAGGGCGTCGCCATGTTTGGTGGGAGAGAATGTCATGGGCCGCCAGTTCGAGCTCATATCACTTGCGCATATTGTTGCCCAAGAGGTTCTAAGAGAGATTTTGGGCTTAAAGGCACCACCAGACTTAGCCCGATCCATGGAGAATTCTAGAAGATAGCTACTTTGGCCATGAAAACTTGCCATGTATACTAGGATTTGTTTCCTTAGTTAACAGGGAATATTCTTAGGATTGTGCCATTGTGGTTGGTAGGAATTGATCCTAGCCATCGATGTAAATCAGTGGAAACCGTCGGATGTAAGAGAATCAACTATAAATAGAGACCTCCCTAGTCTCATTTGTATCATCTCATCTTTGAGTAATCAAGTGGCATTCACTCTAAAACTCTCTCATTTGTTCTTTGTGTTCTTCACGTTCTTCTTTTCGTTCTTGAGTAGCCTTATTCATAGTTTGCTTTCTACTAGAACAATTCAGCGTTCTTAATGCCTTAGGAAGTTTGATCTTCTAGAGCGAGTTTCCAGGTTGAATTAGTCGTTTGTCTAAGAATATCGACTAAGGCCGCGCGGTTCACCTAGGTCAAGAGTCTAGCCCCGTGACAAAATACTTGTAACATCCCTATTTTGGGTTAGTAGTTTGAGTGTTGGTTTGGGGGAATTCGGTTCGGGTCGAATCGGATTCTTCGGTTCATTAATTCTGGGAAAATTAAAATAACAATAATTTAGTCGGACAAGTCATAATTTTGTGAAAAGGTTTAAAAATATTTAAATGGTTTTTTAAAGTTAAAGGAATATTTTTTAGCCTTAATTTGATTTTTAATTAGGCTTAATTTTGTACTAGTGAAATTGTGAATTTTGGAAAAGTTTAGGGGTCTAATTGGTGATTTTCGGAAATTAAGATTTTTAGTGACTAAATTGGAAAGTAAGCCATACTTAGAATCCTTAGAGGGCCATTAACCCAATTTATTTTTAATTAAAGATTATCCACCAAAATTGTTTTAATTAATTTTAATACAAAACTTATTTCCATTTTCTTTTGTAACTTCCCATTTTCTCATCTTTTCTCTCAAAATTTTCTCTCCATCTTCTTCTCCAAATTTCTTAAATTACTTGCTGATTTCTTCTTCATTTTCAACAAGATTTAATTCATTTTACTCATCCTTTCATTCTCTACAAAACCTACTCATCAATTTTGCAAAATCAACATCCATTTTCAAGGAAATCAAGAGAGGATTTCTCATCTTTTTGGTGGAGTTAATCTCAAAGGTAAAATTCTGATTTTCATCTTTTTCTAAGGTTCTTTATTGAAGTTCCCAAGTATTGTCTTGCTCATCAACAATTGCTATTTAATTTTTGTGTTTTTAATTCAAGATCTATGAATTTATGGAGGTTTTTGGTGAAATCTTTTTGGATCTCAATTAGTGCTGGAATTAGGGTGATTTAATTATGATATTAGGTCAATTAAATGATTGATTGAGTCTTGTAATGATTTAATATCAAATTAATCCCGGAATAATGCAATCAATGGTGTTTTAAGGTGGTTTTCGGTTATTTTAGGGTTGTTTTAGGTGTTCTGCTCTTGCTGGAGGTATAAGGATGGTTTGAAAGTGTTTTTAGTTCATAATTGAGGTGGATTAGATGTTAGATTCATAAGGTTAAGGGCTGATGTTGTTTCGGATAAGTTTTGGCTTAGTTTTCGGTCTTTTCGGCAAGGTTTTTGATAGTTTTGTGGAGGTTTAATCTGGCTTTTGTTTTGAGCATGTTATGATGTGAATATGCTCTGTTTTTAATGTTGTAGAGGAAGTGCAAGAAGGTCCGTAAGTGGCTGGTGCGTTGGTGTTGCCGTCGGAGCGTCAGCGAGGGCTTGTTTCGCTTGTCGGTGAGTGATTTCGGATTAAAAGTGTTTTGCAAAGATTCGGTTCTGTTTTGGGGGCTATGGAATAGTGTGAAAACTTTCCATAGTTCAAGAGTAAGTAAAGTAAATGATTTTCATGCATTATTGTGAGTTTCGGCTATTTTCGGTAACGGCATTTATGATGATGATTTAGAGAGATTTTGGAAATGCATAAGTATGATTTTGAAATGATGCATGCTTGAGTTAATTTCTGAAAATGCATGGTTTATAAAGACATACATGGTTTATGAAAACATGAAAAATGAAGTGGAATATGATGTGTTTATTTGCCTTACATATGATGGTGCCATTGAGCATGACTTTTGGTTCATTTGTTGATCACATTATGCATGCATTATGAGCAGCAAATTAGCATGCATACTTGAAATTGATATTGGCTTAGTGACACTAAATTTAGATTCGAATACAAATGACATGTCATTAGGATTGAGTGCACTATAAATATTATGGAAATAAAGGAAAAATGCCTACATGTAACAAGGGTGACTTTGTGTCCAACCGTGCGTGGTAGAGCTTGATAATGGTGACTTCGTGTCATGTCAATGGTGATTTCGTGTCATGTCAATGGTGACTTCGTGTCATGTCAATGGTGACTTTTTTTCATGACGAGACCAAGGGTCTCTAAAACAATGGATCCGCGTATTCGGTGAACTTAAGGTTCACATTAAGTGATCACTAGAAAGCCAATATATATACATGGAATAATTTGGAACATTGTGCATTATTTATGGAATGAATTGATAATGCCATGCATACTCAAGGAAAGGTTTATGGTATTATGAACATGAACATGATTTGTTAAGCATGCTTGGTTTTAGAAAGGCATTACAAGTTATGGTTTTTAAATATGGTTTTAATTTGATGCATTAATGATTTTGTTTAGAGCTTCCTCACTAAGCATGTTTTGCTTAAGCTCTCCTTTCATCTTTGCAGAAAAATAGAGACATTTGGGGCTGCATTTGGAGCAAGAGGACCAAGGGGAAAAGACCTCACATTTTTGGTATGATTTGGCAAATAAATAGGGGCTCGGCAATGTGTAAACCTATCCCTTATGAGAGTGTGTTTTGCTTTGGTTAATGACTTGTAATAAGACCTTATATTGCCTTGATTGTGGTTTGATGAATTGTGATATTGTTTTGAATGGTTTGAAGCATGTACATGCATGAATATTCTTATTTTTGATCATAACATAGGAAGCATGCCTATAGATAATTTTGGGGTCTTAGATGTTGGTAAATGTGTGCTCAAAATTTTCCTCTATGTTTGGATATCATGCAAGTAGCTTAGGGTGACTAATGGTTGTGTTTAAGTGGATGGAACTCTTTTAAAATGTTCGGCTTTTGTTAATTGCACAGGGGGTATCGATACCTCTGGTGAGGGTATCGATACCCAAGGCTTATTTTGGGGCTAGTACCGAAGCATGGTTCGATGCAATTATGCCACTGGACTCTGGAGTATCGATACTATCCAAGGTGGTATCGATACCACAGGCCTTCGAATGAATTATTTGGCTAGCCATAGTCAAGGTATCGATACCCATGACCAAAAAGGAAGAATTTAAAGTGTTGGAAATTTGTGCTAAGTCGAATATACTTCCGCAATCGAGTATAGATGCAAAGGATAATATTTTGAGATGTAATATCACTGTGATGCATGATGTCAACTTAGTTTCGTATAGGTTAATTTGTGTTTGTTAAAGTCCCTATAAGTTGTGAGCTTTACAACTAGGTCCCTAATCATTGAAACATGAAATTGATGATGCTATAATGATCCGATTGATCTGAATTTTAATGTGCGTGTTCTGTGCATGTTTAATGGAACCCTGGGTAGATTGAAGTTCCGGCTTATTATAGGAATTAAAGTTATTTGCATTTTGGTCCTTATGTTTTATATGCGAGTTGAATGATCAATTGTGAATCGAATGTTCTCATTTTCGTTATGCATGACCTCGACACACATAGGAACTTAATCTAGTTAAGAAAAAAAACATATCGGTTTTCAGGGTTGTTTATCGAATTGGACCTTCGCGGGTTTGGTTTGATATTCCTAGTGTAACCCGTTAGTGTCGGTTCCGTCCAGGCTGGGCTAAGGGGGTTACATTTGGTGGTATCAAAGCCAGGTTTGCTAAAGTGTGTGATTGAACTTGTTACACATTGCCAATGCCAATATATTTTTAAATGTTTCTCTGGTTTCCCTTGGATCTTGCCCGAAATTAAGTTTATTATGTTTTAGTATCATGATTTAAGTTGCATGTATGAAGTTTTTGGAATATGCCACCGAGATGTGAGACGCGTGCTAGTGCTAATATGATCACCGAGGGTTAGGCTGAGGGTGAGGCGACTGCTAGGGAAGAGCCGCTTCCTCCTCCATCGGTGGGTGTGCCTCCGGTTCCTATGGGAGGTCAGTTTAGAGAGTTTGCACCGCTTATACAAGCTATGGCGGGTGCGTTTCAGGCTGACGTGGCTGGAGTGCATATCCCGGCTCCTACACCTGCTGTTGTGGTTACCCAAGGTCTTTCTTTAGAGCGTCTGCGTAGTTTGGGCGGTGTAGAGTTCCGTGGATCAGACCCGAGCTTGGTTGACGAGTGGTTGTCTAGTACAGAGAGGAGGTTGGGTTGTGTAGTTTCTCTGCTTCAGGGAGATGCTTATCGTTGGTGGATCACCACGAAAGCTGGTGTAGATGCTGCTAACTTGACTTGGGAGTACTTTCGGACCGCTTTTTTGCGGAAGTTTTTGGGGCCACAATATGAGGATGCAAGAAAGAGAGAGTTTATGTCGTTGGTGCAAGGTGCTAGGAAAGTAGCTGAGTATGAGATACAGTTCATTAGGTTGAGACATTATGCTCCTGAGTTGGTTCCTACTGACCGAAAGAGGTGTGATAGGTTCCGATATGGGTTGGATCCCGAGATTAAAACATACTTGCTGGCTGCCGAGTACACCGAGTTTGATGTGCTAGTTAATAGGGCCAAGGATGTCGAAGAGTCTCTAAGGGAGGCTAAGAAGTCTTCCGATGTTGGTAAGAGGCCCACTGAGGCTAGTGCTCAAAGTAAGCAGGGTAAGAGGTTTCGGGATAACCGATACAGAGCTGACCGACGCCGAGGTGACTTTGGACGCGGTGGTCGTGCTCAGCACTATGGTAGAGGTGGTGGTGATGCTCCAGTCTGTAACTTGTGTTCTAGGCGCCATCAAAGAGAGTGTTGGTGGGCCACTGGTGCGTGTATGGGATGCGAATCGAAGGACCATATGAGGCATGATTGCCTAAGGTTTGCTGGTGAGTCGGGTGATCGTGCTGAGGCCGTTGTGATGCCTAGTAGAGGACGTGGTCGTGGTCGAGGTCCTTTGTAGAGGCAGAGGGATGGATGGAAGGTCTATGCTCAGCGTGGGACTCGTAATGCCACAGATGTGGTTGCAGGTACCTTTTCTTTGCAAAATGTACCGTTGTTCTCTTTGATAGATTCGGGATCTACGCATTCTTATGTTTTGAGTGAGCATGCATATTTGTTGGATATCCCGGTTGAGGTTTTAGACGTAGGTGTTGTGGTTACCAGTTCTTTGGGTGAAACGGTTACAGTAAAGAGGTTGTATAAAAAGTGTTCGTTAGAGGTTTAGGGACATGTCTTCGACGTCGACTTGATGGAGTTTTCGTTTCATGGTTTTGATCTTATCTTGGGTGTTGATTGGTTGACAGAGCACCGAGCGTTGGTGGACTTTGAGAAAAAGAAGGTTACCTTGAGGTTGATGATGGTAGTGAGGTTGTGGTGAAGAGTGAGTATATCGGATTCTTGTCCAATGTGGTTTCGGCTTTACAAGCGGAAAAGATGTTGTAGCATGGAGGTATGGCATATCTAGCCTATGCGATGAATCCGGGTATAGGATATGTTCGAGTGCAGGACATTCGAACAGTGCGCGATTTTCCGGAAGTTTTTCCTGAGGAGTTGCCAGGATTACCTCCCGATCGTGATGTGGAGTTTAGTATCGAGACTTATGCTGGTACTAATCCGGTGTCCATTGCTCCGTATCACATGGCACCTAAGGAGTTAAAGGAGTTCAAGATGCAGTTGCAAGAGTTGCTTGACAGAGGTTTCATTCGACCGAGCGTATCACCTTGGGGTGTGCCGGTGTTGTTTGTGAAAAAGAAGGATGGCACTATGAGGATGTGCATTAATTATCGGCAATTGAATAAGTTGACCGTGAAGAATAAGTATCCTTTGCAGAGGATTGACGATCTATTTGATCAATTTCGAGGAGCAAGTGTGTTCTCGAAGATTGATTTGAGATTGGGGTATTATCAATTGAAGGTGAAAGAGGAGGATGTGTTGAAAACAACGTTTCGGACAAGGTATGAACATTATGAGTTTTTAGTCATGCCGTTTGGTTTGAAAAATGCCCTTGCTGCTTTTATGGATGATGAACCGAGTGTTCCATGAATACTTGGATCAGTTTGTGGTGGTATTCATAGATGATATCCTTGTGTATTCACGTACCGAGGAAGATCATGATCGGCATTTGCGAATTGTGTTGCAAGCGCTGAAGGAGAACCAGTTGTATGCTAAGTTAAGTAAGTGTGAGTTGTGGTTGAAGGAAGTGGTGTTTCTTGGTTATGTAGTGTGGGAAAAGGGTATAAATGTTGATCCGAAAAAGATAGAGGTTGTTATGGGTTGGAAGCAACCAAAGTCGGTGTCGGAGGTTCGAAGTTTTCTAGGTTTGGCGGGTTATTATCGTAGGTTTGTTGAGGGGTTTTCGAGCATTGCTGCTCCTATGACCAAGCTTTTCCAGAAGAAGGTTCCTTTTGAGTGAAAAGAAAGTCAACAAAAGAGTTTTGAGAAATTAAAAGAAGTGTTGACTAGTGCTCCGGTGTTGGTGCAACCCGAGTCCGGTAAGGATTTTGAGGTTTATAGTGATGCATCATATGTTGGTCTTGGATGCGTTCTGATGCAAGAAGGGAAGGTAGTGGCTAAAACTCTTAACCTATCTCAAGGCCGAGTTAGTGTTTCTCGATTGAAACACCGTACTTATTCCTTTCGTGAATCTAACTCTCTCGATATTAGATAAATGGATTCCTCACAAACTTCTCTCTCGAGCTTTAATGCAAGAACAAGGAATGGCAAAGATAAGCAAAGCTTGATATTTTATTACATTGAAACAAGAAACAAAGTCAATCTCTTCTCACTAATACTCTACAACTTTCACCTAAGCCTAAAGAAACTTAGAACATAATAAAAAGTAAAAGAGAATTCTAAAATCTAAGATGAAGTCGACTCTCTATAATGCTAAGTGTTTTGTGCTGAAATCTCCTCTCTCCCTTTTCTCCTTAGACGGCTATGGCTTATATAGGCTTGATTGATAAGTGCTCAACTCACTATCACTGTTTACATCTTTTATGAGCATTAATCACCGAATTTACACCCACTCGGACCAATGCATGTACTTAATGTGATATATTTAGAAGTTATGTGATAAGTGCTCAACTCACTATCACTTTTTACACCTTTTGTTGGCATTAGTCACCGAATTTACACCCACTTGAACCAAAGCATGTACTTAATGTGATATATTTAGAATTCATGCTTATAAAAATAATATTTACAGAAAAGGCACGTTTTACTGCATTTTCATATCTGTGCAGGAGAACCAGTGCCGCAGCAACGACAAGGCCGAGGCAGGACCTGATGCCGAGGCAGCATCTGAGAGCCAGGAAGCAAGACTATAGGCGATTGGAAGACAAAAATCCAAGGGACGTTTCTGGACATAAAGCCCATGGATCGGAGCTGGCTAGCATGAGGAAAAGCCCAAGACAAGGCCAGGCGGGAAAACCCCTTTAGCCGAATTAAACTTGGAAATATTTTAATTATGTAAATGACTTGTTCCCTACTCCAAGTTGTATTCTACTTAGGAAAGGTTTACCCTAGGTCTAGCCTATATAAAGACCTAGCCATCCAATGTAATATACACAGAATACAAAGGGAGAAAGAGCTGAATCACAAACTGTTTTCTTTCTCTCAATCATGTTCTAAGCTTTCATAGGGTTTAGGTGAAGGTTGTTTAGTATATGTGAGAGGAGATTGTACTTTGTCTTTGTTTCAATGCAATAAAATTATCAAGGTTTGATTATTCTTTGTTATTCCTTGTTCTTGCATTCAAGCTCGGAAGAGAAGTTTGCGAGTAATCCATTTATCTAAGCTCGGGAGAGTTAAATTCACGAAAGGGGTAAGTACGGTGTTTCAATCATGAAATACTAACTCGGCCTAGGGATAGGTTAAGAGTTTCAGCGGCTAAAAGAAGTGTGAGATTGGTTGGTGAGTATAATTGGTTCACGCCGGGAGGTATCATCAAGGACTAGTCATCAACAGCACTCTGACTTAGGGATAAGCGGAGTCATTCAAGGACACTTTGCCGATCTTTGGTAACAGTCTACCCACGAGCAAGGGATTGCCGCGGAGGACAGTATCGTCGCTGCCAAGGCAGTAAACTGCAGTGCTGCCGAGGCAGTGACATACGATTGCATTGAGCAGAGACAAGTCAATCAAATCCACAATACAACGCAACTGGATCCTGACCCATCTCTCTTTAATATTCAATCTCTTTACTTTGCTTAGTTATTTTAGTTTAGTTAAAGCAAACTCAATCACTTGTGTTTTATTTTACTTCTTTCTACAGAACAAGAAGACGATGAAGACATATTAAGTATACCAGTCCCTGTGGAGACGATAATCCGATAAATGCTTATCAATTATTACTTTCGATGTGTCCACTTGCACTAAACGCGCACTTTTGACACGCGACAGTGGTCTACAGCTGAAGGAAAAGATTTTGTTTTCTTTATTTTCTTGTTTCTTTTTATTTTTATTTTACTCTTGTTTTTCATGTTGTATAACCAGGGCCAACCCAACCAACCCCTTATACGAATTAGATTCAGAGGTCGAACGAACAAGGCTAAGGTTGAGGAGACAAATCAAAGAAGCCATAGCAGATCACCCGGTAGGACAAAACTTACCTGCTGGTAATGGAGGTTTACCGCTGCCACCTGGGCCGCGGCAGCTCACTATCAGAGACTTCCTGGAAGAGGAATTAATTGGATTAAACCCAGGAGTCGTTACACCGGAGATAGAAGCAGCCCACTTTGAACTGAAACCTGTCATGTTCAATATGCTTAACACTATTGGACAGTTTGGTGGGTCTGTAACTGAAGATGTCTTGCGATTGAAATTTGCAACTCTTTCAAAATCCAAGGAGTCCATGAAGATGTCTTGCGATTGAAGCTATTCCCCTATTCACTGAGGGACAGGGCGAAAGCTTGGCTGAATAACATTCCAGCAGGATCTATTGGATCTTGGAGTGAACTCTGTCATGATTTTATTACTCGTTTTAATCCTACAAACCTATATGATAGAATTCGTAATGAAATCATTTCTTTTCGACAAGCAGATGACGAACCAATGTACGAGGCATGGGAGCGCTACAGGGAGTTACTACACAAGTGTCCTTTGCATGGATTTCCCCTATGGACACAAGTGACAATGTTCTATAATGACACGAATGCCCCGACAAGGATGATGTTAGATGTCTCGGCAAACGGAACACTCCTTGATAAAGCACCTGAGGAAGCTATCGAGATACTAAACAAACTCGCGAAAAATGATTTTCAATTTCCTACATCTAGGCGAGGAGGAGTAAGATGCCAAGCCATGATGAACGAGCTAGACACATCGAATTTAGTGGCAGCTTTCGCGTGTCAAAAGTGCGCGTTTAGTGCAAGTGGACACATCGAAAGTAATAAGTGATAAGTATTTTATCGGATTATCGTCTCCTCAGGGACCGGTATACTAAATATGCTTTATTCACCTTCTTTTTCTGTAGAAAAGTAAAACAACAAGTGATTGGAGTTGATTTATCTAAACTAAAATAACTAAAAAAAAGTAAAGAGTTGGAATAATAGAGAGAGATGGGCTAGGATCCAGTTGCGTCGTATTGTGGATTTGATTGACTTGTCTCTGTCCAATGCAATCTTATATTACTGCCTCGGCAGCACTGCAGTTTACTGCCTTGGCAGCGACAATACTGCATGCCGCGGCAATCCCTTGCTCGTGGGCAGACCTTACCAAAGATCGGCAAAGTGTCCCTGAGTGACTCCGCTTATCCCTAAGTCAAAGTGTTGTTGATGACTAGTCCTTGATGATACCTCCCGGCGTGAACCAATTATATTCACCAACCAATCTCACACTTCTTTTAGCCGGTGAAACCCTTAACCTATCCCTAGGCCGAGTTAGTATTTCACGATTGAAACACCGTACTTACCCCTTTCGTGAATCTAACTCTCCCGAGCTTAGATAAATGGATGACTCACAATATCCTCTCCCGAGCTCAATTGTGAGAACAAGGAATAACAAAGGATAAGCAAACCTTGATAACTTTATTGCATTGAATCAAAGACAAAGTACAATCTCTTCTCACATATACTCGACAACCTTCACCTAATCCCTAAGAAGGTTTAGAATATAATGGAGAAGAAAAACAAGAATAGAAATCGGCTCTCTCCCTAGGTATTCCGTGTTTCATACATTGGGTGGCTAGGTCTTTATATAGGCTAGACCTAGGGCAAACCTTTCCTAAGTAGAATAGAAATTGGAGTAGGGAACAAGTCAAGTACATAATAAGAAAAATATTTCCAAGTTTAATTCGGCTAAGGAGGCTTTCCCGCGTGGTCTTCCTTTGGGATTTTCCTTGTGCTAGCCAGCTCCGATCCTTGGGCTTCAAGTCCAGACACGTTCCTTGGATTTTTATCTTTCCATCGCCTATAGTCTTGCTTCCTGTCTTTCTGTTGCCGCCTCGGCATCAGGCCCTGCCTCGGCCCTGTCGCTGCCGCGGCACTGGTTTTCCTGCACAGATATGAAAATGCAGTAAAACGTGCCTTTTTCTGTAAATATTATTTATATGAGCATAACTTCTAAATATATCACATTAAGCACATGCATTGGTCCGAGTAAGTGTATATTTGGTGATTAATGCCCATAAAAGGAGTAAAAAGTGATAGTGTGTTGAGCACTTATCAGCAGCACAATTGGCCTCTCTTACCAAGATAGTGCAAAACCTGCAATTACAGCAAAATACCCGTGAAGTTAAGGTAATTGATTTTTATTGTGACTTATGTGGAGGTAACCACAATTCCTCTGATTGCATGAATCAAGAAACCGGTTTGTATGTTGGGAACTACAACCGCAACAATATGATGTCCAACACATACAATCCCTCATGGAAGAGGCATCCAAACCTACAATGGAGCAACCCTAACAATGCCTTAAACCCAATCACCCAACCTTCAGGATTTCAACAACCGATGCAACAACTGCCGCAACAGCAGGCCCAGCAGTCAATGCCGCAGCAGTAGATGCAGCAGCAACCGGTAAGTTCGTTGGAGAACACTCTCAAAGCCTTTATGATGAAAACCGAGTCATACATGGCAGAGAATAGTAATTTCATCAAAAGGACAGACGCTTTTATGAATAGGACTGAGATGAGGTTGTAAAATCAAGAAGCGACCATTAAAACGCTAGAAACTCAGGTTAGGCAGTTTGCTCAAAACATAAACACTAGACCACAAGGAGGACTACCTAGCAATACTGAAGTTGCTAAGGTAATAGGTCATGAATAGTGCAAAGCAATTACTAGTAGGAGTGGTCTACAGCTGAAGGAAAAGATCCTAGAGAGCCAAATTCAATCAGCGGATCCAGCAAAAGAAGAGGCTGAGCAAACTGATGCTAATAACACTGCCCCGGCAGAGAGCACAGCAGCTCCTGAACAGCCTGCCGAGACAGCAACAACCCCAGTGGTGTCAAGTATTAAATTCCAAACTAAAGAAACCCTGGATGAGATGAGACCACCACCATCTTTCCCACAAAGGTTGAAAAAGCAAAAACAGGACCAGCAATTCAAGAAATTCCTTGACATCTTAAAGCAAGTCCACATTAACATACCATTCGTAGAGGCAATTGAACAAATACCCAATTATGCTAAGTTCTTAAAAGACATGGTGTCAAAAAGGAAACAAATAGGTGAGTTCGAAACAGTGGCTGCTACCGAGGGATGCATGGCAATGCTGCACAATCGCATGCCACCGAAATTAAAAGATCCTGGCTGCTTTATCATACCTTGTGCAATAGGTAAAAATTATGAAGGTAAGGCCCTGTGCGACCTTGGAGCAAGCATCAACCTAATGCCCAAGTCTGTCTTCCAAAAGCTTGGAATAGGAAGGGCAAAACCTACAACAGTTATGCTCCAACTAGCGGATCGATCCTACGTGCAACCTGAAGGCAAAATCGAGGACATATTGGTAAGAGTAGATAAGTTTATTTTTCCTGCTGATTTTTTTGTCCTTGATTGTGAAGCAGATGATAATGCACCGATCATCCTTGGGAGACCTTTCCTTGCAACTGGACGCACCCTAATTGACGTGGAAAAAGGAGAGTTGACAATGCGGGTCAATGACCAACAAGTCAAACTCAATGCATTCCACAACTTAAAAAATATGATGATCCAAAGGAGTGCAAGGCCATTCACACAAGAAGTACCAAAATTTCTTGCCTTGGCAGAATGCTCGGCAGATTAGTTGGTAAAAAGATTAAGCCCAAAGTGGATTGAAACACAGCAAAAGGGAGTGGCCCACAACCGATTTACAATTCGGGCCAACGAGAGAGAATCATCTTGGGAGATGCATTTGCATGCTCTCCACCAGTAACATGGTCTCCTCCCATTTCTTTATTAATATATTATGATTAGTTTAGTTTTGAATTTATTTTTACTTTAAGTACTTTTCTTTTTATGTGTTTAATTTCTATTTAGGACAATAAGCAAGAATAAAGGAGAAGTAGTTCACAGCAGGAACTCTGCCGAGGCAGAAAAATAGTGTCAGGGCCGCAGCAGTCTCAACGGGCAGAATAGTGTAACGGCTAGTCTGCCGAGATTCCTGCCGCGGCAGAAAAGGAAACAGGCGTAAAGAGTAACGGCTACAAAACGGCTAGTGGATCCAAACGGTCACAAGGTCGAGGCCTATATAAGAAACCCCTTCCTCTTGAACTATTCACTCTTACTTTCTTGTTTTCTTTAGAATTCATAACAATCTTCCGCTCACATTACTCTCTGCCTACTCACAATTCATCGTGAAATTCCCACATATTTTCAAGAAAACCTCCAAGAAATCATCTCACAATCTTGATGGCAACCTACAAGAGATTTGCCCCAGCCAACGTTGAAGATCATTTCAACCGATCTTTCATCGCCCGGAAATTGTGGGAAGAACAAGGTTTCCAGCATTCGAATGATGAAAACTATGGCATCGAGCATTATCTTTTTGACAGAATCAAGTACCAAGATTGGGAAATTTTTTGTCTTCAACCTGCCCAGGCGAATGCTACAATCGTACAAGAATTCTATGCGCACGGGCCCAGCAAAGATTCCCTCTTTGTTCACTGTCGCGGCAGGCCGGTCCAGTTAGATGCCGAGATCATCAACGACTTCTACGGCCTCACTCCAAACAGTGATGTTCACGCCAAATTCTTGGAAGACATCACTGCCGAGGATTACGAGTTAATCAAAGACGATCTTATTTACGCGAATACCCCATGGGAAACCGGTACCCATAGAGGATCCATAACAAGACAGAGCTTAAAGCCCGAGGCCAAGATGTGGAATACCTTTGTCAGGAGATGCCTCATCCCTACGTCCCACGACAGCACGGTGGACCGGAGGCGATTGGTGCTTATCCAATCGATCATCAACAAAAGAACCACCAATGTTGGAGAGATCATCCTACGTGAAATTCACGAATGCGGTAAGAAAGATGGGGGACCATTATATTTCCCATGTTTGATCACAGGTTTGTGTGTTGCCGCAGGTGTGCCAATTGAAGATACGGACGAATACACTCCCCAAAGGCGAGGATGGACCAGGGACTTTTGTCACAAAGTCATGCAGATCACGCAAGCGGAGCCAGTCCAAGCAACTCCCCAGCAGTTCACGGCTGATACTGCTGCTTGGGCCCAGTACACGGCAGACATACCTGATACTGCCCACACCTCTGCCGCAGCAGACCCATACCAGGAGATTTTGCAAAGGATGGAAGCGATGGACCTCAGACAACAGAGGTACATGGAGTACCAAAGAGATCTCAACGGCACACTCGCCCAGATGATGCTCCACGCTTTTCCAGACCAAGGGGTGCAATTTCCAGAGTTTCCCAGCAATATGTTTGTCTTAGCCGCCCTTTACACCGAGACTACACCAGCTCTGGGAGGACCAAGGTCGTTCTTCCACGTGGACCCTCAACCACAGTACCAGGCTGCTAGCCCATCTAGGGTAGCGGATTCTGCCGCGACATCATCTGCCAGCAGAAGACCAACCAAACGGAGGGCAGTCTTCAGCACTCCACCCCGATCTCCAATCATCATGGGCAGTCTATCAGCTGGGATAGATGCCTATGTGCAACAAAGCTCCACCACCGCCGGACCAAGTACACACCACACTAGAAGAGCCACGGCAATGGAGGGTGGAACGGATATAATGCTGACCGAAGACAAGGCCGACGTGGAAGAAGGAGAAGAGGTCGAGGCCCCAATGCAACGGACACCACCCACAAGAGTCCAACCGCCCCGGCAAGCAAAAGCTCAACCATCACCCTCACCAAGAACAAAGCAATCGGCAGCAAGGCCAAGGAGAAAAATTGTTACAAGCAGCTCTTCGGAGTCGCTTTAAATTTTTTCTTAATTCAATATTAATTGCTTTTGTTGTCTTTATATGCTGCTTATTTCATATTTGTGTTGCCCGATTATTTCTTCAAATATAAAGCATTGAGGACAATGCTTGGTTTGAGTTTGGGGTTGCAGATTCACTACCAAGGCAGCAATCTACTGCCGAGGCCTTGCCAAAAAGGGAGTATTCTAGTGAAATTTTTTTTATTTTCATGCTCCCCGCCTTACTTGAATTATCTGCCTACACTTTTGCACTGCTTATCATCAGTATTGCCTTAGTTTATTCTTTAAGGCTATAGAAATCTTTCTCCTTACCATGATTAGGTTATGTGTAGAAGGTTTAACCTTAGGATACTTAAGGATGAAAACTTAGAAGCTTAATATAGGAAGAAATCTAAACACTTTTGGGACTTGTTGGATTATAGAAATTCTTTTAATGAACTTAGGTGATAAAGACTTAGATTTTTGGGAAGGTAACTAGAGGTGCCTATCACCGGCTGTAGGAAGTACTCTTCTACATACTAGAGGTGCCTAAAATTGGCTCTAGTATGCGTTAAGGGATATCAAAAAGAAAGAAAGAATTAGTGAAGGGAAAAACATAATCCTTGAGGTGCCCGAAATTGGCTCAAGAATTGGTTGTTTAGAAAAGAAGATAACACTTAACCAAATTCTAATTGTCTTGAACTTAGAGTTTATCTAAGAAAGCATTTAATCAAACTTTTCCACAAAAACAAACACACTCACAATTGTTATAGTTTGTTTCTAGGTAAACCCTTGGGTAGCCGAAAACGTTAAGGCTTAAGAATAGTCCTAGTTATGGTGTGGAGAATAGATGGAAATGTAAGACCAAGAGAGAGTAGAGTTCGACAAATTGATGGCTTGCATTGCTTGAGGACAAGCAATAGTTCGAGTTTGGGGGTGTGATAAGTGCTCAACTCACTATCACTTTTTACGCCTTTTGTTGGCATTAATCACCGAATATACACCCACTTGGACCAATGCATGTACTTAATGTGATATATTTAGAAGTCATGCTTATAAAAATAATATTTACAGAAAAGGCACGTTTTACTGCATTTTCATATCTGTGCAGGAGAACTAGTGCCGCGGCAGCGACAAGGCCGAGGCAGGACCTAATGTCGAGGCAGCAGCTGAGAACAAGGAAGCAAGACTGTAGGCGATTGGAAGATAAAAATCCAAGGGACGTGTTTGGACATAAAGCCCATGGATCGGAGCTGGCTAGCATGAGGAAAAGCCCAAGACAAGGCCACGCGGGAAAACCCCCTTAGCCGAATTAAACTTGGAAATATTTTATTATGTACATGACTTGTTCCCTACTCCAAGTTGTATTCTACTTAGGAAAGGTTTGCCCTAGGTCTAGCCTATATAAAGACCTAGCCATCCAATGTAATATACACGGAATATCTAGGGAGAAAGAGCTGAATCATAACTTGTTTTCTTTCTCTCAATCATGTTCTAAGCTTCTTTAGGGTTTAGGTGAAGGTTGTTAGTATATGTGAGAGGAGATTGTACTTTGTCTTTGTTTCAATGCAATAAAACTATCAAGGTTTGCTTATCCTTTTTTATTCCTTGTTCTTGCATTCAAACTCGGCCTAGGGATAGGTTAAGAGTTTCAGCGGCTAAAAGAAGTGTGAGATTGGTAGGTGAGTATAATTGGTTCACGCCGGGAGGTATCATCAAGGACTAGTCATCAAAAGCACTCTGACTTAGGGATAAGCGGAGTCAATCAAGGATACTTTGTCGAACTTTGGTAAAAGTCCACCCACGAGCAAGGGATTGCCGCGGCGGACAATATCGTCGCTGCCAAGGCAGTAAACTGTAGTGCTGCCGAGGCAGTGATATACGATTGCATTGAGCAGAGACAAGTCAATTAAATCCACAATACAACGTAAATGGATCCTGACCCATGTCTCTTTAATATTCAATCTCTTTACTTCTTTCTACAGAACAAGAAGACGAAGAAGACATATTAAGTCTACCAGTCCCTGTGGAGATGATAATCCGATAAATGTTTATCACTTATTACTTTCGATGTGTCCACTTGCACTAAACGCGCACTTTTGACACGCGACAGTGGTCTACAGCTGAAGGAAAAGATTCCAGCAAGACAAAATCTATCAGCAGATCCAACAAAAGAAGAAGCTGAGCAAACTGATTGCATTGAGCAAAGCCAAGTGAATTAAATCCAGAATACAACGTAACTGTATCCTGACCCATCTCTCTTTAATATTCAATCTCTTTACTTCTTTCTACAGAACAAGAAGACGAAGAAGACATACTAAGTCTACCAGTGCCTGTGGAGACGATAATCCGATAAATGCTTATCACTTATTACTTTCGATGTGTCCACTTGCACTAAACGCGCACTTTTGACACGCGACAGTGGTCTACAGCTGAAGGAAAAGATTCCAGCAAGCCAAAATCTATCAGCAAATCCAGCAAAAGAAGAAGCTGAGCAAACTGATTCTGATAACACTGCCCCGGCAGAGAGCACAGCAGCTCCTGAACAGCCTGCCGAGACAACAACAACCCAGTGGTGTCAGGTATTAAATTTCAAACTAAAGAAACCCTGGATGAGATGAGACCACCACCACCTTTCCCACAAAGGTTGAAAAAGCAAAAACAGGGCCAGCAATTCAAGAAATTCCTTGACATCTTAAAGCAAGTCCACATTAACATACCATTCGTAGAGGCAATTGAACAAATACCCAATTATGCTAAGTTCTTAAAAGACATGGTGTCTAAGAGGAAACAAATAGGTGAGTTTGAAACAGTGGCTGCTACAGAGGGATGCATGGCAATGCTACACAATCGCATGCCACCGAAATTGAAGGATCCTGGTTGCTTTATCATACCTTGTGCGATAGGTAAAAATTATGAAGGTAAGGCCCTATGCAACCTTGGAGCAAGCATCAATCTAATGCCCAAATCGGTCTTCCAAAAGCTTGGAATAGGAAGGGCGAAGCCTACAACAGTTATGCTCCAACTAGCGGATCGATCCTATGTGCAACCCGAAGGTAAAATCGAGGACATACTGGTAAGAGTCGATAAGTTTATTTTTCCTGCTGACTTTCTTGTCCTTGATTGTGAAGCAGATGATAATGCACCGATCATCTTGTGGAGACCTTTCCTTGCAACTGGACGTACCTTAATTGACGTGGAAAAAGGAGAGTTGACAATGCGGGTCAATGACCAACAAGTCAAACTCAATGCATTCCACAACTTAAAAAAATATGATGATCCAGAGGAGTGCAAGGCCATCCACATTGTAGACACCAGAATATCCTGCCTCGGCAGTCTGCTCGGTAGGTTATTCGGCAAAAAGATCAAGTTCAAGATGGATGGACCCACAGCAAAAGGGAGTGGCCCACAACCGAATTATAATTTTGGCCAACAAGAGACTTGAGAGATGCATTTGCATGCACTCCACCAGTAACATGATCTTCTCCCTTTTCATTATTAATATATTAGGATTAGTTTAGTTTATTTGTATTTTTCTAATTTGTTTTTGCTTTAAGTATTTTTCTTTTTGTGTGTTTAATTTTTATTTAGGACAATAAGCAAGAATAAAGGAGAAATAGCTCACAGTAGGAATTCTGCCGAGGCAGAAAACAGTGTCAGAACCGCAGCAGAACAGTGTAACGGCTAGTCTGCCGAGATTCCTGCCGCGGTAGAAAAGGAAACGGTAGTAAAGAGTAACGGCTACAAAACGGCTAGTGGATCCAAACAGTCACAAGGCCGAGGCCTATATAAGAAATTCCTTCCTCTTGAACTATTCACTCTTGCTTTCTTGTTTGCTTTAGAATTCTTAACAATCTTGCTCTCACAATACTCTCTGCCTACTCACAATTTTCCCAGATTCTTTCCAAGAAAATCTCCAAGAAATCAATCTCTCACAATCTTGATGGCCACTTACAAGTGATTTGCCCCAGCCAATGTTGAAGATCGTTTCAACCGATCTTTCATTGCCTGGAAATTGTGAGAAGAACAAAGTTTTCAACATTCGGATGATGAAAACTACGACATCGAGCATTATCTCTTTGACAGAATCAAGTACCAAGATTGGGAAATTTTCTGTCTCCAACCTGCCCAGGCGAACGCGACCATTGTGCGGGAATTCTATGCGCACGGGCCCAGCAAAGATTCCCTCTTTGTTCACTGCCGCGGCAGGCCGGTCCAGTTAGATGCAGAGATCATCAACGATTTCTACGGCCTCACTCCGAACAGTGATGTGCACGCTGAATTCATGGAGGACATCACTACCGAGGACTACGAGTTAATCAAAGACGATCTTTGTTACGCGAATACTCCATGGGAAACCGGTACCCATAGAGGATCCGTAACAAGGCAGAGCCTAAAGCCCGAGGCCAAGATGTGGAATACCTTTGTCAAGCGACGCCTCATCCCTACATCCCCACAACAACACGGTAGACCGAAAACGATTGGTGCTCATCCAATCAATCATCAACAAAAGGACCATCAACGTTGGAGAAATCATCTTACGTGAAATTCAAGAATGCAGTAAGAAGGATAGAGGACCATTATATTTCCCATGTTTGATCACTGGTTTATGTGTTGTCATAGGTGGACCAATAGAAGATACGGACGAATACACTCCCCAAAGGCGAGGATGGACTAGGGACTTTTGTCACAAAGTCATGCAGATCACGCAGGCGGAGCCAGTCCAAGCAACGCCCCAGCAGTTCACTGCTGATACTGCTGTCGGGGCCCAGTACACGACAGACAAGCCAGACACTGCCCACACCTCTACCGCAACAGACCCGTACCAGGAGATTTTGCAAAGGATGGCAGCGGTGGACCTCAGGCAACAGAGGTACATGGAGTATCAAAGAGACTTCAACGGCACATTAGCCCAAATGATGCTCCACATTTTTCCAGATCAAGGGGCGCAATTTCCAGAATTTCCCAGCAATATGTTTGTCACAGTCGCCCCTTACACCGAGACTACACCAGCTCCGGGGGGACGAAGGTCATTCTTCCATGCGGGCCCTCCACCACAGTACCATGCTGCTGGCCCATCCAGGGCAGCAGATTCTGCCGCGGCAACATCTGCCAGCAGAAGACCATCCAAACGGAGGGCAGTCTTCAGCACTCCACCACGATCCCCAATCATCATGGGCAGTCTATCAGCTGAGATAGATGCCTATGTGCACCAAAGCTCCACCGCCGCCGGACCGAGTACACACCACACCGGGGGAGCCACGACAATGGAGGGGGGAACGGACATAATGCTAACCGAAGACAAGGCCGATGTGGAAGAAGGAGAAGAGGTGGAGGCCCCAATGCAACGGACACCACCGACAAGAGTCCAACTGCCCCAGCAAGCAAAAGCTCAACCATCGCCCTCACCAAGAACAAAGTAATCGGCAGCAAGGCCAAGGAGAAAAATTGTTACAAGCAGCTCTTCGGAGTGTCTTTAATAATTTTGTTCATATAATTCAATATTAATTGTTTTTTGCTTTCTATGCTGCTTATTCCTTTCATATTTTTGTTGTCCGGTACAATCTTCAAATATAAAGCATTGAGGAAAATGCTTGGTTTGAGTTTGGGGGTGCAGATTCACTGCCAAGGCAGCAATCTACTGCCGAGGCCTTGCCAAAAAGGGAGTATTATTCCAGTGATTTTTTGTGGTTTATTTTCATGCTCCCCGCCTTACTTGAATTAACTGCCTACACTTTTGCACTTCTTATCATCAGTATTGCCTTAGTTTATTCTTTAAGGCTATAGAAATCTTTCTCCTTACCATGATTAGGTCCTGTTAAGAAGGTTTAACCTTAGGATACTTAAGGATGAAAACTTAGAAGCTTACTATAGGAAGAACTTTAAACACTTTTGCGACTTGTTGGATTAGAGGAATTCTTTTAATGAACTTAGGTGACAAAGACTTAGATTTTTGGGAAGGTAACTAGAGGTGCCTATCACCGGCTCTAGGAAGTACTCTTCTTCATGCTAGAGGTGCCCGAAATTGACTCTAGTATGTTTTAAGGAATATCAAAAAGAAAGAAGGAATTAGTAAAGACAAAACACAATCCTTGAGGTGCCCGAAATTGGCTCAAGGATTGGTTGCTTAGAAAAGAAGAGAACACTTAACCCAATTCTACTTGTCTTGAACTTAGAGTTTATCTAAGAAAGCCTTTAATCAAACTTGTCCACAAAAACGCACACACTCACAATTCTTATAGTTTTTTTCTAGGTAAACCCTTGAGTAACAGAAAGGTTAAGGCTTAAGAATAGGCCTAGTTATGGTGGGGAGAATAGATGGAAACATAAGACCAAGAGAGAGTAGAGTTCGGCAAATTGATTGTTTGCATTGCTTGAGGACAAGAAATAGTTCGATTTTGGGGGTGTGATAAGTGCTCAACTCACTATCACTGTTTACATCTTTTATGGGCATTAGTCACCGAATTTACACCCACTCGGACCAATGCATGTACTTAATGTGATATATTCAAGAGTTATGCTTATAGAGATAATATTTACAGAAAAGGCACGTTTTACTGCATTTTCATATCTATGCAAGAGAACCAGTGCCGCGGCAGCGACAAGGCCGAGGCAGGACCTGATGCCGAGGCAGCAACTGAGAGCTAGGAAGCAAGACTGTAGGCGATTGGAAGACAAAAATAAAAGGGACGTTTATGGACATAAAGCCCATGGATCGGAGCTGGCTAGCATGAGGAAAAGCCCAAGACAAGGCCACATGGGAAAGCCCCCTTAGCCGAATTAAACTTGGAAATATTTTAATTATGTACATGACTTGTTCCCTACTCCAAGTTTTATTCTACTTAGGAAAGGTTTACCCTAGGTCTAACCTATATAAATACCTAGCCGTCCAATGTATTACACACGGATACCTAGAGAGAGAGAGACGATTCATAAACTTGTTTTCTTTCTCTCAATTATGTTCTAAGCTTCTTTAGGGTTTAGGTGAAGGTTGTTAGTATTTGTAAGAGGAGATTGTACTTTGTCTTTGTTTCAATGCAATAAAATTATCAAGGTTTGCTTATCCTTTGTTATTCCTTGTTCTTGCATTCAAGCCCGGGAGGGATGTTTGTGAGTAATCCATTTATCTAGGCTCGGGAGAGTTAGATTCACGAAAGGGGTAAGTACGGTGTTTCAATCGCGAAATACTAACTCGGCCTAGGGATAGGTTAAGAGTTTCAGCGGCTAAAAGAAGTGTGAGATTGGTTGGTGAGTATAATTGGTTCACGTCGGGAGGTATCATCAAGGACTAGTCATCAACAGTACTTCGACTTAGGGATAAGCGGAGTCATCCAAGGACACTTTGCCGAACTTTGGTAAAGTCCACCCACGAGCAAGGGATTGCCGCAACGGACAGTATTATCGCTGCCAAGGCATTAATCTGCAGTACTACCGAGGCAGAGATATACGATTGCATTGGGCAAAGACAAGTTAATCAAATCCATAATACAACGCAACTGGATCCTGACCTATCTCTCTCTAATACTCAATTTTCTTTATTTTACTTAGTTGTTTTATTTTAGTTCCATCACAACCCAAACTATTTGTGTTTTTTATTTCTTTATATAGAACAAGAAGACGAAGAAGACATATTGAGTCTACCAATCCCTGTGGAGACGATAATCCGATAAATACTTATCACTTATTACTTTCGATGTGTCCACTTGCACTAAACGCGCACTTTTGACACGCGACATTGGTCTAGGGCAAACCTTTCTTAAGTATGAATACAACTTGGAGTAGGACACAAGTCAAGTCCATAAATAAAATATTTCCAAGTTTATTCCAACTAGGATGCTTTTCCCGCATGGCCTTTGACTTGGGCTTTCCATGTGCTACCCAGCTCCGATCCATGTGCTGCTTGTCCAGAAATGTACAGCTCATTTTTCTCTTCAGCTTGCCTACAATATCGCTACTTGTCCTTCAGCTGCTGCCTCGACATCAGGTCCTGCCTCGGCCTAAATCGCTGCCGCGGTAATAGTTTTTCCTGCACAGACACAAAAGTACAATAAAACTTGCACCTTTTTTATAAGTATCATCTTTATATGTTACAAAAGAAGAATATCTAATTATCTCAAATTAAGCACATGCATTGGTCCAAGTAGATGTAGATTTAGTGATTATTATCCGTGAAAGGTGTAAAAAGTGATAGTGATTTGAGCACTTATCACATAATGAGAATGATATTGGCTTAGTGACACTATTTTAAGACCACGAATACAAATGACATGTCATTAGGATTAAGTGCACTATAATATTGAGTTAATATGTTGTGTTTCCTACACGTAAACAAGGGTGACTTTGTGTCCGACCGTGCGTGTAGAGCTTGCCTACACGTAAACAAGGGTGACTTTATGTTCGACCGTGCGTGTAGAGCTTGCCTATATGTGGACAAGGGTGACTTTGTGTCCGACCGTACGTAGTGGGGGTAACATGTATACAAGGGTGACTTTGTTTCCAACCGATACATGTTGATACCAAGTGTCTCTTGATAAGGAATAAGGAATCCGAATATTCGATTGGTATAAGGTTTGAACAAAGCTAGTCACTTAGTTGCCAATATGCATGGTTAATGATTTGATATTTTTGTGCATTGAAAAGCATGAGATTGTCTCACATGCTGATATAGAATTGTTTATAAAATGTAATGTTTTAAGATCATGAATTTCACAAGCATGTGTTTTAAATAAGTTTTATGCAAGGATATGAGCACAAGAGAATGGCCTAAGTGTTGCTATGTGTTTAGCAAATAAGACTTGTGATGTGCACATTAAAGTGCATATGATTTAAGCTTTGCTAGGTGTATAGCATAAGACTTGAGATGATGCATAGAGATGCATATGTATTAAAAAAGCCATAAGTATTGTTTTTGTTTTAAAAGCATGAAAGTCTTGTGAATTTTAGTTTTGAGTTGCATGAGATAATTGACACTTGATAAGGAAACGGATTTGGTTTTGTAAACAATGTTTGAGACACTTATATTGAGCATTACATGGCATGATTTAAATTGTTTTATTGATGGACTTATGGGCTGCATTGCAAGGGTGATATTTCTATATTTTACCCCTCACTAAGCTTATGCTTACCCTCTCTTTTACCTTGCAATGCAGAGATATTAACCGAGGCAGCCAAGAGAAGCAAGATTCCAAGTGTGTGTCGATGAAAAGCTCAAATATGTGTTCTAAAGTTTAGTAGTAGTAAGAGAGCAATGGGGGTATGATTTCATTGTTGTAAGAGTTGATTTTTTATTGACAAGAGTTACTTTGGTTATATGAACTTGTGTATGCTTTGGATGTTGAACAATGTTGATGTCTTGTAAGTAAAAGTATCTAAAGAAAGTGTGATGTATGCATTTGTGTTTGCTTGAGGTTTGGTTTTTCTAGTATGGCTATGAATATTGTGAAAAAGTTAGAAAGCATGCCTATAAGAGTTGTGGGGTCTATGATGGTTTCAATTGGTTATATAATTTGCTCTTAATGTTTAGGAATTATGCATATAGTTGATGGTGATCAATGGTTGTGACTTGTATGGGTTAAATCTACTTAAAAGGAATGATTTTATGTTTCTGGGCACAAAAGTTTCGAAACCTTAGGGAAGGTTTCGAAACCTTTATCAAATAGTTTTGAAACTTCCAAGTAGGCTTCGAAACCTTGCGGGCTAGTTGGATATTGGAAACTTTTTGGAATAAAAGTTTTGAAACTTTCAAGGAAAAGTTTTGAAACCTTTTTCATAAAGTTTAGAAACCTTAAATGAAGGTTTCGAAACCTTTGATTGGTTATTAGTTGATAGTTGTCGGAATTGCATTTTAGTCCCGAATATCTTTCTATGTTCAATTATGGTAGCTACGAATGTTATTTTGAGTTGAAATTTCACCTTGATGCATAAAGTTGACTTAATTTCAAGTTGGATGTAATCCCTAGAAATTAAAAGTTTTACATTTTGGTCCCTATATATTGAGGCATGTAATTGATGATGTTAGAATGCTCCGTTTGGTTTGAAATTTATCGTGGGTGTTCTTTGTATGTTTAAATGATCTTTGATGGAATGAATTTCTACCTTTCCAATAAAATTTAAAAGATTCACGTTTTAGTCCTTAAGTTGCTCATGTGTTAATCGAGTACTCAATTGTGGTTGAATTGCTTCCGTTTTTGTTTTGTATGAAATCGAAACATATAGGAACATAATTATGCCTTTAGATAAGATAAAAAAATTATATAACGTTTTCAGGGTTGTTTATAGGATCGGGCCTTTGCGGGTTTGGTTCGGTATTCCCCGTGTAATCCTTTAGATTCGGTTCCGTCTAGGCCGGGCTAAGGGGGTTACACATCCAATGGGCAAACCCTCTCATATATAGTGACAAGACCTGAGGCAAGAAATCTATTGCCAACAATGATCCATATGTCATTCATGCAGTGAAATATTTAAGACTTTGTATCGTTTTTATCCTTTTTTGAAAAAACTCTTGTTTGCCGTGATATTTTGAATATAAATATTATATATATATATATATATATTTTTCATGAATTATCAATCACCATTTTTCGAGTTAACATAGATTTACAACAAATAAAACATTTCTTGACATTACTTTGTTATAGTCTTAGTCTATAAGGTGCAGGTGATACAGACAAAAAACTAGTCACAAGAAGAATCCCATGCAACAGAGAACACTCGCGTGAAAATTATGAAATGTTAAAGCTATAAAGCACGCTAGAATGGGGCAACACCAGGAAAACATCATCCAAAAACCAGCTCTTCATTGGAGAAGAAAAAATAAAAATAAAGAAAGAAAAGCTGAAAAATGAATAAGAAAAAAAAGACAAGAAAAAAAGAAAAAAAATAGAATGAAAATGAAAAGAAAAAGAAAGAAAAAAGAAGAAGAAGAAGAAAGAAAGAAAGAAAGAAAAAGAAAAAAAAGAAGAACAAATCTCGAAGATGCTCTCAAATGTGAAAGCTCAAAAAATACCCTGGAACAAATTGATGTTTGAAGTTGGAACTCTTAGCGTGAGATAAGACGCCCATGCTACATCAAAAGAGAAGAAGATTGAAGATGAGAAAGCGTTACCATTTCCAGATCAAATGCGAGGATCACAGAAGATATCAAGGTATCATCATTCATGCATCATATAGTGCAGGCATCCCTAGGATTAGGCACATGCTAACATGCATTGACAACAGTTTTGCACATAATGAACTCACGATTGCAAGATGAAGATTCCATGCAAGAAGAACTAGCAAACTCAAGATTCAAAAAGAGAATTAACCAAGAAGTTTTGTATAGGAAGAACTCATAGCTTGGAAGACTCTATATAGGAAGAGTTTGTATCAAAAAGTTATATAGAGAAAGAGCTCACAAGATTCTATTACAAAAAGAATCTCCAACAAGAAGTTTTATATAGGAAAAACTCTTGATTTGGAGACTCCAAAATGCGAAGATTCTATTACAGAAAGATACTTCAGCGAGAAATTCTATATAGGAAGAACCCTTGGAGCAAGTAAAAGATTTTATATAGGAAAAATCGACAATAAGAATGTAACAGTACAAACTGAAGAACTAGAACTATTGAGTGAGAAAAAGGAGTGAACAGAGTAACGGTAGAAAAGAAATAGAATTTTTAGAGAAAAAGAAGACCAAGTTTCATTTCATTTCATCGATGAATGAATCAGTCTTTCTTACAAAGTTTTAACCTAGGGCTCCCTTAAACGAACACGTTTTATGTATTAACAAGGTCATAAAACGTTGTGTTACATTAACATCACTTAGCCACTAAAACAGTCTTAAACGGCTAACTAAAATAGGACTTTTTACTCCAACGGTCCAATTCTCAGCAAAGGCCATTACAATACTCCCTCTTTCAAAGTATCCTTGTCCTCAAGGATTAAAATAAGATCCTTTTTTTCGATGATTAGACCAAACATGTCCACATACTCTTCTAGCTTTGATCGACAGTGAAACACAGACCGATAATAGTTTCTTCAAGTCAACAACCCTTATAGAAGAGCTTCGAACTGCAAGTGTCAGTAAAATCAGTTGATGAGTTGTAGCACTTTGGTTTTCTCCTTGCATACTAACTAAGTTTTTAATTCTTGAATTGATTCCAGCAATAGCCGAGCATATTAACGACTCAATGGGTGCAGATTGTGTTGCACTGGATATTTCTACAGTAACACGTGCTGGATCAGCTTCAATAAAAGCATTTCGCACACGAAAAACCTGCACTAAATCAGAACCTGCATTGTTACCACGCTCCCCTTGCATCCTTTCTCCATTGCTTGTTCTATTACCAACTACTGAAACCACATATGCTAGCAGCCCCTTTTCATCCTTTTTCCAATACATATCAGACAATATCCCTTTTAGTGCAGACTTATAAATATACTGGCTGTAACTAACCTTCATGATATTTACCTGACCTTTATATTTGATATCTCTTTGGATCATCAAATCCTTGACTAGTTTCAACCAAACTTCCATTACTTTACCTAGCTCAAGGTTCTTTAATGCGAATTGAGCACAGCCTATTAGTTCAGAATTTTGAACCCCTTTGTTAACAAGGACTTTTACTGACAGATGTTGTGTAGATAAATCTTCTACATTGAACTCAAAGTGCTCATTCCCAATCAATTGGTTATCAATGATTTTATCGAATTTCGTCTTATTCGAAAGTAGGAATATAAATAAGACCGCAAAAAGATTAGATTTTCCAACGATGTCCTTGTTTGTTAGATCCTTGGCTTGCACAAGATACACGTCTAATGTTCCAATTGGGTTCAGCTCCATATTACTGTAATCCTCGGGTATCATTTGTACAATATTCCTAACATGCCATGTTATTGAATCTTCAATAGAATTTCTAATTGTCTCCTCAATGGCATCGGAAATTTTGGGTAGTGATGAGAGATCACCTCCAACAACTTTAATTGTAAAATTAAGAGGTCTCATCTTTCTCAAGGCATAGGCAACAACCTCAAAACAAGGGAACTGATTAACAAATGATCTGAAGATTAACCTAAAAATCCTAGTGAACCCAATATCTTTTACCTGCATCAACAGGGTAACACCAAGACTGGTGTTTATATTAAGGACAATATTTAGATTGCCATCCCACTGCATACCCATCTTCATTGTGATTTTATCAACACTATTTTCTCTCTCGAGGATGAAAATATTGAGAGTAAATTTTACAGTGTAATCATAAATAGATAAAAGGCAATATATTTCTCTTTTCCGAAGTGCTTTCTTCTCAAAGTTCAAAGACTCCAACCTCAAATTTTGCCCAAATATAGTAGTGTAAAGATTAGTTATGGCATTTGAAATGGTAACAATTGTGCAGACTCCCTTTCCACAACCTAAGATATCTTTTCTTAAAAAATTTGTAAATCTTTCATTCATCATTTCTAATTCTAAATCCACCTTTGCCATGAGCATTAGTCTAAATCTGTAAGGGTCATATATCTCAACAAACTTCAAAATAGAATCTACTGCAGTTTGATGGTTACCTTTTATCATATGCCTTTCATCAAATGCTTGAGTTGCATTTGCATTTGCATCTCTAGCCATCGAGAATAAATCTAAGAATGCACACTGAATTTGCAATTGTTCCATGAGACTCATTGGTAAATCTCCACACTCCTTGAAAATGATCGCCTCATTCTGTGGGCATTCTATCAACCTCGAATTGGGATCATCTTCTAGCAGAAAGTATTCTGAATCGACTGTCTTAGACAAATCCTCAAATACCTTGTCTTCAGATATACCATCAACCATCAAAGGAACCATAAAAATTTCTCTTGATTCTTCAATTGTTTCCACCTCCATCGTGATTTTCTTTGGTTGGTTCACCATCGTTGATTCACAACTTTTATTTGGTACTGATCCGAAGAACTCTTGCAACTGTTCAACAGTGAGAATGATCGACTTTCCTAAAGCTCGTTCTAACAATTGTTTGGCATCTCTCATCATTCTGACTTGAAACTCAATAAATTTGTGATCAAGTGTAATCTCCAACCTATTAATCTTTTCTTGCAATCTCATCGTTTCTTGCTTCCACTCTGGAACCCCAACTGATTCTGCCATCGTCACTGTTGTTGGCTGAGTTTTCATCATATTTTCTGAGGTTCGACCTGGCTCTGGATACCTTTGTAACAGTACAAACTGAAGAACTAGAATTATTGAGTGAGAAAAAGGAATGAACAGAGTAACGGTAGAAAAGAAATAGAATTTTTAGAGAAGAAGAAGACCAAGTTTCATTTCATTTCATCAATGAATGAATCAGTCTTTCTTACAAAGTTTTAACCTAGGGCTCCCTTAAACGACCACGTTTTATGTATTAACAAGGTCATAAAACGTTGTGTTACATTAACATCACTTAGCCACTAAAACAGTCTTAAACGGCTAACTAAAATAGGACTCTTTACTCCAATGGTCCAATTCTCAGCAAAGGCCATTACAAAGAAGTTCTACAACAGGAAGAACTCTTGAAATTCAAAACGTGGAGATTCTATTACAGAAAGAAACTCCAATGAGAAGTTCTACAACTGGAAGAAATCTTAGAATTCAAAACGTGAAGATTATATTACATAAACAATCTCCAATGAGAAGTTCTACAACAGGAAAAAATCTTAAAATTCAAGACTCGAAAGATTCTATTATAGAAAGAATCTCCAGCGAGAAATTCTACAACAGGAAGAATTTTTGGAATTGAAGACGCAAAAGATTCTATGACAAAAAGAACCTTTAGCGGGAAATTCTACAACAGCAAGAACTCTTAGAATTGAAGACGCAAAAGATTCTATGATAGAAAGAATCTCTAGCGAGAAGTTTTACGACATGAAGAACTCTCAAAATCAAAGACACAAAAGATTCTATATAGGATGAATCTACAACGAGAAGTTCATTATAGGAAGGACTCTCTACTTAAGACGCAGAAGGTTCTATATAGGAAGAACTTGCAGCGTCGACATCCGAAAATGAAAAGCCAATACAAGAAGGATTTGCAGCATAAGAAATTTGTCGAAGACAATCAAGACTCTACACAAGAAGAATCTGCTCAGTTTTGAAGAATTTTGTTCTTTTAGAACAACAGAGAAGATCAAGCGAAGACCGAGAAAAGGTGGTGGTCAGGAGAAAAGACCCCAACCTTACCAAGAGAAAGAACCCAAACCAAACTATACCTGTCAAAATGACTATTCCTCGATCTTTGCTCTATCCCTGTTACACAACAATGAGAAAAGAGGGACAACTGTAATAGTCATTTTCAAGAACCAAATAAAATACCCAAATATTTTATTAATATTAATCCAACAAAAGACCCAATAAATACATATCCAAGCCCAATAATAACCCATACCCATATCAGACCCAATACCCAATAACCAAACCCAATCCAATATGATAACCCTAATTGTAACCAACTAAACCCTAACTAGATGCTAACCAAACCGGCTGCCGTATACACGCTCTCTCATTGGCTCCCATGAACAGCCACTGCCTCGATCTGCTCCACCGCCCGCGTCAACTCGAACCTGCAAAAGAAGAAAACATTATTAGATCTGGGATTTTAGATTTATAGTAGGGATATTTACATTAAAATACGTATAAATCTGGGCTATAAATGCCGGACTAAATCGTTGTAATCCCGGTTACGAGCAATAAAAAAAAGAACGATAGTTTCGGGGAAAAAAGCAACAAACACCATCATAATATTCGAGAACAAATCGGAAAAAAGAGAGGAGATTAGAAGCAAATTGGAAGAGAAAAGGTAAAAAAATATATCAGATTTGAATACTTATCGTTAGATGTAGGCTTGTTTGATCGGCTTTTCGAAAAACTGATTCCATCATCATTTTCCTCTCGTCGAGATCCTTCGGAAAGGTATCTCCTCTAGATCTCCGGAGGCCGGCGAACGGTGTCGATCCTCACCAGCGGTGACCATGTTTCAGAGAATCCATGAGCTTCTTTGATGGCTCCTTTCTTTTGTTTGAAACAAAATGATGATAAAGACCCATCTTCATCAAATAATGGGGTTATATACCGAATCCAAAATGGTGTCGTTTTGGCGCCTGGTTATAGGGCCCAAAACGATGTCGTTTAATCATACAAGACCCGAGCCCGACCCGGATCCATGCCTAACCTAGATTAAAGAGGAAATCGCGTGCGTAGTCCCTGTTCTTTTTATTATCCTTCATTTCAGCTTTTCAGTTTTCTTTTTATTTAATTTCAGTCACTTTTTTATTATTTTAGCCTTATATTTTTATATTTTGCTCAATTTCGTCACTGATTTATTTGTTTTTAACCTCATAATTTCTCAATTTTTGCAGATTAACCCATATTATTATTATTATTATTATTATTATTATTAGTAGTAGTAGTAGTAGTAGTAGTAGTAGTAGTAGTAGTAGTAGTAGTAGTACTAGTACTAGTTTTAGTATTAGTATTAGTATTATCACTTATTTTGTTTTATTACTACTATGTTGTTTATTAAATTATAATGTTGTTTTTTTTATTTTCATTATATGTTTACTTTATTTTATTCCGTTTATTTTATTAGAAATTATTATCCCGACATATTTTATTGGGAGTAGCATCTCGGTCTTCGGGTGTTATCTTCTTTAAATTTTCGTGGATATTAGGATATGTATTTTAAAATTAAAAATTAATTTAATTCGGATTTTATATTTTCTTAAATAATTACGATACGAACTTTTAGGTACCAATTTTGGGGCGTTATGGGGGTGCTAATCCTTCCCCAAACGTAACCAACTCCCGAACCCAATTTTCTCTGGATTCATTCTTGTTGTTCGATCCACCTTTTTTAACAGTCGATGGTGACTCCAACCGATTAACTAATTTTCAAATTTTAACGGTATTCTAATGGGAGTGACATCCTGTTCTTCAGGTATCATCTCCCGGGATATCAAATTTTTAAATATTATTGGGAATTTTTAAATTTTAACAGTATTCCCTTAAGAGTGGCGTCCTGTTCTTCAGATGTTATCTTCGGATACCGAATTTCAAATTCCATTAAGTTTTTAAATTTAGAAGAAAAAAAAAAGATCGCTACATGGAAGGATCCGCAAAGATGTTGACCTGCTGGCTCGCTTCTAATTCTCCCTCGGAAGTTGGAATCCATCGAATATTACTGACTGCAAGCAGATAGTACAATAATAATTGGAGATGTTCTAAAAATAATTATATTGTTTATCAAGTTTAAATCTTAACATATAAATATATTTTTCTAATTAATCAATAAAAATAATTCTTGGAGATATGCTGCTGAATGACATTAAGAATTGTGGGGTAATACAGGAAAAAGTTATTAAATAAATTTAACTTACCATATCTTTCAGATTTTAGTGACCCAAGGACAAATAAAACAATAAGGCCTCTAATAACAAATATTAAAAAAATTAAATTTTTAGTGTATAAAAATAAATTAATTTATTTACAAATTACTTCTTATTAAACTTAATAATTATTAAATGAAAAATATAAAAAAATATTACACTGAACAACTTACGCAAAAGAACTTGTACGAATATTTTTTCACGTAAATATTATATAATAAAAATTATAAAGAAAAAATATATAGAATAATAACACTTGAGTTTTTGTTGTTGAATCTTTAAACTTAGTTATAACATATCAATAATAAATATCATAAATCATAATATTTTTGAATAAATGAATCATTATCTTCTCGAAACATCGTATCAGAAATTATAAATAAATAATTCAAAAAGTTAGGAGAAAATAACATAAGAAAGAGGTGATATAATGAGAAATTGAGATTTAAAAAACAAGAATAATCAAAATATTATGTATAGGTGTATATGAATTTTTATTTTTAATTTAAAATAAAATAAAATATTATTATAATCTTAATTATGTTATGAATAAATTAAAGAATAAGAATAAAATAGGAGAACAAAGATGAGAGACAAAAGAGAGGCGTTTGTACTATATTCTCAAAGTAGGGTTGTGTACAATGCTTTGTCTAAAAGTCTATATTTATAGGCATAAGATAGAAACCCTAATTCCAATTGGTATTAAACTCTAATAATAAAGCTCATTAAAGTTTAACTTAATATATGGATATCCACCATAAATAAAGATATTCATAACATCCCCCTTGGATATCCATGAAGATAATATGCCTTGTTAAAACCTTAGTAAGATAAAAACCTTGTGGGAAAAAAATTCTTAGTGAAGGAAAAAAGTGTACACACATCTTTGATACGCATAACATGTTGCCTCATTAAAAACCTTACCAGGAAAACACATTGGGAAAAACCTCGATTAAGGGAAAAAGAGTGCAACGCGTATTTACTCCCCCTCATGAAAATATCACATAAGATTTTGAATCTTCATAATTCAATATTGAATACAATCTTCAAATGTTGAAGTAGATTACGCACTAGTGGATAAATCTTCCAAATTATTGCTTGAAATGATTCGTTGAATACTATTCTTTTGAAGATCATGTGGGAAAAAACTTTAAAGAAATATGTTTCGTTTTATCACATTCAATGTATCCACCTTGAGATTTAAATTTTGCATTATCTCTACACAAGATAGCTTGCATCTTATCTTGTGAAAGTAATTCACATATCTTGGGATATGTTTAACCAAACATATTTCGGCTTTGCCTCATGCATATGAATTATTTAAAGGTAATGATCTCGTAGTACTTGAATAATATTTCTGGACCAGCTAAGATACGATACTTCCAGATCAAATAATGTATATATTGTGCTTTTAGACCAAGAATATCATTACCCTTTTCTCAAGGGTGGAATGGATAATTTATATTAAGAGACATAGCAACCATACGGGTGATCAATGAATATATGTTATGCATGTAAAGTCTCTTTAAACATTTTTTTTGTATGTCAATTGATGTACAAGGATTTGAGGAGATCTCTTCATGAGTTTCAACGACATTCAAATCATCTACATACACAATAATAAAAATTCAAAGCTAATCATATTAATAAAAATGCTCAGGGAAATAATTCATATAGCATTATGCTAATAAGTATTCAATGAGGCGATTATACCAAATACTCCTAAATTGTTTCAAGTCATAAAAAGATATATTCAATATGATTGAATAATGTTCTCGAGAACTTGAATTAATTGCTTATGGCAATCTAAATCTTTCTGGAAATTTCGTGTAAATATTACTATCAAGAGGCTCATTCAAATAGGATGTACCAACATCCATTAGGCATAAACTGAGTAATTTTATTTATTGCCAAACTGATCAAAATCTAAAAGTAGTTGCATCCACCACTAAGGAATATATTTTCCTCATAATCAATTTCATGTCTTTGTGAGAATACTTGTGCAACCAAATGAGTTTATATCTCATAATTTCCCCTTTTATTTCTCTTTCTCACAAAGGCTCATTTATATCAATGAACTTTACACATTTCAATGTACATAGGCCCAAATACTTCTCTTTTCGAAAGAGATTTTAGTTTTACCTCAATTGCCTCTTTTATGTTGGTCAATCATTTTTTGTTTACATTGCCAAATTGATAATGTTTCATTATCCACATCAACAAATAAAATCTCTAGTGCTATATTGCATGCAAATATATTATTGATGTCGATTAAATTTCAGTTCCACTTATTACTAGACATGACATAAACTATTAAGATCTCTTTATTATTAGGTACCTGATTCATGTCAATGTCTCTGTTGGAGACCTTTTAATCTCTTCTTGAGATTTTCATAATTCGTTAACTCCTCGATCAGACCATCATAAAATATAGCTCCTTCTCTTTTTTGAGGATTTATATCTTTGGAACCTACTTGTCTATAATGCTAAAGGCATAAGATAGACTCATCAGCAACTAGAGTGTGTCCTTCTAGGACATCAAATTTAATCGGAGCATTCATAGTTGGTATACGTGACTTGGTCACTCTTTTAGGGTCAGCAAAATCATCTGGCAATTGATTTGTTAAATAAATTATCCTTTGAACTTATAGTTCATATTTTTGAATATGTGGATCAAACTAAAAAAAAGGATAATTCATTATAACTTATTTCTTTTATAGCTATATTATTTTCTCCCCCTAATGTTGGGTAAACTGACTCAATAAAATGATAATCAGTAAATCGAGTTGTAAATAAATTCTCTATCAGAAACTCAAGATATTTAATTATCAAGGAAAATTTAAATCTGACATATATTCCCAACAGAGCTCATCTTTGTGCGTTGTGGTGGAGCAATTAGAACATATATCGCACACCAAAAAATCTAAGATGAGAAATATTTGATTCCTGACCAAAAACCATTTATAATGGGATAACTTATGATCATTTGTTGGTCTGATGCGAATTGGTGATACTACATGTAAAATTACATGTCATCAACATTATCAAGACCGATTGTCTTTATAAGATAATCTGGAAAAATGTGCTCGTAATTTTATCAACTGAGCAAGTAGCATCGCAAACACAAAGTTGCGGGTTAATAACAAGGATACATATGACCATCTAGTCGATGCATCGATTAAAATCATAAAAATATCTAGATGGATTGTAAGAAAGGTGTATGGGCCCACATATATCACCTTATATCTGTTCTAGAAAATTAATAGATTTACACTCTATCTTAGATGTTGATGATTGAATAATCATATTGCTTTCATAGCAAGTTCTTCAATAAGTGACCACATGAAAGTGTCAACAAATTTTTGCATCATAATTGAACCAGGATGGTCTAACCGGTCATGCCAAATAAAATTATCAGTAAACATCTAGTTTACAATAGCATGAGCTTCAATTTTTACTAATTCTTCTATAGTAAAATATGGATGATAGTGCATGTATTTTAATTTTTTTTTCAAGATTTTCTTATTGCCTTGAGTTATACTTATAATATTGAGATAGTCAACAACCCCTTGACTAATATTCTCAATATAATTTTTGCAAATATCTTTAAAACTCAATAAGTCTCTTTGTGACTTTGAATGGAATAAAGTTCTATTTGGCAATAATATATTTGCTCATTCGGAGCTTTCTGTGATATTAGTACTTCCGGATATAGTACTCACATTGTTCTCTTGCATTTAAAATGGAAAAATATGCATAATTGTGCACCTTTTAACATGTGCTTTATTTCATTCACTTCGAGGAATAAAAAATATATGCTTTATACCATTCATTTTGGGGAATAGAAAAATATTAAATATAGAACATCATATCAAATCGGTTATCTATCAAAGATAAACTCTCAAGAGCTCTTCCGAAGCATTGATATTTCGGTACTTTGAGATATAATACTCATATTTTCCCTTGTATTTAAATGGGAAAATATTTCTTATGCTTAAGTAAAGTACGAGTACTTGCATTGTTTGTTTGGCATAAATAGTCACAATTTATTGCATATTTTATTTCGGAAGTAATCATATTCTTCAAAGGAAGATTAACATAAAGCATAAATAAATAATATGGAAAATAAATTAACATAAATTAAATTAATATAAATAAAAATAAACTAACATAAAATAAAATAAAATAAATAAAAGATAAAGGAAATAAAATAAATGGCGAATTATACCTTTAGAGGGTTATGAGAAAATTAACAATATCCAATTGAGTTGGATTAATAACGCCATAATTATTTTCGCCACAAAGAAAATCTGTTTATATTTTTTTTAATTTATCATTCATGATTATGGATGAAGTCCATAATACTTTGGCGTTTGACAAGTACGAGATCAATGGTTTGTATCATCACATTGATAACATAAAGATTTTGATATGATCTCTATCATTCTTGTCAACTTTATAATTCCACTTCTTGTGAATATAAGCATTCTCAAAATAATCATTTTATTCAAGTTTATTTTATGATCTCAATCATGACCACAATTACTAATGTGACATTTATTCTTTCTTCTATAAAATATCACATTCACTTCAGGGAATGTAGTGGAGTCAATAGGTGTAACCCCCTTAGCCCGGCCTAGATGGAACCGACTCTAATGGATTACACGGGGAATACCGAACCAAACCTGCGAAGGCCCAATCCGATAAACAACCCTAGAAACGTTATATTTTTCTTTTCTAGAGGCATAATTAAGTTACTATATGCTTGATTTCATGCAGAAAAAGAACGGAAGCAATTCAACCACAATTGTGCACTCGATTAACACATGAGCAACTTAAGGAAGTAAGTTAAATCATGCTCAATGGCTTTATTCGAGGAAAAGGTAATAACCATACTTTAATCCAAATCATTCTCTTGCTTTAAAAGTCATGGAAACCATCATAAACCATGCATATACACCAGCTAACACATGCATGCATCATTTTCAAAATCAATTCATGAATTGGATACCATTTCTTCACAATCATCTTTCATAAAACCAATGCAACACTATCAATCATTGGATATGTTACCAAAAGCACAAAAATTAATAAAACTCGTGGAATGTTCAATTGCTAAAACATATCCGATACCAACGAACAATAATGTAAACATCATTTAGCCAAAGCACTTATCATTTCTCATGCATAAACAACAAATGCAAAAACTTCATTAAGAGCATGACCAAAACATAGAAAATATGGAGCGGTATGGGAACCATTAAGAGAGCAAAACCATTTAACTTACTTCCAAGCGTATGGAGGTTTTTCACACCATACCTATACTTCTAAACCTTTGATAAAATAAGTAAAATCTTGCCGACACGGCAGCCCACTCACCATTTGTCCGAAACTCGCTTGCCGAAGCCAACCGACATTCTCACCTTTTCTGAAACATATCCAACACTTAGCTCAACACCTTTCCCTGTTTTAACACAACAAAAACAGAGGGATTAATGCATATTAATGCATTCAATCAACCTCCAACACATCCCAAACAAATAGCCCCAAAAACTACACTTAAGAAAACTGAAAACATATCCAAAACTCATCCGAACGACCTCCAGCCCTTATCCAACGAAAATTATCACTTATCAATATCAAAATACATCCAAGAACCATGATCTAATCATCCTAAACCAACAGCAAACATTCAGCCACCCAAACAAGCCATAAATCGAAGATCTAAGCCAATTAATACCCCCAAAACCTAAGATCCGGGTTTACCCATCCAAGAACCTTTAATTCCATGTTAAAACGCATCAAAATTCATTGATTTAACCATTGAAAACCATCAGGTATTACCTTATTACGGAATTGTATCAATTCAATCAAAATTAACCGATAGAAACCGAAAATCATCAATTAAAACCATAAAAGAAATCAAGAACTTAATATAATGGATCAAAAACTAGGGAATTTCAATAAAGAACTCAAATTTAAGAGGTTAAACATGATTCAACCACCTTCCGATTGTAAAACCCATGAAAAAACAAGTTGTAAAGTGTAAGAAAATTGAAAAAATCAAGAGGAAATTGATGTGAACGAAATTGAATCAAAAAAGAAATGATTTACCTTGATTAAATTGAAGAGAAATCTGATTGGAAACCAAGAAAAATTGAGAGAAATTAAGAGAAAATAGGAAGTTACGTGAAATTGTGTTTTTAGTGAAAAATGGGAAATATATCACAATTAAATTTTAATGGTGATTAAAAGAAGTTTATAAAAGTGATTTTTGGAAGTTTAGATCATCTGATAAAGATTGGATAAATAGCCCCTTAGAGATTCTAAGTTTTGACCCAAGTATATTTTAGTCACTAAAACAGTCCATTTTTACAATTTTTACAAAATAGTCACTAATTTCCAAATGTCAAGGTTCCAAGTGTAATTTTCCAAAATTGATTAGAAAGTCAAATAGAGTCCAAATAATAATTTTAGAGTGTTTTTCCATATTTTATTTCCTTTGAAAACTATTCTTAAAAATTAAATCCCGAATCTAGGCTAATTGGCTTGATTGGTTCAACCGAACCCTTGATCCGACTATGATAACATCTAGGCCCATTTTTAGGGTGTTACAATAGGTCATTAAAACCTTTTCACGATATTGTGTCTACATGACAACTTTAATGTGTGAAAAGTGAAATACGTTTTTCTAACAAATCCTCATCAATGATATTCTGGCACATAACTAAGTTTTATTCACTAACTATATAGGGAATTATCATGTTTCCATTCACTTCAAGGAATGAAACAAATTCAATAACCGCATGGAATAAACATCATGCTTGCATTCACTTCAGGGAATGACATAAATTAAATAATCGCATGGAATAATCAACATGATTGCATTCACTTCAGGGAATGACATAAATCAAATAATCGCATGGAATAATCATCATGCTTGCATTCACTTCAAGGAATGTCATAATTCCAATAATTGTATGTAATAAGCATCATGCATGCATTCACTTCAGGGAATATCTCCCTTAAAAATTATTGGATCAAGACGATTTTCGTAACTTGAACTTGGGAGAAGTCTATAGTCGAGTTTTTCGACATAAAAATATTGCTTTCAAGCAAATATAGACTTTATAATATTTATACTATTAAATAGTAATTGATCAACCAATATATATATAATATATACAATGAACAAAAAATTTAATCCTCATACGCGGCGTTGTTAAACCAGTCCACAAGGTCCTTTAAAAAGAATATCCTTTAAGACTAGTAGCCTCACAGAACGAGATGTCCAGCCAATATACTCGGATTAAACCAATATAACAAAGAACATATTAATTGATTAAATGTTTAATATTTGTTTTAATATCATGTAATACTTAGAATATGATTAAAACATAAACTTTCATCATCATAAAATAAATAAATATTAGTTATAAATAAAGACAAAAAATCTCAAATTAAATAAGTAAAACATATCGGACTTTTTACTAATTTTAATATATGGTAGGTTTAATCACCAATATTTTTTTAAAATCTTTTTTAGGAATTGTCGACAAGCACCACGGTAATTGAGAAACTTTATTGCTACACAAACATCAAACTACCAAAGTTTTTTTATAATTAAAAATAAATTCAAAAATCAAGAAAGAAAGAAAAATCAAAAATTAGAATATAATTGAGGGAGAATAACTTATCTATTCAGTAACTCCTTTATGTTATGAATATCTTTATTCATGGTGGATACCTATATATTAAGTTAAACTCTAATGGGCTTTATTATTAGAGTTTAATACCCATTGAAATTAAAGTTTTCATCTTGTGCCGATAAATATAGATTTTTGGAGAAAGCATTGTACACAACCCTACTTTGAGAATATAATACAAATCTCTCTCTTTTATCTCTCATCTTTGTTCTCCTATTTTATTCTTATTCTTTAATTTATTCACAACACGTTATCATCACGAGACTCTAACCAACGAAGGTATTTATCATTCAAATCTTAAAGGAGTTATTGAAAAGAACTTATTACTAGCATGAATCAAAGATAAGTTCTTCTCCCTCAATTATATTCTAATTTTTGATACCTTTCTTTCTTGATTTTTGACTTTATTTTTAATTAATAAAAAAACGTTGGTTGTTTGGTGTTTGTATAGAGATAAAGTGACTCAAATAACGTGGTGCTTGTCGACAATTCCCGAAAAAGATTTTAACAAAATATTGGTGATTAAATCAACCATATATTTAAATTAGTGGAAAGTTCGATATTTTTTACTTATTTAATTTGAGATTTTTTTCTACCAATATTTGTTTATTTTATTATTATGATGAAAGTTTATGTTTTAATCATGTTCTATGTATTACATGATATTAGAACAAATATTAAACCTTTAATTAATTAATATGTTCTTTTTTATGTTGGTTTAATCCGAGTATATTGGTTGGACATCCCGTTCCGTAAGGCTACTAGTCTCAAAGGAGGTTCTTTTTAAAGGACCTTGTGGACTGGTTTAACAACGCCGTGTATGAGGATTAAATTTTTTGTTCTTTGTATATATTGTATATATATTGGTTGATCAATTACTATTTAATAGTATATAGTCTCAAAGGAGGTTCTTTTTAAAGGACCTTGTGAACTAGTTTAACAACGCCGTGTATAAGGATTAAATTTTTTGTTATTTTTATATATTGTATATATATTGGTTGATCAATTACTATTTAATAGTATGAATATTATAAAATCTATATTTGTTTGAAAGCAATATTTTTATGTCGAAAAACTCAACTATAAACTTCTCCCAAATTCATGTTACGAAAATCGTCTTCATCCAATAATTTTTATGGGAGACATTCCCTAAAGTGAATGCATGATGCTTATTCCATTCAATTATTAGATTTATGATACTCCTTGAAGTGGATGTAAGCATGATGAGTATTCCATGCGGTTATTTGATTTATGTCATTCCCTGAAGTGAATGTAAGCATGATGTTTATTCCATGCGATTATTGAATTTGTTTCATTCCTTGAAGTGAATGCAAACATGATAATTCACTATATGGTTAGTGAATAAAACTCAGTTATGTGTTAGAATATCACTGATTAGGATATGTTAGAAAAACATATTCCACTTTTCACACATTAAAGTTGTCATGTAGACACAATATCGTGAAAAGGTTTTAAAAACCTATTGGCTTCGCTCCATTCCCTAATTATGAAATTTTGCATTGACTATGACAAAACTTTCTCCCCTGTAGCTATGTTTAAATCCATCCGGATCTTGTTTGCTATAGCTACATTCTATGATTATGAAATTTGGCAAATGGACGTCAAAATCGCTTTCCTTAATGGAAAACTTGAAGAGGATGTGTATATAACACAACCAGAAGGTTTTGTCGCACCAGGAAATGTTGGAAAGGTTTGTAAGCTGTAAAGGTTAATTTATGGACTAAAGCAAGCTTCTCGAAGCTAGAATCTTCATTTTAATGATGCGATCAAAGAGTTTGGTTTTATCAAGAATGAAGATGAGCCTTGTGTTTACAAGAAGACAAGTGGCAGCATTGTTTTTTCCTAATCTTGTATGTAGATGACATACTTATTATAGGAAATGACATACCTACCTTACAGTCAGTTAAGACTTGGTTAAGTAGTTGTTTCTCTTGAAATATTTGGGTGAGGCAACATATATCTTAGGGGTTAAGAACTATAGAGATAAATCTAGATGACTTCTAGGTCTGAATCAAAGTACATATATAGACAAAGTTCTGAAAAGATTCAGTATGGAAGAATCCAAGAAAAGGTTCTTACCTATGAGACATGGCATATCTCTTTCGAAGGAAATGTGTCATTCAACTCCACAAGAAAGAGAACGAATGAGTAAGATTTCATATGCTTCGGCTATTTTTTGTATCATGTATGCCATGATATGTATTCGACCAGATGTATCGTATGCCTTAAGCATGACAAGTCGATAGTAGTCAAAAACATCCTTAAGCACTTGAGAAGAACTAAGGATACATTTCTTATCTATGGAGGCAAAAAAGAGCTTAGTATAAAAGGTTATACTGATGCTAGTTTCCAAACAGACAAGGATGACTCAAGATCGCAATCTGGATTTGTGTTTTACATTAACGGAGCTGTTGTAAGTTAGAAAAGTTCTAAGCAAGACACAGTAGTTGATTATAAGACAGAGGTTGAGTATATTGCAGCCAGTGAAGCAACAAAGGAAGTTGTTTGGATCAAAAAGTTCATATCCGAACTAGGGGTTGTTCCAAGCATATCAGATGCTATAGAACTCAGTTATGACAACAATGGAGCCATTGTACAAGTAAAGGAACTCAGATCTCATCAACGATCCAAACATATTCTTAGACGCTTCCATCAAATTCGAGAGATCATAGATCGAGGAGATGTGGAGATATGTAGAGTACACACGGTTGATAACATTGTTGATCCCTTGACGAGGCCTCTGACGCAATAGAAGCATGATCGTCACACTGAGTCACTCGGTATTAGATATGTGAGTGATTGGTCTTAGTGCTAATGGGAGATTGTTAGAGTATGCCCAAAGACCAATCATATGATGATTGTAAAGATATTACCAATTTTATTGAATAAAGGCATTATTATTGTTGTTTTCAGATATATGTGTCAATGTATAACATAAACTGAGAAACAATAAGGTCCATATAATAATATATGTATTATTATTAAAAGATCTTTAGTTAAGTATTATTATGGGTATGAACAATAATAATACGCTTAAGACTAACATGTGATTAATTGATGACAATGAGTTGTCATTGACATAAAGATGTCAGAATTAATACATGAATTTATTAATATAGAATAATATATTTGTTTGACCCGCTATGAGCATATGTCTTGGATTATTACGTGACGGTCATGATATTGCTCATAGTGACAACTATATGTATAATCCTTAGACTTGAGATTATTACTATCTCAACATATGTTGTTTTATGTTTTGATGCAGTTAAACGTCTCGTAATTAGTTACACTATAAAAACTGGCATTGGACATATTACAATGTATGTAGTGAGATGTGAATGATCGAGATAGGATTTTTTCTTCCTAAATAATAGGAAAATATATCAAAGGTCACTTGATTGAGTGAGATTAGAAATGCATGGCCATGCTTAAATACGTTGATATGAGAAATCATAAATTATTCGTTAAAAGTAGTCCACTCTAGATATCAAGAAACATTAAAACAGGCTATACAAGTGTGACTATTACAAGACTTGTGCCTATTAAAGATATAAAAGGACAAAAGGATACAATACATTAAGAGAGTTGGTCACGGACATGGTACATCGAATCATGATCTCTTTTAACTTATATGGCAATGATATGTTGCTAGATATCACTCATTGTTTGTAATATTGGAATTGTTCTAATATTATTACTAACTTTACAATGAGCCTACAGGGTCACACCCAATGGTTGAAAAGGAGCAAAAACTATATATGTATAATTAGATTATATTTAATCTTGAATTTAATAAAAAGAATATAATTAAAGTAATTGTATTCCTTTTCAAATTCAGAATAAATATAGATCCTGAAGTTTAAGGAAATAATTAAAGTAATTATTTCCCAAACAAATTCGAAATAAAACTCTTATACCTAGGGTTACACATATATATATTTGAGGGATCTTTGGGTCTAGCAGCCGTATAAGAGAATCCCGAATTCCCAAAACCTAAAATCACGAAAAATAGTTTTTTGAGATTTTCTATCAACCGGGTGAACTGAATAGAGGCCGAGACGATATTCGTGGAGGCTAAAGATTCGAATTGTCGAACGATCGTGATTGTAGCAGATCCAGTTGTTGTTTTTGCTGCTTATCAAGGAACCCAATGTAAGTCATCGCATCTCTTCCTCCCGATTTCTGATTAAACGTACATGTATCACTAGAAAGACTGATGTAATTTTGTTCCGTTGCGCCATGGGGTGTGCCGGTGGTCCCAACAGATGACAAGAATGATAGAGATCATATAAAAATCTTTATGTTATCAATGCGATGGTACAAACCATTGATCTCGTACTTGTCAAACGCCGAATTACTATGGCTTTATCCATAATTATGAATGATAAATTAAAGAAAATATAAACAGATTTTTTTGTGGCAAATATAATTATGGCGTTATTGATCCAACTCAATTGGATATTGATAATTTTCTCATAACCCTTGAAGTGAATAATTCGCCATTTATTTTATTTTCTTTATAACTTCTAAAAGGAATAATTCGCCATTTATTTTATTTTCTTTATAACTTCTAAAAGGAATAATTGATCTTTTATTTTTTTATTTTATATTAATTCATTTATATTTATTATTTATTTATGTTAACTTACTTTACATATTATTTATTTAAGTTTTACGTTAATTTTTCTTTTAAAAGAATATGATTACTTTCGGAATAAAAATATGTAATAGATTATGAAGATTTATGCTTAGCAGACAATGCAAGTACTCATACGATACTTAAGTATAAGAAATATTTTTCCTATTTAAATACAAGGGAAAATGTGAGTATTATATCTCAAAGTACTAAAATATCAATGCTTCGAAAGATCTCTTGAGAGTTTATCTTTGATAGATAACCGATTTGATATGATGTGTTGTATTTAATATTTTTCTATTCCCCGAAGTGAATGGTACAAAACATATATTTTTCATTTTTCGAAGTGAATGAAATAAAGAACATATTAAAAGGTGCATATTTATGCATATTTTCCCATTTTAAATACAAGGAATAATGTGAGTACTATATCCGAAAGTACTAATATCACAGAAATCTCCGATTGAGTAAATATGTTATTGCCAAATGGAATTTTATTCCATATTTATAGTACATTATACTCGTCAAAGTCACAAAGAGACTAATCGAGTTTTAAAGATGTTGCAGAAATATATTGAGAATATTAGTCAAGGGGATGTTGACTATCTTAATATTAAAAGTATAACTCAAGGCAATAAAAAAATCTTGAAAAAATACATGCACTATCATTCATATTGTACTATAGAAGAATTAGTACAAATTGAAGCTCATGCTATTGTAAACCAGATGTTTACTAATAACTTTATTTAGCATGATCGGTTAGATCATTCTGATTCAATTATGATGCGAAAACTTGTTAACACTTTCTTATGGTCATTTATTGAAGAGCTAAGACTTTCTTTATGATGATTTTTCATGTGATACTGCTATGAAAGCAATTTGATTATTCAATCATCAACAACTAAGATAGAGTGTAAATCTATTAATTTTCTGAAACGGATACAAAGTGATATATATGGCTCATACACCTTTCTTATAGTCCATCTAGATACTTTTACATTTTTTATCGATGCATCGACTAGATGGTTATATGTATCCTTGTTATTAACCTGCAACTTGGTGTTTGCGAGGCAACTTGCTCAGTTGATAAAATTACGAGCACATTTTCCAGATTATTTTCTAAAGACAATCAGTCTTGATAATGTTGATGATATGTAATTTTACATGCAATATCACCAATTTGCATCAAGCCAACAAATGATCATAAGTTCTCCCTGTTACAAATGATTTTTGGTCAGGAACCAAATATTTCTCATCTTAGATTTTTTTTGTGTACAATATATGTTCGAATCGCTCCACCACAACGCACAAAGGTGAATTTTGTTGGGAATATATATTAGATTTAAATATCTTGAGCTTCTGATAGAGAATTTATTTACAACCCGATTTATTGACTATCATTTTAATGAGTCAGTTTACCCAACATTAGAGGAGAAAATAAATAGCTGGGGAAAGAAATAAGTTGGAATGAATTATCATTTTTCTCTTTTTGATCCACATACTACACAATGTGAACTATAAGTACAATGGATAATTCATTTAGTAAATCAATTGCTAGATGATTTTGTTGACCCTTAAAAAGTGACTAAGTCACGTATACCAACTATGAATACTCCAATTAAATTTGATATCCTAGAAGGACAAACTCTAGTTGCTAATGAGTCTAACTTACACTTGAAGCGTAGTAGACAAGTAAGTTCCAAAGATAAGAAATCCTCGGGAAAAAAAGAGCTATATTTTATGATGGTTTGATCGAGGAATCAATAAATTATGAAAATCTCAAGAAAAGATTAAAAGGTCTCTATCAGATACATTGACATGAATCATGTACCTGATAATAAAGAGATCTCAATAGATTATGTCATGTCTGATAATAAGTGGAATTGAAATTAAATCGACGTCGATAATATATTTGCATGCAATATAGCACTAGAGATTTTATTTGATGATGTAGATCATGAATCATTATCAATTGAGGCGAAACTAAAATCTCTTTCGAAAAGAGAAGTATTTGAGCCTATAGCCTGTACATTAAAATGTGTAAAGCTCGTGGATATAAATGAGCCTTTGTGAGAAAGAGAAATTAAAAAGGTAAATCATGATATATAAGCTCATTTGGTTGCCGAATGATTTTCACAAAGACATGAAATTGATTATGAAAAAATATATTCTTCGGTGTTAAATGCAACTACTTTTAGATTTTGATTAGTTTGGCAATAAATAAAATTATTCAGTTTCTGCCTAATGGATGTTGTTACATCCTATTTGAATGGACCTCTTGACAGTAATATTTACATGAAACTTCCGGAAAGATTTAGATTGTCATAAGCAGTTAATTCAAGTTCTCGAGAACATTATTCAATCATATTGAATATATCTTTTTATGGCTTGAAACAAATTAGTCTTATTTGGTATAATCACTTCATTGAATACTTATTAGAATAATGTTATATGAATTATTTAATTTCTCCGAGTATTTTTATTAAGAGGTTTAGCTCTGAATTTTTATTGTTGCGTATGTCGATGATTTGAATATCGTTGAGACTCGTGAAGAGATCTCTTCAAATTCTTGTGCATCAATCGACATACAAAAAAATGTTTAAAGAGACTTTACATGCATAACGCATATTCATTGATCACCCTCATGGTTGTTATGTCTCTTAATATAAACGATCCATTCCACCCACGAGAAAAAGGTAACGATATTCTTGGTCTAAAAGAACAATATATACATTATTTGATCTAGAAGCATTGTATCTTAACAAGTCCAGAAATATTATTTAAGTGTTACGAGATAATTACCTTTAAATAATTGTTATGCACGAGGAAAGTCGAAGTGTTTGGCTAAACATATCCTGAAGATATATGAATTGCTTTCGCAAGATAAGATGCAAGCTATCTTATGTAAAGATAATGCAAAATTTATATCTCAAGGTGGATATATTAAATGTGATAAAACGAAACATTTTTTTTTTTAAAGTTTCGTACGTCATGATCTTCAGAAGAATAGTATTAAATGAATCATTTCAAGGAATAATTTGAAAGATTTATCCACTAGTGCATAATCTACTTCAATATTTGAAGATTGTATTCAATATTGAATTATGAAGATTCAAAGATCTTATGTGATATTTTCATGAGATGAAGCAAATACGCGTTGCACTCTTTTCCCCTTCACTAAGAATTTTTTTTCCACAGGGTTTTTATCTTAATAAGATTTTAACGAGACACATTATCTTCATGGATATCCAAGGGAGAGTGTTATGAATATCTTTATGGTGGATATCCATATATTAAGTTAAGGGAGAGTGTTATAAATATCTTTATGGTGGATATCCATATATTAAGTTAAACTTTAATGGGCTTTATTATTAGAGTTTAATATCAATTAAAATTAGGGCTTTCATTTTATACCTATAAATATAAACTTTTGGAGAAAACATTGTATACAACCATACTTTGAGAATATAATACAAATCTTTCTCTTTTGTCTATCATCTTTGTTCTATTTTATTATTATTCTTTACATTATTCACAACACTTTAAGATAGGAGAACAAAAATGAGAGACAAAAGAGAAATTTGTATTATATTCTTAAAGTAGGGTTGTGTATAATGCTAACAATAAAACTCATTATAGTTTAACTTAATATATAGATATCCTCTATAAATAAAGATATTAATAACAAATTATATCATATAATACATTTATACTTAAACTAATTAGATACCAACAACTTTATATTAAATATAAAATCTATTGATTTCATAACAACACATTTCAAGTTTATTTAATAATATAATAAAATATAATTAAACTTAAATATTAAAATAAAAGACCTCATTTTAATTTTAAGTTCCTTAAAAACTATTATTATACTTTAATCACTCCTTATTTTTAATATAGTTTAATAATAAAAAATTTAATTTTAATTAATTTAAATAATTGTTATTTTAATTTAATTAACCAATGAGTCCTACCTCCCTGAACCGTCGTCCCTACTGCCAGGCCCAAGGTATATCAATTATGATTTTATATAATGATATTTTTTTTCTTATTTTTAAAAGATAATCTTCACTTATCAAATATGCATTTATCTAGACTATAAATACCCCTAGAATCAAAGACGAAAGGGGTGACCTTTACAAACTTTCCACAAGGTATATCACATCCATTCTACACTGAACACCCCCTCTCCTACTTAAAATGACTCCAGCCATCAACTATACACTATTCACAGACCTCAGACCCAAGCCAACAAGAATAAACCACCTAACTCATCAACACCATGATTTTTCGTGACTCTCAGTTCATCTGATGACAAATGAACCACCCTTCAACATCCTCATAATCGACATCAACATTAATAATTTAAAATCAACATAATATTACAACACAAACATTGTGAAAAATAGTAAAGTCCGTACAGATAGAAACTATAAAAAATTTAAGGGCAGCAAAGGGTGATCTGGTAATCTAGGCAGGTCAAACTTCACCCCAAATGCAGTTGTTCATATATGTTCTTCCATAACACAATTGCAAAAAATGAGACCAGGTTCAATCATATTTCTACAATTTCTCAAATGGAAAAATATTCACCCAAAAAAAATACCAATTATTCATTTATCTGACATTTCAAGCATAAAACTGTACACATTATTGTTGCCGCCAGACCCTCCTGCATTGAGTCTTAGTATGCAGTTACCAAAAAATGCTTAACAGAAAACACTAAGAAAAACACCATAGATGCAGACAAATTTGCAAATGCGAAACCTTTATATGTAAAGTTTATAGGTCCAGATATAGTTTAAACCCAGCAATGCTCAGAAGATGCGTAGCTAATCATAAGCTAACTTCATACGTCCAGACATAGTTGAAGCAAAATCATCATTGCATTAAATGAGTAAATAATTTAAACAATCTTCAAACTAGAAGAAAAAAAGTTTGAGATAATTAAAGATCGGAAAAACTACAATCAAATTCTGGGGTTTTAATTTTAAAACTTTATAAGCAAAAATCCATAATTGAAACAGATGTTTGATTTGCTGAAAAGAACAAAAGCAAAGGCATCAGATAATAAGCGGAGTTTATTAGTCCGCACTAAGAATTCAGTGTAGAGGATATGAAACATTGCATCATATGCCTTAACTTTAAAATCCAAACAACAAAAATTCAGGAAAAAAACAAAATAATTGGCATCAGAATATCAATAAGCGAAATTAAAATCTACAGGGTTCTTCAGAGTGTAGGATAAGATAAAAATTCATCCCTTGCCAACATTAAAAAACTACTACATGCATCTAAAAACATGACTGAAGGGAACGATTTTCTTTTAATAAAACGAAGATCAATATCGGTAAGTCCATTTGACACCAAGGCAAAGCAAAGAAATGCAATGGGCTGGTAAGCTAACCTTTCATTGTTCGCATCAGTTATATCTCCTTTCGCATTCAATTTGCCAGAAAAAGGAGAGGGTAAACAGATGCAACAAAAAAATTAAAGCCTAAGATAGAAATTTGAAGGAACGATTTATGACTAACGACAATCAACTGAATGAACGAAGCGAATAACAAAGAATTATACCCACAAAGTAGAACACTGAGAGAAATGGTTATGAAATCCTTGGAGTTGGAGGCGGAGAGTTTGAGAGAGAGATGAGGGGGTTAAGTCGTTTAAATAGGGTTCGTAAGATTTAGGGTTTTGTATTTTAGGAAATTTATTTCGCTGCTGTTTGAGTTAGCGTGAGCGGCGCTTTATATTTGGGCCTTTCGGGGAGTGGCTTTCACCTAATGAAAAAAAATAATTGATTTAAACTAATCGTAACTTATAAATTAATCAAATCTATTAAATAATAAATGAGCGTCAGGGTTGGTCGTTAACATGTTGATTGAATTTAGATGAAAAAATAATAATTACATCACGTATTGACATTTGTTATATTTAAGGATTAAAATATAACTCAAATTGCACGAGACTTTTGACTCAAGTGGTTAAAGGAATGGTTGATGTTTTTAGAGGTCACGGGTTTGAGCACAAGCGATGTCAGTAGAGTGATTAAACGATCAATGTTAAATGGTGAATATTATATTTTAGAACAGATACTATTGTAATCACTATTAGCTTGTTAAAAAAATATATATACAACTCAAATTTGTCGAGTCTTGATTTAACTTTATAAAATATTTTTTTATTAAAAGAATTAGATTTAAGTTGACTTATTAAAAAAATAAAATTTGACGGTAATATTCATTAAAATATATTTTATAAAGAATTCAACGAGTATTAAAAAAATAAATAATATTTATCTTATAAAACAAAATTTTTAATTATCTTATTTGATATATATATTATAAAAGATTTAAAATATATATAAACGATTATTACTTTATAATCTTTTTTGATAATGAAATTTTTTATTCATTCAAGAAACTCCTATAAATTTCTTGTATAAGAACCCCCTATATAAATTATATCCTTTTAATTTAAATTCCATATACAAGCTAGTCTAGTATTCAAATTAAATTTTTTACAATCCAACAAGCACAAACGAACGTCATTTTGAATAATTGCAAAGATAGCTGCAGCCCTATGAGATTGTCTTCCATAGATTCGCTGATTTCTTTTCTTCCATATGTAATAATTTAATCCACTCCAAACCACTCTGAGAATAGTAGCGCGCAAGGTTTTCCCTTACCTTCTCCCGTTATTCATGCAAACAAATCGGACCAAGTGTATTTTTTTTTTGTTAACATTCACAATCACGCAATATCATCTCCCAAATCTCCCATAAAAAACCACAATCCCCAAATAAATGGTCTCGAGTTTTCACGTCATCCCCACAAAAGATACAATTTAAATCTATCTAGCATCCCCACTTCACCATTCTCTCCTTAGTAGACAATCGATTCAATACAACTTGCCAAGTTATAAGTGAATGTCTGGGAATTGTTAGCTTTCCCCATACTATGCCATCCCAAGAAACTTTTTCCTTCTTATGCCTAATGTGTTCCCTGACCTTTCTAACTGTAAAATTCTCCTGCATTTCGTCCAAAACAGGTAACCGATCCCTCAACTTTAATAATTTTTTCAAGCCTAGCTATGATGTGGCTTAGCCTGAACAACTAAAACAAGACTGTCCTTCAACAAGTATTTTTGTACCCATGCTACCCAAAGAAAACCAGATTGAATTAATAGAAGCCATAAGCATCTAATCATACACGCCCAATTCCATGCAATCATATCTCGCACCCCCAAACTCCCTTCATTTTTCGGGTGACAAATACAATCCCAACTTACCCGGGCACCCCTAGTGTCAGCTTTATTTCTTTTCCAAAGGAATGAGTTACATGCCTGTGACACCCTTTCAAAACCACAATAGGCAAAAAAAAAATATTTGATACCAAAAATTTTAGATACTAAAGAAAACAGATTAGATCAACTGTAACCTACCAACAAAAGAAAGGTATTTGGATGGCCAACTTTTGATTCTACCAATAAATTTTCCAACAAAACCATCACAATAAGCAACTGATAAGTTTTTAGTGACCAGAGGAACACCCAAATATGTAATTGGTAATTTGTCTTCTCTAAAATCAGATTAGTTTAAAATCAATTGTAATATATCCATACTGATATCAACATTAAACAATTCACATTTTGAGTCATTTACCTACAAATCAAAGAGCTTATAAAACAGATTCAATATTCTTTTTACTCCCATTATAGAATGCATGGTACCCTTTATGAACACAAGCAAATCATCTGCAAAACATAAATGTGTAAAATGGACTCTCTTATATTTTGGATGATACTAAAAAGTTTCAGCCTGACCAGCCTTGTTCAATAGAGCAGATAGGACATACATTACCAAAATGAACAAATAAGGAGGGTCCTCTTAACGAACACCCTTTGTCCCATCGAAATATCCTATCAATTCACCATTCGAATTTATTAAAAAATTTAGGTTCATGAACAAGTCTCCATCTAGCTACAGAACTTTCTTAAAAATCCCATTACTTGAAGAAACTGAAGGATAAAGTCTCAATTTATAAAATCAAATGCTTTTCTTAAATCAATCTTTAAAGCATACCTAAGAGAAAGATTAGCTCTACTATAACCATTTAACACCTCCTGAATCAAAAGAACATTTTTCACAATGTCCCTCCCCGAAAGAAAAGCACAATTTCTCATAATCAAACTAGGCAGCCACTCTTTCATTCTATTTTATAATCACTTTTACATTATTATTATTTTTTTACGAAAAATTAAAACTTGAAAACTGAGTAGCGCTAAATGAGAAGGCTGGGATATCTATCTCAAAGGCTCAAACCTCTGCGGAGGCCCATGTGAAGCCCCATAGTATTATTACCCAATTTTCATTTGACAACACGACAAAGCTTGTCGTCCAAATGAAAACTGAAAATTTGAACCAAACTTATAATGCCAAACCAAACAAACGGTTACGACAGCTTCTCCCACTTTATCTCGCTTCCTTGTATCTACCGAAACAAATGAAGACGTCTTTGAAAGGAAGATACACCAACGACCGGAGCACTGCCGTCGTTACCATTGCCACAAACGCCGGAGATGTAAAGCTACTCGCGTCCATGAGTGATGTCACCTTCGTCAAAGGTCCCAGACTCAACAATCTAACATTAACCGTTGAAAAACCAGGATCCTTCATCATCGACTATGTCGTCCCCAAGAAGGTAACTCTTTTCACTTAAAAACCATTTCGTTTTTCTTTTAATGAATCAGAATCACAGGCCTTGTAATTATCAGCATCATTCATTCCTCTCCGGGGAGATAGGATTTTCGGTTTCAGTTTATGAACTCAATCAGAGTGGCGGAGAAACCGTTGAAGCTGACTTACAACCACGATCACGGTGGTAACCTGACGGTAATGGACGGAGCGTTGGTTTTGGATTCTGCGAACAAAGTGTCTGCTAATTACGTTTTCGGCACGAGGAGCTTGAAGGTGAAATATAGCTACGTGCATGGAGGGATTTCGACTTACGAGCCGTGTTATGATTTGGGACAGAATGCGTGGGATTTTTCTGTTTCCAGAACAATACTTGACGATGTTTTTAAGGCGACGTATGAGTCATGGAGTCGGGATTTTGGTTTGGAGTGGTCTAGAAATTCAGAGTTAAATGGAACATTTAAGGTAATTACATCCACGTTTCTTCCTTTTTGTCTTATATGTTTGATGTTTTTCATTCAATTTTCAGTGTTCTTGCTTTGCATTGCATATGATCTCTTAGCTTCTCTTGTAGCATAATCTTTGAATCTGCCATTGTTTTTTCTGAAATCAAGTTTAGAAGATTAATAGAGATTATAAGGTTCCATAGGATATTTGGTTAAACACTTACTAATCATAACTTATAGTTATGGCCATTCATTGTTCTGCGTAGATTTGATGGAGACGAAGTTAAGATTAGATAAAAGAAAAATTAAAATAAAATTATTTAATTTCAAAAGTAATAAGGACCTAACAAGTATTTAATTCAAAATTTAAAAGAATAAAGTTTAATTTGATATATATTAAATTAAATACTTACTAGGTCACTCGAGAGCTCCATCACTAATCATCATGTCATATTAAGGACGAATCCAAAATTTTATATAGAGAGTGCAAACTATTAATAAGGTATATTAAAATGTAAAGGTGTAGAATTACAAGATTTTAGGGGGTGCGGAACTAGATTATCAATAAAAAATATAAATAAAATATATAAAACATAAGAAAACTTAAATTTTTAGGGGACGCGATTGCACCCCATCACCCCTAGGTCCGTCTATGTGTCATATATATCAAATTATTATTATTATTATTATTATTATTATTATTATTATTATTATCACTTTCTGATTAATAATTTAGCTTTGAATATGTGAACTCATTTTTAATATATATATATATATATGAATTCCTTTTATAGTATTATTTGTTATTTGAAATTGTAGAATGTGAAAAATAAATAAAAATAAAATAATTAAGAGATTATTAATAAGAATTTTATGAATCATATTCTAATATTTTTTAGAAGGTGAGCTGAAATTTGCTCCTAATGGGTATTGAATCTATAACCTAGGGTGTCAAGAGTTTTTAACCACTTAAAAGATGGTCGACTACTAATGTTATCTTAATAGGTAATCTACACTAGAGGTCCCTTTTGTTTGGGATGTATTTTATTTTGGTCACTCAATTTGATAAAACATTAAAATGACCACTTATATTTTTGATCGTTTCTATTTTAGTCATCCGATCGTTAACGTCCATTAATAAAATTGTTAATTTTAGCTTTGACCCATAAACTTTTGAAAGTTTATTTTTTTCCCTTTTAAACAAAATACCTGAAAACCCTAACTCTTTATTCATAGATATCACCACCTTCAACTACCATCAATTATTGTTAAACTCTTATCCAAACACTAACCCTAATCCTCTTTATCACCACATGAATATGTGAAATCATTACTCAACCCAACCATTTCTCTCTAACTATTCCCCTCAACATAGTTGAAATCACTAGTCAACCACAAGCTTTACGACCATCGATTACCTAAATCAAACCAGTCTTGTCCCTTCGACATAAACCCGAACCAAACATACTCTGAAATAAACTTCTTCAAACGACTAATGACGAAAAGTTGAACAATTCAGGCTAGCGTTTCCATTTAGGCTACTAGAGTTCTTTAAGGATTTTTAAGGAATCAAAAACATGAAGAAATAAGGGGAGAAAAAGGCTTTCGTTCGTCGAAAACGGACATACAACGTCTGATGGTTGTTCAAAGCCAACGACAAGACAAACAACAACGGCAATAAGATGGATGATGGCGATAACTGTAAGCATACGGTTTGAGTTAGAGGAGGGAAAGAGTTTTTTAGGTTTTTGTTTGAAAGGAAATGATAAAAAAAAATTATAAGTTTAAGGGTCAAAATTAAAATTAAGATCTTTATTACTGAAGGTTAACAGTCGAATGACCGAAACAAAAACATCAAAAATATAAGTGATCATTTTAACTTTTTTAAATCGAGTGACCAAAATAAAACACACCCCAAGCAAAAATAACCTCCTACATAAAATATAATATTTTAATTATCTTTATTTTTATCACAAATATTTTTATTTTTAATGTCACTATGTTGTAGAACTCTTAATTGATTATCATTTAAGGTGTTATGCACGAGCTTAAAAATACTATATACTATATTTTATTATACTCATGACGTGGTTGAACTAAATTTTTTACATAAAAATAAATTTATAAAAAATGTTCGATGAATGTTATCAAGTAGAGTGATAAAGAATTTATAATTAGATTTATTAATTTTTTATGTACCGTCGTCGAATAATGATTTTTAGTTGTTTTGTCGGAAAAAAATAAAATTATAAATTAAGAGTGGTCATAGATGTCTTTAAATTATGTTACCTCGTGTAAGATGCAAGTGTTTGATAAAGATATGTTCAATTTTTCCCCTCAAGTTTCAGACATACTCATAGAGTGTAGAGAGCCATATTTTCCTTCTTAGTAAATTGATTTATGGTACTATTTTTGTTTTGGTAAATTGATTTAAGATGCTTCGATTCTTTCCTGAGATGGTTTTCGACCATGATTTTTCCCAGATTTCGGCAACCGTCAACCTGACCGGAGAATCTAAGATGCCTAAGATATCTGCAGAGAGTACTTGGGATTTGGATCTGTGATTTGTTGTTGATTCTTCATCCATTTGCATGTTTCTGAATTATATACGTTTCGGACAAACTATTCTTATGTTTCAGACCAAATCAGTAGGAAATAAAAAAGCTTGACCAATGTATTGACAAAGTACATGAGGTATAGACTAGTTATTGTTATTTTTATTTGTAGATTTAAAATTTAATTATTATTATTTTTAAATATCACTGAATTTTTACTAAATTTATAAAAAAAGTATAATTATATCAAAATTAAAAAGCAAAATAATTGGATTAAACAATCCAAAAATTCTTATAACTCAAAAACAAAGAAAAATAAAAATTTCTATAGAGATAAACGAACCAATAAAATTCAGAAGCTTCTTGAATCTCTTTGTCTCTGTCCAAACGAAACGCATAACGAAGGAAGGAGTTGTAGGCGATCTAAACTGTCATGTAAAAAGTATCGTTACCCTAGATTGATTTTATCGGCAAAAAACAATCAACCGAGTGGGGATAAATCTTTTCAAGTGACCACTGACAAAAATATAAATCAGAAACTAACATCGATTGAACTTTTGTGCGAACAACAATCTATTGCTAGGGTATGCTACAATATACCAAAAAGGCAGATAATTCAAACCTCAAAACAAAAAATAAAAACATATCACAAGAACAAAAAAAACGTGTCACAAAGACAAAAAATAAAGATTATTATTAAAATAAAACAATTATTAAAATAAAACAAGAAAAAAATAATAGATTCGGTGGTTAATAACTAATACTAAAATTGATTGTTGACCACTGATTAAAAGGATTGATAAAGTTAAAAGAAACCAAAGATAAAATTTTAGTAGAGAGAAAATTTAATTATTTCTAAAGTTATAATATTATAATAAATATTGATGATTGAAATATATCTAGATCAGATATATAAACAATAAATATACACATTAATTAACGGCCAAACATTCAAAATAATATTGATATAATTGTTATACACTTAATTTGAAAAAGAATTAAACAATAATAGAAGTTTAACTATCTTTTGTTTAAATAGAGAGTTTAATTTATTTTTGATTAAACAATAAAGGGTAAGTGGATATTTTTTAAAACAGTAGGATAAATGATTTTTTATATAAAAGAAATATATTATTATGTGTTTTGTTAAAAATATTTTAAATTTAATTGGACTAAAAATATATATCATAATATTTATAAAACTTAATGAGATAAACCTAACAAAAACCGAGAAGCAAACTCACGACATCTCCACCGACTCAACATGAAGAGGAGCCCAATAGTTTCTTCCATAAGTATCTATAAAACCGAGTCCGGGGAGCACTAGTAGTAAAGACTATCGCATCCAAAGAATAATTCATGTTCATGTTACGTCTAAATAGAAGAAAAAAATATTAATTTTATATAAAAAAAATTTAAGATATATTAATGGTGGTATTGTATTATTAGAAAGAGGATAATGATCCTGTGACAAGTGGTATCGGAGTAACCATTTGACTATCAGATTTTACTCCGAGCGTTCATGAGAAGGGTAGGCAGGGTGAATAACCATGACAATTGGCCAATTACGAGAGCGAAAACTCTTGACGAGGATCGTCATGAGGTTGAGTGAAAGAGAATGTCACGCTTGAGTGAAGATAATAAACATTAATCCCACGTCAAAAAAGAAAAGGGTAATGATCACGTGACACATAGTTTGATCATTCTATCAGCTAACTAATTGCTTTCACGTACCACATAGGCGAAGTGTACCACTCAATTTCGATCTAATAGGGGACGAAGTTGTGTATTGTGTGGTAAGGGTTGCTGTCCCTCTCAAATTTTTAGTATAATTGCATTTTTAGTTTCTTTTAGTTTAAATAGTATTTAAATAAAAAAATTTATCCCTCCCGACTTTTAAATTTAAAGATTTAATAAATTTTTATCTTTCCTAACAATAACTCCTAACTCCATCCCTAAATTTAACGATGACAAAGTGATGTATTAAGTTACTTTTATACGATTTGTTATGTATGGAGTATGTGCGCTATTTTTGCCATTGAATGGGGCAAAATGACCTATAATAGAAATGGAAAAAAGTGGATTAATGTACGGTCAAAAACCTAGTAAATGAATTTAGATTAGTTTAAATTTTTTTAAATAATTTAATGTTTAGTAATAATTAATACACTTAATATTAATTTGGTCAATATAAATTATTTTTTATTAAATAAAGATTATATTTTTACATCGAGATTTAAACCTTTATAGGATGTAATAATATGAGTATTTTTAACCGCTAGGTAAATTAGTAGATCTCATTCAATATAAATAATTTATTATGTTTGAACTACTAAGTTTAAACTAAATTAAAATTTTAACTTTCATGTTCATGTCTTATGTGTATAATTACATGTTTACATTCATGTAATATTTTTTATAATTATATTTAATCAAAATTTATTATATTTTATAATAATATACGAATTGAATTAACTTATTAAATTTAAGATTTAATTGAGTTAAACTAAAATCTAAAAAGCATATATCAATGATATAATTAAAATAATTCTAAAACTAAATATAAATTTTTAATTAAATTAATCTAAATTTATACTCAATTAATTAAACTAAAATAATTAATAAAAAAAAAAGAAAATGATAAAATTTTGAAGGAAATAAACCACCTATTTTAAGGTTTGAAATTAATTTACTATTAGTCTAAAATTTTTAAATGATATAAATCACTCAAAATTTAGGAGAAAATTAGAAATAAACCATCCAAAATTTTGGCAGAATGTAATAATTTTTTTTTTGGAGGACAATATTATTATATCAAACTCTGAATCAATTAGTATTAAATATATTAAATTATTACTATAAAATATAATTTCTCATTGTAATCTATGTTATAATAATGTCCTTAATTCTTCATTTTCTTAAATGAGATAGTACTAAACCGTATTGAATTATTATAATATATAATAAAATATTGAATTATTTTTTTAGGTTTGAAATATTATTATAACAAAACTTTGTAGGTATATTATTATAATATATAATAAATTTTGATTAAATATAATTAATTAAAAATATAATGAAGAAAGAAAGATTAAATTTACTTATTCATTTAAAACTATTAAGTTTGAAATTTTGTTAAATAATCCAATGCTTAATAATAATTTAATATGTTTATTATTATCTCTTTAAATATAAATTATTTATCAAAGTTAATATGAATTAATATACTTAATTTTTTATAACATAATATATTATACTTATATTTTACATATAAAACAAAAAGTTTCAGTTTACGCTTTAGTATAAGATATAGGGTTGAAGTTTATGGTTTAAGAATTTTAATTGGTCATTATTTTTTTTAATTTAATCTAATATTTTTAATATTATTATATTTTTATTTATTATTGTTTATAAAACTTTGTTTTTAGTAAAAATTGACCCCTATTTATTTTTGATAATTTAGTTAAAAAATTAATTTAAATTTAATATTTTTTCATTATAGTTCCTAAATTTTTTATTCTAGATTAACTATTATTTTTTAATTTATTTCAACATTTTTAATATGATGATATTTTTTTATGTTAATTCCTAAAATTTTATTTTTCATCAAAATTGACTCTTATTAATTTTTAATTTTTATAATTTACTCTAATATTTTAGATATGAATCATATGAAATAATATATTTTTTCATTCTGATACCTAATATTTATTTTTAATATGATTTGTATTCGTGAAAGGAGTTAAATAATTCATTCAAAATAACTCAAACCAAAGTGTATCGACAAATTATGTTAAACTCAAACTTAATACAAATTTGAAACATGAATTAACCCGACCTAAAATATAATCGATTTGAAATTATCCGACCTGAAATAAACCCAACAAAATATAAACTCGACTTGAATCCCACCCAAACCTGAATTAACCCGTCGATTAACCGATTTCAAACATGAATCGTTTTGACCCGACCTGAAATAAATTCGACTTGAAATGAACCCGACTTGAACTAAACCTGACCTAAAACGAAACCGATTGAAAATTGACTCACACTCAATCCAAATCGAATTAAAATATCAAATTAACTTAAAATAATATATATATATATTCAATGTAATCCGACTTAATAAAACCCGATCTAAAACTCATCTGATTACCCATTTTCAGATCCCTAACCGCACACTAAAGATCACAAGTGACAACGCCCAAAAAGAAAACGCCAAAGCTCCTTAAAGCATCTAAATTGCAAATTTCCATGCACTCCAATCTTTAAATAGGACCTCCAAAACGCACAACAAATCTCCCGTAGGATTAGGAATGGCTAAGTCACGTGGGGAAATTATCGCGAAGATCCTGTAGCTTGTCGGCTAAATCATTTCTTACTTTCTCCTAAACTTATGTACTCAGTCATCAATTTTGATATTTCTCTAATAATTATAAATTTCGTAAATTAATTAAATTTTAAAGTATATATACAAGAAATAATGACGGTCGCAAATTTCATCATGTTAATTAAAAATAGTGGGTATTATTGTTATTATTATTTAAGAATTACGTTAATAAATCATCAATTATTATATGAAAAAACAAATTAATAATGCACTGTTTTGATACTTTTATTATCTCCAATATTTAAATTCATTGTACCACTTGTATTGATGTCACAATCTTGTAAACATTTGAACCGACATATTCCTGATCGTGTAAAACCTGCCTAGTAAGAATGTTTATATTAGCTAAATCCGGTAATAATATTTGATTTAAATCAATTTATTAATAAATTAAATATATAAGTTAAATAATTAGAATTGACATTTACGTTTAATGAATGTACACTTTTGATTATGGATTTTGAAAATTTTGATTGTTATGACTATTTATGTTTTTGTTTTTAAACATTTGGTCACTGTTAATTGTCATTAGACACCGATTATGTGTTGACTTTATATGATGAAAAGAAAGATAACTTACCTAATCAGGTTCGGGTTCAACTCAAAAATAATATTATTGGGCTCGGATTGAGCTCGAGGCTCAATGAGTTCGAAATTTTAGACTCGGGCTCGACTCGAAAATAATATCATTGGGCTCGGCTCAGGCTCGAAGCTCGTAGGGCTCGGCTCGGATAGGACCTCGTTAAAAACACTTTTCATAACCAACACCAAAAATATAATTCAATGTTGAGAAAGGAAAAAAAGTGTCCAATTTATTTTGATCTATTTTTTTAGTGAATTTCTCCTATTTAATTTTATTGTTTTTCTTTTACCAAAGAGATTACTTTTAGTGTATATATAACATATATAATATAATTATTCTGAGCCTGTTCATGAGCTTTTCGAGTCGAGCCTGAGTAGGCTCGGCTCGGCTCGTTAAGGTCTCGAGTCAAACCTAAACTCGAATCCAGCTCACTCAAATCGAGCTTTAACTGAGCCGAGCTCGAATAACTCGCAAGCCGATCAAGCTCATTATCACCCGTACTCTAAACTATTACTTTACTCCTATTTTAACCATAAAAAAATATTTATATAATTATATATTTAATCCACAATATTTATATTTTTTATTTCTTTTCCCCTCCAACGTCTTCCCCACCAAAACTAAACTATCCCAGCTAGAGGTGATATTTTAGACCAATCTCAAGATCATGCCATGTGTGAGGACGATGGACCTCCTGGTCAATGAAGACTACATTGGCTAATAGTAATATCTTTTAAAAAATTAATTTTAAGGATAAAATATATAATTATATAAATTATTTTTATTTTAATGATAAAAACATAAATAAAATAATAATTTAAAGATTATTTAAATAATTTAACCGATACAATTACTTTTTCCTGCGAAACGAGCTTTGATCTGGTGCGTTCATCCGCATTATATATATTAAAAACAGAGCAGAGAGTGCCATTTCTTTTCAGTTTTCAAATCATCGTTTGGGTCTGAAACCAGAGTGTGCGAAAGATTCTTTCTACTTTTAACGTTTTGTTTTTCATTTTTCCAGCGAAGCAAAAGCCTATTCCTCGTGAATCGTGTTCTTCCTCTCTCGCTTTTTTGGTATAATCCTCTACAACGCACCTTCACGCCGCTCCTGTCACCGCCGTTGGTGGCTTAGGGGAGATGACTTCAGATGGGGCGACGTCGACGCCGGCTCCAAGGAGGAAACCGTCGTGGAGGGAGAGAGAGAACAACAGGAGGCGAGAGAGGAGGAGAAGAGCTATTGCCGCCAAGATTTACACTGGCCTCAGAGCTCAAGGGAACTACAATTTGCCCAAGCACTGCGATAACAATGAGGTCCTCAAAGCTCTTTGTGCCGAGGCTGGTTGGGTCGTTGAAGAAGACGGCACCACTTATCGCAAGGTTAGATCTCAGAATCTGTTTTCTGCTCATTTTTTTTTTGTACTGATCAAGTTGGATCTAATTCCTATCTGGGTTTCCTTTTTCTGATCTGTTTGGTTTTAAAATTGTTTACTTTCACTTTTATAATTAGACAATTATTAGTTGATCTGTTCTGGAACAAGAACATGATACTTCGATAAACTGTTTTCTTATGATTTGCCTTTCTTTTTGTATGATCCTGTTGAGTTCAAATTGATTCTGGGTTTTAATGGAATTTGTTGTTCAGGGTTGTAAGCCATCTCCACTAGATATACCTGGAAGTTCAAATAAAGTTACACCATTTTCTTCCCAGAATCCAAGTCCTTTGTCCTCTGCATTTCCAAGTCCAATTCCTTCATGTCAAGTCAGTCCTTCATCATCATCCTTCCCCAGTCCCACTAGGTTTGATGGCGATAATCCCTCGAGTATCTTTCCGTTCATTCGAAACACTATTCCGTCGTCTTTGCCTCCTCTCAGAATCTCAAACAGTGCCCCTGTTACACCCCCACTTTCACCCCCAACCTCCAGAAATCCTAAGCCAATTCCCACCTGGGAGGCCATTGCAAAACAGTCCATGGCCTCTTTTAACTACCCGTTTTACGCAGTTTCTGCACCGGCTAGTCCAACCCATCGGCATTTTCATGCCCCGGCTACTATACCTGAATGCGATGAATCTGATTCGTCCACGGTTGAATCTGGTCAGTGGATAAGCTTTCAAAAGTTCGCTGCTTCTACATCTCAAGTACCTACTTCTCCGACATTCAATCTTGTGAAACCTTCACCTCCACAAAATTTACCCAACGATGTGGTCATGGTAGATAAAGGGAGATGTGCAGAGTTTCAGTTTGAGAGTGGACAGGTGAAGCCGTGGGAAGGAGAAATGATTCATGAAGTAGGAATGGATGATCTGGAGCTCACACTTGGAAGCAGGAAACCTCGGTAATAAACTGAGGCTAACAGTCGAATGGTGTTGCTGAACGAAAGCATTCACAGTCCGCTATCGAGCATTCCCAATTCTGTTCTTTCATATGCTGAATGAGATACGGACATGTTAAATTGAAGTAGAAGGCTAGGGGCTCACTTTTTCATCTGCAACTGTTCTTTTATATGTTTTTCTTCTTCTGTTTTCGGTTGGTTGAACTCTGAAGCTGAAATTCCCTGGTTGAATTGCCATTACTTGCAGATACTATGGGAAATTTCTGGTTGTGATGGACTTGTTTCATCTTCCTTTAGGCTTCTGGGTAAATCCTCACAGAACTTGTTAATGGTGGTATCATTTTGTCAGTGTCTGGTGTAAATTTTCTCGTGCAATCACCATATAAAGGATTTTAAACCAAGAGGTAATTTGAAATTAGAACTTGTTATTTACGTAAAACAACTGTTGAAGTAGATGTGTGCATTTGGTTGGTTGGATTTTTATATATCTATAATTGAATAAATTGAACCATTTTAAACTCAAACCGATTTTTATATATTTAGTATTTTAATATTTTTATATATTAAAAAATCACCGTTAAGTTAAACATATTTGCAATTAATTAAACTTGACTATTTAATTTCATATTAGATTAAAATAGTTAAATATACACATGCAATTAATTTGTTTATTTGGTTTGGATATTAAATCGTGTTTGACTTGATATTCAATAAGCTTAATAAAATTTTGCTGGATTTATTCTCATTAAAAGAACTTGTTGTTCGACTTAGCTCATTAATTTACCTTATATTTTTAAAATATACATACAAATTGAGTAAAATACTATATAGACTCATAGAACTTAATATAAATATAAATTAATAAGTTTAATAAAAAATATTAAAATAGTGTGAAATAATGCGAAAATCTAAATTAAAAAGTAACAATCCATGACACACCAAACTAACCTATAATAAGTTCTACGTGAACTTATAAAGTCGAGTTGAACTCTGTTCGAATTGAATTATTAAGGTTTGATTTGAGACCAGGTTTAAGTCAAGTTAACTTGAATAGAGCATTGACCGTATTTTAAACAAATCATGTCAAAATTGATTTAGCCAAAGTCAAATATGAGTCAAATAATAATTTTTAAGTATTTTTCCATAATTTTATCTCACTCAAAAATATTTGTTATCAATTAAATCTCGAAACTAGTCTAGAATCGGTTCGAATGAACCTTAAAAAGACTCGGCTAACCTCTAAGCCCAAAAATCGGGGCATTACAACTCTCCTCTAAAGAAATTTCGTCCTTATAATTTTACCTGATGGAAAGAGATGAAAAAATTGTTCTTCCATGTCTTTTCTTCGCTCCCAAGTGGCTTCCTCGACTTCGCGACGTTGCCACAAAACCTCGACCAATTCTATGAACTTCCCACGAAGAACTTTACTATCCGATGCCAAGATAACTACCAGATCTTCATCATACGATAGATCCGGATTCAACTCGATGTCCTCTAAAGGCATAACATGTGAAGAATCCGACCGATACCTCCGAAGTATCAAAACATGAAACACATCATGAATCCTATCCAATTCGGTAGACAACTTCAATCGATATGCCACTGGACCTACTTTCTCGATCACCTCATACGATCCTATAAACCTAGGACTCAACTTATCATTTCGGTCAAACCTTATCACTTTCCTCCACAGGACACTTTCAAGAAAATTTTATCCCCAACCGAAAACTCTATCTCTTTACGCTTTAGATAGAACTTCTATAAAAAACTATTACCTGAATCTCATTAAATATTTAAACAAAACAAGTTAAACGAATAAACCAAAAACCTAACGGATTTGAAATATTTTGATTAAATTAATTTGATTTAAGAATTATTTTTATAAACAAGTTGTGTGATTTTTTTATATATCTATATAAAAAATATAAAATATAAGATCTAAAATTTTAACAATAAAATCTTAAATTTTAAACTCTAAACCTCAAATTTAAACATACACCTTAATTTCTAAGCCATAAAACATTAATCCATTAATTTTAAATAAAACATCTAAACTCTAAAATTGAAATTAGTATAAAGTAAAGTTTACCTAATTTATTTACCAAATAATTGTAGAAAATCACTGATCCTAGAAATAATATAATCAATAAAATTTAAAATATTATATTGAAATGTTGAATGAACAAAAGAAAAATTATAATATATCTAAAACCAAAATGATTAAAAACGAGTTGAAGCCTATAACTATACAGTTTTCTTAATACAGATTTTCGATGACTCATTAATCCTTAAGATTATCGGTCGTCTGTCTCTCAAGATACAACAACTATATAATCTTCTACGATAACACAACTGTAGAGATCATGAACTATAACCTTGCTTTTTTTTGTCACCAAAAATTACTTTTAAAAACTTTAAAACTACAAAGTGTAAAATAAAAAATTTATCTATCTTTTTGAGTTGTGTGAAACCTAGAAGGTTTACAAGCTATTTATAGGAGTTTCATGGTGGATATAAAGTAAATTTTGACATAACAGAGAATTTATGATTTGAGAACTAATGACCCTTTAAAAGACAATTTCTATGATTATTGTTTGAATTAAAGGAAGCTTTTAATATTTATTCTTTTAATTATAAAATATAATTAGATAATATATTCTCTTTTTGAGGAAATATTTGAGTTAAAATACCTACAAGTTTATGAAGGGGAGAAATTAAATTTAAAAATAATTTTTTAAACAATCAAATGCATCCATTTAATTAATTTTTACCGAGTCTTTTTTATCAAGTGAATCTTCACTAATATTTACTTTAAATTAAGTTTAAAAATAATTTTTACCAAGTGAATCTTTACTTGATATAAAAGATAAGAAGAAAAAAATAATTAAATAGATACATATAATTTGTTGGTCCCATGAATGACGTGGTAGAAATAACCCATGATATAATATCTCTACGGAGGTCCAAACAATCACATTATCTATGTCGTACATGATTACACATTTACTAATCAATAATTCGGTTTATATTTTTTTATGAATAATATATGAATCAATTTCTCATTCAAAGCTCTAAAAATATAAATTGTTTCCAATAATCCCCGACATGAATGTAGTTGAAGATTTAATTAAAGACATTTTGATTGAATATGGTGATGAAATCTATGATTGATAGCTGTATAGGATAGGGAAATTTTCTCATTTGAACCTTTCCTTGTGGAAGTATATTTATATTACTAGCAGACTAATAGACGTGATGTCTTTAAACTATTCTACAATTTATGTAAACAATGATATACTTTACACAATTACCTCTTTAACACGAGTGCTAGTTTTCATGGGTATGTCCATATAATTGTAAACATCGTCTAGTTCTATAAATGTTTGAAAGAATTATGCGCAATATTCTTCTTGAAGTGGTCTCACTTCACTCTCACATAAGTGACTTATGTTGCTCAACTCACGTAAACACACAATGGTTATTTAAAGGTTTGCTTAACTTATTCCACTATAATCATTGTTTACATCAGGAACGAATTTGGGGATAATTACCTCTTACGGTGATCGTACATGATCTATACAATTAAGTTTTCCCTTTAAACCTAGATCTTGGGAATCTCTAGTCAACTAGGTATTATTTTCCTACACATAACGCCTTCAATTTTTCTAGGTTGCAGTCACATTACTTTTAATGTTTCTCAACTTTATCTCGATTTAACTTTTTGATTAACAGATCCATGGTTTCATCTTTTGATCTTACATAATCAATAGAGATAATTGCATTTGAGATCAGTTGTATAATGATATTGTGTCAAAATCTAAGGGTCGATTTAAATTAAAGTATAAGCTTTGTGTTTAGTTTGAAATGTTTAGGTCTTCTAGAGTATTAATGAATTTGTTATGGTTGTTGGGCTTGTATAGTTGTAGTGGAGGGTTAAAAGAATAATTTACCATCAATTAAGGAAAAAGATGTCAAGATAAGTTATATATTTTTACAGAGAGTGATCTCATACTTGTTCCCTCTCTCCTTATTCATTTTCTCATTATCATGCTTTATAAAATAACTTGAAGGTAAATCTTGGATTTTCAAAATTTGAATGAAAGAAAAAATTTCCAGCATCAAAAGGATTTATTTTTTAAGGTAAACATCATCTAGTTTGGTGGAGGAGATTTTTTGATGGGGGTCTGGTGAGAATGAACAGGAATGAGAGATTTGTTGCTTTTTTGACAGTATTATAACTTTTTTTTGTAATATTATTTGTAGCTAAATAGGTTGAAGATCACTCCAAGGGCCAATGAAAAAGGAAGACTTAAGTTGAGATTTAGATAAATATTTTCTAGTTTTAGGGAGGTTATGACACTTCTAATTCTCATTATTTCTTGTATATCCTAAGTGTAATGCCTTGTATGTATTTTGATGATTTATGTGTTTAGATTTCACGGATTTAATGTTAATGATGAAAATTTGATTAAAAATCAAAAACTTATAAAATTGGCAGCAATCCACTTAAAACACTTTCCATAACATATACGATTATTATTTAAGAAAATCTTGAACGTATGAGGTTGTTAGAGTTGATTTTCGAGCTTCAAAATTTGAATTACGAGATTGAGTATCGGTATTGGATTTACCAATATTTGTACCTCTTTGTGGAAGATAATTTCTTCTAGGCAAAACATAAAAGATGTTTCGAAAAAAGTTGGTTCTATATTGGTACCACCCTGTTTTAGTGAAATTCAAGTATCATGTTCGCAATTAGTATACTCGAGGTATTTTGATATCATATATTTCTATTGATTTCATGTAACACTTTTGAGTTTGGTACGCATGGGTGTATCGGTGCTGATAGGGTATTGTCGCGTGTCAAAAGTGCGTGTTTAGTGCAAGTGGACACATCGCAAGTAATAAGTGATAAGTATTTTATCGAGTTATCGTCTCCTCAGGGACCGGTATACTTAATATGCCTTCTTCACCTTCCTGTTCTGTAGAAAGATAAGAACACAAGTAAGTTGATTTGATTTATCTAAACTAAAATAACTAAATAAAAATAAAGGATTGAAATAGTAGAGAGAGATGGGCTAGGATCCAGTTGCGTCGTATTGTGGAATTGCTTGACTTGTCTCTGTCCAATGCAATCGTATATCACTGCCCCGGCAGCATTGCAGTTTACTGCCTTGGCAGCGACAATACTGTCTGCCGCGACAATCCCTTGCTCGTGGGCAGACTTTACAAAGTTCGGCAAAGTGTCCTTGGATGACTCCGCTTATCCCTAAGTCAGAGTGCTGTTGATGACTAGTCCTTGATGATACCTCCCGACGTGAACCAATTATACTCACCAACCAATCTCACACTTCTTTTATCCGCTGAAACTTTTAACCTATCCCTAGGCCGAGTTAGTATTTCGCGATTGAAACACCGTACTTACCCCTTTCGTGAATCTAACTCTCTCGAGCTTAGATAAATGGATGATTCACAATATCCTCTCCCGAGCTCAATTGTGAAAACAAGGAATAACAAAGAGTAAGCAAACCTTGATAACTTTATTGCATTGAATCAAAGACAAAGTACAATCTCCTCTCACAAATACTCGACAACCTTCACCTAATCCCTAAGAAGGTTTAGAACATAATGGAGAGGAAAGAAACAAGAGTAGTAGTCGGCTCTCTCCCTAGGTATTTCGTATATTGTACATTGGGTGGCTAGGTCCTTATATAGGCTAGACCTAGGGCAAACCTTTCCTAAGTAGAATACAACTTGGAGTAGGGAACAAGTCAAGTATATAATTAAATATATTTCCAAGTTTATATTCGGCTAAGGGGCTTTCCCGCGTGGTCTTCCTTTGGGCTTTTCCTTGTGCTAGCCAGCTCCGATTTATGGGCTTCAAGTCTAGACACGTTCCTTGGATTTTTGTCTTTCCATCGCCTATAGTCTTGCTTCCTGTCTTTCTGCTACTGCCTCGGCATCAAGTCCTGCCTCGGCCTTGTTACTGCCGCGGCACTGGTTCTCCTGCACAGATATGAAAACGCAGTAAAACGTGCCTTTTTCTGTAAATATTATCTATATGAGTATAACTTCTAAATATATCACATTAAGCACATGCATTGGTCCGAGTGGGTGTATATTTGATGATTAATGCCCATAAAAGGAGTAAAAAGTGATAGTGTGTTGAGCACTTATCACACCCCCAAACTCGAACTATTGCTTGTCCTCAAGCAATGCAAACCATCAATTTGCCTAACTCTACTCTCTCTTGGTCTTACATGTCCATCTATTCTCCCACCATAACTAGGCCTATTCTTAAGCCTTAACCATTCGGTTACCCAAGGGTTTACCTAGAAACAAACTATAAGTATTGTGAGTGTGTGCGTTTTTGTGGACAAGTTGATTAAAGGCTTTCTTAGATAAACTCTAAGTTCAAGACAAATAGACATTGGTTCAGTGTTCTCTTCTTTTTCAAACCCCAAATCTTGAGCTGGTTTCGGGCATCTCAAAGACTTGTGTTTTTCTTTTCACTAAATTCCTTCTTTCTTTTTAATATTCCTTAACACATACTAGAGCCAATTTTGGGCACCTCTAGCATGAAGAAGCGACTTTCTAGAGCCGGTGGTAGGCACCTCTAGTTACTTTCCAAAAATCTAAGTCTTTATCACCTAAGTTTATTAAAAGAATTCCTATAATCCAACAAGTCCCAAAAGTGTTTAAAGTTCTTCCTATAGTAAGCTTCTAAGTTTTTATCCTTAAGCATCCTAAGGTTAAGTCCTCTTAACAGAACCTAAACATGGTATGGAGAAAGATTTCTATAGCCTTAAAGAGTAAACTAAGGCAATACTGATAATGAGCAGTGCAAGAGTGTAGGCAGCGAATTCAAGTATGGCGGGGAGCATAAAATTTTTTAAAAAAAATCACTGGAATACTCCTTTTTTGGCAAGGCCACGACAGTAGATTGCTGCCTTGGCAGTGAATCTGCACCCCCAAACTCAAACCAAGCATTGTCCTCAATGCTTTATATTTGAAGAAATAAACGGCAAAACAGAATATGAATTATAAGCAGCAAGTAAAAACAGTAAAAACAATTAATATTGAATTAAGGACAAAGAAATTTAAAGCGACTCCGAAGAGCTGCTTGTAACAATTTTCCTCCGTGGCCTTGATGCCAAATGCTTTGTCCTTGGGGAAGGCGGTGATTGCGTCTTTGCTTGCCGGGGCGGTTGGACTCGAGTAGGTGGTGTCCTTTGCATCGGGGCTTCTACCTCCTCTCCTCCTTCAACATCCGCCATCTCTTCGGTTATCATCACGTCCGTTCCTCCTCCCATCGTAGTTGCTCCTCCGGTGTGGTGTGTGCTTGGGCCGACGGCAGTGGAGCTTTGGTGCACGTAGGCATCTATCTCGGCGGATAGACTGCCCATGATAATTGGCGATCGGGGTGGAGTGCTGAAAACGACCCTTCGCTTGGATGGCCTTCTGTTGACAGAAGAGGCCGCGACAGAATCTGCCGCCCTAGATGGGCCGGCAGCCTGGTATTGGGGCTGAGGGTCCGCATGGAAGAACGACCTTGGTCCTCCCGGGGCTGGTGTAGTTTCGGTGTAAGGTGCGGCGGTGACGAACATGTTGCTTGGGAACTCCAGGAATTGTACTCCTTGGTCCGGGAAGGCGTGCATCATCATCTGGGCTATAGAGTGCCATTGAAGTCCCTTTGCTACTCCATGTATCGTTGTTGTCAAAGATCCATTGCTGCCATCCGTTGCAAGATATCTTGGTACGGGTCTGCTGCGGCAGAGGTGTGGGCAGTACCAGGCATGTCTGCCGCGTACTGGGCCCCGACAGCAGTGTCGGCAGTAAACTGCTGCGGCGTTGCCTGGACAGGCTCTGCTTGCATGATTTGCATGACTTTGTAGCAAAAGTCCCTGGTCCATCATCGTCGTGGGGGCGTGTATTCGTCCGTTTCTTCAATGGGTACACCTGCAGAAATACATAAACCCGTAATCAAGCAAGGGAAATACAATGGTCCTCTATCTTTCTTACCGCACTCGTGAATTTCCCGTAGGATGATTTCTCCAACGTTGATGGTCCTCTTGTTGATGATGGATTGGATAAGCACCAATCTCTTGCGATCCACCGTGCTATTGTGTGATGTTGGGATGAGGCGTCATTTAACGAAGGTATTCCACATCTTGGCCTCCGGCTTTAGGCTTTGTCTTGTTACGGATCCTCGATGGGTACCGGTTTCCCATGGGGTATTCTCGTAACAAAGATCATCTTTGATGATTTCATAGTCCTCGGCAGTGATATCTTCCAAGAATTCGGTGTGGATATCACTGTCTGGGGTGAGGCCGTAGAAATTATTGATCGTCTCGGCATCGAGCTGGACTGGCCTACCGCGACAGTGAACAAATAGGGAGTCTTTGCTGGGCCTATGAGCGTAGAACTCTCGCACGATCATGGCGTTCGCCTGGGCAGGTTGCAGACAGAAAATTTCCCAATTCTGGTACTTAATTCTGTTATAGAGGTAGTGTTCAATGCCGTAGTTCTCTTCGTTCGCATGCTGGAACCCTTGCTCTTCCCAAAGTTGCCTAGCGATGAAAGATCGGTTGAATCGATCTTCAACGTTGGCTGGGGCGAATCTTTTGTATGTTGCCATCAAGATAGAGAGATGTGAGTTCTTGGAGTTTTTTCTTGAAGAGAATCTAGAGATTTTACAAGAATTAGAAGGCAAAGAGTAATTGAGAGAGAGATTGTTGTGAATACTAAAGAAAACAAGAAAGTAAGAGTGAATAGTTCAAGAGGAAGGAGTTTCTTATATAGGCCTCGGCCTTGTGACCGTTGAGACCACTAGCCGTTTGTAACCATTTCCTTTTTCTTCCGCGGCAGGAATCTCGGCAGACTAGCCGTTACACTGTTCTGCCCGTTGGGACTGCTGCGGCCCTGACGCTGTTTTATTGCCTTGGCAGAGTTCCTGCTGTGAACTATTTTTCCTTTATTTATTTCTAAATAAAACACACAAAAGAAAAATACTAAAAGCGAAAATAATTAGAGAAAATAAAAATAAAAATAAACTAACTAATCCTACTATATTAATAAAGAAAAGGGAGAAGATCATGTTACTGGTGGAGAGCATGTAAATGCATCTCCCAAAATTATTCTCTCCCTTAGGCCCAAATTGTGAATCGGTTGTGGGCCACTTCTTTTTGCTGTCTGTCCATCCACCTTGGGCTTAATCTTCTTGCCGAATATTCTGCCGAGCAGACTGCCCAGGCAGGATATATTATTATCTACGGTGTGGATGGCCTTGCATTCCTCTGGATCATCATACTTCTTTAAGTTGTGGAATGCGTTGAGTTTGACTTGTTGGTCATTGACCCGCATAGTCAACTCTCCTTTTTCCACGTCAATTAATGTGCGTCCAATTGCTAGAAAGGGTCTCCCAAGGATGATCGGTGCATTGTCATCTGCTTCACAATCAAGGACAAGGAAGTCGGCAGGAAAAATAAACTTATCAACTCTTACCAGTATGTCCTCGATTTTGCCTTCGGGTTGCACATAGGATCTATCCGCTAGTTGGAGCATCACTGTTGTAGGTTTCGGCCTTCCAATTCCAAGCTTTTGGAAGACTGATTTAGGCATGAGGTTTATGCTTGCTCCAAGGTCGCATAGGGCCTTACCTTCATAGCTCTTTCCTATCGCACAAGGTATAGTAAAGCAACCAGGATCTTTTAATTTTGGTGGCATGCGGTTATGCAGCATTGCCATGCATCCCTCGGTAGCAGCCACTGTCTCAAACTCACCTATTCGCTTTCTCTTTGATACCATGTCCTTTAGGAACTTGGCATAGTTCGACATTTGTTCAATAGCTTCAACGAACGGTATGTTGATGTGGACTTGCTTCAAGATGTCGAGGAATTTCTTGAATTGCTGGTCTTGTTTTTGCTTTTTCAACCTTTGTTGAAAAGGTGGTGGTGGTATCATCTCATCCAGGGTTTCTTTAGTTTGAAATTTTATACCTGGCACCACTGGAGTTGTTGCTGCCGCAGCAGGCTGCTCAGGAGCTGCAGTGCTCTCTGTCGGGGCAGTGTGGTCATATTCAGTTTGGTCGGCCTTTTCTTTTGCTTGATCTGCTGATTGAATTTGGCTCTCTGGGATCTTTTCCTTCAATTGTAGACCACTCCTAGTAGTGATTGCCTTGCACTGTTCATGGCTCATTACCTTAGCAACTTCAGTATTGCTAGGTAGGCCTCCTTGTGGTCTAGTGTTTATGCATTGAGCAAACAGCCCAACCTGAGTTTCCAGCGTTTTTATGGCCGTTTCTTGATTTTGCAGCCTCATCTCAATTCTATTCATGAAGGCATCTGTCCTCTTGATGAAATTGCTATTTTCTGCCATGTATGACTCAGTTTTCATCATGAAGGCCTTTAGCGTATTTTCCAATGAACTTACCGGTTGCTGCTGCATCTGCTGCGGCGGCATCGGCTGCTGGACTTGCTGCTGCGGTATCGGTTGCTGAAATCCCGAAGGTTGGTTGATTGGGTTTAAGACATTATTTGGGTTGCTCCATGATAGGTTTGGATGCCTCTTCCATAAGGGGTTGTATGTGTTGGACATCACATTTTTACGGTTGTAGTTCCCAACATACATACCAGTTTCTTGATTCATGCAGTCAGAGGAACTGTGGTTACCTCCACATAAGTCACAGTATGAATCAATTACCTTGACCTCACGGGTATTTTGTTGTAACTGTAGGTTTTGCACCATCTTGGTAAGAGAGGCCAATTGTGCTGCCACTGAACTTAATGAATCTAATTCATTTACCGTGGCTTGGCGTCTTACTCCTCCTCGCCTAGATGTAGGAAACTGGAAGTCATTTTTTGCGAGTTTATTCAGTATTTCAATAGCTTCCTCAGGTGTTTTATCTAGGAGTGTTCCGTTTGTCGAGGCATCTAACATCATCCTTTTCGGGGCATTCGTGGCATTGTAAAACATTGTCAATTGTGTCCATAGGGGAAATCCATGTAAAGGAAACTTGTGCAATAGCTCTCTGTAGCGTTCCCATGCCTCGTACATTGGTTCGTCTTCTGCCTGTCGAAAAGAAGTAATTTCATTACGGATTCTATCATATAAATTAGTAGGATTAAAACGAGTAATGAAATCATGGCAAAGTTCACTCCAGGAACCAATAGATCCTGCTGGAATGCTATTTAACTAAGCTTTCGCCCTATCCCTCAGTGAATAGGGGAATAGCTTTAATCGCAAGACATCTTCATGGACTCCTTGGATTTTGAAAGAGTTGCAGATTTCCATGAAGGACTTGAGGTGCTGCCTTGCGTCTTCAATTGCAGACCCACCAAATTGTCCAGTTGTATTTAACATATTGAACATAACAGGTTTGAGTTCAAAATGGGATGCTTCAATCTCTGGTGTAATGACTCCTGGGTTTAATCCTTTTAAGTCCTCTTCCAGGAAGTCCCTGACAGTGAGCTACCGCGGCCCAGGTGGCGGCGGAAGTACTCCATTACCAGCAGGTAAGTTTTGTCCTGCCGGATGTTCTGCCATGGCTCCTTGGATCTGTCTCCTCAACCTTTGCCTTGTTCTTTCGATCTCTGGATCTAACTCGTACAAGGAGTTGGTTGGATTGGCCCTGGTCATACACCACAAAAAACAAAAGTAAAATAAAAATAAAAATAAACAAGAAAATAAAGAAAACAAAATTTAGTTGCCATTCCCCGGCAACGGCGCCAAAAACTTGTCGCGTGTCAAAAGTGCGCGTTTAGTGCAAGTGGACACATCGCAAGTAATAAGTGATAAGTATTTTATCGAGTTATCGTCTCCTCAGGGACCGATATACTTAATATGCCTTCTTCACCTTCCTGTTCTGTAGAAAGATAAGAACACAAGTAAGTTGATTTGATTTATCTAAACTAAAATAACTAAACAAAAATAATGGATTGAAATAGTAGAGAGAGATGGGCTAGGATCCAGTTGCGTCGTATTGATTGACTTGTCTCTGTCCAATGCAATCGTATATCACTGCCCCGACAGCACTGCAGTTTACTGCCTTGGCAGCGACAATACTGTCTGCCACGGCAATCCCTTGCTCGTGGGCAGACATTACCAAAGTTCGGCAAAGTGTCCTTGGATGACTCCGCTTATCCCTAAGTCAGAGTGCTGTTGATGACTAGTCCTTGATGATACCTCCCGGCGTGAACCAATTATACTCACCAACCAATCTCACACTTCTTTTAGCCGCTGAAACTCTTAACCTATCCCTAGGCCGAGTTAGTATTTCGCGATTGAAACACCGTACTTACCCCTTTCGTGAATCTAACTCTCCCTAGGTATTTCGTATATTGTACATTGGGTGGCTAGGTCCTTATATAGGCTAGACCTAGGGCAAACCTTTCCTAAGTAGAATACAACTTGGAGTAGGGAACAAGTCAAGTATATAATTAAATATATTTCCAAGTTTATATTCGGCTAAGGGGCTTTCCCGCGTGGTCTTCCTTTGGGCTTTTCCTTGTGCTAGCCAGCTCCGATTTATGGGCTTCAAGTCCAGACACGTTCCTTGGATTTTTGTCTTTCCATCGCCTATAGTCTTGCTTCCTGTCTTTCTGCTGCTGCCTCTGCATCAGGTCCTGCCTCGGCCTTGTTACTGCCGCGGCACTGGTTTTCCTGCACAGATATGAAAATGCAGTAAAACGTGCCTTTTTCTTTAAATATTATCTATATGAGTATAACTTCTAAATATATCACATTAAGCACATGCATTGGTCCGAGTGGGTGTATATTTGATGATTAATGCCCATAAAAGGAGTAAAAAGTGATAGTGTGTTGAGCACTTATCAGGTATCAACATACTATAACGACCCAAAATTTGGGATATGAGGATCGGGTTAACCCAAATTGTATGGGCTTTATTTTTTGGGTTAAAATCCTTATTGGGTCGCTTGTTGGGCCTTGAGTTTGAGTCAAATGTTTTAAATGATTGTATTACTTTAAGCTTCGTTTACCCTTTTGAAAATACTTAGGATTTATACCATTTTAATTGGATGGACTTATATTTTGGTTATTATATTTATTTATGGATTTTTATGAACAAATTTTTATGGTTCGAGATTGGTTTTATATCTCGGGTCGAGGATGTTACATTTAGGCTTTGATACCACTAAATGTAATACCCTAAGGCCTAAATATGATATATGGGCCGAGGGTATTACATACACAAACCTCATATATTAATATGGGGTTCTAAAAGACTCGATAGGCATTAGAATTTTGAGAGTAACCAAGAAAATTGTTTCTTCACTACTTTTTACTTCAAATTTACCTAAATTATCTTTTTTTATTGTTCAAAAATATTCTTGCACCAAAAAAGGTGAAGATAAATAATGCTAGACTTTATTGATTTTAAAATCTCATAAGGAGTTTCTTTAAACTTGGTCTAATCATTACACGATTTATGATATAATGACGGATTTTGCCCAAAAATATTTAGGTAAATTGTTTTCACAAAGCATGGTTCTAGCAATTTTCTCTAAAGTTTTATTTTTCTCTCAACTACCCCATTTTGTTGACAAGTGTAGGAATCGAAAAATCGTGGCTAATCTCATTTTCATTAAAAAGTATCAAAACCTTGATTTTGAAATTTGATTCCATGGTCACTTCTAATATATGAAATCCTTTGACCAATGTCATTTTGAGAAATTTTTGAAAATGTGATTAACTCTTCTAATCGTTTGAGACTTGTATTTATACCCTCTCTTTGAATTCTAACTGTTTGGATGGTTGGGATCATCAATATAGCCGTTGAGACAACTTTTTCACACCATAAATGCATTTCTGCAACCGACTGTATCGATACACGAAACCCCTAGAGAAAGAGCCATTATGTGCATTAAAGAGGGGTGTATCGATATACATAAGAGTTGTATCTAAATGGGAAACCTTTAAAACGGGGGTGTATCAAAACAACCTTGAAGTTGTATGGAAACATTTTGTTACAGTAAAATCATGTATTGAAACACCTTGAGGGGTGTATCGAAACGAGTTAACAAACTTTTAAATTTTGGTGCCCAATCACTAACAAGAAACGATCAAAATATTAAATGAAAGATTTTTGGAAATTTAACCTACTTTATCGGAACACTTTGGTACTCTATCGAAACGCCTTAATAAAAACATTCAGTTTAAAGCATATGTCGTATCGAAATAGCCAAAGGCTGTATCGAAACGTTCTTTTAGTTTTAAAACCAAAAATCAAAATTTCAAATTGTATCGAAACGGTCAAAGGACGTACGAAATGCCTATAAATTTTTCCTTTGAAATTCAAGTTGTATCGAAACACCTAAAAGGTATATCCCAACGCATGGGTAAAAATGAACGGTTTGAATTTGAAAACACTTAAAAAAATCATTGTTAGTTTAATTTTAGACTTAGTAAAATATTTTGGCTTGTCAATTAACTTATAGACTTAATAATTTATTTACAAAATAGTCTTTATACATTTTGTTATATCAAAATTAAATATAATTTTTATATTAATGCAGTAGTTAACCCATTATATTTTGACATAAAAGTATCTTATTCCTTGAAATTTTGAGAAAAATCAATTAAACCTTAAACTTTGTTCACCCAATTAATTTTTTATACTCTAAAATTTCATCAATTAAGCCCTTTCAACAACTTTAATTATCAATTTTCAACAATTGTTTTTTAAATATTACTATCATGAGATATATTATAGTTATATCATGTGGCACTAATAGTTTTTTTTATAAAATAATTTTTATATATTTTTTAAATTTTTTAAAACTTTTAAAGGATTTTTTAAATAAAATAAAAAATCTAAAAATGACAACAGATAACATTGCGATATTGGTCCAGAAAACTTAGATTTGTTAGTCAACGGTGAAATTTTTGAACCGTAAGGACTTAATTGGGTGCACTTTTCCCGAGTTGACCCCTAAAGTATTTTTCAAGATAATTTATCCCCTAAACTAAAAATCGTAACCACATATACCTCTTTCATCAACATTCGTTAAAAATTTACGGGTCAATCAAAATGCGACGGATATAATTTTTTTCATGTAAAAAACAATTGATTTAAATAAAAGAGACAAATTATATGATAAGTATGATAATTTTTATTTATTTTTTATTAATTTTATTCTTTAAATTTTTTGTTTATTCTAAAATTAACCCTTATTTCTTTATATTTTTTATAATTTAATTCAATATTTTAAATATTATGATATTTTTATTAATTTTAGCCCTTAGAATTTTATTTAACCCAAAATTCACCCTATTTCTTTAAAAAAATCATATATATCCATTTTTTTATATACATCCATTCATCTTTGTATGGAAATTCAACCTAAATCCTTCAGCACCCTCCATTGAAATCCAGTTTCTTCTTCCTAAAACATATACTATTGTTCAAATTATCTTGAAGAAAATATGATAAAATAGATAACCAATCTTGTTAAATAAAAATTTTTAAGGACTAAAATGAAAAAAATAAAACTTGACATTCTTAACGTACAATTTATCTCTTTTATTTAAGTCAGATGATATTTATGTTAACAAAATGACATCCGGCACATTCTGAATTATATATGTCTGCAATTAATTTTATTCAGTTCAAATACTTAGATCAAACCTAGTATAATGGATCTGAATAATAAACTAAAATTAAAAAATTAAAAAAGTTCAGAAATATAAAGATACAATATATATCCAATAAAAATCAAATAAATAAAAAAATAAAAAAAATCCAGAAACATAAAGATATAATATATATCTAAAATAATTCAAATAAAAATAAAAAAATCAAAAAATAAAGAAAGAACCAAATAAATATTCAAAAAATATTTAAAGAATTCTGATATTTTTGGAGTACAAAACTAAAATATTCAAAAAAAATTCAAAAAATCTAGTATCTACTATCAACAGGATTTTGAGTTTCTTTCAAATTCTTGCACACTAAGCAAAATATTTTAACGAATTCCGAGATTTTTGAAGTACAAAACTAAAATAACCCTACTCTCATCCTATAAATATCCCCAAATCTTATAGAGAAAACACAAGGAGGAGCATTTATGAAAGATTAGACCAAGAAATGAGTAGATCTAGTGAGAAAATTTGGACAAGATCAAGTAAAAAAAAAAAAAAACAGTTGATTATCTTGTGATTTTATCGGTAGTAATAACTTTAAACGAGATAAAATTAAATATTCCTCTAATTTTTATCTAGATTTATTTGATTTTTTGTTAACATTGACGATATTTCAAGTTTAAAATAAAAATTGATTAATAAAAGAGTATCAAATTCTACCACCATCGGTGTTAGATCGACGATAGTATGAAGAACCATTAAAAAATGAGAGATATTTTTTATATGCAAAATAAATAGAGAAATAATGATTTTTTTTTTAAAACTAAAGATATCAAATTATCTTCCTTTTAATTAATTTTGAATGGCATTATTATTAAAAAATTATGGGTAAATTACACGGATAGCCATAATACTATAGGGTTGATATCGAAATGGCCACAATACTTTAAAAAGAATCAAATACACCGGTAAAATATTAATTTGGTATTAAAATAGCCATCGACTGTTAAAAACTAAACGGATTGATGACATGGCCGTTAATGATAAAATGAAATAATTACACATTTACTCCCTGTTATTCATACATTTTTGTAATTTAGTCCTAATTTTATTATAATAAAATAATATAATTATTTAATCAGGTGGTGACACGTTTCACCACCTTATTGGAGGGTTATATTTATATATATTTAATTTATTAAATTTATTTTTATCCTCCAATCAGGTGGTGATACGTTTAACCACCCGATTAAAGAACAAAATACAAAATTTTTGACCTTGCAGCCTAGTGGATTCTAACATGGGCATTTTGGATGGTAATCCCATGACTCCACCACTAGGTCGAGTGTAAATTTAAGATATGAAGTACTGATATTATTATATATTTAGATATCTCTTACCTTTATTTTTCACATTCCCATATATAATGTAATATTTTTTAAATTAATTAAAAATATTAATCAAATTATTAAATAATAAATTAAAAATTTTAAATAACAAATTTTTAAATAAAAATCCCTAAACCTAACCATAAACCTAAACCCTAACTTTAAGACATAAACCTTAAGCCTTAAACCCTAACCCTAATCCTAACTCTAAACCCTAAATTATTTTTTATTATTATTTAAATAAACCCAAACTTTAAATCCTAAACCCTAAACTCTTGGTGAAGGCTCAGAAGTCCTATGATTATTCCACCTTTAGCCAAATTGTAGTATTTAAGATTGTCAAACACACAGGGATTGGGTCGACTTCACTACTTCTTAGACCTGTACTTAATAAGATTAAAAACACAAATAATTGATGAGTTGAGATAACTAAGATAACTATCTTAAAAACTATTGGCAGGATCAACAACTGCGAATGCGCCTTGGTTTTCTGCCGCGACAACATTCATACCAGCGTTCCCCTGCTGGCCAGGTGCTGCGTTCATCCTTTCACGGAGCCTTTGTCATAGACTCCTTGCGGTTCTCTCGATTTTAGAATCAAAAGGATAATTGTCTTCAGATGGATTATACCTGGTCATACAATAGGAAAACCCTTTAAGAAAATTAAAAGAAACAAATTAAAAATAAAAATGAAAATAAAAGGGGTGCAAAAATAATTGGTAGTAAAGTTCAACGTCAATCCCCAGCAACGACGCCAAATTTGGTGAAGGCTCAGAAGTCCTATGATTATTCCACCATTTTCCAAATTGTAGTATATAAGATTGTCGAACCCACAGGGATAGGGTCGACTTCACTAGTTCTTAGACCTGCACTTAATAAGAGTAAAAACACAAATAATTGATGAGTTGAGATAACTAAGATAACTATCTTAAAAACTAAATCAAAGAAGAGAGTAATAATGAATGAAGTGAGGCCAGGTTGAGTGCTTTGTAGAGGGGAATTCAGTTGTACTTATTATCCACTTTATTAATGTAATGAGTTGAATTGTCGCCTCGGTGGGTCGCACTAAGGGTCGCTGCAGCTGCCTAGGCGGGGTTATGCCTTGCTGTTGCGTGTCAAAAGTGCGCAAATAGTGCAAGTGAACACGTCGTAAGTAATAAAGTGATAAGTATATCAGATATCGTCTCCACAGGGATTGGTCTACTTAATATGCCTTCTTTTGTCTTCTTGCTCTAAAAAGGAATAAAATGAAAACACAAGTAAGATTGGGGTTGATGAATACTAAATAAAGAAAACTAAACAAAGAGAAGATAAACAGATTAAATAAGTGTCCAGGATCCAATTGTGTTGTATTAGTGGATTCAATTGACTTGTCTCTGTCCAATGCAATCGCACAACACTGCCTCGGCAACACTGCAAATTACTGCCTCGAAAACGATGATGCTAGTCCGCCGCGGCAATCTCTTGCTCTTGGGTAGACTTTATCAAAGTTCGACAAAGTATCCTTTAATGACTCCGCTTATCTCTAAGTCGAAGTACTGTTGATGACTAGTCCTTGATGATACCTCTCGGCGTGAATCAATTGTAATCACCAACCAATCCCACACTTCTCTTAGCCGCTGAAACTCTTAACCTATCTCTAGGCCGAGTTAGTGTTTCCCGATTGAAACACCGTACTTATTCCTTTCATGAATCTAACTCTCTCGATATTAGATAAATGGATTACTTGCAAACTTCTCTCTCGAGCTTGGATGCAAGAACAAAGAATGGCGAAGAATAAGCAAACCTTGATATTTTATTGCATTAAAACAAGAAACAAAAGTCCATCTCTTCTCACTAATACTCTACAACCTTCACCTAAGCCTAAAGAAACTTAGAACATAATAAAAAGAAATCTAAAATCTAAGGTGGAGTCGGATCTCTCTATGATGCTAAGCTTTGTGCCGAAAACTCTCCTCTCTTTTCCTCTTGGACGGCTAGGTCTTATATAGGCTTGGTCTAAGGTAAACATTTCCTAAGTAGGAGTATAACTTGGAGTAGGACACAAGTCAAGTCCATAAATAAAATATTTCCAAGTTTACTCCAACTATGATTCTTTTCCGCGTGGCCTTTGACTTGGGCTTTCCATGTGCTACCCAGCTCCGATTCATGCGCTGCTTGTCAAGAAACGTCCAGCTTATTTTTCTCTTCAAGTCGCCTACAGTATCGTTACTTGTTCTTGCTGCCTCGACATCAGGTCCTGCCTCGGTTGCTCCCGCGGCAGTAGTTTTTCCTGCACAGACACAAAAGTACAGTAAAACTCGCCTTTTCTATAAATATCATCTTTATATGCTTCTAAAGCAGAATATCTAATTATCCCACATTAAGCACATGCATTGGTCCAAGTGCGTGCAGATTTAGTGATTATTGTCCATGAAAGGTGTAAAAAGTGATAGTGAGTTGTACACTTATCACACCCCCAAACTCGAACTATTGCTTGTCCTCAAGCAATGCAAACCATCAATTTGCCAAACCTTACTCTCTTTTGGTCTTATGTTTCCATCTATTCTCCCCACCATAACTATGCCTATTCTTAAGCCTTAACCTTTCGGCTACCCAAAGCTTTACCTAGAAACAAACTATAAGATTTAGTGAGTGTGTGCGTTTTTGTGGACAAGTTTGATTAAAGGCTTTCTTAGACAAACTCTAAGTTCAAGACAAGTAGATTTGGGTTTAGTGTTCTCTTCTAAAACAACAATTTCTTGAGCCAATTTCGGGCACCTCAAGGATTGTGTTTTCTCATCGATACTTCCTTCTTTCTTTTGATATTATTTTTAGCATACTAGAGCCAATTTCAGGCACTTCTAGCATGAAGAAGAGTAACCCCTAGAGCTGGTGATAGGCACCTCTAGCCACTTTCCCAAAAATCTAAGTCTTTATCACCTAAGTTCATTAAAAGAATTCCTATAATCCAACAAGTACCAAAAGTGTTTTTATGATTTATCTTATAGTAAGCTTCTAAGTTTTCATCCTTAAGTATCCTAAGGTTAAACCTTCTTAACAGGACCTAACCATGGTAAGGAGAAAGATTTCTATAGCCTTAAAGAATAAACTAAGGCAATACTGATGAAAAGCAGTGCAAGAGCATAAACAACAATTCAAGTAAGGTGGTGGACATAAAAAAATTTGAGGAAACACTTAAATACTTCCTTTCATGGTTAGGCCACGGCAGTAGATTGCCTCGGCAGTGGATCTACACCCCCAAACTCAAACCAAGCATTTTCCTCAATGCTTATAAATAGCACACAACAGGATATAAAGAAGAAAACAAGACATGTAACAAAAATATATATATATTAGGACAATATGAATATGTAAAATTTAAAGAGAGTCAGAAGAGCTGTGGGGAACAATTATTTTTCGTGGCCTCGCCGCTGACTGTTTGACTTTGAACGATGGAGATGGTTGAGTTTTCGCTTGTCTCGGTGGTTGGAATCTTGTTGGTGGTGTCCGTTGCAGTGGAGCATCCACTTCTTCTCCTTCTTCCTCGTCGGCAATTTCCTCGGTGACCATGATGTCTGTCTCGCCTTCATTTGTTGCGTCTACCTTGGCATGGTGAATGCTCAGCCCGACAACGCTTGAGCTTTGATGTACATAGGCATATATCTCTGCTGATAGAATGCCCATGATGATGAGGGATCTTGTTGGAGTGCTGAAGACTGCTCTCCTCTTGGAGGGTCGTCTGCTGGCAGATGCTGCTACGGCGGAGTCTGCTGCCCTAGATGGGCCAGCAGCATGAAATTGTTGCTGTGGGCCAGTGGGGAAAAATGGTCGTGGTCCTGGAGCTGGAGTCGTCTCGGTGTAGGGTGTAGTTGTGACAAACATGTTTGGAGGAAACTCGGGAAACGACACCCCTTGGCTGGGAAAGTTAAGGAGCATCATTTGGGCAAGTGTGCTGTTGAAGTTCCGTTGATACTCCATGTATCGTTGCTGCCGAAGATCCATAGCTGCCATCCTTTGATGTATCTCCTGGTATGGGTCTGCTGCGGAAGTGTAGGCAGTGTCAGGTATGTCTACCGTGTACTAGGCCCCGACAATTGTGTCAGCAGTGAACTGCTGAGGGGTTGCCTAGACTGGCTCTGCTTGTGTGATCTGCATGATTTTGTGGCAGAAGTCTCTAGTCCACCCTCGTCTATGGGCTGTGAATTCATCCGTTTCTGCCATTGGTACACCTGCAGTAGTACAAATACCAATGATTAAACAAGGGAAATATAAAGGTCCTCTATCTTTCTTACCGCATTCGTATATCTCCTTTAAAATTATTTCTCCAACATTGATGCTCCGTTTGTTGATGATTGATTGAATAAGCACTAATCTCCTTCGATCCACCGTGCTATTGTGGGAGGTTGGGAGAGGCGTCTTTTGACAAAGGTATTCCAAAGCTTGGCCTCGGGCTTAATATTTTGCCTTGCTACCGATCCTCTATGGGCACCGGTTTCCCAATGAGTATTCTCGTAACAAAGGTCGTCTTTTATCAGCTCATAATCCTCGTTGGTGATGTCCTCCATGAATTCAGCATGATCATCACGTTCAGTTGTAAGGCCGTAGAATAGGTTGATTGTCTCAGCATCAAGTTTGACAAGCCTACCTCGACAGTGGACATAAAGAGAGTCCTTGCTCGGCCCGTGCACATAAAATTCCCGTAAGATGGTGGTATTGGCCTGAGCAGGTTGTAGGCAAAAGATCTCCCAATCTTGATACTTGATCTTGTCGAACAAATAATGCTCAATGCCATAATTTTCCTCATCGGCGTGTTGGAATCTTTGTTCTTCCCATAGCTGCCGAGCAATAAAAGATCTGTTGAAACGTTCTTCCACAGCGGCAGGGGCGAATCTGTTGTATGTAGCCATGTATGAATGCTGAAGATTTGAGGATCTTGGAGAGTTTCTTGGAAAAGTTCTAAAAATTCTGAGAAATCTTGGAAATAGATAGAGAGTATTGTGAGAAAGAGATTAGAAAGTAAATCTAAAGAAAAATCAAGAATGCAAGAGTGAATAGTTCAAGAGGAAGAAAGTACTTATATAGGCCTCGACCTTGTAGCCGTTTGAACCACTAGCCGTTTTGTAGCCGTTAGCCTTTACTGCCGCGGTAGGAATTTCGGCAGACTAGCCGTTACACTATTCTGCCCGTTGGGACTGTTGTAGCTTCTAACACTGTTTTCTACACCGGCAACACTTTTCCTGCTGTGAACTACTCCTTTATTCTTGCTTATTGTCTTAAAAATTAAACATAAACAAGAAAAATAATTAAAGATAAATATAATAAAAATTTTAACTCTACACTAAACTAATCCTAATAATATAAAAATTAAAGGAAAGAGATTATGTCACTGGTGGAGTGCATGCAAATGCATCTCCTAAGGTGATTATTTCTTTTATGCCAGAATGATGTTTCAAATGTTGGCCATTCTCCTTGAACTCATGCCCATCCCTCTTTGATTTGGTCTATACTACACCATGTGGTTCTGACCATTTGGACCTGAATATGCCTGGACAATGTGTTTTCTTATTGGTTTCTTCCATTTCTGGCTTAATCTTCTTTCCCAATATTTTGCCAAGCCTGTTGCTGAGGCAGTTGCTGCTAAAACAGGATATCTTGGTGCCTACATCTGTGGTATGGAAGACTTTGCATTCTTCTGCATCATCATACCTTTTCAAATTGTGGAAGGCATTGAGTTTGACTTGTTGGTCATTAACCCTCATTGTCAACTCTCCTTTTTCCACATCAATGAGTGTGCGTCCAGTGGCAAGGAAAGGTCTCCCCAAGATGATCGGTGCATTGTCATCTGCTTCACAATAAAGGACAAGGAAGTCAGCGGGAAAAATAAATTTATCAACTCTTACTAGTATGTCCTCGATCTTTCCTTCAGGTTGTACATATGATCTATCCGTAAGTTGGAGCATCACTGTTGTGGGTTTTGCTCTTCCTATACCAAGCTTTTGGAAGACAGATTTGGGCATTAGGTTTATGCTTGCTCCAAGGTCGCATAGGGCTTTTCCTTCGTAATGTTTACCTATCGCACAAGGTATGATAAAGCATCTAGGATCCTTTAATTTGGGTGGCATGCGATTGTGCAGCATTGCCATGCATCCTTCAGTAGCAGCCACTGTTTCGAACTCACCAAGCCTCTTTCTCTTAGACACAATATCTTTCAAGAATTTAGCATAGTTGTGCATTTGTTCAATTGCCTCTACAAATGGCAAGTTGATGTGGACTTACTTTAAAATATCTAAGAATTTTTTGAATTGATGATCCTGTTTTTGATTTTTCAATCTTTGTGAGAACAGTGGTGGTGGTCTCATCTCTTCCAGGGTTACATTAGTTTGGAATTTAATACCTGGCACCACTGGGTTTTGATCTGTCTCGGCAGCTGGTCGAGGTACTGCCGAGTGTTTTGCTGGGGCAGTGCTTTCTGCCGTGACATGATCCATTTGTTCAGCATCCGAGTCCTCTTTTTCTTGTTCTTCTGGTGGGACTTTGTCTACTGGGTTTCCTACTTTTTCCTTCAGTTGTCGACCACTTCTAGTAGTGATTGCTTTGCATTGTTCATTGTCCATTATCTTAGCAACTTCAGTATTGCTAGGTAATCCTCCTTGTGGTCTAGTATTTATGTTCTGGGCAAACTACCCAACCTGAGTTTCCAGTGCCTTTATTGCTGCCTCCTGGTTCTACAACCTCATCTTAGTTCTATTTATGAATACATCTGTTCTTTTGATGAAATTGCTATTCTCTGCCATGTATGTTTCAGTTTTAATCATAAAGGCTTTTAGAGAACTTTTCAGTGAATTTACAGGCTGCTGATGATGCATCTGCTGCTGCGGCAGTGGTTGCTGGACCGGCTGCTGCGGTAGATGTTGCATTGGTTGTTGGAAACCTGGGGTTGAGTAATTGGATTCAAGGCATTGTTAGGATTATTCCATGAAAAATTTGGATGCCTCTTTCATGAGGGGTTGTAGGTGTTGGACATCATATTGTTTCGGTTATAGTTTCCAATATACAGGCTGGATTCTTGAGTCTGCATACATTCAGAAGAATTGTGGTTACCTTCACATAAATTGCAAAAAGAATCAATGGCCTTAACCTCATGGGTATTTTGCTGTAGCTGCATGTTTTGCACCATTTTGGTAAGAGAGGCCAATTGTGCTGCCACTGAATTTGATGTTTCTAACTCATTCATTGTGGATTGGCGTCTTACTCCTCCTCGCCTTGATGTAGGGAATTGAAAATCATTCTTGGTGAGTTTATTCAAGATTTCAATAGCTTCCTCAGGTGCTTTGTCAAGGAGTGTTCCATTGGCAGATGCGTCTAACATCATCCTGGTTGGCGCATTGGTTGTGTTGTAAAACATGGTTACTTGTCTCCACAAGGGAAATCCATGTAAAGGAAACTTGTGCAGTAGCTCCCTATAGCGCTCCCATGCCTCATACATTGGTTCATCATCTGTCTTTCGAAAAGAAGTAATTTCATTACGTATATGATCATATAAATTAGTAAGATTAAAATGTGTAATGAAATCACGGCAGAGTTCACTCCAAAATCCAAAAGATCCTGCTGGAATGCTATTTAACCAGGTCTTTGCCTTATCCCTCAGTGAATAAGGGGATAATTTTAATCTCAAGATATCTTCATGGACTCCTTGGATTTTGAAAGAATTGCATATCTCCATGAATGACTTGAGGTGTTGCCTGGCATCTTCAGTCATAGACCCACCAAACTGTCCAATAGTGTTGAGCATATTGAACATGACAGGTTTTAGCTCAAAGTGGGCTGCTTCGATCTCTGGTGTAACGACTCCTGGATTTAACCCATTCAAATCCTCCTCCAAGAAGTCTCGAACAGTAAGCTTCCGCGACCTTGGTGGCGGCGGAAGACCTCCATTGCCGGCAGGTAAGTTTTATCCTGCTAGATGATCTGCCATAGCTCCTTGGATTTGTCTTCTCAACCTTTGCCGTGTACGTTCGATCTCGGGATCTAGTTCGTACAAAGGGTTGGTTGGGTTGGCCCTGGTCATACACCAAGAGAAACCAAAGTAAAATAAAAATAAAAAGCAAGAAAATAAAGAAAAAAAATTTAGTTGCCAATCCCCGGCAACGACGCCAAAAACTTGTTGCGTGTCAAAAGTGCGCAAATAGTGCAAGTGAACACGTCGCAAGTAATAAAGTGATAAGTATATAAGATATCGTCTCCACAGGGATTGGTCTACTTAATATGCCTTCTTTTGTCTTCTTGCTCTGAAAAGGAATAAAATAAAAACACAAGTAAGATTGGGGTTGATGAATACTAAATAAAGAAAACTAAATAAAGAGAAGATAAACAGATTAAAGAAGTGGTCAGGATCCAGTTGTGTTGTATTAATGGATTCAATTGACTTGTCTCTGTCCAATGCAATCGCACAACACTGCCTCGGCAACACTGCAAATTACTGCCTCGACAATGATGATGCTAGTCCGCCGCGACAATCTCTTGCTCTTGGGTAGACTTTATCAAAGTTCGGCAAAATGTCCTTCAATGACTCCGCTTATCTCTAAGTCGAAGTACTGTTGATGACCAATCCTTGATGATACCTCTCGGTGTGAATCAATTATAATCACCAACCAATCCCACATTTCTCTTAGCCGCTGAAACTCTTAACCTATCTCTAGGCCGAGTTAGTGTTTCCCGATTGAAACACCGTACTTATTCATTTCATGAATCTAACTCTCTTGATATTAGATAAATGGATTACTTGCAAACTTCTCTCTCGAGCTTGGATGCAAGAACAAAGAATGGCGAAGAATAAGAAAACCTTGATATTTTTTTGCATTAAAAAAGAAACAAAAGTCAATCTCTTCTCACTAATACTCTACAACCTTCACCTAAGCCTAAAGAAACTTAGAACATAATAAAAAGAAATCTAAAATCTAAGGTGGAGTCGGCTCTCTCTATGATGTTAAGATTTGTGCTGAAAACTCTACTCTCTTTTCCTCTTGGACGGCTATGTCTTATATAGGCTTGGTCTAGGGCAAACCTTTTCTAAGTAGGAGTATAACTTGGAGTAGGACAAAAGTCAAGTACATAAATAAAATATTTCCAAGTTTACTCAAACTAAGATTCTTTTCCGCGTGGCCTTTGACTTGGGCTTTCCATGTGCTACCCAGCTCCGATTCATACGCTGCTTGTCCAGAAACGTACAACTTATTTTTCTCTTCAAGTCGCCTACAATATCGTTACTTGTTCTTGCTGCCTCGGCATCAGGTCCTGCCTCGGCCTCGGTTGCTGCCGCGGTAGTAATTTTTCCTATACAAACACAAAAGTACAGTAAAACTCGCCTTTTCTATAAATATCATCTTTATATGTTTCCAAAGCAGAATATCTAATTTTCCCACATTAAGCACATGCATTGGTCCAAGTGGGTGCAGATTTAGTGATTATTGTCTATGAAAGGTGTAAAAAGTGATAGTGAGTTGAGCACTTATCACTTGCCGATAACTAAACTTTTCATAGTTCGACAGAGCATCCTTGTATGTCTTCTCCTTATCCCTAAGCAAATAGCACTGTTGAAATCCATGTCTTGATGATACCTCCCAGCGTTAATCAAGGATGAATAACAACCAAACACATGCGTCCTTTATCGCTGAAATCCTGGGTGGTTTATCTCTAAACCGGATTAGTCAATGCCCTTGAGCAAAGACCGTATTCTCTTGTTTTGTAACCCCCTCGACCCGGTCTAGACGTCACCTGACTTGAATGAGTTACACGGGGAATATCGAGGCTAATCCGGAGACTTGCCCCGATAAACGACCCTATATTTTTTTTTTATCTTATCTAGATGCTTTAATTAGATCGTACATGTTTGTGCAAGGACTAAGTTCAAAGTGCAGCGGAAATTAATGTAAGACAAGTCCTAGTTTAACCAAATAAGTTTTAGGGACCTAATAATAATTTTTCAGAAGACCATCATATTTTTGCCTAGGTATCGATACCTTATGAACATGTATCGAAACCTCTGTATAGAAAAGTGCAGATTATACAAGAATCCAGTCTAAACTAAAATACTAAGGTTCTCTAGATGTATACAAAACCCTATAAGCATAATCCACACTTCAAACAACATTCCTAGATGCAAAGTTACCTAATACCGAAGGCAAAGCACTTATATCATAAGCATAATCCAACATCAATAAATATGGCAACACATACTTCATAAAGTCTTAACAATTCTCACATAACTTAAAATCATAATAAGTTCAATAATAAGGGTTCCAAAACAGAGTTCCAAACTCAATAATTCTCTAATCCATTGCTCTCGACTACCTAGGTTCATAACTTAAGAAAACACATACTTGAGCTAAGAAATACTAAAATAGGCACGATTGACTCCTTTGCTTTCCGATTGCTTCCAACACTTACTTATCTGCATTGCAAGGGGAAAAGAGAGTGATTAAGCTTAAAGCTTAGTGAGGGTAATAAAACATTTAAAACAACACCTACAATGCAGCCCATAATTACTCAATTACAACAAAGGTAAAACATGTCATGCTTTCTTTAAAACAACATAATCATATTATCAATGTCAATAGCAAATCCAACAAGTGTTTAAAAAATCATGGCTCACAAGCCAACATAAAGTACCGGTAAAATCCCTTTTAAAAGATATCTCATGCTTTCAAAGCAAAACAAGGTCATCATGCTATTCACCTAGCAAAACCTAATTCGACATAACACTTGTAATTTCAAATAGAAAACATAAATTATATTGAGGCTAGTGATCCGATTTGTACTACTCCAAATCGTTAGGATAAACGGGCTACCGCATGTTAGTACTACTCCCAGAGCATGCGCATGTTGATACTACTCTCAACATGAATTATCTCACCTTGGTGTCCGGTGACAGTACTACTCCCATCAACCCGTATGTAACAGTACTACTCACATCACATAACATTAGACTAAAAGCCAAAATGCAACACATAAGGAATTTAAACACGTACGACTTTTGAATATTTATAGTACACTCTAGACCCTATTGATCGATCAACTTATCCCATAAGGTTCATCACTTACTAGCTGATATGTATATCAAAAACCAATGCTCAAACGTAAATTCAAAACTGAATTAAACACAAGCTTCCCAATATTTTAAGTTTCGAAATATAACTGATAAAATCACCTTTAACTCAATTTTCAAAGTAAAACCATGGGAGCATCAATTATGTAACAAAACCATTATAAAACAGAAACATGAGCATTAAATCATTATGCAATAAACATCTATGCAAAATCAACATTAAGCATGACAAAGTTCATAGTAAAAATATAGAGTAATATGGGAACCCTTTTGCGAAAACTTAAACTTTACTTACTTCCAAGTATAGGGAGGTTTTGAAACCTTCCCTACACTCTCAAACCTCTGTAAATTAAGTTTAAAACACTGCCGAAGCAGCCACTCTCATAAATCACTCACCGATAACCGTTACTTGCTCGCCAAGCCACCAAAATAAACTAAAAACCTTCAAACGCGATCACCTAACTCTTGCCCTGTTTCAAGCATCAAAACAATGGGTTTAATGCTACAAAACAAACAAAAGAAACCCTCAAGTCGGATCCCTACACAACAACCCTTAAAACCTATCAAAACTTAAACTGAAAACTTGTCGGAACACACCAAACTTCACTTAAACCTATAGTCCGGGATTAGAGATTTTAAAAACACTTTATAAACATCCTAAAAAATTAAAAATAATCCATTTAGGATCCAAAAACAATAGTTAAAAAACATTTGAACGAAAATTGAGATTTTTAACCGAAAAAACCAATTTTTTTTTATGAAATTAAAGGATTAAAACGATTTCTCCAAGCCAATAACTTGGGAATTTCAGTAAAGAACTTTATTTTTCTAGAGGATTGATGAAATCTCACCTCCAAAACTGATCCAATTGCTTTCCGGGTTTTAAAACGAGAAAACAATGAGAAAACAAGAAAAATTGAAGAAGAAAAGTTGTAATAATTATTGGGAACGAAATTAATTGAAAAGGAATGAGTTTTTACCTTGAAAGCTTGATTAACGTCTGCCTCCAATGAGGGAAAACAAAAATTAGAAAAATATGTGTTGTTTAGGTTAATTAAAAAGGGTTTTAAGAGTTTTAAATTGGGTTTAATTAAGTTATTTAATTTAAAATAGATTTTGGGCTTAATTAATTAATATTTGGAAAGCCTAGACCAGCTAGGATTATAATTGGATCAAAGCCCCTTAAAGATTCAAAGTTTTGGCTTGTTTTATAAAATTGTCCTCAAAGTTTCAATTTTTACAAAACAGTCACTAATTTCAAAATCTTAGGGTTTCAAGAGTCGATTCCCAAAATTGATTTGACCAAAGTAAAATATATGTTATTTAAGGATTTTAGAATATTTTCCCTCAATTTATTTTGATTAAAAACTAATTTTTAAGTGTTTTATCCTGAACCAGGCATAACCGGCTAAACCGACCCACTAACTCCTAAGACCAAACTTGGGGCGTTACACGTTTCGTGAGCCTAACTCTCCCAAGATTAGACAAATGGATTTTTCTTCACAAACTTATCTTTCGAGCTCATAAGTGAAAAAAATTAAATACAAAGAGAGAATAAACTATGAAAAATAGGTTTGCATTAATAAATATCAAAATAAGACACAACCTTCTTGCCCAACTACTCCACAAACAACCTAAACCTCTGAAGGGTTTTAGAACATGGCGTAGTCGGTGGCTTAAGGATTTTTACTTTGGGATTCCGACTCTCCCCATCTATGTATGTATATGTCTAGCCCTAATGGGTGGATTATATAGGCCAAGCCCTAGGTTAAAGTTTTCCATACAAGGAAAGAGTTCTAAAAGAAAAAGAATACAACTCATAATTGAACTAGGATACTTTATTCTATTTCCTAAAATAATTCTTCTTTCCCGCGTTTGACTTTGGTTAGGGTTTGACTTCTTTAATCTGTTCTGGTTTTATTTCTCTTTATGTCCGTTAGGATCGACATCTTTTCTCTATCTGTCAAGCATCGTTGTCATCTTCATTCTTCTACCGCGACATCCAAAGTGCTGCCGTGGCGAGTGCTTCATCTGCATTTTAGCTTCTTTTCCAGTATTTGTCTTCTTGTTTGGTCATCCCTATGATATGGTTTCTTGCCTAGGAAAGAAAATCATCAAATGCATATATTTTATGCCAAATAATAGATAAATTAATGATTTAAGTATTCAGATGCTGAAATATGGAAAATAAGCAGAATTATCCAACATTGCCCTTAAACCTATCCTTTATTAGCAATGAACGAGTGAGAAAATGATATAAAAATTAGAAATTTTAGACACTTATCAAATACCCCCAAACTCGAACTATTGCTTGTCCTCAAGCAATGCAAAAGATAGATTTAAGTAAGGAATTTTAAAGTAATATATCGTCCTGCCTGCCGCGGAAGAATTCCTTTCTTAACTCGACCTCTTCTAGGTTCTAGACGTTCCTCGGAACTGGACTATGAGTCTTAGTGTGTGTTTGCATAGCTGTGTCAAAACTGAATTTCTAAATTCTAATCCTTTTTCTAGCTCAAGACTTCCGACTAAGATTTTTCCTTGGTTCTTTTTCTTTGCTTTCTCCCTAATTTTGTATATAAATATATATTTCTATATACTTATACTGCTTGAGCCGATTTCGGGAACCTCAAGTGTTTAGCTATTCTCACTAGTGCCAGTTTTGGCCACCTCTAGTAAGTGTGAGAAAAACTAAGTCCTAGAGCAAGTGATGGGCACCTCTATGGACTAAACTAGAGCCGGTGATAGACACCTCTAGTTAAAATCTAAGCCTAAGTCCTTATTGCTTTTCAAAGAAAAGAACTTTTAAAATCAACTAAGACTAGTAGTGTTTAATTATTTTCAGGCTTATAGTCTTATCCTAAGTACTAATCCTAAGAGACCTGTCTGATTTCAAGTCTGGTGAATGGTGCATACTGCTGCGGTAGCTGGATAATATATTGTTGCCGAGGCATTTTCAATAAAATTCAACAGACTTAAAAATTTTTGCATCAAATTATAAAAGCTATTAAGGCAAAAATTAAGGCAATAATAAGATAATCTGACTACTTTCCATACATGGAAAATATTTACATTTTACAAAATAGGATTAATACTCCCCAAAACTCAAGGGATGCATTGTCCTCAATGCATGTAAAGTAAAAAGATAAAACAAAGTCGACAAAAAAACAAAAGAGATAAAGAAAAAGACTACCGCGCTTTCAAAATACCAAGTAGGCAAAGGAGTCCTCAGAGTCGCTATCGATGAGGAGTTTGTGGCGGCTCTTCGGTCACTTTTGTACTGCCGCCTTCAGTGGATTGGCAGATTGTTTCTTAGTAGACCGGGGTGGTTGGACTCGGATGGGAGTTGGGTTGTTGCTTACCTCCTTCTCGGTTTCGAGGTTGATTGTAGAGGTTGTTGTGGCAGAATTAGAAGCCTTCCTCTTTTTGCTTGATTGTGCTACAACGAAGAACTGTTCAACAGCTTTTATTGGGCCTTCCAGGTCATCAGAGCAGTGGCTCCAGGTGAACGTTTTAGAATCCTTCGGTGTGGCCCCTCTGTTGGTGGAATCCATTTTTAGAAATTCAGTTAGAGAGTCTGCTGAGAAAGGTTCAGTTGCTGCAGTGGCTATAGTGGCAGCAGAGGATAATGGCACAATAGAAGAGGCAGTAGCTACTGGAGAAGGAGCAGGTGGAGGTTGCTGGGGCATGGAGAGGTCGACTGTGAATTTTGGGAAGACAATCGAACATGCTAGGAATTTTTCATGGATGGTTGCAATGATTGCGCTATTGAATTCCCGTATGTAAGTAATGAAGGCCAGCTGCCTTCTCTCCATCCGATGTAGCCATAACTCCTTCTGGTGCCTGTGTAGTGCCTTTTGCTGCCTCGGTTGGTTGTTCTGCCTCGGCAGATGGTGCCTTAGCAGTAGCTTCGTTAGCGAATGGCGGGATGAATGCTTGTGGAACAACTTCTTACACTTGCATCCGCTTCATGTAGATTTCCTGGGTTCATCCTTTTCTTGTCGGAATGCAGAGATCGGTCGGCAACGATAACACTCTTTCTAGGTAGCATAAACTAGAAATTAGACAGGGGAAGTAGAGCATACCTCTGTCTTTTTCAGCACAGTCGAATATTTGCTCATTTATGATTTTGCCAACGTTAATCCGTCTGTTGTGGATTATTGAGTGAATAAGGGTCAGTCGTGGCCGATCCACCGTCTGGTTATGTGATGTTGGCAGCAAATTTCGCTTTATGAAGGTGTTTGAGAGCTTTGCCTCTGGTTGGAGGTCTCGACGGCTGACAGATCCGCGTTGTTTTCCTGTGTTCCATTCTGTGTCAGGCACGCAGAGCTCCGCTTTCTTGGACTCGTAGTCAATAGCGGTCAGAGTAGTGACGAAAGTGGCTTGTTCGTCCTCCTCGATGTGGAGTCTAAAAATGCGTTGATAGTTATATCTGCCACCGAGATGGCTCTGCCTCGGACATATATATATATGGATTGTTCGGCAGGGGTCTGTGTGCATAGAATTCTCGTACCCAGTCGATGTTTGCTGGTTCTGGCTATTTTGCGAATTTTTTCCATCTCTGGAATTTGATCTTTGATAAGATAAAAGCTTCTATTCTGAGGTCATCTACATCGGTGTAATGGAAGCCTTGTTCTTCCCAAACGTGTTGTGCTTTAAAGTTGTAGTCCTTTTCTACCTCAGTTGTTGCGAATCTTCTATAGTTTGCCGCTTTGGCAGGGTTTTGTTATCGGTTGGCCATTTTTTTCTTATGGAGAAGAGGAGAAGAAAATTTGAGAGAGTAACAATACTTAAAAGAAGAGTGAAGGAGGAGAACATTTCCCGTGTATTTATAGGCGGTAAGCGGCGCTACATTTGAGGGAGCGGGGCACGTGATTATTGCCCTTGGCGTGCAAGAAACGCAACCCCAACTGGCAGCCATTGGCAGCGGAAATGAAACAATTTTTGAATTCGGGGGACATAATTCCCGCCCGAAATTTTTAGCTGCTTGGATTGGGCCGCTAATTTGGTGGTCTAATTATCCTCTTTAATTCTTCCTTATTAACCCTAAATAACCGAAAATCAAATTAATAGATGTTGTGAAAAATATAAAAATTATGAAAACTAAATTGTAAAAATTAAAATCTAAATCCTAAAACTGAGAACTTAAAATTCTAATTCCTAAAACATAAAAGTAAAATAAGTATATTAAGATAAAAATTACGTTACTGGTGGAGTGCAATGGAATGCATCTCCATCATCAACCATCTTCCCCTTTTTTAATGGAGGATGATGTGATGATCCAGTCAGATCCTCCTCATCAGGTGGTTTCTTTCGTGTATGCTTCTAGTCAAGGGGTACGTTACCGCGGCAGTGGTTGCCTTGGCGGGTCTTGTCTAGAGAGTCCATTTCTGCATCGAATTTAAACTCAGATTTTACCTCGATTTGTGGACATTTATATGGTTCATCCGTATGCCTTAGAGCTTTGAATACATTGATCTTTACTTGTTGGTCATTCACCCGTATGACCAATTCTCCTTTTTCAGAGTCAATCAATGTTATGTTTGTGGCTAGAAATGACTTTCCCAAGATGATTGGGGCATTTTCATCTGCTTCACAATCTAAAATTAAGAAGTCAACAGAAAATATAAATTTATCCACTCTTATCAGGATATCTTCTATCTTTCCTTCCGGTTGTACGTAAGAGCGATCTGCCAGTTGCAGCATCACCGTGGTTGGTTTTGCCTGTCCGATGCCTAGCTTCTGAAAAACTGACTTAGGCATTAGATTAATGATGGTACCTAAGTCGCACAATGCCTTGCCCATATATTGATCTCCGATGGAACAAGGTATGATAAAACTGCCAGGATCTTTTCTTTTAGTCTTGGCCTTATTATGCAACATTGCCACACACTCTTCTGTTGCGGCAACAATTTCAAATTCCCCAATTTTTGTCCTCTTGGATATGATGTCCTTAAGGAACTTGGCATATTTGGGCATTTGTTTAATTGCCTCTACTAAAGGTATGTTAATATGGACCTGTTTAAGGATGTCTAAGAATTTCTTAAACTGGTATTCTTGCTTTTTTTATTTCAACCTTTGAGGGAATGGTGGTGGTAATCACAGATCCTCGATCCTTTCAGAGCTTGAAATCGTATCTGCGGTGCGGCTGCAGCATCAATTACTATGGCATCGTTGTCGGCAGAAACTGTTGGTGCTTGTGCCTCAAGTTTTTCTTCAATAGCTTCTTTTAGGGCTACTATCTCAGATTGCTTACCAACTTTCTGAGCAGGTATTTCAAGGTCCTTCAGTTGTAATCCACTTCTGGTAGATATGGCCTAACACTGTTCATGAGGACCGGTTCTAGTGACTTTAGTATCGCCAGGTAGACCTCCTAGGTCGGCTTTTCATCTACTGTACCATCTGTCCTACTGCTATTCCTAGCATTTTGAGAGCAGATTCATTATTTTGCATTCTCATCTCTGCTCTGTCCATGAATGTGTCGGCTCTCTAGATGAATTTATTGGTGTTTGCGATGTACGCACCAATCTGAGCCCTGAATGTTTGCAGTGTGTTTTCTAGAGTTTGGACATCTGTTGTTTGTTGTTGTGGCAGTGCTTGCTGCAGCATCTGCTGCTGAACAATTCTATTCTACTGAAATCCAGTGTTTTGCACAATTTGATGTTGCGGATTCAGTGCATTGTTAGGGTTACTCCATGTGAAGTTTGGGTGCTTTCTTCATGCAGGGTTATAATTGTTGGACATATTGTTCTTGTTGAAGTTCCCAACATAGAAAGTTGATTCTAGATTTTGTGGACATGCGTTCGAGTCATGATTATCACCGCATGTTTCACAAAAAACAACGATTGCTTTTACTTCTCAAACGTGGCTCGGCTTTTGCAAATCCTTTACCATATTTTTCAAGGCGGAAAGTTGAGCTAGGATAGAATATGAGGAGTCGGAAGTTGTCATACCTCGCCTTTTTATTCCTCGCCAAGTAGTTGGGTGCTGATAATCATTCTTTGTGATAAGTTCTCAACTCACTATCACTTTGTACACCTTTTACGGGCATTAATCACCGAATTTAAACCCACTCGGACCAATGCATGTACTTAATGTGATATATTTAGAAGTTAAGCTTATGAAGACAATATTTACAGAAAAGGCAAGTTTTACTACATTTTTATATCTGTGTAGGAGAACAAGTGTCGCGATAGCAACATGGCCGAGGCAGGACCTGATGCCGAGGCAGCAGCTGAGAGCTAGGAAGCAAGATTGTAGGCGATTGGAAGAGAAAAATCCAAGGGACGTGTCTAGACATAAAGCACATGGATCGGAGCTACTTAGCATGAGGAAAAGCCCCAAGACAAGGCCACGCGGGAAAGCCTCTTAGTTGAATTAAACTTGGAAATATTTTATTTAAGTACATGACTTGTTCCCTACTCCAAGTTGTATTCTACTTAGGAAAGGTTTTCCCTAGGTCAAGCCTATATAAGACCTAGCCGTCCAATGTATTAGATATACCTAGAGAGAGAGAGAGCCGATTCATAGATTCAATGTTTTCTTTCTCTCAAACTATGTTCTAAGCTTTCTTAGGGTTTAGATGAAGGTTGTTTAGTATTTGTGAGAGGAGATTGTACTTTGTCTTTGTTTCAATGCAATAAAACTATCAAGGTTTGCTTATCCTTTGTCATTCTTTGTTCTTGCATTCAAGCTCGGGAGAAAAGTTTGTAAGTAATCTATTTATCTAGACTCGGGAGAGTTAGATTCACGACGTACGGTGTTTCAATCGCGAAATACCAACTCGGCCTAGGGATAGGTTAAGAGTTTCAGCGGATAAAAAAGTGTGAGATTGGTTGATGAGTATAATTGATTCACACCGGGAGGTACCATCAAGGACTAGTCATCAACAGTACTTCGACTTAGGGATAAGCGGAGTCATCCATGGATACTTTGCCGAACTTTGGTAAAGTCCACCCACGAGCAAGGGATTGCCGCGGCGGACAGTATCGTCGCTGCCAAGGCAGTAATCTGCAATACTGCCGAGGCAGTGATATACGATTGCATTGGGAAGAGACAAGTCAATCAAATCCACAATTCAACGCAACTAGATCTTGACCTCTCTCTCTATTTATCAAATCTCATTCTCTTATTTAGTTGTTTTATTTCAGTTTATCCAACCCAAATTACTTGTGTTTTATTTTATTTCTTTCTACAAAACAAGAAGACGAAGAAGACATATTGAGTATACCAATCCCTGTGGAGACGATAATCCGATAAATACTTATCACTTATTACTTGCGATGTGTCCACTTGCACTAAACGCGCACTTTTAACACGCGACAAGTTTTTGGCTCCGTTGCCGGGGATTGGAAACTAAATTTTGTTTTCTTAATTTTCTTGTTTCTTTTTATTTTTATTTTACTTTGATTTTTCTTGGTGTATGACCAGGGCCAACCCAACCAACCCTTTATACGAGTTAGACCCAGAGATCGAACGAACAAGGCAAAGGTTGAGGAGACAAATCCAAGAAGCTATGATAGATCACCCGGCAGGACAAAACTTACCTGCCGGCAATGGAGGTCTTCCGCCGCCACCAGGGCCACGGTAGCTCACTTTCAGAGACTTCCTGGAAGAGGATTTAAATGGATTAAACCCAGGAGTCGTTACACCGGAAATAGAAGCAGCCCACTTTGAACTGAAACCTGTCATGTTCAATATGCTTAACACTATTGGACAGTTTGGTGGGTCTGTAACTGAAGATGCAAGGCAGCACCTCAAGTCCTTCATGGAGATATGCAATTCCTTTAAAATCCAAGGAGTCCATGAAGATGTCTTGAGATTGAAGTTATTCCCCTATTCATTGAGGGATAGGGCAAAAGCCTGGCTAAATAGCATTCCAGCAGGATCTATTGGATCTTGGAGTGAACTCTGTCGTGATTTTATTACAGGTTTTAATCCTACAAATTTATATGATAGAATTTGTAATGAAATCACTTCTTTTCGACAGGCAGATGACGAACCAATGTACGAGGCATGGGAGCGATATAGGGAGTTACTGCACAAGTGTCCTTTTCATGGATTTCCCCTATGGACACAAGTGACCATGTTCTATAATGCCACGAATGCCCCGACAAGGATGATGTTAGATGCCTCGGCGAACAGAACACTCCTTGATAAAGCAACCGAGGAAGCTATTGAGATACTGAACAAACTCACAAAGAACGATTTTCAATTTCCTACATCTAGGCGAGGAGGAGTAAGACGCCAAGCCACGGTGAATGAGTTAGACACATCAAATTCAGTGGCAACACAATTGGCCTCTCTTACAAAGATGGTACAAAATTTGCAACTACAACAAAATACCCGTAAGGTTAAGGTAATCGATTCTTTTTGTGATTTATGTGGAGGTAACCATAGTTCCTCTTAGTGTATGAATCAAGAAACCGGTATGTATGTTGGAAATTACAACCAAACCAATATGATGTCCAACACATACAATCCCTCATGGAAGAGGCATCCGAACCAGTCATGGAGCAATCCTAACAATGCCTTAAACCGAACCACCCAACTTTCAGGATTCCAGCAACCAATGCAACACCTGCCGCCGCCGTAGGTCCAGCAGTCAATGCCGCAGCAGCAGATGCAGCAGCAATCGGTAAGTTCGTTGGAGAACACTCTCAAAGCCTTTATGATGAAAACATAATCATACATGGTAGAGAACATTAATTTCATCAAAAGGACAAATGCTTTCATGAATAGGACTGAGATGAGGTTGCAAAATCAAGAAGTAGCTATTAAAACTTTAGAAACCCAGGTTGAGAAGTTTGCTCAAAACATAAACACTAGACCACAAGGAGGACTACCTAGTAATACTGAAGTTGCTAAGGTAATGGTCCATGAACAGTGTAAAGCAATCACTACCAGGAGTGGTTTACAGCTGAAAGAAAAGATTCCAGCAAGCCAAAATCCATCAGCAGACCCAGTGAAAGAGGAGGCTGAGCAAACTGATCCTGATAACACTGCCCCGGCAGAAAGCGCTGCAGCTCTTGAACAGTCTGCCGAGACAACAACAACCCTAGTGGTGCCAGGTATTAAATTCCAAACTAAAGAAACCCTAGACGAGATGAGACCACTACCACCTTTCCCACAAAGATTGAAAAAGCAAAAACAGGACCAACAATTCAAGAAATTCCTTGATATTTTAAAACAAGTCCACATTAACATATCATTCGTAGAGGCAATTGAAAAATGCCTAATTATGCCAAGTTTTTAAAAGACATGGTGTCTAAGAGAAAACGAATAGGTGAGTTCAAAACAGTGGCTGCTACCGAGGGATGCATGGCAATGCTACACAATCGCATGCCACCAAAATTGAAGGATCCTGGATGCTTTATCATACCTTGTGCGATAGGTAACAATTATGAAGGTAAGGCCCTATGCGACCTTGGAGCAAGCATCAATCTAATGCCCAAATCTGTCTTCCAAAAGCTTGGAATAGGAAGGGCAAAACCTACAACAGTTATGCTCCAACTAGCGGATCGATCATATGTGCAACCCGAAGGCAAAATCGAGGACATACTAGTAAGAGTCGATAAATTTATTTTTCCTGCTGATTTTCTTGTCCTTGATTGTGAAGTAGATGATAATGCACCGATCATCTTGGGGAGACCTTTCCTTGCAACTGGACGCACCTTAATTGATGTGGAAAAAAGGAGAATTGACAATGAGGGTTATTGACCAACAAGTCAAACTCAATGCATTCCACAACTTAAAAAAATATGATGATCTAGAAGAGTGCAAGGATATCCACATAACAGACACCAAAATATCCTGCCTTGGCAGCATGCTCGGCAGGCTATTTGGCAAAAAGATCAAGCTCAAAGTGGATGGAAACACAGCAAAAGGGAGTGGCCAACATCTGATTTATAATTCTGGCCAACAAGAGAGAATCATCTTGGGAGATGAATTTGCATGTACTCCACCAGTAACATGATCTCTTCTCTTTTCTTTATTATTATATTAGGATTAGTTTAGTTTATTTTTTTATTTTTCTAATTTGTTTCTGCTTTAAGTATTTTTCTTGTTTGTGTTTAATTTTTATTTAGGATAATAAGCAAGAATAAAGGAGAAATAGTTCACAGCAGGAACTCTGCCAAGGCAGAAAACAGTTTCAGATCCGCAACAGTTTCAACGGGCAGAACAGTGTAACGGCTAGTCTGCCGAGATTCCTGCCGCGGCAGAAAAGGAAACGACAGTAAAGAGTAACGACTACAAAACAGCTAGTGGATTCAAACGGTCACAAGGTCGAGGCCTATATAAGCAACCCCTCCCTCTTGAACTATTCACTCTTGCATTCTTGTTTTCTTTAGAATTCTTAACAAATCTTGCTCTCACACTACTATCTGCCTACTCACAACTCTTCGTGAAATTCCCAGATTCCTTCCAAGAAAATTTCCAAGAAATCAATCTCTCACAATCTTTATGTCCACTTACAAGCGCTTTGCCCCAGCCAATGTTGAAGACCGCTTCAACAGGTCTTTCATTGCCCGGAAATTATGGGAAGAACAAGGTTTCCAACACTTGGATGACGAAAACTACGGCATCGAGCATTAACTCTTCGACAGAATTAAGTACCAAGATTGGGAAATCTTTTTTCTTCAACCTGCCCAGGCGAACGCTACCATTGTGCGGGAATTCTATGCGCAATGGCCCAACAAATATTCCCTCTTTGTCCACTGTCGAGGCAGGCCTATCCAGCTAGATGCCGAGACCATCAAAGAATTCTACGGCCTCACTCCGGACAATGATTTTCACGGTGAATTCATGGAGGATATCACTGCCGAGGATTACGAGTTGATCAAAGACGACCTTTGCTACACGAATACTCCATGGGAAACCGTTGCCCATAGAGGATCGGTAGCAAGGCAGAGCCTAAAGCCCGAGGCCAAGCTTTGGAATACCTTTGTCAAGCGACACCTCATTCCCACATCCCACAACAGCACGGTGGACCGAAAGCAATTGGTGCTCATCCAATCGATCATCAACAAAAGGAGCATCAACGTTGGAGAGATCATCTTACGCGAAATTTACGAATGCGGTAAGAAGGATAGAGGACCATTATATTTCCCTTGTTTGATCACTGGTTTGTGTGTTGCCGAATGTGTACCAATTGAAGACACGGACGAATACACTCCCCAAAGGCGCGGATGGACCAGAGACTTTTGCCACAAAGTTATGCAGATCACGCAGCGCGGAACCAGTCCAAGCAACGGCCCAGCAGTTCACTGCTGATACTGCTGTCGGGACCAGTACGCGGCAGACATGCCAAACACTGCCCCCACCTCTGCCGCAGCAGACTTGTATCAGGAGATATTGAAAAGGATGGCAGCGATGGATCTTCTACAATAAAGATACATGGAGTGTCAAAGAGACTTTAACGGCACATTAGCCCAAATGATGCTCCATGTTTTTCCAGACCAAGGGGCGCAGTTTCCAGAATTTCCCAGCAATATGTTTGTCACAGTCGCCCCTTATACTGAGACTACACCAGCTCCGGGAGGACCAAGGCCGTTCTTCCACGCGGACCCTCAACCACAGTACCATGCTGTCGGCCCATCTAGGGCAGCAGACTCTGTCGCAGCAGCATCTTCCAGCAGAAGACCAGCAAAGCGGAGGGCAGTTTTCAGTACCCCACCACGATCCCTAATCATCATGGGAAGTCTATCAACTGAGATAGATGCCTATGTGCACCAAAGCTCAACCTCTGTCGGACCAAATACACACCATACCGGGGCAGCCACAGCAATGGAAGGTGGAACGGACATCATGATCACCGAGGAGATGGCCGACGTGGAAGAAGGAGAAGAAGTGAAAGCTCCGATGCAACGGACACCACCCACAAGAGTCCAACCGCCCCGGCAAGCAAAAGCTCAACCATCGCCTTCACCAAGAACGAAGCAATCAACAGCAAGACCAAGGAGAAAAATTGTTACAAGCAGCTCTTCGGAGTCTCTTTAAATTTTTCATATAATTCAATATTATTTGCTGTTGGTTTCTTTATATGCTGCTTATTTTCTTTATTTCCCGCTATTTTCTTCTAATTTAAAGCATTGAGGACAATGCTTGGTTTGAGTTTGGGGGTGTAGATCCACTGCCAAGGCAGCAATCTACTGCCGAGGCCTTGCCAAGAAAAGGGAGTATTTAAGTGAATTTTTTTTCCCGCCTTACTTGAACCAATTGCCTATACTTTTGCACTGCTTATCATCAGTATTGCCTTAGTTTGTTCTTTAAGGCTATAGAAATCTTTCTCCTTACCATGATTAGGTCCTATTAAGAAGGTTTAACCTTAGGATAATTAAGGATGAAAACTTAGAAGCCTACTATAGGAAAAAATTTAAACACTTTTGGGACTTGTTGGATTATAGGAGTTCTTTTAATGAACTTAGGTGATAAAGACTTAGATTTTTGGGAAAGTAACTAGAGGTGCCTATCACCGGCTCTAGGAAGTACTCTTCTTCATGCTAGAGGTGCCCAAAATTGGCTCTAGTTTTGTATGAGGAATATCAAAAAAAGAAAGAAGGAATTAGTGAAGAACACAATCCTTGAGGTGCCCGAAATTGGCTCAAGAATTGGTTGTTTAGAAAACAAGAGAACACTTAACCCAATTCTACTTGTCTTGAACTTAGAGTTTACCTAAGAAAGCCTTTAATCAAACTTGTCCACAAAAACGCACACACTCACCAATTCTTATAGTTTGTTTATAGGTAAACCATTGGGTAGCAAGTCTAAAAGAATAGGCATAGTTATGGTGGGGAGAATAGATGGAAACATAAGAACAAGAGAAAGTAGAGTTCGGCAAATTGATGGTTTGTATTGCTTGAGGACAAGAAATAGTTCGAGTTTGGGGGTGTGATAAGTGCTCAACTCATTATCACTTTGTACACCTTTTATGGGCATTAATCACCGAATTTACACCCACTCGGACCAATGCATGTACTTAATGTGATATATTTAGAAGTTAAGCTTATGAAGACAATATTTACAAAAAAGGCAAGTTTTACTGCATTTTTATATCTGTGTAGAAGAACAAGTGCCGCGGCAACAACATGGCCGAGGCAGGACCTGATGCCGGGCAGCAGCTGAGAGCCATGAAGCAAGACTGTAGGCGATTGGAAGAGAAAAATCCAAGGGACGTGTCTGGACATAAAGCACATGGATTGGAGATAGTTAGCATGAGGAAAAGCCCAAGACAAGGCCACGCGGGAAAGCCTCTTAGTTGAATTAAACTTGGAAATATTTTATTTATGTACATGACTTGTTCCCTACTCCAAGTTGTATTCTACTTAGGAAAGGTTTGCCCTAGGTCAAGCCTATATAAGACCTAGACGTCCAATGTATTAGATATACCTAGAGAGAGAGCCGATTCATAGATTCAATGTTTTCTTTCTCTCAAACTATGTTCTAAGCTTTCTTAGGGTTTAGGTGAAGGTTGTTTAGTATTTGTGAGAGGAGATTGTACTTTGTCTTTGTTTCAATGCAATAAAACTATCAAGGTTTGCTTATCCTTTATTATTCCTTGTTCTTGCATTCAAGCTCGGGAGAGAAGTTTATGAGTAATCCATTTATTTAGACTTGGGAGAGTTAGATTCACAAAAGGGGTAAGTACGGTGTTTCAATCGCGAAATACTAACTCGGCCTAGGGATAGGTTGAGAGCTTCAACGGCTAAAAGAAGTGTGAGATTGGTTGGTGAGTATAATTGATTCACGCCGGGAGGTATCATCAAGGACTAGTCATCAACAGTACTTCGACTTAGGGATAAGCGGAGTCATCCAAGGACACTTTGCCGAACTTTGGTAAAGTCCACCCACGAGCAAAGGATTGTCGCGGCGGACAGTATCGTCGCTGCCAAGGCAGTAATCTGCAGTGCTGCCGAGGCAGTGATATACGATTGCATTGGGCAGAGATAAGTCAATCAAATCCACAATACAACGCAACTGGATCCTGACCTCTCTCTCTATTTATCAAATCTCATTCTCTTACTTAGTTGTTTTATTCCAGTTTATCCAACCCAAATTACTTGTGTTTTATTTTATTTCTTTCTACAGAACAAGAAGACGAAGAAGACATATTGAGTATACCAATCCCTGTGGAGACGGTAATCCGATAAATACTTATCACTTATTACTTGCGACGTGTCCACTTGCACTAAACGCGCACTTTTGACACGCGACACTTTGCTAACTTGTCCAGAATCTCTAAACTCTCGTGGGGTGGGCGGTCTAGTAGTATGCCGTTGGCGGAAGCATCAAGCATCATTCTCGTGAGGGTGTTAACTGCATTATAGAAGATTGATACTTGTGTCCACTCAGGTAAACCATGCATGGGGCATTTTCGGTATAATTCTTTATATCTTTCCCAAGCCTCATACATCGATTCATCTTCATCTTGCTTGAAGGATGTGATATCGTTTCTCAGCTTATCAGTTATGTTGGTGTAACTGAAGCAGGCAAGGAAGCTTCGGCATATTTCTATCCATGAGTTCAACGATTCAGGCTAGAGATTGTTTAACCAAGATTTTAGTTCAACATGACCGGTTTTAGTTCAAAATGTTCTGCCTATATATCAGGCATAACTACAGCATGAGTTAATCCATCCAAATCTTTCTCCAGATAATCACGGACAGTGCGTGGTCGCTCTTGTCGAGGCAGATTGGTGATAAGTGCTTAATTCACTATCACTTTCTACACCTTTCATGGACAATAATCACTTAATCTACACCTACATGGAATAAATCATGTACTTAATGTGAGATATTTAGATATTTTGCTTTTGTAACTTATAAATATGATATTTATAAAAAATGCAAGCTTTACGGAACCTTTGTGTGTTTGCAGGAAGATCAGATGCCGCGACAGAGATTTATGCCGAGGCAGGGACCTAAGGCCGCGGTAGCACCTGGTGAACAAGTATTGATATGGTAGGCGATCTGAAGAGAAAAATGATATGAACGTTTCTGGACAAGCAACACAAGGATCGGAGCGGGGAAGAGCATGGAACATCAAAGTCAAAGGCCACACGGGAAAAGAATCCTTGTGGGAATAAACTTGGAAATAAAACAAATATTTTATTTATGTACTTGACTTTTGTTTTACTCCAAGTTGTATTCCTAATTAAGAAAGGTTTGCCCTAGGCCAAGCCTATATAAACCATAGCCGTCCAAGGAGAAAATACAACGCACGAGAGAAAAGAGTTCTCCATAGATTTTTAGAGTTTTTCTTTGTTTTCATTATGTTCTAAACTTTCTTAGGGTTTAGGTGAAGGTTGTTAAGTATTTGTGAGAGAAGATTGAACTTTGTTTTCTTGTTTTATGTAATAAAATATTAAGGTTTGCTTATTCTTTGATATTCATTGATCTTGTATTCAAGCTCGGGAGAGAAGTTTGTGAGAGATTTATTTGTCTAATATCAGGAGAGTTAGGCTCATGAAAGGGATAAGTACGGTATTTTTCTAGCTGGAAAATACTAACTCGGCCTAGGGATAGGTTAGAGTTTTAGCGGCTAAGAGAAGTGTGAGATTGGTTGGTGGTTATCGTTGATTCACACCGGGAGGTATCATCAAGGATTAGTCATCAACAGTACTTCGACTTAGGGATAAGCAAAGTCATCCAAGGACACTTTGTCGAACCTTAAAGAAGTCCACCCAAGAGCAAGGGATTGCCGCGGCGGACGTTGGTCTTCACTTTCAAGGCAGGAAACTGTAGTTCTGCCGAGGCAGTGTTGCATTATTGCACAGAACAGAAACAAGTCAATTGAACTCACAATACGATTCAACTGGATCCTTCCCATTCTCTAAATCCGATCTTATTTCCATTCACCATTCTCTTTTTATTATTCAGTTATTTTAGTTTTCAAAACAACCAATTTAATCTGTGTCTTTTATTTCTTTTACAGAGCTAGAAGATAAAAGAGAACATATTGAGTACACCAATCCCTGTGGAGACGATACTTGATACTTATCACTTTATTACTTGCGACGTGTACACTTGCACTATTTGTGCACTCTTTTTACACGCAACAATTGGCAGGATCAACAACTGCGAATGCGCCTTGGTTTTCTGCCGCGACAGCATTCATACCAGCGTTCCCCTGCTGGCCAGGTGCTGCGTTCATCCTTTCACGGAGCCTTTGTCGTAGACTCCTTGCGGTTCTCTCGATTTTAGAATCAAAAGGATAATTGTCTTCAGATGGATTATACCTGGTCATACAACAGGAAAACCCTTTAAGAAAATTAAAAGAAACAAATTAAAAATAAAAATGAAAATAAAAGGGGTGCAAAAATAATTGGTAGTAAAGTTCAACGTCAGTCCCCAGCAACGACGCCAAATTTGGTGAAGGCTCAGAAGTCCTATGATTATTCCACCATTTTCCAAATTGTAGTATATAAGATTGTCGAACCCACAGGGATAGGGTCGACTTCACTAGTTCTTAGACCTGCACTTAATAAGAGTAAAAACACAAATAATTGATGAGTTGAGATAACTAATATAACTATCTTAAAAACTAAATCAAAGAAGAGAGTAATAATGAATGAAGTGAGGCCAAGTTGAGTGCTTTGTAGAGGGGAATTCAATTGTTCTTATTATCCACTTTATTAATGCAATAGGTTGAATTGCTGCCTCGGCGGGTCGCACTAAGGGTCGCCGCAACTGCCTAGGCGGGGTTATGCCTTGCCGACAACTCAACTTTTCATAGTTCGACAGAGCATCCTTGTATGTCTCCTCCTTATCGCTAAGCGAAGAACACTATTGAAATCCATATCTTGATGATACCTCCCGGCGTTAATCAAGGATGAATAACAACCAAACACATGCGTCCTTTTAGTCGCTAGAATCCTGGGCGGTTAATATCTAAACCGGATTAGTCAATGCCCTTGAGCAAAGACCGTATTGTCTCGTTTCGTGAGCCTAACTCTCCCGAGCTTAGAAAAATGGATTTTTCTTCACTAACTTATCTTTTGAGCTCATAAGTGAAAAATAGTAAATACCAAGAGTGAATAAACTATGAAAAATAGGTTTGCATTAATAAATATCAAAATAAGACACAACCTTCTTGCCCAACTACTCCACAAACAACCTAAACCTCCGAAGGGTTTTAGAACATGTATCTTCCAAAATGCCCAAGTTCAAATCCCTTAGGCTGCAAGGTCTGAAATTTTGTATTTTGTTCTTTAATCAGGTGGTGACACGTGTCACCACCTAATTAAATAATTATATTATTTTATTTATAATAAAATTAGGACTAAATTACAAAAATGTATGAATAACAGAGTAAATGTGTAATTATTTCATTTTATCTTTAACGGCCACATCATCATTCCGTTTAGTTTTTAACGGTCGATGGCTATTTTGATACCAAATTAATAGTTTACCGGTATATTTGATTTTTTTAAAGTATTGTGACCATTTTGATACCAACCCCATAGTATTGTGGCTATCCGTGTAATTTACCCAAAAATTATCATCCTTTCAGTTTCAATTTGATGTTACCTCCCGCAGAACTTTATTTAGATTAGGGGTAAAATACTTTTTGGATCCTGCTAGGTTTAGGTGCTTAAGTTTATGCCTTTTAGTTTTGTTTTCTTTTAGCAATTTTCTTTATTCTCTAGATTGTGATTTATTTTAATTAAATTCTTATTTATGGGTTTGTGTAATAATTAAATCATTAAATTTGTTGTAGATCTAATTTTATAATTAGTTGATTTTATAAATTTAATCAATTTATGAATTAGATTTTAATTTTATTTTATTAGAGTAGTTAAGCGAAAAATTAGTTTTTATATATAATTTATTTTCAATTTATGTAGTTTGATTTTTTTATGTGTGTATGCTTTGATTTATTTTTTATGTTTGAATTATTTTTTTATTCTTTTTGGCATGTTTGTATATTATGTTCTATTAACCCACCTTTGAAGCTTTGTACACAATACAATCCCTTTTAGGTATCAATATTGGGCGTTGTGGGGTGCTATAAACTTCCTCGCACGTAACCGAATTTCGAGCCCGATTATGACTCTGATTCAGACACATACCAATTTTATAGGTTTTCAGTCATATCTACCGAAAATGTCGATGTCGACTCCAATATATGACGAGCCTTTGAAGGTCCCACCAATTTTGGTTTGGAACAAAAATGTTTTCGACAGTATGACGACTCCGCTGAGAATAATTCAAGAGATTCAATCCACAAAAAAGGGTACATATTGTGTTGCATCGTTCCATGAGCTTTTTACCCGAGCTTAGTTCTATTTAAGTGAGGGAAAAATGTTGTTCCTTCGTGAGGTTAACCTCCGTATAGGATACTAGTCGCCTCTGGGTTGCATATGATCTATAACTTTGTAAGGGTAACCTTCGTATGTTATGAGGAAGTGCATCCCCTTGAGTTGAATTTGGTTCTGTGATCCTATAATGGGAGATGACCAGAGGCCTTACTAGCCTTATTAGGCGACAGTAGGGACAATTCGGGTATCCTATCTAGAACCTTAACCTCATATAATAAATCATAGTAACCTACCCTATTTAAAGCTATGATAAATCTAAATCTTATTATGTTACCCGTTGATATTTAAGAATGTGTGTTTTATCAATTTGTTTTGCTATTGATTTTTTTTGTACATACAAGTATGTGTTACATTCTATTTATTTATTTATTTTACTTTGTATTTTTAAGCATGTATCATATTTTTATTTATTTTGCTATTTATTATATATATATATATATATATAAACATGTGTTATTTATTTATTTATTTTTTGTATATATAAGTATGTGTTTTATTTTATTTAGTTATTGCATTTTATATATTTTTTATATAATTTTATCTATTAACCAAGTTTTCTTTTTTCTTTTTTATTTTTGTGTACATGTGCATCATCATCATCAAAAGGTGTTGGTTATTAAATTGATTTGATAAAAAAATCTTCAATATTACCAAAATAGTTCAATGTGTATCAAAAAAAATAATGATGTTAAAAAATGGTTTGAGAACACCCAAAGAAAATGAGGCGACAATATTTTAGCAAGACTAGATGATCAATTTGTTGGTTATGTTCCCCATCAACTTAAGCAGAATGACATTCAAGAGCTAGAAGAGATCTGGAACCACTAGAGTGTTGATAAGTGATAGATGATATACGATGCGTATGGGGATATAACCTATTTGTTGCGAGTACACATAGAAAAAGAATTAATACGGACCATAACACAATTTTGGAACCCCTTATACAATTGCTTTATATTTAATGGAGAAGATATGACACTAAAAATAGAAAAGTATGCTACATTGCTTCATCTAAGGAAGGTGCATGAATTTGAGATTTATGTGAAAGATGTTCAACCTAAAACGTACAAAAAGAAGCTTGTGGCTTTGACTCGAATAAGCTTTTCATGGGTGGAGGCTTAGTTCCAAGGAAAAGGAGGAAGTACTACTATTTTCTGGAATAGACTTCAAGGGGTGATTCATTCTCATCCTAATATGAGAAAACAAGTTGACATTTTTCCTTTGGGGATCTATGACTTGATTATTTTTCCCAAAGTAGCTGGCATATTGATACATTAGTGATAAATTTATTTTGGAAGCACGAAAAAACAATAACCCAACTCCGATTATGTTGGCAGAAACCTTTTGATCTCTTAATATCCTCAAAAAACATGAAGGCAGGTATTTTCTCGATTGTGCACAACTTCAAACTGTATGGATTCACAACCACTTAATGACACAGGGAAATCAATCATTCATGTTCATACTGCAAAATATTCACCATTAGGGGAGTCCTTAGTAGAAAGGCCAAAAAGAGAAAGGTCAGCAGAAAAATGAGAATCGATCTTACAAAATTTTGGAGTAGAGGACATTAATTGGCGAGTTTATTAGTTGGATCATACTTACATTTTGTATAAGTGTGTTGCATTTGATTGGGTCCCTCTTCTTGGGATTTGGGGTGCAACTAGGTATGGTCTTTTATTAGTATCTTTCGCGACCATTTTTAAAACTGAGGTGTAAAATTAGTATGGTGATTGAATTTTGAAAAATCAAATTTTTACTCTTTTAATTGTTAATTATGAAATCGATGTTTTATTAAAATGTATCTTATTTTAATTTTAAAATGATTTGGAGTCACCACCGACCACTTAGGTAGGTCGAACACCGTAAAACAAATTAGAGATTCATTTTTAAAACATTTGTGTTCAAAGTCAGTTACGCGTAAGGACGACCCTTACAAGAACCCGAGATTGAAACCTTATTAATTACACGTGGCATTTTGAATAATAACATTAATTTATTCCATCATTTTCATATAGATATTGTTCGAATAAAAGGTATCCTTTTGGATAAGAAAGTACAGTTCTTTTAAATACAGGCTTGAATAAGACATCCAGTTGCGTTAGGATACCTTAACGCGTATTTTGAAGAAATATAATTTCTGCTTCAGAAGGTTTAAATGCATGACTGATTATTATCTTTTCAATTTTAAGTTCTAAACTATTAGGCTCCATTAATTATATAATTAAGGTCCTATTAAATTATTAATTTTCTAAGTGTATTATGGTAACATCAAAACAATTGGACACTAATATCTAGAAACTTAGAGAAATTAATAAAATTACTATTTATTTTCTAGTTATTTACCTAATTAATTTTATTTTGTTGCTACCTTATATTTTTTTCATTTTCTAAGTTAATATGGCACATCGAATGTGAACTTGTTCTTCTCATTTAAAATTCTTCAAACTTTTTTTGAACCGCGAAATCTGAAGTTGTTCTTCTTATTACAAAATTCTTCTTCTCTCGTTAAAGAGTCTGAAGTTGTTCTTCTCATTAAGAAATTATTCAAACGAACTATAGAAAATTTGAGGTTATTCTTGTCATTTGAAATTCCTCATATGAATCTGGAGATGTTCTTCTCATTTGAATTTCTCCAAAGTATGAAGTTGTTCTTCTCATTTGAATTTCTCCAAACAAACCACGGAATCTGAGGTTGTTCTTCTCATTTGAATTTCCTCATATTGAATCTGGAGTTGTTCTTCTCATTGGAATTTCTCCAAATTTTGAAGATGTTCTTCTCATTTGAATTTCTTCAAACAAATCATGAAATCCGAGGTTGTTTTTCTCATTTGAATTTTCTCGTCTTCGGAAATCTGGAGTTTTTCTTCTTATTTGAATTTCTTCAGACAAATCATGAAATTCGAGGTTGTTCTTCTCATTTGAATTTCCTCGTCTTCGGGAATTAGGAGTTGTTCTTCTCATTGCGAATTTCTCCAAAAGGTTTGAAGTTGTTCTTCTCATTATGAATTTCTTCAAATAAATCATAGAATTTGACGTTGTTCTTCTCATTTGAAATTTCTCTTATCAAATCTAAAGTTGTTATTCTCATTTTAAATTCTCCATTTTTCAAATTCTGTAATTGTTCTTCATCAACTAATTTCAATTGGTTGACTCTTCTCATTCGGAACCTCTCATCTCGTTTTTGGACTCTTCTTGTTGCGAATCCTGAATTCTATTAACAAAAATCATCATGCTTTATTAATATGATCCTAATGAATATATTTCTATCATGATGTATGAATATTAATTAAAGACAACTTGGGCAAACTTTCCGCTTTAGGAAGTGCTCAAAATTTCTTGTTTTATCTCTCGACATATCTCCTTTGACAGATATGGTAACTTATCTCATATTCAGGTTCAATCTTCAGGATCTCTGTTATTTTTTCTCTAAAGTGTCTTTTCAGATTTTTACTTTAGATTGCTTTTGTCAAAGTGACCATTCAAGTTTTCACTTTGTTTTTTTCTCAAAATTTCTTGTTCTTGTCTTTCATGAATTCAGAATATGAAATTTGCTCTTGTATTTTTCAATATTTGAATATTGGGTAATCTTTTTTTATCTCGAAATTCATGTTTGACATTTTTCATTCACTTTCTTTGGAAAATATATTTTATCTACTCCAAAGGAAATCATCATTTCTACTGTCATTTTGAAATTCATCTCACTTTTTGAATAAAATTTATTTGGCTTACGATGTCTCAACAATATCAATTTCCTCATTTGATAAATTGATTTTGCTATATTTTTTCCCAAATGATGGTCAACGTTTTCTCTTTTCTCTAAGTTTGCTTGCGTCATCTTTGCATTCAGAGCTTTATTTGTTCCTCATCATACTTTTCATGATAAATCAAGTACCGAGGTCACCTCCTATTCTGCATGAATTTAAAGGATTAATACATCATAGTAATGCACATGAAATCTTTTGCTTTTCTTGTATCTAATCAATTTATCTACAAGATGCATTTTAAAACGATAAATGGGAGACTCAAGATATTATTTGAATAATTTTGAGAATTTTGATAGTAATGGCAAACATGAAAATATAAAATTAGGTCTCTGTGTACCAAGTGCAACAGAGCCTTCGAACCAATTTGCAAATATCAACTCTAATGTGACCCTTTTCAAATTTATTAGGCTTCCAAGAGAAACATTTTCATTTTCCTAATTCTACCCCGTTTAGGTGGCACTCTTTGCCACAATAACTCATCATACCCAATCCTTCCCTTTTTTGATCTCGATCAAGCATTAGAAGACTGAAAATCCTTAAAGAAAGATTAACCCTGATAGGCATGATGTATTTTGAAGACTAACTCTCCTTTTTCCAATACCAGCATATGATCAAAATGGTTTTTTATGACTTGTAATGTGGGTTATGGTTCATGACTATCAAAGAAAGGATATATAGACTCAGATAATTAGTTAAGGATAATAAAACTAAGGATCATTGGTACACCATTCTGAACAAGTTCCAATGAAATACTTTTCTTTTTCTCTTTTTCTTTTTCTTTGTGGATCACTCTAGACTGCCTATTTTTTTTATTTTTATCCTAGAGTTCATTTCCCTTTTTTTAAGTGAATCTTCTATCTTTGCTTTTGGATAAAAACTGATCTAAGTGAGATACCTCACATACAACTTTCTTTTTCACTTTTTCAACTTGGTGTAATTTATTTCTGACTTTTGAGACCTTTCTACTTTTTCATTCATTTCTTTTTCTTTTTCTTTTTCCCAACATGATTCATAAGTTTTCCTTTTCATTCACATTGTCTTAATTGATTTTGTGTTTCACTTTTATCTTGTGCTCTAGATTCATAAGGCTTCACAATCAAAAATCTTTCACTTTCGAACACATTTCATCCTCTTTTCCTCCAATGTAGTGTTGATCCTTGATTTAGGTTAAATCAAAAGAAAAACAACATCAGGATCAAAAGGGACAACAAATGATATTTTTTTTTTATTTTCTTTCTTTGAGAAGAAATTTACTCAAAATTTGTATCTGAGATTTTTTTGTGATTCCTGAACACTCTTTAATGTTTTCCCTTTAGCCTAAATAAAGTAGAAACGAGTCACATTATTGAAGTTTATCTACGAATTTTGTTTACGGTCACTCATGCAATTAATATTCAAGACCTAAAAAAAATATGTCAATGATGATATATACATATATGTATGAGCGATCAAAATTTAACCTATAGAAAAGAATTAAAGAATATGAAATGTTTGCCACTTGAGAAAGATATATAAGAAACAAGCATTATACACAAATAAGTTGAAATAGTCTCCCTTACAAAGGATCCTCAATGCTCGTGGGCAAAAGCAATTGGAATGATTCGGGATATTACTTCGCAATGATCCTATAAATACAATCAGATTTCTTGTGATTCGATTGTTTGCCATCTATTCAAAAGAAACTGGAGTGAATATCAGTCACCTCATTTCTAGCACCGAGTTTTTCTCCTTCTTGTTTCTGTTTTGGAACTAAATTCTCAGCTTTTGTAACAACAATGTCTCTTCTTCTTTGGTTCCCCTTGCTCAGTCAGATCTTTTTTTTTTCATCGTCCAAATTGCGCTATTAATTTTATGACTCAATAAAATGTCTCATAATTTACCTTTGAACCTTCTTGAGCCGGTCTTCAAAGTTTTTCAGTATTTGCATCTTCCTCTATCTGTTACGATCCACTCTTATGCAAAATAATGTTATACTAGTTTCCTGAAATGTTAAATTTACATCACTAACATCGTTTAAGGTGAACAAATGCTCCAGGTTTTTGAACTTTTTGCTACCCTAAACTTTTCCAATTTCAAACTTTCATTTGATTCATTTTCAATTCAAAAATCTACGATAAAAACTTGTTTTAAGTCGCTTATCTTTTGTCTTATGAATTTCAGCATCAACACTAAGGCATCTAATAAATATTTTGCCTCAATCTAAGAATCTCTACCTTTTTATTTTCATGATTAGACTAGATCCAATGTCAAAACCTCAATGTTGATCTACTTCTTGATTTCCCAATTCAAAACTCGTGCACATAATCATCATTAAGATCATAGCTACAGGGAGATGGGATTGAAACTATTCTCATTCAATTGTTGATTTTCATTTCTTCATCTTCGGGAATCTTTTAATATTTATAATCTGGCAATTCCATTGCATAAAATCCAATTAGGTGCAATCTGTTTAATTGTATATCTTAATGGAAATAACTCAAAATAATCCGATCATAAAAACAATTTTGTATGACAGGGCTTTAAATAAGTCTTCTTGTCTTACCGTCTTGGATTTGGTATTGTTCTACCCTTGCAATCAGTTTCACTACGATGTCATCTTTATTAGGATCGTCATGTCAGTTGACTATCATTAAATTAAAGATCAACAAATCACTTGAGCTTGAATTTATTCAGTTCATCCTTTTCTGCTCAATAGGTCATCTCTATCTCGGCATCTTCTTAATTCATCGACATCATGGTCTAGCACTTCATTACTGTTTTTATAACTCAAACTTCAATCTTTCGAATTTTCTTTTGATTCCCCAACAAATTTGAATTGAACTTGACCAACTTTTACTCTTTTAACCTCTTTTTTTATTTATTTTTTTATTTTTTATTTCTCTTTTCAACTTCTTTGGCAAGAAAACCTTTTAAACTGAACTCTTGTATGAGATGAATTTCTATTCCAATCTCTTGTATTTCATCTGGATGACTTTGTTTCTCGATTGACTCCAAGCAATGTGAAAACTGGTGTCTTTGTTATGAGACTGATCAATCCTTTTCATGTCACCCAAACGATCCTCAATAACTTTATGAAATTTCATAATCTTTACATATTTTAATTTATGCTTGTCAAAATGCAATATTACTTTAAAAAATAATATTTTAAAAATGCAATATCTTTCATTATTTTTTTATTTACTTAAAAATGAAAATTTTAAATGATGCATTGAATGAATTCAAGAGATATTGATTTTAAGATTTAGTCATTAGAGAAATGCTCATTTAACCGGAAGATCGAATACAAGGAGAAGTCAATTTATTGATAAGAGACAACTAGCTCGAGCTTCTTGGTTGATCACCTCATTCAGTTTGATTGGACATTTGTTCTGATATGTCGATGCAAATCCATTAGCAGGTCTATAACTTTATTGAGTAAAAATCTACACACCTAACATTTTCTGTAACTGATTTTGAAGTTAATCCCCGGTTCAATCTTTTGCATCATCTAAGTAATTGTCTCGGCTTGACTTTTGACATGTTGTCTTTCACTTGAGACTCTGGTTCAAAACTTGCAAACTGATTTTCTACATATCATATCATACTTTCTGATTTCATCATTTTATTTCTTAGCATCATCCTTCGATAATTCCCGTCATTCATGAAATTTGAATATCGATCCTGAGCTCACAATTCCCTTTTTCTATCCGAGTTTTCATTTGTCAAAATACCCTTGATATGCCCCTAATTTATCCACCAAATATTTTCTTTCTCCAACTTTTAATTATCATGTCTCGTTTATCTCTACATTTTTCCCTGAACCCAACTTGAAGCTCGAACAATTGATGATCCCAATTTAAATATGGATCTTTCACTCACTGAAACAATGTAACAAAACCTCATATTTTTCTATTTTTGGTGTTGTAACCATTCTCCTCACAACAACTAAGAAACCTTGTCAAAAATTACTCTTCGTGTTATCATCCAAAAATTCCCAAATTACCCATAATTTTGACAGACATTTACTGGCTTGAGGTCTTCTGAAACACCCTTGCATTATTGATAATTGGTCTACCCCGAACATAAACTCTGACCTCGTACTAAGTCCTCTCAACTACGGTCCATCCCGACATGTTGTATCTCATTTTTCTATCAAACCCTTCAGTTTATGATCACTGCCTATTCAACTAGCTCTTGAATCGATACCACTTATGCATGCTATATGATGCAAAACTCACACACACCACACATAAAAAGTGTCAGTCTCGTGAATTAATAATCTGAGTAAAAATTAATTGACATGAAAAAATAATTTAAATTGTAGAAAATAACCAGAGATCAGTTTATATCGACCATAAAAATTAACCAGAGAGTAATTTAATCAGAGAAAACCCTATTTTGACGGTATTCAACAGCAGACCGCCTTATCTTATTATCCATGTATGACTTTAATAAAGGTGGGTTTCTAATCTACACTTGTGAGTTTGGGTCTAGACTTTGGGATTTCGAACTATTGTTACCGTCTATATCGACTGTAAGACATAAATTTAGTAGCATAGGTCCCTTAGAACGGAGACGTAGGCCCCACGACATGTAAGGTTAGTATACCAGAACAAGACATAAATACGAACTTAAAGCTAGAAAGCATCACATCGGATTATATCTATCTCCTACTCAAGGTAAAAGCTTAGGTTGAGAGTTGATGCATGAATGTCATATATATTACAAAAATAAAATACTTCCTTTATTCGTTTGAAAATCAATTCAACAATCTCTCGAAGAAAATTATATCATCACTCAAAATTTTATTATGTCACGTGTAATTAATTATTAGGCCTGACTCATAAAAAAGTTCCCTAGTGGAGTCGCCAAGCTGTCACGACCGTTTTTAAAACCGAGGTAAAATTAGTCTAGCCATTGAATTTTGAAAAATTGAGTTTATAACCTTTTAATTGTTAATGATTTGGAGTCGCCAACAGCGACTTAGGTAGGTCGAACACCATAAAATAAAACATAGATAAATTTTTAAAATATTTAGTTTCAGATTTGGTTACGCGTAAGGACGACCCTTACAAGCGCCCACGATTGGTACATTATTAGTTACACGTGACATTTTGTCATTTTGAATAATAACATTAATTTAATCCATCATTTTAAGATGGATATCGTTCGAGTAAAAGGTATCCTTTTGGATAAGAAATTATTTTTTTTGTAAATACGGGTTTGAATAAAACATCCAATTGCGTTAGGATAACTTAACTTGTATTTTGAAGAAATATAATTTCTTATAATAAAGGTTTAAATGCATGACCGATTATTATCTTATCAATTTTAAGTTCTAAACTATTGGGCTCCATTAATTAAATAATTAAGGTCCTATTAAATTATTAATTTTCCAAGTGTATTATGGTAACATGCAAACAATTAGACACTACCATCTAGACACTTAGAGAAATTAATAACATTACTATTTGTTTTCTAGTTTTTTATCATTTTCTAATTTAAGATGACACATTGAATGTGATACCTAAGTACACCCTTGGTCGACATCTCATTGCGTTGAAACACCGACCAACTTAGTGTATCCAAGATATATAATTAAATACTCCATCCATTACTATTATTTTCGTCCTATTAAAAGATATTTAATTAATTAAGTGACTAGTCCTACAAAGGCTCTAATTTAATTAGCTAAATATGAATTAGGTATTTTCCTAACAAATATACTACCTGAATTTAAAATATGCAAGCATACAAATAAATAATTTAAATAAAGAATGCAATAATTAAAACACAAAAGAGACAAATTGCTTTTCATTTAAAACATGGAAGCTCAATTACAAAGAATAGGACTAAAATATTCTAACTACAAATTCTAATGCCTAAAATATTCTAACTACAAATTCTAGTGCTTAAAATATTCTAATTATTAATTCTAATGCCTAAAAGAAACTAAACCAACATAATAAGAAAAAAATTGATGACTTACCAAAGTTTGATATTGTATAGCCAAGCATAATCCCTTTTGATTTGCTACAAGGCTCCACTATTCCTTATTTCTCTCCTTTTCTAAGTAGAACTCCCTCCCTTTTATAGGAATTTGAGGAGGGGAAGGTGAGGTTTCCTACCAATATGTGATTCATTTCCTATACTAAAATGTGTGCTTATATGTAATGAACATTTCCCATCAATTTGAGATTTGTTCCTACACTAAAATGAATGATTGTATATAATGTACATTTCCATCAATGTGAGATTTATTTTCTAAACTAATTATTTTTATTAACTATTTATTATGGCCTTATTATACGTATTAATACTCAGAAAAAATACGGGTATGACAGTATCAAGACAATATGGGTCACTATAGTTTTTCCTAGTTACAAGGGGATTAGGGTTGTGTGAGTTTTCCTTTGAAGATGAAAGGTCTAAGAAGCAGATTCTCGAGATCACTAGGACTTAAGCTTATCCATATCAGGCCAGAATTACGGCTCCAAAACTTTTCCCATATTATAAAGTTTGGAGAACTAAAAGGAAAAACTAAAATATCTCGCCCCCAAGTAAAGGAAAGGATCATACGTTAGAAGAATAATTTAGAGAAATACCAAGTGAAGCTGAGATTGTTAGACAAGAATGTGAAGAAGAGAAGAAGACGTTATATAAAAGAATCGCTGACTTAGAATCTGAAAATAAAAAGCTTGATTATGATTTAACGTGTTTCAAGAATCAATCAAATAAGTTTGAGAAACAAATAAATATTGTGAGTGCAAACTCTAAGGATTTAAAAGGGGGCTATCAAGGGCTTTAAAAAAAACTAAAAATATCAACTTTAGAAAAACTCCACAAGAATGGGTGCAGGAGCTCTTTGATCGTGAGATTGATACAAAATGTTGTATAAAGTTATTGAAAAATAAAGAAAAAAAGTGAAGGAACTTACAACTATTTATAGGTGACCCAACAAGCAAATATGAAAACTTTTAATGATCTCATGGCTAGTTGCCTAAAACCAAGAATTGCAAGAACATTTGGTATCCCTATAAGAAATTCTTCAAATCTACTAACAACAAGACCTAATGGACGAGATTGAAAGGGCTCAAGTGGAAAACTAGTCTTTTAAGGAGTTGGTAGAAGTACTAGAAAGTTCACTACAACAACATAGAGACTTAATAGATGAGCTTCATGGAGATTTTGAACTCAGTGAGAAACAGTAGGACCAACGAATTCAATTCTAAAAAGGAGAAATTAAAGTGAGAGAAGACTTGATGAAGGAACCCTTTATTCAAATTCGAAAAATAGTCAAACGTATCATCGGTTTAGTCAAAGAAGATGAATGGTTGAGATCGTGGATCAAATCCTCTATACACTTTGTTGATGAATTGGTCATGTTCCTAGAAAAAATCAAGAGGCTGAAGGAATAAAGCTAAACCATATCTTTGAGTTTGGTGTTAGTTGTCTTTCTATTGTTTTTGTCAAAAACGTTGATGAAGGATTTTATTTTTATGAATGATTTTTTTCACCTTAATTTTTAGGTATTTTTTGGATTATTCAGGTTAATGATTGCTTTGTTTCTTTTAGTATTATTTAATAATATTATTTTTAGTATTAATTTTCTAATCAACGCCTATTTGCATTCATTTTTGTATTCAAGACATAATGAACAATCAAGAGAATCTTCTAAGCAAATTAGAAGACAAATTGTCATACTTGTTATCTAAGACAACAAGGGTCGATAAAGAAAAAGCTCACGAAGCCCAGAAAGATGGTTCATCATTTTTACATTTTGAAAAAAAAAATAAACACATCATCAATTTGTGATCTTTGCTGGTGGGCCATAATCCAATGTCTATAAACAAACAAATCTTCATGGTACTTCTTGATCAAAAATGTGGTTTAGCTTATTTAAATTAGAAGTCTCAAATTTTGATGACTTGAAAAAATTAAAGAAAATATAGTTAAAATCATTTCAATCCAATGATGATAAGTTCAAATTCTTATAATAAAGAATCAAAGCCATTGAAGGTAATGATGCCTTTATTGAAACTGATGTACTGGAGCTAAGCTTAGTACCTGATATAATTTTGGCTCCAAAATTTAAAATATCAAAATTTCAGAAATTTGATGGCATAAACTGCACCAATGCCCACCTCACCATGTTTTATTGCAAAATGAATGTGTAAGAAAATGATGATAAGTTATTAATCCATTACTTCCATGATATTTTATCATCAAATTTTGATGATAAGTTGTTAATACATTACTTTCAGCCTAAATAAGCACGTGGAGAAACTTAGCACGGGTTTTCAAAGAACAATACAAGCATGTCCTAGATATGGTACTAGATCGATTAACACTTGTAATCACCATTTTTGTCCGGGACTAACTTATTACTTTTATATTTAAAATAAAGAGCTTTAATTAATATGTAATTGACAATGTTTTAAAAAGGGAAACAAAAAAGAGAGCAATAAAGAATATAAGCATATATCATGAAATGTGTTAGTATATTAGTTAATATTATTATTGTTGCATAAATATATTGTATGTTAATGACGCATAATGCATGAATATTGACACATATATTGTTAGCATTGCATATCATTGTTTGTGTGCATATTAGTGTAATATATGTATTATTAACTAATATACTAATATTATCTTTTAAAATGCATTAAAATTAAAATAATAAATATTACTTGGGTCGCATAATATTATTTACTTGGGTTAATTTATTTACACATATAATGATCGGTTAAATTTTAATATTATCTTTTAAAATGCATTAAAATTAAATAATAAATATTATTAACCCAAGTAAATAAATTAGAGTCCATCAAATACAAATATCAGTCTATGTTCATTTACATTTTCGAAAACCCAAAATATATATAAATATTGCATGCCCAATAAAATAATTTACAAGCCTACTGATACAGGCCCAACCGATCTAACATAATTATTTTATCTCTTGATAGCAGCCCCATCTCGGCCCTTGGATCAAACATGATCAGATGTAAACAGGCCTGTAAACGAACCGAACGAACACGAACGAGGGTGTGTTCATGCTCGTTCGTTTAACTTTAACCGAACAAACGAACGAACACTAACATAAACGAACACAAATTTTCTTGTTCGTGTTCGTTCGTTAAGGATTGTAGTTTGTTCATGTTCGTTTATGTTCGTTCGTTTAAATGATAAACAAACGTAAACGAACGAACATAAATGAACGTAAACGAACATAAATAAACGAACGTAAACAAACGAACATAAATAACATATATAATATGTTAAATATTTAATATTTTGGATTAATTCGATTAATTCAACTAATCAATTGATTTTAAACCGAATTAGTTGATAATTAAAATTTTTTTTTAAAAAAAATTCTTAATTATTTGATGAAACCTAAAATTTAACTGATTAACTAGTTTTGTTTTGATTCGATTCATTAACTCGGTTTAACAGAACAATAAACACCCCTAACTTATAACAAGAAAGTTTTTAACAAGTCATAAAATAAGACTCTTCTCAACTTGAATAACTTAACATAAACGAACAGATTACCGAACGTTCATGAACATAAATGAAAGAACGAGCCCTTTGTTCATGTTCGTTCGTTTAACTAAACGAACCAAAAATCTTGTTCATGTTCATTCGTTTAATAAATAAACGAACATAAAGAAATTTCCTGCCGAACGATTCATGAACGGTTCATTGAACGTTCGGTTCGTTTACAGCCCTAGATGGAAATGATCAAAAGAAGAAGACTCTTTAACTACAGCGCGTGGAGCCACACGCCCCCTCACAGGTTCTCGTACGCGTGCTCCCAAGCCCCTGACTCTTCATCTTCCATCGTTCGTTCTCTCCCCGGCCGACGTGGCACCATCGCCAGTTTTCATGCCTACCATATGCTGCTCCCATCAACTCTCTGTCACCATTGCAGACAAAGGACAAAGAAATCAGATTTTTAATTCAACATTTTCAGAAAATCCGGACAAACAAAACAACAATCAAATGAAAACATCCAATCCCAGAAAACATGAAATGTAACTAGGTCCTACTGCGTGAAAGGAAAGCAAAAAAATGGGCAGTGAGGGAATATTAAAAAGGGAACTGGGTTCCCAGAGAGGGGGGCTAAAGACGGAGTGGTTGGATTTTGATTGAGAAAAGAGAGTCTCCTATTTTTTTCTTTTTGAGATTGTAAACAGAGAGATTGTTTTCGAAATCAATGAAAATTTAGAACAAAAAACCCTCTGTTTTGAGAGGTAAAAATATTGGTTTTCTTTATTTTTTGGATCGATATCCTGTTTTCAAATCAAGATTTTTCATCCTTGTATTTTTAAATCCAATGTCGCTTCTTGTTTTCGTTTTCAAAGAAGAAAATAGGAACCAAGTTTTATTTGCAAACTTCAAAACGAATATGTTTTCCACAAAACCAGTTTCCAATCAGCAGAAGGAGAAAAATGGTTTTTGAACTATTACCGTTTTGAAAGTGTAGATATCCTTGCTGTGATGCCGAGCCATCGACTAACGACATGTGTATGCCGGTTGAGCTTGGTGATTCTTTTATCATGTAAAGGAAAAGGAAATGAAAAAAGAGCATTTAAGTTGGGGTTTTTAGAGCTTTCTGTCGATTTCTTTTTAAAAGATGGGGACATAAATTTTCAGCGTTAAAAACCCATTTGAATCCCGTGAATTCTTAATGGAAATGGAAAAATTACATTCCTGGTCACCATGTTCTCTCCCCAATTACATTTTCCTCATAGTTTAATATCATTTTAAGTCCCCTAATTTTTGAGGTGTTTCCAATCTGGTCTTTTCCTTTCAGTTATATTTTCAGGTTTTATTTCTTCTCTAAACTGGTCCTATTCTTTTAATCTCTTTAATTTTAATTTAAATACATGCTTTTTATATTTTAGTTTCTATTTAATTGTTTATTACTTTATTACCTTTTTTTTTTATTTAGTTGTTTACTTTTTCCCTTTCCTTTTCGATTCAATTGCATTTTTAGTGTTTGATTTCTTTTAATATTATTCTCTATTATTGCTCTTTTGTTTTACTTAATTATTCCGATTATTTCCTTTATTTTAGCAGTTTATTTGTTTGTTTAATTTATTTCCTTTTTCGAACAATATCATGTAATGTTTAGATTTTGTTTCCTTCCGTGTTGCTATCTGTTATTGCTCATGTATCTTGCCATCTCATTTACAGTCTTGTGTGTAGCCACATTTATATTTGTTTCACTTTGAATGTTAGTTTCGTTTTAGAATCTTCAGTTATTTGGTTCTATTTATCATGTATTTCATGTCACATTTTATTTTTGATATTTACATGCACGTATTATGTTTTCCTTTTATATATTTCTATATGTTACCTTGCATATGTTTTTAAAGTTTATATGATGTATATGTTACATGTATGCCCCATGTATTAGTTTTTTATGGTCAGGCATGTTCAAATAAATTTTTTTTCGGTGCTTCACTGTTCCACGTATATTTTAACGTTCATGTTATATGATATAATGTGTGTTTTAATACTTTAAGCTTTGATCATTTTATTTTATTACTTTTCAATCTTATGTTTCCGGTTTTTATCTATCATTGCATTAGGTTTTAATGTTGTTATCATTCGCTTTAAGATGTGGGATTGGTTGTTTTTTTTTGTTATATATTCGTGTACCATATATTTTATTTATCATTCATGTGACCTTATTCCTATTAGCAATTTTGTTAATTAATTTGGACTTTAAAACCATAAAAGGGGAGTTATTTATTAATTTTCATATTCGTGTAACAATCGTCCGGATTATCGGAGATTAATCGAATATTTTAATTAATTTTTATTGTCTCCAGGTAATTAAATTTAAAATCGACAAGACCATAACATCATCCTTTTAAATGTTTGCATCATTCATAAAGGTGACGTACAAGATCCGAACCCTAAACTAACGCGACGGTCAGTATTATTTGACGTCGACTTAGTCTTTGGTCTGGTGTATCGTCAACCTTATTAATTAAATGTCTAATTAATTTTAAATTTACCAATTAAATTAAGCTCGTTTAATTAAGGTCAATTTTGAATATAGAAACCGATTTAAGTTAAGTTAAAGCTCAAAATGATTTTTAAAAGAAAATATTTTTGGTACCGATTTTCGGGCGTATTGGGGTTGCTAATCTTTCCCCACTCTTAACCAACTCCCGAACCTTTTTCGAAACGAATCGCTGGTTTTCTTTTTATGGTGTCCGGTCTACCTAAGTGACCGGTGGCAACTCCAATTGTAAAAGAATTAATATTTTTAAAGCGACATTTTTAAAAGGGGACCAAATCATAGTATTCAAGACCTTTTACCCTACACACTTTTAAATTAAATTTTCATTTTCCATCTTCAAACTTAAAAGGGTCGCAACAACACTCCAAAACATGGAAAAGCATAATGAAACTTTCCGAAAATAAGTCCATTGGTAGAGAGACATGGATGCACAAGTCTAATCGCTACTAGTCGAGAAAGAAACAACTACTCTTTTCATTAATTCCTTGGATTATACACACTATGATAAGCTTCTTGGTAGTATCACTAGAGACTTCACTGATCTAGTAACAACAAGTGAAGCAATTAATTATGCTCTTAAAAACGAGAAAGTTAACAGTCTCGAGCCTTCCAAAAAGTCATATACCAAAAAGAAAGTGAATGAAGTTAATATTGCGGGAAATGATGGATACTTATATCCCAAATATCAATATTCACAATAATTTATGTATCCTACAGGATATTAGAAACTTATTACAACCTCTTCAAGCTAAGAAAAACAACTAAAAGGAGGACTCAAGCCATTGAGGACTAACATATAAAAACAATCTTTCATACCTATCTTAATTTCTTATAAAGAGTTGTATGCAAAATTATATGAAGAGAGGTTGATAACCCCTGTCTTTCTCACACCACTGCAAACACCATACCTAAAATGGTATGACCTTTTTTCATGTTGTGAGTTCCATGATGAAATCCCTAGATATACAATAGAAAATTGTACAAGTCTCAAAATAAGAGTTCAAAGCTTGATTAATCAAAATATTCTTCAATTCAATACGCCAGATGAACCTAATGTTGCTAATAATCCTTTGCCAAAACATGAAGAATTGAGGGTCGATGTTGTGATGAATTATGATGAGTTTAAGGTTAAAACAATATTATCTGAAGTGCAATCACCGTTAAAATGGGTATGGAGGAAAATGGTAGAAAGAGGGATGTTGAGTCCTAACCATGAAGCTATTAGGAACAATAAAATGAAATTTTACGAATTTCACGGGAAAGTTGGTCATGAAGTCCAATATTGTGATAAGTTTATAAATATTGTCCAGGATCTGATAGATAATAAAAAAAATTGAGTTTTTTGAGTGGACCCGAGAAGTTAATGATGTTTTATAATAGATGACCAGTCTTCCAAAAAAGGTGGTTAGGCTAGTCGATCTTTTGTGATTAATTGACCACGAATGTATGATGAAAGATTATAGAAACCTTTGCCACGATTGGTAATCAACACTCTTGCTTATTTCCTATAAAAGAGTAACCAACAAGTGCCATGCATTAATGGTTGTAACATGACAATTATAAGAATGATGATTCTGAAACTACATCTGCAGGGATCAATGGAGTTTGAAACTTCACCCAAAGTGAAATGTGTTATCCCCTGACATTTCAAAACTAATGGAAATAAGATATATTAATCCAAAAGACAAGTTTCCATTAAATTTAGAAAAATCAAAAGCTAATGAACCTATTAATGAGGAGGAAGCACGAGAATTTTTGAAATTTATCAAAAGTAGGTAGTAAGTGTGATTGAGCAACTAAAAAAACAAACAACTCGTATTTATATATTATCTTTGTTACTAAGTTCAGAGACTCACAAGAATACCTTGCTAAAAGTGTTAAACTAAACATTTGTCCCAAATGATATTTTAGTAGATAAGTTGGATAGATTGATGAACAACTTACATGTTGATAATTTTTATGGATGTTACACCTAGTTATAATTGTTTGTTGGGACATCCCTGGATTAACGTCGCTAAAACAATAACCTCAACACTTCATCAAGATGTTAAGTTTTTGGATTGACGGATTCTTTATAAGTGTTGGCTCTGAAAATGATACTATTGCATCTGCATCAATTGATGCTCCGTACATAGACATAGATGAATTTGCAATTGACTGTACTTTTCGATTACCTGAGTTTGTGAATGCAACTTTTTTTTGAATGAAGAAGGATTCCAAAACCTAAACTTTCAAAAAAGATTAGATGAGAATAAGGCTCATTATTGAAAAATGAGTCAAATTAGGAAAAAGACTTAGAAAATTTTTGTAAGGAGTGCACACGATGCCATTATTGAAATATAATCGAGGTAGTGTAGGACTCAATCCTAACTCACACAAGAAGATGAAACAAGTTTTGAGAAAGAGAGCATAGAGAACAACTAGATTGTCTAGCAAAAACAATGAATGTAACATCCCCAAAATTAAATCAGAAAAACTCTAATTTACAGTGATAAAATCCACAATTTTTGAAAAATCGAACTATTTAATTTGGTTATTTTTGTTAAATCAATGAGGGGTATTTTAAGAAAACAATATTTTTCTTTTTCTTTCTAACCCTAATAGAGCTAAAACTTCTATTTGGTTATATCTACCTTTTTGTCTCTTCCTTTCTTCCTCATCAATGTTACGTCTTTTTTTTCCCTCTTCATCCATTTTTTCAATTATCATCTCCTATCGTTGGTGCTGGTAAGATCGAGTATCATTTTTTGTTTCTTCGTGTTCTATTTTCGAACGTGCACGACTTCTCTCTTCGAAGATAAGTCATCGTTTTCTCCTCACCGATGTGAGGGTAAGTTTCTAGTGGTTTAGCTTTTAGTTGGTCGTTGGTTGTTTGTTTTAGAAGTAGGAACGGTTGAGGCTGAGTGCGAGGGGGAGGGAAAGGTTGGTGAAAGGTCGGTAAGGAGTTGCCGATAGTTGTTCTTGCGTCGTCGTCCTGGGTTCTTGAGTGTTAGGGTGATGGACGAGGAGTCTGGTAAGAGGGTTGGTGTTAGGGTTTGGCGAGCGTGAGGAGTTAGACCTAGAGGTTTAGATCTGAACACGGGAGTCGTGGGGTTGCACCTCTAGTGTATTCTGCCGTTTGCATTGGTTATAAGTTGGAAACCCTAGTTGGTGGTGGATATTTAGGGTTAGATTTTGTTGGATGTCGGGTTGGTAGTAGTGTGCTGTGATGGTTTGGGTATTGCGCCTTAGTGACTCTTGGGTTGGTTTAATTGGTGAGAGTGGGTTAGAGGGTGTGTGGTTTGTGTATGATGAATTAAGTGTGAACCTAATTTGTTTTCCAAACTCGTACTCGAATATATGACCCGACCCATGACTCAACCTATCAATCTAATAGTTACATCATCTGCGACGTCAACAATGATATCATCTATGACATTATCGATGATGTCAACATTGACATCAACTTTGAGTTTTTCCTTTGACCTTTTACTTTAACCTTTGATTTTGATCATTGACTTTTTCTAAAAGGCCCTAACTCGACCTTTTTTAACATCCTGAGTATATTTTTGTAGTCCATTTGGTCAAATTGAAACCCAAAACCTTGTTTTGACCATAGTTTTTTTATCTTTGAGTTTGTGGATTTTGGGAATTGGTTTTAATGAGAATTTATTGGCCTTTTAGACGACATAGATTTTGAGGAAGATGTATAACCTCCACCTCATGTTCAACCGGATCGTACAATTGTTGTACGTGATGCTCGTATGTGTTCCTTTAACGTTTTTGGTGGCATAGTATTGTATTATAATGAGACTAATTTTTAAAAATAGTTTTTAGATTCTGACTCAACTAGACCAAGGCCTAGTTCAGATCGTAGAAAGCATCCTTACCGACGTTAATCTTTACCAGTTAGAGGTATGTTATCTAATTTTGCTAAATTTTCTACATTTTTTATTACTTGTTGCATATCATTTCTGTGAATTTGTGACATTGAGACATGATGTGATACTATGCATAATATGTTTTGGTGTGTTTGTTCATTGTGACTGTGTTGATCAGATTATCAGAACTGTGTTCCATGTTTACTATACAAACAAATGAGATGAGACTTGTGTGATTGTGACATTTGATTGCATAATCATATGAATGGGTTGGGACTATACGGAGAAGACGTGACTTTGTCACACTGTATTTAGAGAAATAAGGGTAAGGAGTTTTGGGGAAATACCTCCACTTTGATCGGTTGGCTTTGCCACCACTATATTTGGTGTAAAGAGTTTTGGACGTGCATTCTCTATGGAATTTTATTCATTACTCTATGTTTATTTACTACGAAAATTTATGATATATCTGTGGTGGTGAACTATTGAATATTATGTTATTTTCTTGCACTTTAGAGACATCTGGACTTTATAGTTCATTCTTTTTTAGTTTTATTTTTTCCAAATATTCAGTTGTAGGAGTTTGGTACTCTAATATCTCCACCAAACAACCTTTTTATTTCATTTTTTCAGTACAATTTATTACATACACTTTTATTGTTATTTAGTTCTAAGATTGAATGTATTTACACAGTAAATATTTGGGATGTTTAGGTATTTGATCTATTTAAAATTTCATGTATGAGATTTTCTTGAATTACTGTTTCCGATTTATTAGGCAGTTTAAACTTATTTATTTAATGTTTTATTTACGTTTTACAATATTTTTTTGTCAAAAATAATACTTTTAATTATACCGTTGTTTAAATAGAGCTTTATTTCATTTTAAATGCTTACGTGTTTATAAAGTTATAAGAATATACCTTTTAAACCTACCTTACTCCGCAAGTCAAATGTAGAGGGTTACAATGAAAGAAAATTGACGGTGTTTCCTCGTATTATTGAAACTTTCGTGTCTGGGGGAAAATTCATTTTGGGATGAAAGAAAGATCCTATTATCACCATTAGGGAAATTTAAAGAGCTGAGTATAAATGCTAAAGAATAAGAGGGAGAAATTGGAAGAAAAAAAATGATCAAGGATTGACACTTAAATCACTACTCGAACCCCTAAATTAATGATAATTCATTGTAAGGGTACTCATTTAGGCATTAGTTTATCAATTCAATAAATGAACACAGTTTTCTTTCCAATCTGGTCTCAATTTTTTTCATTTCTCATTCATAAAATATTATTCTTTCTTTCATCAATCCTTGTATATATATTTCCTCTTGCTTATTTGCATGCCTTTAGATATCAAATACATGAATAACATTGCTTTGAACTCAAAAGTCAATTTTGAGTAGACTGTATGCTTAGGTGAGCACGAGTCTGACGAAAACTATGAGGAATGTGAATTTTCTCCTGACCTACTTAGACTAATGGAGTGTAAGAATAAGAAAATCCACCCTTACCAAGAACCGATAGATACAATGAATCTAAGAAACGAAGATGATAAAAGAGAAGTACAAATTGGTATTATCATATCTCTAAATAAAAGAAACAAGCTTATCTCTATACTTTAAGAGTTCAAAGATGTGTTTGCTTGGACTTACCAAGATATGTCTGGACTAAACACAAACATCGTAACACATAAACTTTCGTTAAAGCCAGAATGTAAGCCTATACAATAAAAGCTTAGAGGAATGAAGCCATAAATTTTACTTTAGATTCAAGAAGAATTAAAAAAATATTACGATGCCGAATTTTTATAAGTGATCAATTATCCAGAATGGGTTGCAAATTTTTTTCCAATACCCAAGAAAAATAAAAACGTGTAAATGTATGTTGACTATTGTGACCTCAATCCTACTAGTCCTAAAGATAACTTTCCTCTACCACATATAGATACGTTAGTGGATAGTAGAACCAAGCATTACTTTTTATCATTCATGTATGATTTATTAGGCTATAATCAAATCAAAATATGTCCAAAAGATATAGAAAAAACCACCTTTATGACAATGTGGGGCACATTTTGCTGTAGAGTAATGCCCTTCGACCTAAAATATGTTGGGGCAACATACCGAAGGCCAGGGTAACTTTTTTCATGATAAGGTGCAAAAAGAAATGGAGGTTTATGCATATGAAATATGTAACCCCCTCGACACGGTCTTGACAAAACCCGATCCGAACGGATTATACGGGGAATACCGAAACTAATCCGAAAACTCACCGCGATAAACGAACTTTTTTTTCTTTTTTTTATTTTCTAAATAATTCATTTAAGTCCCATGATTTCATGCATAGCTTATGTTCATTTGAAACGAAAACGGAATTCATACGAGCACCAAATTGAACCAACAAGTATTAAGGACTAAAATGTAATTTCTAAAACTTTTGAGTTAATTATGTTAAATCAAAGTTACCAAATCCAAATTAAGTTTGTTACATGCTTACTAGTGAAATTTCAACTCAAAACGATGTCTACAACTCATGTATTTAAACATACAAGAATTAAGGATCAATTTGTAAAGAGTTCAAAACTTAATTTTAAGCTCAACTAATAAAACTACCAGAGTGCATTGAAACGCCTAGACCCTCGTTTCGATAAGTTTTGATTCTTCCAAAATCGGTACTAGAACTTCAATCTCGTTTATCGAAACGTCTGCCTAAAATAGGCATGCTAGTTTCGGTACACGGGATAGGTGTATCGGAACACCTAGCCAATTCCAACCTCTTGTGCTTCAGCTTAAGCTCGTGTATCAAAATAGTAACCCCTATTTTCATACCACTGGGTTAAAATGCTCCATAAACATGCCTTAAACATACCAATTGCTTACATAATCCTTCCATATCAATAATTAACATGTATACACCTATAGGCAAAGGCTTAAGCAACAATTAAGCATCCGTCATAACCAAAACCCTGCCACAATTCAAAATATATAATCATACTACTTTCCAACATAATCAAGAATAGAATTCATTCATTTATTTATAGGAATGCTTCTCAAATCATCAACCATTAATGACTCAAACCAAAACTTATAAAAGGCCAATTACAAATTCAAACCAAACCAGTATATCAAAGCTTATAAATTCATCATAGTATCAAAATCATCCCCATTGCTCTCTAATACTATTAGTGCATATAAAACCATACTTGATCCACAAAATGTGACAAAATTAGCTCCTTGCTTCCTTTGGCTACCCACTATACTATTTATTTGTATTGTGTTGTCACTGATTTCTAGCTCAAAAATAAAAAGTTAGAACTATATTATTCTTGCAAATTTGATTCAAAAAGAAAGGAAATGAAAGATGATAAATAGAAAAGGAAGGATATGGAAGCCTTGATTCTTCATATTCGATTCAAAAAGAATGTGTCATCATAATAAGGAAGCAAATTTGTTCAAATAGAAGAAATGGCTATAGGAATCAAATCAAGAATTTTTGGGTGATTTTTTACCCCAAAATTAGTGATTTGGGTATTAAATTTGATTATTTTACATGTATTTGTGGGTTGAAAATATTATATAAACCCCTTCCCCCTTCAGTTTTAAACACACACAACACGCCAAACACCACAACACAACACACTCACAATTCCTATACCACAGGCGTCTAAAATTTGTAGAGAGCTCCCAAGTTTGTATTGGTATTTTCAAGTTGAATACAACAGGAAAAGCTTGGTTTTAGGGTATATTTCTTTTATTCTTTTGTTCTTTATTTTTTTATTTCAAATTTAATTATAATTAGAGTAATTCTATAATTTTTTAAAGTTTTTAATGATCTTTATTCTTCATTTTCAATCTTTTTTAATGAACACTTGATGAATTTATAAAATGTGTTGTTTTGATCTTTATTTTAAAACAGAAGTTGAATAATAGTGTTTTGGGGCTTTATGCTCATTTCAAATAAATTAGGCCTTTTTAATTTCATTTAATCTATATTTTAAGGGGTATATTGTGTTTTAACATTATCAAATTCTTTAATTTAAAATATTTAACTATTTATTTTTTAAAAAATTAGTTTAGGTAAAACTCTTAGATTTAGGTTCTTTAGTATTACAACCTTAGTTAATTTAGAGCCTCTAAAGTTGAAATTAAGATTCTCTTTACATCGAATTCATAAAAAACAATCATATTTTAACCCCAATAGTTAAAATTAAAGTTAGATAAATTCTTTAGGTTAATAATCACTAACTTAGAATAAAAGCTTTAACACACTAAATTTTTCTTTGTTTGATTGTTAAAAAATAAAATCTAATTAATGTGGTGCTTTACCAAAGGAAGATCATATGAGAATATATATTTGGTTCGAGGTCAACTAATGAACACCTATAAGTGAGGGAAAAAAGGACGAACAAGTGATATAGAATTTGAAAAAGGAAGAGACAATAGTTGTATGGAAAAGCAAGGCTCATATAAACAAGGTCTATTTGAATGAATTGAAGGGTATATGTAATACTACCAACTGAAGAATAAAATAGAGTTGAGCTTTTATTTTTAAGTTCCAGGCCCAAGTAAAAAAACCTAAGTCATTCTCTACACCGGAATCGTTGTGCACGTGTTGAGCTTTAGGCTAGTCAAAGTAAGAATAAAGAACTTAAAGAGCAAGTAAATACAATGAAGAGCATCATTAAAAAATATATCGGGCAAAGATTTTGATGGACACCAATAAAAGGGGCAATGACTACTGGCTCACTCGTCTTAGTGACAAAATTATGAGATTCTAAAAATAAGAAATGTTAGATAAGAAATTTCATGACCCAAATCTAAGGTGTAGTTAGGCATGTGATGTTAGCTAAGATAATTGAAGCTTTGCACCAATATAAGAAGTAGGAATGAGACTTTTATGGATAATCGAGTAAAGATTTAGGTATTCAGGATAAGATATACTCGTGATATAATTCCGAATCATTCATAATAAGGAACTTCAACATCCAATGAAGAACTACTTCTAAGAGTAATAGCTTAATGGAATCGATGTCCCTTCGCTTACATTCATACATTTTACAGTCATGCATTTGCATTTTATTCTTTGTTTGTTTGAATTTGTTTATGTTTTTTATATCATCATATACATTCATTCATAATAAATAAAAATCTAAAAAAAGCAAACTTTTACATAAGTAAAATGTTCAAGCAATGATCATTGAAGGTAAGTCAACAAATTTGAGAATATGTGAGCTTATTGGATGTGGTTACCCAGATAGAAGTCATGTTGGGTTTTGGGGACTCAAACAAAGAGAAAGCAACTAATAGAATCAATGCTCTTCCAAAGTTTGCCTATACTTTTCCAAGGGCTCTAAAGGAATCTGTTTCGCTTAAAGCCAAGTTTTAACTTCATCTCAGAGGAACTTTGGCCAACGTCCCAAACAATAAAGGTACTAATCAGGAGGAGACATAGGATTACGAGGTATCTGACCTTGATGAAGTTATTCATAGGCCAAATATGATAAAAAGGTGGGAAGATTGTTATAAAAAGTTGGAAGAGATCCTCAAAGCCTTTTAGAAAAGGAACATTCAGGGTGACATGGATGATAAAGACCCGAGTTTGGTGACCAATATGGTAATTCCTTCAAAGTTCAAGGTCCTTAACTTCGAAAAATACAAAGGGACCACTTGTCCTTCGACACATCTGGCCATATATTGTTGAAAGATATCAATGTTCTTGGATAATGAGAAGTTGCTCATTCACTGTTTCTAAAATAGTTTGTTTGGATCTATATCTCGTTGGTATACTCAATCAAGCTGGGCAAATATAAAAACAAAGATATTTATGATAGCCCAGAACAAAGATGAGAAACATAATGTAAACTTCCTTCAGTATGCACAAAGGTGTTGAGATATGACAACCCAAGTTCTACCTTTATTGTCAAAAAATGAGGAATTGATACGGGTAGATATCAAATATGAGAAACTCGAGGAGGGAGAGTAGAACAGTACCTTATAACATGAATGAATTCAGTAATAAAAGATTTGGCAACTGAATACTAGAGGATTGTTCTAGTCAACGGTGTAGTCAAACCTAGAACAAACTCTTTTGCTTTTACTCGCGAACATCAGAGATCTTTCTTCTTAAGGGATTTTATGTTATTTTACTTGTTTTAAAGATGTATTTATTTTATTTTTCTCAAGTGACAAACATTTTTTTCCTTTCATTTTATTCATTTCTCTTCCAAAATACATCATTTTGGCAAAGCCTCTATTATTGATTGTATAAATGATTCTTGAATCTAATTCTGAGGTAGAAGGACCAAACAATTTGTTCGTGATTAATGAGAAAATCCTATTTTGAGTGAATTTATCTTTGAGACATTGTCGTTTAAGGCTTTTAAATAAAGTGATAACTCTAAAACATCTACCAATTAAATACTACTTCTCTTCAATGATCTTTTTGTATGAAATGACATTTGACATTTCTTTATTTTCCTTCTCGAAGAAGAAAATAAAAAAATATATTGTTTCCCTTTGAGACTGAACCTTAACCAAGGATCACTCCCCACACTATGGGTAGAGAGGATGAAAGGTTGTTTTTAAGTGAGAAAAAATGTTTCAAATCAAGGTTAATGGGAAGAAAGGAAAAAATTGAGGGAAAAAAGCAAAAAAAATGAAAATAAAAAAGAAAGAAAAATAAGAGTTAAATCCTAAAAGATTATGAAAGCATAGAGCATAAATTTTACAAACAAAGCATATGCTAGAAAAGAAAATGAACTCTAGGGTGAAAACCCAAAATGGGCAATCTAGAGTGATTTTGAGGGAAAAAAAGAATTTCATCAAGAAAATATGATCCTTGGTTTAATCACCCTTGAATAAGCATTTGAACCTATGTATCTTTTCTTTTACAACCAGAGGCTAGCCTTAAAAGACCATTTGGATCACACGAATATTTGAAAAAAAAAAGAGTTTGTTTTTAGAATACATACTGCCTAATTGAGTTAAGCTTTCTTCAAAGACTATTGAAGGAGATTTTACCGAGTTTGACTCAGTCACCTGATTGAGTCAGGAAGTTCGGACTTCTTTCTTTTGTTGTTGGAGAAATTAATGTTGGAGGCAATGGAGAGTTCCGCCAATGGTGGTGGTTTCTTGGAGTTACAGAGTTGCAGAGATAGTAGAGAAGAATAGATCTCGGTGTTGCCACGTCATACTAAGTGATGTGAGCACATCTATTCAAGCACAATCTGATTCGGAGGTCTTGCCACCAGGGCCTATTACTCATTCTAAGGCAAAGAAATTCAGGGAAGTTCTTTTACTTATGCTTCAATTCCAGATTCATTCAATAATGTTTATGCCTTAGAACATAGGCTTTATAATGTGTTGCATGCTGATATATGACATATTAGACTATACTACTTATTAAATATGTTTAAGTATGTATATATGCTATTAAGTGTATTTTAAGGATTGATTTGATAGTGTTTGTAATGTTTTTAACTTATTTATAACTTCATATGTGTTATTAAATAAATTTACAAGTGTTTACGCCTTGTATTTATGTTTCCATTGAGTATACAATACTTTGATGGATTCTTGTGATGTTTACATATAGGTACATAGGAGAAAACCAGCTCAAGAGAGTGTATGCAACTCAACAACAGCTCAAGTGAATTATATTCAGTTCAGAAGAAGCTCAATGGAGTGCACATAGCTCACCTTAGCTCGAGGCAGCTCAGAGGCTTAACTCCCAACTCCGTTTAGCTCCTTACACTCTCAGCTTGCTCATTTCAGCTCTACTCAATTTCCAACTAGCTCAACTCAAGCTGAAGTGACCTATACGATATCTGAAACCTATACTACTCGAAGGGAAGGTGTCTTAGGCATGTGCCATGCTTGTGAGACATACATGGGAGCCTTGTGCACATGTGTAGGCGTTCAAGGGAGTGCAAGCCAAACGCAGCCCTTGTTTTTAAGCACTAGGAGGCAATTTGGATAAGGCTGAGTGGTTTTTGCTTCAAATTTTAAACATTAAACACATGATTAATGTGTTTAATGTGTTTATTGTGCCAAAACACTTGGCTTATAAAGATGAACGCCCAAGGAGTTATTTGTTTGAATTTCAAACAAATAAACACATGTTTAATGTGTTATTTTCGTTTAAACATGTGGCTAAGGATATTAGGCACCTAGGAGGAGTTATTTTAGCATTTATATTTCAATTTTCGTTTGAATTAAGGCTACAAATTGAAATTTGGCCAACTTCTTTATTCTTATATATTTACATAAATTTGTAAAGACAAGGTTAGACAGTTTTATGAAACAACACTTTTGTGAGAATTTCTCTCAATTTCAGTTCTCCATTGAACTTTTCTTGACATTTTCAGACTTTGTTTGAGCGTGTCAGCTCCTTGATACTTCGGGTTCCTAGTTCGCTATCTAAAGGGTCCAAGTCCGTTGACAAAGAATATATTTGATTCAGGTCTGCTCAGTATATTGTTTGGGTTCTTTCAAGTTCAACATCGTTAGTATTTTATAGCAACTTCAACATCAAATTCTGCCATTTTGGACATTTTAATGCAACCATGAAAGCCCTTGAAGCATTTCATCTTCATTAAATCCCAGAAACGCCAGAATTCCTTCATCCCTTTTCTTTCTTTGTTTTTCGGATTTTCTTTGTTTTCTAGTAGTTTTAATATCATTCTCACGTCCATAATCTTGTGTTTATTGTAAAGATATGCTTGCTACTATCCTAGATCCGTTTCAAACAAGCATCATTGTTTTTGAAGCAACGTACTCCTATATCACTAAGGTGGTTGCCCCCGGGAATAACCGTACTAAATCTGTTCTTGTTGGCCTTCAAAGCGTTGTCAAGAAAGCTGTTGGACTTGGCGGGTGGCATTAGCTGGTCACTCTTGGGAATTTTTTCAGTTTTGTTAAAAAAAAAAGGGTTTTGTGGTTTGATCTGGAAATCGCTTGCTCTTAATTTTCTTGCTTAAAGTAAATTCAAATTTTATATTTTTAAGGTAATTTGGATTCAGTTGGAGATTTTCAATTATCAAAATGTTTGATATTTTATAGAGTAAATTCATTTCATTATTCATATTTTGTTTGTTGGTGATTTTGCTTTCAATCCTTTTCCTCTCTGTAATAAAATTGAATGTCCTGTTTTATAAGATTTATTTTTGACTAGAACGGCAAATTTGTTTGTCTAATTAATAAAAACCACAGGTTCTTACTAATGGCATACAAGTAAAGGTACAGAGAAATGCACTCCGTGTAATCGAAGCACCTACTGGTAATGAAGAGGATGTCGATCTTGAATTCGAAAACATGCAGTGTAGTGGATCAGACATGGGTGATTCCTTTCTTGATTGTCTTGTTTGGATCATTGGTGTGTTGTGTAAGATCTGTCTTTCTTGGAAGGGTGAGTTCAAGGTAGACTTGTTTCTTCCTTTTTGGTAGAGTATTTGTGTGTAGATATGTTCTAAAATCATGGTTACAAAACCTTCCAACAAGTTCATGTTCCTTTGCTTCTCTGTACTGCAGACTTGGTGAAGTGGATTTCTTAAAATGTATATATTTTTCACTTGTCATATTCTTGTTACAAATAATTGAATATTTTATTTAAATAAAATATGAAATAGTAAAAATAAAAACATTAAACATTAAATAAAAATAAAATATTAAATATTAATTTTTTTCAAATTAAAATAAGACTATATGGATAGAATTTATAAATAATGAGTATATTTATTGATTTTTATGATTCGTGACCAAGTTAATCGATTGTATAAATATAAAAAACTAACTATGCTCTTAAACAATTTTACCCAAACTACCACGTCACCAACCTAATAACATTTATGGCTCATTGACTATTGTGTAATAAAATTGATAATAGAGTAACCATTTTATAAAGTTAATAGTGATTACAGTAATATATGTTCTAGAATATAATCTCTACCATTTGACATTAGTTGCTCAATCACTCTACTGGTATCGCTAGTGCTCGAACCCATGACCTCTAAAAACAACAACCGTTCTATTAACCGCTTGGGTTAAAGGACTCATACAATTTTAAACTTATTTTTTAATGTTAAGATATGAATAAAAAAATGAAAAAAACGGTTTTTATTTAAAATTTATGGGTACAAATACGTTTAAATTTATCATCCATGATTTAAAATTTTAAAAAGGCATACGATTTTTTTAAAATCAAAATTTATTTTTTCAGTCTATTGATAAATTCATAGTAAAAAAGCATTAAAACATTTTGTCAAAAATTTACTAATGAATTTCGTGTAAAATATTAATATTATAAAATAATGTGGTTGGTCTTATAATCAAACATCAACTTAATTTAAAAAACAAGACTAAAATATACTCCTAATATTTTTTTTTATTATCTCTTTTGACTGAAGTAACTTTAGTGTTGAATTGACATTTGACATTACATATTAAATTTAGTCCTAAATATATTTTTTTCATATTTATTTTTATTGTCCCCAAGAAATCAGCCTAAGCTGCTACCAAACAACGTATTACAAGTATCTATGGACAAAGTTGCTCCATTTTCTTAATAACTGCCTTTAATTTCCATTCGATTCATACAAATTGCTTTTATTTCACCGATCTTAAATACTAATTCTTTTTTATTGAATATGAAAAAAGCTCTGATCATATTCTTCGTTAAAAAATCTTTCTAAGCCTAATGAAGGAAAAAGAGTATATGTGAACAGAGTCATTCAGGACAATAAAGACGACCGCCTAGGGCCCTAGGGCGACAGACAAAGCCTCCGATTAGTTAAATTAAAATAATAATTATTAAAATTATTTAAAATTATTTTTTATTATTAAACTATATTAAAAATTAAGTAAGATATATTATTAATAATTTTTTTAATAAAAAAATAAGAACGATTAAAGTATAATAATAATTTATAATTAAAATTAAGGTGAGCCCCTTCACTATAATTATGTTTTTAAAATTAATTATATTATTAAATAAACTATAAAAATTATTGCTAAGAGATTGATAACTTTTTATAATTAATTATAAAGTTTTCGGTATCTAATTAGTTTAGGTATTAATATATTATAGAGTCATAATTAAGATTATAATAATATTTTTGATTTTAAAATAAAAAAATTTATATACACCTATAAATAATATTTTTATTATTCTTGTTATTTCAAATCTTAATTTCTCATCACCTCACCTCTTTTTTATGTTATTTTCTTATAATTTATTTTAAATATTTTATTTATAATTTTTAATTCGATATTTTAAGAAGACAATCCATTTATTTAAAAATATTATAGTTTGTGAGATTTACTGTTAATATGCTATAATTAAGTCTAAAACAAAGCTTTAACGACAAAAACTCAGGTACTATTATTTTATTTTTTTATAACTTTTATTATATAATATTTACGCGAAAAATGTTTGTAAAAGTTGTTTTGTGTAAGTTTAATGTTTAATAAATTTTTTTGATGTTTTTCATTCAATAGTTATTGAGTCTAATAAAAAAAATAATTTATAAATAATTTAATTTATTTTTATACTCTTTAAATCTATTTTTCTAATATTTATTATTAGGGGCTCTATTTTTAGATTTGCTCATAGGCCACCAAAATCTCAGAAACAGCTCTGCATGTGAAAGGGCTCAAAAAGATACAACATTATAAACCATTAGTCAAGATCCAAACAAAATAACTACCCCGTAAAGCAATCAAAGACCGCTGATTAAAAACAAAACGTTACCCAAAACCTGTATCATTATTTCTAAACCGATAACGTAAATAATTATTTACTAGACCTTAAATATTATCAGGAGGCTCTTCAAAGAAGATTTAATCATCTCTCGGATAACAACAACAAGACCATTAGCAGTCCGAACCGTTTCCCCATGAGTCACGCAACCAATAGCCTCACGACTATCAGATTCAAGCTTAACGCGGTGATAACTAAAACGCCATGCATGTTTAATGCCATCAAAAATTACCCACAATTCCGCATTCAAAATAGAACATTGACCAAAATGACGATTAAAACCAAAAATCTAATCTCCTACATCCGACCAATTAGAAAACTCAATTTTAATAATAATTTTCATGACCTGGTTGGACTAAATGTTATGAAATAATCCGACCCGGAGCTGGTCTTAATGCTAGAGGCAACATCCTAAGAATAACTATAAGTCGTGGGGCATACATTATTGAACATCTGGGAGTACTGCGTAGGCGAGCAAGTTTGAGGAGTAGCATGATCCCCTCTGAAGCAAAACTCCGGCTTGTTAAACGCGGTCCATGCGCTCTAGCGAGTGACTACAGAACCCGAATCCATGACCTATAATTCAACCGGGTAATTCACATCAAGATCTGTAATGCAGACCACATTTTGGCAATCCCCTGAGCCACCAACTGCCTTGACTCCCAAGGCAACGTTGTCACTATCAACAAGGCTAACATCATAATAGTTCTTATTATCAGCAATCGTGAACTCTACCAAGGTGATGGGAGGCACACCAATGCCGCCGCACTTCAGTACGCCACTGCAGTCACCGATTACACATTTACCAGAGCCAGATCCGTCGAATTTGTAGTCGGTTCGACCCAAGTGGCGGTCTGACCAACCTGGTTGATCTTGTCTCTGGACTGATGAACCAGGTGACAATGCAAAACCACCATTGCCAAGTACGGCATCATTTCGGAGAAAGAACCAGGCCATACCTTGAAATTGCAATGGTTTTGGACAGTAAAAACGGTAGGTTATGGCCTAACATCGTTCCTTCACCAACAGGGCGGTTCAAAGATTTTAGGGGCCCTATGCAATTTATTAAAATGTGTCCAATTTATTAAAATGTGTCCCTTAAAAATAATTATTCATAACTTTTATTAGTTCTAAAAATGTGACCCTTAGAAATAATTGTCTTTTTTAGAGCCCTTATGCGATTATTTCTATTGTGCTTGTCCAAAACCTCACTAGTTCTATAGAAACACTAGGAATAGGAATAATCAATAAGATTCTAGAATCAATTATCACATTTAGGACATAATTATAATGTAGAATTTCGAGACTATTATCATCTAATGAATGTAGTTTATTAAAATTTTGGGGTCCTCTTTTTTAGGGACCCTGCGTGGTCGCTCCTATCGCGCATGTCCAAAACCCCCACTGTTCACCAAGCTTTCTATCGGAGACTCTTTAAGGAAAGTCTTCTCACCAATATTGTACTCGGTATCCCTCCTTTTCAGGTCTACATAAGCTTTCTCCCGATCAAATGCAACTTTGAGCCGATCATGAACGATGGTATAAAATTTTAATTATGACTGATGTTAAATAATGTTAGTAAGTGAGGTTTAATCATGAAATCCAGAAATCAATAAAATTTCTAAATGTTAGGTTACTAGTTTTGAGATCTGTTGAGGGTGTTGTTTGAATGCCGAAGGTATAAAATTGATGAGAGAATATTTTTATATGTTTATTGATTTTAATTGAAGGTTCAGAGTCATTGTTTGTGGTTGTGCTTTTGCTTTGTATAATTATTATATATATATATATATATATTAAGCTATGTACTTGTAAAACCTTATAAATATAATTTATAATTTTTATTTTGTATTAGAACTTATATCGAATGCTTTTGAAAAATTATATTATTCGAAGCTCCGTTACACTTTTAAAATACTTGGATTTTATATTATTCTCGAATGAAATGTTTACATTCTATTAAATGAATTGTGGTTTGAGCTTTGAAAACAGAATTTTATGATAAAGTGTAGCAAATGTGACATGATTTTATGATGTTACACAAAAAACATAAGATAAAGTGTACCACGAAATGAAGAAGAGAATTTCGGATGGAGGAATGTTTTATTTACTTACAATGATTTTGTTAAATGATTTAAGGTCCTATAATTTATTGTGTATTAATTCTTATATTTAAATATATTAAATACAAAATCCATGAAATAATCTTAGTGAAAAAGAGAATGTTATTATTTTTAAGTGACTTGAGTTTAAATAAATTTTTTTTGTAATATATATGCATTATTAAAAGATCAGGATTAATATACACATGTTATCTTGTAATTATACTTGATAGTTCAAAAAAATGTATTCAACACAAGATTAAAATATCAGTCAACCTAGGTGTGATAATCGGACGAAAAATAATAAAAAATTGTGGATTTGAATCCGCGTATATAGAGAATAACCGAAATCTTCATCTATGGATATAGGAAAATTTTTATCATCAAATCAAAAATGAGAATGAAGACAGGGATTGCTATATTCGAACTGTGAACATAATTAAATCATACCTATATAGATTATCATGGAGATCCCAAAAAATTTCGTAGGGATCCCTTATATTTTACAAAGTTGGATATCTATAAAACTAATTTATATATTTTCAACAAAAGTCTAATCTCCCATAACGTGAGTATGGTAGGTTAGAGAATGAAAATTCTTCATGAATTTTATAAAAATAATTAAAAAGTGGTCTATACATTATTGTAAACATTATTCAAACTACTTTATTTAAAATAAATGATGATCAATTTTGATAATGTGTTTTAAAAAAAAAATGAATATTTAAAAGTTGAAAGGTCATAAAATTGGTAATATATTTTTTAGAAACTAGTTTTATGAGTGACTTTGAAAAATCATCAAAAAATCTATTATATAAACTAGAAAGTGGGTATTATATTTTTATAAACATATAAAAGTCTAGATTTATTTAAAACAAACACTTTCTTGATTTTGTGTTATATATCAAGATTTATTAATTTTTGAGTTAACAAATGTCAAAAGAAAATTTAATAGACTATTTTCATAAACAAATGGTAGCGATTTTAGAAAATTTTCATAAATTATACTAATAAAATTAGAAGAGATAATTTACATGGTTAAAAATATTATCGAATTTATCATTTATGTTTATAAATTTAGAGATTTAATATTGAGTATTTGTTTTAATGTATTATATATTATTTTGTTCGATAATAAATAAAACCACAAAAATCTATAAGAGATGAATATCAAGACGACAAATCTTAAAATATTTAATAAAAATTCTTTAAAATCATAATTACAAATATTAAAGATAAAATAAAAAATATATAAAACCATCCTCGTCCCTTTATTATCATTTATTATCACCCCTAGGGCCTAGGGCTGCCCATTCTAATATTTTATTAGACAAAACTAATAAATTTAGTTGACATCATCTAAGATAAAATAAAAAATTTTGTTTACTTTTTTTTTTAACAAAATATCCCTCAATAAAAGTGGTCGAGATTTTTGTTTGTTATTACAATACATTTTATTTTATTTTTGTTAGGGTTAAATTTATTATAGTCAGTTGAGGAAAAATGGTGAATATTTAATTATATTATTAATTTATTTTAATTTTGGATTGATAATATTTTTGTCGTAATAATTACTTTAAATAACTCATATCATGCTTTAATTGTAATACAGTTAAATATTAACATGTTATCATTTTTTATAATTATATTACTGTTGTTATTTTTTTATTTATCATTGACAATGATATTTGTTAATATTATTAATTAATTTTTTTATTTTTTATATGAAATTATTTTAAAGAACGATTGAAATATTAAAAAATCATTAAAAATATCAGTTATACATCGAAAATATCCTCAGAAACAGAGATATAAAAATCAACGATTCAACAAAAAATTATGAAATCTTTATAAAAAAATATATAAATGAATATATAAAGAATAATAGTTTTAAAATTAATATATTAATTTTTTATCAGAGTATTTAAAGGATTTTTAATTAAATTAAAATTTTATAATATAATATTTTTATTTAAATATTTAAAATATTTTTTGTTATAGTATGTAAAATATTTGAAATATCTAAATAAAAATAATAATAACTTTAACCATTTTGATAAATATAGTTTACACGTTTAAATGAAAAATAATTTTTAATAAATAAGTTGTGTAAACTTTAATTTATAAAAATATATTAAATTTAAGGTTTAAGGTGTTAATTTAAAATTTAAGATTTAGAGTTTATAATTTAGGTTGATCTAAAATTTTAGACTTAAAAATTTAAATTTGATATTTTAAAAATTTATTGTAATTCTTTTACATAATTTATATGTTAAAATATAATACATAAGGATATATTATTTATAAATATTTAATTGTGAAATATGTCTAAAAAGTGAGAAATTATTAAATAAATCTTATTTATTATATTATTTATAATTCAATCAATAAAATTCATTTATTTTAACGTAACTTTTAAATAACTATTTATTTTTTTTAATGACATAAAAATAAAATATTTTTTTTATTTAACAAGACTATAAACAACATGATTAATATAATTCATCTAATATATATATTAAAACATAATATTTTTTTCCTAAAAAGCACAAATAATGCATCCCTTTCGCGAGTGTCTTTTAAGTCACAGGTACACTATTGGTGACAGTCGTGGGTGAGAGCGGCCCCTCACTTTTTGTTCCACTGAGTCCTGTCTACTCATATTACTGTGTCGGCCAAGTGTATGAATAGAGACTCGACTCTCCCCTCCACTTGCATACATTATCAAGTCCCTCCCATGCTCCACACACATCGATTATTTTATTCCCATTCTTGCACTCTGGAATTGTTACCTCATCTAATGGCATCGGTTGTTGCTTTACCTTATACATCCACTCATCTGCAAACATCAAACAAGGGGAATACTTTGTTTCTACGTCAGCCGATTGTCAGGACAAGTAGAGCATCTGTCTCAGATAATCCAACAGCACTGGCGTCGGCATCCATTTCCGGAAAAAACAAGCTTCCGTTGAAGGAAATACCGGGGGACTATGGACTTCCTTTCGTCGGTCCAATCAAAGATCGACTTGACTATTTCTACAACCAAGGCAGAGATGAATTCTTCAGATCAAAAATTAAGAAATACCAGTCAACCGTGTTTAGAACCAACATGCCACCGGGTCCTTTCATCGCTTCAAACCCCAAGGTTGTCGCTTTACTCGACGGTAAGAGTTTCCCAGTTCTTTTCGATGTGTCAAAAGTTGAGAAAAAAGACCTTTTCACCGGAACTTACATGCCGTCAACTGAACTCACCGGCGGCTACCGTGTCCTCTCCTATCTTGACCCTTCCGAGCCAAAACATGCCAAGCTCAAACAACTTGTGTTTTTCCTCCTAAAGTCTAGTGCAAACAAAGTGATCCCCGAGTTTGAAGCTTGCTACTCCAAGTTATACCAAACATTAGAGGAAGAACTGTCCGAGAAAGGCAAAAGCAGTTTTCAGACAGTTAACGATCAAGCGGGGTTTAACTTCCTGTGTCGGGCTTTCTTCGGTTCGAACCCGCTTGATACTAAACTAGGAGACGACGGTCCAGGCTTGATCAGTAAATGGGTGTTGCTTCAATTGGGTCCTGTTCTTTCTCTCGGTCTCCCGGGTTATATCGAAGAACTTGCAATCCGTACTTTTCCTCTTCCGCCATTTCTTGTCAAGAAAGATTACCAGAGACTTTACGATTTCTTCTACCAGTCCTCCGGTTTCGTTCAAGACGAAGCTGAGAAACTGGGTATTTCACGGCAAGAAGCTTGCCATAACATGATATTCGCCACGTGCTTTAACACCTTCGGCGGCATGAAACTCTTCTTCCCTAACATGCTAAAGTGGATCGGCAGATCTGGAATCAAATTACATACTGAATTAGCAAAAGAGATCCGATCAGTCATCAAATCCAACGGTGGGAAACTCACGATGGCTGCCATAGAACAGATGCAGTTGACGAAATCGGTTGTATACGAAGGTCTACGGATCGAACCTCCCGTTCCGTCGCAGTACGGGAGAGCGAAGAAGGATCTGTTGATCGAGAGCCACGACGCCGTTTACCAAGTGAAAGAAGGTGAGATGTTGTATGGATACCAGCCTTTTGCCACAAAAGACCCGAAAATATTCGACGATGGCGATGAGTTTGTACCGGACAGGTTCATGGGTGACGACGGGGAAAGGCTGTTACAGCACGTGCTTTGGTCGAATGGCCCCGAGACTGAGAACCCAACGTTGTCGAACAAGCAGTGCGCCGGCAAGGATTTCGTTGTTCTGGCGTCGCGTCTTTTCGTGGTTGAGCTGTTCAGACGGTACGATTCTTTCGAGATCGAAGTCGGTAAGTCGCCATTGGGAGCCGCCGTTACAGTAACCTCGTTGAAGAGGGCAAGTTTTTAGTGTTGCATTGAATGCTTAGGTTTGTACAGGCTGAAAGCCTGATTGTTCTGCACCAATAAAATTACGTAAACTCATTGAATTTTAAGAACATAAAAAAAACTATCATGCATTCATCCGTATCTAATAAATTCTCTTAACTTTGACTAAAATATTTAAAAATAGTGAACTCTGATCACCAAACTTTTAGGTGACTTTTATTAATGTCTTCGAAATATAATTTTTTTATTATAATCATTGTCTTTGAGAAACATTTTTTATTTCAACTCTACACCTCTAAACAACTGATATCACACTCTAACTTTTTAACTTTTTAAATTTTTGAGAAGTGACATAAAATTATCAAAACTTCGTAATTTGGTTTGATATTTTTAAAACTCACAATTTAATCATCGCAGTTCTAGATTTAGTCTTCAGAATTTTACAATTTAATTTTCAAATTTTTATTTTTCTCAATTAAGCCCATAAATTCTATTTTAAAGGATTTTTATATGAATTAAACCTGAGACCCGGTGAGAATATGCAACATTTGATTTTGTTGAATTCTTCTTATAATTTATGGGACGGAGTCATGTTTAATATAAAACAGGTTCTTATTTTTTTCAAATTTTTTAGTATAATTATTTTTAATATTTTTTTTAATTTGAATAGTAGTAGTAAAACAAAAAAAAATATAAAATTTTAATTTTAAAGGTTTAATAATTTTTTACCCTTTTATTGTTTGATTTTAACTCGTTCTTGTCTAAATTTAAAATTCATTGAAGAGAAATTAGTTTTTTTTTTTTAGTTTTTACGAACATTTGTTTAAAATGTAAATTTAGAAGAAAAAATAGATTTAAAGCGTTTGAAGTGATTTATTTGATACTATTTTATTATTTAATAATTTAACGTTTATTAAAAAATATTGTCGAACAGTTTTTAATATATTTGCCTGGTGATGAAATGATTGTATGATTCTGATTTGTCACCTAACGTCTCATGATTATGGTTCGGCAATTTATGAGTAGAGTTCTGTAAGAGCGGAACAATTAAAAATATATATATGATTAATCAAAAAAAATTAAAATAAGTTTAAATTAGGAAGTATGGACAATTTATAATTTAGAAGTTTACGAATTATAGTTTATTAGATCAAATTTAATTAAATTAAAATTTTAATTAATTTATAATTAATTTTATAAGATAAAAATATATATTTTATTTTTAAAATATTATAGATATATTTTTAATTATTATTTTTATTTTAAATTTTTTAATAAATGTTTGTAAAAAATATCTTATAACTTTATCTTTTAATGTTTAAAAGTCATAAAATAAATTTATTTTTTATAAATAAAATATAAAATTTTAAAAACTAATGTTAATATAAAAAACTAAAAACCAAAATTAACTGAACCAAAAATTGATGATTACTAAAATAATTTACCAAATTAAATCAAAATAGAATCGAATACACCTCTAAAGTGGATATATAACTCTAACCTTAAATAAAGAGTATAGATACTTAGTTAAAAAAATATATCTACATAGACAACTTAGAAGTATAGATAGAAGGGTGTACAAAATTTAAATCGATTTAAGAAAATAAATTATTTATTCTGACTCAATATTAAAATATTTCTCATAATTTATAAAATTTAAAATTTTTATATAAAATTAAATTATAAAATAAAATTTTTTAATAATTAATAGACTGTCTAATTTGAATATCTCAAGTTTTTATATATATCTTCCATAAAAAACATGAATATATATATATTATATGGTTATAAAAATCATTTCAATTAAAATAACCCTAAACTTTTTGTATAAAATTTTTGAGGTTTAGTTATATATATTGTTGGTGTATACAGATCTGTGGGTAGTGTGGGCACTTTTTCCATGCAATCGAAACTAGTAATTAAATAGGAGAAATAAAGCATATTTCGGTTTTTGGTCATGCAGTAAAAAACATGTTCGCTTATAATGCATCCCATATTGATTCTTCGATTGTGAATGATCGAGTGAGTGAGAGCAAGTCGCAGTCGGTAGACTGTTTGATTGTGAGAAGTAGACAACAGACACCTCTTGATAAAGGTATTCCATAGTTTTGTTTCGGGTCGGAGATCACGATGGCTGATAGAGTCACGATGTTATCCGTTGTTCCATTCTGCTCCGGCCACATATAATTCATTCTTCATCAACTCAAAGTCGGTGGAAGAGAGAGCGTCAATGAAGTCAGCGTGTTCTTCTTCTTTGATATGTAATCCGAAATGGGCGTTGATGGTGATATCGGTTACTAGGATGGCCCGGCCCCGGAGGTAGATATATGGATTGTTGGGTTGGTGTCGGTGGGCGTAGAATTCCCTTACCCGATCAATGTTGGTTGGTTCTGGTTGTTTCGTAAACTATTGCCATCTCTGGAACGTTATTTTTGATAGAATAAATGTCTCTATGCCTAGATCGTCGACCTCTATGTAGAAGAATTTTTGTTCCTTCCAAACTTGTTATCACTTGAAGATGCTTTCATATTCGCGTTTAATTGCGGTTGTGGCGAAGTGTTTGTATTCGGTGGCTGGTGCAGCCGCATCATCTGAATGTTGTTGTCTTTAGTTGGGTATAGTTTTGTTGTGAGTGTTGTAGAACAAGGAAATACAAACGATGAAGGAAATCTAAAAGATGAAGGGAAATGAAATGAAAAATCGGTTGCTTTGGTATGTATTTAAAGTCATGGATGGGTACGACATTTAAGGGAGTAACATGATTATTGCCTCTGATTGCGTGCACGCACGCTTCGCCATCTGGCAGCTATTAGCTTTGTAATCCAGGCGAGATTGAATTTGGGCGGGAATTTTTCCGCCTAAAATTCTGCTGCCACGTTGTTGAGGCGGATAATAGGTTGGATTAGGCTTGTTATTAATTCATAATCCTTCGTTATTAGACCTGAAATAAAAATATGAAAAAAGCAATTTATACTAAAAACAATATTTATCAAAATTAAATGTAGAAAAATAAATTCAGAAAATAAATCTAAATCCTAAAACATAAAAATAAAATATGAAATATTAAAGATATTATGTTACTAGAGGAGTGAAATTAATTGTTTCTCTTGAAGTAACCATTTTCCCTTTTTTAGTTGGATCGGCTGCTGTTGATTCTGTTAATGTATCCACATCTGATGGTTTTTTTTCTAGTTTGTCTCTGGACAATGATCAACCGGGACGAATTCCTTGATTACGGGTTTTGTGTTGCCTCGAAAATGGTTGCCTAGACAGACATTGTCCAAGCACTCTGTTTCAATATCAAAATTAAATTTAGATTTCACTTGAATTTGTTGGCATTCATCTGGTTCCTCTGGATGCCTTAGTGCTCTGAATACATTGATCTTTACTTGTTGGGCATTAATTCGAATGACTAACTCTCCTTTTTCGTATTCGATTAATGTTCTTCCCGTTGCCAAGAATGACCTTCCCAGTACGATTGGGGAATTCTCATCTGTTTCACAATCGAAAATCAGAAAGTCAGCAGGAAATATAAATTTATCTACTCTGACCAAGATGTTCTCAACTTTGCCCTCTGGTTGCACCTAAGAGCGATCAACTAACTAAAGCATCATCGTTGTTTGTTGTGCTTGCCCAATGCCCATTTTATGGAATACTGATTTAGGCATCAAGTTTATGCTTGCACCTAAGTCGCATAATGTCTTGCCTACATATTGATCCTCTATAGAACATGGTATCATAAAACTATCGAGATCTTTCCTTTTTGTTGTGGCTCAGTTATGCAATATAGTCACACACCCTTCTATTGCGGCGACAATTTCAAACTCCATAATCCTTGTTCTCTTAGATATGATATCTTTAAGGAATTTGGCATAATTGAGCATCTGTTTGATTACCTCCATTAAAGGTATATTGATATGTACCTATTTTAGGATATCGAGAAATTTTTTAAATTAGTACTTCTGCTTTTGTTGTTTTAATCATTGTGGTAATGTTGGTGATAACCTCAGATCTTCAATCTTTTCAAAATATTAAAATCGGATCTGTGGTGTTGCCTTGACATTATCTGCTGCGGCATCTTCCTTAGCATCTATTTTTGTTAGTTCTTTCTCCTCAGATTTCTCTGTGTTTACGTCCTTGGATCGATTACTACATATGCTATCGCGTTGCCTGCGACGGCGACATTCATGCCAACGTTGTTCCCTTACTGGCCAGGTGCTTGATTCATCCTTTCTCTTAACATTTGTCAAAGAATTCTTGTGATACGCTTGATTTCTTAGTCAAATGAATATTCTTCAGCTAATAGATTTGACCTGGTCATACAACGGGACAACCAAAATTATAAAAGAAAATAAAAGGAAATTGATGAGCGTTGCAATCGATTGAAAAACGCAAGAGGGGGGGGGTGAATTGGATTTTTAAAATTCGGTGGACACTAATTGCAAAGAAAGGAAATTGCACGGTGATTTAGAGTGGTTCAACTTCCCCAATGAAGTCTACATCCACTAACTTAGTGACCACACTAAGGATTTCCCACAAATTCACTAATTTGCCTTTCCTTTAAGGATAAGGAGTAACCTTACACAATTCAATAGACTTATACCCCAAAGTCTATTGAATCAATCCCCAAATTTGAGTACAAATAAGCAAACTAGAAAATCGTCACAAGGTAGGTGTTTGCATAATTTTAAGCTCTCTCTCACACCCAAATAACACTAGTAAAAGATTACAAGAGAAGAACACACTAGTGTTTTTGCAAGAAATGTTGGAAAAGAAGTTCAACTTGAATCTTTGAATGCTTGAATGTTTGGATATGCTTTCTTGTTGTTCCAATGTTGTTTTTAGACCTCTTTTGTATGCTCTTAATTGATTCTAACCGTTTGTAGCCGTTGGGAGTACTTTGGAGCCGTTGGTTGGCATTAAAACTGAGCATTTAATGCTCACCTGCACAGAAGTTTCGAAACCTTTAAGAATTTTAAATGAAACTAGCCGTTGGTTGCCATGGATATGCTTTCTTGTTGTTCCAATGTTGTTATCAAGGTTTCGAAACCTTTGTCAAGGTTTCAATAAAAGGCCATTTTGTTCTGAAGGTTTCGAAACCTTTACCAAGGTTTCGAAACTTTGGCTCTGAAGAACAAGTTTGACCATTTTGTTGAGTTTTAAAAACATATTCGATATGGATGAAAAGTCAAACATTTTATAAAACATTTTGACAACTTTAAATTGAGTTTTTAAAAATTTATTTCGAGAAAATGATTTTGCAAATTTTTACAAATTAGTCCTTTCAAATTTATTTTAAGTTATATCAAAATAAGTCTAACAATCTCCCCCTTTTTGATATAACAAAACCTTTTGTAAAAATTTGTTTTTGAGAAAATTTTCAAGCTTTTGAAAATCCCATTTAAGCTCCCCTTAATAAATGTCTTTATACATTTTTGAGAAACATGAGTTTTAAAGACATTTATTTAAACAAATTGTTTGATTTTATTTCTCCCCCTTTTTGTTATAGCAAAAAGATTAAAATGCTATAAAAAGGAATAAAATCATTAGAGCAATAGGTCATAATATAATCCATAACATAACATTTATAGCATTAAAACACATAGCATAAATTCACCATATATCATAAACATAACATTCATCACAATACATCATTTATCATAAGTTCATCATGTAAACCAAAATGATCCAAATTCAAGTTCAACATAAAGTTTTCAACAAATTAGATAAAACACATAGTTCAAGACATATCAAAATAAGTCTCAAAGTATAATAATATGATCACAATAGTATGCATGAAACCTAAACATCCGGTGCATCATGAGGCAGAGAAGGTGGAAAAAGATGACCACGAATGTCACGCATGTCATGCTCTAAAGATGTAACACGTCCATCTAAGCTACGGAGCATGCCGATGATCTCCTCATGAGAGCTACAGAGGAAAGCATACATGTTTTCAAAACGGGTGATAATAGAAGCATACATGGACTCCAGGGTGATAGGAACCATGGGAGGTTGTGCATCCTCGTCAACCGGAGCCTCGGGAACATCCTCGTCGATTTACTCGAAAATCTCTCTATAAACTCATCCATGATCTCCATGATACCATTGGGCCTTGTGACAAGATTTGATGTCAATCAAACTCTTGTTCTTGACATGAGGATCTAGGGAGGTATCGATGTTGAGTTTCCTAAAGATGTGATTAAGAACACATCCAAAGGGAAGAGAGAAGGATGTAGGATTAGAGATAACTTTTACAAGGTTCAAAAATATGATATTTGCAATATCGGGACGAGATCTATCACGATATTGTCTAAGCCACCAATAGTCTATGACTCGCATACTAGCGGCTTTTCCGCCGGAAGAGCGAAAGAACCACGTAGTAAAGAGATGAAAGAGACGCTCCTCTAAGGGGAGATGGGTAGGACGATGGTCGGGAAATGGTTCAATATAATGAGCTTCATACTCGTTTGACTTCCTACTAAGAGGGACACCTAAGAATTGAGCTATAGACTCGGGTGTCAAAACGAAATTGGTACCCATCAAAAAAGATTGAATACCCGTAATAGGATTAGTTCCTCTATTAGACCGAATAAACTCGGCATTGGCATAGAAGGCACGAACTAACCTACGGTGAGTATACGGAGGAATGCTTAAGTACTTAGTCTAACCCCACTCATTAAACAACTCAAAGAGATCAAACTCATAATCGGGAGACATAAGGAAGTATAAGTCAATGTTTCGCTCTAATCTAATGTCCTTACGATGATAGACATTGAAATATCTATTTCTATGAGCACTATCACTAAAGCACACATCTTCAAAAGTAGGATTCGGATTAGGAACGGGATTGAGATTTGGTTCATTTGAACCGAAAGATTGACCCCTTTCAAAACGACCACGTTTAGCTCTAGTAGGCAAGGCTCGATGAGGCATGATTTCTAGCAAAGATAAGAGTTTAGGCTCAAGAAAAGTTGCTTGAGGAAATTTATCAAACACCTTGTGGGCACAAGACTTGAATTTTTTTTTAAAGAGTTTAAGATCAAATAGGTGATACCTCCTGCAATAAAAACAACATTTTTCATATAATTAATCAACCCAAGGCATTAATTCAAGCATCAAAACATATTTTTCTCACAAAATTCGGAATGTCCTAAAAAATATTGAATTTTCGGATGAACTCATAATTGGTTTAAAAACAACATGGGTTTTGATAAAATCATGTTTGAAGATGTAAATAATTAAGAATGAACATGATTTATTACATTTTAAGCAAAAAAAATGAGTTCTTAAGCCAAAAAGTCATAAAATTCGGAAATAAGGAACTATTAAAAAATTGTGAAGAAGAAATTACCTCAAGATTTTTGATGAATATGATGTTAGACCCAAAGGATTTGAGTAATTTTGCAACAAAATGCCAAAATGATGAAGAAATTTTGAGAGGTAAAGAGTTTTTGGAGTTTTCGAAACTTTGTTTTAAGGTTTGGGAGTGAAAAATTAAAAGGATTTTTGAGTTTAAAAGGTGCCCAGTCCGGTCATTTACGAAAGGTTTCGAAACCTTTGGAAAGGTTTCGAGACTTTTCACCTAAAGTTCCGAAACTTTCATTCCAGTAGCCAAACTTTTGAAACTGCCCTGAAGGTTTCGAAACTTTTTGAAGAAAGTTTCAAAACCTTGTTTAGAGGTTTTGAAACTTTTGGTCCTAAAATGCTAGGAAGCCTCAAAATAACCCAGAAATGCATTCTAGCATACTTATGATATATTATAAACATTAAAGAGCAAGAATCTAACAATTTTAGGTCATTTAAACATGTGTCATCAATCAAACAAGATAACATGACATATAAGCACACAAATCATGCAATAACAACAATTAATCATGCTTTTAAAAGTTATACACATAAAAAGCAACATGATTAAATAATTTGTATGAAAAAAAAATAGAAAGTTACCACTTGAATCAAAATGTAGATTGCACTTTGTCCTTTTCAAGTGTCTTTCCTTCTAGTGTGTCTAGAGCTTTCAAGTTTCTTCATTTTGCTCACCATGGCTCTAACACACATACAAAAAGGAACTTATACATATTTTGGTACCCAAGATCTTTTGGGTCCATAAGGATTACTTCCTAATATTCTAGTCCCTTTTGGTATCCATTTTGACAAAAGGTCATATTCCTTGTTAGCAATGAGTCCTTTAGGAACCCAAATACTTTTAACTACTTTTCTATTGTATGACCTTTGGGGACCTCTATAAAATTTATCATTGAAGTTCTTTTTAAAGTAGTTGGATTTAGAATTTCCACCTTTTTCAAAAGATTTTATTTCAACTTTATCAAAAGAAACTTTAAGTTCATCAAGTTTCTTTCTATGGTCATGATGAACTTTTGAAAGTAAATTTTGTAAATCTTGATTTTTCTTTTCAAAATCAATTATCTTATTTTCTCACTCTTTAATTTTACTTTCAAACTCTTTATTAGTTTTGGAAAGAGAATTATTTTTATTTTTCAATTTTAAAACAATTTTTCTATTTTTCAAAATTGAATCTTCATATTCCAAAGCTAATTCATCATAAGCCTCTTGCAATTCATCAAAAGTATAATCAAATGAAATAGATGAATTAGAGGTTACCTTAGAGTCATCTTCATATGCCATGAGACACAAATTTGCTACTTCATCTTCATCATCCGATGTTTCTTCATCGCTTCAAGTAGCTACATGAGCTTTGTGCTTTTTTTTCTCAAAGCTCTTTTTCTTCAATTGGGGACATTTAAACTTTATATGTCCCGGCTTTTTGTACTCATAGCAAATTATGACATCCTTATCCCTTGGATCACTCTTGAAACCCTCTTCTCTTTGAAATCTTCTACCTTTGTTGGATCTCATGAACCTTCTAAATCTTTTGGCAAACATAGCCATCTCATTCTCTTCATCATCATCACTAGAATCACTCTCTTCTTTTTTTGATTTAAGTGCAACTCCAAATTTCTTGGTTTCAACTTCTTTCTTATTTTCTTCCTTTCCCGTGGACATCATCTCATGAGTAAGCAATGAACCAATAAGCTCATCTAATTTGAGAGTCTTAAGGTTCTTTGCTTTTATTATTGTCGTCTTCTTTGATTCCCAAGTATTCGGAAGAGAGTAGATCATCTTTCTCACAAGTTTATCTTCAGTATGACTTCTCCATAGCCCTTCAATCCATTCACAATCACGGAAAATCGATCGGATATGGATTTGATGTCTTCTTCGGGATCCATTTTGAAGTTCTCGTAGTGGAGGTTGAGAAGCCCGATTTTGATCTCCTTCACTTCATTTGTTCCTTCATGTGTGACTTCAAGTTTATCTCAAATTTCATTTGCATTGGAGCATGATGATACTCTTCCATATTCATCTGGACCAAGAGCACAAAAAAGAAGATGCATTGCTTTGGCATTGGTAGAGAATTTCTTATTTTCTTCATTGTTCCACGTCTCCATGTCACTAGTTGGTGCGGTATAGCCACTTATGATTATCTTCCAAGCTTCTAGATCATAAGCTTGAACAAATAACCTCATTCGATTCTACCAATAGGCATAGTTAGTTCTGTTGAAGAAAGGAGGCTTGTTTGTGGGTTGAGAGTCTCCCCAAGCTTTAATAGTGGAGGAGGAAGCCATGGATGACCTTGTAGATGATTGCACACTTCTTGGATCTTCTCAAGAGGTTGTTAGAACTTCCAATGAGCCAAGCTCTGATACCAATTGATGAGCGTTGCAATCGATCGAAAAACGTCAAGAGGGTGTGAATTGGATTTTTAAAATTCGGTGGACACTAATTGCAAAGAAAGGAAATTGTAAGGTGATTTAGAGTGGTTCAACTTCCCCAATGAAGTCTACATCCACTAACTTAGTGACCACAGTAAGGATTTCCCACAAATTCACTAATTTTTCTTTCCTTTAGGATAAGGAGTAACTTTACACAATTCAATAGACTTATACCCCAAAGTCTATTGAATCAATCCCCAAATTTGAGTACAAATAAGCAAACTAGAAAATCCTCACAAGGTAGGTGTTTGCACAATTTTAAGCTCTCTCTCACACCCAAATAACACTAGTAAAAAATTACAAGAGAAGAACACACTAGTGTTTTTGCAAGAAAGGTTGGAAATGAAACTCAACTTGAATCTTTGAATGCTTGAATGTTTGGATATGCTTTCTTGTTGTTCCAATGTTGTTTTCAGACCTCTTTTGTATGCTCTTAATTGATTCTAACCGTTTGTAGCCGTTGGGAGTACTTTGGAGCCGTTGGTTGCCATTAAAACTAAGCATTTAATTCTCACATGCACAGAAGTTTCAAAACCTTTTCTAGAGGTTTCGAAACCTTTAAGAATTTTAAATGAAACTAGCCGTTACAGGTTAAAAGTTTCGAAACCTTTATCAAGGTTTCAATAAAAGACCATTTTTTCTGAAGGTTTGGCTCTGAAGAACAAGTTTGACCATTTTGTTGACTTTTAAAAACATATTCGATATGGATGAAAAGTCAAACATTTTATAAAACATTTTGAAAACTTTAAATTGAGTTTTTGAAAATTTATTTCGAGAAAATGATTTTGCAAATTTTTACAAATTAGTCCTTTCAAATTTATTTTAAGTTATATCAAAATAAGTCTAACAGAAATAAAAATAAAAATAAAAATAAAAGTAATAGAAATAAGGTGCAAGATTAATATGCTAGAAGGTTGGAACGTCGTTCCCCGACAATGGCGTTAAAACTTGGTGCGAGTAGGAAGTCCTTTACCTCTACGGTGCAAGCGTACACCTTTGTCAAGTTGTAATATTTAAGATATCAATCCCACAAGGATGGATACCTACATAACTTATATTTCCTACACTAAGAAAAATAAAGACACAAGTATTTTGATTGTAAGTAGAATTAACTAAAATAATTGATTACATCTCAATATGTGATGAAAAGTCTAAGTTGATTGCTTCAGAGTGTGGAATTCAGTTGCACAATATTCTCCTCTTATCAATGCATAAGGTTGAAATTCCGCCTCGGCGGGTCGCTGAAAGGTTGCCTCCCTTGGCTACCTCGGCGGGTTATGCCTTGTCCACAATTTAACAATTCATAGTTCGACAGAGCATCCTTTAATGCCTCCTCCTTATCCCTAATTCGGAGTACTATTAAAGGCCACATCTTGATGATACCTCCCAGCGTGAATCAAGAGTGAATGACAACCGATGATATGATTCCTTTTAGTCGCTAAAATCTTTGTTGGCTTATCTCTAAGTTTGATTAGCTAATGTCCAAGAGTAAAGACCGTATTCACTTGTTTTGTGAGCCTAACTATCCTTAGTCTAGAAAAATAGGTTTTTACTCGCAAATTTATCTTTCGAGCTCGTATGTAAGAAAGAGTAAATACCTAGAGTGAATAAACTATGAATTCTGAATTTGCATTAATAAAACTTGAATAAAGTACAACCTTCTCCCACAACTACCCTACAAGTAACCTAAACCTTAGGAAGAATTTAGAATATAATGGTGGTGGTGGAGGCTACGATTCTAATTGGTGGAGATGAGTTTTCTCTCATAAGGTCTAAGGTTCAATTTATATAGGTCAAGCATAGGTCAAAACTTCCTATAAGTGATAGGAGTTTTAATAAGAATAACATACAAATTTTATATTAAATACAAGATCTTTATTTAATTTCCTAATTTTGCTCCTCTTGGACTCTTGAAATCTTGTAGCTTTGATCATGGCTCGGATTGTATTTATTTAATCTGTTTCTTTTCTAAATTGATTTACTGGATTCAGCTCTTTATTCTCTATCTATCGCACACCATATGTCTACGTTACTCTGCTGCCGTGACAACCAATCTTCTGCCCTGGCGGGCATTTCTTTGCATTTGATCCTATCTGCATTCTTCATTCATTGGGAGGTCTATTTTCTGTCTAAGAGAGAAAATCGTAACCATACCCATTTTCTACCAAATAATCTATAAAAAGAATATTTAAGCATTTGGATGCTGAAATGTAAAAAATATTCAGAATTATCCAATATTGCCATTAAAGTCTATTAATTACAAGTAATAATTGAGTGAAAAGTGGTATAAAGTATAAATTTTTTGCGCACTTATCATATATTATAAATAATATTTTTAATTTAATGTCTAAATTTTAGGGTTTGTGGTTTAGTATTTAAAATTTATAGTTTATGGTGTAAGTTTTATAATTTAAGATTTAGCGTTTGAAATTTATGGTTTATGGTTTAAAGTTTAGATTTTTTTGGTATAAATATAATAAAATTATAAAAATATTTATAAATATTTTCATGATATAAAAATAATATTTAAAAAATATTATATATAAATTATAAAATATTATAAAATTATATTATAACATTAATAAAATTAACTTCAAATGAAATTCTATATAAATATTGTTGGAATTGAAATAATAATAAGAACGCTTTTAATTCTTGAGGATTTTGGTATAAGTTTTTTATGTGCAATATTTTTTTTGTCTTCTAATTTTTCTCTTTTAAAATACTATTGTTTTGAATTTTTTTATATCAAAATAATTGTTCGAAAACTATATATTTTGATTTAACATTCTATTATATAATTAACAAAAAAATGCTTATATTAAATTAAAATTTTAAACTTAATATTATAATAATATCAATTTTAGTTCAATACTATTTTCCATACACATTAAAATTTAATAGCATTTCATATAATTTACCTCTTTTAAACACTCAAACAAAAAATTTAATAAATTCATGATATTCATAAGTGAGATCTAATTAAGCTGAAATTTTTTATTCATGTACTACCGGCTGAAAATGAAATCTCAACTGCATTGAAAAAAAGGGTGCCTTAATTTGTAGAAATTATATTATGGATCTTTTATCTGTCATTCTTAGTTCTGTAAATGAACTGAACGAACACGAACGAGGGTGTGTTCATGTTCGTTCGTTTAATTTTAACCGAACAAACGAACGAACACGAACATAAACGAACATAAATTTTCTTGTTCGTGTTCGTTCGTTAAGGATTGTAGCTTGTTCATGTTCGTTTATGTTCGTTCGTTTAAATGATAAACGAACGTAAACGAACGAACATAAATGAACGTAAACGAACATAAATAAACGAACATAAACGAACGAACATAAATAACATATATAATATGCTAAATATTTAATATTTTAGATTAATTCTATTAATTCAACTAATCAATTGATTTTAAACCGAATTAGTTGATAATTAAAATTAAAAAACTCTTAATTATTAGAAGAAACCTAAAATTTAACTGATTAACTAGTTTTGTTTTGGTTCGATTTATTAACTCGGTTTAACAGAACAATAAACACCCCTAGCTTATAACAAGAAAGTTTTTAACGAGTTATAAAATAAGACTCTTCTCAACTCGAGTAACTCAAAATTTTTTTGACTCGACTTACTTGATCTAATACTCACCCTTAGATATATGTGAATAAATTTAAACGAACATAAACGAACATACATTAACAAACATAAACGAACATAAATGAACGAACAAAATGAACAGATTACCGAACGTTCACGAACATAAATGAACAAACGAGCCCTTTGTTCATGTTCGTTCAACTAAACGAACGAAAAATCTTGTTCATGTTCGTTCGTTTAATAAATAAACGAACATAAACGAACTTCCCGCCGAACGGTTCACGAAAGGTTCACCGAACGTTCGGTTCATTTACAGCCCTAGTCATTCTAACCAATTAAATTTATTTGTTTTATATTTTCTTAAGATGAATCATCACATATTTCTTAAATGTAATTAGTGAGTCAATGGTTATCAGGTAATTACTTAAAGATTAACGAACCTAATTACATGGACCACGAACAGGGACAAAGCCAGGATTTGTGATTGAGGGGGGCAAAACATAAATATTTAAAAGTGGGGGGAAATTCATAAAAAATAATTTTTAAAAGAATTTAAATAAGGGGAAAAAAGTGAAAAAAAATTCTTCAGGAGTTAGAAGCGATTGTTTCTCCCCACCCCTCTTTAGCTCCGGCCCTAAACACGAATGACGTGGTTGAAAGGATTCCTATATAATCTCTCCTTAATTTGATTGTCTAATTACGAAGATATAGTTGATTGTCTAATTTCCCTTATTCATCGGGATTAAAATTTACGTAATTCTGGTCATATTAAATAAAGATTAAGATTGGACATAGAAAAAATAGGGTAAACCACATATTTAGTACCCCTTTATGTTTACGTTCTAATTTTGGTACTTCAACTAGTTTTTTTCTTAAAATGATATCTAATATTATGGTTTTATTTTATTTTAGTATCAAAAATATGTATATTTTATCAGTTTAGTCTTAACTCTATCAATTTAATCATCATCTAAAATTTTTGCATTAAAACCATATTTACCCTTCTTTTCCTCTCTTCATCCATTAAATAGGATGAATTTTGAATTAAACTGATACGATATATTAATGTTTTGAAGTAAAATTACAAGTATATCAAACTACATCATTATCTTCGTTAATTTTAAACGATCAAGTATAAAAAAAAATAAATAAAAATAGAACATTATGTACCATTTTGTTAAAAAAAGTTGAGATACCGAAATAAGAACACAAACATAGGTGGTATATTAAATAGGTAGTTTACTCTAAATCTATTACTAAGTCAAATTTAAAAGATAAAACATAAAATTGTAAGTTTTTAGGCTTAAATATATATTTAGTACTTGAAGTACTATTTTTCTTTCAAGTTGACAGCTAAAGAAATTTTACTTCCAAGTTGGTACTTGGATTAGACACTTTTTTTCAAGTTGGTACCTAAAGATTTTTTGCTCTCAAGTTAGTACTCAAACTATTCATTGTTATAAACAATTTTCGTCTTTAAAACTTATACAATCTATCAATTTGATCTTAAATCAAAACAATTCAATAAATTTTATCCCTAATATTTGAAAATTATACCAATTTAGTAAAAAAAAATATATATAATACCATCAAACCAAACTAGTCTCTAGGATCAAAGAAACAATTGAGCAACTGCATTTTAAGATCAAACAATAAGTTATTATTAAATATTTATTATACAAGGAAAATAATATAACATTTCGATAAGAATAACCAACAATTTAGAGAATAAAAAATAATAATTTGATAGATTTTTTTAATATAAAGGGTTAAATTTATTGATTTGTTTTAAAATAAGACTAAATTGATAGAATTTATAAGTTTTAGTACCAATTTGAGAAGATGTGTCTAGCTCATGTACCAATTTGAGAGTAATTTTTTTAAATAGGGACTTGACGGAATGTGTCTAATTTAAGTATTAATTTAAGGGATGAGTTTACAACGGGCGTCGAACACCGCTGAACATTGTTAATGTTGAACACTGTTGAATATTTTTAAATTAATTTATAAAGAATAAAAATCTAAAGGACTAATCATATAATTATTAATAATATGTTGAATTTATCACACTTTTATTAATTACATATTGAGTCTTTGAGATTTTAAATTTTTATTAATTAATTTAATGGTGTTCAACAATGTTCAACATTAGTGGTGTTCAGCGATATTCGACGCCCGTTATAGAATTTTCCTAATTTAAGAGAAAATATTTTAAATACTAACTAAAGAGAAGATACGAGTTAAATTACAAAATTTACATTTGAGATTTATTTTTAGATACATTCATAACAAACACAATTTAAAATTAATTACTCCGGTTAATCTATTGTTTTTCTCTTATTAATTTTTCAGGTATATATATAAAAATAATTATTTTCCAAATATTTTATACTAAAGTTCTGAAAAACCATAATTGTAATTATTTATTTTTCAAACTTTAATTATAGATTTTTAGTATGGTTTTAATAGTATATATATGGACTTCATATAATGAACTATTAAATTTCTTTACTACGTAGAGTATTTAGTATTAAAAATTAATTAACCTTTAAAAAAAATTCTAAAACTATTGTTTGAATTAAAGAAAGCTTTTAATATTTATCCTATTAAAAAAATATGCTCTATTTGAAAAATATATTTGATTTAAAATATTTGTAGGCCAATGAATAGTCTAATTTGTTCGGATATTCACTTTACTCATATTGTACATCATTGTATATTTTTTTTAAAGAAACATTATTGGATATTCACTTTACTCATATTGTACATCATTGAAAAATATATTTGATTTAAAATATTTATTATTTTTTAATATAATAATTTTATTATTATTTTTACTTAATGTGATGATAGACTCTACGATCGATAGTTACATAAGATAAGTATGTGTCATCCTTTAATCATTTTTTTGAAAAATATATCTTTTAATTATTCTATTATTTTTGTAGATGATGATATACTTTACATAACTATTTTTTAAAAAGAATATTAGTTTTCATGAGTGTATCTAAATGATCATGAAAATTGTCTGATTCTACAAGATGTTAAAACAATTATGCTTAATGATCTCCTTGAAGTGATATCCTTCACTCTCTGTGACTTATATTGTTTGACTACTGAAATAAAAATAATCATTAAAAACTTTACTTCAGGTGGGGTAGATTGTCACGGTCCGTGTATCGTAGCAACGCGAGACCGGGCGAGATGCTTTCTGGTTGTGCTTAACTCTTGGGAGCAGGATAGCATTAAGGGTGTAGTACGTGCCGAGCAGCCGTCCTATCTTCGGATGGGCGTGCTGATCGCGCACCACACTGGTCGGGAGCTGTCCCCGCTTCCCTGATGAGCCCATGGGAGGGCGAAACCAGTAAGCATCGAGATGGTTAAGGCTGAACCTCGGGTATGTGAGAGACCGTGTATTCACATTGGACAAGCGACGAGGACGTCACTAGAACCAGTGGGGGAGAATGTCACGGACCGCTATTTTGAGCCAACATTTTCCGCTCACCAAGGGGTAAAACCCGCCCATACTCTTAGCCAACCCGCATACTTGGAGAATGCATCACTCCGCACCCAAGGGGTCAAGCCCACGAAGGCCAAATCCCTCGGCACCATCGAGGCCGAGGTTGTCCAAGCCAAGCCCCTCGGCACCATCGAGGCCGAGGTTGTCCGAGCCAAGCCCCTCGGCACCACTTGGGCCGAGGTTGTCCGAGCCAAGCCCCTCGGCACCATTGGGACCGAGGTTGTCCGAGCCAAGCCCCTCGGCACCATTGGGACCGAGGTTGTCCGAGCCAAGCCCCTCGGCACCACTTGGGCCGAGGTTGTCCGAGAGAAGCCCCTCGGCACCACGGGGTCCGAGGGTACCCGCACCATGGGTGCCGGTCATACCCGCACCACAGGTGCCGGTCATGGTCGCACCACGGGTGCCTGTTATAGTCGCACCTCGGGTACCGGTCACGCCCGCACCACGGGTGCCGGTTACACCCGCACCTTAGGTGGCGGACACACACGCACCATGGGTGCCGATCCAGTCCGCACCATGGGTGCCGATCCAGTCCGCACCATGGGTGCCGAGTCCCCACGCAACTAAGGGTTGCATCCGAGAAGACCATCGGGGCCAGTCCTGCCGCGCATCAAGAGCAAGCCCGTCACACCTTAGGGCCCAAGTAAAGGCACCTAAGAAGCCTTAGAGTTTGACTCCATGGAGGAGTTCGTCCACATTAGGAATCAAGGAGTTTTAAGCCTTGAAGGACTAGGAATCCTAGTTAGATTAGAACTAGGAACATAGAGGAGGCTATATAAAGAGGCTTACCCCCACCTCATTGTTTACTTAGTCTTGAGTTTGGCTCTCAAGTCACTTACTTTGTTTTCTCGACGTCTTTCGACATTCAATAAAAGTGTCGGGCTATCGCCCGGGTTACAACCACAATCTCTTTCTTTATTTTCTCTTTCTTTACAACCACAATCTCTTTCTTTATGTGAATCAAAGATGTTCAACAATCTAATTTTGAGCTTTAAGTTATCATCTTAAAACTTGATTCGAAAACTAATGTTGAGTTCTCCATCAATTCGAATGGATTGCTCTACTTTAAAGATAGAATCTGTGTTCCGAATAATGAAGAGTTAAAAAGAAATATCTTACAAGAAGCGCACCAAAGTCCATTCTTGATTCATCCCGGTTCTGTAAAATGTATAAGGATTTGAAATCTTTGTATTGGTGGTCTGGCATGAAAGCAACCATCACAGACTTTGAATCCCGATGCTTAACTTGTCAGAGAGTTAAAGCTGAACACCGAGCTCTTACGAAATTACTTCAACCTATTGAATTGCCTAAATGGAAATGGGATCGTGTAACGATGGATTTTGTCAATGGCTTGCTTGTCAAAATTTTTTATGCTCACCGCCTTACTTGAATCAATTGCCTATACTTTTGCACTGTCCATCATCAGTATTGCCTTAGTTTATTCTTTAAGGCTATAGAAATCTTTCTCCTTACCATGGTTAGGTCCTGTTAAGAAGGTTTAACCTTAGGATACTTAAGGATGAAAACTTAGAAGCTTACTATAAGATAAATTTTAAAAACACTTTTGGGACTTGTTGGATTATAGGAATTCTTTTAATGAACTTAGGTGATAAAGGCTTAGATTTTTGGATAAGTGACTAGAGGTGCCTATCACCAGCTCTAGGAATTACTCTTCTTCATGCTAGAGGTGCCCGAAATTGGCTCTAGTATGCTAAAAAGAATATCAAAAGAAAGAAGGAATTGGTGATGAGAAAAACACAATCCTTGAGGTGCCCGAAATTTGCTCAAGAATTGGTGGTTTAGAAAAGAAGAGAACACTTAACCAAAATCTACCTGTCTTGAACTTAGAGTTTATCTAAGAAAGCCTTTAATCAAACTTGTCCACAAAAACCCACACAATCACTAAATCTTATAGTTTGTTTCCAGGTAAAACCTTGGGTAGCCAAAAGGTTAAGTCTAAAGAATAGGCATAGTTATGGTGGGGAGAATAGATGGAAACATAAGACCAAGAGAGTAGAGTTTGGAAAATTGATGGTTTGCATTGCTTGAGGACAAGCAATAGTTTGAGTTTAGGGGTGTGATAAGTGACTATCTCACTATCACTTTTTACACCTTTTATGGGCATTAATCACTAAATCTACACCCACTCGGACCAATGCATATACTTAATGTGATATATTTAGAAGTTATGCTTATAAAGATGATATTTACAGAAAATGCAAGTTTTACTGCATTTTTACATCTGTGCAGAATAAACTATTGCCGCGGCAGCAACATGGCCGAGGTAGGACCTGGTGCCGAGGCAGCAACAGAAAGACAGGAAGCGATACTATAGGTGATTGGAAGAGAAAAATACAAGGGGCGTTTCTGGACATGCAACACATGGATCGGAGCTGGTTAGCACGAGGAAAAGCCCAAGACAAGGCCACGTGGGAAAGCTTTTTTATTTGGAATAAACTTGGAAATATTTTATTTATGTACATGAGTTGTTCCCTACTCCAAGTTGTATTCTACTTATGAAAGGTTTGCCCTAGGCCAAGCCTATATAAGACCTAGCCGTCCAAGGGAATAAGAGAGTCGATTCTTAGAGAGTTCACCCTAAGACTCATTGTTTTCTTTCTCTCAAATTATGTTCTAAGTTTTCTTAGGGTTTAGGTGAAGGTTGTTAAGTATTTCTAAGAGGAGATTGTACTTTGTTCTTTGTTTTCAATGCAATAAATATATCAAGGTTTGCTTATCCTTTGCCATTCTTTGTTCTTGCATTCAAGCTCGGGATAGAAGTTTGTGAGTAATCTATTTATCTAGACTCGGGAAAGTTAGATTCACGAAAGGGATAAGTACGGTATTTGAATCGCGAAATACTAACTCGGCCTAGGGATAGGTTAGAGTTTCAGCGGCTAAAAGAAGTGTGAGATTGGTTGGTGGGTATAATCGTCGCTGCCAAGGCAGTAATCTGCAGTACTGCCGAGGCAATGATATACAATTGCATTGGACAGAGACAAGTCAATCAAGTCCACAATACAACACAACTGGATCCTGCCCTCTCTCTTAATCAGATCTCATCTTTATTCTTAGTTTTCTTTATTTAAATTTATTTATTTTCATCAAAACCAAATTTACCTGTTTCTTTTTTTTTTACAGAGTAAGAAGACAAAGGAGGCATTTTAAGTAGACCAATCCCTGTGGAGACGATACACGATTATACTAATCACTTTATTACTTGCGATGTGTCCACTTGCACCAATTGCGCACTTTTGACACGCAAAACCTGTAACGCCCCAAAATTGGGCCTAGAAGTTTAGTGAACCGGTTTTATCGGTTTAGCCTAGTTCGAGATTAAATACTTAAAATTTGATTTTTAATCAAAATAAATTATGGAAATATATCATAAAATCATTATTTAGTATATATTTGACTTATGTCAAATCAATTTTGAAAATTAACCATTGAATCCCTACGATTTTGAAATTAGTGACTATTTTGTAAAAATTGAAAACTTGAGGACAATTTTATAAATTAAGCCAAAACTTTGAATCTTTAAGGAGGTTTGATCCAATACTAATCCTATATGATCTAAGCCTTCCAAGGGTCTATTTTAATAACCCAGAACTCATAATTTTATTTAATAGCCCAAATAACTTAATATTAATCTTAAAAACCTATTTTTATGCCATAAACCTAAACCTATTTTTAAAATTCCGACTTTTCATCTTCTTGGCAGATATTCCATCATATTTTCAGAGGTAAACATCAATATTTTCAATAAAAATTAGTTCAGTTAATTCTTTATAATTTTCTTCTTCGATTTTACTTGAAAACTCTATGTTCCATCAAGCTTTAAACACTTCTCCAAGATTTCGGTTTCTTCCTTCCCAAGACATATTCTTCATCATATTTTTAAGGTAAATATCCATTCTTTTTAATTAAATTTCGTTGGTTTATTTTCCTATATTTTTGTTCTTCAAAATCTCTTCGTTTTTTCTTCGGTTTTACTTGTTTTTAAACCTTGGAAGGAGGTTGGATCAATTTGGAGGTGATAATCATTCAAACCTTTGAAACCTAAATTTCTTTAATAAAATTACTAAGTTCTTGGCTGATTAAAACAAACTTTAAAGTCTTGAATCAATAAAATCGGTTTTCTTAATTAAAACTCCATTATTTTCTTGATTTTCGTTCAAGGATTTTCCATGGATGTTTTTGATGCCTAAATACAAGAATCTTGAATTATTTATATGTAATTAAGATGGCTTTTAAGTATCTAATCCCGTACTTAAGGTTTAGGGGGTGTTTGGAGAGGTTTTCGGTGAGTTCAGTTAGGCTTTATGGTGTTTTTAGGGGCTGCCATGTATTGGTCCGACTTGAGGGATGTTTGGTTGTGTTTTAATGCATCAAACCCATTGGTTTTGATGCTTTAATTGGGTCAAGAAGTAGAGGAACAAATTTGAGGATGGTCGGAAAGCTGAATCGCGTTTTTGGATGATTTGTCAAGCAAGTTTCGGTAAATCGGTGAGTGGATTATGAGGGCTGCCGATTTAGCATGTTTTTAAATGTTTTTTCAAAGGTTTGGGGGTGTAGGGAAGGTATGAAAAACCTCCCTATACTTGAAAGTAAGTTTAAAGTTTTGCTTTCTTAAAGGTTCCCATATTATGCCGTGTTTTTACAACATTATTTTTCATGTTCTTATTGTGTTGGCATATGTGATTATGCATGTGTTTTAATGCTCATGATACTATTTTTTTAAAAAAAATTATATGTATATGATGCTCCCACGGTTTTGTTTTGAAAACATGAGAAAAATAGTTTTTCCCGGTTTAGCATTTGATGCATGTATTGGTGGGATGCATGAGTTTATTTCATTGTTTTTAACTTGAAACTTGAGCATTGGTTTTTGATAATATATTGGCTAGTTTTGTGATATATCTATTGGGATAAGTTGATCGATCAATAGGATCAATAACATTTGATGCATGTATTGGTGGGATACTTGTAAATATTTTATTAAACTAAAATTTGATATATAAGCATTTAATGAACTTAATTAAATGTTGGTAACTTTAATTTCATAATTGGCCCATAAATTTTTAGAAAATTACAATTAGGTCCTTATAACTTGTTGGGTAAAATTAGGACTCGTTTCTTATCGATTTTCGCTGCAGTTGAACTCAGTCCTTGCATAAACATGTAAAATCTAATTAAAGCATCTAGATAAGATAAAAAGAAATAAAAATTTAGGGTTGTTTATCATGGCGAGTCTTCGGATTAGCCTTGGTATTCCTAGTGTAACTCGTTCAAGTCGTGTGGTATCTAGACCGGGTCGAGGGGGTTACAATACCCTCTAGGGTTTCCTAGAATTGAATCAACCTAAGCTTTGATACCACTAAATGTAATACCCCGATCCCGATCCGGATTCGAAGTGTCACATTCGGGTTACCTAAAACCCGACCCATCAAAAATCTTTTAAAACCACGTGTCCAAATACTTAAAATATCACGTTTTATAATCCACGTAGATCAAATAAAATAAAAAAAGTGTTTACAAAACCCAAGCTCCTTTCAAAATACATTATCCGACTCAAAATGAAATCCAAAATAATGATACATGCTCGATATGTGGTAAGGTCCTATGAATACATTAAGTCCAAACTATAGATCAAGTATTGTACTCTTTAAACGGTTCTGATACTGGGAAATCCTCCTCGATGTGCTCCACCAAAGCTACCTGTCACCTACGCAACGGAAAAACCAAAATTTCGCACGCTGAGCTAACAAGCTCAGTGGTACAAATCTACTCTAATAATTCATAAGTATCATAAAACGAGCAAGCAAGATGCTATTTCAAGTGTGCATAGAAAGGCTTCTAAACTAAGGTTCATCTCATATCCTACCTTAGCTAGAGTTCTCAATTAATAATCTCAAGATATCAACATATATATAAAGATCACATGACATACAAGGCTTATCTACTCGGTCTCACACAGCCTATCGAGTCACATCGAGATCACACAGCCCATCGAGATACATCGAGATCACAAAGCCCATCGAATTACATGTACCTTACCCCACTCACACAACTTTAGGGTATTAAGGTCGTTAACCACTGATAACATGAAATACACACATGCATGCAACATCCATAACTACTGGCTAAGCGTAGCCCTACTATACCCGTGTTCACATAGTCGTCGGGTTTCCCCGTGATTACTGGTGAGGGCTAGAAAGTCTGGTGTGTTCTGTGTAGTGCTATAAATGATGTATGTGAACACACATATATGTGCAAGTATATACAGTCATACAAGTAATAATAGGGTGAGTGAGTATCGTTCCCACGAGGATCTCTGGTAAAGTGCGCAGCCAAATTTGTCAAGGAAAAAATGTGTCACTAACTAAAAAGGAAAAACAAAGGTAAGATATAAACAACAGAAAATGGATATGTATGGTGAAGTGTTATGTAGAAATGCTATGGCAATTTCAGAATGCAAGCAACTAAAATATGCCACGGCAAAATGGTATGGATGATGAAGGCAAGGTGGATGTATGGTGGTGGTGTAAGAGTGTAAAGCAGTGTGATTGCAAGATAACAAGTAAAATAAAGAAAGTAGTTTGTAAATGCGGAGGCAAAAACAGGATGCAAGAACACGTTAAATAATATATTGTACTAATCCTTTATTGATGAACTCTCTCGGGAATGACTAGTGGTGACTTCTATGATTTTCTACCCCTTATCCCTACCTAACATATAGCTGCTACGGTGTATACCTACTCGACAGAGGTTTCTAAAGTATTCCCGCTCTTTCGAGTCATAGGAACCTGATAGACTAAAATACCATGGCATCTCGTGTCACTCGAGTAGCACTAGCCTATCGACAAAGTACACTCCTTTTAGTCGTTGAAGCCTTCACCTACGCCTCTTTCGAGTGCTCTAGGATCCAACTAGGCTCTATTTGCAGTCCAGAACCCATTGCTCACGTAGATCCCCCCTTAGCTCCTTTCGGATGATCTAAGGATCTATAGCTACGCCTCTTTCGAGTGCTCCAGCATGTACCTAAACACGGGACACTTTCGTGCCTCTTACAATGCCTAAATAATTATCAACAATGAGCAAAGCAAATATAAAAACACATAGAAGGCAATATATTAAATAGAAATAAAAGATAATCATCCACAAAAGCAACCACCTAAAAAAGCTTACATGGTGGAGCTAAATGTTAAGAAATATCATTCACATAATTCTTAAACATGCAACATTCATCCTCATGAAAATATAAAAGAAATAAAGCAAGAAAGGAGGACTAGAAGACACCCTCGGTGTGCACAGCCGTTGGCTCTTCAACCACCATGAGAAGCCTTGGTTTGCTAGCCCCTTTCGATTGCCTAGCACACCACTCCCTTCGAGCTCTATCAACGGAGGTCCCCTTGGCCGTAGTTTGGAGGAGAAAGGTGGGAGCTTTCCACCGCCACAAAACCACCCCAAAGGTCTCTCTTTTACTGTGTTTTTGTACCACAAAAAGGCCTCTCATTTTTCCTTAGGTCATCATGTCTTTAATAAGGGTGAAAACCCCTAAAAGATAGGCAAAAATCCATTTATGCCCCTTCACGTGATGGCATTTCTGTAGGGTTGGCAGTGGTGGCAGTGGTCTCCTACTAAGGTGGCTCGCAATCAGGCAATATTGGCTGTGGTCCCCTACCCAGGTGGTTGCGGCCAAGTTGTAGTGGTCCCGACCGGCTGTAATGGCACCAGCTGACACTCTTATCAAAATATCTCTTTGTCATCTAGCTCAGCATAAGAGTCCTCCAGCTTTGCCATGACATTTTTCCATCGCTATCCTTCTGCGAATGCCATAACAAATTGCCTCAACTTCCATTTTTGCTTTACCTGCACAACACAACTAAAAAGAACTACCTTTCCCATTAAATAGCACCTATTACCACATAAAAATGCCAAGGCATATCTAGAAGACTACATGCAATGTCAAGAACTAAATGCAACTAAATGATCCTATATGAGCCTAAAGACACTCAATAACTTAAGTAAAAAGGCCTAAAATATAGCCTTTTTGTGGAATTATCAAAGTCCCACTTTTATGATGAAGCATTCGTCCTTCCACATTTTGTCAAATTGTAGTATTTAAGATGTCGAACCCACAGGGATTGACTTTACTTACGTAATTTATTATTCTTGTATAATGGAAAAATAAAGACACGGATAATTGAGTTTGAATTATAACTAAGAAAACTTATTAAAGCGATAAAGATAAGTGATCAAGAAATCAAGGATGAAAAAGTGGGGGCAGGTTAGAGTGCTTCGTAGTGTGGAATCAGAATGTAATTGTCTCGTTCTTATAATGCAATAGGGTTGACTTGCCGACTCAACGGGTCACACTAAGGGTCGCCGCAGCTGCCTAGGCGGGGTTATGCCTTGTCGACAATTCAACAACTCATAGTTCGACAGAGCATCCTTGTATGTCTCCTCATTATCCCTAAGCGAAGAGAACTGTTGAAACCCACGTCTTGATAATATCTCTTGGCGTGAATCAAGGTCGGACAATAATCAAACACATGCGTCTTGTTAGTCGCTAAAATCCTGGGCGGTTAATCTCTCTACCAGATTAGTCAATGCCCATGAGCAAAGACTGTATTCTCTCGTTTCGTGAACCTACATCTCCCGATGCTAGGCAAATAGATTTTTCTTCACATACTATCTTTCGAGCTAATATGCAAGAAGAGTAAATACCAAGAGAGAATAAACTATGAATTCTGAAATTGCATTAATAAGAACTAAACAAATTATAAACTTTCTCCCATAACTACTCCAAAGGGGACGATGGAGGAATTTAGGGAAAACCTATACCACAAACTTCCTCTCTACATAGGCTATGGTATTTATAGGCTTAGCCTAGAGAAAACCTTTCCAAAGTAGGAATTCGACTAGGAGTAAAACACAAGTTAAGTACATAAATAAAAGATCTTTATTTTATTTCCTAGTTTATTCCTATAAGGATTCTTTTCCCACGTGGCTTTGAACTTGACTTTCCATGTTTTTCCCAACTCCGATTTCTATGTTACTGGTCTTAAAACGTTCATCTTGTTTTTCTCTTCAAATCGCCTATCATATCAACATTTGTTCTCTTGGTGCTGCCTTGGCATCGGTTGCCGTGGCGGGTTGCTGTCATAATGATCTCGTCTTGGAACTGCATCAGTATAGTTCTCTTGGCCTGATCTGCTCATTCTTCAGCGTAGCATGTCTCTGCAATGTTTGGTGGCAAATCTTGACTGCGGTTGCCATTTTGCTGTCATGGCAACCTCTGCCGAGGTAACCTTTTTCTCTATCTGTCGAGCACCAGTTGTCAACTTTAATTTGCTGCCGCGGCATCCAAAGTGCTGCCATGGCGGGTGCTTCATCTGCCTTTCAGCTTCTTTTCCAACATCCATCTTCTTGTTTGGCCATTCATACGATGTGGTTTCCTGCCTAGGAAAGAAAACCATCAAATGCATCTGTTTTATGCCAAATAATAGATAAACTCATGATTTAAGTATTTGGATGCTGAAATATGGAAAAATAAGCAGAATTACCCAATATTACCCTTAAATTTGTCCTTTATTGGCAATAATTGAGTGGGAAAATGATATAAAAAATAGGACTTTTATGCACTTATCAATTACATAGCCGTCGGGTTGGACCATATTCGGATCAACATAGCCACATATATGTTCATGACATACTTGGATCAACATAGCCACAAGTAGTTCGATCCTGAGGTCACACAGCCCATCAAGTTACTCGAGTTAACATAGCCCATCGAGTTGCTTGAAGCTTGCACAACTCATCAAATTATTCCTTATCCGGATCAACATAGTCACGGATAGGTTCGAACCGCATCCATATCACATAACCCGTAGACATGTCGTACGTACTCGCTCACACAGCCCAATGTACATGTCCCCTTAACTAAGTTCCCATGCACTAACTCTAGGATATCCGAATTCCCTTTTTACCAAGGCATAAGTAAAACATGCTTCCCGAGCACCTACTGATAAGTGCTTAATTCACTATCACTTTTTACACCTTTCATGGACAATAATCACTTAATCTACACCTACTTGGACTAAAACATGTACCTAATGTGAGATATTTAGATATTTTGCTTTTGCGACTTATAAAGATGATATTTATAGAAAATACAAGCTTTACGGTACCTTTGTGCATTTGCAGGAAAATCAAATGCCGAGGCAGAGATTGATGCCGAGGCAGGACCTGCGACCGCAGCAGTACCTGGTGAACAAGTACTGATATGGTAGGCGATCTGAAGAGAAAAATGAGGTGGACGTTTCTGGACAAGCAGCACAAGGATCGGAGTTGGGAAGCGCATGGAAGGTCAAAGTCAAAGGCCACGCGAGAAAAGAATCCTTATGGGAAAAAACTTAGAAATAAAATAAATATTTTATTTATGTACTTGACTTCTGTTTTACTCCAAGTTGTATTCCTACTTAGGAAAGGTTTGCCCTAGGCCAAGCGTATATAAACCATAACCGCCCAAGGAGAAGGAGACATATCATATACTAGAGAGCCGAATTAGAGAGTTCATCTTAGAATTTAGAGTTCTCTTTGTTTCTCGTTATGTTCTAATTTCTTTTAGGCTTAGGTGAAAGTTGTAGAGTATTTGTGAGAAGAGATTGAACTTTGTTTTCTTATTTCAATGCAATAAAATATCAAGATTTGTTTATTCTTTGCCATTCATTGTTCTTGCATTCAAGCTCGGGAGAGAAGTTTGTGAGAGACATATTTATCTAATATCGGGAGAGTTAGATTCACGAAAGGAATAAGTACAGTATTTTTCTATTCGAAAAATACTAACTCAGCTTAGTGATAGGTTAGAGTTTCAGTGGCTAAAAGAAGTGTGGGATTGGTTGGTGATTATAATTGATTCACGCTGGGAGGTATCATCAAGGATTAGTCATCAACAGCACTTCGACTTAGGGATAAGCGGAGTCATCAAAGGACACTTTGTAGAATCTTGGTAAAGTCTATCCAAGAGCAAGGGATTGCCGCGGTGGACGAACATCATCACTGTCGAGGTAGTAAAACTGCAGTGCTACCGAGGCAGTGTCGTGTGATTGCATTGGACAGAGACAAGTCAATTGAATCCACAATACAACACAACTGGATCCTGGCCACCTTCTTATTCTGATTATTTTCTTATTATTTAGTTTGTTTTATTATTCAATTTATTTAGTTTACTCCAACCCAAATTATCTGTGTTTTTATTTTATTTCTTTTATAGAGCAAGAAGACAAAAGAAGACATATTAAGTAGACCAATCCCTGTGGAGACGATATTCGATAATACTTATCACTTTATTACTTGCGACGTGTACACTTGCACTAATTGCACACTTTTTACACGCAACACCCACACACACAAATACACCATATAACGATCACAAGTCAAACCATTTACAAGATCCAAGTCTTGCTTCTAATATTCCAAGCCATCTCTCATAATTAAGATTAGATACCCAAACCACTAAGTCATTTACAAGATCCTTTATAGATTATTTTATTAACCATAGCTCCCTAAATTATATTGGTGTCCTATCCGCACAAAACAAGGACCCTAACCATCACGCGTTATTTTCCGATCTACCTGGGATCCTTAGGGAAACATAATAATAATTAAGTCATCTATCTTTTATTGAGCTATTCGTTATAATTTCTCGTGTTGGGACATTAAACTCGTTCCATGTGTTTCTTAGCTCATTTTACCCATTTGAGACCCCTTTAACGCCATTATTATGAATTATAGGACCCTCGAACTTAACCCTTAAAACTTGGGTAAATTTGTCTAGGCGTATCGATATGCCTATATGGGGTATCGATACACCCGTATCGATACATCTACTCGGGGTATAGATACACCACACGGTATTGATACATCCACAATGGGTATCGATACCAAACCTCATTGTAACCTGGCGTATCAAAACACGGGGTAATCGTTTTGATACGCCTACTAAATTCGCCTAAGTTTTGCCTACAGGTTATCGATACACCTTCCTCTTGTATCGATACGCTTGCACGAACTTGTAGGTATAAGGTTGTAAATCACCAAGATTTCTTACCCAACCTATATGGTTGATCTCCAAATTGTTTCTACAAGTTTAATAAAGCTTAGAAGGTGATTTTCTAACAATTTTACATCAAGATAACTCCTAAAACGAAATCTACCATTCTAGGGTTTCTAACTATCCTAAGCATCCATCTCAAGCATTTCATAACCAAAAATCAAGCAAAACACAAATTTATGAATCACATGAAGTATAAGAGTCAGAAATGTATTGACCTTAAGCAAAAACTTGGATTAAAGCTCCTTCCTAGCTTTTCCCACCTTCAAAATTTGTTCTTGAGTTTCAAGCCCCTCTTCCACCAAACCAGAGATAAACACTTTGATAAAAAGTTCTTGAGCTACTGATCAACCTTTCCTTGATGCCCAAAATGAAATTTTCACTCTTCACCAACAAGATTTTACCTTGTACTTGCTTGAGGAGGGAAAGAAAGAAGAAGATAAAACCCCTTCTTTTCAAATCCCTCTTTCTTTTACCTTTTTAGAAAAATTAAAAGAGATCAATTTTTTGTCTCTTCTAAGGGATAATTATCCATTACTTCTCCTTACCTTCACCCTTATCCAAACAACCTCAAACCAAGCCCAGCAAGCAAGCCTAAAACAAACCCAAAAGGCCCACAAGGCAAATCCGAGACCCACTATGATCCAACAAAACCCTACGAGCTCAACACGAGACCCGACTTGATGATTCATAGCTCGAGTCAACGCCCGATGTTGACATGGAAAAACCGGGTCGTTACAATGAGGGTGTAAAAGAAAAAAACCCTATTCTATAAGGAGGGATTTAAACTTCTGAAAAAAATTATAGATATTTTTATTTTTTATCATAAAAAATAAAAGGAAATTAGGATTTTTACCGGAGCTTGATCATTGATCACTGTCGTCCATAGTGATTGAGGTTAGTGTCGAAAATGAATGTTTTTTTTAATTTCTTCGTTTTCTCTACTTTTGCCTATAATTTAAAATTTTAAGTTTTTTTAAAGATTTTAAAATAAAAAATTATGTTTAGCTTATTTTAGATTTTAACTGAAAAATCCTAAAAATTTAGAAGAGATTTAATTTAGAAAAAAAAATATCTTTTAAGGTTCAGTTTAAGTGTGTTTTTATAAGCAATCATTGATGGAGGCTAGAAAGTCCTGCTTTTATAATGAAGCATTCGTTCTTCCACCTTTGTCAGATTGTAGTATTTAAGATGTCGAACCCACAGGGATTGGCTTTACTTACGCAATTTATTCTTCCTGCACAATGGAAAATTAAAGACACAAATAATTGAGTTGTATTATAACAAAGAAAACTAATTAAAGCAATAAAGATAAATGATCAATAAATCAAGGATGGAAAAGTGGGGTAGGTTAGAGTGCTTCGTAGTGTGGGTTCAATTGACTTGTTTCTGTCCAATGCAATTGTACATCACTACCTCGGTAGTACTGCAGATTACTGTCGTGGCAGCAATGATACTTGTCTGCCGCGGCAATCCCTTGCTCGTGGGTGGACTTTACCAAAGTTCGGCAAAGTGTCCTTGAATGACTCCGCTTATCCCTAAGTCGAAGTATTGTTGATGACTAGTCCTTGATGATACCTCCCGGCGTGAATCAATTATACTCACCAACCAATCTCACACTTCTTTTAGCCGATGAAACTCTTAACCTATCACTAGGCCGAGTTAGTATTTCGTGATTGAAACACTGTACTTATCCCTTTCATGAATCTAACTCTCCCGAGTCTAGATAAATGGATTACTCACAAACTTCTCTCCCGAGCTTGAATGCAAGAACAAAGAATGACAAAGGATAAGCAAACCTTGATATTTTATTGCACTGAAACTAGAAAGCAAAGTACAATTTTCTTCCACAACTACTCCACAAACTAACCTAAACCCCAAGGGGACGATGGAGGAGTTTAGGGTTTTTCTATGAACACTTGATTTCGAGATATCCTCCTCTCTACATAGGCTATGGTTTATATAGGCTTGGACTAGGTCAAACCCTTCCTAAGTAGGAATACTACATGGAGTAGAATTACAATAATTTCCATAAATAGAATATTTCCAAGTTTATTCCTATAAGGATTCTTTTCCCACGTGGCCTTTGAAATAGACTTTTCGTGTGTTCTTCAGCTCCGATTTCTATGTTGCTTATCTTAAAACGTTCACCTTATTTTTCACTTCAAATCGCCTATCATATCAGCATTTGAACTTCAGGTGCTGCCGCGGCCTCAGATGCTGCCGAGGCATTAAAGTGCTGCCGAGGCAGTAAACTACTGCCGGGGCATCAAAGTGCTGCTGAGGCAGTAAACTGCTGCCGGGGCATCAAAGTGCGTTTATTGCAAGTGGATCGAAAGTAATAAGTGTGCGTGTCAAAAGTATGCGTTTAGTGCAAGTGGACACATCGAAAGTAATAAGCGATAAGTATTATCGGATTATCGTCTCCTCAGGGACTGGTAGACTTAATATGTCTTCTTTGTCTTCTTGTTCTGTAGAAAAGTAAAAACACAAGTGAATTGAGTTGATTTATCTAAACTACAATAACTAAATAAAAGCAAAGAGTTGGAATAATAGAGAAAGATAGGTCAGGATCCAGTTGCGTTGTATTGTGGATTTGATTGACTTGCCTCTGCTCAATGCAATCGTATATCACTGCCTCGGCAGCATTGCAGTTTACTGCCTCAACAGCGACAATACTGTCTACCGCGGCAATCCCTTGCTCGTGGGTAGACTTTACCAAAGTTCGGCAAAGTGTACATGGATGACTCCGCTTATCCCTAAGTCAGAGTGCTGTTGATGACTAGTCCTTGATGATACCTCCCGGCGTGAACCAATTATACTCACCAACCAATCTCACACTTCTTTTAGCCGCTGAAACTCTTAACCTATCCCTAGGCCGAGTTAGTATTTCGCGATTGAAACACCGTACTTATCCCTTTCGTGAATCTAACTCTCCCGAGCGTAGATAAAAGGATGATTCACAATATCCTCTCCCGAGTTCAATTGTGAAAACAAGGAATAACAAAGGATAAGCAAACCTTGATAACTTTATTGCATTGAATCAAAGAAAAAGTACAATCTCCTCTCACAAATACTCGACAACCTTCACCTAATCCCTAAGAAGGTTTAGAACATAATGGAGGAGAAGAAAACAAGAATAGAAATCTTCTCTCTCCCTAGGTATTCCGTGTATTGTACATTGGGTGGCTAGGTCCTTATATAGGCTAGACCTAGGGCAAACCTTTCCTAAGTAGAATACAACTTGGAGTGGGGAACAAGTCAAGTACATAATAATAAATATTTCCAAGTTTTATTCGGCTAAGGGGACTTTCCCGCGTGGTCTTCCTTTGGGCTTTTCCTTGTGCTAGCCAGCTCCGATCCATGGGCTTCAAGTCCAGACACGTTCCTTGGATTTTTATCTTTCCATCGCCTATAGTCTTGCTTCCTGTCTTTCTGCTGCTGCCTTAGCATCAGGTCCTGCCTCGTCCTTGTCGTTGTCGCGACACTGGTTCTCCTGCACAGATATGAAAACGTAGTAAAACGTATCTTTTTCTGTAAATATTATTTATATGAGTATAACTTCTAAATATATCACATTAAGCACATGCATTGGTCCGAGTGGGTGTATATTTGGTGATTAATGCCCATAAAAGGAGTAAAAAGTGATAGTGTGTTGAGCACTTATCACACCCCCAAACTCGAACTATTGCTTTTCCTCAAGCAATGCAAACCATCAATTTGCCGAACTCTACTCTCTCTTGGTCTTACATGTCCATCTATTCTCCCCACCATAACTAGGCCTATTCTTAAGCCTTAACCATTCGGTTACCCAAGGGTTTATCTAGAAACAAACTATAAGAATTGTGAGTGTGTGCGTTTTTGTGGACAAGTTGATTAAAGGCTTTCTTAGATAGACTCTAAGTTCAAGACAAATGGACATTGGTTAAGTGTTCTCTTCTTTTCAAACACCAAATCTTGAGCCAATTTCGGGCACCTCTAGTATGAGGAAGAGACTTTCTAGAGCCGGTGGTAGGCACCTCTAGTTACTTTCCAAAAATCTAAGTCTTTATCACCTAAGTTCATTAAAAGAATTCCTATAATCCAACAAGTCCCAAAAGTGTTTAAAGTTCTTCCTATAGTAAGCTTCTAAGTTTTCTTCCTTAAGCATCCTAAGGTTAAGCCCTCTTAACAGAACCTAAACATGGTAAGGAGAAAGATTTCTATAGCCTTAAAGAATAAACTAAGGCAATACTGATGATAAACAGTGCAAAAGTGTAAGCAGTTAATTCAAGTAAGGCGGGGAGCATAAAAATTAAAAAGAAACACTGGAATACTCCCTTTTTGACAAGGCCGCGGCAGTAGATTACTGCCTTGGCAGTGAATCTGCACCCCCAAACTCAAACCAAGCATTGTCCTCAATGCTTTATATTTGAAGAAGTAAGCGGCAAAACAAAATATGAATATAATAAACAGCAAATAGAAACAGTAAAAGCAATTAATATTGAATTAAGGACAAGGAAATTTAAAGCGACTCCGAAGAGCTGCTTGTAACAATTTTCCTCCTCGGCCTTGATGCCAAATGCTTTGTCCTTGGTGAAGGCGATGGTTGTGCCTTTGCTTGCCGGGGTGGTTGGACTCGTGTGGGCGGTGTCCGTTGCATTGGGGCCTCTACCTTGTCTTTGTCCTAAAAGTAAAAGAAAATCAACAAGTAAATATCAAAAATAAAAGTTAAAAGAAATTATTCCTATAAATTACGGAAAAGAAAGGATAGAAGATTGCGGCATCAATTTATTATGGTGGGGCGTGCGAAGGCATCTTCTAAGGTGATAGTTTCCATCGTTTTTATATCGTGTGGCCCAGAATAGTGCTTCAAGCGTTGGCCATTCACTTTGAATTCATGACCATCTTTTGGTGATTTGATCGTTACGGCTCCATGTGGGAAAACTCAAACGACTTCGAACGGACCTGACCATCTAGATTTGAGTTTTCCTGGGAATAGTCTAAGCCTGGAGTTAAAAAGAAGAACGTGCTGCCCCGGCAGGAACTGTCTCGGCAGTAACTTTCGGTCATGCCATTTCTTGGTTTTCTCTTTGTAGATCTTGGCATTCTCATAGGCTGCTGTCTGGAATTCTTCTATCTCATTAAGATCTAACAGTCTTTTCTGTCCGGCTTTTTCCCAATCCATATTTAAGTTCTTTACTGCCCAATATGCTTTATGCTTGATTTCTACAGGCAAATGACAAGCTTTCCCGAACACAAGCTTATACGGAGACGTTCCTAATGGGGTTTTGAATGTTGTCATGTAGTCCCATAAATCATCATCGAGACGATAAGACCAATCCTTTCTAGATGGATTTACCACCTTTTCAAGGATCTGTTTTAATTCCTTGTTAGATATTTCAGCTTGCCCATTTGTCTGTGGATGATATGCCGTAGCGAGCTTGTGGGTGATGCCGAGTTTCTTTAATGCCGCGGCAATAAGTCTGTTATCAAAGTGTTTTCCTTCATCATTTATTATTGCTCTACGGATTCCAAACCTTGTAAAAATATTTTTCTTGAGAAATCTTTGAACTGTCTTGGAATCATTGTGAGGTGTGGCGATTGCTTCGACCCACTTTGATACATAATCCACTGCCACTAAAATATAAAGGTTTCCTTGAGATGATGGAAAGGGCCCCATGAAATCTATGCCCCAAACATCGAACAGCTCCACTTCCAGTATGGGTTGTAAGGGCATCTCATGTCGTCTTGAAATGTTGCCCGTGCGTTGGCAACGGTCACAGTTCTTGTAATAGTCGTGGGCATCTTTGTAGAGTGTGGGCCAATAGAGGCCGGATTGCAGTACCTTTTTGGCTGTTCTATTTCCTCCAAAATGCCCACCGCAAGGTGAGTCATGATAGTGCTGGAGTACTGCTTTTTGTTCTTCTTCTGGCACACATTTTCTTATAACCTGATATGCACAATGCTTAAACAGAAAAGGGTCGTCCCAGAAATAATGCTTTGCATTATGTTGAAACCTCTTCTTTTCGTTATGGTTAAGGTTATAAGGGATAATACCACTAACTAGATAATTAACAAGATCAGCATATCAGGGGGTGGATGTTACTGCGGCAATGTCTTCTGTCAATGTTGTGGAGATGTATTCAGACAATGTCGCGGCAGCGCGGTTGTATACTGTTGCGGCCTCTGTCTCGGCAGTATCCCTTGCAGTTGTAATAATTTACAGTATTTGTTCATCTAGAAATTCATCTTGTATTTCTTCAAGTAAGTGGGTATTGTCCTTGTTCTCCAGTCTAGAAAGATGATCGACCACTTGGTTTTCCGTACCCTTACGGTCTTTGATTTCAACATCAAATTCTTGTAAAAGAAGGATCCATCTAATCAGTCTAGGCTTGGCATCCTTCTTTGAGAAGAGGTATTTAATCGCCGAATGATCAGTGTGGACAGTGACCCTTGTTCCGATGAGATATGATCGAAATTTGTCAAAGGCAAATACTACTGCTAGTAATTCTTTTATGTTACGGTGTAGTTGATTTGTGCATCATTGAGCGTTTTACTAGCATACTAGATCACATGGAACATATTATTCTTCCTCTGCCCGAGTGCTGCCCCGACAGCATGATCACTCGCATCACACATCAATTCAAATGGCAACGACCAATCCGGTGGGATTACTATTGGTGCAATGATTAGCTTCTCCTTGAGAGTCTCGAATGCGTCAGTGCATTCCTCATTAAATTCGATTTTCCTATCTTGTTCGAGCAAGTTGCAAAGAGGTTTAGAACTTTTGGAGAAATTAAAAATAAACCGTCTATAGAAACCTGCATGGCCCAAGAAGCTTCGAACCCCTTTCACAGAAATTGGTGGAGGTAAATTCTTTATCACATCTATCTTGGCTTTATCCACTTCTATTCCTTGTGATGATATTTTGTGGCCTAATACAATACCTTCATTTACCATAAAATGGCATTTTTTCCAGTTTAGGACTAGGTTGGATTCCTCACATCTTTGCAGCACTTTTCCAAGATTGCCGAGGCAGTGATCAAAGCTGTCTCCAAAGAATGAGAAATCATCCATGAATATCTCCAAGAAGTCCTCTATCATGTCAGAAAAAATTGCCATCATGCATCTCTGGAATGTTGTCGAGGCATTGCAAAGGCCGAACGACATCCTTCTAAATGCATAAGTGTCGTATGGGCAAGTGAAAGTGGTTTTTGTTTGGTCTTCTGGATCAATGGCAATTTGATTGTATCTTGAATAACCATCAAGAAAACAGTAATAAGGTTTACCAGCAAGTCTATCAAGCATTTCAACAATGAAGGGTAAAGGGAAGTGATCCTTTTTTGTTGCCTTATTCAACTTGCGATAATCCATACAAACCCTCCAACCGGTCACAGTCCTAGTTGGTATTAGTTCGTTGTTCTCGTTGGTTATGACAGTCATACCACCTTTCTTAGGTACACATTGCACCGGGCTTACCCATGCACTGTCAGAGATAGGATAAATAATTCCTGCATCAATCCACTTGATTATTTCCTTAAGTACTACCTCCTTCATAGCGTGGTTAAGTCTCCTTTGAGCTTCAATAGTGGGCTTATGGTCTTCTTCTAGGAGGATTTTATGCATACATACTACTGGACTTATTCCTTTCAAATCATCAATTGACCATCCAATTGTCTTTTTGTGCTGCCGCAACATTGCTATTAAGGTTTGTTCCTGTTCTGGCAACAACTTAGACGAAATAATTACCGGCATCGTGTGGTTATCTCCCAAATAAGCATATTTTAGTTTTTCTGATAAGGGTTTTAATTCTGTGACAAACGGTTCTTTATTTACAGATTGTTCATTTTTCCCTTTTATACTCTAATGGTTCAAAGTACTTACCTGGAAGATGTGTTGTCCAATTAGATTCCTCCTTCTCGGTTGTCTCAGCACTGTTCAAAGAACTACTGTAACAGTCATTCATATTACTGCCGAGGCATCCCTGGGGTATGTCATGGAGATCACTACCGAGGCAGTTGTTGCTAAGACAAGGTATTGTGTAATCTTCATCTGTGTCATCCAGCATTTGACATTCTTCTTCTAGTTCTTCATGTCTCTTCATCAATTGACACACATTTAATTTGATTTCTTGATCATTGATTCTCATTGTTAGTTCTCCTTTATCTACGTCAATGAGGGTGCGTCCAGTTGCAAGGAAAGGTCTCCAAGGATGATCGGTGCATTGTCATCTGCTTCACAATCAAGGACAAGGAAATCAGCAAGAAAAATAAACTTATCTACTCTTACCAGTATGTCCTCGATTTTTCCTTCGGTTTGCACATAGGATCGAAAGTAATAAGTGCGCGTTTAGTGCAAGTGGACACATCGAAAATAATAAGTGATAAGTATTTTATCGAGTTATTGTCTCCTCAAGGACCAGTATACTTAATATGCTTTCTTCACCTTCTTGTTCTGTAGAAAAATAAAAACACAAGTGAATTGATTTGATTTATCTAAACTAAAATAACTAAATAAAAGTAAAGAGTTGAAATAGTAGAGAGAGATGGGCTAGGATCCAATTGCGTCGTATTGTGGATTTGATTAACTTGTCTCTATCCAATGCAATTGTATATCACTGCCTCGGCAGCACTGCAGTTTACTGCCTTGGCAGCGACAATACTGTCTGCCGCGGCAATCCCTTGCTCGTGGGTAGATTTTACCAAAGTTCGGCAAAGCGTACATGGATGACTCCGCTTATCCCTAAGTCAGAGTGCTGTTGATGACTAGTCCTTGATGATACCTCCCGGCGTGAACCAATTATACTCACCAACCAATCTCACACTTCTTTTAGCCGCTGAAACTCTTAACCTATCCCTAGGCCGAGTTAGTATTTCGCGATTGAAACACCGTACTTACCACTTTCGTGAATCTAACTCTCCCGAGCTTAGATAAATGGATGATTCACAATATCCTCTCCCGAGCTCAATTATGAAAACAAGGAATAAAAAAGGATAAGCAAACCTTGATAACTTTATTACATTGAATCAAAGAAAAAGTACAATCTCCTCTCACAAATACTCAACAACCTTCACCTAATCCCTAAGAAGGTTTAGAATATAATGGAAGAGAAGAAAACAAGAATAGAAATCGGCTCTCTCCCTAGGTATTCCGTGTATTGTACACTGGGTGGCTAGGTCCTTATATAGGCTAGACCTAGGGCAAACCTTTCCTAAGTAGAATACAACTTGGAGTAGGGAACAAGTCAGGTACATAATAATAAAAATATTTCCAAGTTTGCTTCAGCTAAGGGGTTTTCCCACGTGGTCTTTCTTTGGGCTTTTCCTTGTGCTAGCCAGCTCCGATCCATGGGCTTCAAGTCCAAACACGTTCCTTGGATTTTTATCTTTCCATCGCCTATAGTCTTGCTTCCTGTCTTTCTGCTGCTGCCTCGGCATCAGGTCCTGCCTCAGCCTTTTCGCTGCCGCGGCACTGTTTCTCCTGCACAGATATGAAAACGCAGTAAAACGTGCCTTTTTCTGTAAATATTATTTATATGAGTATAACTTCTAAATATATCACATTAAGCACGTGCATTGGTCCGAGTGGGTGTATATTTGGTGATTAATGCCCATAAAAGGAGTAAAATGTGATAGTGTGTTGAGCACTTATCACACCCCCAAACTCGAACTATTGCTTTTCCTCAAGCAATGCAAACCATCAATTTGCCGAACTCTAATCTTTCTTGGTCTTACATGTCCATCTATTCTCCCCACCATAACTAGGCCTATTCTTAAGCCTTAACTATTCGGTTACCCAAGGGTTTACCTAGAAACAAACTATAAGAATTGTGAGTGTGTGCGTTTTTGTGGACAAGTTGATTAAAGGCTTTCTTAGATAAACTCTAAGTTCAAGACAAATGGACATTGGTTAAGTGTTCTCTTCTTTTCAAACACCAAATCTTGAGCCAATTTCGGGCACCTCAAAGACTTGTGTTTTTCTTTTCACTAAATTCCTTCTTTCTTTTTAATATTCCTTAAAACATACTAGAGCCAATTTCGGGCACCTCTAGTATGAGGAAGAGACTTTCTAGAGCCGGTGGTAGGCACCTCTAGTTACTTTCCAAAAATCTAAGTCTTTATCACCTAAGTTCATTAAAAGAATTCCTATAATCCAACAAGTCCCAAAAGTGTTTAAAGTTCTTCCTATAGTAGGCTTCTAAGTTTTCTTCCTTAAGCATCCTAAGGTTAAGCCCTCTTAACCGAACCTAAACATGGTAAGGAGAAAGATTTCTATAGCCTTAAAGAATAAACTAAGGCAATACTGATGATAAACAGTGCAAAAGTGTAAGCAGTTAATTCAAGTAAGGCGGGGAGCCTAAAAATTCAAAAAAAATCACTGGAATTCTCCCTTTTTGGCAAGGCCACGGCAGTAGATTGCTGCCTTGGCAGTGAATCTGCAATAATTGAGTTGGATTATAACTAAGAAAACTAATTAAAGCAATAAAGATAAATGATCAAGAAATCAAGGATGGAAAAGTGGGGTAGGTTAGAGTGCTTCGTAGTGTGGGTTCAATTGACTTGTTTCTGTCCAATGCAATCGTACATCACTACTTCGGCAGTACTGCAGATTACTGCCGTGGCAGCAATGATACTTGTCCGCCGCGGTAATCCCTTGCTTGTGGGTGGACTTTACCAAAGTTCGACAAAGTGTCCTTGAATGACTCCGCTTATCCCTATGTCGAAGTACTGTTGATGACTAGTCCTTGATGATACCTCCCGGCGTGAATCAATTATACTCACCAACCAATCTCACACTTCTTTTAGCCGCTGAAACTCTTAACTGATAAGTGCTCAACACACTATCACTTTTTTCTCCTTTTATGGGCATTAATCACCGAATATACACCCACTTGGACCAATGCATGTGCTTAATGTGATATATTTAGAAGTTATACTCATATAGATAATATTTACAGAAAAATTCACGTTTTACTGCAGTTTCATATCTGTGCAGGAGAACCAGTGCCGCGGCAGCGATAAGGCCGAGGCAAGACCTGATGCCGAGGCAGCAGCAAAAAGACAGGAAGCAAGATTGTAGGCGATGGAAAGATAAAAATCCAAGGTACGTGTCTGGACTCAAAGCCCATGAATCAGAGCTGGCTAGCATGAGGAAAAGACCAAGAAAAGACCACGCGGGAAAGCCCTCTTAGCCGAATCAAACTTGGAAATATTTTAATTATGTACTTGACTTGTTTCCTACTCCAAGTTGTATTCTACTTAGGAAAGGTTTGCCCTAGGTCTAGCCTATATAAAGACCTAGCCACCCAATGTATTAGAGGCGGAATACCGAGGGAGAGAGCCGATCTTTATACTTGTCTTCTTCCTCTCCATTATGTTCTAAACCTTCTTAGGGATTAGGTGAAGGTTGTCAAGTATATGTGAGAGGAGATTGTACTTTGTCTTTGATTCAATGCAATAAAATTATCAAGGTTTGCTTATCCTTTGTTATTCCTTGTTCTTGCATTCGAGCTCGGGAGAGGAGAGTGTGAGTCATCCATTTATCTAAGCTCGGGAGAGTTAGATTCACGAAAGAGATAAGTACGGTGTATCAATCGCGAAATACTAACTCGGCCTAGGGATAGGTTAAGAGTTTCAGCGGCTAAAAGAAGTTTGAGATTGGTTGGTGAGTATAATTGGTTCACGCCGGGAGGTATCATCAAGGACTAGTCATCAACAACACTCTGACTTAGGGATAAGCGGAGTCATCCAAGGACACTTTGCCGAACTTTGGTAAAGTCTACCCACAAGCAAGGGATTGCCGCGGCAGACAGTATTGTCGCTGCTGAGGCAGTAAACTGCAGTGCTGCTGAGGCAGTGATATACGATTGCATTGAGCAGAGACAAGTAAATCAAATCCACAATACAACGCAACTGGATCCTGACCCATCTCTCTCTATTATTCCAACTCTTTGCTTTTATTTAGTTATTGTAGTTTAGATAAATCAACTCAATTCACTTGTGTTTTTACTTTTCTACAGAACAAGAAGACAAAGAAGACATATTAAGTATACCAGTCCCTGAGGAGACGATAATCCGATAATACTTATCACTTATTACTTTCGATGTGTCCACTTGCACTAAACGCACACTTTTGACACGCGACATTAACCTATCCTTAGGCCGAGTTAGTATTTCGCGATTGAAACACCGTACTTATCCCTTTCGTGAATCTAACTCTCCCGAGTCTAGATAAATGGATTACTCACAAACTTCTCTCCCGAGCTTGAATGCAAGAACAAAGAATGGCAAAGGATAAGCAAACCTTGATATTTTATTACATTGAAACTAGAAAGCAAAGTACAATTTTCTTCCACAACTACTCCACAAACTAACCTAAACCCCAAGGGGACGATGGAGGAGTTTAAGGTTTTTCTATGAACACTTGATTTTGAGATATCCTCCTCTCTACATAGGCTATGGTTTATATAGGCTTGGCCTAGGGCAAACCCTTCCTAAGTAGGAATACTACATGGAGTAGAATTACAATAATTTCCATAAATAAAATATTTCCAAGTTTATTCCTATAAGGATTCTTTTCCCACGTGGCCTTTGACATTAACTTTTCGTGTGTTCCTCAGCTCCGATTTCTATGTCGTTTGTCTTAAAACGTTCATCTTATTTTTCTCTTCAAATTGCCTATCATATCAGCATTTGCACTTCAAGTGCTGCCGCGGCCTCAGATGCTGCCGAGGCATTAAAGTGCTACCGAGGCAGTAAACTGTTGTCGGGGCATTAAAGTGTTGCTGAGGCAGTAAACTGCTGTCGGGGCATCAAAGTGCTGCCGAGGCAGGTGCTTATCTGCATTTTAGCTTCAGTTTCCAGCATCCATCATGTTATTTGGCATTACCTATGTGGTAGTTTCCTGTCTAAGAGAAGAAACCATTAACCGTACATGTTTTATGCCAAATAATAGATAAATTCATGAATTATGTGTTGGGATGCTAAAATATGGAAATAAGCAGAATTATCCAGTATTGCCATTAAATATGTCCTTTATTAACAATAATTGAGTGGGAAATCGGTATAAAGAATAGGACTTTTAGGCACTCATCACACCTCCAAACTCGAACTATTGCTTGTCCTCAAGCAATGCAAAAGATAGATTTTTAAGTAAGGAATTTTAAAGTAATATACCGTCCTGCCTACCGCGGAAGAATTCCTTTCTTGACTCGGCCTCTTCTAGGTTCTAGGAATTCCTCGGAACTGGACTATGAGTCTTGGTGAGTGTGTGCGTAGCTGTGTCAAAGTTGATTATATAGGTTCTAATCCTTTTTCTAGCTCAAGACTTTCGACTAAGATTTTTCTTCAATTATTTTTATTTCCTTTTTCCCTGTTTGGTATGTAAATATATATTGCTATATACTTATACTGCTTGAACCAGTTTTCGGGCACCTCAAGTGTTAACTACTCTTACTAGAGCCAATTTCGGGCACCTCTAGTAAGTGGGAAAAGGTTGAGTCCTAGAGCCAGTGATGGGCACCTCTAAGAACTATATTAGAGCCGGTGATAGGCACCTCTAGTTAAAATTTAAGCCTAAGTCCTTATTGCTTTTTAAAGAAAAGAACTTCTAAAATCAACTAAGACTAGCAGTGTTTATGTGATTTCAGGCTCATAGTCTAACCCTAAGTACTAATCCTAAGAGACCTTTCCGAATTCAAGTCTGGTGAATGGTGCATACTGCTGCAGCGGTTGGAGAATATATTATTGCCGAGGCAGTTTCAATAAAATTCAACAGACTTTAAAAAAATTTACATAAAACTGTAATTGTTGTAAAGACAAAATTTAAGGCAATAGTAGGATAATCCGAATAATTTCCATACATGGCAGATATTTTTATAAGGCAGAAGATTGGATCAATACTCCCCCAAACTCAAGGGATGCATTGTCCTTAATGCATGCATCTGAACGTAAGGCAACAATAAAAGACAAGAAAAAATTAAGAGACAAGGAAAAGATAAACCAATTTGTATATGTCACGTCTTGGCCTCTTCTGTATCCTGAGGGTCATTAGTTTGTGTGGAGTTTGTTGAGAAAGAAACTAAAAACTGCACTGGAAAATAATAATGAAGAAGCATGAAATAAAACAGGGGAGATGAAGTTCGATAACAACAAACCCGCCGTCACTTGCGTTTGGGCGACCAGCCACCTTGGTCGCGTCTTAGGTGGGACGGTGGATTTGATTTTTGGACTGTTTTATGTGTTTCATGGCTTCTCCTTCTTGAATTTTCTTCCTAAGATAAAACAAATAACTCAAACATAATTAAACTTATTTCCTAAAATAAATAACTCAAAAATAATTAAACTAATTTCCTAAGATAGTAGTGCAAGAAAAATAAAAAGGAAAGTTGGAATTGCCAATCCCCGGCAACGGCGCCAAATCTGATGGAGGCTAGAAAGTCCTGCTTTTATAATGAAGCATTCGTTCTTCCACCTTTGTCAGATTGTAGTATTTAAGATGTCGAACCCACAAGGATTGGCTTTACTTACGCAATTTATTCTTCCTGCACAATGGAAAATTAAAGACACAAATAATTGAGTTGTATTATAACTAAGAAAACTAATTAAAGCAATAAAGATAAATGATCAAGAAATCAAGGATGGAAAAGTGGGGTAGGTTAGAGTGCTTCGTAGTGTAGGTTCAATTGACTTGTTTCTGTCCAATGCAATTGTACATCACTACCTCGGTAGTACTGCAGATTACTGCCATGGCAGCAATGATACTTGTCCACCGCGGTAATCCCTTGCTCGTGGGTGGACTTTACCAAAGTTCGGCAAAGTGTCCTTGAATGACTCTGCTTATCCCTAAGTCGAAGTACTGTTGATGACTAGTCCTTGATGATACCTCCCGGCATGAATCAATTATACTCACCAACCAATTTCACACTTCTTTTAGCCGATGAAACTCTTAACCTATCCCTAGGCCGAGTTAGTATTTCGTGATTGAAACACCGTACTTATCCCTTTCATGAATCTAACTCTCCCGAGTCTAGATAAATGGATTACTCACAAACTTCTCTCCCGAGCTTGAATGCAAGAACAAAGAATGGCAAAGGATAAGCAAACCTTGATATTTTATTGCACTGAAACTAGAAAGCAAAGTACAATTTTCTTCCACAACTACTCCACAAACTAACCTAAACCCCAAGGGGACGATGGAGGAGTTTAGGGTTTTTCTATGAACACTTGATTTCGAGATATCCTCCTCTCTACATAGGCTATGGTTTATATAGGCTTGGCCTAGGGCAAACCCTTCCTAAGTAGGAATACTACATGGAGTAGAATTACAATAATTTCCATAAATAAAATATTTCCAAGTTTATTCCTATAAGGATTCTTTTCCCACGTGGCCTTTGACATTGACTTTTCGTGTGTTCCTCAGCTCCGATTTCTATGTCGCTTGTCTTAAAACGTTCACCTTATTTTTCTCTTCAAATCGCCTATCATATCAGCATTTGCACTTCAGGTGCTGCCGCGGCCTCAGATGCTGCCGAGGCATTAAAGTGCTGCCGAGGTAGTAAACTACTGTCGGGGCATCAAAGTGCTGCTGAGGCAGTAAACTGCTGTCGGGGCATCAAAGTGCTGCCGAGGCATTAAAGTGCTGCCGGGGCATCAAAGTGCTGCCGAGGCAGGTGCTTATCTGCATTTTAGCTTCAGTTTCCAGCATCCATCATGCTATCTGGCATTACCTATGTGGTAGTTTCCTGTCTAAGAGAAGAAACCATTAATCGTACCTGTTTTATGCCAAATAATAGATAAATTCATGAATTAAGTATTGGGATGCTAAAATATGGAAATAAGCAGAATTATCCAGTATTGCCATTAAATATGTCCTTTATTAACAATAATCGAGTGAGAAATTGGTATAAAGAGAATAGGACTTTTAGGCACTCATCAGTCATCTACAACAATTGATACAGTAGAAAAATCACAAGAATTTAGATTCATAAAAAATGGGGAAAACATCTACAAACATTTGAAAAAATATATGAGGTTTTTTAATTTTTTATAAATTTTAAATTTAAAAGTTCAAATTACATAATTCAATATCCAAACATAAAATTTTAATATCTTATTTACATAATCTAAACATAAAATTTTAATATTTTATTTACATAATCTAAACATAAAATTTTAATATCCTATTAATCTAAATATAAAGTTTAAGACCCAAATTACATAATCTAATTCAAAACAAAACATTGGCCTAAGGAATTTTTTTTAAAATTTTTAATTTATTTTTTAAATATTTTTAATTAGAAAATAAAGCTTTTTATTTAATATTTTTAATTTATTTTAATCTTTTAATTAGTTTAATTTATTTTAATAAAATAATGCATATCCAAACATGTAAAATTCGAATTTTGCCAGTTCATAAAATTAAATTTATTATTTTACAATAAATCTTAATTTTCTTTTTACGACAAGTGCCTAATTTTTTTAAAAAAAATTAAATTTGAGGGATCTACATTTAAAAATTAGGTTGTTTAATTTGAGAATATAGTGAATATAAGGTTATTTTATTTAAATAATAATTTTATTTAAAAATAATAAATAAAAAATATAAGAACCGGGTGCCTAAAAATTTTTAATTTCATGACCCGGGCCCGACCCGGGAAATGACGGGCCAGATACCCGACCCGGATAAGAAATTTTTTCGGGTAAATACACGAATTTTTAGGTTCGGATAGTCGAGTCGGGTCGATCTGAACATCCCTAATACCATCAGAAAATGTTCATAAAGAAATCAGGCTCTTTCAAACCCTTCTGTTTCACATACTCGGATTCCCATGACAAAAGCGATAGAAAAGGATAGAGAGAAGCCGTAAGGACAAAAGGATGCATCAATATATATCATCACCTGGAGGTTAAAGTTTTGTTTTGCTTCACAAAGAAGCGTGTTGGTAATCTATCCCCCGTCTTCCAGTCCCAGATATATGCACACGCATTTCACAAAAGTTGACAAGTTCAAATACACAGATGTCACCCATCTTTATGTCATTATCACGAACAAAGGCCATCCATCCTCCACAGAAGGTATGCACCGTTCGACCTTTTGAATCTGGTACAGAATTTACAGTCCAACATCTGCCTTGTGAAAGACGAAGCACTACTTGTGTTTTGCAGTAGGGAAGATGCGCCTTTGAAAACTTATATGGTATTTTCTGCATCATATGATCCAGATAATGAATGAAAACTGATACTATAGAATCCACAAAGAATTATAAAGAATAATTATTTTACTTTGTTTTCAATATTCAGCAGAGAATTGTCATCACTTTATTTGTATGTTAATTATTTCTTGATTTGGGCTATCATTGTTGAGCAAAGACACCAATGAATTCATCAAATTAGTTACAGATGAGATCATGCTTCATTCAAATTTCTGAAGGGAGGAAATGGAGAGTAAATTGCTCACCAGAGTATATGAACCACTGACATTGAACTTTTTCATGATTCTTACAAAATTAGGAAAACCAGAAGCAAAAGACCTAGCTGCTTTTTCTTCATGGATTGCCAACATCGTTCTCGAACCACCAACTGCTGCTTCTGTTTTAGAAGCCAAATCAAATTAGAATGCAGGTTTACCAATAAGTCTAATGAATCAATATTCTACAGCTATTCCAAGGATTGCAATAACATGATGAATATCTGTTAGCCATGGTGCAATAAACATGAATAATATCCCCGGAAGCTTGGAGAAACACTAAAAGTTTCCTCAATGAGATAGAGGTAACACTCATCATCAATGTTGCAGCACCATCCCTCTATTAACAAGAATAATCTGGCATTTACATCAAGTCCAGAACAATTATAAACTTTACCTTGCCTTTCATTGCATGACCTTGACAAAGAGCACAGTACAACACTTGCAGATCGGTTTGCTGCATTACCATATTTTCCTTTTGATAAGCATCTTAGACCCTTTGTTATCACAACTTTGAACATTTTCTGATTTTGAGTGGACCTTTGAAGCATTTTTTATAAAATCCTTCAGTAAAGTAGAATCAGACCTGTCAATTAACACATTAGCAACATCTTTTCCACTTTGCTTGTCCAGGTCTTCCTTTCCAACCCGAAGAATATGCACATGGAATTCAAGTTTGCCCACAAATTCAAAAATACAAATGTCTCCGACCTTTATCTCATTGCCACGGACAAAGCTCAACCATCCACCACATAGAGTATGGCTTGTATGCACTCTTGTTGTAGGCACAGAATTCACAGTCCAACAAAATCCTTTCAGATTCCGAAGCACAATCTCAGTCTTGCACTTCGGGAGATGTTCCATCACAAACTGATATGGAATATTCTAGGTCACAAAGAACAAAAGGCACTTGAACACATAAACAGGTTTCATGGTGTCTAAATAAGATACCTAAAAGACTTAACTAGTTGATTCAAGACACCAGATAATGATTTGAAGAATTTACACACTTAAGCAAATATGTAATTATTAAAAAGGTTGTTCAGTCCTTGATTTTGGAACAAATACAGGACACAAATCATTATATCTATACATTTCCCCCTTATAAGTAGAGGAACTTGTTTCCAACTACTGCCAGAGGTAAAAGAATGATCATCAATAGGTTAAGAAACTTGTTTGAAAGCACTAACTGCCGAAGGATTGAGATATTAAAACAAGTTCTAGCACGCAAAGTGATTTAACACAGTATGCCATTTCCATATAGCAGGATGCACAACATATAGGCTTGTGCGAACAATGTCCTAGACAAAAGATCCGGGCAAAAAATGTGAGAAGAAACAACTTACCAGTGTATATGAACCACTGACGTTGAATCTTTTCATAATTCTAACAAAAAAGGGGAAACTTGAATTAAAAGATTGAGCCACTTTTTTCTCTTCAAATTCTCCTACTACTTCTAGAATACAGCCACTACCATGGAGATTAAATTCATCTTCTTTCCCAGTTCTCAGGATGGTTTCATCTGTTTCAAGAGATGGGGCTCATTAATAAGAGGGACTCATGAGATCTAAATCATCATTGAAGTTCCAACATGAAACAGAATGACTATCCGTACATGCAAGCACAATTACAGAGTCATGAAATAAATAAATCAAGACTCCAATTATATCGATACCATAGTTTTTAGTTGGTGATTATTAGAAACAAGTTTATGTTGCTAACTTCTTGTCATGTATATTCCTTTCTAGAAGAATTACTAGATGAAAAGCAACAAAATTATTATAAAACAAATAAAAACACTCTCAATCCAATGATAAAACAATATTCCATATACAAATCCCAAAAAATAAGTCATTTCCTTACCATGATTTTCATCACAGGAAGTTAACCCTTGACAACTTTTAGATGCAAGAACCAGCTCATGCCCACAATGTTCTTCATCTCCATCGGATTCGAATGACCTCTCTCTAATTCTCTTCAACTCCTCAAAATCTTGATCAAATGAAACACCTCCATCCTCTCTATATCTCTTCCGCCCCACGATTCCATTAAACGCAGTACTATCTTGAGTGCATTTGCAACGAAAAGCAACTTCTTTCTCGCAATTGCTTTGATCAAACACTTTGACATCAAAAACCAAGTCACCATCATACCTAAAAACCAAAAAATCACCACCTTCTAGCCTATGGTCTCTAACGAAATCAGCCCACCCTTTCTCAAAGAACAAGTCATCATTCTTTTGAACTAAATCAACAACCCAACTGTACCCACTTTGTCCTTCTAACAAAACTGACCCAGAAAATTTTCCCTCCAAGTTTCTCTTAAATCCCACAGGAATTTTCTGTTAAAATATCATAATCAGACAGTAAATATAATTAGCTAATCTATAATGGAATTCATAACAATAGTTTCACTAAACCCTAATTTTTTTCATGGAGGAAAAGAGTAAAATACCAGGCTATTGGCACTCGAAGTAGATGAGAAGAAGCTGAGAAAATGCGGTCGCCTGGGTTTCAACATCGTTGTTGCCATTGCCTTTGATTTCTAACGCCTTTCACTCATTAAGACAAGAACTCCGGTAGTTAAATAACAATATTTTTTTAACCATTCAATTCGCTAATTGTTCCCTTAATCTTTTTAATCTTATATATCAAGTTATCTCCGAAATGATTGTCTCAAGATCAAGTGTTTTCTTTCTGAAATCATACCAAAAAGTCCAATTTATATTTGTTGGGAGAAGGCCACTTAATGAAGTATGCTCATTCGAATGAAGTTTTTTCGATGGTCTTAGTTAACCCAACTCTTAAATCTTACATCGATTTTATTGGTACTCGTCGTCATGTCTATCATTCACCTATTGTTGATGTTGCTATTCAATTTTTCTCTCCCATTGTTAAGGCTATTGTAACTTTTTCTTCTTGCTTCTCATTTGTGTGACAATTCTTTCTCTTTTCTTTGTGTTTTGAGCTTTTAAAGCATGTGATTTATTTATTTTGCATGTTTTTACCTTGTTTGTATGAATGTTTTTTTAATGTTCTCGTATTTGATAAAAAAAAAAAAACTTATGTAATGTATATGGTAAAGTTGTACCATGCATAGGGTTGAGAAAATTATCCGTACCTGGCCTGACCCGATTAGGTTTTTACGTTTTTTTTTTCAGGACGGAGCTATTTTTTTAAAGAATGAAGTCGGTGTAGGACGAGTTCAAGTTTTAGAGTAAAATAATCCACCCACTCTGATATGCATAATTACTTTTACACCCTTAATAACTTAATATATTTTTTAAAAAATAATTTACTTTATTTTATTTTTTTCTATTATCGTATTTTACTTTTTAAAACGTAAAAAAATTAAAAGTTAGAAGAGAATTTTACTCCAGACCTTTGTCGTTCACTTGATCTCCACTCTTTCATTCTTCAAGCTTCAATTGATTGACATCTTCAAATCAAACGACTTTTAGTTTGCTCCTCGCTACGGTTCTACCCGATCTTTATTTTCTCCTTCAAGCTTCAATGGTAAATTTAAGAATTTTAAGATTTTTTCTCTTTTGATTTTAGATTTTAGGTTTTTTAATTAATTTTTTTTATTTAATTCACATTTAGTCCTTAGAGATTAGAGTTTTAGGATTTTTTTAATTTCTCTTTATAATTTTAATTTTAGGGTTTATTGATTTATTAAAAAATAGGAGTGAGCTCTATTCATATAACAATAACTGAAATTGAGTTTTTATATATTTTATTTATGAAATTACTATAATTTTGTAATATATTATTATTTATTGTTTTCTTTGTGTTTAACTAATCTAACATGGTGATACGTTAATCTTATTATTTTATTATATTTAACTTTGTAACTTTATAACAATAATATCGAAATAGAGTTTTCAATAACTTTTATATTTTATTCTATTTTTTTTTCACATTCAATTTTAAGTTTTTTTTTTAATTTTATTTTACTTAAAACAATAATTAAAGGATATAATTTTATTTCTCGGTTTTCTCAAACTTAATTTATATAACTTTGTATTATTATACAATTCTTAGGTTTGATTTTTCGTGTCAGCTTAAAAGCTTTGAATTTGTTTTGATGGATTTAAGATATTTTAAAATTTTATTAATAATGAGTTATTAGTGTGAAAGAATTTATATTGTTGGGATAATGAATCGTTAAGAGCTGAAAATTTATAATCTATGTTTGAAACTTTGTTCTAATACTATAAAATTAATCTTTGATTCTAACTTAAAAGCCTAAAACATAAACAAACTGAAGAAAAGTTAACTTTATCTCTCTTTCCCATTTTGCTTTTCAACCTCACCAACATGCAAAACGAGAGAAAGAAAGGAAAATAAGAAGAGAATGATCTCACCCTACAGCACATTAAAAACCCCAAAACTCTTTCTTTCTCATCTTATTTAGGCATTTACCAAAATACCCTCGTCTTAAACTCCTAGGGCCTAAAACTACTCAAAGCCCAACAAGCCTAAGGCCCAATGAGGCCCAAAACCTAAACTTGAGGTCCAAACATCAGAACCAACACTTCGAGTTAACCCGACCCTCGGATCTGAATCCTGGTCATGACATTAATCAACCACAAATCAATAATGCAACCACAACACAATAAATCAACACATTGATATTTTTATGTAAAAATCTTCTAAATCAAGGATAAACACCACTAAACTTTATAGTTTGATCAAAAGGTTCTACTGTCATCAAATATTCAACTATAAGACTATAATAATCCAACTTAAAATAATTATTTAACTCCAATAAAACTAATAACAAGTAGTCTTTAACAAATGAAAGAAACATAAAAGAACATCACAAAAAGTAATTGCTATAAAATAAGAATTTTTGATATTACAAGATTCAAATGAGAAATCCGATCGTACAATTAAAAACATCAAATCACCTAATTAATGTCCAAAAATCAACTTAATTAAACTATGGATGAACCTCCATTGAAGAGTTGATCATTGTTGCATCAAGACTTCAAAAACTATTTCTTCTCTTCTATTTACTCTCGAATGAGCCTCTCTTAAAAAATCAAATCTGATTTTCTTTGTTATAAATTAGTCGACCAAATAATACCTCCTAAGATGAAAGAGAATGAACTTTAATATCAAAGTAAAAAAAAAAAAAGATTTTAAAGTTGTAAACAATATTTTATCGAAACAAACAAAAGATTTAGATACTCATTAAATAGGTTAATCGGTGATGATTTTCCCGTATAATAGGACCCACACCCAATAAATTGTAACACCCTAAAACCGGGTTAGAAGAATGATATGAATAATTCATAAATTAGATCGAATCATATGTTAATTGGATTAGAACAAAGGGACCAAATTGAATTAATTGAGAAATTTGGACATTGCATGGTAAATATAAAAATTCCCTAGACTACCCTTCCTAATAAAGTAAGCCTAGTTATAACTAAGGGTCAAATTGGTCTTTTCACAACCCATTAATAAACAAATAAATCAGCACAATTCTCCTTTTCTTCCCCATTCTCACGTGAACTAGGAAAAAAAAGGGAGAGAGAAAAATTTCATCTTCTTCCCTATTTCTCCATAGCCAAAACAAAGAAGAAATTTCAAGAGGGGAAAAGCTTAAAGTTAGAGTATTTGGGCATAAGGATTAAGGATTTTGGTGCATAGATTTTGTAAGTAAGGTAACATTTGATTTACCCTCTCTTCAAATGTATATTTCATGTTAAAATTTTGGGGTTTTGTTGCCATGAGAAATTGGAGTAAATTTGTTCATGTCTTGTTATGTTAGTTAGGATTTTTGACAAATGTTATATGTGCTAATTGATTCAATATTAGATGTACACGAGATTAAGTTGATGAAAAAATAATTAAGTGATGTTAATTTTAAGTTTAAGGTGCTGGAAATTTGTGAGAACAAGATTGGATTAGGAATTTAAGTCATGGAATGAAAGATAACTTAATTTGCCTAGAAATGCAATTTCAAGTAGCTACTTTGGAAAAATTCCCTAGGTCGAATTTAAGGGAATTAAGGGCTAAAATTTTGCAGTAGAATAGTCTCATGTATCTATTTTATATGAAAATTTATGGAACTTCATTTGGAGTTTTTTAGAAAAAGTTATAAGCCTTTTCGTAAGGGTTGTTCGAGTAGTCCCGAATCTGGACAGACCTGACTTTAAAAAAAATCTGGTGCTGATTGGATTTTAATTAAAATGTAAGGTTAAATGTGAATGTTTACATTTGTTAAGCTTGTGATCACTTGAATTTAAGTGACTTTGATATGTTCTAATGAATGCAATGTGTATGTTGTTTGCTAAAGAGCCCAAGAGAAGATAACGAATGAGAGGAAAGGCAAGAGCTTGCAAGGAAAAGGGGGAAAGGGATCACCATCTACAAACCTTAATTTGCTTGGAAAAATTTGTGAGTATGGCAAACTTTAGGGTTAAGACCTAGGTCCTAACCACCTTTTTGTTATTTGATTTGTCATGTAAATGGACTAATCATATATTTGGTAAAAAGGGAAGGAGGTTTAATTGTTAAAGGACTTGTGTGATAACATGTTTGAATGTTAGATCGTTAAGGCTATCTTAGTACATTTGCATAGCTCGGAAATGACGAGATAAGTTATGGCACACGGCTACGAGATGTTAGGTATGTGAATCATGCATGAAGCATGTATATGATGATATGAACATTGGTTTGATAACACGATATGCATGTTTTGTTTGTTCACATGATATAAATGTTTCATTGGTAGCATGATGAGAATGTTTTTGTTTTGATAGCATGATGAGAATGCTTTTGTTTTGATAGCATGAGATAAATGCTTTTTTTGATAGCATGTTATGAACACTTGCTTTTTAATAAGACACTTGGTTAATATGAATCGAATGATGATCAAAAGAATAATGGAATTCTTATTGAGCCTTGGTCGATAGTTGGTCATAGGTAGTACGGCATGCCTAGGATCTGAGCTCATTTGTTAGTACTTCGGTACTTTTGCCCAGTACTTTTGTCTAGTACTTCGTTACTTCTGTTTAGTACTTAGGTACTTCTGTTTGGTACTTTGGGTACCTTTGATTGGTGGTTAGTGACCATTTGTTAGATACCATGGGTATCTTTTGTTAGTGCCGTCATGGTACTTTTGTTAGTGTCTTCGTGATACTTCTGTTAGTGCCTTTGTGGTACTTCTGTTGACTCGCTTACTTGGTCTAACTATACCAAGGCATCATATGAAACTAATTTGAAAGATTAAGCATAAGATATGGAAAAAACATTTGTAATATGTATTTGCTTATGAAGTATTTGAATTTGATTACGAAATTGCGAATAAAGCATCTGAAATAGATTGTTTCTATGAGTAGCATTTGGATATGAATTTTCTATTGAGCATTTAGAATGAATATGTTTCTATAAGTAGCCTTTGATATGATTGTGACTAGGAAAGCTTTGAAACATGGAAATTGGCTAAGGAGACATATGTACCTAAATATGCTAGCTTGTACTTGAGCATTTAGTTTGTGAAGTTAGATTGTATGTTAGAGGCGTAACAAGCATGAAAAGCATGACATTATGACAAGCATGATAGGTATGATACATGATAAGCATGTTATTCGGTGAGTAATACTCTTTGTAAATTGGTTTAATTGTTACCATGAACTTGATTGATTGCTTACTTGGAGCATGTTACTTGTTATTTGATTAATGTCTAAAATGGTTAGACTTAGGGCTACCTTACTAAGTACCTAGCAAGTACTTACCACTCGTTTGTTTCCTCCTTCCCAAAACAATAGGTTATTGAGCCAAGGAGCTAGATTGAGATCGTTTGCAAGCAAGCACCACAAGCAAGCCAAGTATGGTATTTTGTACTTTTTGTTAACTCCTAGAGTGTGGTGGTATAGTGATCATGCTTAGAATAGTTTATGCATTTTAAAATTTAGTTTATGGTTTGTATATATGGTCATTCGAGTATTCGGTATGTAAGCTTTAAAGCATGGTGATCATGTTAGGCTAGTTTGATGCATTTTCAGATTCGGCCGATGGATGGCATATTGGCCATTGTTACATGTATTTGGTATGTATGTTTAACTATCTTGGCATGTATAAAACATGAAACTAAATAGGTATGTATGTATGTACGCCTTAAAGCTAAGTGGTTTTAGGCTAGTTACAATGGTGAAAATGGAATGGTATATATGTTAGCTTGAATGATGTTTTGGTTAAAGGTTATGGAATTGGTAAGTTGCCATTAGTTTCTATTATGCTAGGATTGCTCCTTAGAGAATGGACATGTTTTAAGACTAGAAAGAGTCTTTGGGTAAATGCTTTGGTCAAAGAATTTGATATGTTGTCCTTTGTTGCCTAAACATGTTAGAATTGTCCCTTAAGGTTTAGGGATGAATTGAGGCTAAATTGGAGCTTTTGGTTGGAGATTAAGTTAAATAGAAGCTTATAAGCTTGAAACCTGTCAATTTGAGCGGGGGTATCGATACCAATTCCATGTGTATCGATACCCCCTTGAAAATCCTAAGGCATGAATAATAGGTATATCAGAACGCCTGACCTCTATTTCGATACCCAAACCTCCAGTGTACTCTTCGATTCGATACCCGTATCGAATCAGGCTATCCTAGCCTTAAGTCAACAAGTCAGCGTATCGAAACACTGAAGGAGTGTTTCGATACCATCAGTTTCGATACCTCTCTATAGGGGGTATCGATACTCCCAGCCATTTTGATTCTAACTTTTGAGATTAAGATTAGATTGGTTAATAAGAAACGTATTAGAGATTGTTCAACAATTAAATTTTGGTTAAAGATTTTAAATTGAGCTCGATTGAGACTAGAATTCGAGATTGTGTAATTGGTGAACTATAATCGAAAATGTAAGATAAGCTTAAGTTTGAAAAAGGTTAAATTGGCCCAACTTTTGATAAAAGAATTTACATAAGTTGACTTGAATGTCATAGAAATAAAGAAAATGTTTAGAATTGAATACAAGTTTGGTTGTTACAAGTTTGTAAGTCCGGTCGACACTCCCGTCTCCTAACCCGGGGCGAGGGTGTCACATAAATTCTCCCTCCAATTACGTAGAAAATACCTCCACGTCCGCTATCAAACAACATGTTTTAAACTTCTCTTTTGATAAAGTTTTAGTTAACATATCAACACCATTATCATAAATATATATTTTCTCAAGCTTTAATAGTCTTACTTCAAAAATATTTATATTTAGTGATACCTTACGTCAATATGTTTATATATATAATAAAAAGTTGAATTCTTGCTAGATGAATCACAAAATTATTTATTCAAATCATCTCTTTATACGTTTTGGTCGTTGTAATGAACTCTGATTCAATAATGAATAAGGCAAAACAATAACTTAAAGTAGATCTTCTCAATTCAATGTCCCAGATCAAATCGGAATCTATATGTCCAATAAGAACATGTGTCTCATTATCAAAACAAAGTTTTAAGTTAAATCTGTCACGAAGATATCTCATGATCTACTTCATTATATTTTAATATTTTCTGTCTAAATTAGAAAGAAACTGACTAATTATTCTAACAGTATAAGTCAAATCTAGTTTTACGTAAACCATTACATACATCAAAATACCCACAATTAAAGATTAATGATTTTTTTGTATCTCTTTCTTTTTTTCTTTTTTTTTGAATTTATTATTCTTAACACTCAATTTGAAGTGCATAGCAAAGAGAGTATTCACCACTTTAGCTATGTTCATACTAAACCTCCAATATAATTTTTTGTAAGCTTGTTTTAAATTGGATTGTACAATCTACAATCAAATTCATCATCTAGATCATAATTAATAAAGATGCATTGACGATTCTTGATATCCATTTGGATCTTTCACCTTTTGAAACAAAAATAATTATTTTTAATCGAACACACAGATGATCATATTGACACGTTTCTAACAAATAAAACTATATTTGATATATCATCTCAAAAAAGAACATTAAGAGACAAATTAATCATATGTACTACTGTATTCAAGGCTTTTAACTTAAAACAATTTTGATGATTTTGTACATGATAGAAAGCCTTTCACTCTCTCTATCAATGTTTAGTTCATTTTTAATTAATACATTTATTTCGACGTTAGAAAATTCGAATGAAAAATTTGATATTACAAAATTAACTCATTCAAACCACAGATGAACCTCCAATCAAAGAATTAAACACCGATACACCAAAGTTTTTAAAACTAGTTTTTTTTCTATTTTCTCTCGAACAAATCTCTCTCTTTCAAAAAATCAAATCTAATTTTTTTATAATTAACCATCTGCCCACGCACCACCTCCCAAGATAAAAGGGAATGATCTCTAATGTCAAATTAAAAGTTTGACTTTAAAATATCGGAAACTTTTTAACAAAAGAACATAAAAGAATTAAACACCCTCATTAAATGGGTTAACTGGTTATGAGTTCCCACTTAGTGAGATCCACACCCAACATAAACATCTAAATTCAACTTAAAATATCACAAACTAGACGATGAGGATTTCCAGTACCATATTATTTTAAATTCTATCCAGATATGATAATAAAAATAAAAAAAATAATAATAAATTTAAAATTAATTAAAATATTTCAAATTTCCTTTTTCAAAGTACAACATAATCTTGTAAATATAACCTCAAAAACATATTTTGTATTCATAATTCAAGATTCATTATTACAGTTTCTCATATGAATTATACATTTTTACAGGAACAATAGATTGCGCCTAATATTGCGTTCTAAATCAGTTTTTAGATTAAAAGTTGATTTAGAACGTAGAAGCAATGCTAAACAATTAACTTTTTAAAGAAAAAATTTTGTGTTTTTCAACCAAAACGCAAAAATTAAAATTTTTAGTTTTTACGTTTGGAAAAGTGTTTTTAAGAGTCAAATTATAATTTTAACATTCATTTACTATGTTTTATTATAATTTAATTTTTACAAATACATAATTATATTTAACATAAATTATTTTTTAGTTTAAAAATTATATATTCATGTCAAATTTAAAAAAATACTTTTTAAAAGAACTTTTCAAAAATAATTTATTTATTCATTCATTAATATTTTTATATTTTATCATAATTTAAGTTAATATTATAATACGAAAGAATTTGATTATCATTTAAATATATATTTTTAACCTATAACATCATGTCTAAAATAATTATTTATTTTCTCAAAAGCATTTTTTGACAACAATACTAAACATTTATATCTTAAATCAAAAATTCCAAAAAAAATATTTTTACTATACTTTTTCATCATATTTTTTAATCGTACTTTTCAAAAAGCAATGCTAATTTGACTCAAGAATAAAATAACTTGATTAGGAGATGATTATTTTCCGAACCCATTGGAAGGAGGATTGAACGCTAGTTTTCCCAGAATACCTTGTTTGTATGGCAAGAAAGTTTTCTTCTTCATGTTCTCAGATACTGCTTTGTTCGTTGTGCAATGTAGCTCATGAGCCGACACTTGCCTTCTACATCCACATGAAGTCTTCTTCTCTTCAGGTTTCTTGAAAGAACTCGCAGAATACTTCCTTAATGGATCTTTATCACTTGCACGGCCCTCTGATGCGCTTCGAAACAACAGAAAATCTCTTAATCTCCATTTCCTAGAAGAGCTCTTCGAGGAAGTTGAAGAAAACGACGGCTTTGATGTCAATGATGATTTCTTGGTACCGGTATTAGTGGTGGGTTCTCGTTGCTGTGCTCTCTCGTCTTCTTCATCTTCCCATTGATTGTCCGAGACTCTGTAAGGAGAAAAAGATCTTGTAGCTCGACGACTTGAATTCCTTAAAGTGAAATCTTGAAGTCTTTCTCTACCTCTCCCATTCTCCCGATCAAACTTTTGCTTTCTGGGTGACAAAACCGGTTTTTTCTGTTCATACTCATCGACCCTTAACCGAGGTAGAGGCTTCAATGGCTTGATTTTCCCTCCATCGAACAGTTCTTCAGCTGGCCGAGATGTGTTCTCCAAGTCCACACTAAAATCAAAAGCGAAATCATCTCCTACATCCGTAACATGATTCCTTGGTGTTGATCCTGGTGATGTTGGTGTATCCGGACTATATGGATCGAATCCTCGATAAAACTCGAACAACCGCTCGGGACTCGACGGGGCACTAATGGAACAATCACCGAATCGTCTAGGCATACAAGGAGCAGTCGACATAGGAGATGATCGAGCACTATTGAAATCAAAATCCATACTAGCCAAGCTTGATATCACCACTTCCATGTTAAGGTAAAGTTTATAACCAAAACTGCCGCCTTTTAACAATGTGGGAGAGGTTTGTTCATCTGTTTCTTAGCTAAATCATGAACCAGATTCAGCTATACAACAAGATGTGAACACCAAGACAATTGTTTTTGTTGCTTAGATTGAATTGGTAAATAATTAGTTTTTTTTTTTTCTGTCTGAATTTCAATATTTAAAAGAAAGAACAAACATGTGCTACAATATTACCAATTGACTGATTCATGGAGTTCTAGATGGTCAGAGTTTGTGGGGATATGGACTTACCTACTTCTGCAATGCTCCCAAAGCTAACAGACAAGCCCATTTTTGGTCTGAAGCTGTCCATAAGCATAAAAGTAGACACATCAAGCCTCAAATTGCGCCTTCTTGTTTGATTTTACTTCAAAAGTTTCATCATTCTTTCTTTTCCTATTGTTATTCTATTTGAGTGGCGAAAGTACAGTCATTTTATTCATGAAATAGTGTCAATTAATGCTGCCATCTAGAGTACATAAGTTATGGATATTGATTTGGATATAGAAATTAAACAGACAAATAAATGCTAATTTGAAAGAGGAAAATAACATTAATTTAACCAGCCAACTCAAATTCTAAAGTTTTATGTATTAATTGTTCCGTTAATTGATCAAATTGAAATCTAGTTCAGTTAATCAATAAATTCAGTAAATGTCCGATTAATCAACAATTAAATTTATTTTTAAAGCTTCATCGATTAATTAATTTAGATAATTAAAATTTTAATATATATTATATTTTTAATTTTATGCCCAAATTTCACAATGACTCATAATATCTAAAGCTCATTATTTATATTTATTATAGTCTTATTATTAAATTCAACCGAAAAAAAAGTTTAAAACAAAATATATCTAAAAAATCATTTTCAATTTATAGCTAATTAAATTTCTTTTTTGAATCAAAACTAATACAATATTAAAAAATTTCAATTAACTCGAAAATCAGCTGAATTAGTTTAGTTTAATTAACAATTAAAAAACGGTTCAATTAACAATTAAAACTTTAAAATAAATTCAATTTATTTGATTTTGAATTGTTAAAATCAATTATTAAATAAACCGATCGTTTGAACACTTTATATTTGCATGACTTTAGTCCGATTGCAGCTTTGTTGAATGACCTCAGAAAGTATCCACTACAAGCAGAAACCCCCAGATTTTTTTTATTTTTTATTTTTTGATTAAGTAGAGAGATTACAATTTTTTCCATACCGGGATTTGAACTCATACAAGATGGAACAGGATGAGCATCCTTGACCATTAGACCAATCAGTGGATCTCAGCAAAACCCCCTGATTAAACTCTTGATTATTGATTACTTCTTCATGATTCTGTTGTGTTCAACGCACGAAACAAAAATAAAAATAGAAGAGAACCTTCATTCAGTAAAAATGTCGGAAAGTTAATATTTTCTAGGGATGGTAAACAGGTGGGGCAGGTGTCGATAACCCCTTTCTTATATTCATTTAAAATTTTTATATCCATCATTTATTTATCACTCATCACAAAAGGTATAATTTTTAAGTTTATTTTTTATTTCTGTTTTGTTTTAAGTTTATTTTTGACCAAATTTAAACTAGACTCCTAAAACACCGTAGAATATCTATGTAGTTTTGATTCATATTTTTGAAAATAAATTTTATATTTTTTTCACTTTAGCCCTTCAGCTTTGAATGATTTTTTCATCTCTTCAATTCCTCTTTCATTTCGTCGATAACTGGCGAGAGGCATTATAATTGGATGTTGAACGACTAAATCCTTTCACGTTCATTGTTCAACGTCTAATTGAAATACCTCTTGTTGATTGTTGACGATGGATGGTTGAAGAAAATCGATGATGGCCTAAGATGATGACTACGACCAAGTTTGACAAGGCTATTAATGGCGATAGTGGCACTACTTTTAGTTTTAAGGTTTGAGAGTTTCAAAGATTTTGTGATTTTTGAAAATTTTAGAATATTATTTATTTAATTTTAAGATAAAAAATAAAAATAGTCACATATTAATCTATTATTGGATGATAATTTTTTAACAATATTTCTTAAAATATTAGTGAAATAAAGAGCCATTTAAAATTTAAATCATTGAACTTACCCTCTACTTTCGTATAGGTCGCAAAACTTTGATTTAATCAGATTAAATCATTAAACTTTTATTATTAACAAATTAAATCATTCACATTAACATCGTTAAATATTTTAATGAAAAAGTTGACTCAATAATCCTATTAGACATATTTTTCCATGTCAGCAAGTTAATATTAATTAAAATTAAAGAAAAAAATATTTAAAATCTTTTTTTTACATTAAATTATTAAAGAAATTATGATTCAATGCAATTTTTTAAATAATTTATCGTAAAACAAGATTTTAAATATTTTTCTTTAATTTTAATTAATATTAACTTGTTGACATGAAAAAAATAAGTCTAGTAGGATTATTGAGTCAACTTTTCTGTTAAAATAATTAACAATGTTAGTGTGAATGATTTAATTTGTTAATAATAAAAGTTTAATGATTTAATCTGATTAAATCAAAGGTTTGTGACCTATACGAAAGTAGATTGTAAGTTCAATGATTTAAATTGTAAATGGCTCTGAAATAAATTTTAGACACTTATTTCAATCAAAAAATATTAAGTATTTATTTAAAAATATATATATAATTGGGACATTTATGAGTTATCCTAATTTTAATCAGACATAAGAATTATATATTTAAACTTATAAGATTAGTTGCTTGCATGTATGTATTATTAGGTTTGTAAATGAACCGAACAAATACGAATGAGGGTATGTTTATGTTCGTTCATTTAACTCTAACCGAACAAATGAACGAACATAAACATACACGAACACAAATTTTTTTGTTCGTTAAGGAATGTAGCTTATTCATGTTCATTCGTTAACATGATAAACGAATATAAACGAACATAAATGAACATTAACAAACATAAACGAACATAAACAAACACAATCTAACTTATGTAATATGTTAAATATTTAATATTTTAGGTTTATTCGATTAATTTAGTTAATTAACCGATTTTAAACAGAATTAATCGAGAATTGAAATTTGAACAAACTCGTAATCATTAGAAGAAACCTAAAATTATCTAATAGATTAATCAATTTTGATTTTTTGTCGGTTAATTCGATTTAACCAAACAACAAATACCCATAGACATATGTAAATAAATTTAAATGAACATAAACGAATATAAAAGAACGAACATAACGAACGTTCATGAACATAAATAAACGAACAAACTCTTTATTTATATCTGTTCATTTAATTAAACGAATAAAAAATCTTATTCACACTTATTCATTTAATAAATAAGCTAACATAAACAAACATTTTACCGAAATGTTTTACGAACAGTTCGAACTTCTGTTCCTTTACAGGCCTATGTATTATAATATGCGTTGACTAAGCATTATTAACGTTGAGTTTTGTGACCATAAATAATTTATTAATCGCAGCTTCGATGCATAAGTTTCATATTTAGTCTACCTTTATACAATTCTCGTGCAAGGTCTAATACTATCATATATTTTGGATATTTTCTAAATATAGATTAATATAATATATATACAGTTAAATACTATTTAATATTTATAGATGTTATGGTTGAGGGTGGAATAGAGGAAGAATTGAAGTAGAAGGTTGTGTTCGAAGGGCTCGAAGGAACAGTTAGGGCAGAGAAAAGGAAAACAATCAAATTAGGAGATCAAGGATTAGGGATCGAATTTAAAACAATTGGGGTTGAAGTAAAGATTGGTGAAACGTAGTGTTTGGAGGATCCAATCATTATGTAATACGGCGTCGTTTGAGAGAAGAAAGAAGGATCAACTTCAGAGCATGCCCAACACGTGCATTTTTCTTTTTTATTATTATTAATTGTTTTTCTGTTAAATTAGTTATTTCCAGCTAAGGTGTAGGGTTCATATAAAAACAAATTTGTAAAAAGAATACCTTATCTTATGAATTAATACAATTTTAGTTTACTTTTACCTTATTCTTCTACTTCTAAAATCCTTTCCTCTATTTCTCAATCCTTTCCAATTCCTTTATAACCTCAATTGTAATATTTTGGTATCAGAGCTCGGTTACAAGATCCACCAACAACATGGGAAAATCGAAGAAAGTACAGTAGATGAGGATTTTTAGACTTAACATGCTATTATAGAAAATTTATTAGAAGCTATGGAGAAATAAGCAGACCTCTAATAGATATGTTCAAAAAAGAAAATTTCAAATGGACTGAGGAAGTCAAGGTAGCTTTTGAGAGGTTGAAGGTAACAATGAGCAAGGCCCTTTTGCTAGCTTTGCCAGACTTTAACAAGATTTTCTATTTAAAAATTGATGTCAGTTCTAAAAGAGTAATTGTGGAACTAATTGGAATCAGTTTAACCTTAAGCCTAAGGTGGAGCTTAACATGTTTGATGAGAATAAGCCTAGAAGTTGGTTAAGAAGGTGTGATAAATACTTTATCATTTTTTCTCGTTCTAGAAGATCAAAAACTGGAGTTGGTTGTAATATATTTAGAAAGGAAGGAAAAGACTTGGTTTGATGGTTATATAATGCAAAAAAGTAAGGTTAATTAACAGGAATTCAAGGCTGACATATGCCATAGATTTGTTAATAAAAATTGCAGTGATGTTATTGAGGAGTGTAATAAATTAGTACAAAAAGATATTGTGGAGGATTACCAAAAAGGATTTAAGGAATTGAAATCACACATGCTAATGCACAATACCACATTAGAAGAAAATTACTTTATTTCCAGCTTTTTCAGTGGATTAAAAGAGGAATTGAGGCATAAGGTCAAGGTACATAAGCCTATGACAGTCTTATAAGCATGCAGACAGGCTAAACTTTATGAATTATCAATGGAATTAGAAAACAGGAGGTAGAGACTTTATCAGAAACCATCAGGGTATATGCCACAAGGAGGTGCCTAGAGAATTTAAAATTCCAATATGAGCAAGAAACCAAATGTGACAACTATAAACAACAAGTAAAGTCTAATTAACTACAAAAGAGAACATAATTTATGCTTTAAATTTGGGGGGAAATTTGTGTTAGGTTATCTGTGTAAAATTAAACAATTAAATTTGATGGAGAGAGATGAGAAGGATGAGGAAGAAATGATGATGAAAGAGAAAGCAGAAGAAGAGAAACTAGAAATTTTCATGAATGCTCTCACGGGGCAAATGGGCTACACTTCACTAAGATTGCAAGGAGTAACAAGGGGGAGAGTGATGAATGTGTTAGTGGATAGTGAAAGTACCCACAACTTTGTGACTCCAAAATAGGCTAAGGAAGGGGTTAAAATTGAACAAACTCACCCTTTAGCAATCATAATGACCAATGGAGAGAAGATTTATAACACTACCAAAGCCAAAGCACTAAGGTAAAAGATGCAAGGATACTTATTTGAGCATGAATTCAGGGTTCTGAAGATGAGATGAACATATATGGTTCTAGGAGTAGACTGGATAAAGAAATACAGTCCTATAACCTTAGACTTCAATGAAATGATAATCAAATTCACTAAAGAAGGAAAAAAAATTGTACTTAAAGGAGGATTAGAACCTTATAAGGTCAAGTTGATTGATGAAAAGAAACTACAAAAGATGACAGCTAAGGATGCAGAGTTATTAGAAGAAATTTATATGCAGAGTGTGAAAATTCCAGAAACTATCATTCCTAGTGAACTTTTACCCTTGTTGTAGACATACCAAACTATCTTTGATGAGCCAAAAGGAATTCTCCTTTCAGATCCTTTGATCATGTCATTGTCCTGAAAATAAAAGCACAACCTGTTAATATTAGAGCCTATAGATTTTCTCAAAACCAAAAGATTAAAGTTGAGAGACAAATCAAAAAGGTGATAGCTTCAGCAATCATACAAACCAGTACCAGTCCATTTGCCTCCCCTTGTCTTTTAGTCAAGAAGATGGATGAAAGCTGGAGGCTATGTGTAGATTACAGACAGTTGAACTCCATCACAGTAAAGAACAAATTTTCTATACCAGCGGTAGAGGACTTATTGGATGAGCTAGCTGGGGTTGTGTATTTTTCAAAATTGATCTTAGGTCAGCGTATTGGTAAATCAGAATAAGAGAGGAAGACATCCAGAAGACAACATTCAGAACACACCAAGTTCGCTATGAGGTTAAGGTAATGCCCTTTAGGCTTACTAATGCCCCTGCCAGCTTTCAATCTAAACAAACGACTTATTTAAACCCTATTTAAGGCAATTTGTACTAATATTTTTTATAACATACTAGTGTATAACCCTAATTTTGTAAGTCATGTAAAGCATCTTTAGTTGGTCCTATAAGTCCTACAGGAAAATCAGTTATATGTCAAAAGAAGCAAATGTTACTTTGGGTAAAAACAGATAGAGTACTTGGGATACATTATTTTCAGGAAAGGAGTTTCAACAGATCCTACCAAGGTGGAAGCAATGACAAGGTGGCCATTACCAAAGAATCTTAAAAGCTTAAGGGAATTTTTGGACTTAATAGGCTATTATAGAAAATTTATTAGAAGCTATGGAGAAATAAACGGACCTCTAATAGATATGCTCAGAAAAGACAATTTCAAAATGGACTGAGGAAGCCAAGGTAACTTTTGAGAGGTTGAAGGCAACAATGAGCAAGTCCCCTGTGCTAGCTTTGCCAGACTTTAACAAGACTTTCTATTTAAAAATTGATGCCAGTTCTAAAGGATTGGGAGCAATTTTGTTCCAAGATGGTAGACCTTTAGTATATTTCAGCAAAATTTTTGGGCTTAAGTATGCTGATTTGCCTATTTATGATAAAGAGTATTTAACTATCTTACTAGATATTTCAAAATGGAGACATTACTTTGAAGGTGGCCCATTTGTTCCCAAGACTGACCATGAGCCACTTAACATCTTTTAGAACAAAAATTAAAAATCATTATACAGAAAAAGGGACTCTCTAAGTTGTTGAGATTGAACTATGTGATCCAATATAATAAAGGGAGGACTAATGTGGTGGCAGATGCACTCTCAAGACAATGAGAAGAATAGGTTGAGAATTCACAGATAATTGTTATTGTTTTTATTCTAAAATGGGAAGAAGAATTGGAAAAAAAACTATCTAGGGAGTGTTGTAGCTCAAAATATCATAATTATTTTAGCAGTGGACCCAAAAGGTAAGAAAAATAGAATTTGGGTTAAGGCATCTTGAGGTATAAAAATAGGGTGTATATAGGCAACAAGGGTGATCTAAGACAGCAATTAGTACAAACCATACACGACTCACCCCAAGGAGGACACTTTAGAGTACTAACTACTTATCAAAGAATGAAACCATAGTTTTACTGGTCAGGCACGAAGGTTATGGTTAAGAAGCATGTGGCAGATTGTGATGTGTGTCAAAGAATCAATGTGGAATACATAGCCAAGCCTGGACTACTACAATACATTCCTATACCCTCCCAAGCTTGGGAAACAATCACTATGGATTTCATAGAGGGCCTACCCAATTCCATGAAATCCAATTGTATCTTGGTGATCATTGACAAATACACCAAGTATGAATACTTTTTGGCTCTAAATCACTTCTATACTACTTTGGAAGTGGCTAAGGCTTATTTACCAAGTATACAAGCTACATGGTCAACCTAAAATAGCTATTTTGGATAGGGACAAAACCTTTAGTAACAATTTTTGGAGAGAACTAATGAAAAATCTTGGGACTACTACTTTGTTTAGCATTGTCTATCACCCAAAAATGGATGGACGGGCAGAGAGATTGAATTAGTGTCTTGAACAATATTTAGGTTGTATGTGTTTCCTAAATCCTGCTACTTGGGTTAAATGATTGCCTCAAGCCAAATGGTGGTACAATACCAACCATCATACAACTTTGAGAATAACTCCCTTTGAGTCCCTATATAGATATAAACCCCCTATGTGGAATTGGGACAATTCCACTGCAGTGAACAGTGTGCAAGAAATGCTATCAGTTAGATAATAATTGAACAGAATCTTAAAAGAGCAGTTGATTAAGGCACAAAATCGAATGAAGCAGAACGCAAACAAGCACAAAAGTGAAAGGAAATACCAGAAAGGTGAAGAGTTTTACCTGAAAATTCAGCCTTACAAGCAATCCTCCCTAGTCATACGTAGTAATGTGAAGCTAACAGCAAGGTTTTATGACCCTTACAAAATTAAGAAAAGAATCGGATTAGTGACCTATAAATTGAAACTATCAACACACTCAAAAATTCATCATGTATTTCATGTAAGTCTACTGAAAAAGAAGGTGGGACAAAATGTTGTTACCTCCTCAGATATGCCAAAAATGGATGATGAAGGACATTTGAAGGTATACCCATCTATGATACTCGACAAGAGGATGATTAAGAGAAATAAACGGACAGTCACACAACTATTGGTGCAATGGTTGAATTTGAAATCATAAGATTCCACTTGGGAAGACTACACCTCTCTGAAATCTCAATTTACGAAATTCAATCCTTGGGGACAAGGATCTACTGAAGGTGGGGGTATTGTTATGGTTGAGGGTGGAATGAAGAAAGAATTGAGGGAGAAGGTTGTGCTCGAAGGGCTCGAAGGATCAGTTAGGGCTGAGAAGAGGAAGATAATTGAATTGGAAGATCAGAGAATAGAGATCGAATTCAAAACAATTGGGACTGAAGTACAGACTGATAAAATACAGCGTTGGGAGGATCCAATCATTATGTGATACAGCGTCGTTTAAGAGGAGGAAGAAAGATTAGCTTTAGAGCATGCCCAACACATGTATTTTTTTATTATTAATAATTGTTTTGCTGTTAAATTAGTTATTTTCAGTTAAGGTGTAGGGTTCATATAAAAACAAACTTGTAAGAAGAATACTTTATCTTATGAATGAATATAATTTCAGTCTCTCTTTTACTTTATTCCTCTACTTCTAAAATTCTTTCTTCTATTTCTCAATCCTTTCTAATTTCTTTACAACCTCAGTTGTAACAACAGACGAATAATGAAAAATAAAGAAAAAAAATATGTTAGAAAAATAATCAATAAAAAATTATTCAAGTGATATGAAGTACTAGATTTCATAAGCATGGTTAGGGTTCAAATCCCAACATTATAAATTATTAAATTGGGTTGGGAAGATCTTATAATAAACCTTTTATGGTACTCGATTTTTGTTAGTCAATCAATAGATTAGATATAGATAAAAAAAATATTGAAAATGAAAAGTGAAACAGATATTACAACTATAAGGATAAGTTATGAAAATACAAGGCAAATCAAAAGGAGAAGGCAGGGATAAAAAAATTATTAGATGACCTTTGTTTATCACGTCATTTGTGGTCACAATTAATTAGATTTGTCTTTCATTTTTTCTCAAGGTGAATCATCATTCATTCCCTATATGTAATTAGAGAGTGAGTAGTTATTAGATAGTTATTTTAAGATGAAAGAACCTGATTAATTAAACTATGAATAATATAATAAATAAGGTTCATCTAATAATTTATTGTGGGATGGCTTAAAATATAAGTAACACGCCACCTCACTCGGCTACTCAAATTATTTCTTAACACAGTAAAAAATCAAAAGCCAATGCCAAGAAGTTACGTTAGGTCCATTTTTATTTCTATATTTTATATAAGTAAACAAACTTATATTGATATGGTTGGTTAAAAGAGGTAGGGAAGTTAGTTAATGTAAAAGTAATAATATTTTGGCAATCCAACTGTCTGGTACTACCAAAATAAACAAGAGACAAAGAATAGAATTGAAATGGCATATAGGAGGACAATAACGAAATCGGTGATGTTCAAGGAAGAAATATATTGTTCACTGATAGCTGATGATGAATTCAAAGCCAAAGCATTAACCTCGTCCCTTTCTTTCTCTACTACATCTAAGGTTTTTTCTATTAGTACCCTTTTTATCGTATTATATTTTTTGTCCGATTTCATTTTATTTTTTAACGACCCAAACTGAGATTTAAAGAATTAATAGAGGTGGAGATGTAGACAGAGTAAAGGAAGACTAAGAACAAGAATTAAGGGAAGAAGAAGACAATTTTCATTTCATTTCTTCGATACTCAGAAAACATAGTCAATTGGGATTTTAACCCCAAAATGCAAAGAAACGACGTAGTATAATAATAATAGTAAAACAAAATCGTTTAATTAACCTAAACCTAATCTCCAACACCAAAATTACAGTATTTTGAATGTTAAGAAAAGGTCTATTACAATACTCCCTGCTTGAATTAATCCTTGTCCTCAAGGATCTGACCATGACTATTTTTTATGATTAGACCAAATATGTCCCCATGCTCTCTTAGCCTTGATCGAAAATGAAGTATGAATCAACAATAGCTCCTTCATGTCAGTCCTAGTTAAAACCAAAGATCAACCAACAATACAATTTTTATGTCGATGTTGACAAGTTTAATACCTCCAGGATCAAAAACATCTCTAATTTATTTACCATGAAAGAACTGAAAAGATGATCCAAATTGAAAATATTGAACTAGTTTGGATGAAACAGTATGTCTCTCCTTGTTGATTTCATCCACATTCCAATTCTAACTTCGTTCCAAAAATAAATGCTCACCAAACCACCTCAACCAAACTATGTCTAGCAAAAACTTTAATAATTTCTTTATAACATCTAATGTTCTGTCAAGACAACATGATTGTTGGGCTAAAACCCATCCGACCAACCAATCAACATCGCTTTTGTGATTGCATATGACCAAGGCATGTATCTTACCCACTAAATTGAAATTTTCACAAACTGTTAACATTTTAATCTGAACTTCTGTCCAACAATCAACAAGCCAAAGCAATTGAAGCCACAACTCTACCAATTCCCTATTACTCTTTCTATACATGTACATGGGCAGTGGTCTAATGACAACAAAACAAACCGTCTCTTCATGAATTTCATTTAAGTATTCAACACAGTACAATATCATATTCGATGTAAAAATTACAACAATATTCCTATAACCGACAACAGAACTCCCATACTTGAATGAATTCTTGTCCTTAAGAATTATAAAAAAATTTCTATGGTAACACTCCTCGAAAACCAGTCTTTGATTAACCTTATCCATATCCCATATTTTTTGTTGAACACCAGAATCGCTCTTTAAATTAAAATAATTCTTAGTGCCATTGAACACCTCTTTCTTTAGATCCATTAGTAACAATCTAAATATATAAGGGTCGTCCCATAAAGGAATGAAAATGCCAAAGCCAAGACTTTTTTAGTAGAAAAAATATCTGAACTGCTATCAAATTTAAGGTATTTTCCACCAAACTTTTTACAAACATATAACTCATGAATAATCCAAATCTTTTCAATCAATTCATTTTCCATTAACAATAATCTAAGTCGATATAAACCATCATCAACAACAATTTGAGATAAAAAACTAGCATCGCCGTAAGGTGTATATAACCATACGCAAACAAGAAACTCTTTGGTTACCAAAATACTTATGGTCATCAAAAAATTCACCAAACTTATCAAGTAATCATTCCAAATAATTTCCTCATAAGACTCCATCTTATTGTCTTTAACATTGCTTTACATTATCTGAACCCTTCCTATTATCAATGTATCTTTGTTACTAGCAACATCTTCCTTACTAGAATTAAGTTGCTTATGTCGGCAGCATTGTCTATAAGTCTCCATTCTAACATCATACATAACAGTGAAAGGGGTGTCACTTCCTCCAAGATTAAAATTTTTTTCCAAGATTCTACGAGAATTGTACTCACTAACCCATTCACCATTAAACATATTTGAAGACACATTCAAACAGTTACTTCTATCAAATGAAAAATCGATAAATATAAAATTACTTACCCATGAATCAGATTCGATAGTGCTTTATTGATTCACAACAGTCTTTCACCAGGATCGATTCCTTTTATCTCCATAACTGGATCCAACCAAATACCTAGAACCATCAATTGTTCAAGAAATTTTTTATTCAAAATATCAGACCCCCCGTCTTGTGGAACTTTCAACAATCCATTAAATGGGTTATCAAAATCATCCAACTTCACTTTTGTTATCACAGACAATTCATCGAACACCTTGAGTTCGATAGAATCCATCAATAATAGTTCTTGTTCTATTCTTGTCAAGTCTGTCGATACTACGCTTTGAACCACTGGTGATTCCAATAGGTTGTCTTTGAACTTCGCCTCTGTTGAAACTACAATTATCGAGACTTGAACCTTTGGTTCTGTAAAATCAATCGTCAATGATGACTCATCCGATATCTCGTGTTGATCAAACCCAACATCAACCTTTCAACAAATAACCTTTAAATCATTTAGAAATTTGTCGATAGCAGCGTCTAATATGGATTCAAATCCCTTGAGTAATTGAACCCTAAGTTCTTCTGTAATTATCGTCATAACGCTGAAACAATAAAAAATAATCTGATGCTCTGATGCCTTTGTAAAGATTCAAACTAAATAAGTAGAATTAAATTAATAGATGAGAAGAATAGAGGAGTTAAAGATGAGAAAAGAAGAATAGCTAAAGATTGTAATAGACCGTTTCTTAACATTCAAAACGCTGTAGTTTTGGTGTTGGAGATTAGGTTTAGGTTAATTAAACGATGTCGTTTTACTATTATTATTATTATTATTATACTACGTCGTTTCTTTGCATTTTGGGGTTAAAATCCCAATTGACTATGTTTTCTGAGTATCGAAAAAATGAAATGAAAATTGTCTTCTTCTTCCCTTAATTCTTGTTCTTAGTCTTTCTTTACTCTGTCTACATCTCCACCTCTATTAATTCTTTAAATCCCAGTTTGGGTCGTTACAAAGGTATCAGAACCTAACGATTCTCGTTTTTTATGGGTATTATGGAGTTTGATCCAGAAAAATTTTGGATTATAGTGCTTCAGGGCGTTAAGCTATATTGAACGCATCCTTCGATAAGTTTCTAAGTGACTTTAGAAACGATTTGAAAGATATCTGAGAAAGAAGTACTATTGAGGTCGATCAAAAATGTTGTGAAGAATCAGATGAGTCCTCCTTGACAATTGATTTTGTATAACCGAAGGAATTTAGTCCTTTAGAATCACCCATCGTTCAAGGGGTAGCATCGACAGAGTTGGTCGAAACAGAACAAGATTTATTGTTGACAGGTTCTAAGGAATATAAGGTGTTCGATGAATTGTTTGTGATAACAGATGTGGAGTTAATTGATTTTGATGACTCGATTGGAAGGTTGCTGGAATTTTCCCAGAACAAGACCTTAATTTTCAAGGGATGTGGGGACATGGCTAAGGGATTAGAAATGTTATGACTGGAATGTAGCCGTTCTTCCTCTTTGGCTATTCTTCTTCTTTTCTCATCTTTAACTCTTTATTCTTCTCATCTATTCATTTAATTCTACTTATTCAGTTTGAATCTTTACACATTTTACCATATATTTTGGTTAGAAAATAAGATCTGTTCTTGGTGTTTTGATCAGTCTTGTTACCACATGCTCGGTTTAATAGATTTTTAATGTGCCTATATTATGAAACCCTGTTCTTGTTTTCATGTTGTCTAATTCCTTATTGAGATGCCTAATTGTAGGGGTTCAATGCCTTTGAAGATTTAAGAAGCGATTCCAAAGGATTCTGGAGTGTTCTTGCTCGAAAAGCCAAAGCCATTCTCGAGGAAAACGATGACCACTCTTTGCCTCACGAAACGGACACACCCGATGGAGTAGGATCACTGCATACGGTAGATGCTTCAACAACTTCCCATGGCCAGGTGACTTGTGGTTTTTGTTTAATTCTTCATTGGTTGGGGCTAAACAGCCTGTCCTGAGAGGAAAATTATGGATCCATCCAATGTATGTATGCTCAAAATTTGCATGAACTTGTCCTTGTGAATAACAGAACCAACAGCCAACTGATGGACTTCGAAAAATGAACTTGTCCTTGTGAATAACAGAACCAACAGCCAACTGATGGACTTCGAAGAATCGACAGTCCTCGAATACGAAGGGGCTTGGATAAGCTCAACACTTCCCTTAATCACATTGGTGACACATTTGAAAAGGCTTTCGAGTTGAGAATGAGACCATCTGAAACTTGAGTGATTTTAATTTTTTGTTGTTCTTCACCTACTCTGAATTAGTGAACAAACTGAATGCAACTTCTGCAGGAAGGTCGAACGATAGTCGGAAGTAAAACGCATAATATTATACAAGAAACGTGCAATCCTAAAATCCGGCGGAAAGGGAGCAGTCTCTCAATACCTCGTTGCAGCAACCAACACAGCTCCACTATCAAACCAACAATGATAACCAGCTCAAGGCATCTCGCGACGTACGGTGGCAGACTCATGTCTCATTGAATCATATAGTGAAAGCGTAGATCCTAATACCAAGTTGGCATTATAGGACATTGCGTAGAAGTTTGCATTACCGTAGAAACACAAGTGAATTACATACAAGGCAATTAAGATGAGATCTGGCTTGACAGGTTAAAGCAAAACTGCTTCTCCGGGAGCTGAAATCTGTTAAAGCGGATTTGGCATTTGCAAAGGAACGATGTGCACAACTAGAAGAGGAGAATAAGATCCTTCGAGAGTGTCGGGAGAAGGGGGATAACCCTGCAGACGATGATTTGGTACATACACACATATATACATGTATGCCTTATCTTTGGCATGCATAAGTAATTGCAGTCATTAAATCTTAAACATGATCGTATCAGATACGGGTGCAACTAGAGAGCCTGTTGGCAGAAAAGGCACGCTTGGCGCATGAGAACTCGATGTATGCAAGAGAGAACCGGTTCCTATTGGAAATAGTTGAGTATCACCAACTGAGCATGCAGGATGTATTGTACTTAGATGAAGGGGCTGAAGAAGTTACAGAAATGGGACACCCCATTCACTTCCCTTATTCAAAAATGCTTTGCCAGTCGCTAACCACACATCTGTGGTGACGGAGCACAGCCCTCTCTCTACAATAACAGAAGAGGGAACTTTAGATACCTCTAGTCCGCCGCAGGAAGCAGATGATGCCACCAGCTCCTCCAACTCAGGAACTGATCATGGAAGAGAAACACAGGATGCAAGAACAAGTACACCTCCGGTGTCTTCTGACCAAATATAGTTTTCCAACTCAAAAATAGATACATGATCATGGATTGCTGGTGCATTATCATTGCTGTGAAAGGAAACTCGAAACTCCACAGGTAACGTCAGCTGAGATAGAGGTGCTTTATCATGATAATCTGGATTAAGATCTTCAATATTCAGCACCTGAACAACAGCAGCCATAAAAGTATTCCTGAGGAACCAAAGTTTCATTGCATAGTATTCTGTACATCAGTCAGCACATGAAAAACCTGGTTAATACCGTCCTGAAATATGCAGGATAACCTGGTTCGGATAGGCGTAATAAAAATGATCGCACAGGCCTAAAAAGGTAGATCTTAAATTAAAGAAATTAAATTAAAAATTATAAAAATATAAATATATATAATCACATATATATATACAATAATTACTAAAACTTAAAATATAAAAAAATCTCTTTTTTCTGGTAAAAAACTAAAAATGTTTAGTTTTTAGATGTTTAATATTATTTTTTTCTGTTAAAGATGATAATCTAATATTTTTTATTAAAATATTTAAAAAAAAATTATATATATCTTTAAAAAATTATACAAGGCCTCTAAAATCTTTGAACTGCTTATAGCACTAAACAATGAAATGAGGTCAAAGAATAGCTAGCTAGAACAAAAATATTATTTTAGTAGTTAACTCTATATATAATATTTTAAAATTTTCTTGAATAATATAAAATTTCTAATAAAGTTCTAATTTTTACATTTTAAATAGTATTTAAATATTTCAAAAAATATAATTTTTGATTTTATAATTTAAAGTACTTTTTGAATTTTTTTTACAATTTTAATTTTTAACTTCTTTAAAAGAACTAAAACCCTCCACCACATCAAAGATGGAATTCATTAGTAATAAAACGTTTTTATATATACAATTCGTAAAACATCCATAAATTTTTCAAATTTAAAAACTCAATTTCAGCACGAAAAAAGCTTGATTAAGTTTTTGAAACGTATAAAACTTTATACTATATCGATATCATGCATACTTAAATTTAGGATTATTTAAAAAAATTTAAAGCATTTGATCTGATTGGATTATCTTATACAACCTAATTCAAAATAATCGTGTATTTTTCAAATATGAAATCATTAAATAACCCCACACCTAGAAACATAATCTTGATTCCTAAATCTGCACTATCCCCCCCCAATCTTCAATTTAAGATCCCTAATTAAACCATTTCAATCTTCAATCATCATCATCCATTTCAATCTTCAATCATCATCATCCTTACCAATTTTATTCGCCATCATTTGACGTTGCCGACGACTCGAATACCCGAGTTTTATAAATACCCAAAAACAACTATTAAAATTAAATAAGTTGAGACATGAATCGATAAAAAAATATTAAATATAAAATTTTATGTGATATATTATATAAAATATAAATAACATAGAAACAAAGACAAAATATTAAGTAACTCAATATCGCTTAAATAAATCTTGTATATGTAAAAAAATCTTCGCTAAAAATTCATCATACATAGATGAGAGGATGAGACTGAATTAATGAGGATAAACCATAGGACAAATAAAAAAAATAATATATTATAAAATTGGAAATGAGATACAAAGAACCAAAACTCAATGTTAGAATTCTAAGTCCAACTTTTCTTTTTCACCAAAGTTCCATTTTTTTTTGGATCAACACTAAAACTTTTAGTACTGATACTACTAAACTAGAGTACATTACACGACATTCAAGTAACATCGGACCTGCTAGAATGAAATAATAGTTTATTATTTTGAGACAAAACACCATGCTTTTAGTCCCAACAAAACCACCAGCAACACTACCATCCACCGCCAGACCCTTCCCCTTCGAAATATAAGTTGTGTTAAGTGGGGACTCCGAACAGGGGATGCTGCACTTCATGAATTCTCCCGACAAAACTTTGTTCCACAAGGCTCTTATGTTCCAAAAACATGTCTCTGAACGGGTGCAGAATCAAATGATTTAACCACTTCCATCCATGGTTTGTCTATGATCAAGATCGAATGTTTCGAAAGGTGGCCGATAAATAAAACAGGGTCTCGGAAAACTTCTATATCAAAATTGTTTTTTCGACTTTGACAGTTCTCTTTCAACCAATGTTTCAATTTCATATTGGTGAGAGAGCCTTGAAACTTCAACAAGGCTCCATTTACCAACTCGCTCTCACCGTCTTCATCTACCGGCTTTCCCAAGTCAATTGAACACATTGCCCTGGAAGCAGTTTACAAATTCCATCCATAAATATAAATGCTTAATGATGAACGCATGCATTTCATGCCAACCAACAGCTTTCAATTGCAAAACAGGCAAACTAGAGAAAGGAGAAAGCCACATGATCGGGAATGCTATAAACTATAATGCCAACAGAAGTATGGCATGACACATACAATTTAAACCGCTACAATGCAACATGCTAAAACCAACAGATAAGAACAGTACCTGGAACTATAAACAACAACCGATGAAGATTTTAATGACGAAGAAGGGCAGAAAGACATCCCAATAACCTCCCCAGGAAATTGTTGATATCTTCTGGGAAGAGAGAATGAATGTTGTCTTGACCATTCTCCCAATTGTCTAGCTTCCACATCAAATATATAGAATTGGTTTGATGATGTTGTGATAATAAGCACATTGCTATCCTGAGGAGAAAAGCCACCTGCAGTAACAGAGGCACCATCCAATCTTGATATAAACCAGTGTTGCCTGCTCCAGAAAAACAAAGAGTGATCAATATATATGTATGTATAAACAGCTTGCAGCCCCCTCCATCTCACATACATTGTAATATGTAATTTTCAGATAGAACTTGTACTGTCAGTGTCAACTAAACAGGCACCATCATACGATTTTGGCCTAAAACCTCCATTTCACCACATCTCAATGCCAGACAACATATTTTTTTGGCTTCAGATCCAAAAGTCCTGGATTTAGGGCATCTACAGAAAGCACCTCAAGATGGAAAGCTGAGTTTTCTTTAAAAAAAAAAACTGTTTTCATCCTTCTATTCATATATTTTGGACATTCTAACATATCATAGCAGCTAACTAAACACAAATTTTAGCCACATTTCTTCACACTGTAATGTGAAACACAGTTTTCATAAGCCAAAGACCAATCACAACAATAATGCTAAACTATGCAACCATCAATTTAAGAATTGTGTTTAAAGTGATGTAATACCTTTGTGTCTCTAGACTGAATATGTATATATCTCCAAAGCAGTTGATTGCAGCTAACCACTGGTCATCAGAACTAGTGAACATTTTTGTTATTGGAGGCTCAACAAGTGATCCTTCTTTATCATGGTCCCCGCGAAAAAGTATAAAGGTATGCAGTAGTTTCAAGTCCCCCAAATCTACGATCTACAGCACAAAGAAGAGAAAGTAACATTGTTCTGACACACCCAACAAAAACATTTTTTTTACTCTTTTATGTTATTTAAACAATTAAGTAGTAGGGAAGAGCCTATGTTCTTTGATATTTAACAATAAACAGGTGTATTACAATTGAATACACATGAACGTATGTATGTACTTGGTTGGAGTTGCTAAGATGAAATAAACCCAACATAAGACTGGAAAATTAAATTCGATGTTTCAAGAGATGAAATCTGATTTTTCTAGTTTGAGGCATACACTCAAATCATGAGTATGCCATGACAAAAGAGGCAGAAGCCTAAAAATTACTTCAGAGCATGAAACTACTCACTCCACTCACCTAAAGCAAAAAATAGCACGAATTATGTACTTTAGGGAGAAGGTTCGGAAGTACAGAAACCACAACAAAGTGAAGAGACTTACATAGATCCTTCTATCATGCCCTGCTATCAGCAAACGTACCCCATCAGAGGTAAAGGCCATAGAATGTGCTGATGGAAGATCCTGAGGAAGTTGCCTTTTACTAACGGTCCATGTACTTTGCCCAGCTTGCCTACTCAGTGCAAATAGGCTGGGTCTGATTTGATCAGAATAACCAAAAAACTCGCCAGTGTTAGACATTGCGCTACAAAAGATCTTTCGAGATGCCTTACTCTTAACTCTAGCCACTAAATTAGTGGTCGCAAGACCACCATAGGGGTCAGAACCCACATTAGGAACACGAACACAGAGCACATCTAACCAATAAGATGCCTGGACCAGGAGAAAAGAAGTTTGACTGAACCTTGTACTAATGACCAGTTGTACAGGCATTCTCTGAGGTGCAGGGCAAACATCATGTGGGGAGAACCTAGTGAACTCCTTAGCAGAGTATGCAAAGAGCTTCGCATCATCACCAGCAGAGATAAGCATAGGAACTCCAAAACGGGCCCATTTTCCATAGCTGAAATCAAGGGGCTTCTTCTCCCTACGAACTCTTTTTACCATTTTCCCCTGTTCATCTTGCAAATTCTTTGCCTCGTCAGATAAAGAACCTAAAAATTAAAGAGAAAAAGTTTACAAAATCAGAAGGTGAAGAAAATGGTGTTAAAAAGGTATAAATGCAAACTTTATATTTTAATGAAATAAACAAAATAATAAATAGGCGGGGAACCAAAAAAATGAACAGACCTTCTGAACTGATGGGCACTGCCATTGTCAATGCTCTGACATCATGAGTGTGAGCTCTTACATAACCGACATATACCCATTTCTTCATCATTTCTGTAGATGATTTGTCATCACAAGACTGCAGCTTCTCAGTACAACACTTATAAAGAATAACCTAGAAAATTGAACACAGAAGATGTTAGGGAAGGCACTAATTATATTTAATTGACAGACAATTTCATGAAAAGACTTTACAGCTGAAAATGAAAACCATACATAGAACTATAATTATTTTTCCATTTTTCCTTTAACAATTTTACTTCACTTAAACCAAAAGAGTGACGACACTATCTTTCTCACCCCCTCTAGCTATCCATACCAATGGTGTCAAGTTCAACAGGCACAATCTAGTTCCCAGAACCCTTATATTTCAGCTGCAAGGCATATAAAATAGCACTCACCAGATGAAGTGCAATATGCATGTGTGATTAACTCTCTGTTGATATGTGTTCTAACTTCTTATATATATATATATATATATATATATATATATATATATAGAGAGAGAGAGAGAGAGAGAGAGTAAGCTCAAGAAGTATATAATTAACTCTAAAGGGTGATCTAGTTTATCAGACAACACATGCAATTTTTTTGTTGGCCAATATGCATTATCTCCTTAAGGAGAGGCTGATACCCATCCCTTTCTTACTGGTAAATTTGATGAAGTGAAAAAGAAAAGAACAAAAGAGAACTTTAATGAGGCAATGAAGTGAAAAAGAAAAGAAACAAAACAGTGCACCCGGCATGCAATGGATCAAATGCATCTTGCCCAAATGGGTCTGAGGTGTTTTGTTATCTAGCACCAAAGTGCAGGCCAGCATAGGTGCACACCTTAATAACAGATGCATACCTGTCCATCAGACCCAGCAGAGAAAACCCTGTTCTGACTTGGAGCTGCTGCCAAGGCATTCACATCTCCTTTGTGGTTTGAATGTGCCTGGAGAAGAGTTCCATTATCACCATTCCAGAACTGAACAGAGCCAGTGCTGTCTGCACTAACAACAGTTCCACACCTGAATTTAACAATAATCCAATCATCAAAAGGTTGCACATTAATAATTATAATACAGTAATCACTAGCATTTCAATATATTAAACATATGTACACATGCATGTCTGTTGACGTGGAAGATTCCACATGTACCTCAAAGAAAGTAAAGACCATATACAAAGCTCAGACCCACTCCCTAAACCTCCAAGCGCAACAGTACTTCTGAAAATTTCATGACCGCTATCAGCATTCCAGCATCTAATCAACCTGCAAGATGATTAGCGCACACTAGACAAGTTTAAATTGGGTGAAAGAAGTGCAAAGACTCTGTAGACTGTAGAGCATGCGACATCAGCTCACACAAGTCAAGTATAATTGAACTATTGATATATATATCACGCATGGGAATATCAAATGTACATTAAACGTCAAAGGTTTTGTAGTCTGATAAAACAAAATGTATTATATGTTATTCACTTTAATGACAAACTTACCCATCACTGCTCCCTGAATAAATCCTAGTTGAGTCGTGGCTCCAGGTCACACTTAGAGCACGCCCTGGAAATAAATTAGCACCAAGAAGCTCAGAATAAAATTAAAAGCAAAGCAACCAATAACCTAGCAAGAATAGTTTCTCAGGTGTAGATATCTTACCACTGACCCGAGGCAATGATTTATGGTACATGAACTTATCCGAATTAGACACAATATATATCCGCAAAGCTCCATCATCACAGGCAATCACTACACGTCTATCATCCATAACTGCTTCCTGATGACCTAGCTCCGAGTCTGAAGCATCTTCATCTTCAGAGTTCTCAGCATCATCACTTTCATTATATTCATCTTTATCATTCGAATATCCATTTCCAAGAAGTTGAGACCTAGGCTCTTCAGAGGCTGGCAGCTTAATAACCGGTGCCACAGCCATCTGCCAGATTGAAACCCCAATAGACTCTAGCACAATCTGCAAAATAGTTTAATTGAACTATATAAAAAATCAATGAAATATGTTTTCGATTCAAAGCTTTGTGTACGTAAGAATGAACTTAAAGCGAAAAAGGAAATAAAAGCCTCCAAGGGACCCCATAAACAGAATTTATGCTACCATGTATTGGTCTCAGTACTGTTCCCGTCATCCAATAAAATCACAATAAACCAATAAAAAGGAGTATCCATTGACATTGGAGACGTTGGAATCATTGAAAATGGGAAGAACAATGAAAGAAAATAACCTTCTGTTTCAAGTTGAAAAGATCCCATTCTGAGACTGAGCCGTCAATGCTTGAAGAGAACAACCTACCAGAAGATGGGCCTTTTGAACCAACGCAACACCAAACGAGAGACGATACTCGGGAAGTAGAATCTCCGTGAATAGTCTACACAAAGTAACCAACAAATCAAACTAGAACCCGAATATATATATATATGGCAAAAGCACGAATAAAGCTGAGAGTACCAGCTGGTGGTGCCAGCCAACGGAGCCAGGGGAAACAAGCCAAATCTCGAGCGAGCCATCCTCACGAGCCGCGGCAACCTGAGAGTCGTCAGGGCTGGTGGCTAGGGCAACCACCGAAGAGGGCTTCCAATCGACGGAGCTGGTTCTATAAGTTTTGAGGAACATTGGGTCTGAGGCAGCTACAGGTGCGATGTTTGAAAGCCACGACGGTAATGGAGAGAAACGCATCGGTCACAAAGACGCAGACAAGAGGGATGAGAGGCGCTTGGTTTATTCTTCCAAGTTAGGTTTTTATGTTCAGGGTTTAAACTTTTAAGGGTAAACTAATTATTAGATACTTCACTTATTCTCATATTTCTGATATGGTCCCCTAATTAATTTTCTTGATAAAATTATATATCTAATTTTAGATCTTGGTACTATTTATACAAAACTCAGTGATATTTATAATTATTATTTTCAGAAAAAATTAACTTAATATTAATAAATTACTATTTTTTTTATTTTTATCAACGAATTAATTTATTTTGTTGAAATTATTGTTTATGTTATATATTTTTTTATTTTGGTCATTGATGGTTAGAGATGTGTATTTATATTTATAAAAATTTTAATTCGACATATACAACTAGAAAAAATATTAAATATAATAATATTTGTATACATAAAAAATTATAATTTTAATATTGATATGAATGTAAAATAACTGTTCATATCAGACTCAAAATATTAGATATTCAATCTGAATTATCTAAAAATTAAAAAAAATAAATCAAAGATCTAAAATCATATTAAATTTTTTTTATACACCCTATAAATCGCTAAATTTTCGTTAAGTTTTAACGAATCTAGTGACATTATATAGCATAGTAACAAAATTATTCCCTTTAGTACTAATGGGTTAGTAGTTAGAATAGTGTCCAATATATATATATATATATATTTTTTTAGTGACTAACATTTTTATACCCTTTAGTACCTAACATTTTTAATGTTACTTAAATATGTATCTCATTGTTATTGTCTATTAATTTTTATCGTTAACTGTCATGTGTCTTCTTAAAATTTTAAAATTATATTTAAAAATCAATAAAAATTAAAGCAAAAAATCTAAGTATGCGATGAGATTGAAAGAATAAGAAACCCTAAAAGATATCTTTATTTTTTGTATTGTTCTAATTGATTTTCATTAGATTTACAATGATTTAATTAATTTTATACTCGATTCATTATATAATTTAAAAAATTAAACAAAAAAATGGATTGACTTTGTATTCTGAAATCGTTGATCTTCAAATAATTATCTAATAATTACTCATTCACTAATTACATGTAAGAAAGATGTGATGATTCACCTTTAAAAAAATTAAGATGAACGATTATGATTTATTGACCACAAATGACGTAATAAATATGATTCAATTAATAATTTTTTTCTAATTTTGGTATATTGGTTTAGGGTTAGGTTTTGGCAGAACAGGGTCAAGTATCAATCGGTTATGGATAAAATGGGTAGGATTGACGGGTTAATTGGACCCAAGTTTTGGATGCGGATCTTGTAACCGGGTATAATGTTGGGTTTAATGTAAGTGGGTTGATTGTTTGGGTCTGATAATGTAACATGAATATTTAATTAAATAAGTTAGAATATTTTTTGTATTTTTAAATTGATATTTTTTAGATTTTTAGTTTAATGTTCTATTTATCCGAAAAAATATGATTACACTACAATTTATTGGTCTATCCAAATTAAATACTATAAAGATTTTTATAAGTGTGGCACTCTTAATCAAATTATTTTATTAACTACACTAAAATTTAAACCTCTGATTTTTCTTAAAAGATTTAATGTTTCACCCCGTTAAACTAATTGATTATTGATACCGTCTTATCTATTTAAATTCTACTCTTTCGAGCATTTTATCGAGTTGTAATTTACACATCTTGATCTGCTAAAATTAAAAGTATAATTTAGCCAAATAATTTAAAACATCTCTATTATAAAAACGTACATATTATAAAATCATCTACCAAGTATGATAATTTATAAAATACGGAGTTCCAAGTTTAAATCAACATATAAATAAAAGGATTTGAACAGTAAAAGGGTTACAAACTCAATAATATAAGGCTGACAAACACATAACTTTATGTTAGGAGAACCTATGAAATTTTAATGGAGAATTTATACAATTTTAGGGGGCAAAAATAATGAATAAAAAATACATTAAAAAAATTATAAAATTCTTAAATTATATTCAAATTTCAAAATTTTAGGGAGACGATCGCCTTCGAGCACTCCTCCATCTATCATTGCTTATAAATACACAACCCAATAAATACAAGTATATACTTTGATACCGACAACATGTTGATGGTCTTCCAAGACCACATCCAAATCTATTAATCTACACATAAAAATAACTATTCCAATGTGAACACAAATAAAGGTATATTTATGTTCGTCCATTCAACTTTAATTGAACAAATGAATATAAACGAACACTTATTATTCGTGTTCGTTCATTAAGGAATCTAACTTATTTATATTCGTTCGTTAAAATGATAAACGAATATAAATGAACATAAACGAATACAAATAATGTGTTAAATATTTAATATTTTACGTTAGTTCGATTAATTCAATTAATTAACCGATTTTAAATTGAATTAATCGATAATTAAAATTTGAAAAAACTCTTAATCATTAGATAAAACCTAAAATTATGTATTAGATTAACCAATTTTATTTTAGTTTGGTCGGTTATTTAGGTTAAAATGAATAATGAACACCCCTATACATATGTGAATAAATTTAAATAAACATAAACGAACAAGTATAAACGAATATATATAAACAAATGATCTTAAACGAACGAACATAAATCAACGAACAAAACCTTTGTGTTCATTCATTTAATTAAACAAAAATAAAAATCTTGTTCATGTTCGTTCGATTAATAAATAAATGAACTTCTCACCCGATTAATTCACTCCGAATCAGTTCCTGCAGCCGGGACCTTCTATATCTTAAAGTTTCCCTTACTTCAAATTCCTCTCGGCTCTCAGTCTGAAATGGAAAACAAAAGGAACACCAACATTCTTCGATCAGTGTGTTAATGCTAACTTATTTTCCATGCATTTACAGCTACCCTTCTGTTAATTTGCTTATTTCCCTTGCACGTTTTTCTGGTTAAGTTGATGTTTATTTTCAGGCGATCCATTCCTCAAAGGGACAAGCTCTTGCTGATTAATACGGCATCAAATTCTTTGAGACTGTATGCAAAGTTTAGTTAAGATGATGTTACTTTTGTATATAACTAGCCAATGTTTCATACATGCTTGCTTTTCAACAGCCAGAGACGGTAAGCATACTGACTTCAAGGCTGAGGTATGGTTTCTTTAACTTGAACAGATAGCTTATAGGGTTATGCAAATCCATTTACAGTTTGATCATGCCTTTTTCTTTTATCCGCACCACATGCAATAAAAAAAGTAACCGGGAAAGGCAAAATAAAATGATTCAAATTTAAAAGAAAAATATTAACAAATTTAATTGGGATTTCGTGTACTTGACTAGTTCAATTTTATGATTCGGGCCTGACCCATGAACCCACTAAATATAATGAGTTAGGCATATGGCCCATATTTTTTTTTCTCACGATAAAAATATTATAGATTTTAACACTCGGTCAACGGTTAGATATTTCGAATCGAGTAATTTTAAATAATATCAAGTACAATATGATCATACTCGAGATCACACAACATTGAGTACTACCTCCATCCCATTTTATTTGTCCAGTATTGACTTTTTTTAGTCAAATTTTTTTCAACTTTGACTCATTATAACTTTAAATCTATTATTGATAAAAATATAAAAAATATTTTAAAAACTTTTAATCAAGTTTAAAAATATATATTTTATAAAATTTAATAAATTAAAATATTTAAAATAACTATGGTCAAAGTTTTAAAATATTGACTTTTAAAAAATCAATATTGAATATTATAAGTGGGACGGAGGAAATATTGTACAACTGTATTTGGTAGTTAACAAAGGGTAAGGTACACACTCATAATTACTAAAGTATTAAAAATGATCATTTAGGGTCACTAACCTTTGAAAAGATAAAATGCAATCGAAACATTATAAAATGGTCATAGATGTTATAAAATAGTGTAACAATTTGATTGACTAATTCAATAACCATTTTGTAATACTTTAATAAATTTTATTATTATTTTATAATAATTTAATAAATATAATAATTATTTTATAATAATTTAATAAATTTGATAACAATTTTATAACTTTGGAAGTAAGTGATAAATTGATTATTTTTCATAGTTTATCGACTATTTATTCATTTTTTTTCTTAAAACACAATATAGATATAGAATACCTAAAACATGTAGTATTTGACTATTTATGTCTTCTTCTATACCAAAGTTTTAAACTAGTAGTTTAAGGTTTAAGGTTTAAGATTAGAGTTGTGGTTAGGGTTTAAGGAATTAAAGGTATGTTGTATTTTTTAGGATATAATGTATAAGGTTTAGGATATAAAAAATAAGGGTTAGGGTTTAAAATTCAATTTTTAAAATTTTTTAATAAAAAGTATAGAAAGAGACATAACAAAAAGACAAATGATTTTTAATCTTAAAAAACGACTTAAAAAATAGCTAGAAAAAGGCCTAAGATTTTAGACTTTTAGATGAAGCTAAACTAATATATACCGTTGGATAAAAAACAAAAACAATGGTTAATCGGTTGTCTAGATAAAAATAAAAAAGAACTCTGTATCCTTCCAGGGTTTCTCTCTTTATCTCACTCTCACCTCACTCTATGAAAATAAAAGACAGTACCCTTCAAGTCTCAATTCAGACAGCCACAAATGCAAATACGAGGATCAAGGACCATCTTCTTTTGTTGGCCGGAGAACCACAGGGTTCTTATCTCCGGACTCTTCTCTTCCTTTTTATAATAGCGTGTTGCCGCTGCTTGACACAATCAAGATTTCCAAGCACGTGCTCAAGAGATTGTTGCTCGTTTTACTGTCTTCGCAGCCTCCGTTGGCGTTGAGGTTAAGCACCCTCATGTAAAGAACGCCTTTGATAGTGGTTTTTGACAACGACCGCGCCTTCTAATATAGATTCCCTTCTGATGTCTTTCTTTCTCGTCACATATTTTCTTTAATGACAGAAGCTTCTGAGTGTCACTGTGATTAACGAACTGAGAATTAAAATTAAGAGTAAGGGAGGAAAGAAATCAGATTTAGAGGGATCGAAGTAGGAAAAAAGGAAGAAAGAGATTTTTCATTTAGACAAACGATACTCCAGCAAACAACCCAGAAACCCTTAATACAATAGGGTGGCCAAAACGCCCCGTATTGATTTAGTTAAACTCACCGTTTCAATAATGAAAATAAAACATAATTAATAATTATTCAAATAACCCTCTCAACGGTCGTCTTCTTCAGATGACTCCTTGACAATGCCTTCTCCATCAAAGAATCCTTGACTTCAAGGATGGAATTGAGGAAACTGTTGCAACAGATCATGAAGGACCTCTCAAGTGGCATCTTTTGGGAATGTGTTAGCCCATTCAACAAACACTTCTATAACTGCTCTGTTCCCACGCTTCATCATCCTCCTTTCAACAATCCGGACTGGTTCTTTACTCACACTACCATCAGGGTCAATAACAGGAAAATCTGATTGATAATTTTCAGATTCAATCCTCTTCTTCAGCTGAGATATGTGGAATACAAGGTGTACTCTGAATCCTGCTGGTAATTTGAGTTGATAAGCTATCTTCCCTACTCGCTTCTCTATCACAAAAGGGCCAAACCATTTCAGACTCAACTTCTGACAAGTTCTTCTAGCCACTGACTGTTGCCGATACGGTTGGAGTTTCAAAAAGACCCAATCCCCCACATGGTATTCAAAATCTGTCCTCTCTTTATCGGCTTGATTCTTTATTCTGTCCTAAGCATGCTTCACGTGAAATCGTAGCATTTGAATAGCTGCCTCTCTCTGTTGAAGGCTTTTGTCCACAACAACCACTAATGAATCTCCAGCAATGTAGGGTGAGTGAAGAGGAAGGATTTGCCCATACAAAGCTTGGTATGGGGTTACTTGAATAGAGGTGTGGAATGTGGTATTATACCATCATTCTACCAAGTGTATCCATTTTGCCTACTCTTTAGGTCTCTCCCCGTTCATGCATCGTAGGTAAGTCTCTAGGCATTGGTTCACTCTTTCCATTTGTCCATCCGATTGTGGATGATAAGCCGTGGAAGCATTGACCACTACCCCCAATCTCTTCATTAACTCCTGCCAAAACAAGTTCATAAACAATCAATCCCTGTCACATACAATATCATGTGGCAAACCATGTAACCTAAATACATTTTCAAGGAATATTTGTGTTACATCGATTGTTGTGAAAGGATGGGACATTGCTATAAAATGCCCATATTTACTCAACCGATCTACAACCACCAGTATGCAATTCTTCTTTTCTGACTTGGGAAGGCCCTTGATAAAATCCATGCTAATCAAGTGCCAAACTGTCTCTAACACAGACAAAGGCTGCAATAAACCTTTCGGGTGATTCAACTCTCCTTTGCATCGTTGGCAAATCATACATTCCCTCACAAAGTTGCGAACCTCCCTCCTTAATCCCTTCTAGTAAACTACAGAGCTCATTCTTTTAATGGTAGCCTGAGTCCCCAAATGTCCTCCTAAGAAACTACCATGGAAAAATTATATTATTTCCTTCCTTAATTGAGCATCTTCACCAACTACCAACCTATCCTTCCTCCACAACAACCTTTTGTCCTATTTATACTTCCTATGCTTATCACTTCCCCTTTTCAGATCTTCAATAATCTTTTTCAGCTTCATATCAGTCAACTAAGAATTTTTAATTCTGTCCAGCATTTTAGTTTATATGTTACTCACACCCATAGCTAACAAACTCCCTGGTTCTGGTTTTCTTGATAATGTATCAGCTACAATATTGTTGGAGCCCTTTCTATACTGCATCTTATAGTTGTACCCATCATCTTCACCACCCATCGTTGTTGAAAAGGGGTAATAGCTTGGTTGCTGGCCAGAAACTTAAGGCTTTGATGACCGGTTTTTGTCACAAATGGTCTACCAACTAAATAAGCTGACCATTTCTTGACAGCCATCAATGCTGCCAACATCTCCTTCTCATACACAGACAAAGCTTGGTGTTTCACTCCTAGACCCTTGCTAAAAAATGCAAAAGGCCTCCCTTTTTGTACCAATACAGCTCTCACTCCCAAATCAGAGGCATCGGTCTCAATTATAAATTTTTCACTGAAATCCGGCAATGCAAGGACAGGGGCAAAACTGACAGCCCTTTTCAACTTAGAAAAAGCATCTTCTTCTTCACTTCCCCACCTCCATCCCCCTTTCTTCAAGAGCTCAGTCAGTGGCCTTGCTATGCAGCCATAATTTTGAATAAATCGTCGGTAGTGTCCTGATAAGCCCAGAAAGCTTCTCACTTCTTTAACAGATTTTGGGGAAGGCCATTTCAAAATTGTATCTACCTTGGCATTATCCATAAAAATACTTCCACCAGCTATAACATAGCCTAGATACTAGACTTCCTTGGCCCCGAAACAACACTTTGATAGCTTCACATACAGCTGATTCCTTTTCAATAGTTGTAAGACCTCTTCCAAGTGGGCAATGTGTGACTTCCAATTCGAGAAATAAACTAAAATATCATCGAAGAATACCAGTACACATTTCCTCAATTGTTGCTTAAAAACCTCATTCATGAGTCCCTGAAACGTGGTCGGAGCATTTGTAAGCCCAAAGGGCATTACAAGAAACTCGTAATGGCCGTCATGGGTCCTGAAGGCAGTTTTGTGGATGTTTGCCTCTCTCATTCAAATTTGGTGGTAACCAGCTCAAAGATCCAATTTTGTAAAGAACACAGCTCTACCAAGCTCATTAAGTAATTCTTCTATTATTGGCATGGGGAAACTATCGTTGATAGTTAGCTGGTTTAATTTCCTATAATCAATGCACATCCTCCACCCTCCATCTTTTTTCTTCGCCATACAATAGGAGAAGAAAAAGAGCTGCTGCTATTCCTTATCACTCCAGATTTCAGTATTTCCCTTACTAGTCTTTCTATTTCATCTTTTTGTAAGGTTGGATGCCTATAAGGTTGTACCTTTACCACCACATTTTCATTGACTAATTCGATTCTGTGTTCATGACCTCTCTCTAGGGGAAGCCCTTTCGGTTCTTCAAAACCTCATTGAACTTAGTCAATAAATCTTGTATGTATAGTGATAACTGTTTTGGCATTCTTTTCATCTCTAACTGTAGGCTCATCATCCATAAAGCAGCAGTGCAAGGTCCTTGTGAATTCCTCAAAAGTTTCTCACACTCCTTAGTGTTCATATCTTGTAGTCCTCTCCATTGTAATCCTTGAAGTATCTCTGTTTTCTTGTAGGTAAACCTCATTTGTAGGACTAAGAAATCCCAAGTAATACTGCCTAGTTGGGTCAACCATTCAACTCTTAAAACGATGTCACAGTTCTTAAGGGGCAGAACCAGAAAATTGGTTATGAAAGTCCTTCCCTGCACCATCCAGTCAACTCCTTCACAGTGACCCAAAGTAGTCATCACTCTCCCATCAGCCACATTCACCTTCAATTGACTCTTCTTACTCATAGGCCACCTTAGCCTCTTGACTACAACTAAGTTGATGAAGTTATGGGTACTCCCCGAATCTACCAATGCTATACAAGTCACCCCACCAAGATTTACTTCCAGCTTCAGGGTTTCCCAATTGGTTGCTCCCTACATCGCATTCAATGACAACACTGGTACCTCCTTGGATGGCTCTTGTTCTAGCTCTACCATTTTTTCACAATCTAAAAACTCCTCAGGATCTACTTCCTCCTCAACACCTTCCACAATAATTTGATATAGCTGACTTCGGGCACCCTATGCCCTGGTGCATACTTAGCAGCACACCAGAAGCACAACCCTTTCTTTTTTTCTCTCTTCAACCTCACTAGCTGATAGAGTTTTCCCTTTTTGTATCATTGTCCCTCCTGGCTTACTTTGTTTTGGGCTAATCAACAAAGGGGTTGTCTACCTAGTGGATGAGGGACCAGAATTAGTCCCAGATTCCCCTGCTCCCTTAACTTTTCACTACTCCCCTTAGGAAAAATTGAGACCGACAAAGGGTTGGAAGTTTTCCATGTAGGTGGTGACCACTGCCTTTTCTGTCCCAGCCCCACCATAACTTCCACATGATGAGCTAAATGGAATGCATCCATCAAAGACTTCGGTTGCAACAACTTTACCATAGGGCTAATTTCTAGCCGAAGATGGTTTTTGAACAGACTTAAAACGTAATCATCAGGTAACTCTACCTGAGTCAATAATTGGATAAACTCTTCATAATAGTGTTCTACTGAATTAACCTGCCTCAGTGCTACTAACTCGACAAAAGGGTCCTCAAAACCCTCTAGAGCAAACCTCTCTCGATGTAAAGCTAAATAGTTAGGCCAAAGTATTGAGTGCATACCTCTGCGTGTCTTTGCTACAAACTGGTGTCAATGAAGTTCTCTCCCTTCCAAATGGAGCATCACTACTCGCACCCTTTCTTCTTCTGGAACTTGTTCAGCTTTAAAGTACTGCTCCAATTTACAATACCAGCCGCGAAAATCCGTCCCATCGAATTTTGGGCAGATGAGCTTGTAAGCAAAATTGTGGAACTGGGCTTGGGGCTCCCGTGACATGTCAACATCCTCCACTCGTGTTGGAATGTTAGGATATTGTTGTTCCAGATCAATAACCCCCGGTCCTTGAATGGGTTGTTGTTGCGCTGTCCCAGCCACAACTGGTTCTATCCTTGGCGTTCTGAATATCGGTGGAGGGGTTCCCAGAACTCCTGCTTGTGGAGCCATCATCGCCGAAGTATCTATGGTCTTTCTCAAAGCTATCTCTAACATCTTTTGCATATTGGCGAGCATTACAGTCTGCATATCCGAGAATCGAGACTCAATGGTGTTTTCCAATCGATTCACATTGTCTTGAAGCTTATTCGTCACTACCTGCCACTCCGGCACACCATTCGTAGGATTGGATGGTTCAGAAGTCGTCGTCTGAGTCACCAACGCCTGCTGAGTCGCCTGATGTCGGGTTTCAACCATGCTTTCGAGGAACGTAAGGCTCTGATACCTTTGTCACTGTGATTAACGAACTGAGAATTAAAATTAAGAGTAAGGGAGGAAAGAAATCAGATTTAGAGGGATCGAAGAAAGAAAAGAGGAAGAAAGAGATTTTTCATTCAGACAAACGATACTCCAGCAAACAACCCAAAAACCCTAAATACAATAGGGTGGCCAAAACGCCCCGTATTGATTTAGTTAAACTCACCGTTTCAATAATGAAAATAAAACATAATTAATAATTATTCAAATAACCCTCTCAACGGTCGTCTTCTCCAGATGACTCCCTGACACTGAGGAAATCCATACATCTAAGACCTTGATTATTTTTTATGTTATATAAAGTCATCACCTCTTGTAAATGTTCTAAAACTCATCTCTTTCTTTTAACAAATTTCGACATTTTTCTTATACTTTTATATACCTATCGTGGATGTAGATGATTCTACCAATAAATTGTTATATTTCTTACAGTATTCTATTTTATAATTCTAGGTGCTTATCTATCAAAATGTTAGATTTTACTTTATCATCAGCATCTTCTCTTTCCTTTGTTCCACTTGTTAAATCTAGAGAATTGCAAACAATTTTTGTTGGCTATCTTTATTTTTATGATAATTGTTTAACAAAATTTCGTACGTGTTAAGATAATTAGTGTAAGATGAGTTGTTCCTCTACTTTGTAAGAGATTATAAGACTTTTATTACATAATTTTATGACTATAAAGAATATTAGATTCTGAATAACATGGTAATTTTCATTGGTTAGTAACCCTCTTGATATCTTATGGGTGGAGTTAAAGTTTTGCATGTTAAGTTCAAAATGTCAAGGTCTTATGTGCTTTTGGTAGTTATATTTTATTAAGGTAAATTTTGTATTTAGGGTTTAAACAACAATCAATTTCAGATGATTATATTTATTAATATGATGTTTTAATCTGATTGAAGCTACGTTTTTATCAATTTTATGACCGAAGAAAAAGCAATTTCTGTCATAAGGGAACTCCAAGGCTGGCTATTTTTCGTTAGCTTTGGAAGCTTGTATATTTATTTGTTGTCCATAGTCATTGTAAGAGATTGAGTTCATTGTATATTTATTTTATCGAGTATAAATTTTGGTAACTACTTTTTTTCTTACGATTTTGGTAAGAAATTATGTATAATTTATAATAATTTATATAGCTACTAAAATTATCATCGTTCTTATGATAAATTAGATTTTTTCGTAAAAAAATATATATGTATAGAAATACGTACCCTAAGTTGAGTTACTTTTGGTTTTGGCTATATGAGGTAAGGATTTCGGTATCTACTTTTTTTCTTACGGTTTTATAAGAAATTATGTATAGTTTGTAATAATTTATGTGCTTACTAAAATTCACATATTTCATATAATAAATTAGTTTTTTTTTTAGGAAAATATATATGTAGAAAAAATTTTACTCTAAGTTGAGCTCCTTTTAGTTTGATCTCATGTAAGAATTTTAGTACCTATTTTTCTTATGATTTCGGTAAAAAATAATGTATAATTTATAATAATTTATGCACCTACTAAAATTATAATAAATCAATTAATTATTTTTTTATCCTTGTAATTTAAATCCTTAAAAGACTCTTAAAAGATCTTCGTAATAATCCAAAAAACGACTACGTAATTTTTTTTTTTATTTTGATAATTAAATATAAAGTAATAATTATTTTTACTATTTTTCTATCCATTTAAAACAATGGAATTAAGGCCCTTAAAAGATCTTCGTAATAATCCAAAAAACAATTACGTATATTAGATAGAATGATAAAAAATATTAAATCCTTTAAACTATATCTTAAATTTGAGAATAATAGTAACACTAAGAGAATTGTCTTTTGTTTTAAGGGAACATTATTAGATGAGATGTCTCTATAAGATTTTAATCTATAGTTTTTAAAATTAAATAAGAGGATATATTTGATCAAATGCTATCCTTCCCCAATTTTTCGTTGGATATTTTTAACGTTAATTTGATGTAATCTCAATATTTGTTCATTTTCTTAAACCTTTGATACGATAGATTATTAGATGAACTTAGTTCACTAAGTCATTTATGGTCAAAACAATTATGATAATTCATCTTTAAATAACTACTTAATGACTGCTCACCTATTAATTATATGTAGGAAAGAGGTGATGATTCACCTTGAAAAAAATTGAGATGAACGGTCCTGATTAATTGGGACCATGGATGATGTGATGAACATGGTTCACCTAATAATTTTTTCTTCGATAAAACAAGAATTATGTTATTTTTCGGTGTCATTTTCTATGTTCGATATTAAAAAAATAAATTTTAAGTTTTAAACCTAAGGTCTAAATCATAAATACTAAACCATAATCTTAAAACAATTTTAAACCCTAAACATAATTTATTAGTGTGAGGACGTAAATGAAAAAAAAAAAAAGATTTCTATTCCTTTAATACACCGTACAAATAAATTACCGCTTTGGAGCAGTATTGGCATTGCCGGTTGCCATTTTGCTGCAGAATGGAAAACCATCGAAAAGTGTAATAAACAAAACCAACTGAGATTCTACAGAAATTCATACGTAGCTTCCTTACCTCCCACTTATTTTGCCAAAAAAATTGAATTTTTCTCATGATTTCTTTTTTTTCTCCCGATCTTTGTTTTTTAATAAACAACACATGGATTTTGTTTATATTTAAAATCTAATAAGGTCAAATTTTTAAATGAAGATATAATTCTTGATCTTAGAATCTTATATAAATAGAATCAATCTCTTTATCACTTGATTTAATAAATATCGAACAATCATTACATTAGGCATGTAATAACCCATTTACAAAAGCCCAATAAAAATACCCACTACAAGCCCATAACAACATTAAACCGGTAAACCCAAAATTAGAAGCCCAATAACCCATTACAATTAAACCCATCTGAAACCCTAAGTCCACAATTAAACCCTAACTAAACTAAACCAACTAATCCCATTACCCTAACCAAACTAGTCGGCCGTCGTTCATCATTGTGCACACCACCTGGCCGCGCGTGGTCGTCACGCGCGACTGTTCGAATCGCGCGTGGCCGCCACACGCTCTCTCATTCGTCCGTTTGGTCGGCCACCGTCCAACGTCCTATCGACTTGCAAAATAAGAGCAGAACATCATTAGATCTAAGTTTATAGATCTAAACCGAATAGATTTCCTTTTTTTTTTTCAAATTTTATATGTTGTAAAAAATGGGTATAAAGGCCAATTCGAATGTATGTAACCAGTTACACACCGGAGAAGAAAAAAGAAATCGAATAGTGGTGTAACATCCCAAAAATGGGCCTAGATGTTATCAAGGTCGGATCAAAGGTTCGGTTGAGCCGATCAAACCAATTAGCCTAAATCCGAGAATTTATTTTTATAAATGGTTTTCAAAGGAAATAAAATATGGAAAAATACTCTAACATTCTTATTTTGACTCTATTTGAGTTTGGTAAACTCAATTTTGTAAAATTACACTATAAACCTTGACATTTTGGAAAGAGTGACTATTTTGTAAAAATGATAATTTTAGTGACTAAAATGTAAATGGGTCAAAACTTAGAATCTTTAAGGGTCTATTTATCTAATCTTTCTCATCATATATAACCTTCCAAAAATCTCTTTATATACTCATTTTAATTACCATAAAGATTTTATTAAGATATATTTCCCATTTTTCACCAAAATCACAATTTCTTGTAACTTTCCATTTTCTCTCAATTTCTCCTAATTTTCTTGGTTTTCAATCAGAATTATCTTCAATTTTATCAAGGTAAATCAAATCTTTTTGATTCAATTTCGTTCACATTATTTTCTCCTTATTTCTCTTTAATTTCCTTACATTTTACAACTTGTTTTCATGGGTTTTTCAATTGGAAGGAGGTTGAATCTTGTTTGGAGGTAAGAAAACATTTAAACCTCTGAACTTTGAGTTCTTTATTGAAATTCCCAAGTGTTTGATCCATTGCATTGAGTTCTTGATTTGTTTTATGGTTTTAATTGATGATTTTCGGTTTTTATCGGTTAATTTTGATTGAATTGATGCAATCCCGTAATAAGGTGATACCTGATAGTTTTCAATGGGTAAATCAATGAATTTTGGTGTGTTTTAACATGGAATTAATGGTTCTTGGATGGGTAAATCCGGATCTTAAGTTTTGGTGGTGTTAATTGGCTTAGATCTTCGGTTTATGGCTTGTTTGGGTGGCTGAATGTTTGCTGCAGGTTTAGGATGGTTATATCATGGTTCTTGGTTGTGTTTTGATGTTGATAAGTTGTGGTTTTCGTTGGCTAAGGGCTGGAGGTCGTTCGGATAAGTTTCGGATGTGTTTTCGGTTTTCTTAAGTGTAGTTTTTGGGGCTGTTTGTTTGGAAAGTGTGGGAGGTTGATTGAATGCATTAATATGCATTAATACATCTGTTTTGATATGTTAAAAATAGGACAAGGTGTTGAGCTAAGTGTTGAAGGTGTTTCGGAAAAGGCGAGAATGTCGGTTGGCTTCGGCAAGTTAGTTTCGAACAAATGGTGAGTGGGTTGCCGTATCGGCGAAGTTTTACTTATTTTATTAAAGGTTTGGGAGTATAGGGATGGTGTGAAAAACCTCCCCATACTCGGAAGTAAGTTAAATGGTTTCGCTCTCTTAACGGTTCCCATATCGTTCCATAATTGTCATATTTTAGACATGCTCTTAATGTAGTTTTTACATATGTGATTTATGCATGATAAATGATAAGTGCTTTGTCCAAAGGATGTTTTCATTATTGTCCATTAATATCGGATATGTTTTGACAATTGAATACTTCATGAGTTTTATTAATTTCTATACTTTGGTAACATATCCAATGATTGGTAATGTTGCATTGGTTTTATGAAACATGCATATGAAGGAATAGTTTCCAATGCATGAATTGAATTAGGAAACGATGCATGCATGTGTTAGCTGTTGTATATGCATGGTTAATGATGGTTTCCATGACTTTTAAAGCATGAGAATGATTTGGATTAAAGTATGGTTATTTCCCTTTTCCCGAACAAAGCCGTTGAGCATGATTTGGTTCATCATGTTGAACATATAGTGAGTGGCATTGTAAAACAACAAGCTACCATGCATAATGAGTATGATATTGGCTTAGTGACACTATTTAAGACCACGAATATAAATGACATGTCATTAGGATTAAGTACACTATAAAGATTATGAGAATAATGATGTTGCCTACACGTAAACAAGGATGACTTTGTATCCGACCGTGCGTGTAGAGCTTGCCTATATGTAAACAAGGGTGACTTTGTGTCCGACCATGCATATACTTGACCCATACATAAACAAGAGTGACTTTGTGCCCGACCGTGCGTAGTGGGGGTAACATGTATACAAGGGTGACTTCGTGTCCAACCGATGCGTGTTGAGACCAAGTGTCTCAGGATAAGGAATAAGGAATCCGTGTATTCGATGGCTATATGGTTTGAACAAAGTTAGTCACTTAGTTGCCAATATGCATGACTTATGATTGAGATTTTTTTGTATTGAAATGCATGAGATTGTGACACATATTGACATGGAATTATTAGACTGTAATGTTTTAAAATCATAAGTTTCACAAGCATGTGTTCTTGATTAAACTTTGTACAAGGATATGAGCATGAGAGAATAGCTTAAGCGTTGCTATATGTTTAGCATGTAAGACTTGTACCTTGCACATTATTGAGTACTTGATATAAGCTTTGCTAGGTGAATAGCATATAAGACTTGTGATGGTGCATAGAGATGCATATGTGTTAAAAAGGGCCATAAGTCTAATGGTTGTTTTAAAAGCATGAAAGCATTGAGAGTTTTAGCTTTTTAATACATGAAATGAATGTTACTTGATAAAGAAGTTATTTCGATTTTGTAAACCATGTTTGAGATACTTGTAGTGAGCATGATATGGCATGATTTAAAAAGTTATTGATGGACTTATGGGCTGCATTGTAAATGTGTTTTCTTTATGTTTTATCCCTCACTAAGCTTATGCTTACCCTCTCTTTTACCTTACAATGCAGAGATATTAATCGAGGCGGCCAAGGAAGGCAAGGTTCCAAGTGTATGTCGATGAATAGCTCAAGTATGTGTTCTAAAATGTAGTAGTAGTAAGAGAGCAATGTGGTATGGTTACATTGTTGTAAGAATTGACTTTTGTTTTGCAAACGTTGCTTTGATTATTTGAACTTGAGTATGTATTGGATGTTTAAGTATCTCTTGGTGCCTAGGAATTATGCATATAGTTAATGGTGATCATTGGTGGTGTTTTGAATGAGTTAAATCTACTAGAAAGGGATTGATTTTATGTTTCCGGGCATATAGTTTCGAAACCTTAGGGAAAGTTTCGAAACCTTTATCAAATAGTTTCGAAACTTCCAGGAAGGTTTTGAAACCTTGCGGGCTAGTTGGATATTAGAACCTTACTAGAATGAAAGTTTCGAAACTTTCAAGGAAAAGTTTCGAAACCTTTTCCATAAAGTTTCAAAACCTTTAATGAAGGTTTCGAAACCTTTGATTGGTTATTAGTTGATAGTTGTCGGTTTTGCATTTTAGTCCCGAATATCTTTCTATGTTTAATTATGGTAGCTACGAATGTTATTTTGAGTTGAAATTTCACATGGATGCATAAAGTTGATTAAATTTCAAGAGGGATAACTTAATTTTGACGAAGTCCTTATAATTTGTAAGATTTACACTTTGGTCCCTAGATTAGTGAAACATGCAATTGATGATGTTAGAATGCTCCGTTTGATTTGAAATTTACCGTGAGGGATACTTGTATGTTTAATTGAACTCTGATGGAAAGAATTTCTACTTTGTCATTAGAACGTAAAAGTTTTACGTTTTAGTCCTTAATTTACTTCAGTGTTTAATCGAATGCTTGTCGTGATCGGATTGCTTCCGTTAATGCTTTGTATGAGATCAAGACTTTTAGGAAAATAATTATGCATCTAGATGAGAAAGAAATAAAATAAATCGTTTTTCAGGGTTGTTTATCGAATCAAACCTTCGCGGGTTTGGTTCGATATTCCCCGTGTAACCCATTAGAGCCGGTTCTGTCTATGCCGGGCTAAGGGGGTTACATTTGGTGGTATCAAAGCCAAGGTTAAGAATTTTTTGGAGAGTTGATGTTTAAGATGGTGATGTATTTCGTTTGTTGTATAACATGGACTATTGTACTACTATGCACGGTGATTGATTATTGTTTAAATACAAGCATGTTGCTAAGTATTAATGCTAAATGTTTGATCTATGCTAGAAATGGTCTTGTTTAACAATATGGTGTATGCAAGTATAATTTTATCTTGTTGCATTAATATGTCATGGGTTGATAAATGAAAGTAAACATGATCTTTTGCTGATAAAAGAATGGTTTGAGCATGTATGACTATTGTGTGGATAAGCATGGTGTTTGTATTATGCTTTCATGAGATGGTATTGATATCATGGTATATGGTTGTTGTGTCATGTAATGGTTTAATTTGTTTTATTGGGGGAATTATTCCGGGAGACCCATTGCTCTAACTACTACTAGAAAAAAAAGTGTTTTATATTATACTTGAGTTACATGGAACTTGCTTTGTGCTGGCCTTATTATTTTGTAAAAAAAAATATTGTTATTCATTGTAAAATTATGATATTTTCTGATATGGGACTAATAAGAGAGCTGAGTTTTGTTATTAGAGGATTTGTGGAGGATCGACGAGTTCATGTTATGATATGGTGTTGAGATAACAGATTTTGAGTCGATTGAGTTCTCAATCGTGTCTGAGTGTGAAAGGGATTTTGGATCAGCTCAGTCTGGGAACCTAATGTGGTTTTGTGTAGCAGGTGGCTACGTCTCTAAGAGTACCTTAGAAGGTTTCAGAGTGTTGATATGCAGGATGAATCGAATGTTTAGAGAACATTCGGAGCATGGCAGAGTTGTGTACTCTATGAGTACCAGGCTTTGAAGGTTTTATGTGTTGTTGTGTGGGAGAGGTTTGCAAGTTAGTAGTTGGATTGTTGGAGTTGAGGATGTTATTGTGAGTGTGAGCAATAATCATGCATACATTTGTTCACACTTACACAGGCATTTTGAGTTGAAATTTCACATGGATGCATAAAGTTGATTAAATTTCAAGAGGGATAACTTAATTTTGACGAAGTCCTTATAATTTGTAAGATTTACACTTTGGTCTCTAGATTAGTGAAACATGCAATTGATGATGTTAGAATGCTCCGTTTGATTTGAAATTTACTGTGAGGGATACTTGTATGTTTAATTGAACTCTGATGGAAAGAATTTCTACTTTGTCATTAGAACATAAAAGTTTTACGTTTTAGTCCTTAATTTACTTCAGTGTTTAATCGAATGCTTGTCGTGATCGGATTACTTACGTTAATGCTTTGTATGAGATCAAGACTTTTAGGAACATAATTATGCATCTAGATGAGAAAGAAATAAAATAAATCGTTTTTCAGGGTTGTTTATCGAATTAGACCTTCGCGGGTTTGGTTCGATATTCCCCGTGTAACCCATTAGAGCCGATTCCGTCTAGGTCGGGCTAAGGGGGTTACAAGTGGTATTCGAAGGAGAAATTCAGTCCAACGCAACCAATATTACAGAAAATATTCGATCAAAAAAGAGAGAAAGAGACCTCAAATCGGAGAAAAATAAGGTAAAAAAATTAAAGTGATTCGAATCTTACCTCTCAAATCTACGTTGATATGCGCCTTGGTTCGAAAAACCGACCCTAGATTCGAGTTTCGCTCGTCGATACGAGTTAGAAAGTCTATTCTTTTCTCTTATTGGAGCTCCGATACGGTGGTCGTGAGAGGCAGTCAGAGAAGACTTCGATAGTCGTGTCTTCAGAGAGCTTCAGAGCTCTGTTATTTCATTTGAAGAGAAGAAGAATCAAATGAATTTGAAGTAAAAAAATTAAGTAAAGGGCCTTTATACCGCGCCCAAAATGGCACCATTTTGGTGCCGGTATTCAAGGCCCAAAACGGTGCCGTTTTGTTCTTGGAGCCCCGAACCGAACCCGGTTACCATATCCAAACCTGTGTCTTACCCGGAATAAAGGGAAAATTACGCAACCGGTCCCCGTATTCTAGCGCATCTTCGCATGGGCATCACAGTTTGTCATGTCTTCGATTTTGGTCATTGGTTTTGCTTAATTAAGCCTTATATTTTTAATTTCTTTCATTTTTATCCTTATTATTATTTATTTTAACCCCAAATGTTTTGTTTTTGTAGATTTAGTCCCTTCAAATTATAAAATTGCTATTTTCATGTTTTTTATTATTAAATATTTACTAACCATTTTAATTACAAATTTCGATACTGAATTTAGATTTTCATTCGTATAAAGTATTTCGTAACTGACAGGTGCCAATTTTGGGCGTTGTGGCAGTGCTCACCCTTTCCCACGCGTAACAGACTCCCGGATCCATCCTGGTTCGCAAACACAAATTTTGGTGTTTCAATCGCACCGTAAAAATGATTGGTGGCGACTCCCCGGACGAATTCCAGTGATTACAAGACACATAGTGACATTTCAACAAACAAGACACATAGTGATATTTCAACAAACAAGTGAAATGTTTTTTATTTTGATCACTAGCTGGCTGTAAACATCATTGGGGTGCCATGTTCTTTGGAAGCTTTTGTTTTGGCTACCAAACAAACTTTTTTATTTTTATTTTATGCATATCTGCATCCTATTCCCGTCGAGTTTGGCTAAAAAAAGCCCCCTTAAAAAACGCTTAAAAAGATCAATCAATAATGGTCGTTGGATGATAACTTATCATTTCTGACCGTTAGATTAAAATAAAAAAGTTATTAGAAACAAGTTAACCGGTCACCCTATTAAAAATGGGTAAATTATACTAGTGACCACCCAACTAATCGGGAATACCTATTTTGGTCACCCAACTAAAAAAATCGTCAATTGGGTCACCTAACTTTTAAATTAATATATTTTAAATTAATAAATAAAATTAATCATCCAATCGGGTGATGACACGTGTCACCACCTGGTTGGTGAGAAAGAAAAGAAGAAATAAAAGATAAGAATTTAGCTTGGGGGGAGTTTGAACCCGGATTAAAAAAAAGTTATTAGAAATAGGTTAACCGATTACCCTATTAAAATTGGGTAAATTACACTAGTGACCACCCAACTAATCGAGAATACGTATTTTGGTTACCCAACTAAAAAAATCGTCAATTAGATCACCCAACTTTTAAATTAATATATTTTATTTATTTTTATTCAATATTTAATATATTTTTCTTTCCAATCAGGTGGTGACACGTGTCACCACCTGGTTGGTGAGAAAGAAAGGAAGAAATAAAAAAATAAAAATTTAGCTTAAGGGGTTTGAACTCGGAATAAATGCATGATAAGCATGCATACTAACAACTAGACTAAGTCTTCACTCTTATAATATAATTGTAACATAATGTATTTAAAATATAACTTTTGAGAAAATAGAATAGAGTAAATATAGTTTAAGTTGTTTGAATATAATTTTAATAAAAAATAAAATAATACTTGATATTAAATAAACGAATAAAAATATTTGAATAAAAATCATAAATATTAGAATAAAAATATTAGAATAAAACATATACGAATAAAAATATTAGTATAATTTAAATTTGAATAAAAATATTCAAGTAATAAATATTTGAATAAAAATATTGAATAAAAAATATATGAATAAAAATATTGGTATAATAAATATTTGATTAAAAATATTCATATAATAAATATTCAAATAAAAATATTTGAATAAAATATATATGAATAAAAATATTCGTATAATAAATATAGGAATAAAAATATTCATATAATAAATATTTGAATAAAAAATATACGAATAAAAATATTCTTTTAAAAAATATTCGAATAATAAATATAGGAATAAAAATATTCTTATAATAAATATTTGAATAAAAATATTTGAATAAAAATATACGAATATAAATATTCTTTTAATAAATATTCGAATAATAAATATAGGAATAAAAATATTTATATAATAAATATTAAAAAAATATTCGAATAAAAATATTTGAATAAAATATATACGAATGAAAATATCCGTATAATAAATATTCGAATAAAAATATTCATATAATAAATTTTCAAATAAAAATATTGAAATAAAAAATATACGAATAAAAAAATTTATTGAATAAATTTTAGAATAATAAATATAATAATAAAAATATTCATATAATAAATATTCAATTTAAAAACTTACGAATAAAATATTCATATAATAAATATTTGAATAAAAATATTCATATAATAAATATTCGAAGAAAAAATATATGAATAAAAATATTCGTATAATAAATATTCAAATAAAAATATTCATATAATAAAAATTCGAATAAAAATATTCGAATAAAAAATATACAAATAAAAAAAATATAAGAGTAAAAATATTGTACACAAATCCCTACAACGTATACTCAAATGGTTACGAAATCCATAAGGAAAAAAGGTATGTACACAAATCCTTACAACTTCTCACCATGAGCTAAAGGAGGTAATCCAAGGGTAAGGATTTGTGTACATACACAATTTACTACGAGAATACATAAATTGGTACAAGAAATGTAAGGATTTATGTATGTACATAAATCCCTACAAAGTATACACAAATGCTTACGAAAATTGTAAGAAAAAAGGTATGTACACAAATCCTTACCCTTGGATGGCCTCCTTTAGCTCATGGTGAGAAGTTGTAAGGATTTGTATACATACCTTTTTCCTTACGCTTTTCATAAGCCATTATGTATACTTTGTAAGAAATTGTTTACATACACAAATCCTTACCATTTTGTGTCATATTATGTATACTCGTAGCCAATTGTGTATGTACACAAATCCTTACTCTTGGATGGCTTCCTTTAACTCATGGTGAAAAGTTGTAAGGATTTGTGTACGTACCTTTTTTCTTACGGTTTTCGTAAGTCATTGTGTATACTTTGTAAGGAATTGTGCACATGCACAAATCCTTACTATTTTTGTGTCATATTATGTATACTCGTAGCCAATTGTATATGTACACAAATCCTTACAACATAAGGATTTGTATATATACCGTTTTTCTTACAATATTTGTAAGGATTTATGTCTATACATAAATCATTACGTTTGTAACAATTTATATATACCATTTTCTTACAATTTTTGTAAGAAATTATATATATAGTTTGTAGCTAATTATGTTACAAAAATTAACCGGATAAACCAATTAGTTTTTTTTAATCTTATTTTTAATGGTGGTTTTCTAGAACCTCCCATTCCCATCCCATCTGTGTTTTGTAGGATGAATTCAATCTTATGGATATCATAAATCTTTTATGTTTATATTCTCATTATATAGCTATATAATGAATTCAATTTTATTATATGGTAAAAATTTTGATACACAAATTTAAAATTTACCCAAGTTTATTAAAAAAATCATATAGATTATCGTCAGCCATTGTTGAAAGCGATTGTCTTTCGGTTATTAAAAAACTTCAATCGAAAGAGGAAGATAGGTCAGTAATTAGCGTAATCATCTGGGAAATAAAGGAACTAGTAAAATTTTTCAGTATATGTGATTTTACTTTCATTCCTAGGCAAGGAAATCGCGTGGCTCATGGGATTGCTCAAGATATTTCACAAGGAGATGAAGATCGCTTTTGGGTTGAAGAGGTTCCACCATCAGTTGAGGATTTTGTATCCTCGGATGCTTCATAAAAGTATCTCTCTTCCTTCTTTATGCAAGATCTCTTTTGAACAAAGGCTCTATCTGTTCTTGCCGCTTCTTTATCTGATCCTGGTCTACTGGTTTTTTCTACTGAAAGTTTTCTTTTTCCACAGAGGATGAAGCTGAACCGGTTGCTTTGTGTGTTTTTTCTGGTTTTTTATTTGTTTTCTCAAGACTCTTGTGTTCACTTTATCTTTTAATAATAGCAACCAGGTATATTGTTATAAAAAAAAAATTACACAAATTTTATAAAATTTAGAGATTAAAATTTAAATTTAAGGATTTATATTGCAAGATTTAAAATTTAAAATTTAATAATTTAAATTTTAAATTAAAAAAAATTATATAATATTTTTTATACAATTTATCTATTGAACATTATTCTTTTGTTTTTCTATCTCTAGGTTTATTTCTAAGTTTTCATTCGGCCGTAAACTTTGCTTCTTCTTTTTCTTTGGCCGTATGAAGTGGCATCAACTTCGATGTCTGTCATTGATCGTTGGTAACTTTTTTGTTATTATATCTTATTTTTATTTTTTTTAGTTTTTAATATGAACAATTCTATCTTTGTGGCACACGTTACTCTGCATTGTGGTATGTATTTCTTTCTCTTTTAATACGTTTTTCATATTTCTTTTCTTTTTTATTAAATTTGACATTGTCTCGATTAATTAAGATGATGTTGATTGATTATTTTATTAATCTTCTTTGTTTTGGACCGTTAATTTGAATTTAAGTCATGTTTACATATGATTGTTCAAAAGGTTCTAAAGAAGATTTTGAGCCTAAAGAGACCATCACACCGAGCTAGATTCATAGATAATTCTTGAAGATAACTATTTTGACTTATGCAAGGTTTGTTTCCTTAGTTAAGAGGAAATATTCTTAGAATTATATTATTGTAGTTGGTGAAATTCAATCATAGTCATCGATGTAATTTAGTGGGAGCCGTTGGATATATGTGTAATCAACTATAAATAAAGGTATCTCCAACTTTATTTTTATTATCTTTTATTTTTAGTGTTCTTAGTTTTTTAAAATCTTCAGTTATCATTCTCTTAATTTACTTTCGTTTATATGATTCAGCGTTTCTAATTCCTTCTAAATTTAATCTTACCGAGAACTAATTCATGAGGACTTAAATATTTGTAAAAAAATCATTTAATAAATCATATAACAAAATCTTATCCAACAAATATCCTAATTCGTAGAAAAAATATATATAAATGCACAACGAATTATAGAAAATTAATTGTATGTATTGTTATATTTAATTTATATTTAATGGCTCTGTATAAAAACTTTAACTTAAGTAAAAAAAATATTCTCTCTTTCTTTATTCTCTCTTTCTTGAATCGATTGTTACTTCTTCCGCAATAAAGTCCTCCACTTTTTTAAGATTGAATTACTAGATTGGTTAGTAAAGTTACCTCTTCTCTTTGAGGTTCATATAACATATTTCTATAAGGGTTGTCTGTTTTAGGTCCATAGTCTCTAAGATTTTTGATAGTGCTTCCTCTCTCACCGATGCTCAACATAAAACTGTTATGATAATGGGAGAAGAACAAAGGATGAGACGAAGGAAAAAAAGAGAATTAGGGATTGATCGAGGCAAATTAGGGCTAGGAACTGAAATTGGGGGAAATGAGAAGAGCAATCTGCAATCAAAAAGGGGAGAACCAAACAGTGTCGTTCTTTTTAATGAAATAGACGACGTCGTTGGAAGTCAAATGCTAAATGATGCCGTTGAAGCTGATGAAGGAAGTGGGTCAGCCTTAATTAAAAAGAAGCAAGCCCGACGAATGAAAGCCCATAAACAAAAGAGGGATGCTTACTTGGCCAGAAAGAAGGAGGGAGTTGGTTACTGTAGACAGACCGCCTGCACACGTGTCCAAAAAATAAGGATTGTACTGTGTCATTACAGCTATATGAGCAAGAATTGTAAAAATGACATCTTTATGTTATGAATGAATACAAGTTTCTTTTCTTGAATCTTTTTTCTGTTTCTTTAGTCTATTTCTTCATCTATAAACATAACAATTGGTAGTCAGAGCTCGGTTAATTGATCCACGTCAAGCTGGGAAAACCAAAGAGAAACCAAGTCATGACAAAAGGAACCACGCCTACAGAACCGGTGAGACCTACTGAGGTAGTTCAGGAAAAGGAGAGAAACTCCTATAAGAGACTGGAAAACAGATTGAAAAATCTGGAATCCAGATTTGAAGTCACAAAAGGCTACATGGAGGAGATATTGAGTATATTGAGGTCCAAAAGAGGAGAGGAGAGTCCAAAAGGGGATAACAACCGAGGCTCATCTTCAAATCAACGAAAGGGTAAGCAAAAGGTGAAAGTGTTGGTGCTAGATGAGAAGGAAAGGTACTCCTTTAATCCTGGAGAAGCTGGAATTTTGGCTAGTAAATCAGAGGGCATGAATGAGGTTAAGGCACCAAATAAAAACTTGAACTTGAAGTCGAATGAGGGTGTAGAAGGTTTAATGGAAGGTGAAGAAGGAACTTGGAATAGAAATAACCAAGGTTCCTATTTTTCAAGACCTAGAGTGAAACTTCAAATGTTTGAAGGGGTGAATCCCAGGGGGTGGACAAGGAGATGTGAAAAGTATTTCAGTTTATTCGGAATACCTGAGGCTCAAAGGATGAAGCTAGCAACCATGTATCTGGAGGGAAAAGTTGAATCTTGGTTCGATGGGTACATTACTCAGAAACATCAACTTACCTAGCAGGAATTTGCATCTGACTTGTGCCATAGGTTTTATGACAGAACCCATAGTGATATCATTGAGGAATTCAGTAAGCTGATGCAGAGAGGATCAATTGAGGAGTATCAAGAGAGGTTTGAGGAACTCAAACCCTTTATGCTTCAACATAATTCTAATTTGACAGAAGACTATTTTGTTTCTATGTTCCTGGGTGGACTTAAAGAGGAATTGAAACACAAAGTGAAAGTTTTACAGCCAACAACACTGTTTGAAGCTAGCAGACAGGCCAAACTTTATGAATTGGCAATGGAGATAGAGAACAAAAGACAAAGGTACCATGCTAAAAACACTGCCTATACACCCACAAATGCTACCCATAAAGTACAGCAAGGCACTTCCATGCAGAAAGGAAATACTGCTAATCTTGCTAACAGGCAGACCCTGATCGAATACAGAAGAACACACAACCCGTGTTTCAAATATGGAGAGAAGTTTGCTCCAGGTCACCAATGCAAAGTCAAACAGTTAAACTCTATGGAATAGGAAGAAGAGGAAGAAATGATAGAGGAGGAAAACAAGGAAGGAGATGGTGAGGAAGTTCAAGATGGGGAAGCCCTGAAAATTTCAATCAATGCTCTAAATGATAGTTCAGGATATACAACCCTGGGGATTCAAGGATTGATAAAAGGCAGACCCCTGAATATCTTAGTAGATAGTGGGAGTACTCACAACTTCATGACTTCCAAATGGGAAGGAGAAGGAGAAGAGAGGGTACAAACACCCCTTTGGCCATTACGGTTGCTAATGAGGAAAAACTATATAGCACTTTAAGGAGCAACATGCTGAGCTGGAAGATGCAGGGCCACCAATTTGATCGTGATTTTAGAGTATTGAACATGTGAGGTAGTGATATGGTTTTAGGGGTGGATTGGATGAAGAAATACAACCTTATCCTAATGAATTTTAATGAAATGACTTTAAGCTTTAAAAAGGGAGTGCAAAACATAGTGCTGCAAGGAGGAAAAAGAGCAGTGAACATTAAGATCATCTCTGAAAAGAAGCTACGAAAACTCACCGAAAAAGACCAAGATGTAATGGGGGAAGTCTATTTACTATGTGCTGAAGCTACAAAATCTGCAATACCAGAAGAAATACAAGGAGTATTGACAGAGTATAAGGGATTATTTGACCAGCCTCAAGGGATGCCTCCTCCTAGGTCACATGACTATGCTATAATTCTAAAATTAGAAGCATCTCTAGTGAACTTAAAACCCTACAGATTCCCACATTTTCAGAAGGAAGAGGTGGAAAGACAAGTTAGAGACATGTTGGCAGCCTCTATTATTCAGACTAGTAGTATCTCTTTTGCATCACCATGTTTGCTAGTAAAGAAAAAAGATGGGTCATGGCGCCTAAGTGTGGACTATAGACAACTTAACTCCATCACAGTGAAGAACAAGTTTCCAATACCAGTGGTGGATGACTTGTTAGATGAGCTGGAAGGAGCTGCTTATTTTTCAAAGTTGGACCTAAGATCAGGGTATTGACAGATAAGGGTGAAAGAGGCAGATGTACACAAGACTGCCTTTAGGACTCACCAAGGGCACTTTGAATTTAAGGTAATGCCCTTTGGGCTCACTAATGCCCCTGCCACTTTTCAATCTCTTATGAATGATTTGTTCAGACCATATCTTAGAAAATTTGTCCTGGTATTTTTTTGATGATAGCTTGATATATAGTCCTGATTTAACCACTCATGTTGAGCATTTGAGGGCAGTGTTGGAAATATTAAAGGATAACCAATTGTTTGCCAAAAGGAGTAAGTGTTTCTTTGGGCAGAAGCAAGTTGAGTATTTGGGGTATTTGATCTCGAAAGTAGGGGTATCTACTGACCCTTCCAAGATAGAAGCAATGAAGGAATGTCCAAGACCAAAAAACCTAAAGTCCTTGAGAGGTTTCTTGGGACTGACAGGGTATTATAGAAAATTTATCAAGGGTTTTGGAGTTATTAGTAATCCCCTTACAGAATTGTTGAAAAAGAATAATTTTCAGTGGGGAGAAGAAGCCACTGAAGCTTTTGAAGCCTTAAAACTAGCAATGTGTAGGGCACCAATGTTGGCACTTCCCAACTTTGATAAGCCCTTTTGTTTAGAAATTGATGCAAGCCAGAAGGGTATTGGTGCAGTACTCACTCAAGAAGGAAGGCCATTGGCCTACTTGAGAAGAGCTTTGGGACCTAGACATATAGGCCTCTCCATTTACGAAAAGGACTACCTAGCCATTCTAATGGCTATCTCAAAATGGAGGCACTATTTGGGGGGAACACTTTTGTGATTAAAACTGACCATGAACCCTTGAAGTATCTCCTAGAACAGAAGCTTACTACAACTATTCAGAAAAGAAGCCTATCCAAGCTGCTGGGACTTGACTATGTGATCCAGTACAGGAAAGAAAAACATAACCAGGTAGCTAATGCCCTGTCTAGGCAATTTGAAGGGGAAGAAGCTGAGAATTATCAACTTTCATCTTCCCAGCTTATTCCAACTTGGATGCAAGAAATTGAAGGAAGTTATGTGGAGGATCCAGTAGCTCAGGAAAAACTAACAGCTACTGTGGTGACACCTACATTGACAAACCAGGATTGGGAGTTTAAAAAGGAAATTTTGAGGTTTAAAGAAAAAGTATATGTGGGAGCAACAGGGGATCTAAGGATGCATCTTTTGAAGACACTACATGAATCTCCCTTAGGGGGACACTCTGGATCTCAGGCCACTTATCAGAGGTTGAAACTTTACTTCTACTGGCCTAATATGAAGGCTACTGTGGAGTCTTATGTTAGAGAGTGTGAAGTCTGCCAACGGACCAAGGTTGAGCATATTACTAAACCTGGGTTGCTGCAACCTATTCCTATTCCTCAACAAGCTTGGAAAGTGATCAATATGGACTTTGTGGAAGGGTTACCTAAGTCTAAGAAGTTCAACTGCATTTTGGTGGTAATTGATAAATATTCTAAGTATGGCCACTTCATAGCCTTGGCCCATCCCTATACTGCACTGAAAGTTGCTAAGGCTTACCTAGACCAGATTTACAAGCTGCATGGGCCACCTAAAATAGAAATTTTAGACCGGGACAAGACTTTCACAAGTCTCTTTTGAAAAGAGCCGATGAAACAGCTGGGTACTACTGCCTATTTCAGTTCTACCTACCATCTTGAGACAGATGGGTAAACTGAGAGGCTTAACCAATGCCTCGAGCAGTACCTTAGGGGGATGTGTTTCCTAAATCCTAATGACTGGGCTAATTGGTTATCCCAAGCATAGTGGTGGTATAACACCAACTTCCACTCCACTCTTGGAATGACACCATTCCAAGCTTTATATGGGTATGTATCTCCAATGCTAGATTGGAGCCGAGCCATTTCAGTCAACAGTGTGGAACAAGTTATTAAAGACAGACAACAATTAGATCAACTACTAAAGGAGCAGCTAGCTAAAGCACAGAATAGAATGAAAAAAATTGCAGATAGAAACAGAAGCGACCGAGAATTTAATGTGGGTGAAGAAGTATACCTGAAACTCCAGCCCTGCAAACAATCTTCTATAGCCCTGAGAAAGAATGTGAAGTTGACTGCGAGATATTATGGTCCCTACAAAGTGCAAAAGAGGATAGGGTTAGTGGCATATCAACTGGAATTGCCGGCTCACTCCAAAATACATCCAGTTTTTCATGTTAGCCTATTGAAGAAAAAGATTGGTCTGAAACACGTTACCTCTATGGATCCTCCCAAAGTGAACACTGATGGACAGCTGAAGGTTTTCCCTACGACAGTGCTGGATAAGCGCATGGTCAAAAAGAACAACAGAGCAGTGACTCAACTTCTAATTCAATGGTCAAATTTGGGGATAGAAAATGCGACATGGGAAGACTATTCGAACTTGAAGGCTCAATTTCCAGAAATTAATCTTTGAAGACAAGAATCAACTGAAGAGGGGAGGATTGTTATGATAATGGGAGAAGAACAAAGGATGAGACGAAGGAAGAAAAGGGAATTAGGGATTGATCGAGGCAAATTAGGTCTGGGAACTGAAATTGGGGGAAATGAGAGAGCAATCTGCAATCAAAAAGGGGAGAATCAAACAGTTTCGTTCCTTGTAATGAAATAGACGACGTCGTTGGAAGTCAAATGCTAAACGATGTCGTTGAAGCTGATGAAGGAAGTGGGCAGCCTTAATTAAAAAAGAAACAAGCCCGGTGAATGGAAGTCCACAGACAAAAGAGGGATGCTTACCTGGCCAGAAAGAAGGAGACTGTAGACAGACCGCCTGCACACGTGTCCAAAAAATAAGGATTGTACTGTGTCATTACAACTATATGAGCAAGAATTGTAAAAATGACATCTTTATGTTATGAATAAATACAAGTTTGTTTTCTTGAATCTTTTCTTCTGCTTTTTTAGTATATTTCTTCATCTATAAACATAACAAAAACTGACATGAAATAACTGAAATTTTATAAAAAAAACTAAAAACAACATATATATATATATATAAAGACAATTGTCCGAGAAAAGGTTTAATATTCACAAACATATATATATATATGTGAATATTAAACCTTTTCTCGGACAATTGTCTGAAGTAACAACTGATGTCTTTGGTTTGAATCTAAGAATGTCTTGAATCGTTTTTGTTTTCATTGATGTCGTAGTTAACATGCCTATTCATGGTTAAAACCCTGCAACGGATGAATTTTCAGTATCAAAGAAGAAGAAACTATTGTTGTTTCAAAGACGAAAACAAAAACAATTGTATTTTGTTACTTATGTTCTAATATTTTTGGACCTCATGTCTAAGGGTATAAAAAAACAATTCTAAGAAATTTTTTGATTTTCTTTTAGATTTTTTCTGAAGTTTATTTCTTTCTAAAAAAGAAACCTCATATTTATAATCGGTTTATAACTACTAGTAATCGAATTATTATTGTGTAATAAGTAAATTAGGATTTATTTATTTTTTTTTATTTTTTTTATTATTTAGCTTATTTTTTAAATAATTAAAATAAAGTAAAACATAGACGTGGATAAAAGTGTTCAATCAACTAGTTCAACTATTAACAAAACTAAATTATCAAAATTTATTAATCATTTTTCATTAATCGTTAATCGAATCGTTTTTTTTAATTTTTTAAACCTAACTAATTTTTAATTTTATTTTTAATCAAACTAAAATAATTTCGATTAATTTGGTTGATTTTCGAATTAATCAAAAAATTTATAAAACAACCATTAAACTTTCAAAAGTTGCTAAACTATTAAACTATGTTAAAATGACCATTTTAGTCATTAAATTTTCAAAAGTTATAAAACAACCATTAAACTTTCGAATTATTATAAAATGATCATTGATTCATTGCATATTATAATTTATTAATAAATATTGATATATTTAATAATTTTTTTTCATAATTCAATCTATTTATTGATCATTTCATGATAATTTGATAAAATTTCATGATCAATTTATAATGTATCAAGAAATTTAATGATCATTTTATAATTTTTAAAAGTTTAATGACAAAAAATAAATATAAGTATTATATAAAATATATAAAAAATTTCAATTAATTAAATTAATTCACTCAATTCGAACTAAATTAATAGATAACAATAGTTTAAAAAATATTAAATTGGACCTAAAATTAATCAATTGATTAACTAAAAAAACTTTAATTACTAATTTAGTTAATTGAGAATTTGAACACTCCTCGAAATGATGGCGGCTTTTCGTTGCTCTCTTTATCAATTATAAAAAACTCTTCATTATCTTTTTTTAAATATATTAAATTGTATTCATCTAAGAAACCATCTAAAAATTATAACCTAACAAAAAATTACACCAAACCACCTCTATCCAAGTATATCTTTTAACATAATCCACAATTTTCTACTAAAAAACTATATATTTTTTTAAGTTGATACAATCAATTAATCTAAATCAAACTTAATGATAGAGTGTTTGGAAATAGGTCAAGGAAGGTGAATGTCATTGTTTCTTTAATAAAGACAAATATTCGGTTAAAGTTATTTAGAAAACTACGTTTTGATTCTTCAAATATTGCTATGAACTGCATATATAACTTCATTTGATTGTATAACTAATTCTTTATTGATTGTAAAATTTGTGAATACTTTTAGATGAATATTTTTTTTTTCATTTATCCAAAAAATCTAAGTCAAGTATTATTTTTCACAACCTGAAAGATATCAGCAACCATCTAAGGCTTTGTTTCATACCTCCTGTAGTTACGTTCAGGCCAAACACATTGCACCAAATCAATCGAACAATCATAAATTTATAGATCTCTATTTCCTCATACATTACATCCAATCCAAAATTTTTTACTTTCATTTTGTTGCATCTGTAAATCTCATTATTGTCAGAATAAGGACTAATTTTGCAAAAAAATAAAATAAAATTCTAGTATTGTTAAGCTACCCAAACAACTCAAGCCCAAGGTATTTTTATCATTCTTGTGTTTATTTGTGAATTGTAAAGTAACGAGTCGAGTTGAACAATAATATTTTTTTAACGAGTCGAGCACAATTTTAACGAACTCAACGAGTAACTAGTCGAGTATTACCCAACTCGCGATCGACTCGCTCTATAAGCATCCCTAATCATGATTACTAACGCAGTAGCCTGTCCATCCAGACTTACATCCAACCTCAACACCAGGCTAGTATGGACTGATATCACAACAATTATAGCTTTTCCTTCAGCATCACCATCATCAGATGCAGAGTATAGCTTCCTTACTGTCGGGCTAAGGAGAAAAAACAACCGTCATGGAATGGACATCGAAGTGATGTAGAAATTTGGCACGAGATATGCCGAAAACAGAAATTGTGCCATTCATTGAGCAACAAGAAAGTTGTATTTCGTACGGAGCCGGACAGTACAACCTTTTTGCTTCTGTTTTTATTAGAGTGCTTGGATCCTTCAGGACGAGGAACCAATAAAGCCGAAACCAACCTACATGTTGCGGTGTCCCACAGCTTGATGGATGCAAGAACTCCACCAGCAGCAACAAGTGTTGTACCCTCAACGAAAACTGAAAGAATTTACGGTTCTACATATATTGAATACGAACTCAATTAAGATGATATGGGTAATGCTTAAATCCCACATTCATTTTGTATTTATAGGCAGTATAGAACAATTCAGTCAATGTAAAATTTCTTTGAATTTTAGATGTGTAACCGATTAGATTTAATATCAGATTTAATTAAATATTCGAGATTTGATTGAATATTTTCTGTTATTAAATTTAAAATTTAAATTTTAAATCAGATTTTATCTGATTCTCAGACGAATTTGTCCTTGTGTCCAGCCTATAAATAAGATATTTCTCTCTCATTTTTCAATCATCAATGAGAAAAGCATTTTTGTTTCCTTTTTGAAATTTGAGAGCTTTCTTCGCAGTCTGAGTTTTTACTTTCACTTCAAACGGTAGTCTACTCCAAACTTTAGGTGTACATCCTTTAGAGAGACTGTGCTAACCTTCAGGTACAACTGCCTAAAGCAGCGAATACACACATCGGGGCGAATTGTTTTAAGAAAGTGACTTTCATACCAAAACGCCCCAAAAATGGTCCTAGAAGTTAGTGAACCGGTTTCTACGGTTTAGCTTAATTCGGGATTAAATACTTAAAAAATGATTTTTAATTGAAATAAATTATGAAAAAATATTCTAAAATCTTTATTTAATATATATTTTAATTTTTTCAAATCAATTTCAAAAATTGATCCTTGAATCCCTAAGATTTTGAAATTAGTGACTATTTTATAAAAATTGAAAATGGAGGACAATTTTATAAACAAAGCCAAAACTTTGAATCTTTAAGGGAATTTAATATAATTTTAATTCTAATTGATATAACCTTTTATGGGATTATTTAATTAACTCAAAACCCAAATTCTAAACCCATATTACCTAATTTAAGTCTTCAAAACCTATTTTTATATCATAAACCTAAACATATATTTATAATTCCAACTTCTCAAGACATTCCATATTTTCAAAGGTAAACATCAATCTTTTCAATAAAAATTCGTTTGGTTAATTATTTATATTTTTCTTTTTTAAAAAGTCATGTTTTTCAATTGTTTTTTCTTCTCAAAAACCATGGAAGTAGATTGATCAAATTTAGAGGTTATAAAACATTCAAACCTCTGAATTATAGAGTTATTTATTGAAATTCCCAAGTTATTTGCTTGGTACAATTTTTTTAACCTTTGTTTCAAGAAAAAATGGTTTTTGTGGTAAAACTTGTGATTTTTGTTCAAGGATTTTACATGGCTATTTTTGATGCCTAAATCCATGAATATTGAAGTGTTTATATTTAATTAAGATTTCTTTTAAGTATCTAATCCCGTACATAAGGTTTAGGTGGTGTTTGGAGAGGTTTTCGGTGAGTTTTGGTTAAGTTTTATGGTGTTTTTAGGGGCTGTTTGGTATAGGTTTGACTTGATGGATGTTTGAGTGTGTTTTAATGTATTAACCCTCTGGTTTTGATTCTTGAATCGGGTAAAGAGGTAGAGTAACAAGTTTGAAGGAGATTAGAAAGTTGAATCACGTTTTCGGGTGACTTGTCGAGCAAGTTTCGGTAAATTGGTGAGTGAATTATGAGGATTGTTAATTCGGAAGGGTTTTAAATGTTTTTTTCAAAGGTTTGGGGGTGTAGGGAAAGTTTGAAAAACCTCCCTATAATCGGAAGTAAGTTTAAAGTATTATTTTCTTAAAGGTTCTCATATTATCAATATTCAAGTTAAGCAATTTAATCCTTGACCTCATCAATTTTTTGGTTTAAGTATTTTTGAAGTACATTTCAATTTTTTAATTGTAAAAATTAATCGTCGACCCCTTTTTATTATAAATACTCCTTAAGTCTCTTTTATATTTTGACAAAATAAAATTTGACCTTCCAAATTTAAATTTATAATTGATAATATAAAAAATTAAAATTTTCAATCTATATTATTTAATTTCTGCTATTCCCTTCAAGTCATTATGTGCCTTTACATTTCATTTGTTTGTCAATGAACTTCTTGAATTTCTCTTCACTTGCCCATTACCTTGGACCCTCAATTATATTTATTGATGGAAAGAGAGAACATAAGAACACCATACTTAGTGAGGAGTGCTCTAAAATAAAACACCATCAATGCAATTAAAACAATATTTTTCAAACCAACATTTGTTAATCTGGTATAAAACATACTGAAAATCATACATAAACAATAAAAACCATGTCATTCAAAAATAGATATAGAAAACCAATTTCATCAATCGAAAATAAGAGAGAAATCTCTTCATACTTATTTTAAAGTTTAATTAAACATTTCAAGCTTACATTAAACCACCATAACAACCTTTAAACCATTTTAAACATAAAATCGATGTTTTCACTCACCAACACGCAAAGCTTCACTTACTGATATGTTGAACATACCTCAAACGCTTCCAAGAATTTTATTGTAACCTAAGGTTCCAATTCCCTTATTTTTTAAACACAACAACAAAGGTTCCAATGCATTAAAATAGATTCATAAACTATCAAATTTAATCTACATCAAACATCAACAACGCCTTCTCATTTAACCTTCCATAATGTAACGACCTTTCCCTAAAAATATAAGGGATAAAAGTATGTAGGCGTCGTTAAAAAAAATCTTTGTTTGAAATCAAGGATTAAAAAATTGGGAATTTGAGATAGGTTTAAAAATTAGGGCTCAAAATTGGTGAATTGGGGAAAATTAGGTCTAAACTAGAAAATTGGAAATTTTAAGTAAAATGGGGCTTTTATTTTAAAATTAGGGTTTAAAATTAGAAAACGTTCAGAGTTAAGTTAAAAATGGAAATTTGAGGCTTAAGAATTAGGATATTTAATTTAAAATTAGATTTAGAAAAAAATTTAGAAATTAGGGTTGAATTAGAAAATTAGGGATCATTTTGGAGACATAATTGGGGAATTTATTTTTAAAAAAGACTGGAGTCGCCACGGTCACTTTGGTAGATCGGACACCGGTGAAACCAGAGATTTTAAAAAAATGGGTTCGCGAGTCGGTTACGGATGAGATAAAAATACCCCACACCACCCAAAAATCGACACCTAATCGAATATAATTGCCCGAATTGGAATTTTGCAATTTCAAATTTTTATTAATTTATTATCCGTTTAAGAATGCGAAAATATTTTAAAGACCTAGATATTCGAAGGTAAACGTATACACCATCACCATTACGCCATGTGTCGGGCCCGTTACGATCGAATATTGAGTTACCGTATTTTTATTAATTAAATTAGGTGTATGTTGAGCAAAATATATACATGCAAATAAATACAATAATATAAATTACAAGGAAATAATAAAACAAGAAATTAAATTGCATAATTTAAATATGGAAATTAAATGCGATAAAATAAATCGCAAGAAATAAAAACTAGAAAATAAAAATGACAAATTAAAGTTCGATAAATTAAAAATAGTAAATTAAATTGCAAGAAAGCAATTTGCAAGAAATAAATACAAAAATAAAATGTAACCCCCTCGACCCGGCCTAGTCGCAAGGCCAACCCGAGGTGGCTACACGGGGATTACCGAAGTCAAGTCCGAAGATCCGACTCCAATAACCAACACTAGAAAGCCTTTCCGAGCCCAAACGACCAACATATCTGCACACAGGCTCTAAACCAACCTTATTGGGCTTGCCAAAAGCCCGAAGGCTCAAACCGACATTGGCATATCGGTAAGACATGGAACCGAAATCCCTTGCATCTGGACGAATTTTAAAGCACAAACAGCTAAGGATTAACCCAACAACCATATACAAGCATACTTAACATGCATAAGACATTATAGAACTCAAGGATCAGGTTACACATGCTTGAAACTCATACACATCCATTCGAATCATGCTTAAGCAAAAAGACATAGAATTCATAAATAAAAGAGTTCAAACAACATCAAAGATAATATCCACATAACCATAACTTTAAAACATAAATCAATATGCTAACTCAAGGCAACCATGGCGAATATAAACTATGCATGAAATCATCCAAAACATAAGTCAACATAGGAGTCAAACAACGCTCCTAAACAACATAGCATATCTAATTGCTAGCTAATACATTATTGCAACTAAAGCATACTTGAGCTAACGAGCAACACGCTTGGACGCCCTTCCTCGCATCGTGCTAACTCCCGAGCTAACGATCTGCATTGTCAGAAAAAGAGAGTGTAAGCATAAATGCTTAGTGAGCAGAACTCAAAAATGTAACTACACAATGCAGGGTTCAAGATTTATTTGAAAATAAAGACTAACATCATTTCTTAATCTTACATCATAGCATCTTACAACTTACGAGAGCAATCAAAGTCCACAACATAACATAAAAACATATATTCATAGCAATTAAGATAAGTATGTTGGCAAACTTGGTTATTATACACGGATATGCGGAAACGTCTTACACGCATACGAATTTATTTGACACGGTCGAATTTATCTTATACGTATACGAGTTTTATCTGACACGACCGAATTTATCTGACACGCATGCGAATTTTGTCTCATAGTGCACTATTGTTACATCCTATTGGTCGACCAATTATACCCGGTATGACTCAATGAATGCCAACATCATTACCATAATATTATCTTACACCTCTTACCGGTCTTACATAACCACCCGGCTATATTTCTTACCATACTCGAGTGGTCTTACTTACCACTTACAAGCATAACCTGCAACATCTTACAGTTACCTTACAAATATCTCATATGGCATATTAACATGTCATTAATCAATAGATAATCAACACAACTCAACATAACAATTAACATGACATCGACAATAATTAAACACAACAAGCTTTCCGATCTTTACCATCTAACAAGCATGCAAGGTAAGTAAAATGGGTAGATCTTACTCTTGAGTTTGGATTAACTTATCAAGCTTAATCCAAACTCCCAAAATCTTCCTTGAACCAACACCAAGTTCAAAACATTTTTCCACTCACCAAGCTCACACAAGCAACCTGGAAAGTCGTTCAAGCCTCCACTCTACCCAAAATTGCGTCCGAAACTTCCACAATGTCTTCCCTTGTTTCTAAGCAACCAAAAACATATTTTTAACCTCAAAATCAGCCACAATAACATCATCAAACAACAACTTACCAAACCCCCAACATTTCCTCATCAAACTCAAGCCAAAATTCCCATAACCCTAAATTTTCGGACTTCAACAAAAACACATCAAAACCCATTGATTCCATCACCCAAACAACATCAAAACTTGCTCAAATTATCCCTCAAACATAGTTATAACATCAGCCCATCATTTCCACCCTAAAACACCAAAAAAACTCAAGTTTTCAACCTCCAAAAATACCCATAACAAACCATTTCGGGAATACCATTAAAAGTCCAACTTTTAAACATATTTTGGCACCAAAAGAAGTTTAAAAACACCCTTTTTAATACCCATTTAAAACTCATCCGAAAATTCCTTTTCAAAACCCTTTCCAACATGTAACTAAAATCTCAAGGGATAAAAACAAAATCCATGCTATAATAATGTGAAGAACAAGAAAACTAAGTTCAAGAATGATTTACCTTTTCAAAATCACTCCTATGATGAAGAAAGCTTGTTCTTGTAATGGGGAAAACCTTTTGGAAAAGATGAAGAGTAAAAAGGTGTCTTCTTTTTGAATGAAAACCCTTTTTTGTTACATTTTATGTCTTCCATGAGTGTTTTGGAGGAAATCACATAAGTGGTCCCCTATTACCCCTATTTTCTTTCAAAACTCCTTTTTAAACCATTTTTACTTTAAATGGGTCCTAAAACATAAATTTTGAAAAACCAATTTGAAATTATATATCCGGTCTAAACTCCTAAACCCAAAACCGGGATGTTACATAAAGTAATGTGTTAAACTAGCGGGTCGTGTGTGATACGGATCCTTTCCTTTAAAAGATCGCCGTAAGACCGACGTCAGAACGAATAAAATAAAATAAAAACAATTAAATAAATAAACATAAACATATCAATAAAACATATAATATATGTACAACATACATAAATAGTAAACAATAGATGACACATGCGGTGTGTTAAAAATAAAATAAAATAAAATAGAATAGAATAGATATATAATATATATATATATATATAATAAAAAGATTAATATATAATACATTATATAAAATGTGATAACTTTACAGGTTATATATATACATATATAGTGTACGTAAAATAAATTTAAAATGTAAAAAAAATAAAACAATTAATATATATAATGATACGAAAATATATTAAAGTATAGTATTTAGCAAATATATTACAATATATATGTGATAAAAATACTTTAATACGTAAAATGTAATTAGTAGGATAGTAAACTTTAATCACTGCCAACATTTCTAGCGCTAACACGTTATGTCTCTTTGATAAGACACCACATTAATTAGATTAATCTACTTTTTAACAAGCAAACAAAAATATAGTGTGTTAAAACTTTTATTCTAAGTTAGTGATTATTAATCTAGAAATGTCTAAATTAATTTTACCTATTGAAGTTAAAGTGGAGTTAAGTGTGTTGACGAATTTGCTGTTAAGAGAAATTTTATTAAACTTCAATGTTCTAAATTTACTAAGGCTCTAACAATAAAGAACTTAAATCTATGGGTTTATCTAAACTAATATATCAAAGACATAAAATATGTTTAACAATAAAAATTAAAATTAAAAAATAAGATAATAATAATTAAATTAAAATCGGATTAAAATTGTATACCAAGTTTAAAGAGTGTTTAAAAAAAGGCTTTAAAAAATTTAAAAAAATTGTGTAGGAATTTAATTAAATTAAATGACCCACTTTTTATAGAATATGTGCAAAGCCCAAAAACACAATCCACCTACATTTATTTTATGACAAAGATCAAAACACCCCATTTTAAAATTTTCTTAATTGTTTATCCATGTTCATCGTGAATTGAAGAAATATAATTATTTTCTTTTTTACAAAAATTTAGAATAATATAAAAAATAAGAAATAAAGCAAAATAAATTACTTTGAATAACTCAAAAAAATGCTTCAAGCTTTTATTCCAATTTAAATGCAAATACAAAAGCCTAAGCAAATTCTTTCAAAAGTTCTCTTAATTCTCTCAATATTTTCCAAAGTAAACTAAAAAACTCTCAATGTGATAGAACTTTGTATGAAATTGTGATGTAGGAGTGTGATTGTGGTGTGTGTAATTTACAAGTGAAAGGGAAAGGATATAGTAGCAGTCCCTGATCGTGAGATATTGATGAGAGATGCTAAACTGAGGAACATACAAATCGGATCAGACCACGACAAGCTACACAGTCGTACTCGCGATAGCAGAAGATATTATCATCGAGGCAACAGTTGATCGATCTCATATAGAGTGCAACGTGCAGAACATAAAGAGTTGAATCTTCAAAGACAAGTTGGGAAAATAATAGAATAAAGGAGAGCAAGACAAGCCATAGTCAAAGCCACACGAATAGAGTCTAATAGGAACAAAACTAGGAAATAAAATAAAGGTCTTTTATTTATTTATTAAAGTTGTATTTTACTCAAAGTTGTATTTCTACTTTTTGAAGGATTTGACCTAGGTTTAGCCTATATATAACATACCCTAGAGAGTTAAGCATCTATTGATTGATAAAATCTTGAATCTAAGGATTCTATTGTAACCCTAGCCATCATCTTCACCATCATGTTATAATTCTTCCATAGGGATTAAGTTATTTTGTGGACTAGTTGTGGAAGAAAAATTGTACTTTGTTTAGTTCTTATTAATGCAAGTTCAAATTTAGAGTTTATTAACTCTTGGTTTGTACTATTTCTTGCGCAGAAGCTCGGGAGAGAAATTTGTGAGGGAAAATTTATTTGTCTAACATCAGGAGAGTTAGAGTCACGAAACGAGTAAATACAGTTTTTATCTACTTCGATAAAGACTAATCTAACTTAGGGATAAATTAGGATTTTAGCGACTAAAAGGAACGTAATATCGGTTGGTTTTCATCCTTGATTCATGCCGGGAGGTATCATCAAGACACGGTCATCGATAGCACACCAATTAGTGATAACGAGGAGTCATCAAAGGACGTTCTATCGAGCTATGAGTTGTCAACTTGATGTCAAAACATAAAACCTTCGAGGTAGTCAAGGCGACAATTCAACGAATCGCCGAGATGACAACCATAATATTGTATTATAAGAGCAAGACAAATAAATTTTCAATCCACACTAAAAAGCAATCTAGCCTGAAGTTTTAGTTTCATCAACAGAGAACACGAAGATTTTCGATTATAGAGTAGCAGTGAAGATGCTTTCACCATCATCAGTTCAAAGGTATAGGCAATTTCAAGTAGAGGTGAAAGTTCATTAGAGAGTTCATCATAGAAATTTGGCTTTTATGCCAAACTACGATCACGATAACAATAAAGGGGGAAATGTTTACACCTAGACAAAATATGGTAAAGTAATAGTTTGCTCCATGTGAACTTTTAAAAAAAATGATAAATGTTTGCATATATAGAGAAAGAAAATGCAAAAAACACTTTCTAACTCTTAGAAATCTCTTTCTAGATTGAGAAAGTCATTTTATAACCTTCTTTGACCTAAGAGCAATTGTTAGTTACCACACGAACACCCAAACAACAAAGTACCTATGAACGTATTAACAAACCTTAATTGTGTGAACAACTAGTTATGACCTATCGCGAATTCGACATGCAGACATAACTTCATACCATGTGAGGATACATATGATTCACTTCAACACCCGAGTCACGAAAACTCAACACACTGAGACACTTGTCTTTTGATATTGATTTATTTCCACACCCTTTTCAATACCTTATAAGAGACAATTCACCTCTAAAATAGAACAAGCTTCCCCGCTATTTTAGAAAGGCCCTTTCATACAACACTTTTTCTACCCTTTCCGTCATCTCCACCATCCAAAGGATCATGAAGCATTATCCAAGGGTGTTGCATGCACATATTATCAACAATATTTTAGGTTGATTACAAGAAGAATCAAAATAAATTTTCAAAAATGTCATAAATATCACATATTCAAAGTGTAAAGAATGCGCTGGTAGTACGATGAGTAGGCGGCCAAATAGGTTCTCTGTTATCTGTGACCCCTAATGTTTACTCTTACTTGAATCCAAAATTATTGTTACAAAGTTTTTAATTAAATTGAAAAATTTGATTTCTAAGTAAAAATAAAAATTTACAAGCATAAAATTGATAGCCAAACTGATCTATAAAGTAAATGTTCTTTGTTTTCATTAATTAATTATAATCTTAATGCATGCACCAGTTGAATTACAATTTAGAAAGATGTTAATGTAACATTTAAGAACTATAAAATAATTCCAAAAATGATATAATTATTATTACTTTTGGTTGTACTTAAATAGAAATAAAAATCCATTTTAGGTCTTTCGATTTTTTTCTATGTTAGTTCTAAAATTCATTAAAAGTTTCTAATTTGATTTTTATTTTTTTCACTCAAAAATTTGTTAAAATGAACTTTTAAATTCTTTCTTAAGCAATTATCATGATGATTTTTGAAAATTTTAATTTTTTTATATTAAAAAAATGGGGTAAAGTACATCAAATACAATTAAAGTATAAATGTTTGTATCGTTTATATTTTTCATACCCGTAAAGATCTAAAATTACATAATTTTGATGAAGAAATTGAGGACAAAAGAACACTAAATACTCTTCAAGGGACTTAAACATTGTTTTTTTATGTAAAAGCATAAGCGCTAAATTATTTGACCAACAAAATAATTCATTTTAAAGTTAACAAAATTGTAATATATATAAAACATTGCATTTATAATTTAATGTTTATAATTTTATAACTATATATTTTTTATAAATAATATAGATAATATAATTTTGAAAAGATATATTTTTTAAATAATATTTATAATATAATTTTATAAAGAGTAATACACTTATATTAGACCTTAATTACTCCGTTAATAGATAAAATATAAATTTTTTAATTTTATAAATAAAATTTTAAAATTCTCGATTTTATTTATAAAATTTTAATTTGACTCTTTTAAAATTAATTTTTTATAAAATTTTATCTACATTTAAAAATAATTCCCTATTAATAGTATTTAAAATTTCTGTATAATTTTCAAAAATTTCAAAAATTTCATTTTATTTTTAAAATATTAAGTTATTATTTTTTTTTTATAAATTAATTATAAAACTATTCTTTTGTTAATCCCTAAACTGTAATGTAAAATTAACTGTACGGATTATCAAAGAAGTGAGTAGGATTATTTAATTATGGGATAATAGAAAATATGTCAATTATACTTTACCAAATTTTATAATATGCTATCTAAACTTTTTAATTGTTCAATGTAGTACTTATAGTTTCCTTTTTACTGTCAAAATACCCCATAGTCTAACAACTTTAGGTAATGACGTGATGAGACACATGTCATATTCATTTGTTACTATGTGAAATTCTTTGATTAAAAAGTCAATAAAAATTACTCTGAAGGACATCTGAAATTTTTGGTTTTAATTATTTCTTTAGTCCTTACCAATATTGAAGTTAAGAAAATTAACCCTCGACCTTATCAATTTTTTTGGTTTAAGTATTTTTCAAGTACATGTCAATTTTTTAATTATAAAAATTAATCATTAACCCCTTTTTTATTATAAATACTCCTTAAGTCTCTTTTATATTTTGAGAAAATAAAATTTGACCTTCCAAATTTAAATTGGTAATTAATAGCATATAAAATTAAAATTTTCAATCTACATTATTTAATTTCTGATATGCTCTTCTAGTCATTATGTGCCTCTATATTTTATTTCTTTGTCAATGAATCATAATGTAACCCCTTAATTTGGTCTAACAAAAACAGGGCTATTAGAGCTACATTAGGTTTGCTAAAGCAAACCCGAAATAATAACCTAAAACTTATTCATTTTTTTAATTTTTTCTTAGATTCAATTAAAATTCCTAAGAAATGTATTTTAATAACATAACATTTGAATGCAAGCATTTATCAGATTTATAAAAAAGATTAAGAGTTAATTTTACGAAATAGAGGTCAAATTAGCCAATTAAAATTTTCGATTCTCAATGAAATTCATTTCATTAAAGTCTATGAAATTTCATTATAAACTCATTTATTTCAATAATTAAGCATATAAATATTTAGGAACCAAAACACAATTTTCATAAATTATATGGACTTATCTAGTTTTCAAGTTACCAAATCTTAGTTAATTAGTTTTCATGCTATCAACTGAACATTTAGCTTAAAACATGCATCTAAACTTATTCCATTGCATACATATTATTTAGGGATTTATATGTAAGATTTCAAACTTTAAAATAGCTCAAATAACTATTTCAACTACCCTTGGTATCAACACGCCTTTCTCAATATCGATATGAGTTGAATATTACAGAGATGTACTGATACCTCTTCGACTTGTATCGGTACCACGTTTCGATTCTAATTTTTTAAGAATCTTGTATCAAAAATAGATATCAATATGGTATCTTGCATATTGATACACAAGCTAAAATTATACGGGTCAATATCGATACAAGCATGCATTCTACATCCATACCAGCATGTAAAGCAATCCAATCGTGTAAGACTAGAAACTCCAAAACATATATAGCCTCAAGAATATATATAGCCTCATTCAACTCCAAATCAATATTAAAACTTGCACAAATAAGGAGTCTAAAATATAACTATCCTAAACAATAATTGGTCATATTGATATTGTTACAACTAGTCTAAATCAAAACCTTACTTTCAAATAGTGAACTTCTTGGATTTTTCTTCGCTTGCCTGTTGCCTTTGACCCTTAATTATATTTATTGATGGAAAGAGAGAGCATAAGAACATCAGACATAGTGAGGAGTGCTCTAAAATAAAACACTATCAATACAATTAAAATAATGTTTTTCAAACCAACATTTAAATCATTATTCAAATTATATTCTATAGGCCATTCCTTCCAAAATATTCACTTAACATTTAAAAAAAATGCATACTAAATCATATGTAATATGTATCATGGATCCAAGAAAAGAATCACATTTGCTACACACAGTTTAAGCTTTTTCATAAACAATATATCATTTTTAAGACTTAAAAAATAAAATATGCATATACTAATATTGTACAATATAATCCATTAATATGACACATTATCAATTATATTAGATTTCAAGCGATCATAAATCAAGTTCAGTTTACATAATACTATATCTTATACACTGATTCAACAAGTGTCCTATCAACAATTCATGCAATCTCAACACGAAATCAAGGTACAATCACACTGACATATAATCACAACCCAATCATTGGTTAGGTTTATAATCCACAGACGGGAGTTTTCGGTACTATATAACCCCTCAACTTTTTATAGTATATTATCAATCATATGATTGACAAACTATATCTGATAACATTTTAAACAACAACACTTGATAATCTGGTATAAAACATACTGAAAATCATACATAAACAGTAAGAACCATGTAATTCAAAAATAAATACAGAAAATCAATTTCACCAATCGAAAATACATACTTATTTCACCAACTAAAAATCATGGTTTGCCACCAGACATTGCAACAACATCTACGATAAGGAATAAACAGATCAAGACAAGAGAACTGTACTGATGCAGTTCCAAGACGAGACCATTATGACAGCAACCCGCCGCGGCAACCGATGCCAAGGCAGTACCTGGAACACAAATGTTGATATGATAGGCGATCTAAAGAGAAAAACAAGGTGGACATTTTAAGATAAGTAGCATAGAAATCGGAGCTGGGAAACGCATGGAAAGTCAAGGTCAAAGCCACGTGGGAAAAGAATCCTTATAGGAATAAACTAGGAAATAAAATAAAGATCTTTTATTTATGTACTTAACTTGTGTTTTACTCCTAATCAAGTTCCTACTTTGGAAAGGTTTGCCCTAGGCTAAGCCTATAAATACCATAGCCTATGTAGAGAGGAAGAGATCTCGAAATCAAGTTTCATAGAAAAACCCTAAATTCCTCCATCGTCCCCTTTGGGGTTTAGGTTAGTTTGTGGAGTAGTTGTGGGAGAAAGTTTGTAATTTGTTTAGTTCTTATTAATGCAATTTTAGAATTCATAGTTTATTCTCTCTTTGCGTTTACTCTTCTTTGCATATGAGCTCGAGATGATAAGTATGTGAAGAAAAATATATTTGTCTAATATCGGGAGAGTTAGGCTCACGAAACGAGAGAATACGGATCTTTGCTCAAGGGCATTGACTAATCCGGTTATCTAGGATTTCAGCGACTAAAAAGACGCATGTGTGCTTGTTATCCGCCCTTGATTCACACCGGGAGGTATCATCAAGACACGTGGGTTTCAACCGTTCTCTTCGCTTAGGGATAAGGAAGAAGACATACAAGGATGCTCTGTCGAACTATGAGTTGTTGAATTATCGACAAGGCATAACGCCGCCTAGGCAGCTGCGGAGACTCTTTGTGCGACACGCCGAGGCGGCAATTCAACCCTATTGCATTATAAGAACGAGACAATTATATTTTGATTCCACACTACGAAGCATTCTAACCTGCCCTCACTTTTCCATTTTTGATTTCTAGATCACTTATCTTTATTGCTTTAATTAGTTTTCTTAGTTATAATCCAACTCAATTATCTGTGTCTTTATTTTTTCATTGTGCAGGAATATTAAATTGCGTAAGTAAAGCCAATTCCTGTGGGTTCGACATCTTAAATACTACAATATGAAAAAGGTGGAAGGAAAAATACTTCATCATAAAAGTAGGACTTTCTAGCCTCCATCAGATTTGGCGCCGTTGCGGAGGTTGCCTCGGCGGCAATTTGCTAAGGTAGAAGGTTGTTGTTGCGTGTCAAAAGTTCGCAATTAGTGCAAGTGGACACATCGCAAGTAATAAAGTGATTAGTATAATCGAGTATCGTCTCCACAGGGATTGGTATACTTAATATGCTTCCTTCGTCTTCTTGTTCTGTAAAAAGGAATAAAATAAAAACACAGGTAATTTGGGTTGGATGAAACTAAATAAATTGAAATAAAACAACTAAGTAAAAGAGTGAGATTTGATTAATAGAGAGAGGTCAAGATCCAGTTGCGTTGTATTGTGGATTTGATTGACTTGTCTCTATCCAATGCAATTCTATATCACTGCCTCGGCAGTACTGCAGATTACTGCCTTGGCAGCGACAATACTTGTCCGCCGCGGCAATCCCTTGCTCGTGGGTGGACTTTACCAAAGTTCGGCAAAGTGTCCTTGGATGACTCCGCTTATCCCTAAGTCGAAGTATCGTTGATGTCTAGTCCTTGATGATACCTCCCGGCATAAATCAATTATACCCACCAACTAATCTCACACTTTTTTTAGTCGCTGAAACTCTTAACCTATCCCTAGGCCGAGTTAGTATTTCGCGATTGAAACACCGTACTTATCCCTTTCGTGAATCTAACTCTCCCGAGTCTAGATAAATGCATTACTCATAAACTTCTCTCCCGAGCTTGAATGCAAGAACAAGGAATGACAAAGGATAAGCAAACCTTGATAGTTTTATTGCATTGAAACAAAGAACAAAGTACAATCTCCTCTCACAAATACTTAACAACCTTCACCTAAACCCTAAGAAAACTTAGAACATAATTTGAGAGAAAGAAAACATTGAGTCTTAGGGTGAACTCTCTATGAATCGGCTCTCCTATTCCCTTAGACGGCTAGGTCTTATATAGGCTTGGGCTAGGGCAAACCTTTCCTAAGTAGAATATAACTTGGAGTAGGGAACAAGTCATGTACATAAATAAAATATTTCCAAGTTTATTTCAACTAAGAAGCTTTCCCGCGTGGCCTTGTCTTGGGCTTTTCCTCGTGCTAACCAGCTCTGATCCATGTGCTTCATGTCTAGAAACGTCCCTTGGATTTTTCTCTTCCGATTGCCTACAGTATCGCTTCTTGTCTTTCTGTTGCTGCCTCGGCCATGTTTCTGCCGCGACACTAGTTTCTCCTGCACAGATGTAAAAATGCAATAAAACTTGCCTTTTCTGCAAATATCATCTTTATAATCATAACTTCTAAATATATTACATTAAGTACATGCATTGGTCCGAGTGGGTGTAAATTCAATGATTAATACCCATAAAAGGTGTAAAAAGTGATAGTGAGTTGAGCACTTATCAGTTTCCTTGGCGGCAAAATGTGAAGGCGGGTTGGCCACCCAAGAACACATGACGGCTGATTTGAATACCAAGAACTTCATGTCCCTCGTTTTAGGAAATAAGTTTAATTATATTTCAGTTATTTGTTTGATTTTAGGAAGGAAATCCAAGAAGGAGAAAGTCATGAAGCACATAAAACGGTCCAAAAATCAAATCCACCGTCCCACCTAAGACACGACCAAGGCGGATGGTCGCCCAAACGCAAGTAACGACGGGTTTGTTGTTATAGAATTACATCTCCCCCGTTTTATTTCATACTTCTTCATTATTGTTTTCTAGTGCAATTTTTATTTTCTTTCTCAACAAACTCCACACAAATTGATGACCCTCAGGATACAGAAGAAGCCAGACTCGACATAAAAATATTGATTTATCTTTTCCTTGCCTCTTAATTTTTATCTTGTCTTTTATTGTTGCCTTGTGTTCAGATACATGCATTGAGGACAATGCATCCCTCGAGTTTGGGTGAGTGTTGATCATATTTGTAACTTATAAATATTTGCAATATCTGGGAATATTTGGATTATCTAACTTCTACCTTAAATATGTGTCATGTATGGAAAGTATTTAGATTATCCTATTAACACCTAAATTTCTGCCTTAAACAACTTTTATAATTTGATGCAAAAATTTCTTTTTTAAGTCTGTTGAATTTTATTGAAACTGCCTCGGTAGCAATATATTATCCAGTCGCCGCCGCAATATGCACCATTCACCAGACTCGAAATCAGACAAGTCTCTTTGGATTAGTACTTAGGATTAGACTATGAGCCTGAAAATAATTAAATACTGCTAATCTTAGTTGATTTTATAAGTTCTTTTCTTTGAAAAGCAATAAGGACTTAGGCCTAGATTTTAACTAGAGGTGCCTATCACCGGCTCTAGTTTAGTCCATAGAGGTGCCCGAAATTGGCTCTAGTAGGAATAACTAAACACTTGAGGTGCACGAAACCGGCTCAAGCAGTATAAGTATATAGCAATATATATTTATATACCAAATTAGGGAGAAAGAAAGAAAAGAATTAAAAAAAAATCTTAGTCGGAATTCTTGAGCTAGAAAAAAAATTAGAACTTATAAAATCTGCTTCGACATAGCTACACCCACCCACTAAGACTCATAGTCCAGTTCCGAGGAATTCCTAGAACCTAGAATAGGCCAAGTCAAGAAAGGATTTCTGCTGTGGTAGGCAGGATGGTATATTCCCTTAAAATTCCTTACATAAAAATTATCTTTTGCATTGCTAGAGGACAAGCAATAGTTCGAGTGTGGGGGTGTGATGAGTACATAAAATTCCTATTTTTTATACCATTTTCCCACTCGTTTATTGCCAATTAAGGACAAATTTAAGTGCAATATTTGATAATTCTACTTATTTTCCATATTTCAGCATCCGAATACTCAAATCAGGAATTTATCTATTATTTGGCATAAAATAGATGCATTTGATGTTTTTTTTTTCCTAGGCAGGAAACCACATCATAGGAATGGCCAAACAAGAAGACGGATGCTGGTAAAGAAGCTGAAATGCAGATGAAACACCTGCCACAGTAGCACTTTTGATGCCGCGGCAGCAGATTGATGATGACAACTGGTGCTTGACAGATAGAGAAAAAGGTTTCCACGGAGGAGGTTTCCACGACGAAGGTTGCCACGACGGAGGTTGCCACGACAGCAAAATGGCAACCGCAATTGACGAGTGCCTAAAATTCCTATTCTTTATACCAATTTCCCACTCGATTATTACTAATAAATGACAGATTTAATGGCAATATTGGATAATTTTGCTTATTTCCATATTTCAACATCTCAATACTCAATTCATGAATTTATCAATTATTTGGCATAAAACAGGTACGATTAATGTTTTTTTCTCTTAGACAGGAAACTACCACACAGGTACTGCCAGATAACATGATGGATGCTGGAAACCAAAACTAGAATGCAGATTAGTACCTGCCTCGGCAGCACTTGAAGGCCGCGGCAGCACCGGGAAAAGAAATTGTTGATATGATAGGCGATCTGAAGAGAAAAATAAGGTGAACGTTTTAAGACAAGTGACATAGAAATCGGAGCTGGGAAACACACGGAAAGTCAATGTCAAAGGCCACGTGGGAAAAGAATCCTTATAGGAATAAACTTGGAAATATTTATTTATGGAAATTATTGTAATTCTACTCCATGTAGTATTCCTACTTTGGAAAGGTTTGCCCTAGGCCAAGCCTATATAAACCATAGCCTATGTAGAGAGGAGAATATGTCGAAATCAAGTGTTCATAGAAAACCCTAAACTCCTCCATCGTCCCCTTGGGGTTTATGTTAGTTTGTGGAGTAGTTGTGGGAGAAAGTTTATAATTTGTTTAGTTCTTATTAATGCAATTTCAGAATTCATAGTTTATTCTATCTTGGTATTTATTGTTCTTGCATTCAAGCTCGAGAGAGAAGTTTGTGAGAGATTTATTTGTCTAATATCGGGAGAGTTAGGCTCACGAAACGAGAGAATACGGTCTTTGCTCAAGGGAATTGACTAATCCGGTTGAGAGATCAACCGCCCAGGATTTCAACGACTAACAAGACGCATGTGTTTGGTTGTTTTTCACCCTTGATTCACGCCGGGAGGTATCATCAAGACGTGGGTTTCAACAGTTCTCTTCGCTTATGGATAAGGAAGAAGACATACAAGGATGCTATGTCGAACTATGAGTTGTTAAATTGTCGACAAGGCATAACCCCGCCGAGGCAGCTGCGGCGACCCTTGGTGCGACCCGCCGAGGCGGCAATTTAATCCTAATGCATTATAAGAACGAGACAATTACATTCTGATTCCACACTATGAAGCACTCTACCCTACCCTACTTTTCCATCCTTGATTTCTTGATCATTTATCTTTATTGTTTTAATTTGTTTCTTTAGTTATAATTCAATCTCAATTACTTGTGTTTTTAGTTTTCCATTGTGCAGGAATAATAAATTGCGTAAGTAAAGTCAGTCCCTGTGGGTTCTACATCTTAAATACTACAATCTGACAAAGGTGGAAGGACGAATGCTTCATCATAAAAGCAGGACTTTCTAGCCTCCATCAACAATCATGGTTTGCCACCAGACATTGTAGCAACATCTACGTTAAGGAATAAGTAGATCAGGCCAAGAGAACTATACTGATGCAGTTCCAAGACGAGACCCTTATGACAGCAACCCACCGCGACAACCGATGCCAAGGCAGCACCTGGAACACAAATGTTGATATGATAGGCGATCTAAAGAGAAAAACAAGGTAGACTTTTTAAGACAAGTAACATAGAAATTGGAGCTAGAAACACATAGAAAGTCAAGGTCAAAGCCACGTGGGAAAAGAATCCTTATAGGAATAAACTAGGAAATAAAATAAAGATCTTTTATTTATGTACTTAACTTGTGTTTTACTCCTAGTCAAATTCCTACTTTGGAAAGGTTTGCCCTAGGCTAAGCCTATAAATACCATAGCCTATGTAGAGAGGAAGAGATCTCGGCTTCTGCCTGTCGAAAAGAAGTGATTTCATTACGGATTCTATCATATAAATTAGTGGGATTAAAACGAGTAATGAAATCATGGCAAAGTTCACTCCAAGATCCAATAGATCCTGTTGGAATGCTATTCAACCAAGCTTTTGCCCTATCCCTCAGTGAATAGGGGAATAGATTCAATCGCAAGACATCTTCATGGAATCCTTGGATTTTGAAAGAGTTGCAAATTTCCATGAAGGACTTGAGGTGCTGCCTTGCGTCTTCAGTTGCAGACCCATCAAATTGTCCAATTGTATTTAACATATTGAACATAACAGGTTTTAGTTCAAAATGGGCTGCTTCAATCTCCGGTGTGCAACTCCTGGGTTTAATCCATTTAAGTCCTCCTCTAGGAAGTCTCTGACAGTGATCTATCGCGGTCCAGGTGGCGGCGGAAGTCCTCCATTGCCGGCAGGTAAGTTTTGTCCTGCCGGGTGTTCTGCCATGGTTCCTTGGATCTGTCTCCTCAATCGTTGCCTTGTTCTTTCGATCTCTGGATCTAACTCGTACAAGGGGTTGATAGGATTGGCCCTGATCATACACCACGAAAAACAAAAGTAAAATAAAAATAAAAATAAACAAGAAAATAAAGAAAACAAAATTTAGTTGCCAGTCCCCGGCAACGGCGCCAAAAACTTGTCGCGTGTCAAAAGTGCGCGTTTAGTGCAAGTGGACACATCGAAAGTAATAAGTGATAAGTATTTTATCGGATTATCGTCTCCTCAGGGACCGGTAGACTTAATATGCTTCCTTCACCTTCTTGTTCTGTAGAAAAGTAAAAACACAAGTGATTTGAGTTGATTTATTAAAACTAAAATAACTAAATAAAAATAAAGAGTTGGAATAATAGAGAGAGATGGGCTAGGATCCAGTTGCGTCGTATTGTGGATTTGATTGACTTGTCTCTACTCAATGCAATCGTATGTCACTCCGGCAGCACTGCAGTTTACTGCCTTGGCAGCGACAATACTGTCTGCCGCGGCAATCCCTTGCTCGTTGGGCAGACCTTACCAAAGTTCAACAAAGTGTCCTTGAATGACTCCGCTTATCCCTAAGTCAGAGTGTTGTTGATGACTAGTCCTTGATGATACCTCCCGGCGTGAACCAATTATATTCACCAACCAATCTCACACTTCTTTTAGCCGTTGAAACTCTTAACCTATCCCTAGGCCGAGTTAGTATTTCGTGATTGAAACACCGTACTTACCCCTTTCGTGAATCTAACTCTCCTGAGCTTAGATAAATGGATTACTCACAATATCCTCTCGAGCTCAATTGTGAGAACAAGGAATAACAAAGGATAAGCAAATCTTGATAACTTTATTGCATTGAATCAAAGACAAAGTACAATCTCTTCTCACATATACTCGACAACCTTCACCTAATCCCTAAGAAGGTTTAGAACATAATGGAGAAGAAGAAAACAAGAATAGAAATCGTCTCTCTCCCTAGGTATTCCGTGTTTCATACATTGGGTGGCTAGGTCTTTATATAGGCTAGACCTAGGGCAAACCTTTCCTAAGTAGAATACAACTTGGAGTAGGGAACAAGTCAAGTACATAATAATAAAAATATTTCCAAGTTTAATTCGGCTAAGGAGGCTTTCCCGCGTGGTCTTCCTTTGGGCTTTTCCTTGTGCTAGCCAGCTCCGATCCATGGGCTTTAAGTCCAAACACGTTCCTTGGATTTTTATCTTTCCATCGCCTATAGTCTTGCTTCCTGTCTTTCTGCTGCTGCCTCGGCATCAGGTCCTGCCTCGGCCTTGTCGCTGCCGCGACAATGGTTCTCCTGCACAGATATGAAAACGTAGTAAAACGTGCCTTTTTCTGTAAATATTATTTATATGAGCATAACTTCTAAATATATCACATTAAGCACATGCTTTGGTCCGAGTGAGTGTATATTTGGTGATGAATGCCCATAAAAGGAGTACAAAGTGATAGTGTGTTGAGCACTTATCACACCCCCAAACTCGAACTATTGCTTGTCCTCAAGCAATGCAAACCATCAAATTGCCGAACTCTACTCTCTCTTGGTCTTATATTTTCATCTATTAACCCCACCATATCTAGGCCTATCTTTTAGTCTTAACCTTTCGGCTACCTAAGGGTTTACTTAGAAACAAACTATAATAATTGTGAGTGTGTGCGTTTTTGTGGACAAGTTGATTAAAGGCTTTCTTAGATAAACTCTAAGTTCAAGACAAATAGAATTGGTTTAAGTGTTCTCTTCTTTTCTAAAACACCAATTCTTGAGCCAATTTCGGGCACATCAAGGATTGTGTTTTTCCCTTCCCTTATTTTTTTCTTTCTTTTTGATATTCCTTAAAGCATACTAGAGCCAATTTCGGGCACCTCTAGCATGAAGAAGAGATTTTTCTAGAGCCGATGATACGCACCTCTAGTTACTTTCCCAAAAATCTAAGTCTTTATCACCTAAGTTCATTAAAAGAATTCCTATAATCCAAAAAGTCCCAAAAGTGTTTAAGGTTCTTCCTATAGTAAGCTTCTAAGTTTTCATCCTTAAGCATCCTAAGGTTAAGCCTTCTTAATAGAACCTAAACATGGTAAGGAGAAATATTTCTATAGCCTTAAAGAATAAACTAAGGCAATACTGATGATGAGCAGTGCAAAAGTGTAGGCAGGTAATTCAAGTAAGGCGGGGAGCATAAAAATTTTAAAAAAATCACTGGAATACTCCCTTTTTGGCAAGGCCGCGACAGTAGATTGCTGCCTTGGCAGTGAATTTGCACCCCCAAACTCAAACCAAGCATTGTCCTCAATGCTTTATATTTGAAGAAATAAGCGGGCAACAAAATATGAATATAAGAAGCAGCAAATAAAAACAATAAAAGCAATTAATATTGAATTAAGGACAAAGAATTTAAAGCGACTCCGAAGAGCTGCTTGTAACAATTTTCCTCCTCAGCCTTGATGCCGAATGCTTTGTCCTTGGTGAAGGCGATGGTTGTTTGCTGCCTCGGCAGACTGCTCAAGCGCTGCAGTGCTTGCTGCCGGGGCGGTTGGACTCGAGTGGGTGGTGTCCGTTGCATTAGGGCCTCCACCTCTTCTCCTTCTTCTACATCAGCCATCTCTTCGGTTATCATTACGTCCGTTCCTCCTCCCATTGCCGTTGCTCCCCCGGTGAGGTGTGTACTTGGGCCGCGGCGGTGGAGCTTTGGTGCACATAGGCATCTATCTCGGCTGATAAACTGCCCATGATAATTGGTGATTGGGGTGGAGTGCTGAAAATGACCCTTCGCTTGGATGGCCTTCTGCTGACGGACGAGGCCGCGGTAGAATCTGCTGCCCTAGATGGGCCGACAGCCTGGTATTGGGGTTGAGGGTCCGCATGGAAGAACGGCCTTGGTCCTCCCGGGGCTGGTGTAGTCTCGGTGTAAGGGGAGGATGTGACGAACATGTTGTTGGGAAACTCCGGAAATTGTGCTCCTTGGTCCGGGAAGGCGTGCAGCATCATCTGGGCTAAGGTGCCATTGAAATCCCTTTGGTACTCCATGTACCTTTGTTGCCTGAGGTCCATTGCTGGTACGGGTCTGCTGCGGCAGAGGTGTGGGCAGTACCAGGCATGTCTGCCGTGTACTGGGCCCCGACAGCAGTATCGGCAGTGAACTGCTGCGGCGTTGCTTAGACAGGTTCTGCTTGTGTGATTTGCATGACTTTGTGGCAGAAGTCCCTGGTTCATCCTCGTCGTGGCGGCGTGTATTCGTCCGTCTCTTCGATGGTCACACCTGCGGCAACACATAAACCCATGATCAAACAAGGGAAATACAATGGTCCCCTATCTTTCTTACCGCACTCGTGAATTTCCCGAAGGATGATCTCTCCAACGTTGATGGTCCTCTTGTTGATGATGGACTGGATAAGCACCAATCTTTTGCGATCCACCGTGCTATTGTGTGACGTGGGGATGAGCCGTCGCTTGACAAAGGTATTCCACATCTTGGCCTCGGGCTTTAGGCTTTGTCTTGTTACGGATCCTCTATGGGTTTCGGTTTCCCATGGGGTGTTTGCGTAACAAAGATCATCTTTGATGAGCTCGTAGTCCTCGGCAGTGATGTCTTCCATGAATTCGGCGTGGATGTCACTGTCAGGGGTGAGGCTGTAGAAATTATTGATTTTCTCGGCATCGAGCTAGAGTGGCCTGCCGCGGTAATGAACGAAAAGGGAGTCTTTGCTGGGCCCGTGCGCATAGAACTCCCGCACGATCGTAGCGTTCGCCTGGGCAGGTTGGAGACAGAAAATTTCCCAATTTTGGTACTTAATTCTGTCGAAGAGGTAGTGCTCAATACCGTAATTTTCATCTCCGCATGCTGGAAACCTTGCTCTTCCCACAGTTGCCGAGCGATGAAAGATCGGTTGAAGCGATCTTCAACGTTGGCGGGGCAAATTGCTTGTATGTTGCCATCAAGATTGAGAGATGTGATTTCTTGGAGTTTTTCTTGAGAAGAATCTGGAATTTAGCGAAGATTAGTAGGCACAGAGTAATGTGAGAGAGAGATTGTTATGAATACTAAAGAAAACAAGAAATCAAGAGTGAATAGTTCAAGAGGAAGGAGTTTCTTATATAGGCCTCGACCTTGTGACCGTTGAAGCCACTAGCCGTTTTGTAACCGTTTCCTTTTTCTGCCGTTTCCTTTTCTGCCGCGGCAGGAATCTCGGCAGAGTAGCCGTTATACTGTTCTGCCCGTTGGGACTGCTGCGGCCCTGACATTGTTTTATTGCCTTGGTAGAGTTCCTGCTGTGAACTATTTCTCCTTTATTCTTGCTTATTATTCCTAAATAAAGCACACAAAAGAAAAAGTACTTAAAGCAAAAATAATTAGAAAAATAAAAATAAACTAACTAATCCTAATATATTAATAAAGAAAAGGGAGTAGATCATGTTACTAGTGGAGAGCATGCAAATGCATCTCCCAAAATTATTCTCTCCCTTAGGCCCAAATTGTGAATCGGTTGTGGGCCACTCCTTTTTGTTGTATGTTCATCCACATTGGGCTTAATCTTTTTGCCGAATATCCTGCCGAGAAGGCTGCCCAGGCTGGATATTTTAGTGTCTACTGTGTGGATGGCCTTGCACTCCTTTGGATCATCATATTTTTTTAAGTTGTGGAATGCGTTGAGTTTGACTTGTTGGTCATTGACCCGCATTGTCAACTCTCCTTTTTCCTCGTCAATTAGAGTACGTCCAGTTGCAAGGGAAGGTCTCCCAAGGATGATCGGTGCATTGTCATCTACTTCACAATCAAGGACAAGAAAGTCAGTAGGAAAAATAAACTTATCTACTCTTACCAGTATGTCCTCGATTTTGCCTTCAGGTTGCACATAGGATCGATCCGCTAGTTGAAGCATAACGGTTGTAGGTTTCGTCCTTCCAATTCTAAGCTTTTGAAAGACTGATTTGGGCATGAGATTTATACTTGCTCCAAGGTCTCATAGGGCCTTACCTTCATAATTCTTACCTATCGCACAAGGTATAGTAAAACAGCCAGGATCTTTTAACTTTGGTGGCATGCGGTTATGCAGCATTGCCATGCATCCCTCGGTAGCAGCCACTGTCTCAAACTCACCTGTTCGCTTCCTTTTTGACACCATGTCCTTTAGGAACTTGGCATAATTGGGCATTTGTTCAATAGCTTCAACGAACGGTATGTTGATGTGGACTTGCTTCAAGATGTCGAGGAACTTCTTGAATTGCTGGTCCTGTTTTTGCTTTTTCAACCTTTGTGGGAAAGGTGGTGGTGGTCTCATCTCTTCTAGGGTTTCTTTAGTTTGAAATTTAATACCTGGCACCACTGGAGTTGTTGCTGCCTTGGCAGGCTGCTCAAGAGCTGCAGTGCTTTCTACCGGGGCAGTGTTGTCAGCTTCAGTTTACTCAGCCTCTTCTTTTGCTTGATCCGCTGATTGAATTTGGCTCTCCGGTATCTTTTCCTTTAGTTGTAGACCACTCCTAGTAGTGATTGCCTTACACTGTTCATGGTCCATTACCTTAGCAACTTCAGTATTGTTAGGTAGTCCTCCTTGTGGTCTAGTATTTATGCTTTGAGCAAACTGCCCAACCTGATTTTCCAGCGTTTTTATGGCCGCTTCTTGATTTTGCAACCTCATCTCAGTTCTATTCATGAAGGCATCTGTCCTCTTGATGAAATTACTATTTTCTGCCATGTATGACTCAGTTTTCATCATGAAGGCCTTTAGCGTGTTCTCCAATGAACTTACCGGTTGCTGTTGCATCTGCTGCGGCGGCATTGACTGCTAGGCTTGCTGCTGCGGCATCGGTTGCTGAAAACCAGAAGGTTGGGTGATTGGGTTTAAGGCATTGTTGGGGTTGCTCCATGATAGGTTTGGATGCCTCTTCCATGAGGGGTTGTATGTGTTGGACATCACATTGTTGTGGTTGTAGTTCCCAACATACATACCAGTTTCTTGATTCATGCAATCAGAGGAGCTGTGGTTACCTGCACATAAGTCACAATATGAATCAATTACCTTGACCTCACGGGTATTTTGTTGTAACTGTAGGTTTTGCACCATCTTGGTAAGAGAGGCCAATTGTGCTGCCACTGAATTTGATGTGTCTAATTCATTTATCGTGGCTTGGCGTCTTACTCCTCCTCGCCTAGACGTAGGAAACTGAAAATCATTCTTTGCGAGTTTATTCAATATTTCAATAGCTTCCTCAGGTGCTTTATCCAGGAGTGTTCCGTTTGCCGAGGCATCTAACATCATCCTTGTCGGGGCATTCGTGGCATTGTAAAACATTGTCACTTCTGTCCATAGGGGAAATCCATGCAAAGGACACTTGTGCAATAGCTCCCTGTAGCGCTCCCATGCCTCGTACATTGGTTCGTCTTCTGCCGCTGAAACTCTTAACCTATCCCTAGGCCGAGTTAGTATTTCGCGACTAAAACACCGTACTTACCCCTTTCGTGAATCTAACTCTCCCGAGCTTAGATAAATGGATGATTCACAATATCCTCTCCCGAGCTCAATTTTGAGAACAAGGAATAACAAATGATAAGCAAACCTTGAGAACTTTATTGCATTGAATCAAAGACAAAGTACAATCTCTTCTCACATATACTCGACAACCTTCACCTAATCCCTAAGAAGGTTTAGAACATAATGGAGAAGAATAAAACAAGAATAGAAATCGGCTCTCTCCCTAGGTATTCCGTGTTTCATACATTGGGTGGCTAGGTCTTTATATAGGCTAGACCTAGGGCAAACCTTTCCTAAGTAGAATACAACTTGGAGTAGGGAACAAGTCAAGTACATAATAATAAAAATATTTCCAAGTTTAATTCGGCTAAGGAGGCTTTCCCGTGTGGTCTTCCTTTGGGCTTTTCCTTGTGCTAGCCAGCTCCGATCCATGGGCTTCAAGTCCGGACACGTTCCTTGGATTTTTATCTTTCCATCGCCTATAGTCTTGCTTCCTGTCTTTCTGCTGCTGCCTCGACATCAGGTCCTGCCTCCGCCTTGTCGCTGCCGCGGCAATGGTTCTCCTGCACAGATATGAAAACGTAGTAAAACGTGCCTTTTTCTGTAAATATTATTTATATGAGCATAACTTCTAAATATATCACATTAAGCACATGCTTTGGTCCGAGTGAGTGTATATTTGGTGATGAATGCCCATAAAAGGAGTAAAAAGTGATAATGTGTTGAGCACTTATCATTTAGTTCTTATTAATGCAATTTTAGAATTCATAGTTTATTCTCTCTTTGTGTTTAATCTTCTTTGCATATGAGCTCGAGATGATAAGTATGTGAAGAAAAATCTATTTGTCTAATATCGGGAGAGTTAGGCTCACGAAACGAGAGAATACGGTCTTTGCTGAAGGGCATTGACTAATCCGGTTATACAGGATTTCAACGACTAACAAGACGCATGTGTGGTTATTCTCCCTTGATTCACGCCGGGAGGTATCATCAAGACATGTGGGTTTCAACAGTTCTCTTCGCTTATGGATAAGGAAGAAGACATACAAGGATGCTCTGTCGAACTATGAGTTTTTGAATTTTCGACAAGGCATAACCCCGCCTAGGCAACTGCGGCGACTCTTTGTACGACCCGCCTAGGCGGCAGTTCAACCCTATTGCATTATAAGAACGAGACAATTACATTCTGATTCCACACTACGAAGCATTCTAACCTACCCTCACTTTTCCATTCTTGATTTCTTGATCACTTATCTTTATTGCTTTAATTAGTTTTCTTAGTTATAATCCAACTCAATTATCTTGTGGGTTCGACATCTTAAATACTACAATCTGAAAAAGGTTTAAGAACGAATGCTTCATCACAAGAGCATTCATTTGAACCCGAAATTGAACAAGTTTTTCGAAGGAGGAGACGTGAACAACGAGCAGCAATGGCAGATCCTGTCCCTCTTATCGGCAATCAGCATGCCGAGGCAATAGGAGATGACATAGATGGTCAGCTACCAATTGATATGGAACGAAGATCCATTAGCGATTACTTGGAAGAATATCTCAATGGATTAAACCCAGGAGTCGTTGCACCTGAAATTGAAGCAGTACATTTTGAGTTGAAGCTAGTAATGTTTAGTATGATCAATACGATTGGTCAATTTAGCGGATCGACAACTGAAGATGCTCGATAACATCTCAAGTCTTTCTTGGAGATTTGTAACTCATTCAAGATTCAGGGAGTTCATGAGGATATTTTGAGATTAAAACTGTTTCCATATTCATTACGAGATAGAGCTAAAATGTGGTTCAATAGTATTCCATCCGGATCTATAGGATCTTGGACAAAATAATGTCACGATTTTCTTACTAGATTTAGTTCTACAAGTCTGACTGATAGATTACGTAATGAAATTACTTCTTTTCGGCAGGGTGATGATGAAGCAATGTATGAAGTATGAGAGCGATATAGAGACCTTTTGCACAAATGCCCTATGCATGGATTCGCATTATGGACACAAGTGACGATATTCTACAATGCTGTGAACACGCCAACTAGGATGATGTTAGATGCCTCGACAAATGGCATTTTCCTAGAAAAATCGACAGAAGAAGCAATGGAAATTTTAAATCGAGTGACAAAGAATGATTACCAATTCCCAAATGCTAGACGAGGAGGAATTAGACGAAACAACACTGAAAATGATGCATTGAGTTCAGTTACTTCACAATTGGCTAATTTGACGAATCTAGTTAGTTTTATTTATGCAATGCAAAAATAAAACAAAAAAAGTCAAGGTATTAAATTCCTTTTGTGATCTATTTAATGGTGACCATGATTTTTCTGAGTGCTTGCAGAATCCAGAGTCAAGTTTCTATGTGGGAAACTACAATAGGAACAATGCAATGTCAAACACTTATAATCCTACCTGGAAAAAACATCCCAATTTCTCTTGGAGCAATCCGAATAATTCTCTCAATCAGGGAAGTTCGAGCACAGAAGTATCAGGATTCCAACAGAATATGCCTTGACAACAGATGCCGCAGCAAACGACGCAGTCTAGTTCTTTGGAAGACACTTTAAAAACTTTTATTACAAGAACTGAATCTATGTTTGCTAGTATTGATAAAAGAACTAATGATTTCATGAACAGGACTAAAGCTTTCATGAACAGAATTGAGATGCGGTTGCAAAATCAAGAGGCAACACTCAAAACGCTGGAAACGCAATTTGGTCAATTTGCACAAATTGTGAATACAAGACCACAAGGCAGTTTACCTAGAAACACTGAGATCCCCAAGAGAATTGACTATGAGCAATGTAAGGTAATCACTACTCGAAGTGGATTAAAGATTAACGATGAATCTGTGAAGAAAAAAGAACATCCAGCAAAGCCGAAACCGAGACAAAAAGATGAAACCAATGAAAAGAATGAGGAAACGGAAAATGTCGCAGCAAATCATGATGATTGACATTACCGTCTCTCAAATTCTAAACGAATGAGAGAATTGAGGATATTCGATTGCCACCACCTTTTCCACAGAGGCTTCGACGGAAAAAGCAAGAATATTAATTCAAGAAATTCTTGGATATTCTGAAGCAAGTTCATATTAATTTGTCGTTGGTTGAGGCAATAGAGCAGATGCCGAATTCCGCTAAGTTTCTCAAGGATATTGTTTCTAAGAGAACAAGGATAGGCGAATTTGAAACTATTGTCGTGACGGAAGGATGTATGGCTATGTTGCACAACAGGATGCTACTGAAGTTAAAGGATCCAGGAAGTTTCACAATTCCATGCTCATTTGGGAATCATTATGTAGGTAAGGCACTGTGTGATCTTGGAGCAAGCATAAATCTTATTCCAAAATCAGTTTTCCAACGATTGGGAATCGGAAAGGCTAGACACACCACAGTAATGTTGAAGCTTGCTGATAAATCTTATGTGCATCCAAAGGGGAAAATTGAGGACATATTGGTAAGGGTCGATAAATTTATTTTTCCTACTGATTTTATTGTTTTGGATTGTGAAGTAGACGAATATGCACCCATCATGCTTGGGAGACCATTTTTAGCGACGGGAAGGACTTTAATTGATGTCGAGAAAGGAGAACTTACGATGTGAGTCAATGATCAGCAAGTCAAGCTTAATGTTTTTAACACTCTTAAGCATGCGGATGACCCAGAGGAATGCAAAATCATTCAAGCAACTACTGAATTCAACTTTGGAGTTGAGGAAGATGTCCTTAAAAATTGCCTCGGCAATTGTATTGTCGAACCTGAAGAACATATCAAACTTGAAGAACCAAACGACAAACAACAACATGAAGCCAATTGGAAAGTTAGTCGTCCAGGTAAGTTCTTCAAACCAATTGATTATCAGGTAAGGGAGGTAAGATTTCAAAACCATCTAGTGAGCAATCTCCAATTCTTGAATTGAAACCTTTGCAAGGGTAATTGAAACATGCCTATTTGGAAAATAATGAATCATTGCCTGTAATAATTTCTTCTAAGCTGCAGCGTAAACACGAAGAGCAAGAGTTTGACATTAAAATTAAGGGCAAGAAAACAACGGAAAATCAAGTGGTTGATCATTTGTCAAGGTTAGGAGAAGGAAACAATGAAGATGATCCTTTGAAGATCGACGATGAATTTAAGGATGAGAAATTACTGATTGTCTCGACAATGCCACAACAATTCTTACCCGGGCAATTGGTTCTTTTCAATTCCCGGTTGAAACTTTTTCCCAAAAATCTTCAGTCAAGATGGTCCTAATTTTTTGAAGTTGTTAAATCGTTTCCACATGGTGCAGTGATAATCAAGTCCACTATAGATGGACAGGAATTCAAAGTGAATGAACAAAGATTGAAGCACTACACCAACACCATTTGGGAGATTGATAAAGAAGGGGTTACTTTAGAAGATACATGATTATGATCTTCTTTAGTATTTTTATTGCATTTTATTTTATTTTGGACAATTTTTAATATTTGGTATTTTTCGTTATTTCGTTATTTTTTATGGATTTTCATAATTATGGTTTATTTTATTTTATTTTAAGAATAATTATCCTCTCATGATTTGAATAATTCCTTCTTTATTGACTTTTATTTTTTTTAGGAAAGGAAATCAACATCAAAGGAGATTTGATTGCAGATTTGGATAGATGAGAATATGGGTTAAACTTTGAAGAGATTAATTCCATAATTAACTCTAAAAGTTGCCCTTATTTTTGGTCTATTTATTTCCTTTTTATCCTAACCGAATTTCTTTCCTTGCAATGATGATCTTTGCAGCATACTTTCTTCAATATTATGTGTTTTTCTTGACAGGCAAGTGAAGTAGGACTTATATTAAACATGTTGGATCAATTTGTTGTGCTACTATGCTCGTTACAACAAAATTTCACATGCCCAAGCAATTGCTCTGGCCAGGCAATTGTCGCTCATGTACAAGACAAGCACCGATGGAGGAACTAATCCACTATTGGCACAAAAATCATGAGGACATCAAGCTAAATTCTAGGCAACCAGGAAATTGCTAACTAAAGGTGACAACTTTTTCAATTAACTCATTTGCATTTTTATTTTTGCATGCATTGGGGACAATTCTCATCTCGAGTTTGGGGGGTATTTATCCTTAATTATTTATAATAGTTGTATTCATCATTATTGTTGCATATAGATTACACGTATTAGTTGCCAATAATTTCAATTTGATCCACTCGCTAAAAATTTGATGCATAACCAATGATGAGATTTATGCCATTGCACTTAATTGAAAATTGCCTTTGATTTTAGAATTACATTGAAAGAATTTAGAATTTTACTATGATGCTGAAATCTTTTACACGGTTGTGACTTGTTGTTCGATAGAAACTTTTTGATTTCAGGTTGAATTTTGGGCTTATATCTAAAAAAAAAGCAATATCATTCTAGAGGTGCCCGAAACAGGCTCTAGTTTATGTGCGTAAATAAATCACTAGAGGCGCATGAAAACTGGCTCTAGTTGATAAAATTAAAGAATTGCTTAAGTGCTAGAGGTGCCCGAAACTGGCTCTAGTAAGATTAATGCCCAGGAAATTATTGTTAAAACCTTTTTTGTCACATAGAATCTTGAAAATCAACTTGATCACAACCACACACACTTCATCACGAGCATTATAGTTTGATTCTGAAAAATTTCTTTGTTTTTCGAAAATTTTTTAAGGTAATCATACTTTGTTCCCCGGTTTTGAGGTTAGAAGTTAAACTTTGAAGCATGTATTTGAAGATTGAATGCCCTGGCAATTAATTGTAGGTTTGCATTGCTTGAGGACAAGCAACAATTCGAGTTTGGGTGTGTGTTAGGTGTTATAATTTACTCATATTTATTGCTTTACTTAAGCATTTAATTAGTTACATTTTCATATTTTCATGCATTTTCATTAGTTGTCACCTTATATCATTACTTGGTTACTTTTGGTTAATTTCGGTGGAAAAAGATGTTGCTTTGGTTTGTTTCTTTATTTTGCAGAAGGAAATCCTTGATGGAGAGCTATCTATGGAATGAGAATATGGAAGATGAAGTCAATGAAGAAAAACATGGAAAGCTTGGATGAATGGACAAAGAAGGAAACAAGGGATTTGAATAATATATAATTTGGATATATTCTTTCATAATTATTTCCAATTATATATTATTCCATCATCAAGATTTATCATGTGCTCATATAAGGAGCTTGCCGAGCACCACATAGAGAGGATGGATCGTGAGAATGAAGAGGAAGAAAGTGAAAGTTGTATTTCATCTTTGTCTCTTTTGTTATTTTGAGTAATGAGAGGAATGTTTATTGGAAACTATCGCCCAATCATGAACTAATTTTAGTTGGCTTGGGTTATTTTATTTTTATGGATGATTTAGTTTGATTTTTATTAAGTTGTGGAGTGTTCTAAATTAAGGTTTACCTATTCTTGGCATTTCATTTGTTTGCGAGCACCCACATACAAAGAAGGAATCATTCGACACTCATTCCATAACTTGGAATAACCCGACCTAATTTGTCTTATCGATTATCTTAATTACTTTATTGCTTCTTTACCATTAAGTTTATTTCAATCCAATCTTCTAAACAACTTGTGTTTTTTCATTACAGTGCAAGAGATTAAACTCCAAAAAGCGCACCAATCCCTGTGGATACGATACTTCTATACTATAACTTGAATGTGTACACTTGCACGAATTTGCGAAATGCTTATTACACACAACAATAGGAATAATAACTATCAGTACATTCCAACATTTTTAGACATGTCGCCACAGGCTATTCTTACAGAAGAATTTTGACCAAATTGCAAAGCCTAGGGTTTTTTGAAAGGCTCGAATGAGGTAGGTTTCTAGATTCTCACAAATGATTTGTTCTAAAAGGTTCCTGAATTGTCCTAACTTTCCCCTGCTAAGGGTAGTGAGGTCCTTGATTCTCACTATTATAGGCTTCAAACGAATCAAGTTTAACTCAAGGGGACCCATTTTCCTGTGCCCATACAAGGATAAGTGATAAGTGCTTAATTCATTATAACTTTTTACACCTTTCATGGACAATAATCATTTAATCTACACCTACTTGGACTAAAGCAAGTACTTAATGTGAGATATTTAGATATTTTTCTTTTGTGACTTATAAAGATGATATTTATAGAAAATGCAAGCTTTACGGAACCTTTGTGCATTTGCAGGAAGATCAGATGCCGCGACAGAGATTGATGCCGAGGCAGGACCTGAGGCCGCGGCAATACCTGGTGAACAAGTACTGATTTGGTAGGCGATATGAAGAGAAAAATAAGGTGGACGTTTCTGGACAAGCAACACAAGGATTGGAGTTGGGAAGCGCATGGAAGGTCAAAGTCAAAGGCCACGCGGGAAAAAAATCCTTGTGGGAATAAACTTGGAAATATAACAGATATTTTATTTATGTACTTGACTTGTGCTCCAAGTTGTATTCATACTTAGGAAAGGTTTGCCCTAGACCAAGCCTATATAAACCATAGCCGCCCAAGGAAGAGAGATACAACACACGAGAGAAAAGAGTTCTTAATAGATTTTTAGAGCTTTTTTTGTTTCCATTATGTTCTAAATTTTCTTAAGGTTTAGGTGAAGGTTGTTGAGTATTTGTGAGAGAAGATTGAACTTTGTTTTCTTGTTATATGCAATAAAATATTAAGGTTTGCTTATTCTTTGCCATTCATTGATCTTGCATTCAAGCTCGGGAGAGAAGTTTGTGAGATATTTATTTATCAAATATCGGGAGAGTTGGATTCACCAAAGGAATACGTATGGTATTTTTCTAGCTGAAAAATACTAACTCGGCCTAGAGATAGGTTAGAGATTCAGCGGCTAAAAGAAGTGTGAGATTGGTTGGTGGTTATCATTGATTCACGCCGGGAGGTATCATCAAGGACTAGTCATCAACAGTACTTCGACTTAGGGATAAGCGAAGTCATCCAAGGATACTTTGCCGAACCTTGAAGAAGTCCATCCAAGAGCAAGGGATTACCGCGGCGGATGTTGGTCTTCACTGTCGAGGCAGGAAACTGCAGTTCTGTCGAGGCAGTGTTGCATTATTGCACAGAACAAAACAAGTCAATTAAACTCACAATACGATTCAACTGGATCCTGCCCATTCTTTAAATCTGATCTTATTTCCATTCGCCATTCTCCTTTTATTATTCAGCTATTTTTAGTTTTCAAAACATCCAATTTAATCTGTGTCTTTTATTTCTTTTACAGAGCGAGAAGAGAAAAGAAAGCATATTAAGTACACCAATCCCTGTGGAGACGATACTTGATACTTATCACTTTATTACTTGCGACGGTACACTTGCACTAATTGTACACTTTTTACACGCAACAAGTTTTTGGCGCCGTTGCCGGGGAATGGCAACTAAATTTTTGTTATCTTTATTTTCTCGCATCTTAAATTTGTTTTATTTAACTTTGGTTTTTACTGGTGTATGACCAGGGCAAACCCAAGCAATCCATTATACGAACTAGATCCAGAGATTGAACGCACGTGTCAAAGGTTGCGAAGACAAATCCGAGTAGTTATGGTAGACTATCCGGTAGAACAAAACTTACCCACTGGAAATGGAAGGATTCCGCCGCCACCAGTGCCGCGGCAGCTCATGTTCGAGATTTTTTGGAAGAGTATTTGAATGGGTTAAATCCAAGATTCGTTACACCAGAGATCGAAGCAACCCACTTTAAGCTAAAACCTATCATGTTTAATATGCTCAATACTATTGGACAGTTTGGTGGGTCAGTCACTAAAGATACAAGGCAACACCTCAAATTGTTCATGGAGATATGCAATTCATTCAAAATCCAAGGAGTCCATGAAGACGTTTTGAGACATAAATTGTTTCCCTATTCAGTGAGGGATAGGGCAAAAGCCTGGTTAAATAGCATTCCAGCAGGATCTATTGGATTTTGGAGTGAACTCTGTCGTGATTTCATTACACGTTTTAATCCTACTAATTTATATGATCGTATACGTAATGAAATTACCTCTTTTCGGCAGGCAGATGATAAACCAATGTATGAGGTATGGGAGCGCTATAGGGAGCTACTGCACAAGTGTCCTTTACATGGATTTCCATTGTGGACACAAGTGACCATGTTTTACAATGCTACGAATGCCCCAACAAGGATGATGTTAGATGCCTCTGCCAATGGAACACTCCTTGACAAAGCTCCAGAGGAAGCTATAGAAATTTTGAACAAACTTGCAAAGAATGATTTTCAATTCCCTAAATCTAGGCGAGGAGGGATGAGACGTCAGGCCACAGTACATGAATTAGAAACATCCAATTCAGTAGCAGCACAATTGGCAACCCTCACTAAGATGGTCCAAAATATGCAAATGCAACATAATACCCATGAGGTTAAGGTAATAGATTCTTCGTGTGATTTATGTGGAGGTAACCATAGCTTTTCTGAGTGCATACAGAATCAGGAATCTAGCCTTTATGTGGGAAACTATAACTGGAACAACAACATGATGTCCAACACATACAATCCAGCTTGGAAAAGGCATCCAAATTTTTCATGGAGCAATCTCATTAATACTTTGAATCGGACTACTCAACCCTCAAGTTTCCAGCAATCAATGCCAATGCAACACCCGCCGCAATAGCAGCAGCCACTGTCGCAGCAGCAGATGTCGCAACAGCAACCTGTAAGTTCATTGGAAAATTCTCTTAAGACCTTTATGATGAAAACCGAATCATACATGACTGAGAATAGTAACTTCATCAAGAGAACCGATACGTTCATAAGTAGAACTGAGATGAGATTGCAAAATTCAAGAGGCGACCCTTAAAATATTGGAAACTCAAGTTGGACAGTTCGCTCAAAGTCTGAACACTAGAACTAAAGGAGGATTACCCAGAAATACTAAAGTTGCAAGGGGAAAAAGCCATGAGCAATGTGAGGCAAACACTACTATGAGTGGCTTACAACTTAAGGAGATATCAAGCAATCCGGACAAAGTCCCACTAAGGGAACAAGAAGAATCAGATAGAGAGGACATAGATACTGCATTAAGTGATCATGCCACAACAGACAAGTCAATCCCAATAGAAGGCACCGCTGTCGCGTGTCAAAAGTGCGCGTTTAGTGCAAGTGGACATATCACAAGTAATAAGTGATAAGTATTTTATCGAGTTATCGTCTCCTCAGGGACCGATATACTTAATATGCTTTCTTCACCTTCTTGTTCTGTAGAAAAAGTAAAGAACACAAGTGAGTTGATTTGATTTATCGAAACTAAAATAACTAAACAAAATTAAAGGATTGAAATAGTAGAGAGAGATGGGCTAGGATCCAGTTGCGTCGTATTGTGGAATTGATTGACTTGTCTCTGTCCAATGCAATCGTATATCACTGCCTCGGCAGTACTACAGTTTACTCCCTTGGCAGCGACAATACTGTCTGCCGTGGCAATCCCTTGCTCGTGGGCAGACTTTACCAAAGTTCGGCAAAGTGTCCTTGGATGACTCCGCTTATCCCTAAGTCAGAGTGTCGTTGATGACTAGTCCTTGATGATACCTCCCACCGTGAACCAATTATACTCACCAACCAATCTCACACTTCTTTTAGCTGCTAAAACTCTTAACCTATCCCTAGGCCGAGTTAGTATTTCGCGATTGAAACACCGTACTTACCCCTTTCATGAATCTAACTCTCCCGAGCTTAGATAAATGGATGATTCACAATATCCTCTCCCGAGCTCAATTGTGAAAACAAGGAATAACAAAGGATAAGCAAACCTTGATAACTTTATTGCATTGAATCAAAGACAAAGTATAATCTCCTCTCACAAATACTCGACAACCTTCACCTAATCCCTAAGAAGGTTTAGAACATGATGGAGAGGAAAGAAACTAGAATAGAAATCGACTCTCTCCCTAGGTATTCCGTATATTGTAAATTGGGTGGCTAGGTCCTTATATAGGCTAGACCTAGGGCAAACCTTTCCTAAGTAGAATACAACTTGGAGTAGGGAACAAGTCAAGTACATAATTAAATATATTTCCAAGTTTATCTTCGGCTAAGGGGCTTTCCCGCGTGGTCTGCCTTTGGGCTTTTTCTTGTGCTAGCCAGCTCCGATTCATGGGCTTCAAGTCCAGACACGTTCCTTGGATTTTTATCTTTCCATCGCATATAGTCTTGCTTCCTGTCTTTCTGCTGCTGCCTCGGCATCAGGTCTTGCCTCGGCCTTGTCGCTGCCGCGGCACTGGTTCTCCTGCACAGATATGAAAATGCAGTAAAACGTGCCTTTTTCTATAAATATTATCTATATGAGCATAACTTCTAAATATATCACATTGAGTGCATGTATTGGTCCGAGTGGGTGTATATTTGGTGATTAATGCCCATAAAAGGAGTAAAAAGTGATAGTGTGTTGAGCACTTATCACACCCCTAAACTCGAACTATTGCTTGTCCTCAAGCAATGCAAACCATCAATTTGCCGAACTCTATTCTCTCTTGGTCTTACATGTCCATCTATTCTCCCCACCATAACTAGGACTATTCTTAAGCCCTAACCATTCGGTTACCCAAGGGTTTACCTAGAAACAAACTATAAGAATTGTGAGTGTGTGAGTTTTTGTGGACAAGTTGATTAAAGGCTTTCTTAGATAAACTCTAAGTTCAAGACAAATAGACATTGGTTAAGTGTTCTCTTCTTTTCAAACACCAAATCTTGAGCCAATTTCGGGCACCTCAAAGACTTGTGTTTTTCTTTTCACTAAAATTTTTCTTTCTTTTTAATACTCCTTAAAACATACTAGAGCCAATTTCGGGCACCTCTAGCATGAAGAAGAGACTTTCTAGAGCCGGTGGTAGGCACCTCTAGTTACTTTCCAAAGATCTAAGTCTTTATCACCTAAGTTCATTAAAAGAATTCCTATAATCTAACAAGTCCCAAAAGTGTTTAAAGTTTAAGGTTCTTCCAATAGTAAGCTTCTAAGTTTTCATCCTTAAGCATCCTAAGGTTAAGCCCTCTTAACAGAACCTAAACATGGTAAGGAGAAAGATTTCTATAGCCTTAAAGAATAAACTAAGGCAATACTAATGATGAGCAGTGCAAGAGTGTAGGCAGTTAATTCAAGTAAGGCATGGAGCATAAAAATTAAAAAAAATCACTGGAATACTCCCTTTTTGGCAAGGCAGCGACAGTAGATTGTTGCCTTGGCAGTGAATCTGCACCCCCAAACTCAAACCAAGCATTGTCCTCAATGCTTTATATTTGAAGAGATAAGCGGCAAAACAAAATATGAATATAAAAAAACAGCAAATAGAAACAGTAAAGCAATTAATATTGAGTTAAGGGACAAAGATATCTAAAGCGACTCCTAAGAGCTGTTTGTAACAATTTTCCTCCTCGGCCTAGCTGCCGATTGCTTTGTCCTTGGTGAAGGCGATGGTTGTGCCTTTGTTTGCCGGGGTGGTTGGACTCGAGTGGGTGGTGTCCTTTGCATCGGGGCTTCTACCTCCTCTCCTTCTTCTACATCAGCCATTTCTTCGGTGAGTATTACGTCCGTTCCTCCTCCCATTGCTGTTGCTCCTCTGGTGTGGTGTGTACTTGGGCCGGCGGCAGTGGAGCTTTGGTGCACATAGGCATCTATCTCGGCGGATAGACTACCCATGATAATTGGCAATCTGGGTGGAGTGCTGAAAACGACCCTCTACTTAGATGGCCTTCTGCTGACAGACGAGGGTGCGTGTATTCGTCCGTTTCTTCAATGGGTACACCTGCAGAAACACATAAACCCGTAATCAAGCAAGGGAAATACAATGGTCCCCTATCTTTCTTATTGCACTCGTGAATTTCCCTTAGGATAATCTCGCCGACATTGATGGTCCTCTTGTTGATGATGGATTGGATAAGCACCAATCTCTTGCGATCCACCATGCTATTGTGTGATGTTGGGATGAGGCGTCGTTTGACGAATGTATTCCACATCTTGGCCTCCGGCTTTAGGCTTTGTCTTGTTACGGATCCTCGATGGGTACCCGTTTCCCATGGGGTGTTCCCGTAACAAAGATCGTCTTTGATGAGTTCATAGTCCTCGGTAGTGATATCTTCCAAGAATTCGGCATGGATATCACTGTCTGGGGTGAGGCCGTAGAAGTTGTTAATTGTTTCGGCATCGAGCTGGACTGGTCTGCCGTGACAGTGAACGAATAGGGAGTCTTTGCTGGGCCCATGAGCGTAGAACTCCCGCACGATCATGGCGTTCGCCTAGGAAGGTTACAGGCAGAAAATTTCCCAATTCTGGTACTTAATTCTGTCATATAAGTAGTGTTCAATGCCGTAGTTCTCTTCGTCCGCATGCTGGAATCCTTGCTCTTCCCAAAGTTGCCTAGCGATGAAAGATCAGTTGAATCAATCTTCAACGTTGGCTGGGGCGAATCTTTTATATGTTGCCATCAAGATGAAGCTTTTTCTTGAAGAGAATCTAGAGATTTTACGAGAATTAGTAGGCAGAGAGTAATGTGAGAGAGAGATTGTTATGAATACTAAAGAAAACAAGAAAATAAGAGTGAATAGTTCAAGAGGAAGGAGTTTCTTATATAGGCCTCGGCCTTGTGACTGTTGAAGCCACTAGCCGTTTGTAACCGTTTCCTTTTTCTGTCGCGGCAGGAATCTCGGCAAACTAGTTGTTACACTGTTCTGCCCGTTGGGACTGCTGCGGCCCTGACACTATTTTATTGCCTCGGCAGAGTTCCCGCTGTGAACTACTTTTCCCTTATTCTTGCTTATTAACCTAAGAAAAATAAAACACACGGAAAGAGAAAATACTTAAAGAAAAAAATAATTATAAAAATAAAAAATAAACAACTAACCCTAATATGATAATAAAGAAAAGGGGAGAGGTCATGTTACTGGTGGAGAGCATGCAAATGCATCTCCCAAAATCATTCTCTCCCTTAGGCCCAAATTGTGAACCGGTTGTGGGCCACTCCTCTTTTCTATCTGTCCATCCACCTTGGGCTTAATCTTCTTGCCGAATATTCTGCCGAGCAGACTGTCTAGGCAGGATATCTTATTGTCTACTGTGTGGATGGCCTTGCACTCCTCTGGATCATCATACTTCTTTAAGTTGTGGAATGCATTGAGTTTGACTTGTTGGTCATTGACCCGCATTGTCAACTCTCCTTTTTCCACGTCAATTAGAGTGCGTCCAGTTGCAATGAAAGGTCTCCCAAGGATGATCGGCATTGTCATCTGCTTCACAATCAAGGACAAGGAAGTCAGCAGGAAAAATAAATTTGTCTACTCTTACTAGTATGTCCTCGATTTTTCCTTCAGGTTGCACATAGGATCGATCCGCTAGTTGGAGCATCACTGTTGTAGGTTTCGCCCTTCCAATTCCAAGCTTTTGGAAGACTAATTTAGGCATGAGATTTATGCTTGCTCCAAGGTCGCATAGGGCCTTACCTTCATAGCTCTTACCTATCGCACAAGGTATAGTAAAGCAACCAGGATCTTTTAACTTTGGTGGCATGCGGTTATGCAGCATTGCCATGCATCCCTCGGTAGCAGCCACTGTCTCAAACTCACCTATTCGTTTTCTCTTTGACACCATGTCTTTTAGGAACTTGGCATATTGGGCATTTGTTCAATAGCTTCAACGAAAGGTATGTTGATGTGAACTTGCTTCAAGATGTCGAGGAATTTCTTGAATTGTTGGTCCTGTTTTTGCTTTTTAACCTTTGTGGGAAAGGTGGTGGTGGTCTCATCTCTTCCAGGGTTTCTTTAAGTTGAAATTTTATACCTGGTACCACTGGAGTTGTTGCTGCCGCGGCAGGCTGCTCAGGAGCTGCAGTGCTCTCTGCCGGGGCAGTGTTGTCAGATTCAGTTTGCTCGGCCTCTTCTTTTGCTTGATCCGCTGATTGAATTAGGCTCTCTGGGATCTTTTCCTTCAGCTGTAGACCACTCCTAGTAGAGATTGCTTTGCACTGTTCATGGCTCATTACCTTAGCAACTTCAGTATTGCTAGGTAGGCCTCCTTGTGGTCTAGTGTTTATGCATTGAGCAAACTGCCTAACCTGAGTTTCCAGCGTTTTTGTGGCTGCTTCTTGATTTTGCAACCTCATCTCAGTTCTATTCATGAAGGCATCTGTCCTCTTGATAAAATTACTATTTTCTGCCATGTATGACTAAGTTTTCATCATGAAGGCCTTTAGCGTGTTCTTCAGTGAACTTACTGATTGCTGCTGCATCTGCTGCTACGGCATCAGCTGCTGGACTTGCTGCTGCGGCATCGGTTGCTAAAATCCCGAAGGTTGGGTGATTGGATTTAAGGCATTGTTAGGGTTACTCCATGATAGGTTTGGATGCCTCTTCCATGAGGGGTTGTATGTTTTGGACATCACATTGTTACGGTTGTAGTTCCCAACATACATACCAGTTTCTTGATTCATGCAATCAGAGGAACTGTGGTTACCTCCACATAAGTCACAATATGAATCAACTACCTTGACCTCACGGGTATTTTGTTGTAACTGTAGGTTTTGCACCATCTTGGTAAGAGAGGCCAATTGTGCTGCCACTGAATTTGATGAGTCTAATTCATTTACCGTGGCTTGGCGTCTTACTCCTCCTCGCCTAGATGTAGGAAAATGAAAGTCATTCTTTGCGATTTTATTCAATATTTCAATAGCTTCCTCAGGTGCTTTATCCAGGAGTGTTCTGTTTGCCGAGGCATCTAACATCATCCTTGTCGGGGCATTCGTGGCATTGTAAAACATTGTCACTTGTGTCCATAGGGGAAATCCATGCAAAGGACACTTGTGCAATAGCTCCCTGTAGCGCTCCCATGCCTCGTACATTGGTTCGTCTTCTGCCTGTCGAAAAGAAGTAATTTCATTATGGATTCTATCATATAAATTAGTGGGATTAAAATGAGTAATGAAATCACGGCAAAGTTCGCTCCAGGAACCAATAGATCCTGCTGGAATGCTATTTAACCAAGCTTTCGCCCTATCCCTCAGTGAATAGGGGAATATCTTCAATCGCAAGACATCTTCATGGACTCCTTGGATTTTGAAAGAGTTGCAGATTTCCATGAAGGACTTGAGGTGCTACGTTGCATCTTCAGTTGCAGACCCACCAAATTGTCCAATTGTATTTAACATATTAAACATAACGGGTTTGAGTTCAAAATGGTCTGCTTCAATATCCGGTGTAAAGACTCCTGGGTTTAATCCGTTTAAGTCCTCTTCCAGGAAGTCTCTGACAGTGAGCTTCCGCGGCCCAGGTGGCGGCAGAAGTCCTCTATTGCCGGCAGGTAAGTTTTGTCCTGCTGGGTGTTCTGCCATGGCTCCTTGGATCTGTCTCCTCAACCTTTGCCTTGTTCTTTCGATTTCTGGATATAATTCGTACAAGGGGTTGGTTGGATTGGCCCTGGTCATACACCACGAAAAACAAAAGTAAAATAAAAATAAACAAGAAAATAAAGAAAACAAAATTTAATTGCCAGTCCCCGGCAACGGCGCCAAAAAACTTGTCGCGTGTCAAAAGTGCGCGTTTAGTGCAAGTGGACACATCGCAAGTAATAAGTGATAAGTATTTTATCGAGTTATCGTCTCCTCAGGGACCGATATACGTAATATGCTTTCTTCACCTTCTTGTTCTGTAGAAAAAGTAAAGAACACAAGTGAGTTGATTTGATTTATCGAAAGTAAAATAACTAAACAAAAATAAAGGATTGAAATAGTAGAGAGAGATGGGCTAGGATCCAGTTGCGTCGTATTGTGGAATTCATTGACTTGTCTCTGTCCAATGCAATCGTATATCACTGCCTCGGCAGCACTGCAGTTTACTGCCTCGCCAGCGACAATACTGTCTGCCGCGGCAATCCCTTGCTCGTGGGCAGACTTTACCAAAGTTCGACAAAGTGTCCTTGGATGACTCCGCTTATCCCTAAGTCAGAGTGTTGTTGATGACTAGTCCTTGATGATACCTCCCGGCGTGAACGAATTATACTCACCAACCAATCACACACTTCTTTTAGCCGCTGAAACTCTTAACCTATCCCTAGGCCGAGTTAGTATTTCGCGATTGAAACACCGTACTTACCCCTTTCGTGAATCTAACTCTCTCGAGCTTAGATAAATGGATGATTCACAATATCCTCTCCCGAGCTCAATTTTGAAAACAAGGAATAACAAAGGATAAGCAAACCTTGATAACTTTTTTGCATTGAATAAAAGACAAAGTACAATCTCCTCTCACAAATACTCGACAATCTTCACCTAATCCTTAAGAAGGTTTAGAACATGATGGAGAGGAAAGAAACAAGAATAGAAATTGGCTCTCTCCCTAGGTATTCCGTATATTGTACATTGGGTGGCTAGGTCCTTATATAGGCTAGACCTAGGGCAAACCTTTCTTAAGTAGAATACAACTTGGAGTAGGGAACAAGTCAAGTACATAATAATAATATATTTCCAAGTTTGAATTCGGCTAAGGGGGCTTTCCCGCGTGGTTTTCCTTTGGGCTTTTCCTTGTGCTAGCCAGCTCCGATTCATGGGCTTTAAGTCCAGACACGTTCCTTGGATTTTTGTCTTTCCATCGCCTATCACTTTGCTTCCTGTCTTCCTGCTGCTGCCTCGGCATCAGGTCCTGCCTCGGCCTTGTCTCTACCGCGGCACTGGTTCTCTTGCACAGATATGAAAACGTAGTAAAACGTGCCTTTTTCTATAAATAGTATCTATTTAAGTATAACTTCTAAATATATCACATTAAGCATATGCATTGGTTCATGTGGGTGAATATTTGGTGATAAATGCCGATAAAAGGAGTAGAAAGTGATAGTGTGTTGAGCACTTATCACACCCCCAAACTCGAACTATTGCTTGTCCTCAAGCAATGCAAACCATCAATTTGCTGAACTCTACTCTCTTTTGGTCTTACATGTCCATCTATTCTCCCCACCATAGCTAGGCCTATCTTTAAGCTTTGACCATTCGGCTACCTAAGAATTTACTTAGAAACAAACTATAGGATTGTGAGTGTGTGCATTTTTGTGGACAAGTTGATTAAAGGCTTTCTTAGATAAACTCTAAGTTTAAGACAAATAAACATTGGTTAAGTGCTCTCTTCTTTTTCAAACCCCAAATCTTGAGCCGGTTTCGGGCACCTCAAAGACTTGTGTTTTCACTAAAAATCTTTTTGTCTTTTTCTTTTTGATATTCCTTAATACATACTAGAGCCAATTTCGGGCACCTCTAGTATGAAGAAGAGATTTTCTAGAGCCAGTGGTAGGCACCTCTAGTTACTTTTCCAAAAATCTAAGTCTTTATCTCCTAAGTTCATTAAAAGAATTCCTATAATCCACAAGTCCCAAAAGTGTTTAAAATTCTTCCTATAGTAAGCTTCTAAATTTTCATCCTTAAGCATCCTAAGGTTAAGCCCTCTTAACAGAACCTAAACATGGTAAGGAGAAAGATTTCTATAGCCTTAAAGAATAAACTAAGGCAATACTGATGATGGGCAGTGCAAGAATGTAGGCAGTTAATTCAAGTAAGGCGGGGAGCATAAAAATAAAAAGATCACTGGAATACTCCCTTTTTGGCAAGGCCGCGGCAGTAGATTGCTGCCTTGGCAGTGAATCTGCACCCCCAAACTCAAACCAAGCATTGTCCTCAATGCTTTATATTTCGAAGGAATAAACGGCAAACAAAATATGAATTATATGCAGCAAGGAGAAACAGTAAAAGCAATTGAATATAGAAATAAAGGACAAAGAATTTTAGAGCGACTCCGAAGAGCTGCTCGTAACAATTTTTCTTCGTTGCCTAGATGCCATGTGCTTTGTCCTTGGGGAGGGCGATGGTTGCGCCTTTGCTTGCCTCGGCGGCTGGACTCGAGTGGGTGGGGTCCTATGCATCGGGGCTTCTACTTATTCTCCTTCTTCAACATCCACCATCTCTTCGGTTATCATCACGTTCGTTCCTCCTCCCATCGCAGTGGCTCCTCCGGTGTGGTGTGTGCTTGGGCCGGCGGTAGTAGAGCCTTGGTGTACATAAGCATCTATCTCGACGGATAGACTGCCCATTATAATTGGCGATCTTGGTGGAGTGCTGAAAACGACTCTCCGCTTGGATGGCCTTCGGCTGACAGATGAGGCCGCGGCAGAATCTGCTGGCCTAGATGGTCCAGCAGCCTGGTATTGGGGCTGAGGGTCCGGATGGAAGAACGGTCGCGGTCCTCCTGGGGTTGGTGTAGTCTCGGTGTAGGGTGCGGTAGTAACGAACATATTGCTAGGGAACTCCGGGAATTGTACGCCTTGGTCCGGAAATGCGTGCATCATCATTTGGGCGAGCGTTCCATTGAAGTCCCATTGGTACTCCATGTACCGTTGTTGTCGAAGATCCATCGCGGCCATGCGCTGCAAGATTTCTTGATACGGGTCTGCTGCGGCAGAGGTATGGGCAGTACCAGGCATATCTGCCGTATACTGGGCCCCGGCAACAGTATCGGCAGTGAACTGCTGCGGTGTTGCCTGGACAGGTTCTGCTTGTGTTATCTGCATGACTTTGTGGCAGAATTCCCTGGTCCATCCTCTTCTTGGAGGTGTGTATTCATCGGTTTCTTCAATAGGCACACCTGCAGAAACACATAAACCCATAATCAAGCAAGGGAAATACAATGGTCCTCGATCTTTCTTACCGCACTCGTGAATCTCCCGTAGGATAATTTCTCCAACGTTGATGGTTCTTTTGTTGATGATGGATTGGATAAGCACCAATCTCTTGCGATCCACCGTGCTATTATGTGATGTTGGGATGAGGCGTCGTTTGACGAAGGTGTTCCACATCTTGGCCTCCGGCTTCAAACTTTGTCTTGTTACGGAACCCCGATAGGTACCGCTTTCCCATGGAGTGTTTGCGTAACAAAGATCATCTTTGATCAGTTCATAGTCCTCGGCAGTGATATCTTCGAAGAAGTCCGCATGGAGATCGTTGGCCGGGGTGAGGCCGTAGAACCTGTTGATTGTTTCGGCATCGAGTTGCATAGGCCTGCTGCGGCAGTGAACAAATAGAGAGTCTTTGCTGGGCCCATGAGCGTAGAACTCTCGTACTATTGTGGCGTTTGCCTGGGCAGGTTGCAAACAGAATACTTCCCAATTTTGGTACTTGATTCTGTCGAACAAGTAGTGTTTGATACCATAATTCTCTTCGTCCGCGTGCTGGAATCCTTGTTCTTCCCATAGTTGCCTTGCGATGAAAGATCGATTGAATCGTTCCTCCACGTTGGCTGGGGCGAATCTTTTGTAGGTTGCCATCAAGAAAGAGAGATTTAAGTTCTTGGAGGTTTTCTTGAAGAGAATCTGAAGAATTAGAAAGGATTAGTAGGCAGAGAGTAATTGAGAGAGGGATTGTTAACAAGACTAACGAAAGCAAGAAAGTAATAGTGAATAGTTCAAGAGGAAGGAGTTTCTTATATAGGCCTCGGCCTTGTGACCGTTGAGATCACTAGCCGTTGTAACCGTTTCCTTCTTCTGCCGTTTCCTTTTCTGCCGCGGCAGGGATCTCGGCAGACTAGCCATTACACTTTTCTGCCCGTTGGGACTGCTGCGGCTCTGACACTGTTGTATTGCCTCGGTAGAGTTCCTGCTGTGAACTATTTTTCCCTTATCTTTGCTTTTTATTCCTGAATAAAAATTTAAACACACAAAAGAAAAATATTGAAAGCGAAAAATAATTAGAAAAATAAAAAAAAACTAGTAACCCTAATATAATATAGAAAAAAAAAGGGAGAGGCTAGGTTACTGGTGGAGAGCATGCGAATGCATCTCCCAAATTTATTTTCTCCCTTAGGCCCAAATTTTGTATCGGTTGTGGGTCGTTCCTTGGTGTTGTCTGTCCATCCGTCTTGGGCTTGATTTTTTTGCCGAATATCCTGCCGAGCAGACTGCCCAGGCAGGATATCTTATTGTCTACTGTGCGGATGGCTTTGCATTCCTCTGGATCGTCATACCTCTTTAAGTTGTGGAATGCGTTGAGTTTGACTTGTTGGTCATTGACCCGCATAGTCAACTCTCCTTTTTCCACGTCAATCAATGTACGTCCAGTTGCTAGGAAGGGTCTCCCAAGGATGATCAGTGCGTTGTCATCTGCTTCACAATCAAGGACAAGGAAGTCGGTAGGAAAAATAAACTTGTCAACTCTTACCAGTATGTCCTCGATTTTTCTTTCAGGTTGCACATAGGATCTATCCGCGAGTTGGAGCATCACTATTGTAGGCTTCGGCCTTCCAATTCCAAGCTTTCTGAAGACTGATTTAGGCATGAGGTTTATACTTGGTCTTAGGTTGCATAGGACCTTTCCTTCATAACTCTTTCCTATCGCACAAGGTATAGTGAAACAGCCAGGATCTTTTAACTTTGGTGGCATGCGGTTATGTAGCATTGCCATGCATGCCTCTGTGGTAGCCACTGTCTCAAACTCACCTATTCGTTTTCTCTTTGATACCATATCTTTTAAGAACTTAGCATAGTTCGGCATTTGTTCAATGGCCTCAACGAATGGTATGTTGATGCGGACTTGCTTCAAGATATCGAGGAACTTCTTGAACTGTTGATCTTGTTTTTGTTTCTTTAACCTTTGCGGGAAATGCGGTGGTGGTCTCATCTCATCTAGTGTTTCCTTAGTTTGGAATCGTATACCTGGCACCACTAGAATTTTTGCTGCCTCGGCAGACTGCTCAGGTGTTGCAGTGCTTGCTGCCGGGGCAGTGTTGTCAGTCTCGGTTTGCTCAGCCTCTTCTCTTGGTTGATCCGCCAGTTGGGTTCGGTTCTCTGGGATCTTCTCTTTCAACTGTAGACCACTCCTGGTAGTGATTGCCTTGCACTGTTCATGTCTTAGTACCTTAGCAACCTCAGTATTGCTAGGTAGGCCTCCTTGTGGTCTAGTGTTTATACATTGAGCAAACTGCCCAACCTGAGTTTCTAGAGTTTTTATGTCCGCTTCTTGATTTTGTAGCTTCATCTCAGTCCTATTCATGAAGGCGTCGGTCCTCTTGATGAAATTACTATTTTCCGCCATGTATGACTCGGTTTTCATCATGAAGGCCTTTAACGTGTTTTCCAATGAATTGACCGGTTGCTGCTGCATCTGCTGCGGCGGCATCGATTGTTGGACTTGCTGTTGCGGCATTGGCTGCTGAAATCCCGGTGGTTGAGTGATTGGGTTTAAGGCATTATTTGGGTTGCTCCAGGATAAGTTTGGATGCCTCTTCCATGAAGGGTTGTATGTGTTGGACATCACATTGTTGCGGTTGTAGTTCCCAACATACATACCTGTTTCTTGATTCATGCAATCAACGGAACTGTCGTTACCTCCACATAATTCACAACATAAATCAATTACCTTGACCTCACAGGTATTGTTTTGTAATTGTAGGTTTTGCACCATCTTGGTAAGAGAGGCCAATTGTGCTGCCACTGAACTTGATGAATCTAATTCGTTTACCGTGGCTTGGCGTCTTACTCCTCCTCGCCTAGATGTGGGAAACTGGAAGTCATTCCTTGTGAGTTTATTCAAAATTTCGATAGCTTCCTCGGGTGCCTTGTCCAGGAGTGTGCCATTTGCCGAGGCATCCAACATCATCCTTGTCGGGGCATTCGTGGCGTTGTAAAACATTGTCACTTGTGTCCATAAGGGAAATCCATGTAGTGGACACTTGTGCAATAGCTCTCTGTAGCGTTCCCATGCCTCGTACATTGGTTCGTCTTCAGCCTGTCGGAAAGAAGTAATTTCATTACGAATTCTATCATATAGATTAGTAGGATTAAAACGAGTAATGAAATCACGACATAGTTCACTTCAGGATCCAATAGATCCCGCTGGAATGCTATTCAACCAAGCTTTCGCCCTATCCCTCAGTGAATAGGGGAATAGCTTTAACCGCAAGACATCTTCATGGACTCCTTGGATTTTGAAAGAGTTGCAAATTTCCATGAATGATTTGAGATGCTGCCTTGCGTCTTCAGTTGCAGACCCACCAAATTGTCCAATTGTGTTTAACATATTGAACATAACAGGTTTAAGTTCAAAATGGGCTGCTTCAATCTCGAGTTTAACGACTCCTGGGTTTAGTCCATTCAAGTCCTCCTCCAAGAAATCTCTGACAGTCAGTTGCCGCGGCCCAGGTGGCGGCGGTAGACCTTCATTACCGGTAGGTATGTTTTGTCCTGCCTGAACCTCTGCCATGACTCCTCGGATTTGTCTCCTCAACCTTAGCCCTGTTCTTTCAATCTCAGGATCTAACTCGTATAAGGGGTTGGTTGGATTGGCCCTGGTCATACACCAAGAAAAACAAAAGTAAAAGAAAAAGAAAAAGAAAAAGAAACAAGAAAATAAGGAAAACAAAATTTAGTTGCCAGTCCCCGGCAACGGCGCCAAAAACTTGTCGCGTGTCAAAAGTGCGCGTTCAGTGCAAGTGGACACATCGCAAGTAATAAGTGATAAGTATTTATCGAGTTATTGTCTCCTCAGGGACCGGTATACTTAATATGCCTTCTTTATCTTCTTGCTCTGTAGAAAAATAAAAACACAAGTAAAAGGGTGTGATTTATTAAACTATAATAATTGAATAAAAATAAAAGGGTCGAGATATCAGAGAGAAAGATGAGCCAGGATCCAGTTGTATTGTATTGTGGACTTGATTGACTTGTCTTTATCCAATGCAATCGCATATCTCTGCTTCGGCAGCACTTCAGTTTACTGCCTGGGCAACGATAACGTTGTCCGCCGCGGCAATCCCTTGCTCGTGGGCAGACTTTACCAAAGTTCGGCAAAGTGTCCTTGAATGACTCCGCTTATCCCTAAGTGAGAGTGCTGTTGATGACTAGTCCTTGATGATACCTCCCGGCGTGAACCAATTATACTCACCAACCAATCTCACACTTCTTTTAGCCGCTGAAACTCTTAACCTATCCCTAGGCCGAGTTAGTATTTCGCGATTGAAACACCGTACTTACCCCTTTCGTGAATCTAGTTCTCCCGAGCTTAGATAAATGGATCACTTACAAACTTCCCTCTCGGGCTTGAATGCAAGAACAAAGAATAACAAAGGATAAGCAAACCTTGATAATCTTTATTGCATTGAATGAAAGATAAAGTACAATCTCCTCTCACAAATACTCCACAACCTTCACCTAAACCCTATGAAGGTTTTAGAACATGATGGAGAGGAAGGAAAACAAGAGTAGAAGTCGGTTCTCCCTAGGTATTTCGATATCTATTACATTGGGTGGCTAGGTCTTTATATAGGCTAGACCTAGGGCAAACCTTTCCTAAGTAGAATACAACTTGGAGTAGGGAACAAGTCAAGTACATAATAATAATATATTTCCAAGTTTGAATTCGGCTAAGGGGGCTTTCCCGCGTGGTCTTCCTTTGGGCTTTTCCTTGTGCTAGCCAGCTCCGATTCATGGGCTTCAAGTCTAGACACGTTCCTTGGATTTTTGTCTTTCCATCGCCTATCACTTTGCTTCCTGTCTTCCTGCTGCTGCCTCGGCATCAGGTCCTGCCTCGGCCTTGTCTCTGCCGCGGCACTGGTTCTCCTGCACAGATATGAAAACGCAGTAAAACGTGCCTTTTCCTATAAATAGTATCTATTTAAGTATAACTTCTAAATATATCACATTAAGCATATGCATTAGTCCAAGTGGGTGAATATTTGGTGATAAATGCCGATAAAAGGAGTAGAAAGTGATAGTGTGTTGAGCACTTATCAGCCATCATCTCCACCATCATGTTATAATTCTTCCATAGGGATTAGGTTATTTTGTGGAGTAGTTGTGGAAGAAAAATTGTACTTTGTTTAGTTCTTATTAATGCAAGTTCAGATTCAGAGTTTATTAACTCTTGGTTTGTACTATTTCTTGCGCTGAAGCTCGGGAGAGAAATTTGTGAGGGAAAATTTATTTGTCTAATATCGGGAGAGTTAGAGTCACGAAACGAGTAAATAAATTTTTTTTCTACTTCGGAAAAGACTAATCTAACCTAGGGATAAGTTAGGATTTCAACGACTAAAATGGACGTAATATCGGTTGGTTTTCATCCTTGATTCATGTCGGGAGGTATCATCAAGACACGATCATCGATAGCACTCTAATTAGTGATAGCGAGGAGTCGTCAAAGGACGTTCTATCGAGCTATGAGTTGTCAACTTGATGTCAAAACATAAACCCTTCGAGGTAGCCAAAGCGACCATTCAACGACCCGCCGAGACGAAAACCTTAATATTGTATTATAAGAGCAAGTCATTTTATAACCTTTCTTGACCTAGGAACAATTGTTAGTTATCACGTGAACACACAATCAACAAAGTACCTATGAACGTATTAACAAACCTTAATTGTGTGAACATCTAGTTATGACCTATTACGAATTCGACTTGCAGACATAACTTCATACCATGTGAGGATACATATGATCCACTTCAACACCCGAATCACGAAAACTCAACACAATGAGAGACTTGTATTTTGAGATTGATTTATTTCCACACCCTTTTCAATACCTTATAAGAGACAATTCACCTCTAAAATAGAACAGGCTTCCCCACTATTCTAGGGAGTCCCTTTCATACTACACTCTTTCTACCCTTTCCGTCATCTCCACCATCCAAAGGATCATGAAGCACTATCCAAGGGTGTTGCATGTGCATATTATCAACAATATTTTAGGTTGATTACAAGAAGAATCAAAATAAATTTTTAAAAATGTCATAAACATCACATATTCAAAATGTAAAGAATGCGCTGGTAGTACGATGAATAGGCAGCCAAATAGGTTCTCTGTTATCTGTGAACTCTAATGTTTGTTCTTACGTGAATCCAAAATTATTGTTACAAAGTTTTTAATTAAATTGAAAAATTCGATTTCTAAGTAAAAATAAAAATTTACTAGCATCAAATTGATAGCCAAACTGATCTATAAAGTAAATGTTCTTTTTTTTATTAATTAATTATTAAGAAGGAAATTAAGTAATACAATCATAAACACAAAGACACTTGTAAGTAGGTTGAGCTAGTGTTCCTCCATTCTCAACACATTGTCCACTAAAGATCTAAAACTACATAATTTTGATGAAGAAATTGAGGACAAAAGAACACTAAATACCCTTCAAGGGACTTAAACATTGTTTTTTTTTATGTAAAAGCATAAGTGCTAAATTATTTGACGAACAAAATAATTCATTTTAAAGTTAACAAAATTGTAATATATATGAAACATTGCATTTATAATATAATGTTTATAATTTTATAACTATATATTTTTTATAAATAATATAGATCATATAATTTAGAAAAGATATATTTTTTAAATAATATTTATAATATAATTTTATAAAGAGTAATACACTTATATTAGACGTTAATTACCCCGTTAATAGATAAAATATATAAAATTTTTAATTTTATAAATAAAATTTTAAAATTCTCGATTTTATTCATAAAATTTTAATTTGACTCTTTTAAAATTAATTTTTTATAAAATTTTATCTACATTTAAAAATAATTCCCTATTAATAATATTTAAAATTTCTGTATAATTTTCAAAACTTTTATTTTATTTTTAAAATTTTAAATTATTATTTTTTGTTTATAAATTAATTATAAAACTATTCTTTTGTTAATCCCTGAACTGTAATGTAAAATTAACTGTACGGATTATCCAAGAAGTGAGTAGGATTATTTAATTATGGGATAATAGAAAAAATGTCAATTATATTTTACCAAATTTTATAATATGGTATCTAAACTTTTTAATTGTTCAATCTCTTACTTATAGTTTCCTTGGTATCAACACGCCTTTCTCAATATTGATACGAGTTGAATATTACAGAGATGTACTGATACCTCTTCGACCTGTATCGGTACCAAGTTTCGATTCTAATTTTTTAAGAATCTTGTATCAAAAATAGATATCAATATGGTATCTCGCATATCGATACACAAACTAAAATTATACGGGTCAATTTCGATACAAGCATGCATTCTACATCCATACCAACATGTAAAGCAATGACTAGAAACTACAAAACATATATAGCCTCAAGAATATATATAGCACCATTCAACTCCAAATCAATATTAAAACTTGCACAAATAAAGAGTCTAAAATATAACTATCCTAAACAATAATTGATCATATTGATATTATTACAACTAGTCTAAATCAAAAACTCACTTTCAAATAGTAAACTTCTTGGTTTTTTCTTCGCTTGCCTATTGCCTTTGACCCTTAATTATATTGTATATACTAATATTATACAATATAATCCATTAATATGACACATCATCAATTATATTAGATTTCAAGCGATCATAAATCAAGTTCTGTTTACATAATACTATATCTTATACACTGATTCAACAAGTGTCCTATCAACAATTCATGCAATCTCAACACGAAATCAAGGTACAATCACACTGACATATAATCATAACCCAATCATTGGTTAGATTAATAATCCACAGACGAGAGTTTTCGGTACTATATAACCCCTCAACTTTTTATAGTATATTATCAATCATATGATTGACAAACTATATCTGATAACATTTTAAACAACAACACTTGATAATTTGGCGTAAAACATACTGAAAATCATACATAAACAGTAAAAACAATGTAATTCAAAAATAAATACAGAAAATCAATTTCACCAATCGAAAATAAGGGAGAAATCTCTTCATACTTATTTCAAAATTTAATTAAGCTTACATTAAACCACCATAACAACCTTTAAATAATTTTAAACATGAAATCCATGTTTTCACTCACCAACACGCAAAGCGTCACTTTTACACATATTAACGGATGCTTTCATCATATTTCTGCTTCATTCATTGTAAGACGAGCTGTTTAGGACTATATCAATTCGTATATTTTTCCAGCTTAATTGAATGTAGCGAGATGTAGACCCGAATAAACTATATTGGAAAATAGTGAATGAACAGTTTCTAATTATCCAAGTACATTGAAATCTTTTGTCAATGCATGGCTAGATATACCAAAGAACAAATAATTCCATTTCACTTTTTGAAGCCAAGGACCTTAAACTTCGAAAGAATTACTAGATTAATCACCAAGCTTAGGTCTCTAGTATTCATGCCTTCATGAATGTTCCCCTCTTGGAAGGATTTAATGATCTCCTCTAATTTTTTAAAACAGCTTCGTCAAGGTCAAGTACCTCGTAGTCCTGGGTCTCTTCTTGATTTATAACCTATTTGTTTGGAACTTCGATTGAAGTTCCTCTAAGATGAATTTGGAACTTGGTTTTGAGTGAGACAGATTTTGGTGTGTTCTGTGTAGTGCTATAAATGATGTATGTGAACACACATATATGTGCAAGTATACACAGTCATACAAGTAATAATAGGGTGAGTGAGTATCGTTCCCACGAGGATCTCTAGCAAAGTGCGCAATCAAATTGTCAAGGCAAAAAGGTGTCACTGATTAAAAAGGAAAAAAAAGGTAAGATATAAACAAGAGAAGATGGATATGTACGGTGAAGTGTTATGTAGAAATGCTATGACAATTTCAGAATGCAAACAACTAAAATATGCCACGGCAAAATGGTATGGATGATGATGGCAAGGTGAATGTATGGTGGTGGTGTAAAAGTGTAAAGCAGTGTGATCGCAAGATAACGAGTAAAATAAAGAAAGCATTTTGTAAATGCGGAGGCAAAAACAGGATGCAAGAACACGTGAAGCAATATTTTGTACTTTTCCTCTATTGATGAACTCTCTCGGGAATGACTGGTGGTGACTTCTATGATTTCCTACCCCTTACCCCTACCTAACATATAGCTACTACGGTGTATACTTACTCGACAGAGGTTTCTAAAGTATTCCCACTCTTTCGAGTCATAGGAACCTGATAGACTAAAATGCCATGGCATCTTGTGTCACTCGAGTAGTACTAGCCTATCGACAAAGCACACTTCTTTTAGTCGTTGAAGCCTTCACCTACGCCTCTATCGAGTGCTCTAGGATCCAACTAGGCTCTATTTGCAGTCTAGAACCCATTGCTCACGTAGATCCTCCCTTAGCTCCTTTCGGATGATCTAAGGATCTATAGCTACGCCTCTTTTGAGTGCTCTAGCATGTACCTAAATACGGGACACTTTCGTGCCACTTACAATGCCTAAATAATTATCAACAATGAGCAAAGAAAATATACAAACACATAGAAGGCAATATATTAAATAGAAATAAAAGATAATCATCCATATAAGCAACCACCTAAACAAAGCTTACATGGTGGATTAAATGTTAAGAAATATGATCCACATATATCTTAAACATTCAATAGTCATCCTCCTCATAAAAATATAAAAGAAATAAAGCAAGGAAGGAGGACTAGAAGACACCCTCGGTGTGCACAACCGCCGGCTCTTCAACCACCATGAGACGCCTTGGTGTGCTAGCCCCTTTCGGGTGCCTAGCACACCAATCCCTTCGAGCTCTATCAATGGAGGTCCCCTTGGCCGGAGTTTGGCATTTCTGTAGGGTTGGCAGTGGTGACAGTGGTCCCTTAATGAGGTGGCTCGCAATCAGGCCATATTGGCTGTGGTCTCCTACCCAGGTGGTTGTGGTCTCCTACCTAGGTGGCTGTGGTCCCCTACCCAGGTGGTTGTGGCCAGGCTGTAGTGGTCCCGACCGGCTGTAATGGAACCAGTTGGCACTCTTATCAAAATATCTCTTTATCGTCTAGCTCAGTACAGGAGTCCTCCAGCTTTGCCATGGCATTTTTCCATCGTTATCCTTCTGCGAATGCCACGACAAATTGCCTCAACTTTTATTTTTGGTTTACCTGCACAACACAACTGAAAAGAACTACCTTTCCCATTAAATAACACCTATTACCACATAAAAATGCCAAGGCATATCTAGAAGACTACATACAATGTCATGAACCTAAATGCAACTAAATGAACCTATATGAGCCTAAACACACTCAATAACTTAAGTAAAAAGGCCTAAAAATATATCCTTTTTGCGGAGTTATCAGATTCCTTTAGAGCTCTTGAAAAATTATAGGCAATCTTAGTCAGAGCATTGATTTCATTAGTTATTTTTTCTTCGTTTAGGTCCTAAAACCCCAACATTATTGTTATTTGGGTAACCACATCCAATAAGCTTGTGTATTCCCGAAGTTCTCAACTATTGAGACCGCTGGCACACCCCATTGCGTAGCGGAACAAAATTACAACGGTCTTTCCAATAATCCATGTACGTTTAATCCGAAATCGGGAGGAAGAGATGCGATGACTTACATTAGGTTCCTTGATAAGAAGCAAAAACAACAACTAGATTTACTACAATCACGATCGTTCAACAATTCGAATCATTAGCCTCCACGAATATCGTCTCGGTCTCTACTCAGTTCACCCGGTTTAGAGAGCAAAATCTCAAAAAACTGTTTTTCGTGATTCTAGGGTTTGGGAATACGAAATTCTCTGTTATGGCTACTAGACCAAAGATCCTTTATATAGGTGTAACCCTAGGTATAAGAGTTTGATTCTGAATTTGTTTATAGGAAATAATTACTTTAATTATTTCCTTCAATTTCGGAATCTATATTTAATTCGAATTTAAAAGGGATATAATTACTTTAATTATATCTTTTATTAAAATTCGGGATTAAATATATTCTACTTATACTTATATATATTTTTGCTCCTTTTCAACCATTGGGTGTGACCCTGTAGGCTCATTGTCACGTTAGTATTAATATTAGAACAATTCTAATATTACAAACAATGAGTGGCATCTAGCAATATATCATAGTCATCTAAGTTATAAGAGATCATGATTCGATGTATCATGTCCGTGACCAACTATCTTAATGTATTATATCCTTTTGTCCTTTTATATCTTTAATAGGCACAAGTCTTGGAATAGTCACACTTGTATAGCCTATTTTAATGTTTCTTGATATCTAGAGTGGACTACTTTTAGTGAATAATTTGTGATATCTCATATCAACGTATTCAAGCATGGCCATGCATTTCTAGTCTCACTCAATCAGCCTTTGATATATTTTCCTATTATGTAGGAAGGACAAATCCTATCTTGATCATTCACATCTCACTACATACATTGTAATATGTCCAATGTCAGTTTTTATAGTGTAACTAATTACGAGACACGTTTAACTGCATCAAAACATAAAACAACATATGTTGAGATAGTAATAATCTCAAGTCTAAGGATCATACATATAGTTGTCACTATGAGCAATATTGTGACCGTCACATAATAATCCAAGATATATGCTCATAGTGGGTCAATCCAATATATTATTCTCTATTAATATATTCATGTATTAATTCTGACATCTCTATGTCAATGACAACTCATTGGCATCAATTAATCACATGTTAGTCTTAAGCGTATTATTATTGTCCATACCCATAATAATACTTGACTAAGGATCTTTTAATAATAATACATATATTATTATATGGACCTTATTGTTTCTCAGTTTATGTTATATATTGACACATATATCTGAAAACAACAATGACAATGCCTTTATTCAATAAAATTGGTAAATAAAAGTATCCTTACAATCATCATATGATTGGTATTTGGGCATACTCTAACAATCTCCCACTAGCACTAAGACCAATCACTCACATATCTAATACCGGGTGACTCAGTGTGACGATCATACTTCTTTTGCGTCAGAGGCTTCGTTAAGGAATCAACAATGTTATCATCTGTTTGTACTTTACATATCTCCACATCTCCTCGATCTATAATCTCTCAAATGAGATGGAAGCGTCTAAGAATATGTTTGGATCGTTGATGAGATCTGGTTTCCTTTGCTTGTGCATTGGCTCCATTGTTGTCACAACGGAGTTCTATAGCATCTGATATGCTTGGAACAACCCCTAGTTCGGATATGAACTTTTTGATCCAAATAGCTTCCTTTGCTGCTTCATTAGCTGCAATATACTCAGCCTCTGTCTTAGAATCAACTACTGTTTCTTGCTTAGAACTTTTCCAGCTTACAACACCTCCATTAAGACAAAACACAAATCCAGATTGCGATCTTGAGTCATCCTTGTCTGTTTGGAAACTAGCATCAGTATAACCTTTTATACTTAGCTCTTCTTTACCACCATAGACAAGAAATGTATCCTTAGTTCTTCTCAAGTACTTAAGGATATTTTTGACTGCTACCCAGTGACTTTCACCATGGTTTACCTGATATCGACTTGTCATGCTTAAGGCATACGATACATCTGGTCGAGTACATATCATGGCATACATGATAGAACCAATAGCCGAAGCATATGGAATCTTACTCATTCGTTCTCTTTCTTATGGAGTTGAAGGACACATTTCCTTCGAAAGAGATATACCATGTCTCATAGGTAAGAATCCTTTCTTAGATTCTTCCATACTGAATCTTTTCAGAACTTTGTCTATATATGTACTTTGACTCAGACCTAGAAGTCGTCTAGATCTATCTCTATAGATCTTAACTCCTAAGATGTATGCTGCCTCACCCAAATCTTTCATAGAGAAACAACTACTTCACCAAGTCTTAACTGACCATAAGGTAGGTATGTCATTTCCTATGATAAGTATGTCATCTACATACAAGATTAGGAAAGAAATAATGCTTCCACTAGTCTTCTTGTAAACACAAGGCTCACCTTCGTTCTTAATAAAACCAAACTCTTTGATTGCATCATTGAAACGAAGATTCCTGCTTCGAGAAGCTTGCTTCAGTCCATAAATGGACCTTTATAGCTTACAAACCTTTCCAGTATTTCCTGGAGCGACAAAACCTTCTGGTTGTGTCATATACACATCCTCTTCAAGTTTTCCATTAAGGAAAGCGGTTTTGACGTCCATTTGCCAAATTTCATAATCATGGAATGCAGCTATAACAAGCAAGATCCGGGTGGATTTAAACATAGCTACAGGGGAGAAAGTTACGTCATAGTCAATACCATGAACTTGTCGAAAACCTTTAGCGACTAGTCGCCCCTTGTATGTTTGTATGTTTCCATTCATGTCGGTTTTCTTCTTTAAAACTCATTTACACACTATAGGTTTTACCCCTTCAGGTGATTCAACCAAAGTCCATACTTGGTTGACTGACATGGATTCCATCTCAAATTTCATGGCCTCAAGCCATTTCTTAGAGTCTGGGCTCAACACTGCCTTTTGATAAGTTCTTGGCTCATCTTGATCCATAATAAGAACATCTCCATGCGTGGTAACGAGAAATCCATATCTCTCAGGTGCATGGCGTTCTCTTGTGGACCTGCGCAGTGATTGTGTTTCTAAATCTATTGATTGTTCCTCAAGAATTTGTGGAAAATGTTAAATTTCAGGCTCAGTGAATTGTTGTTCTTGAACTTCTCCAAGTTCAATGTCTCTACCCTTTCCTTTCTTATTGAGAAATTCTCTTTTGAGAAAAACTCATGTTCGAACAACAAACACTTTGTTCTATTTAGGGTTAAAGAAATAATATCCCTTGGTTTCTTTGGGATATCCAACAAAATTACACTTATGAGATTTGGGTTCAAGCTTTATAGGCATCTGATGTTTGACATATGCTTCGCAACCCCAAATCTTCATAAAAGACATACTAGGACGTTTTCCTATCCATATCTCATATGGTGTCTTTTGAACAGATTTAGACGGAACACGATTTAAAGTGAAAGAAGTTGTTTCTAGTGCATGTCCCTAGAAAGAAGTCGGAAGATCACTATGACTCATCATTGATCGAACCATGTCTAACAAAGTTTGATTTCTCCTCTCAGAAACTCCATTCCACTGTGGTGTACCTGGTGGAGTAAGCTGTGAGACAATCCCACATTCTTTAAGGAGTTCATCAAATTCTATGCTTAAGTATTCTCCACGTCGATCTGATCGAAGTGCTTTAGTACTCTTGCCTAGTTGATTTTGTACTTCATTCTTGAATACTTTAAACTTTTCGATAGCCTCAGATTTATGGCGCATAAGGTAAATGTAACCATATCGACTGAAGTCATCAGTGAAAGTGATGAAGTACTGAAATCCACCTCTAGCTTGTGTCTTCATTGGTCCACATACATCACTATGTATGTTATAAATCACTTTCACTGGTCCCAATAAATCACTTGCTCGCTTACTTTTACCATTAAAAGGAGTCTTAGTCATTTTTCCTAATAAGCAAGATTCAAATACATCCAGTTGTTCGAAAACAAATGAATCTAAGAATCCATCTTTATGGAGTTTTGATATGCGTTTCTCACTTATATGGCCTAAACGAAAATGCTAGAGATAAGTTTGATTTGAGTCATTTGTTTTTGATCTTTTGGTATTTATGTTATAAATGACATTTTCTATATTTAAAATGTATAAGCCATTAACCAATTGTGTCGAACCATAAAAAACATTATCGAGATAAAAAGAACAATTATTCTTAATAATAATCTCAAAGCCAATCTTGTCCAAACAAGAAATAGAAATAATGTTTTTAGTCAAACTAGGCACAAAATAACAATCTTCTAAATGTAAATCAACTCCACTAGGTAAAGATAAAACGTATGTTCTTATAGCTAATGCAGCAACTCTTGCTCCATTTCCCACTCGTAGGTCTATGTCTCCCTTATCTAGATTCCTTCTCTTTTGCAGTCCCTGTACAGAAGTACAAATGTGAGAACCACAACCGGTATCTAATACCCAAGAATAAGATGTTGACAGATTCACATCGATAACATAAATACCTGAAGCAGATGCACCATCTACTTTTGCCTTCTTGATCTCTTCAAGGTAAATGGGGCAATTTCTTTTCCAGTGTCCGGTCTTATTGCAGTGGAAACATTTTCCTTCCTTGCTAACTCCCCCTTTGGGTTTCAATGCATCATGTCCTTTGGGTATAGGCTTACCTTTACCCTTGTACTTTGCCACTGCCTTTCCCTTTCCTTTGTCCTTGCGGACCATCAGAATGGGCTTAGGTCCACCCTTAGACATATTTTTCTCAGTAGTTCGTAACATGCCAAGTAACTGTGGCAAAGTTTTGTTAATTTCATTCATGTTGAAATTATGGACAAATTGGTTAAAGCTATTCGGCAACGATTGCAGAATAACATCAGTAGCCAATTCATCCCTGAGAGGAAAACCTAGCTTTTCCAACTTTTGGATATAGCCTATCATCTTAATGACATGAGCTCCTACAGGAGATCCCTCTACCATTTTGCACTGAAATAGAGTTTTAGAGGTCTCATACCTTTCTTAACGTGCTTGCTCCTCATATATTTCTTTGAGGTTTTGAATCATCTCATATGCAACCATGTCCTCATGTTGCTTCTGAATATCAGGAGTCATGGTAGCAAGCATAAGACATCCGACATCTAACATGTCATCCATATGTTTCTTAAACTTGTCTTTGTCAGCTCTAGAAACATTAGTTGTCGGTTCATCAGGAACGGGTTCTTCAATGACATATTCCTTTGTTTCCTGTTTGAGAACAATTCTCAAATTGCGGAACCAATCAAGGAAGTTTATGCCGTTAAGTTTCTCCTTCTCAATGAGTGATTGCAGTGATATAGTGTTGTTTGCCATTTAGATCTACAACAATGGAAATACATAATATAAATTTACCAATTTGAAATATTATAAATAGGTCTTTGTTTATAAAATACTCCCACTATTTTGTTAAAAATTAAAAAGCCCTCTCGTTTCTAATTTCGGAAAAATTAGACGAAAATTTTTCTAGTGAGCGAGGATCCATAATTCACCAATTTCCTAAATCATCTTTGGCTTTTCTTTTAGGATAGAGGTTATTTAGGTAAGTAACCCTTTACTAATTACATCTCATGTAACTTCTCCATTTGTTGAACAACTCTTGTTTAGTCATCTCATGACTTAACCAAATACTTAGCCTTTAGGTTTCTAATCCTATTAGAACAACCTAACTAAGTTATTACCAATATTTCGACCGACGAATATCACTTGCTTATTCTTCGCGTTTAACCAAGATGGAATTATGTGTCAATGCTTTGGCAAAACCCACATAAGATCGATCAAGGCCTTAACGAGGGCAAATATTGGACGACTAAATTTAACTTAGATTAATTTGAGGGAAAACTTTAACTATCTCATCGTTATTTCCTTTAATTTGGCCCTTATTGATCTCATCAATATATACGAGTAGAAGATATATATCATACATTGCATCACATACATGATAGATATAAAACAATAAGATTGCAATGGTTATAGCCCAAAATAAAGAATTAAGATGGCCCATCCCAAGCCAATGGGAGAACCTTAAAACCCTAATTCTACACTAAAACTGCTTCTCAAGCATCTTCTCGCCTTTGCTCCAAATGTCTCCATTGCTTCTTGGAATAATATTACAATTATAGAAACTCGTTTTACATACGAGGGAGTAAGATGAGAAGAGAAGTACAACAGAGATAGAGAAAGGCACGACACGCAAACCATATTTAAAATTTACAACTATTGTAAAAGCAAGGGGTATAACCATGCATGTCAAACACCGTGCAAAGCAAACATATCATATATATGTTATCACGAAATCGTTAATATTACCAATATGGGCCTACAATCTATGTTGCCTACGAAGGGGTCAAGGGGTAGAGCCCCTTGCGGCCACAAGCCGTACCGGTACGACTGGCAGGAAATTTTGAAAAATAACGACTATTTTTCTATGGAAAAACATCACGATTTGATAAGATTTATCAACAGAATCGCGCTTTCGAGATTTTTAAATCCCTTAGATTTTTCCATATCGGAATAACAATTATTCCTTTTTCCTTGATGCGATCTGCTATCGCACTTCCGTCGATCACTATGTCAACGATTGACATATGATTATCGTAAAACCCTTGTAGCAACATGGCGACTGTAATTAAAAGATTAACATATTAATCGTATCCCTAATCGACTATCAATATTAATATTTATATTGCCGATATAGTAAAACAAATCATGCATCTCATACATATCGCATCACCCAAGTATTTAACCCGATTACGAATCGTACAAGTGGCTCTAATACCACTGTTGGGACCGCCGGCATACCCCATGGCACAGCAGAACAAAATTACGACGGTCTTTCCAGTGATCCATGTACGTTTAATCCGAAATCGGGAGGAAGAGATGCGATGACTTACATTGGGTTCCTTGATAAGCAGCAAAAACAACAACTAGATTTACTACAATCATGATCGTTCGACAATTCGAATCTTTAGCCTCCACGAATATTGTCTCGGCCTCTACTCAGTTCACTTGGTTTAGAGAGCAAAATCTCGAAAAACTTTTTTTGTGATTCTAGGGTTTGGGAATACAGAATTCTCTGTTATGGCTGCTAGACCAAAGATCCTTTATATAGGTGTAACCCTAGGTATAAGTGTTTGATTCCGAATTTGTTTATAGGAAATAATTACTTTAATTATTTCCTTCAATTTTAGAATCTATATTTAATTCGAATTTACAAGGGATATAATTACTTTAATTATATCTTTTATTAAAATTCGGGATTAAAAATATTCTACTTATACTTATATATATTTTTGCTCTTTTTCAACCATTGGGTGTGACCCTGTTGGCTGATTGTAACGTTAGTATTAATATTAGAACATTTCTAATATTACAAACAATGAGTGACATCTAACAATATATCATTGCCATCTAAGTTACAAGAGATCATGATTCGATGTATCATGTCCGTGACCAACTATCTTAATGTATTATATCCTTTTGTCCTTTTATATCTTTAATAGGCACAAGTCTTGGAATAGTCACACTTGTAGAGCCTATTTTAATGTTTCTTGATATCTAGAGTGGACTACTTTTAATGAATAATTTTTGATATCTCATATCAACGTATTCAAGCATGGCCATGCATTTCTAGTCTCACTCAATCAAGTGGCCTTTGATATATTTTCCTATTATGTAGGAAGGACAAATCCTATCTTGATCATTCACATCTCACTACATACATTGTAATATGTCCAATGTCAGTTTTTACAGTGTAACTAATTACGAGACATGTTTAACTGCATCAAAACATAAAACAACATATATTGAGATAGTAATAATCTCAAGTCTAAGGATCATACATATAGTTGTCACTATGAGCAATATCGTGACCGTCACATAATAATCCAGGATATATGCTCATAGTGGGTCAATCCAATATATTATTCTCTACTAATATATTCATGTATTAATTCTGACATCTCTATGTCAATGACAACTCATTGTCATCAATTAATCACATGTTAGTCTTAAGCGTATTATTATTGACCATACCCATAATAATACTTGACTAAGGATCTTTTAATAATAATACATATATTATTATATGGACCTTATTGTTTCTTAGTTTATGTTATACATTGACACATATATCTGAAAAAAACAATGACAATGCCTTTATTCAATAAAATTGGTAAATAAAAGTATCCTTATAATCATCATATTATTGGTCTTTGGGCATACTCTAACCTCAACGTACCTTCCATGACCAATTCTTGGACATCATACATATGTAAAAGTTTGCTCTCTTTTTAGATTTTTTTATTATGATTGAATGTATACGATGTTTTAAAAACACACAAATAGATTCAAACAAACAAACAAAAATGTAAATGCAGGAATGCAAGCAAATGGACATTGATTCCATTAAGCTATTACTCTTAGTAGTAGTTATTCATTGGATGTCTAAGTTCCTTTTTATGAAAGATTCAGAATTATATCACAAGTATATCTTATCTTGAATACCCAAGACTTTACTTGATTATCAATAATTTTTACTTCTTATATTAGTGCAAAGCTTAAACTCTCTTAGCAAACATAATTTTGACCACAGGCTAAAATAATTTTATTATAGGAATAATAACTAGGCAGTACATTCCAACATTTCTAGACATGTTGCCACAGGCTATTCCTATAGAAGAATTTTGACCAAATTGCAAAGCCTAGGGTTTTTTAAAAGGCTCGAATGAGGTAGGTTTCTAGATTTTCACAAATGTTTTGTTCTAAAAGGTTCCTGAATTGTCCTCACTGTCCCCTGCTAAGGGTAGTGAGGCCCTTGATTCTCACTATTATAGGCTTCAAACGAATCAAGTTTAACTCAAGGGGACCCATTTTCCTATGCCCATACAAGGATAAGTATCCTCCAAAAGACTTAGGCCATATGAGCCCCAAAGGTACTTGCTAGATCCATATGGAGAATCAATATTATCACGAGAGCAATATCGTTTTCCCCTAACTTAAAAATTATTGGGATGAACCTCAAGAATAGAGATTAGAATCAAGTTTTAAATGTGTAAAATTGAATTAAATTTATAAATGGACAATTAAGTTAGATTTTATGTAAACTTGCAAATTTCTAACGTTAAAACATTTTTTAATCGGCTTGTGGTCTGACTCTCATTTTGTAAAAAAACAATTTCCTAGAAGAGTCGCCAAGCTGTCGCAACCCCTTTTTCAAGTGGATCGATATTTTTTTCTTTAAAAAAAATAAAAAAAATAGAGTCACCATCAATCTTTTTAAATATTTGATTGGATCACCTAAAAACTAGTCACTTTAATAAAATCATTTTGTTTAATTAAAACATAAATTTTGTTCTTTGAAAAACAAAAATCTGGATTGGGTTTAAATTGATTCGGTTACATGTGGGGAAGTGTTAACACCCCACAATGCTAAAAAATTGTTACCTAGTCAATTAAAAAACATTTTAATGTCAGAATTTGCAAGTTCTTATAAAATTTAAATTAATGTCGATTTATGAATATAATTCCATTTTAGTGATCCTACTGTAATACCCAAAAATTATTCCTAATTTTAAAACCCTAATTTTGAAATCCCTAAGTAAAAATCCTAATTTTTATATTTCCAATTTCTGAAAACCCTAATTTATTTGAGTTCTTTTTTAAATTGATTTTCAAAATTTAAGGGAAAATTTTTGAGATAAGATTATAAAGTTTTGAAAGTTTTAAATGTGAATTTAAAGATTAAAAGTTAAAGTGATTTGATGACTTTTGGATAACTAATTTGCTTTTAAATTGAATTTTATTTTTACTGAGATTAATTATTATTTTTATTAACAGTTTATATACAATCAATATTTTTATTGAAAATATTATTTTATTTTAATTATTGTTTTATCAGAACTCTTTGATTAATATTATATATATTATTTAAAGTTACTTTTGAAGAAGGAAAATCCTTTTGAGATTCTATAATCTTTTTTTATTATTATTTTATTAACTTTTTTATGGTTTAATAGAAATCTAATTCAAGTTGGAATCAATTATTTTTCTCTATAAATACATATTATGATCAAAGAGAAAACCCTACATTATTTTCTTCTATCAAGATTCTCTAAAGCCTCTATTCTCACTCTTTATTTTTGTTCGAGTTCAAAACCATGATATTCAATAATTTAAGTCGCTTTGACTAAGGTGTGTTCTCTTACTGGTGCTACATTTGTTTTGTTTTGTTTTGTTTTTCAAAAAAAATATTTTCTGCGACAAGTTTAATTTTTTATGTTTTGAAAAATAATCGTGTTTTGTCGGCATGTTTAATTTTTGTATTGTGTCTTTGATTGCATACTTGTGTTTTCGTGCTTACATATCATTGTGATTTGAGAAATATATAAAACTTTTCGGATTTTGAGATCTCATATTTTATTTGGTTATTTTATTATTAAATATAAAACTAACTTTTACTTATTCAAAATATTATTATTATTATTATTTTGGAAAGTTTGATGCATTTGGAAATTAAGGTTATTTTCAGTATACGTAGATATTTTATTTGAATCATCAGATTATAATATTATTTTTAATAAGTTTTTAAGATAATTTATTTTGGGAATTTTAACTCTTTTTAAGTTACCAATTTTTAATTATAATTTTAACTTTTGGTTTTGACGAATTATTAAGTATTTAAACATTTTACAATTATTATGAAATAATATAAAATAAATTGTTTTTGAGGGTAAAATTTTTAACGTTAACTTCCTAGATTTGACATATTTCTTATTGTGTTAAATGTGTGTTTCTTCTTGTGCTATTGGTAAATGAGTTTAAATGTGTGTTCTCTTCATGTGCTAGATTTTCTGTGTTTTTTGATTATCTATTTATAGTGACACTGTGATATTGAACATACTATGTGATACTATGATCTTGAGTTACCCTATGAGACTATGATCAGATTATCTGAACTGTGTGATTCGTATACTATACGAATATCTGCGATAAGACTTTTTGAGAATTGTGATATTGATTGCATAGCATGTGCATGGGGGGATTGTACGGAGGAAGGTGATTTTACCACACAGCTTTTTGGAGAAATAAGGGGTGAGGGGTTTTGGGGAACTACCTCTACAGCGATCGGTTGGTTTAGCCACCACTATATTTGACATTCGGAGTATGGGATTGCATTTTATGTGACATTACATACATCATTCTTTGTGTTTATTACAATTATTTACAAACATTTTTATTTTGGGACTATTAGGGATTGATATGTATTTAAACCTCATGCATAAAACCAATTGTTCAAATTTGTTAATTTTAAATAAGAATATTTACCTTTTTTTAACCGTGTTTTTATCTTTTAATTTACAAATTTAGTTTTTAAATCACTTTTTGTAATTACTTGACATGAAAGTTTTAAAAGCAACAGTTTTAACCTACCATACTTCTTAAGTTAAAATTAAGGGGTTACACCTACTGCCAGGATAGTAAACTTTAATCACCGCCAACATTTCTAGCGCTAACACGTTATGTCCCTTTGGTAAGACACCACATTAATTGGATTCTATTATTTAACAAACAAATAAAAATATAGTGTGTTAAAACTTTTATTCCAAGTTAGTGATTATTAATCTAGAAATGTCTAAATGAATTTTACCTATTGAAGTTAAAGTGGAGTTAAGTGTGTTTTATGAATTTGGTGTTAAGAGAAATTTTATTAAACCTCAAGGCTCTAAATTTACTAAGGCTCTAACAATAAAGAACTTAAATCTATGGGTTTATCTAAACTAATATATCAAAGACATAAAATATGTTTAACAATAAAAATAAAATTAAAAAAAAGAACGATAATGATAACTAAATTAAAACGGATTAAAATTGTATACCAAGTTTAACGAGTGTTTAAAAAATTGCTTTATAAAAAAAAATTGTGTAGGAATTTAATTAAATTAAATGACCCACATTTTTAGAATATGTGCAAAGCCCTAAAACACAATCCACCTACATTTATTTTATAACAAAGTTCAAAACATTCCATTTTGAAATTTTCTTAATTGTTTATCCATGTTCATCGTGAATTGAAGAACTATATTTTTTTTCTTTTTTAACAAAAATTTAGAATAATATAAAAAATAAGAAATAAAGAAAAATAAATTACTTTGAATAACTCAAAAAAATGCTTCAAGCTTTTATTCCAATTTAAATTCAAATACAAAAGCCTAAGCAAATTCTTTCAAAAGTTCTATTAATTCTCTCAATATTTTCCAAAGAAAACTAAAAAAACTCTTAATGTGATAGAACTTTATATGAAGTTGTGATGTAGCATATAGCAGCAGTCCATGATCGTGAGATATTGATGAGAGATGCTAAACTGAGGAACATACAAATCGGACCAGACCATGACAAGCTACACAGTCGTACTCGCGGCAGCAGAAGATATTGTCATCGAGGCAACAGTTGATCGATCTCATATAGAGTGTAACGTGCAGAACATAAAGAGTTGAATCTTCAAAGACAAGTTGGAAAAAGAATAGAATAAAGGAAAGCAAGACAAGCCATAGTCAAATCCACACGAATAGAGTCTAATAGGAATAAAGTTGGAAATAAAATAAAGGTCTTTTATTTATTTATTTATTAAAGTTGTACTTTATTCTAAGTTGTATTCCTACTTTTTGAAGGGTTTGATCTAGGCTTAGCCTATATATACCATACCCTAGGTAGAGAGTTAGGCATCTATTGATCGATAAAATCTTGAATCCAAGGATTTTATTGTAACCCGTGCCATCATCTCCACCATCATGTTATAATTCTTCCATAGGGATTAGGTTATTTTGTGGAGTAGTTGTGGAAGAAAAATTGTACTTTGTTTAATTCTTATTAATGCAAGTTCAGATTCAGAGTTTATTAACTCTTGGTTTGTACTATTTCTTGCGCTGAAGCTCGGGAGAGAAATTTGTGATGGAAAATTTATTTTTCTAATATTGGGAGAGTTAGAGTCACGAAACGAGTAAATACATTTTTTATCTACTTCGATAAAGACTAATCTAACTTAGGGATAAGTTAGGATTTCAACGACTAAAAGGGACGTTATATCGGTTGGTTTTTATACTTGATTCATGCCGGGAGGTATCATCAAGACACGGTCATCGATAGCACTCTAATTAGTGATAACGAGGAGTCATCAAAGGACGTCCTATCAAGCTATGAATTGTCAACTTGATGTCAAAACATAAACCCTTCGAGGTAGCCAAAGCGACTATTCAACGACCCGTCGAGACGACAACCTTAATATTGTATTATAAGAGCAAGAAAAATAAATTTATAATCCACACTAAAAAGCAATCTAGCCTGAAGTTTTAGTTTCATCAACAGAGAACACGAAGGTTTTCGATTATAGAGTAGCAATGAAGATGCTTTCACCATCATCAGTTCAAAGGTATAGGAAATTTCAAGTAGAGGTGAAAGTTCGTTAAAGAGTTCATCATAGAAATTTGGCTTTTATGCCAAGCTACGATCACGATAGCAATAAAGGGGAAAATGTTTACACCTAGACAAAATATGGTAAAGTAATAGTTTGGGATTTTACACTAACTGTCACCTGGAATCCACGTCAACAGCTTTTGCCACGTCAAACGACAACACAATCTGGTCCCTTCCTCTATTGTAGATCCGACCAAATGGTTTCCCTCTTCTCTTAAGAACGCCAAAAACGTCACAAACAACTAACAAGCAAAAGGAAAACCATCAGAGAACAATCAATCATTTTTATCATTTTATTTTCAATGTAAATCGACTATAAGAGTCTAATCCACAATTGTAAACCTTAGACGGACATATTTTGAAGCAATAAACAAGGTATTTTAGAGAAATTTTATTTTCATTTCGAAATAAAAAACAAAATAGTTTTAGGGATTTAAGGTTTACCATCGAGAGGTCAGTTGATTCTTTTCATCGATTCTCTTTGCTTTCTTTATCTTCTTCGTTTTATCTAAAAACCCAGATTTCTAAAAGGCGAAAGGGGTTTGTTTATCGATTTTGTTTCGATTTGAGAAAGAGGGATTTGGGGTTTTGATTTTGTGAGAGTCCAAAGCTAGAAGTGTGTTCTTTTTTTAAATTGGGTTTTCTTTTTGAATTTTTTTTCGAACAAAAAGACAACGGTTTTTAATTCGCAATTATATTTTGAGTTTGTGAATAAAGTATTAGGGTTCTTATTTTTAGAGATAATTCTCTTTGATTTTGGTTTTGAGAAAAGAAGCAAATGAGGGTTATGGTCATTTGGCCTTTTAAAATTTCTATTTATATTGTTTACAAAAGGGTGCCAAAAGGGTTAATTATCGATCAAGTCCTCCATTTTTCATGTTGTTTCGCTTTCTATCTCTGTTTAATTCCCTTTCCAGTCTCCCGTATATATTTTAAACTTTTAATTTCACCCTCTATAGTCCCGATGTTACTCAATTTTCCACTGAATTATACTTTATTTTCGATTATATCTATTTTAATCATATTTTAATTTCTATTTTAGATTTTCGAACTAGTATTTTATTTTTATTTATTTTTGGTCCCTATTTTATACTATAATGTATATATTATATTTACATTCTATACATAAATATTATATTAAGCATAATTTATTTAATATATTATGTGTATACAATATATTTATTTTATTATCATATATTATATATTATATGTATTTTATTCATTTATTTTGTTAGATATTAATTGTTGTCTTTTATTTATTTAATTCTTTAAGGTTTGATTCAATTTTATGGTGACTCACAACGGAGAATGATCCATATGAACTACGGCTCGTTTAGTGTAATTTATTTTATTGCTTTAATTTTCCCTTATTTATTTTCTTGTATTTAATTTGTTGTAATTTTTTATGCACTTTATTTTTCGCTTTTATTTATTTATGTATATAATTCCATTTTGGTGATCCTAATGTAATACTCCAAAAATTATTCCTAATTTTGAAATCTCTAAGTAAAAATCTTAATTTTTGTATTTCCAATTTCTGAAACCCTAATTTATTTGAGTTCTTTTTTAAATTGATTTTCAAAATTTAAGGGAAAATTCTTGAGATAAGATTATAAAGTTTTGAAAGTTTTAAATGTGAATTTAAAGATTAAAAGTTAAAGTGATTTTATGACTTTTGGATAACTAATTTGCTTTTAAATTGAATTTTATTTTTACTGAGATTAATTATTATTTTTATTAATAGTTTATATACAATCAATATTTTTATTGAAAATATTATTTTATTTTAATTATTGTTTTATCAAAACTCTTTGTTTAATATTATATATATTATTTAAAGTTACTTTCGAAGAACGAAAATCCTTTTGAGATTCTATAATCTTTTTTTATTATTATTTTATTAACTTTTTTATGGTTTAATAGAATTCTAATTCAAGTTGGAATCAATTATTTTTCTCTATAAATACATATTATGATCAAAGAGAAAACCCTACATTATTTTCTTCTATCAAGATTCTCTAAAGCCTCTATTCTCACTCTTTATATTTGTTCGAGTTCAAAACCATGATATTCAATAATTTAAGTCGCTTTGACTAAGGTGTGTTCTCTTACTGGTGCTACATTTGTTTTGTTTTGTTTTGTTTTTCAAAAAAAATATTTTTTGTGACAAGTTTAATATTTTATGTTTTGAAAAATAATCGTGTTTTGTCGGCATGTTTAATTTTTGTATTGTGTCTTTGATTGCATACTTGTGTTTTCGTTCTTACATATCATTGTGATTTGAGAAATATATAAAACTTTTTGGATTTTGAGATCTCATATTTTATTTGGTTATTTTATTATTAAATATAAAACTAACTTTTAGTTATTCAAAATATTATTATTATTATTATTTTGGAAAGTCTGATGCATTTGGGAATTAAGGTTATTTTCAGTATACGTAGATATTTTATTTGAATCATCAGATTATAATATTATTTTTAATAAGTTTTTAAGATAATTTATTTTGAGAATTTTAACTCTTTTTAAGTTACCAATTTTTAATTATAATTTTAACTTTTGGTTTTGACGAATTATTAAGTATTTAAACATTTTACAATTATTATGGAATAATATAAAGTAAATTGGTTTTGAGGGTAAAGTTTTTAACGTTAACTTCCTAGATTTGACATATTTCTTATTGTGTTAAATGTGTGTTTCTTCTTGTGCTATTGTTAAATGAATTTAAATGTGGTTTCTTTTCTTGTGCTAAATGTATGTATCTTCTTGTGCTATTGGTAAATGAGTTTAAATGTGTGTTCTTTTCATGTGCTAGATTTTATGTGTTTTGTGATTATCTATTTATAGTGACATTGTGATATTGAACATACTATGTGATACTATGATCTTGAGTTACCCTATGAGACTATGATCAGATTATCTGAACCGTGTGATTCGTATACTATACAAATATCTAAGATAAGACTTTTTGAGGATTGTGATATTGATTGCATAGCATGTGCATGGGGGATTGTACGGAGGAAGGTGGTTTTACCACACAGCGTTTTGGAGAAATAAGGGGTGAGGGGTTCTGGGGAACTACCTCCACAGCGATCGGTTGGTTTAGCCACCACTATATTTGGCATTCGGAGTATGGGATTGCATTTTATGTGAAATTACATACATCATTCTTTGTGTTTATTACAATTATTTACAAACATTTTTATTTTGAGACTATTAGGGATTGATATGTATTTAAACCTCATGCATAAAACCAATTGTTCAAATTTGTTAATTTAAAATAAGAATATTTATATTTTTTAACCTTGTTTTTATCTTTTAATTTACAAATTTAGTTTTTAAATCACTTTTTGCAATTACTTGACATGAAAGTTTTAAAAGCAACAGTTTTAACCTACCGTACTTCTTAAGTTAAAATTAAGGGGTTACACCTACTTCCAAGATAGTAAACATTAATCACCGCCAACATTTCTAGCGCTAACACGTTATGTCCCTTTGGTAAGACACCACATTAATTAGATTCTATTATTTAACATGCAAACAAAAATATAGTGTGTTAAAACTTTTATTCCAAGTTAGTGATTATTAATCTAGAAATGTCTAAATGAATTTTACCTATTGAAGTTAAAGTGGAGTTAAGTGTGTTTTATGAATTTGGTGTTAAAGAGAAATTTTATTAAACCTCAATGCTCTAAATTTACTAAGGCTCTAACAATAAAGAACTTCAACCTATGGGTTTATCTAAACTAACATATCAAAGACATAAAATATGTTTAACAATAAAAATAAAATTAAAAAAAAGAAAGAAAGATAATGATAACTAAATTAAAACGGATTAAAATTGTATATCAAGTTTAACGAGTGTTTAAAAAAATGCTTTATATAAATAAAAAAATTGTGTAGGAATTTAATTAAATTAAATGACCCACTTATTTTAGAATATGTGCAAAGCCCCAAAACACAATTCACCTACATTTATTTTATAACAAAGTTCAAAACACTCCATTTTGAAATTTTCTTAATTGTTTATCCATGTTCATCGTGAATTGAAGAACTATATTTTTTTTCTTTTTTAACAAAAGTTTAGAATAATATAAAATAAGAAATAAAGAAAAATAAATTACTTTGAATAACTCAAAAAAATGCTTCAAGCTTTTATTCCAATTTAAATTCAAATACAAAAGCCTAAGCAAATTCTTTCAAAAGTTCTCTTAATTCTCTCAATATTTTCCAAAGTAAACTAAAAAAACTCTCAATGTGATAGAACTTTGTATGAAGTTGTGATGTAGGAGTGTGATTGTGGTGTGTGTAATTTACAAGTGAAGGGGAAAGCATATAGCAGCAGTCCCTGATCGTGAGATATTGATGAGAGATGCTAAACTGAGGAACATACAAATCGAACCAGACAATGACTAGCTATACAGTCATACTCGCGGCAGCAAAAGATATTGTCATCGAGGCAACAGTTGATCGATCTCATATAGAGTGCAACGTGCAGAACATAAAGAGTTGAATCTTCAAAGACAAGCTGGGAAAAGAATAGAATAAAGGAAAGCAAGACAAGCCATAGTCAAATCCACACGAATAGAGTCTAATAGGAATAAAGTTGGAAATAAAATAAAGGTCTTTTATTTATTTATTAAAGTTGTATTTTATTCTAAGTTGTATTCCTACTTTTTGAAGGGTTTGACCTAGGCTTAGCTTATATATACCATACCCTAGGTAGAGAGTTAGGCATATATTGATCGATAAAATCTTGAATCCAAGGTTTTTATTGTAACCCTAGCCATCATCTCCATCATCATGTTATAATTCTTCCATAGGGATTAGGTTATTTTGTGGAGTAGTTGTGGAAGAAAAATTGTACTTTGTTTAGTTCTTATTTATGCAAGTTCAGATTCAGAGTTTATTAACTCTTGGTTTGTACTATTTCTTGTGCTGAAGCTCGGGAGAGAAATTTGTGAGGGAAAATTTATTTGTCTAATATCGGGAGAGTTAGAGTCACGAAACGAGTAAATAAATTTTTTATCTACTTCGATAAAGACTAATCTAACTTAGGGATAAGTTAGGATTTCAACGACTAAAAGGGACGTAATATCTGTTGGTTTTTATACTTGATTCATGCCGGGAGGTATCATCAAGACACGGTCATCGATAGCACTCTAATTAGTGATAACGAGCAGTCATCAAAGGACGTTCTATCGAGCTAGAATTGTCAACTTGATGTCAAAACATAAACCCTTCGAGGTAGCCAAAGCGACCATTCAACGACCCGCCGAGACGAAAACCTTAATATTGTATTATAAGAGCAAGAAAAATAAATTTATAATCCACACTAAAAAGCAATCTAGTCTGAAGTTTTAGTTTCATCAACAAAGAACACGAAGGTTTTCGATTATAGAGTAGCAGTGAAGATGCTTTCACCATCATCAGTTCAAAGGTATAGGCAATTTCAAGTAGAGGTGAAAGTTCGTTAAAGAGTTCATCATAGAAATTTGGCTTTTATGCCAAGCTACTATCACGATAGCAATAAAGGGGAAAATGTTTACACCTAGACAAAATATGGTAAAGTAATAGTTTGCTCCATGTGAACTTTTTTTTTTAAAAAAAAAAGACAAATGTTTGCATCAATAGAGAAAGTTAATGCAAAAAACACTTTCTAACACTTATAAATCTCTTTCAAGATTGAGAAAGTCATTTTATAACCTTCCTTGACCTAGGAGCAATTGTTAGTTACCACGTGAACACCCAATCAACAAAGTACCTATGGACGTATTAACAAACCTTAATTGCGTGAACAACTAGTTATGACCTATCACGAATTCGACATGCATACATAACTTCATACCATGTGTGGATACATATGATTCGCTTCAACACCTGAATCACGAAAACTCAACACACTGAGACACTTGTCTTTTGAGATTGATTTATTTCCAAACCCTTTTCAATACCTTATAAGAGACAATTTACCTCTAAAATAGAACAAGCTTCTCCACTATTCTAGGGAGACCCTTTCGTACAACACTCTTTCAACCCTTTCCGTCATCTCCACCATCCAAAGGATCATGAAGCACTATCCAAGGGTGTTGCATGCACATATTATCAACAATATTTTAGGTTGATTAGAAGAAGAATCAAAATAAATTTTCAAAAATGTCATAAATATCACATATTCAAAGTGTAAATAATGTGCGGGTAGTACGATGAGTAGGCAGCCAAATAGGTTCTCAGTTATCAGTGACCCCTAATGTTTACTCTTACTTGAATCCAAAATTATTGTTACAAAGTTTTTAATTAAATTGAAAAATTCGATTTTTAAGTAAAAATAAAAATTTACTAGCATCAAATTGATAGCCAAACTGATCTATAAAGTAAATGTTCTTTGTTTTTATTAATTAATTATTAAAAAAGAAATTAAATAGTACAATCATAAACACAAAGACACTTGTAAGTAGGTTGAGCTGGTGTTCCTCCATTCTCAACACATTGTCCACCCATGGATTGATACTTTTGGTAACACATATTCTTACAATCGCTAAGCACACAATTCCTAGGATCTAACACTTCTTCACATCTTCCTCCTTTGGTTTGAGGTACCATTGATATAACTGAAAAAATCAAATAATAAAATTATTTTTTTAAACTCTCATATAAAATTAATTCAAAAAAAAATCTAACGATTCATATATGGTTGATATATCTATTCATTGTTAGAAAAATGATATTTGAAGGAACTAATTAGAATTAGATCAATTTAATTAAAAAAATAAAACTTAAATAAAGAAAACAAACCAGTGAAAAGAAGTATAAGGAAGACAATAGAAAAGGGAACGAATTTTGCCATGTTTTTCAAGATTTTGACACAAAATTGTTGTATTTTTAAAGTAATATGCTTGATTGTTTGATTTGACCTCGGAGGCATTGGCCTTTTATATTGTACACATAAGTGCAGTCATAATGCATGCACCAGTTGAATTACAATTTAGAAAGATGTTAATGTACCATTTAAGAACTATAAAATAATTCCAAAAATGATATAATTATTATTACTTTTGGTTGCACTTAAATAGAAATAAAAATCTATTTTAGGTCTTTCGATTTTTTTCTATGTTAGTCCTAAAATTCCTTAAAAGTTTCTAATTTGATTTTTATTTTGTTCACTCAAAATTTTGTTAAAATGAACTTTTAAAGTCTTTCTTAAGCAATTATCATGATGATTTTTGAAAATTTTAATTTTTTTATTTTAAAAAAATGGGGTAAACTACATCAAATACAATTAAAGATAAACGTTTGTATTGTTTATATTGTTCATACCCCCAAAGATCTAAAATTACATAATTTTGATGAAGAAATTGAGAACAAAATAACACTAAACACTCTTCAAGGGACTTGAACATTGTTTTTTATGTAAATGGATAAGTGCTAAACTATTTGACCAACAAAATTTTAAAATTCTCGACTTTATTCATAAAATTTTAATTTGACTCTTTTAAAATTAATTTTTTTAAAAAATTTTAACTACATTTAAAAAAATTCCCTTATAATAATATTTAAAATTTCTATATAATTTTCAAAAATTTTGAAAATTTTATTTTATTTTTAAAATTTTAAATTATTATTTTTGTTTATAAATTAATTATAAAACTATTCTTTTGTTAATCCATGAACTGTAATGTAAAATTAACTGTAAAGATTATCCAAGAAGTGAGTAGGATTATTTAATTATGGGATAATAGAAAAAATGTCAATTATACTTTACCAAATTTTATAATATGGTATCTAAACTTTTTAATTGTTAAATGTATTACTTATAGTTTCCTTTTTACTGTCAAAATGTCCCATAGTCTAACAACTTTAGGTAATGACGTGATGGGACACATGTCATATTCTTTTGCTACTATGTGAAATTTTTAAATTAAAAAGTCAATAAAAATTACTTTGAAGGACATCTGAAATTTTTGGTTTTAATTATTTCTTTAGTCCTTACCAATATTGAAGTTAAGCAAATTAACCCTTAACCTTATCAACTTTTTGGTTTAAGTATTTTTCAAGTACATGTCAATATTTTAATTATAAAAAATAATCATTAACCCCTTTTTGATAATAAATACTCCTTAAGTCTCTTTTATATTTTGACCAAATAGAATTTGACCTTCCAAATTTAAATTTGTAATTAATAGCATACAAAACTAAAATTTTCAATCTACATTATTTAATTTCTGCTATGCTCTTCAAGTCATTATGAGCCTCTATATTTTATTTGTTTGTCAATGAATCATAATGTGACCCCTTAATCTGGTCTAACTAAAACAGGGCTATTAGAGCTACATTAGGTTTGCTAAAGCAAACCCGAAATAATAACCTAAAACTTATTCATTTTTTTCATTTTATCTTAGATTCAATTAAAATTCCTAAGAAATGTATTTTAATAACGGAACATTTGAATGCAAGCATTTATCAGATTTATAAAAAAGGATCAAGACTTAATTTTACCAAATAAAGGTCAAATTAGCCAATTAAATTTTTCGATCCTCAATGAAATTCATTTCATTAAAGTCTAGGAAATTTCATTATAAACGTAGCTCATTTATTTCAATAATTAAGCATATAAATATTTAGGAACCAAAACACAATTTTCATAAATTATATGGACTTATCTAGTTCTCATGTTACCAAATCTTAGTTAATTAGTTTTCATGCTCTCAACTGAACATTTAGCTTAAAACATGCATCTAAACTTATTCCATTGCATACATATTATTTAAGGACTTATATGTAAGATTTCAAACTTTAAAATAGCTCAAATAACTATTTTAACTACCCTTGGTATCAACACGCCTTTCTCAATATCAATACGAGTTGAATATTATAGAGATGTACTGATACCTCTTCGACCTGTATCGGTACCAAGTTTCGATTCTAATTTTTTAAGAATCTTGTATCAAAAATAGATATTAATATGGTATCTCGCATATCTATACACAAGCTAAAATTATATAGGTCAATATCGATACAAGCATGCATTCTACGTCCATACCAACATGTAAAGCAATCCAATCATGTAAGACTAGAAACTCCAAAACATATATAGCCTCAAGAATATATATAGCCTCATTCAACTCCAAATCAATATTAAAACTTGCACAAATAAGGAGTCTAAAATATAACTATCCTAAAGAATAATTGATCATATTGATATTATTACAACTAGTCTAAATCAAAACCTTACTTTCAAATAGTGAACTTCTTGGATTTTTCTTCGCTTGCCTATTGCCTTTGACCCTTAATTATATTTATTGATGGAAAGAGAGAACATAAGAACATCAGACATAGTGAGGAGTGCTCTAAAATAAAACACTATCAATACAATTAAAACAATGTTTTTCAAACCAACATTTAAATCATTATTTAAATTATATTCTATACGCCATGCCTTTCAAAATATTCACTTAACATTTCAAAAACATGCATACTAAATCATATGTAATATGTATCATGGCCAGATATACCAAAGAACAAATAATTCCATTTCACTTTTTGAAGCCAAGGACCTTAAACTTCGAAAGAATTACTAGATTAATCACCAAGCTTAGGTCTCTAGTATTCATGTCTTCATGAATGTTCCCCTCTTGGAAGGATTTAAAGATCTCCTCTAATTTTTCAAAATAGCTTCTTCAAGGTCAAGCAACTCGTAGTCTTGGGTCTCTTCTTGATTTATAACCTATTTGTTTGGAACGTCGATTGAAGTTCCTCTAAGATGAAGTTGGGACTTAGTTTTGAGTGAGACAGATTCCTTTAGAGCTCTTGAAAAATTATAGGCAATCTTAGTCAGAGATTGATTTCATTAGTTATTTTTTCTTTGTTTAGGTCCTAAAACCCCAACATGATTGTTATTTGGGTAACCACATCCAATAAGCTTGTGTATTCCCGAAGTTGTCAACGTACCTTTCATGACCATTTCTTGGACATCATACATATGTAAAAGTTTGCTCTCTTTTTAGATTTTTTTTATTATGATTGAATGTATACGATGTTGTAAAAAAACACAAATAGATTCAAACAAACGAACAAAAATGTAAATGCAGGAATGCAAAATGTATGAATGCAAGCAAATGGACATCGATTGCATTAAAGCTATTACTCTTAGAAGTAGTTATTCATTGGATGTCTAAGTTCCTTTTTATGAAAGATTCAGAATTATATCACAAGTATACCTTATCTTGAATACCCAAGATTTTACTTGATTATCAACAATTTTTACTTCTTATATTAGTGCAAAGCTTCAACTCTCTTAGCAAACATAACATGCCTAATTACACTTTAGATTTGGTTCATGACACTTCTTATCGAACATGTTATATTCTTATAATCTCATAGTATTGTCCCTAAAAAGAGTGAGCCAATATTCATTCCCCCCTTTATTGATTTTCAACAAAATCTTTGTCTGATATTTTTTGAATGATGATCTTCATGGTCTTTACTTGATCTTTAAGCCCTTCTTTCTTACTTTGATTAGCCTAAAGTTCAATATGTTCACAACAGCTCTAGTGTAGATAATGACTTAGGTTTTACAATTGGGCATGGAACTTAAAAATGAAAGCTCAACTCTATTTTATCCTTCTGTTGGTAGTATCACATATACCCTTCAATTCATTTAAATATACCTTGTTTTTATGAACCTTGCTTTTCCATACAGTTACTCTCTTTTCCTTTTTTAAATTCTTGATCACTTGTTTGTCTTTCTTTTCCTCACTTGTAGATGTTCGTTGGTTGACCTCGAACCAAAGATATATTCTCGTATGATCTTCCTCTTTCTAAATATTATTCTATCCATTCCTAAAAATAAGTTCTACTTTTAGCAATATTCTCCAAACTCGACCCCTTCTAGATATGAGATGCATGTAAAATAAGCTAAAACCCCAAAAAGGTTCAAAATGATTTCATTGCAGAAATAGTAATTGGGCAGCGTATTCCAACAATTCTAGACATGGCGCTACAGACTATTTCTAAGATATTTTTTACCAAATTCTAAAACCTAAGAGAATGGAGATAAAAATATGAAAAAAGGAACAAATTAGTGTTCTAAAAAAAGTCCAAAATAATTTTATTATAGGAATAATAACTAGGCAGTACATTCCAACAATTCTGGACATGTCGCCACAGGTTATTCTTACAGAAGAATTTTGACCAAATTGCAAAGCCTAGAGTTTTTTGAAAGGCTCGAATGAGGTAGGTTTCTAAATTCTCACAAATGTTTTGTTCTAAAAGGTTCCTGAATTGTCCTCACTGTCCCCTACTAAGGGTAGTGAGGCCCTTGATTCTCACCATTATAGGCTTCAAGCGAATCAAGTTTGACTCAAGGGGACCCATTTTCCTATGCCCATACAAGGATAAGTATCCTCCAAAAGACATAGGCCATATGAGCCCCGAAGGTACTTGCTAGATCCATATGGAAAATCAATATTATCACGAGAGCAATATCGTTTTCCCCTCACTTAAAAATTATTGGGATGAACCTCAGGAATAGAGATTAGAATCAAGTTTTAAATGTGTAAAATTGAATTAAATTCATATATTGAAAATTAAGTTAGATTTTATGTAAACTTGCAAATTTCTGACGTTAAAACATTTTTTACTCGGCTTGTGGTCTGACTCTCTTTTTGTTGGATATTTTTAACATTTGGTGTAATCTCAACATCCGTTCAATTTCTTAACCTTTTGGTATGGAAAAAAAATCATATCTTTTTAAGCCATTTTTATGCGTAACATTAAAAAGAAAATTAAATCTTAACTCTAAACCTTAAAACTACACAATATCCCTTATTTTTTAAACCTTAATCTTACACATAATCTTAAATTCTAAAAGTACTTTATTAATGTGATAGTGTAGTAAATAACGACACCAAAAAAATAAGATATTTATATTCCTTTAATACACCTTATAAATAAACTATTAAAATTTGAGTATGTTAAAGATAATAACATTTTTTCTGTTGCAATCGCACTCAATCAACTGGCCTTTGTAAAAATAAGGAAATAAAGCTTATCCAAAAGATTAAAAACTTGGATTAATAATGATAATATACAATAATATTTACCCCTTTGGAGCAGTATTGGCATTGCCAATTGTTATTTTGCTGCAAAATGAGAAACCATCGAAAAGATCATATTAGATGAGATTGGGGACCTCTCTACCTGGGAATCTTATTTGCTCCCATTATGTTAATTGGAAGCATAGTGTAATAATACATAATACAGTACAGAGGAAAACCAAAGCCAACTCTTGTAATAAAGATCGGGTGAGCTTGAGGGGATCTAATGATGATACTTTCTCAGTTAAATCATTGCGGAGCTGACTTGGTAATGAGCAATTAGAAGATCAAAAGTGGAATAAGGTAGCTTGGTTGGGCTTTGCTCCTCCGAAGGTGAAAATTTTTGTGTGGATGGTTATGTGGGGTCGTGTGCTGGTAAAGAAGGAACTAATTAAAAGGGGAGTGTCATCCTTTTTGGAATAATTTGTTTTCCTTTTGTAATATTTTTGAAGAATCTATTTCTCATTTTTCTTCTTTTGTCAAGGGATATGAAACTATAATAACTAATTTTGTCCTACCCTTAACCCTAAAACAAATCCTTGAATAAATCCCTTAAACCATAATATATGTATATTAATATACAAAATATTTAAATAAACAAACAATAAATTCAAAATTCAAAAAAAAATTATATTAAATAAAAATGTCTATTTACAATAGTTCATTATCTAATATTCAAGCCCTTGATCCATTTAAACCCTTATCGGTTTAACAAACCTAATCTGTTAGCCCAATTATAACCTAATTTATTCTCAGGCTCGATAAAAATTAATCCATTAGCATACATATCTAATACCCAACACCCAAACCAGTTATTAAACCGTGACCCAAAACCTGAATACCCATTTGATCCGGGTATTTAACCTGATTTTTCAGCAGCACCTGAGACTCTTGAATTTCTGGGAAATTCTAGAAAATCAAGAAGGATAACCATTCATCCTCCCAGCAACCATCCAGCTATCAACCACGTCAGCGCCACCACAAACCACGTTAGTGTAACCCCCTTAGCCCGGCCTAGACGGAACCGACTCTAAAGGATTACACGGGGAATACCAAACCAAACCCGCAAAGGCTCGATCCAATAAACAACCCTGAAAACGTTATATATTTTTTTCTTATCTAGAGGCATAATTAAGTTCCTACATATATCGATTTCATGCAAAACGAGAACGGAAGCAATTCAATCACAAGCTAGCACTCGGTTAAACACATGAGTATGTTAAGGACTAAAATGTGAATCTTTTAAATTCTATTCGCAAGGTAAAAATTCATTCCATCAAAGTTAAATTAAACATACAAAGAGCACCCATGATAAATTTCAACCCAAACGGAGCATTCTAACATCATCAATTACATGCTTCACAAACTAGGGACCAAAATGTAAATCTTTCAATTTCTAGGGACTACATCCAATTTAAGTTAGCCAACTTGAAATTAAGTCAACTTTATGCATCAAGGTGAAATTTCAACCCAAATAACATTCGTAGCTACCATAATTGAACATAGAAAGTTATCCGGGACTAAAATGCAATTTCCGGCAACTATCAACTCATAAACAACCAAAGGTTTTGAAACCTATATTGAAGTTTCGAAACTTTATGAAAAAGGTTTCGAAACTTCCCTTGAATTTTCGAAACTTTAGTGTCCAGTGAGGTTCCAGAATCGACCTAAACCTCAAGGTTTAAAAACCTACCTTGAAGTTTCAAAACTATATGATAAAGGTTTCGAAACTTTCCTTGAACTTTCGAAACTATATGATAAAGTTTTCGAAGCTTTCCTTGAAGTTTCGATACCTCTGTTCCCAGAAACATAAAATCAGTCCTTTTAAGTAGATTTAACCCATACAAGACACAACCATTGACCACCATCAACTATATGCATAATTCATAAACATTAAAAGCAAATTATACAATCGATCTTAGCCATCATAGACCCCGTAACATCTATAGGCATGCTCCCTAACTTACTCAATTCCCATAGCTACTCAAGAACAAACATGCTTCAAGAAAACTCAATAACATATCAATCCATCAAATCAACAAGCAAAACATGTTTATAGGTTGCTTCTGCAATTCTTTTGCTAATTCAAAACACACTCTAAAAGGAAACAGTTTTACACATTGCCAAGTCCCACTTATTTTGTCAAATCATACCAAAACGTGTAAAGTTTTTCCCCTTGGACCTCTTGCTCCAAATTTTGTCCTTAATGCATTTATTTCTCTACAAAGATGAAAAGAGAGAGCTTAAGCAAAACATGCTTAGTGAGGTAGCTCTAAAACAAATTCATCAATGTAACATTTAAAACCATTTTAATACCATAACAAGTAATTTTTGTGCTAAGTTAACACATGCTTAGATAAATCATGCTCATATACATACTCAAACCATTTCATGAATCATGCATATTGGCGTTCAAGTGACAACTTGTTGTGAACCTTAAGCTCACCGAATACTCGGATTCCTTATACAATAATTAGACACTTGGTCTCAACATGCATCAATTGGACACATAGTCACCCTTGTATACATGTTACCTCCACTACGTACGGTCGGACACAAAGTCACCCTTGTTTACGTATGGGTCAACTATATGCACGGTTGGACACAAAGTCACCCTCGTTTACATATAGGCAAGATCTACACGCACGGTCGGACACATAGTCACCTTTGTTTACGTGTAGGCAACATCAATATTCTCATAATCTTTATAGTGCACTTTATCCTAATGACATGTCATTTGTATTCGTAACTATAGTTAGTGTCACTAAGACAATATCATTCTGATCATGCATGTTAACTTGTTGTTCATAATGCATTAAAAATATGTTCATCAAGTGAACCAAAATCATGCACAACGGCTTAATCAAATGTAAGGCAAATAACCATAATTTGTTCCAAATCATTCTCATGCTTTCAAAAGCCATGAATACCATTCTAAACCATGAATTTACAACAACTAATAAATGCATGCATAATTTCAAAATCCAATTTATGCATTCGAAACATTTCTATAAAAGCAGCTTCTACAAAATCAATGCAATTTAGCCAAAACTTAAGAAATGCTTCCGAAACCATAGAAATCACTTACTCTTGAACTATGGAAAGCTTTTACACTATTCCATAATTCCCAAAACAAAACCAAACGTTTGCGAATCGCTTTTAACCCAAATTCACTCACTGACAAGCAAAACAAGCCTTCATCGATGCTCTAACGGTAACGCCAATGCACCAGTCACTCAAGAGCCTTCTTGCACTTCCTCTACATCACCAAAACAGAGCATATACATATTAAAATATGCTCAACACAACATCAACACTAAACCTCCATTAACTCTACCAAAAACCAAGCCGAAAAGGCCGAAACTAAGCCAAAAATACCCAGAAACTACACCAGCCACTAACCTAAAGAATCTAACACCTAAACCTCCTCAATTATGAACTAAAAACACCTTCAAAACTTCCTTATACCTCCAACAAAAATAGAACATCAGAAACAACCCTTAAAACCACCCGAAAACCACTTCTAACAACACCGATTCACTTATTCCGGGATTAAGACCATGTTAGATCATTATAGAAATTATTTAACCATCCAAATAAGTATAGTTACATAAAGATTCATCCTAATTACAGTCTCAAACAAGATCCTAAATATTTTCTTGAAATTTTCATTAAAACTCCAAAATCTTGAATTAAAACACAAAATCAAGTTAAGATTAATGCTTTGTAATCCAAATCTTGGGAATATCATTTAAAGAACAATAGAATTGAAAAGAAAACAAGAAATTACCTTTGAGATGCTTTCACCAAAATTGACGTGAATTCTCCTCTTGATTTTCCTTGAAATTGGCTTAGGATTTTGTAAAACAAATGGAGAGGTTTTGATGAGGATGAATTGCTAATTAAAATTAGATGAATCTTGATAAAGGTGGAGAAGAATTCAGCAAAGGATTTGGGAAAACAGTGGAGAGAAAATTAGAGAGAAAATGGAGAGAAAATTAAAGAGAAAATGTGATTAACCGTCAAATAAAAACCAATTTTGGTGAATGATCTCTAATTAAAACATTTTGGGTTAATGAACCTCTAAGGATTCTAAGCTTTGGCTTACTTTTCAATTTAGTGACAAAAACCCAAATTTTTTGAAAAATTACAATTTTGCCACTAACTTTTCAAATTTTACATTTTAGTCACTAAAATAGTAATTAAGCTTAATCAAACCAAATTAGGACTCAATTAACATTCCATTAGCCTTAAAACATTATTTTAACATTTTTAAAACTTTTCTAGAAATTTTCCATTCACTCGATAAAAATATTAATATTTTAATTACCCAGAATTAATAAACCGAAGAAATTCGATTCGACCCAAATCGAACCTCCCAAACTAAGCCTAAAAATTCTAGACCCAAATTTGGGATGTTACACTAAGTGTCACCTGGAATCCACGTCAACAGCTTTTGCCACGTCAAACGACAACACAATCTGGTCCCTTCCTCTATTGTAGATCCGACCAAATGGTTTCCCTCTTCTCTTAAGAATGCCAAAAACGTCACCAACAACTAACAAGCAAAAGGAAAACCATCAGAGAACAATCAATCATTTTTATCATTTTATTTTCAATGTAAATCGACTATAAGAGTCTAATCCACAATTGTAAACCTTAGACAAACATATTTTGAAGCAATAAACAAGGTATTTTAGAGAAATTTTATTTTTATTTCGAAATAAAAAACAAAATGGTTTTAGGGATTTAAGGTTTACCATCAAGAGGTCAGTTGATTCTTTTCGTCGATTCTCTTTGCTTTCTTTATCTTCTTCGTTTTATCTACAAACCCAGATTTCTAAAAGGCGAAAGGGGTTTGTTTATCGATTTTGTTTCGATTTGAGAAAGAGGGATTTGGGGTTTTGATTTTGTGAGAGTCCAAAGCTAGAAGTGTGTTCTTTTTTTAAATTGGGTTTTCTTTTTGAATTTTTTTTCGAACAAAAAGACAACGGTTTTTAATTCGCAATTATATTTTGAGTTTGTGAATAAAGTATTAGGGTTCTTATTTTTAGAGATAATTCTCTTTGATTTTGGTTTTGAGAAAAGAAGCAAATGAGGGTTATGGTCATTTGGCCTTTTAAAATTTCTATTTATATTGTTTACAAAAGGGTGCCAAAAGGGTTAATTATCGATCAAGTCCTCCATTTTTCATGTTGTTTCGCTTTCTATCTCTGTTTAATTCCCTTTCCAGTCTCCCGTATATATTTTAAACTTTTAATTTCACCCTCTATAGTCCCGATGTTACTCAATTTTCCACTGAATTATACTTTATTTTCGATTATATCTATTTTAATCATATTTTAATTTCTATTTTAGATTTTCGAACTAGTATTTTATTTTTATTTATTTTTGGTCCCTATTTTATACTATAATGTATATATTATATTTACATTCTATACATAAATATTATATTAAGCATAATTTATTTAATATATTATGTGTATACAATATATTTATTTTATTATCATATATTATATATTATATGTATTTTATTCATTTATTTTGTTAGATATTAATTGTTGTCTTTTATTTATTTAATTCTTTAAGGTTTGATTCAATTTTATGGTGACTCACAACGGAGAATGATCCATATGAACTACGGCTCGTTTAGTGTAATTTATTTTATTGCTTTAATTTTCCCTTATTTATTTTCTTGTATTTAATTTGTTGTAATTTTTTATGCACTTTATTTTTCGCTTTTATTTATTTATTTATATAATTCCATTTTGGTGATCCTAATGTAATACTCCAAAAATTATTCCTAATTTTGAAATCTCTAAGTAAAAATCTTAATTTTTGTATTTCCAATTTCTGAAACCCTAATTTATTTGAGTTCTTTTTTAAATTGATTTTCAAAATTTAAGGGAAAATTCTTGAGATAAGATTATAAAATTTTGAAAGTTTTAAATGTGAATTTAAAGATTAAAAGTTAAAGTGATTTGATGACTTTTGGATAACTAATTTGCTTTTAAATTGAATTTTATTTTTACTGAGATTAATTATTATTTTTATTAATAGTTTATATACAATCAATATTTTTATTGAAAATATTATTTTATTTTAATTATTGTTTTATCAAAACTCTTTGTTTAATATTATATATATTATTTAACGTTACTTTCGAAGAACGAAAATCCTTTTGAGATTCTATAATCTTTTTTTTATTAACTTTTTTATGGTTTAATAGAATTCTAATTCAAGTTGGAATCAATTATTTTTCTCTATAAATACATATTATGATCAAAGAGAAAACCCTACATTATTTTCTTCTATCAAGATTCTCTAAAGCCTCTATTCTCACTCTTTATTTTTGTTCGAGTTCAAAACCATGATATTCAATAATTTAAATCGCTTTGACTAAGGTGTTTTCTCTTACTGATGCTACATTTGTTTTGTTTTGTTTTTCAAAAAAAAATATTTTTTTGTGACAAGTTTAATATTTTATGTTTTGAAAAATAATCGTGTTTTGTCGGCATGTTTAATTTTTGTATTGTGTCTTTGATTGCATACTTGTGTTTTTGTGCTTACATATCATTGTGATTTGAGAAATATATAAAACTTTTCGGATTTTGAGATCTCATATTTTATTTTGTTATTTTATTATTAAATATAAAACTAACTTTTAGTTATTCAAAATATTATTATTATTATTATTATTATTTTGAAAAGTTTGATGCATTTGGGAATTAAGGTTATTTTCAGTATACGTAGATATTTTATTTGAATAATCAGATTATAATATTATTTTAATAAGTTTTTAAATAATTTATTTTGGGAATTTTAACTCTTTTTAAGTTACCAATTTTTAATTATAATTTTAACTTTTGGTTTTGACGAATTATTAAGTATTTAAACATTTTACGATTATTATGAAATAATATAAAATAAATTATTTTTGAGGGTAAAGTTTTTAACATTAACTTCCTAGATTTGACATATTTATTATTGTGTTAAATGTGTGTTTCTTCTTGTGCTATTGTTAAATGAATTAAATGTGGTTTCTTTCCTTGTGCTAAATGTATATATCTTCTTGTGCTATTGGTAAATGAGTTTAAATGTGTGTTCTCTTCATGTGTTAGATTTTTTGTGTTTTGTGATTATCTATTTATAGTGACACTGTGATATTGAACATACTATGTGATACTATGATCTTGATTTACCCTATGAGACTGTGATCAGATTATCTGAATTGTATGATTCGTATACTATACGAATATCTGAGATAAGACTTTTTGAGAATTGTGATATTGATTGCATAGCATGTGCATGGGGGGATTGTACGGAGGAAGGTGGTTTTACCACACAACGTTTTGGAGAAATAAGGGGTGAGGGGTTCTGGGGAACTACCTCCACAGCGATCGGTTGGTTTAGCCACCACTATATTTGGCATTCGGAGTATGGGATTGCATTTTATGTGACATTACATACATCATTCTTTGTGTTTATTACAATTATTTACAAATATTTTTATTTTGGGACTATTAGGGATTGATATGTATTTAAAACCAATTGTTCAAATTTGTTAATTTTAAATAAGAATATTTACCTTTTTTAACCGTGTTTTTATCTTTTAATTTACAAATTTAGTTTTTAAATCACTTTTTGCAATTACTTGACATGAAAGTTTTAAAAGCAACAATTTTAACCTACCGTACTTCTTAAGTTAAAATTAAGGGGTTACCCCTACTGCCAGGATAATAAACTTTAATCACCGCCAACATTTCTAGCGCTAACACGTTATGTCCCTTTGGTCAGACACCACATTAATTAGATTCTATTATTTAACAAGCAAACAAATATATAGTGTGTTAAAACTTTTATTCCAAGTTAGTGATTATTAATCTAGAAATATCTAAATGAATTTTACCTATTGAAGTTAAAGTGGAGTTAAGTGTGTTTTATGAATTTGGTGTTAAAAGAGATTTTATTAAACCTCAAGGCTCTAAATTTACTAAGGCTCTAACAATAAAGAACTTAAACCTATGGGTTTATCTAAACTAATATATCAAAGACATAAAATATGTTTAACAATAAAAATAAAATTAAAAAAAAAGAAAGATAATGATAACTAAATTAAAACGGATTAAAATTGTATATCAAGTTTAACGAGTGTTTAAAAAAATGCTTTATAAAAATAAAAAAATTGTGTAGGAATTTAATTAAATTAAATGACCCACTTTTTTTAGAATATGTGCAAAGCCCAAAAACACAATCCACCTACATTTATTTTATAACAAAGTTCAAAACACTCCATTTTGAAATTTTCTTAATTGTTTATCCATGTTCATCGTGAATTGAAGAACTATATTTTTTTCTTTTTTAATAAAAATTTAGAATAATATAAAAAATAAGAGATAAAGAAAAATAAATTACTTTGAATAACTCAAAATAATGGTTCAAGCTTTTATTCCAATTTAAATTCAAACACAAAAGCCTAAGAAAATTCTTTCAAAAGTTCTCTTAATTCTCTCAATATTTTCCAAATTAAACTAAAAAATTCTCAATGTGATAGAACTTTGTATGAAGTTGTGATGTAGGAGTGTGATTGTGGTGTGTGTAATTTACAAGTGAAGGGGAAAGCAAATAGCAGCAGTCCCAGACCATGACAAGCTACACAGTTGTACTCGCGGCAGCAGAATATATTATCATCGAGGGAACAGTTGATCGATCTCATATAGAGTGCAACGTGCAGAACATAAAGAGTTGAATCTTCAAAGACAAGCTGGGAAAAGAATAGAATAAAGGAAAGCAAGACAAGCCATAGTCAAAGCCACACGAATAGAGTCTAATAGAAATAAAGTTGGAAATAAAATAAAGGTCTTTTATTTATTTATTTATTAAAGTTGTATTTTATTCTAAGTTGTATTCCTACTTTTTGAAGGGTTTGACCTAGGCTTAGCCTATATATACCATACCCTAGGTAGAGAGTTAGGCATCTATTGATCGATAAAATCTTGAATCTAAGGATCTTATTGTAACCCGAGCCACCATCTCCACCATCATGTTATAATTCTTCCATAGGGATTAGGTTATTTTGTGGAGTAGTTATGGAAGAAAAATTGTACTTTGTTTAGTTCTTATTAATGCAAGTTCAGATTCAGAGTTGATTAACTCTTGGTTTGTACTATTTCTTGCGCTGAAGCTCAGGAGAGAAATTTGTGAGGGAAAATTTATTTGTCTAATATCGGGAGAGTTAGAGTCACGAAACGAGTAAATACATTTTTTATCTACTTCGATAAAGACTAATCTAACTTAGGGATAAGTTAGGATTTCAATGACTAAAAGGGACGTAATATCGGTAGGTTTTCATTCTTGATTCATGCCGGGAGGTATCATCAAGACACGGTCATCGATAGCACTCTAATTAGTGATAACGAGGATTCATCAAAGGACGTTCTATCGAGATATGAATTGTCAACTTGATGTCAAAACATAAACCCTTCGAGGTAGCCAAAGCGACCATTCAACGACCCGTCGAGACGACAACCTTAATATTGTATTATAAGAGCAAGAAAAATAAATTTGTAATCCACACTAAAAAGCAATCTAGCCTGAAGTTTTATTTTCATCAACAGAGAACACGAAGGTTTTCGATTATAGAGTAGCAGTGAAGATGCTTTCACCATCATCAGTTCAAAGGTATAGGCAATCTCAAGCAGAGGTGAAAGTTCGTTAAAGAGTTCATCATAGAAATTTGGCTTTTATGCCAAGCTACGATCACGATAGCAATAAAAGGGGAAAATGTTTACACCTAGACAAAATATGGTAAAGTAATAGTTTGCTCCTTGTGAACTTTTTTTTAAAAAAAAAAAGACAAATATTTGCATCAATAAAGAAAGCTAATGCAAAAAACACTTTCTAACTCTTATAAATCTCTTTCTAGATTGAGAAAGTCATTTAATAACCTTCCTTGACCTAGGAGCAATTGTTAGTTACCACGTGAACACCCAATCAACAAAGTACCTATGTACGTATTAACAAACCTTAATTGTGTGAACAATTAGTTATGACCTATCACGAATTCGACATGCAGACATAACTTCATACCATGTGAGGATACATATGATACACTTCAACACTTGAATCACGAAAACTCAACACACTGAGACACTTGTCTTTTGAGATTGATTTATTTCCACACCCTTTTCAATACCTTATAAGAGACAATTTACCTCTAAAATAGAACAGGCTTCTCCACTTTTCTAGGGAGACCCTTTCATACAACACTCTATCAACCCTTTTCGTCATCTCCACCATCCAAAGGATCATGAAGCACTATCCAAGGGTGTTGCATGCACATATTATCAACAATATTTTAGGTTGATTACAAGAAGAATCAAAATAAAATTTCAAAAATGTCATAAATATCACATATTCAAAGTGTAAAGAATGCGCTGGTAGTATGATGAGTAGGCAGCCAAATAAGTTCTCTGTTATCTAGATCACTAATGTTTACTCTTACTTGAATCCAAAATTATTGTTGCAAAGTTTTTAATTAAATTGAAAAATTCAACTTTTAAGTAAAAATAAAAATTTACTAGCATCAAATTGATAGTCAAACTGATCTATAAAGTAAATGTTAATTGTTTTTATTAATTAATTATTAAAAAAGAAATTAAATAGTACAATCATAAACACAAAGACACTTGTAAGTAGGTTGAGCTGGTGTTCCTCCATTCTCAACACATTGTCCACCCATGGATTGATACTTCTGGTAACACATATTCTTACAATCGCTAAGCACACAATTCATAGGATCTAACACTTCTTCACATCTTCCTCCTTCGGTTTGAGGTACCATTGAAATAAGTGTAAAAATCAAATAATAAAATTATTTTTTCAAACTCTCATATAAAATTAATTCAAAAAAAATCTAACGATTCATATATGGTTGATATATCTATTCATTGTTAGAAAAATGATATTTGAAGGAACTAATTAGAATTAGATCAATTTAATTAAAAAAAATAAAACTTAAATAAAGAAAACAAACCAGTGAAAAGAAGGATAAGGAAGACAATAGAAAAGGGAACGAATTTTGCCATGTTTTTCAAGATTTTGACACAAAATTGTTGTATTTTTAAAGTAATATGCTTGATTGTTTGATTTGACCTCGGAGGCTTTGGCCTTTTATATTGTACACATAAGTGCAGTCTTAATGCATGCACCATTTGAATTACGATTTAGAAAGATGTTAATGTACCATTTAAGAACTCTAAAATAATTCCAAAAATGATATAATTATTATTACTTTTGGTTGCACTTAAATAGAAATAAAAATCTATTTTAGGTCTTTCGATTTTTTTCTATGTTAGTCTTAAAATTCCTTAAAAGTTTCTAATTTGATTTTTATTTTGTTCACTCAAAAATTTGTTAAAATGAACTTTTAAATTCTTTCTTAAGCAATTATCATGATGATTTTTGAAAATTTTAATTTTTTATATTAAAAAATGGGGTAAACTACATCAAATACAATTAAAGATAAACGTTTGTATCGTTTATATTGTTCATACCCCCAAAGATCTAAAATTACATAATTTTGATGAAGAAATTGAGAACAAAAGAACACTGAACACTCTTCAAGGGACTTGAACATTGTTTTTTTACGTAAATGGATAAGTGCCAAACTATTTGACCAACAAAATAATTCATTTTAAAGTTAACAAAATTGTAATATATATGACAGATTGCATTTATAATATAATGTTTATAACATTTATAATTTTTATAAACAATATAGATAATATAATTTTATAAGGAGTAATACACTTATATTAGACGTTAATTACCCCGTTAATAGATAAAATATATAAATTTTTTAATTTTATTAATAAAATTTTAAAATTCTCGACTTTATTCATAAAATTTTAATTTGACTCTTTTAAAATTAATTTTTTTATAAAATTTTAACTACATTTAAAAATAATTCCCTTTTAATAATATTTAAAATTTTTGTATAATTTTCAAAAATTTTATTTTATTTTTAAAATTTTAAATTATTATTTTTTGTTTATAAATTAATTATAAAACTATTCTTTTGTTAATCCCTGAACTTTAATGTAAAATTAACTGTACAGATTATCCAAGAAGTGAGTAGGATTATTTAATTATTAGATAATAGAAAAAATATCAATTATATTTTACCAAATTTTATAATATGGTATCTAAACTTTTTAATTGTTCAATGTATTACTTATAGTTTCCTTTTCACTGTCAAAATACCCCATAGTCTAACAGCTTTAGGTAATGACGTGATGGGACACATGTCATATTCATTTGTTACTATGTGAAATTCTTAGATTAAAAAGTCAATAAAAATTACTTTGAAGGACATCTGAAATTTTTGGTTTTAATTATTTCTTTAGTCCTTACCAATATTGAAGTTAAGCAAATTAACCCTTGACCTTATCAATTTTTTGGTTTAAGTATTTTTCAAGTACATGTCAATTTTTTAATTATAAAAATTAATCATTAACCCCTTTTTGATTATAAATCCTCCCTAAGTCTATTTTATATTTTGAACAAATAGAATTTGACCTTCCAAATTTAAATTTGTAATTAATAGCATACAAAATTAAAATTTTCAATCTACATTATTTAATTTCTGCTATGCTCTTCAAGTCATTATGAGCCTCTATATTTTATTTGTTTGTCAATGAATCATAATGTGACCCCTTAATCTGGTCTAACTAAAACAGGGCTATTAGAGCTACATTAGGTTTGCTAAAGCAAACCCGAAATAATAACCTAAAACTTATTCATTTTTTTTCATTTTATCTTAGATTCAATTAAAATTCCTAAGAAATGTATTTTAATAACGGAACATTTGAATGCAAGCATTTATCAGATTTATAAAAAAGGATCAAGACTTAATTTTACCAAATAGAGGTCAAATTAGCCAATTAAATTTTTCGATCCTCAATGCAATTCATTTCATTAAAGTCTATGAAATTTCATTATAAACGTAGCTCATTTATTTCAATAATTAAGCATATAAATATTTAGGAACCAAAACACAATTTTCATAAATTATATGGACTTATCTAGTTCTCAAGTTACCAAATCTTAGTTAATTAGTTTTCATGCTCTCAACTGAACATTTAGCTTAAAACATGCATCTAAACTTATTCCATTGCATACATATTATTTAGGGACTTATATGTAAGATTTCAAACTTTAAAATAGCTCAAATAACTATTTTAACTACCCTTGGTATCAGCACGCCTTTCTCAATAACTATACGAGTTGAATATTATAGAGATGTACTGATACCTCTTCGACCTGTATCGGTACCAAGTTTCGATTATAATTTTTTAAGAATCTTGTATCAAAAATAGATATTAATATGGTATCTCGCATATCGATACACAAGCTAAAATTATATAGGTCAATATCGATACAAGCATGCATTCTACATCCATACCAGCATGTAAAGCAATCCAATCATGTAAGACTAGAAACTCCAAAACATATATAGCCTCAAGAATATATATAGCCTCATTCAACTCCAAATCAATATTAAAACTTGCACAAATAAGGAGTCTAAAATATAACTATCCTAAACAATAATTGATCATATTGATATTATTACAACTAGTCTAAATCAAAACCTTACTTTCAAATAGTGAACTTCTTGGATTTTTCTTCGCTTGCCTATTGCCTTTGACCCTTAATTATATTTATTGATGGAAAGAGAGAGCATAAGAACATCAGGCATAGTGAGGAGTGCTCTAAAATAAAACACTATCAATACAATTAAAATAATGTTTTTCAAACCAACATTTAAATTATTATTTAAATTATATTCTATACGTCGTGCCTTTCAAAATATTCACTTTAACATTTCAAAAACATGCATACTAAATCATATGTAATATGTATCATGGATCCAAGAAAAGAATCACATTTGCTACACACAATTTAAGCTTTTTCATACACAATATATCATTTTTAAGACTTAAAAAATAAAATATGTATATACTAATATTATACAATATAATCCATTAATATGACACATCATCAATTATATTAGATTTTAAGTGATCATAAATCAAGTTCATTTTACATAATATTATATCTTATACACTGATTCAACAAGTGTCCTATCAACAATTCATGCAATCTCAACACGAAATCAAGGTACAATCACACTGACATATAATCACAACCCAATCATTGATTAGATTCATAATCCACAGACGGGAGTTTTCGGTACTATATAACCCCTCAACTTTTTATAGTATATTATCAATCATACGATTGACAAACTATATCTGATAACATTTTAAACAACAACACTTGATAATCTGGTATAAAATATACTGAAAATCATACATAAACAGTAAGAACCATGTAATTCAAAAATAAATACAGAAAATCAATTTCACCGATCGAAAATAAGGGAGAAATCTCTTCTTACTTATTTCAAAATTTAATTAAGCTTACATTAAACCACCATAACAACCTTTAAACCATTTTAAACATGAAATCCATGTTTTCACTCACCAACACACAAAGCGTCACTTTTACACATATTGACGGATGCTTTCATCATATTTCTGCTTCATTCATTGTAAGACGAGCTATTTAGGACGATATCAATTCGTATATTTTTCCAGCATAATTGAATGTACTGATATGTAGACCCGAATAAACAATATTGGAAAATAATGAATGAGCAGTTTCTAATTATACAAGTACATTGAAATCTTTTGGAAATGCATGGCCAGATATACCAAAGAACAAATAATTCCATTTCACTTTTTGAAGCCAAGGACCTTAAACTTCGAAAGAATTACTAGATTAATCACCAAGCTTAGATCTCTAGTATTCATGCCTTCATGAATGTTCCCCTCTTGGAAGGATTTAAAGATCTCCTCTAATTTTTCAAAACAGCTTCGTCAAGGTCAAGCACCTCGTAGTCCTGGGTCTCTTCTTGATTTATAACCTATTTGTTTGGAACGTCGATTGAAGTTCCTCTAAGATCAAGTTGGAACTTGGTTTTGAGTGAAACGGATTCCTTTAGAGCTCTTGAAAAATTATAGGCAATCTTAGTCAGAGCATTGATTTCATTAGTTATTTTTTCTTTATTTAGGTCCTAGAACCCCAACATGATTTTTATTTGGGTAACCACATCCAATAAGCTTGTGTATTCCCGAAGTTTTCAACGTACCTTCCATGACCATTTCTTGGACATCATACATATGTAAAAGTTTGCTATCTTTTTAGATTTTTTTATTATGATTGAATGTATAGGATGTTGTAAAAAAACACAAATAGATTCAAACAAACGAACAAAAATGTAAACGCAGGAATGCAAAATGTATGAATGCAAGCAAATGGACATCGATTCCATTAAAGCTATTACTCTTAGAAGTAGTTATTCATTGGATGTCTAAGTTCCTTTTTATGAAAGATTCAGAATTATATCACAAGTATACCTTATCTTGAATACCCAAGACTTTACTTGATTATCAATAACTTTTACTTCTTATATTAGTGAAAAGCTTCAACTCTCTTAGCAAACATAACATGCCTAATTACACCTTATATTTGGGTCATGACACTTCTTATCGAACATGTTATATTCTTATAATCTCATATTATTGTCCCTAAAAAGAGTGAGCCAATATTCATTCCCCCCTTTATTGATTTTCAACAAAATCTTTGTTTGATATTTTTTGAATGATGATCTTTATGGTCTTTACTTGATCTTTAAGCGCTTCATTCTTACTTTGATTAGCCTAAAGTTCAATATGTTCACAACAACTCTAGTGTAGATAATGACTTAGGTTTTTCACTTGGGCATGGAACTTAAAAATGAAAGCTCAACTCTATTTTATCTTTCTGTTGGTAGTATCACATATACCCTTCAATTCATTTAAATATACTTTGTTGTTATGAACCTTGCTTTTCCATACAATTACTCTCTTTTCCTTTTTTAAATTCTTGATCACTTGTTTGTCTTTCTTTTCCTCACTTGTAAATGTTCGCTGGTTGACCTCGAACCAAAGATATATTCTCGTATGATCTTCCTCTTTCTAAATATTATTCTATCCATTCCTAAAAATAAGTTCTATTTTTAGCAATATTCTCCAAACTCGACCCCTTTTAGATATGAGATGCATGTAAAATAAGCTAAAACCCCAAAAAGGTTCAAAATGATTTCATTGCAGAAATAGTAATTGGGCAGTGTATTCCAATAATTCTGGACATGTCGCTACGGACTATTTCTAAGATATTTTTTTACCAAATTCTAAAACCTAAGAGAATGGAGATAAAAATATGAAAAAAAAGAACAAATTAGTGTTCTAAAAAAAGTCCAAAATAATTTTATTATAGGAATAATAACTAGGCAGTACATTCCAACAATTCTGGACATGTCGCCACAGGCTATTCCTACAGAAGAATTTTGACCAAATTGCAAAGCCTAGGGTTTTTTGAAAGGCTCGAATGAGGTAGGTTTCTAAATTCTCACAAATGTTTTGTTCTAAAAGGTTCCTGAATTGTCCTCACTGTCCCCTGCTAAGGGTAGTGAGGCCCTTGATTCTCACCATTATAGGCTTCAAGCGAATCAAGTTTAACTCAAGGGGACCCATTTTCCTATGCCCATACAAGGATAAGTATCCTCCAAAAGACATAGGCCATATGAGCCCCGAAGGTACTTTCTAGATCCATATGGATAACCAATATTATCACGAGAGCAATATCGTTTTCCCCTCACTTAAAAACTATTGGGATGAACCTCAGGAATAGAGATTAGAATCAAGTTTTAAATGTGTAAAATTGAATTAAATTCATAAATGGACAATTAAGTTAGATTTTATGTAAACTTGCAAATTTCTGACGTTAAAACATTTTTTAATCGGCTTGTGGTCTGACTCTCTTTTTCTAAACAAACAAACAAACAAAATTTCCCAGAAGAGTCGCCAAGTTGCCGCAACCCCTTTTTCAAGTGGATCGATATATTTTTTTCTTTAAAAAATTAAAAACAATAGAGTCACCACCAATCTTTTTAAATATGTGATTGGATCACCTAAAAACTAGTCACTTTAAAAAAATCATTTTGTTTAATTAAAACAATAAATTTTGTTCTTTGAAAAACAAAAAAACTGGATTGGGATTCGGTTAGATGTGGGGAAGTGTTAACACCCCAAAACGCCCAAAAATTGTTACCTAGTCAATTAAAAAACAATTTAATGTCAGAATTTGGAAGTTCTTATAAAATTTAAATTAATGTCGATTTATGAATATAATTCCATTTTAGTGATCCTACTGCCAAGATAGTAAACTTTAATTACCGCCAACATTTCTAGCGCTAACACGTTATGTCCCTTTGGTAAGACACCACATTAATTAGATTCTATTTTTTAACAAGCAAACAAAAATATAGTGTGTTAAAACTTTTATTCTAAGTTAGTGATTATTAATCTAGAAATGTCTAAATGAATTTTACCTATTGAAGTTAAAGTGGAGTTAAGTGTGTTTTATGAATTTGGTGTTAAGAGAAATTTTATTAAACTTCAAGGCTCTAAATTTACTAAGGCTCTAACAATAAAGAACTTAAACCTATGGGTTTATCTAAACTAATATATCAAAGACATAAAATATGTTTAACAATAAAAATAATATTTAAAAAAAAGTAAGATAATGATAACTAAATTAAAACGGATTAAAATTGTATACCAAGTTTAATGAGGGTTTAAAAAAAGGCTTTATAAAATAAAAAAAATTGTGTAGGAATTTAATTTAATTAAATGACCCACTTTTTATAGAATATGTGTAAAGCCCAAAAACACAATCCACCTACATTTATTTTATAACAAAGATCGAAACACCCCATTCTAAAATTTTCTTAATTAAACATCCATGTTCATCGTGAATTGAAGAACTATAATTTTTTTCTTTTTTAAAAAAATTTAGAATAATATAAAAAATAAGAAATAAAGCAAAATAAATTACTTTGAATAACTCAAAAAAAGGCTTCAAGCTTTTATTCCAATTTAAATTCAAATACAAAAGCCTAAGCAAATTCTTTCAAAAGTTCTCTTAATTCTCTCAATATTTTCCAAAGTAACCTAAAAAACTCTCAATGTGATAGAACTTTGTATGAAGTTGTGATGTAGGAGTGTGATTGTGGTGTGTGTAATTTACAAGTGAGGGGGAAAGTGTATAGTAGCAGTCCCTAATCGTGAGATATTGATGAGAGATGCTAAACTGAGGAACATACAAATCGGACCAAACCATGACAAGCTACACATTCGTACTCGCATCAACAGAAGATATTGTCATTGAGGCAACAGTTGAACGATCTCATATAGAGTGCAACGTGCAGAACATAAAGAGTTGAATCTTCAAAGACAAGCTGGGAAAAGAATAGAATAAAGTAAAGCGAGACAAACCATAGTCAAAGCCACACGAATAGAATCTAATAGGAATAAACTAGGAAATAAAATAAAGGTCTTTTATTTATTTATTAAAGTTGTATTTTATTCTAAGTTGTATTCCTACTTTTTGAAGGATTTGACCTAGGCTTAGCCTATATATACCATACCCTAGGTAGAGAGTTAGGCATCTATTGATCGATAAAATTTTGAATCCAAGGATTCTATTGTAACCCTAGCCATCATCTCCACCATCATGTTATAATTCTTCCATAGGGATTAGGTTATTTTGTGTAGTAGTTGTGGAAGAAAAATTGTACTTTGTTTAGTTCTTATTAATGCAAATTCAAATTCAGAGTTTATTAACTCTTGGTTTGTACTATTTCTTTCGCTGAAGCTCGAGAGAGAAATTTGTGAGGGAAAATTTATTTGTCTAATATCGGGAGAGTTAGAGTTACGAAACGAGTAAATACATTTTTTATCTACTTCGATAAAGAGTAATCTAACTTAGGGATAAGTTAGGATTTCAACGACTAAAAGGGACGTAATATCGGTTGGTTTTCAACGATGAGTTGGCAGCCAAATAGGTTCTCTGTTATCTGTGACCCCTAATGTTTACTCTTACTTGAATCCAAAATTATTGTTACAAAATATTTAATTAAATTGAAAAATTCGATTTCTAAGTAAAAATAAAAATTTACTAGCTTCAAATTGATAGCCAAACTGATCTATAAAGTAAATGTTCTTTGTTTTTAATAATTAATTATTAAAAAAAGAAATTAAATAGTACAATCATAAACACAAAGACACTGGTAAGTAGGTTGAGCTGATGTTCCTCCATTCTCAACACATTGTCCACCCATGGATTGATACTTCTGGTAACACATATTCTTACAATCGCTAAGCACACAATTCGTAGGATCTAACACTTCCTGACATCTTCCTCCTTCGGTTTGAGGTACCATTGAAATAACTGTAAAAATCAAATAATAAAATTATTTTTTCAAACTCTCATATAAAATTAATTCAAAAAAAATCTAACGATTCATATATGGTTGATATATCTATTCATCGTTAGAAAAAAGATATTTGAAGGAACTAATTAGAATTAGATCAATTTAATTAAAAAAATTAAAACTTAAATAAAGAAAACAAACCAGTGAAAAGAAGGATAAGGAAGACAATAGAAAAGGGAACGAATTTTGCCATGTTTTTCAAGATTTTGACACAAAATTGTTGTATTTTTAAAGTAATATGCTTGATTGTTTGATTTGGCCTCGGAGGCTTTAGCCTTTTATATTGTATACATAAGTGCAGTCTTAATGCATGCATCAGTTTAATTACAATTTAGAAAGATGTTAATGTACCATTTAAGAACTATAAAATAATTCCAAAAATGATATAATTATTATTACTTTTGGTTGTACTTAAATAGAAATAAAAATCCATTTTAGGTCTTTCGATTTTTTTTCTATGTTAGTCCTAAAATTCCTTAAAAGTTTCTAATTTGTTTTTTATTTTGTTCACTCAAATATTTGTTAAAATGAACTTTTAAATTCTTTCTTAAGCAATTATCATGATGATTTTTGAAAATTTTAATTTTTTATATTAAAAAAATGGGATAAACTACATCAAATACAATTAAAGTATAGACGTTTGTATCGTTTATATTTTTCATGCCCCCAAAGATCTAAAACTACATAATTTTGATGAAGAAATTGAGAACAAAAGAACACTAAACACTCTTCAAGGGACTTGAGCATTGCTTTTTATGTAAATGGATAAGTGCTAAACTATTTGACCAACAAAATAATTCATTTTAAAGTTAACAAAATTGTAATATATATGACAGATTGCATTTATAATATAATGTTTATAACATTTATAATTTTATAACTAAATAATTTTTATAAATAATATAGATAATATAATTTTAAAAAGATATATTTTAATAAATAATATTTATAATATAATTTTATAAGGAGTAATACACTTATCACCCCGTAGGTAGGTAAAATATATAAAGTTTTTAATATTTTAAATAAAATTTTAAAATTCTTGATTTTATTCATAAGATTTTAATTTGACTCTTTTAAAATTATTTTTTTTATAAATTTTAACTACATTTATTGAAATTCCCTTTTAATAATATTTAAAATTTCTCTAAAATTTTCAAAATTTTCAAGAATTTAATAATTTTTGAAAAATTTAAATTATTATTTTTTATTTATAAATTAATTATAAAACTATTCTTTTGTTAATCCCTGAAGTGTAATATAAAATTAACTGTACGGATTATCCAAGAAGTGAGTAAGATTATTTAATTATGGGATAATAGAAAAAATGCCAATTGTTTAATGTATAACTTATTTCCTTTCGAGTATCAAAATTCTCCATAGTCTAACAACTTTAGGTAATAACGTGAAGCGACACATGTCATATTCATTTGCTACCATGTAAAATTTTTAGACTAAAAAGTCAATAAAAATTACTCTGAGGACATCTGAAATCTTTGGTTTTAATTATTTTTTTAGTCCTTATCAATATTGAAGTTAAGCAAATTAACCCTTGATCTCATCAATTTTTTGGTTTAAGTACTTTTGAAGTACATGTCAATTTTTTAATTATAAAAATTAATCCTTAACTCCTTTTTTATTATAAATACTCCACGCAAAGTTTCACTTACTTACCGATTTGTTGAACATACCTCAAACGCTTCCAAAAATTTTATTCAAATTTGAGGTTCCAATTCCCCTATTTTATAAACACAATAACAAAGGTTCCAATGCATTAAAATACATTCATAACCTATCAACTTTAATCTACATCAAACATCAACAACACCCTCTCATTTAATCTTCCATAACAATTGAAATCACTGTCGACACAACTACAAACATAACTACAAACATAACTATCACAAACAATGAAAACAACTACAAAAACCGGTCTTACCCACCAATAATTCTAACTGATTCAAAATAAAGAAAATTAAAATATATAAAACTTACCTATCACACATTAAAAAAAAGCAACAGGGATTTGAAAATAAAGAGGGAAGAGGGAAAAATATTAATTTTTGAAACAAATCGAGAAAAGGGAGGGGGAAAGTCGGCAAGAGAATATTGGCCAAAATAAGATTCTAATATGGTATAAAGGAGGAGAAATTATATCATGGGTCAGTCCCACCACGTCATCCATGGGACCAATCAATAGAAACTGTCCACCTCATTATTTTTTAATTTTCCAATTGAAGATTCACTTGGGAAAAATTATGACATAGAAAAATTGATGAAATGGAAAGTTTTTATTGGTTGGTCCCATGGACAGGTGGTGGGACTGACCCATGATATAATTTTCCATAAAGGAGATTAAATATTTCGAGTAAGCAAGGTAAATTACTCAAAAATAGTCCTTATAAAACCCATATTTTAATTAATCTAATAAGAGTTCAAGATTTTTCAATTTAGCCACTAAAAATCAATTAAGTTTCTAATCTAAAAATCCCCAAATAATAGATTTCGAATTGAAAATTTCACCGGCATTATAATTTTAAATTGACGACAAAAGTTGGGGTGTTACATTTTCTATTTAAGACAAAAGCCTATCTTTCATCCAATTAAAACAAGGGAGTTAAGACCCTTAAAATATTTTCGTAATAATAAAAAAAATATACATGTTAGATCGAATGATAAAAATTCAATACTCTTTAAATAATATCTTAAATTTTATAATAATAATAATAATAATAATAATAATAATAATAATAATAATAATAATAATAAAGTTGTCTTTTGTTTTAGGAGCACATTATTAGATGAGATGTTTTGATAAAATTCAAGTATTTTTTTTAATAAAAAGGGTGTTCCATTTTCTTCCTGTAAGAGGACATATTTAATCAGATACTCATAGTAGAGGGCTTGAGGGGGGTCTTTCCCAAATTTTTTGTTGGATATTTTTAACATTTGGTGTAATCTCAACATCCGTTAAATTTCTTAACCTTTTGATACTGAAAAAAGAATCATATCTTTTTAAGCCATTTTTATGCCTAACATTAAAAAGAAAATTAAATCTTAACTCTAAACCTTAAAACTACACAATATCCCTTATTTTTTAATCCTTAATCTTACACATAATATTAAATTCTAAAAGTACTTTATTAATGTGATAGTGTAGTAAATAACGACACCAAAAAAATAAGATATTTATATTCCTTTAATACACCTTACAAATAAACTATTAAAATTTGAGTATGTTAAAGATAATAACATTTTTCTGTTGTAATCGCACTCAATCAACTGGCCTTTGTAAAAATAAGGAAATAAAGCTTATCCAAAAGATTAAAAACTTGGATTAATAATGATAATATACAATAATATTTACCACTTTGGAGCAGTATTGGCATTGCCAATTGTTATTTTGCTGCAAAATGAGAAACCATCGAAAAGATCATATTAGATGAGATTGGGGACCTCTCTACCTGGGAATCTTATTTGCTCCCATTATGTTAATTGGAAGCATAGTGTAATAATACATAATACAGTACAGAGGAAAACCAAAGCCAACTCTTGTAATAAAGATCGGGTGAGCTTGAGGGGATCTAATGATGATACTTTCTCGGTTAAATCATTGCGGAGCTGACTTGGTAATGAGCAATTAGAAGATCAAAAGTGGAATAAGGTAGCTTGGTTGGGCTTTGCTCCTCCGAAGGTGAAAATTTTTGTGTGGATGGTTATGTGGGGTCGTGTGCTGGTACTAATTAAAAGGGGAGTGTCATCCTTTTTGGAATAATTTGTTTTCCTTTTGTAATATTTTTGAAGAATCTATTTCTCATTTTTTTTCTTTTGTCAAGGGATATGAAACTATAATAACTATTTTTGTCACCCTAAAACAAATCCCCTGAATAAATCCCTTAAACCATAATATATATATATATATATATTAATATCCAAAATATTTAAATAAACAAACAATAAATTAAAAATTCAAAACCAAAAATTTTATATTAAATAAAAATGTTTATTTACAATAGTTCATTATCTAATATTCAAGCCCTTGATCCATTTAAACCCTTATCGGTTTAACAAACCTAATCTATTAGCCCAATTATAAACTAATTTATTCTCAAGCTCGATAAAAATTAACCCATTAGCATACATATCTAATACCCAACACCCAAACCAGTTATTAAACCGTGACCCAAAACCTGAATACCCATTTGATCCGGGTATTTAACCTGACTTTTCAGCTGCCCCTGAGACTCTTGAATTTCTGGGAAATTCTAGAAACATCAGGAAGGATAACCATTCATCCTCCCAACAACCATCCAGCTACCAACCACGTCAGCGCCACCACAAACCAAGTTAGCGTAACCCCCTTAGCCTGGCCTAGACGGAACCGACTCTAAAGGATTACACGGGGAATACCGAACCAAACCCGCAAAGGCTCGATCCAATAAACAACCCTGAAAACGTTATATATTTTTTTCTTATCTAGAAGTTCCTACATATATCGATTTCTTGCAAAACGAGAACAGAAGCAATTCAATCACAAGCGAGCACTCGGTTAAACACATGAGTATGTTAAGGACTAAAACGTGAATCTTTTAAGTTCTATTCGCAAGGTAAAAATTCATTCCATCAAAGTTAAATTAAACATACAAAGAGCACCCATGATAAATTTCAACCCAAACGGAGCATTCTAACATCATCAATTACATGCTTCACTAACTAGGGACCAAAATGTAAATCTATCAATTTCTAGGGACTACATCCAATTTAAGTTGCCAACTTGAAATTAAGTCAACTTTATGCATCAAGGTGAAATTTCAACCCAAATAACATTCGTAGCTACCATAATTGAACATAAAAAGTTATCCGGGACTAAAATGCAATTTCCGGCAACTATCAACTCATAAACAGCCAAAGGTTTCGAAACCTATATTGAAGTTTCGAAACTTTATGAAAAAGGTTTCGAAACTTCCCTTGAATTTTCGAAACTTTAGTGTCCAGTGAGGTTCCAGAATCGACCTAAATCTCAAGGATTCGAAACCTACCTTGAAGTTTCAAAACTATATGATAAAGGTTTCGAAACTTTCCTTGAACTTTCGAAACTATATGATAAAGGTTTCGAAGCTTTCCTTGAAGTTTCGATACGTCTGTTCCCAGAAACATAAAATCAGTCCTTTTAAGTAGATTTAACCCATACAAGACACAACCATTGACCACCATCAACTATATGCATAATTCATAAACATTAAAAGCAAATTATACAATCGATCTTAGCCATCATAGACCCCATAACATCTATAGGCATGCTCCCTGACTTACTCAATTCCCATAGCTACTCAAGAACAAACATGCTTCAAGAAAACTCAATAACATATCAATCCATCAAATCAACAAGCAAAACATGTTTATAGGTTGCTTCTACAATTCTTTTGCTAATTCAAAACACACTCTAAAAGGAAACAGTTTTACACATTGCCAAGTCCCACTTATTTTGTCAAATCATACCAAAACGTGTAAAGTCTTTCCCCTTGGACCTCTTGCTCCAAATGTTGTCCTTAATGCATTTATTTCTCTGCAAAGATGAAAAGCGAGAGCTTAAGCAAAACATGCTTAGTGAGGTAGCTCTAAAACAAATTCATCAATGCAACATTTAAAACCATTTTAATACCACAACAAGTAATTTTTGTGCTAAGTTAACACATGCTTTAATAAATCATGCTCATATACATACTCAAACCATTTCATGAATCATGCATATTGGCGTTCAAGTGAAAACTTGTTGTGAACCTTAAGCTCACCGAATACTCGGATTCCTTATACAATAATTAGACACTTGGTCTCAACATGCATCGATTGGACACATAGTCTCCCTTGTATACATGTTACCTCCACTACGTACGGTCGGACACAAAGTCACCCTTGTTTACGTATGGGTCAACTATATGCACGGTTGGACACAAAGTCACCCTTGTTTACATATAGGCAAGATCTACACGCACGGTCGGACACATAGTCACCCTTGTTTACGTGTAGGCAACATCAATATTCTCATAATCTTTATAGTGCACTTTATCCTAATGACATGTCATTTGTATTCGTAACTATATTTAGTGTCACTAAGACAATATCATTCTGATCATGCATGTTAACTTGTTGTTCATAATGCATTCAAAATATGTTCATCAAGTGAACCAAAATCATGCTCAACGGCTTAATCAAATGTAAGGTAAATAACCATAATTTGTTCCAAATCATTCTCATGCTTTCAAAAGCCATGAATACCATTCTAAACCATGAAATTACAGCAACTAACAAATGCATGCATAATTTCAAAATCCAATTTATGCATTCGAAACATTTCTATAAAAGCAACTTCTACAAAATCAATGCAATTTACCCAAAACTTAAGAAATGCTTCCGAAACCATAGAAATCACTTACTCTTGAACTATGGAAAGCTTTTACACTATTCCATAATTCCCAAAACAGAACCAAATGTTTGCGAATCGCTTTTAACCCAAATTCACTCACTGACAAGCAAAACAAGCCTCCATCGATGCTCTAACGGTAACGCCAATGCACCAGTCACTCAAGAGCCTTCTTGCACTTCCTCTACATCACCAAAACAGAGCATATACATATTAAAATATGCTCAACACAGCAGCAACACTAGACCTCCATTAACTCTACCGAAAACCAAGCCGAAAAGGCCAAAACTAAGCCAAAAACAGCCAAAAACTACACCAGCCACTAACCTAACGAATCTAACACCTAAACCTACTCAATTATGAACTAAAAACACCTTCAAACCTTCCTTATACCTCCAAAAAAAAACATCAAAAACAACCCTCAAAACCACCCGAAAACCACTTCTAACAACACCGATTCATTTATTCCGGGATTAAGACCATGTGAGATCATTATAAAAATTATTTAACCATCCAAATAATTATAATTACATAAAGATTCATCCTAATTATAGTCTCAAACAAGATCCTAAATATTTTCTTGAAATTTCCATTAAAACTCCAAAATCTTGAATTAAAACACAAAATCAAGTTAAGATTAATGCTTTGTAATCCAAATCTTAGGAATATCATTTAAAGAACCATAGAATTGAAAAGAAAACAAGAAATTACCTTTGAGATGCTTTCACCAAAATTGACGTGAATTCTCCTCTTGATTTTCCTTGAAATTGGCTTAGGATTTGGTAAAACAAATGGAGAGGTTTTGATGAGGATGAATTGCTAATTAAAATTAGATGAATCTTGATAAAAGTGGAGAAGAATTCAGCAAAGGATTTGGGAAAACCATGGAGAGAAGATTAAAGAAAAAATGATGAGAAAATGGAGAGAAAAAGGAAAATGTGATTAACCGTCAAATAAAATCCAATTTTGGTGAATGATATCTAGTTAAAACATTTTGGGTTAATGACCCTCTAAGGATTATAAGCTTTGGCTTACTTTTCAATTTAGTCACAAAAACCCAAATTTTTCGAAAAATTATAATTTTGCCACTAACTTTTCAAATTTTACATTTTAATCACTAAAATAGTAATTAAGCTTAATCAAACAAAATTAGGATTCAATTAACATTCCATTAGCCTTAAAACATTATTTTAACATTTTTAGAAATTTAACCCCCTAAACCGGCCTATGCGGGAAGCCCGACTAGAGTGGTCACATTGTTTTTATTTATAAATCATATGGCATGAAAATTTATTTAACTTGAGCAAATAAAGGTAAATATTGTCTAACAATTAAAATATATAAAATGTCAACAAAACATGGTATCTGGAAAACATTTTTCACAAAATAATTCGTAAAACCAATAGCAAAAATAATACGTTTAAATCACCTGTAATGTAGTATATATATAGGCACATGTCACCTTAAACGTAAACTGGAAAAAGTTTAAAAATTTTACATCAAAGTGTAACCAGATAATGTGTAGATCCTCCAAATGCCAAGTCTGGGACGTCTACCTACGGATATCTGAAAGGGGGAAGAAAACAGGTATGAGCTATAGAGCTCAGTGTGTCCCAACAGTGCAAATAAAATACGGATAAAATAATTAAACAGTAATACAGAAAATCAGATTATGTATATGCATGATATGCTACCCTCCAACTGAACTCCTAGATACAGTTCCCCCGAACAGTATCTGATACAGGCATTAACCTAAGCCCTTAGGGCGAAGGTACCGACCTAAGGAATTACCTTAGGGAACATGCGGAATTACCCCGGCTAAAGCACGGGAACCGATAACAGGCGGAATTACCCTAACTGAGGTTAGGAACCGTAAACAGGCAGAATTACCAGCTGGATCAAGGCTGAACCGGATATTAAATACTACTCATCATCCCAATACTAAGATGGCAGGCATGCAATAATAACAGGAATCATGATGGTAGTAACGAAAATCAAGCAGGCAATATGTATACATAAATCAGGAAATATCAGATATACAGTAAATCATAAAATGATATATCTTAAAGTTCAAAATAAGTGTTTATGTAAATCCAGAAAACAATCATGTACACATACTTGATTCGTTTAAAACGTAAAATAGTAAGATACAGTTATATAGAACACAAGGAACACACCTCAATGGCAGAAACAGACAAGTGATCTACTGGGCGTTCGAGCCTCGCTCTGTAGCAGTACTGGACCCTAAAAATAAAAGATAGAATTTTTTTATTAATACCAGAGTTAAATACTGAATTGACTATTCACGAGTATTAAGACATACGGGTCACGATCGGATCTCGGGATCGGTCAAAATGGGAGGAACTGGGCTGGGTCGGTATACGATCGGGAGAACTATGAGGTCCTACAAACAAACAAGTATCAATATTAAACCTTAAATAAAACTCTGGGCTTAACTTAACTTAGAAGAAAAGTTTGACTCGAGAATTTAAACCAATTTGGAGGCTTTCGGGTTCGAATTTCGAGAAACGGACTTCACGGATGGACTCAAGACGTCGAAAAACATAAAATAGGAGTTTTTGAAAATTTTGACTTTTTGGGTCAAAGTCAACACTGACGTCAGTAGTCAAAGTCAACGGTTAGCGCTGACGTCATGCTGACGTCACGGTCAACGGTCAACGGGTCGGGTCGGTCAACGGGTCAACGAGTCGGGTCGGGTCGGTCAACGGGTCAACGGTTGACCGGGTTGGACCGGTTCGATTCGGTTGGATCGGTTCAGTTCAGAACTAGTTCAGCTCGGTTTGACCGGTTTAAGACGGCTCGGACCGGGTTTAGACCGATTTGGACCGGCCAGCTCCAGGTCACCATCCAGGGCGGCCGGAAATCGCCCCGACAGCGCGTGATAGCCTCGCGCGGCCCTAAACGGCCGGAAAACACCTTTTAAACTCGGAAAAACACCAAATTCAGATTTATTTCATTAAATAACCATTGGAAACCAAAAATCAACACGAAACAACCCGGAATACCTATTTACCGACGGGGAAAGGTTCTCCGATGAGGATCCAAACGGCGACGGTCAGTGACGAGGAGATAGGGGTTTTGCTCGCCCTTAAACGACGAACCAGATGGGACCGGTGACGCGTTGGAATGGTACCGACGGTGGTCGGAAATAGCCAAAAACCGAAAGGGTTTTACCCTTAATTCTGACGAAGCTTCGGGCTTCGATTACTGGTAATAGCGGCGGCGGTTCGGCGAGTAACAACAGGGGTTTTGGTCGGGGAAGGGAGGCGGTTCGGATGGTGCCGGCGGTGAAGGCCACTGGCCGGCGGTGAGGGAAACGGACGGTGGGGTAGGTGGAGAGTTTGATTCTAATAAAGGATTTATTTTTTTAGATCTGATAGACTAGGGTTTCAAAACCCATAAAAGACAATATTTTGAATATAAATATTATTATTCCGTTACTGATGTAGATATAATTTAAATTTAACATAAGGGAGTTTAAGGCATAAGATCTCTTTAGCTCAGTGGCTAGCTTCCAGTCAAACACACAAGGGGTTGTGGGTTCGACACCCTATAACCTCAATTCCAATTTTTTTTAAGTGTTACAACTCTCCCCCTCTAAAAAGAAATTTCGTCCTCGAAATTTACCTGCGTTGAACAGATGCGGAAACTGTTCTCTCATAGATTCTTCGATCTCCCAAGTGGCCTCAGAAGCACTACGGTTTCTCCACTGAACCTTAACCATAGGGATATGCCTTCTTCTCAGAACTCTTTCATCAAATTCCAGGATCTGAACGGGTTCCTCCTTATAAGATAAGTCTGGACGTAAGTCAACATCCTGAACCTGAATAATATGACTTGGATCTGGATGGTACTGTCTCAACATGTATACATGAAACACATCATGGATACGGCTAAGCTGAGGAGGCAACTCAAGTTGATATGCAACAGACCCGATTCTCTTCAGAATACGGTATGGTCCAATATATCTCGGACTCAACTAGCCCTTACGCCCAAATCTTAGAACTTTCTTCCAAGGAGAGACTTTTAAGAAAACTTGATCACCAACCTCAAATTCGATATCTTTTCTCCTCCGATCAGCATAAGATTTATGTCTGGTAAAAGCTTCCTTCAGACGATCTCGGATTAGTCTGACAGTCTCCTCAGTTTCCTGAATTAACTCAGGACCCAGAGTTTTCCGATCATACAACTCTGTCCAACAGATAGGAGTACGACACTTACGACCATACAAAGCCTCATAAGGTGCCATACGGATGCTAGCCTGATAGCTGTTATTATAGGCAAACTCTGCCAACGGTAAGAAGTCTTCCCAACTACCCCGGAAGTCTAGAACACAACCCCGTAACATATCCTCTAGAATTTGTATCACTCTCTCAAACTGACCATCTGTCTGGAGATGAAAAGACGTACTGAAATTCAGACGAGTACCCAAAGCAGACTGTAAAGATGTCCAAAAACGGGAAGTAAACCTCGGATCTCGGTCAGAAATGATAGATAAAGGCACTCCATGCAGTCTGACAATCTCAGAAATATACAGTCTAGCCAGCTTCTCCAGAGAATATGTTATCCGAACAGGGATGAAATGAGCTGACTTTGTGAGTCTATCCACCACAACCCAGACAGAATCCTTTCTGGACGGGGTCAAAGGTAACCCGGTAACAAAGTCCATCGTGATTCATTCCCATTTCCACTCTGGAATCTTGATGGGTTGCAAGAGACCAAAGGGATGTTGATGCTCTGCTTTCATCTGCTGACATGTCAGGCATCTGGATACATAATCTGAGATATCCTTTTTCATACCTACCCATCGGTACCTCTGTTTCAGATTCTGATACATCTTATCTCCTCTAGGATGCATAGCATAAGGACTACTATGGGCCTCACTGAGAATAGTCTGTCTCAACTCAGGATCGTTGGGTATACAGTAACGACCATTAAAACAAAGAACTCCATCCTGATCAAAAGAATAAACAGAAGTGGATCCTTCCTCCACTTGCTGCATAACAGGAAGTAAAGAATCATCCAACCGCTGTTTGGCCCTAATCTGCTCAGCCAAAGTCAGTTTAACCCTCACTCAGCCAATAGGCTGCCATCATCATAAATACTCATCCTGGTGAATAAGGATCTCAGGTCTGATATGGTCTTACGACTCAAAGCGTCCGCCACAACATTGGCTTTTCCCGGATGATACTCAATCTCGCAATCGTAGCCCTTAAGAAGCTCCAACCAACGATGCTGTGTCAGATTAAGCTCCTTCTGGGTAAGGAGGTACTTCAGGCTTTTGTGATCAGTAAAGATATAACACTTTTCTTCGTAGAGATAGTGTCTCCAGATTTTTAGAGCAAATACCACAGCTGCAAGCTCAAGATCATGAGTAGGATAATTAAGCTCGTGTGGTCTCAACTGGCGTGACGCATAAGCGATCACCTTACCATCCTGCATCAAGACACAACCAAGATCAAAATGCGAAGCATCACTGTAAACTGTGAAGTCCTTCCCTGACTCAAGTTGGGTCAAAACTGGAGCTCGGGTCAAAACTGATTTCAATTGATCAAAACTAGCCTGTTGAGTCTCAGACCACACAAAAGGAACATCCTTCCTCAGAAGCTTCGTCAAAGGGGAGGCTATAATGGAAAAACCCTCAACAAAGCGTCGATAATACCCAGCTAAGCCCAGAAAACTGCGGATCTCAGACACATTCTTGGGAGGTTTCCAACTAGTGATTGTATCAATTTTACTTGGGTCCACCTGGATACCTTTAGCCGAAATGATATTCTCGAGAAATGTCACCTCACTAAGCCAAAACTCGCATTTACTTAGCTTGGCATACAACCGATGTTCCCTGAGAGTCTGTAACACAACTTTCAGATGCCCCACATGCTCGTCCTCTGAGCGAGAGTAAACCAGGATATCATCGATAAATACCACAACAAGCTCGTCTATGTAGGGCCGGAAGACACGGTTCATCATATCCATAAAAGCTGCGGGGGCATTGGTTAAACCGAAAGGCATCACTAGGAACTCATAGTGACCATACCGGGTACGGAAAGCAGTCTTAGCAACATCAGAGCCCTTAACCTTCAGCTGATAATACCCAGATCGAAGATCAATCTTCGAGAAAACAGTGGCTCCCCGAAATTGATCAAACAAATCATCAATCCTGGGTAGAGGATACTTGTTTTTCACTGTCAGCTTATTTAACTTTCGGTAATCGATACACAACCGAAGAGAACCATCCTTCTTCTTAACAAAGAGAACTGGAGCTCCTCAAGGTGAAGAGCTAGGTCGGATGAATCCTCTGTCAAGAAGTTCTTGCAACTAAACCTTCAACTCCTTTAACTCTTTTGGAGACATACGATACGGAGCCATAGAAATTGGTGCTGATCCAGGATATGTCTCAATCTCAAACTCAACTTCCCTATCCGGAGGAAGACCAGGCAACTCCTCAGGAAAAACATCTGGAAACTCACTAACAGTGCGAATTTCTTCGATCTTAGATAGAGACCCCTTTATGTTAAGGAAACAAGCAATAAAGGCCTCATATCCCTTCCGGATCATCCTGTCAGTAGACAAAACTGATATCACATTGGACAAAACACCTCGTCGTTCTCCAACCAAGACCATAGACCGTCCATCAAGAGTCTTTAGTGTGGCCCTCTTGGCCTCACAGTCCAGATTAACACGATGCTCAGATAACCAGTCCATCCCCAGAATTAGATCGAACTCCTCTAAAGGAAGTTCCATGAGATCCGCCAGAAACACTTCCCCTTCCACAACAAGGGGACATCTCTTGAAAACCTTATCTACAGATAAGGATTGCCCCACTGGGCTCATAACGATAAAGACACTCTCAGTGTTCTCAACTAAGATCGAAAGGTGTCCAGATACTGATTTCGATATATATGAGTGTGTGGAGCCATTGTCAAGCAAAGCAAAATATGAAACAAAAAAAATGGTAAAAGTACCTGCGATAACATCAGGCTCGTCTCGGTCATCCCTACGTCTGGTGGCATAAACCAAATCTGGCTGACGAGCCTCAATAACAGATGGCCCACCACTTTGGTGGCCTCGACTCCTGGTATCAGATCTAACAGCAGACCTAGAGGCTCTACCCTAAGATCGTCCCGAAGCGGGTGTTTGTACGGATGTCTGAGATCTGGATGGTGTCTGAGAGTGCACAGGAGTCTGAGTCGATGGTCGAATGACGGAGGATGGGTGGGGACAGTCCCTCAGAAAATGCTCAGAAGATCCACACCGAAAACAAGCTTCAGTCTTCTTCCTACATTCTCCCTATGCATGTTACCACAAAAGTCGCACGTAGGTACAGATGGGATCCCAGAAGAACCACCCCGGCTAACATAAGAGCCCTGAGGTGTCACAAACTGATGATAGGAACCACCTCTCTGACTCGGTGCAGATCGAGCCCTCTTATCAGGACGACTAAAAGACTCGCCATGGCTAAAATGTCCTCCAGATCGACTACGGTCCTTCTTACGGTCTCTATCTCTGCCCCGCTCTCAATCCTGATCCCTCATAACCTGACTATCAGAAAGTTTCTCCAAGTCCTCAACAGTCTTTGCCCGGTTCACCAGGTCCTCAAAAACCACATCATGATGCGTGGCAACTCGGTCTCGGATACCAATACGGAGACCCTCAAGAAACTTTTGACATTTATCCTTCTCTGTAGCTACTATCCCAGCACCATACCTCATCAGATCTAAAAATTGAAGCTTATATTCAGCCATTGTCATAGTACCTTGTACCAAGTCTCTAAAGGCCTGACGTCTCTCTCTCATATATAGATCACCCAGATAACAGTTCTTAAACCTTTCCTTGAAAAAGTCCCATGTCAGCCTGTCGGAGGTTATGCTACTAACCACAGACTCCCACCAGATGTGGGCACCACTATCGAGCATAGACACAGCTCCAAGGTATCTCTTAGCTGGCTCCAAACCCAGCTGATCCATCCGTATCTCAGTATCGTACAACCAGGTCTCTGCATCTGAAGGTGCATCAGTCAAAGATCCAGAGAAAGTTCTTACTCCATTCGCGACCAGAATCTGGGAGATAGGTGGATCCGGCATCGCACCCGAAGCTCTAACAGCTCCCTGTAACAACTGAAGGAACTGCCTACTAAGAGTATCGTCAGCCACTGCAGCAGGCTCGGTGCTCGGTACTGATGCCCCTCTGACAGGGGTAGACATATCAATGTCTGTAGCAGGCTGAGGGTTGGGCGGTACAGTGGTACTTTTGGGAACAAGTGGGTCCGGAGAAATGACAGGTGGAGGGTCACTAATAGGCTCCTCTACAGGATCAACAAAACTGGTCGCTCGACCACACCCTCGGTTGGATCGACGAGCTCTACGGGCACTCATAATGTTCAGGAAATCTACAATGATAAAATTTAGGAGATCAGAATTGGCACTGGAGAACCATACACAATACAGAAAAATATAAGTGACATGGCCTTACAGATATAAATTCATAACAGTTTATCAGAAAACATTTATTTAAGATCCATCACAGTCCGAGAATCTTAAAACCAAAAGCTTTGATACCAACTAAATGTAACCCCTTAAACCGGCCTATGCGGGAAGCCCGACTAGAGTGGTCACATTGTTTTTATTTATAAATCATATGACATGAAAATTTATTTACCTTTATTTGCTCAAGTTAAATAAATTTTCATGCCATATGATTTATAAATAAAAACAATGTGACCACTCTAGCCGGGCTTCCCGCATAGGCCAGTTTAGGGGGTTACAAGAACTTTTCTAGAAATTTTCTATTCACCCGATAAAAATATTAATATTTTAATTACCAAGAATTAATGAACCAAAGAAATCCGATTCGACCCGAATCGAACCTCCCTAACTAAGCCTAAAACTTCTAGACCCAAATTTGGGATGTTACACTAATTGTCACCTGGAATCCACGTCAACAGCTTTTGCCACGTCAAATGACAACGCAATCTGGTCCCTTCCTCTGTTGTAGATCCGACCAAATGGTTTCCCTCTTCTCTTAAGAACGCCAAAAACGTCACCAACAACTAACAAGCAAAAGGACAACCATCAGAGAACAATCAATCATTTTTATCATTTTATTTTCAATGTAAATCGACTATAAGAGTCTAATCCACAATTGTAAACCTTAGACGGACATATTTTGAAGCAATAAACAAGGTATTTTAGAGAAATTTTATTTTTATTTCGAAATAAAAAACAAAATAGTTTTAGGGATTTAAGGTTTACCATCGAGAGGTCAGTTGATTCTTTTCGTCGATTCTCTTTGCTTTCTTTATCTTCTTCGTTTTATCTAAAAACCCAGATTTCTAAAAGGCGAAAGGGGTTTGTTTATCGATTTTGTTTCGATTTGAGAAAGAGGGATTTGGGGTTTTGATTTTGTGAGAGTCCAAAGCTAGAAGTGTGTTCTTTTTTTAAATTGGGTTTTCTTTTTGAATTTTTTTTCGAACAAAAAGTCAACGGTTTTTAATTCACAATTATATTTTGAGTTTATGAATAAAGTATTAGGGTTCTTATTTTTAGAGATAATTCTCTTTTATTTTGGTTTTGAGAAAAGAAGCAAATGAGGGTTATGGTCATTTGGCCTTTTACTATTTATATTGTTTACAAAATGGTGCCGTTTTGGCACCCTTTAACTAGCGTGGTGCCCCGGATCCGGAGAGAGATCCACGTATATAGGGAAAAAGGGTTAATTATCGATGAAGTCCTCCATTTTTCATGTTGTTTCGCTTTCTATCTCTGTTTAATTCCCTTTTCAGTCTCCCGTATATATTTTAAACTTTTAATTTCACCCTCTATAGTCTCGATGTTACTCAATTTCCCCCTGAATTATACTTTATTTTTGATTATATCTATTTTAATCATATTTTAATTTCTATTTTAGATTTTCGAACTAGTATTTTATTTTTATTTATTTTTGGTCCCTATTTTATACTATAATGTATATATTATATTTACATTCTATACATAAATATTATATTACGCATAATTTATTTAATATATTATGTGTATACAATATATTTATTTTATTATCATATATTATATATTATATGTATTTTATTCATTTATTTTGTTAGATATTAATTGTTGTCTTTTATTTATTTAATTCTTTAAGGTTTGATTCAATTTTATGGTGACTCACAACGGAGAATGATCCGTATGATCTACGGCTCGTTTAGTGTAATTTATTTTATTGCTTTAATTTTCCCTTATTTATTTTCTTGTATTTAATTTGTTGTAATTTTTTATGCACTTTATTTTTCGCTTTTATTTATTTATGAATATAATTCCATTTTAGTGATCCTACTGTAATACCAAAAATTATTCCTAATTTTAAAACCCTAATTTTGAAATCCCTAAGTAAAAATCCTAATTTTTATATTTCCAATTTCTGAAACCCTAATTTATTTGAGTTCTTTTTTAAATTGATTTTTAAAATTTAAGGGAAAATTTTTGAGATAAGATTATAAAGTTTTGAAAGTTTTAAATGTGAATTTAAAGATTAAAAGTTAAAGTGATTTTATGACTTTTGGATAACTAATTTGCTTTTAAATTGAATTTTATTTTTACTGAGATTAATTATTATTTTTATTAATAGTTTATATACAATCAATATTTTTATTGAAAATATTATTTTATTTTAATTATTGTTTTATCAAAACTCTTTGTTTAATATTATATATTATTTAAAGTTACTTTCGAAGAAGGAAAATCCTTTTGAGATTCTATAATCTTTTTTATTATTATTTTATTAACTTTTTTATCGTTTAATAGAATTCTAATTCAAGTTGGAATCAATTATTTTTCTCTATAAATACATATTATGATCAAAGAGAAAACCCTACATTATTTTCTTCTATCAAGATTCTCTAAAGCCTTTATTCTCACTCTTTATTTTTGTTCGAGTTCAAAACCATGATATTCAATAATTTAAGTTGCTTTGACTAAGGTGTGTTCTCTTACTGGTGCTACATTTGTTTTGTTTTGTTTTTCAAAAAAAATATTTTTTGTGACAAGTTTAATATTTTATGTTTTGAAAAATAATCGTGTTTTGTCGGCATGTTTAATTTTTGTATTGTGTCTTTGATTGCATACTTGTGTTTTCGTGCTTACATATCATTGTGATTTGAGAAATATATAAAACTTTTCGGATTTTGAGATCTCATATTTTATTTGGTTATTTTATTATTAAATATAAAACTAACTTTTAGTTATTCAAAATATTATTATTATTATTATTATTTTGGAAAGTTTGATGCATTTGGGAATTAAGGTTATTTTCAGTATACGTAGATATTTTATTTGAATAATCAGATTATAATATTATTTTTAATAAGTTTTTAAGATAATTTATTTTGGGAATTTTAACTCTTTTTAAGTTACCAATTTTTAATTATAATTTTAACTTTTGGTTTTGACGAATTATTAAGTATTTAAACATTTTACAATTATTATGAAATAATATAAAATAAATTGGTTTTGAGGGTAAAGTTTTTAACGTTAACTTCCTAGATTTGACATATTTCTTATTGTGTTAAATGTGTGTTTCTTCTTGTGCTATTGTTAAATGAATTTAAATGTTGTTTCTTTTCTTGTGCTAAATGTATGTATCTTCTTGTGCTATTGGTAAATGAGTTTAAATGTGTGTTCTCTTCATGTGCTAGATTTTCTGTGTTTTGTGATTATCTATTTATAGTGACACTGTGATATTGAACATACTATGTGATACTATGATCTTGAGTTACCCTATGAGACTGTGATCAGATTATCTGAACTGTGTGATTCGTATACTATACGAATATCTGAGATAAGACTTTTTGAGAATTGTGATATTGATTGCATAGCATGTGCATTAGGGGATTGTAAGGAGGAAGGTGGTTTTACCACACAGCGTTTTGGAGAAATAAGGGGTGAGGGTTCTGGGGAACTACCTCCACAGCGATTGGTTGGTTTAGCCACCACTATATTTGGCATTCGGAGTATGGGATTGCATTTTATGTGACATTACATACATCATTCTTTGTGTTTATTACAATTATTTACAAACATTTTTATTTTGGGACTATTAGGGATTGATATGTATTTAAACCTCATGCATAAAACCAATTGTTCAAATTTGTTAATTTTAAATAAGAATATTTACCTTTTTTTAACCGTGTTTTTATCTTTTAATTTACAAATTTATTTTTTAAATTACTTTTTGCAATTACTTGACATGAAAGTTTTAAAAGCAACAGTTTTAACCTACCGTACTTCTTAAGTTAAAATTAAGGGGTTACACCTACTGCCGGGATAGTAAACTTTAATCACCGCCAACATTTCTAGCGCTAACACGTTATGTCCCTTTGGTAAGACACCACATTAATTAGATTCTATTATTTAACAAGCAAACAAAAATATAGTGTGTTAAAACTTTTATTCCAAGTTAGTGATTATTAATCTAGAAATGTCTAAATGAATTTTACCTAGTGAAGTTAAAGTGGAGTTAAGTGTGTTTTATGAATTTGGTGTTAAGAGAAATTTTATTAAACCTCAAGGCTCTAAATTTACTAAGTCTCTAACAATAAAGAACTTAAACCTATGGGTTTATCTAAACTAATATATCAAAGACATAAAATAAGTTTAACAATAAAAATAAAATTAAAAAAAAGAAAGATAATGATAAATAAATTAAAACGGATTAAAATTGTATATCAAGTTTAAAGAGTGTTTAAAAAAATGCTTTATAAAAATAAAAAAAATGTTTAGGAATTTAATTAAATTAAATGACCCACTTTTTTTAGAATATGTGCAAAGCCCAAAAACACAATCCACCTACATTTATTTTATAACAAAGTTGAACCATTTTGAAATTTTCTTAATTGTTTATCCATATTCATCGTGAATTGAAGAACTATATTTTTTTTCTTTTTTAACAAAAATTTAAAATAATATAAAAAATAAGAAATAAAGAAAAATAAATTACTTTGAGTAACTCAAAAAAATGCTTCAAGCTTTTATTCCAATTTAAATTCAAATACAAAAGCCTAAGCAAATTCTTTCAAAAGTTCTCTTAATTCTCTGAATATTTTCCAAAGTAACCTAAAAACCTCTCAATGTGATAGAACTTTGTACGAAGTTGTGATGTAGGAGTGTGATTGTGGTGTGTGTAATTTACAAGTGAAGGGGAAAGCATATAGCAGCAGTCCCTGATCGTGAGATATTGATGAGAGATGCTAAACTGAGGAACGTACAAATCGGACCAGACCATGACAAGCTACATAGTCGTACTCGCGGCAGTAGAAGATATTGTTATCGAGGCAACAGTTGATCGATCTCATATAGAGTGCAACGTGCAGAACATAAAGAGTTGAATCTTCAAAGACAAGCTGGGAAAAGAATAGAATAAAGGAAAGCAAGACAAGCCATAGTCAAAGCCACACGAATAGAGTCTAATAGGAATAAAGTTGGAAATAAAATAAAGGTCTTTTATTTATTTATTAAAGTTGTATTTTATTCTAATTTGTATTCCTACTTTTGAAGGGTTTGACCTAGGCTTAGCCTATATATACCATACCTAGGTAGAGAGTTAGGCATCTATTGATCGATAAAATCTTGAATCCAAGGATTTTATTGTAACCCTAGCCATCATCTCCACCATCATTTTATAATTTTTCCATAGGGATTAGGTTATTTTGTGGAGTAGTTGTGGAAGAAAAATTGTACTTTTGTTTAGTTCTTATTAATGCAAGTTCAGATTCAGAGTTTATTAACTCTTGGTTTGTACTATTTCTTGCGTTGAAGCTCGGGAGAGAAATTTGTGAGGGAAAATTTATTTGTCTAATATCGGGAGAGTTAGAGTCACGAAACGAGTAAATACATTTTTTATCTACTTCGATAAAGACTAATCTAACTTAGGGATAAGTTAGGATTTCAACGACTAAAAGGGACGTAATATCGGTTGGTTTTTATCCTTGATTCATGCCGGGAGGTATCATCATGACACAGTCATCGATAGCACTCTAATTAGTGATAACGAGGAGTCATCAAAGGACATTCTATCGAGCTATGAATTGTCAACTTGATGTCAAAACATAAACCCTTCGAGGTAGCCAAAGCGACCATTCAACGACCCGCCGAGACGACAACCTTAATATTGTATTATAAGAGCAAGAAAAATAAATTTGTAATCCACACTAAAACGCGATCTAGCCTGAAGTTTTAGTTTCATCAACAGAGAACACGAAGGTTTTCGATTATAGAGTAGCAGTGAAGATGCTTTCACCATCATCAGTTCAAAGGTATAAGCAATTTCAAGCAAAGGTGAAAGTTCGTTAAAGATTTCATCATAGAAATTTGGCTTTTATGCCAAGCTACGATCACGATAGCAATAAAGGGGAAAATGTTTACACCTAGACAAAATATGGTAAAGTAATAGTTTGCTCCATGTGAACTTTTTTTTTAAAAAAAAAGACAAATGTTTGCATCAATAGAGAAAGCTAATGCAAAAAACACTTTCTAATTCTTATAATCTCTTTCTAGATTGAGAAAGTCATTTTATAACCTTCCTTGACCTAGGAGCAATTGTTAGTTACCACGTGAACACCCAAACAACAAAGTACCTATGGACGTATTAATAAACCTTAATTGTGTGAACAACTAGTTATGACCTATCACGAATTCGACATGCAGACATAACTTCATACCATGTGAGGATATATATGATCCACTTCAACACCTGAATCACGAAAACTCAACACACTGAGACACTTGTCTTTTGAGATTGATTTATTTCCACACCCTTTTCAATACCTTATAAGAGACAATTTACCTCTAAAATTGAACAAGCTTCTCCACTATTCTAGGGAGACCCTTTCATACAACACTCTTTCAACCCTTTCCGTCATCTCCACCATCCAAAGGATCATGAAGCACTATCCAAGGGTGTTGCATGCACATATTATCAACAATATTTTAGGTTGATTACAAGAAGAATCAAAATAAATTTTCAAAAATGTCATAAATATCACATATTCAAAGTGTAAAGAATGCGCTGGTAGTACGATGAGTAGGCAGCCAAATAGGTTCTCTGTTATCTGTGACCCCTAATGTTTACTCTTACTTGAATCCAAAATTATTGTTACAAAGTTTTTAATTAAATTTAAAAATTCGATTTTTAAGTAAAAATAAAAATTTACTAGCATCAAATTGATAGCAAAACTGATCTATAAAGTAAATGTTCTTTGTTTTTATTAATTAATTATTAAAAAAGAAATTAAATAGTACAATCATAAACACAAAGACACTTGTAAGTAGGTTGAGCTGGTGTTCCTCCATTCTCAACCCATTATCCACCCATGGATTGATACTTCTGGTAACACATATTCTTACAATCGCTAAGCACACAATTCGTAGGATCTAACACTTCTTCACATCTTCCTCCTTAGGTTTGAGGTACCATTGAAATAACTGTAAAAATCAAATAATAAAATTATTTTTTCAAACTCTCATATAAAATTAATTCAAAAAAATCTAACGATTCATATATGGTTGATATATCTATTCATTGTTAGAAAAATGATATTTGAAGGAACTAATTAGAATTAGATCAATTTAATTAAAAAAATAAAACTTAAATAAAGAAAACAAACCAGTGAAAAGAAGGATAAGGAATACAATAGAAAAGGGAACGAATTTTGCCATGTTTTCAAGATTTTGACACAAAATTGTTGTACTTTTAAAGTAATATGCTTGATTGTTTGATTTGACCTCGGAGGCTTTGGCCTTTTATATTGTACACATAAGTGCAGTCTTAATGCATGCATCAGTTGAATTACAATTTAGAAAGATGTTAATGTACCATTTAAGAACTATAAAATAATTCTAAAAATGATATAATTATTATTACTTTTGGTTGCACTTAAATAGAAATAAAAATCTATTTGAGGTCTTTCGATTTTTTTCTATGTTAGTACTAAAATTCCTTAAAAGTTTCTAATTTGATTTTTATTTTGTTCACTCAAAAATTTGTTAAAATGAATTTTTAAATTCTTTCTTAAGCAATTATCATGATGATTTTTTAAAAATTTTAATTTTTTATATTAAAAAATGGGGTAAACTACATCAAATACATTAAAGATAAACGTTTGTATCATTTATATTGTTCATACCCCCAAAGACCTAAAATTATATAATTTTGATGAAGAAATTAAGAACAAAAGAACACTAAACACTCTTCAAGAGACTTGAACATTGTTTTTTATGTAAATGGATAAGCGCTAAATTATTTGACCAACAAAATAATTCATTTTAAAGTTAACAAAATTGTAATATATATTACAGATCATTTATAATATAATGTTTATAACATTTATAATTTTTATAAACAATAGAGATAATATAATTTTATAAGGAGTAATACACTTATATTAGACGTTAATTACCCCGTTAATAGATAAAATATATAATTTTTTTAATTTTATAAATAAAATTTTAAAATTTTCGACTTTATTCATTAAATTTTAATTTGACACTTTTAAAATTATTTTTTTAAAAATTTTTAACTAAATTTAACAAAATTCCCTTTTAATAATATTTAAAATTTCTGTATAATTTTCAAAAATTTTAAAAATTTTATTTTATTTTTAAAATTTTAAATTATTATTTTTTGTTTATAAATAAATTATAAAACTATTCTTTTGTTAATCCCTAAACTGTAATGTAAAATTAACTATAAGGATTATCCGAGAAGTGAGTAGGATTATTTAATTATGGGATAATAGAAAAAATGTCAATTATACTATACCAAATTTTGTAATATGGTATCTAAACTTTTTAATTGTTCAATGTATTACTTATAGTTTCCTTTTTACTGTCAAAATGCCCCATAGTCTAACAACTTTAGGTAATGACGTGATGGGACACATGTCATATTCATTTGCTACTATGTGAAATTTTTAAATTAAAAAGTCAGTAAAAATTACTTTGAAGGACATCTAAAATTTTTGGTTTTAATTATTTCTTTAGTCTTTACCAATATTGAAGTTAAGCAAATTAACCATTGACCTTATCAATTTTTTGATTTAAGTATTTTTCAAGTACATGTCAATTTTTTAATTATAAAAATTAATCATTAACCCCTTTTTGATTATAAATCCTCCTTAAGTCTGTTTTATATTTTGAACAAATAGAATTTGACCTTCCAAATTTAAATTTGTAATTAATAGCATACAAAATCAAAATTTTCAATCTACATTATTTAATTTCTGCTATGCTCTTCAAGTCATTATGAGCCTCTATATTTTATTTGTTTGTCAATGAATCATAATGTGACCCCTTAATCTGGTCTAACTAAAACAGGGCTATTAGAGCTACATTAGGTTTGCTAAAGCAAACCCGAAATAATAACCTAAAACTTATTCATTTTTTTCATTTTATCTTAGATTCAATTAAAATTCCTAAAAAATGTATTTTAATAACGGAACATTTGAATGCAAGCATTTATCAGATTTATAAAAAAGGATCAAGACTTAATTTTACCAAATAGAGGTCAAATTAGCCAATTAAATTTTTCGATCCTCAATGAAATTCATTTCATTAAAGTATATGAAATTTCATTATAAACGTAGCTCATTTATTTCAATAATTAAGCATATAAATATTTAGGAACCAAAACACAATTTTCATAAATTATATGGACTTATCTAGTTCTCAAGTTACCAAATCTTAGTTAATTAGTTTTCATGCTCTCAACTGAACATTTAGCTTAAAACATGCATCTAAACTTATTCCATTGCATACATATTATTTAGGGACTTATATATAAGATTTCAAACTTTAAAATAGCTCAAATAACTATTTTAACTACCCTTGGTATCAGCACGCCTTTCTCAATAACGATACGAGTTGAATATTATAGAGATGTACTGATACCTCTTCGACCTGTATCGGTACCAAGTTTCAATTATAATTTTTTAAGAATCTTGTATCAAAAATAGATATTAATATGGTATCTCGCATATCGATACACAAGCTAAAATTATATAGGTCAATATCGATACAAGCATGCATTCTACATCCATACCAGCATGTAAAGCAATCCAATCATGTAAGACTAGAAACTCCAAAACATATATAGCCTCAAGAATATATATAGCCTCATTCAACTCCAAATCAATATTAAAACTTGGACAAATAAGGAGTCTAAAATATAACTATCCTAAACAATAATTGATCATATTGATATTATTACAACTAGTCTAAATCAAAACCTTACTTTCAAATAGTGAACTTCTTGGATTTTTCTTCGCTTGCCTATTGCCTTTGACCCTTAATTATATTTATTGATGGAAAGAGAGAGCATAAGAACATTAGACATAGTGAGGAGTGCTCTAAAATAAAACACTATCAATACAATTAAAATAATGTTTTTTAAACCAACATTTAAATTATTATTTAAATTATATTCTATACGCCGTGCCTTTCAAAATATTCACTTAACATTTCAAAAACATGCATACTAAATCATATGTAATATGTATCATGGATCCAAGAAAAGAATCACATTTGCTACACACAATTTAAGCTTTTTCATACACAATATATCATTTTTAAGACTTAAAAAATAAAATATGTATATACTAATATTATACAATATAATCCATTAATATGACACATCATCAATTATATTAGATTTTAAGTGATCATAAATCAAGTTCATTTTTCATAATACTATATCTTATACACTGATTCAACAAGTGTCCTATCAACAATTCATGCAATCTCAACACGAAATCAAGGTACAATCACACTGACATATAATCACAACCCAATCATTGGTTAGATTCATAATCCACAGACGGGAGTTTTCGGTACTATATAACCCCTTAACTTTTTATAGTATATTATCAATCATACGATTGACAAACTATATCTGATAACATTTTAAACAACAACACTTGATAATCTGGTATAAAATATACTGAAAATCATACATAAACAGTAAGAACCATGTAATTCAAAAATAAATATAGAAAATCAATTTCACCAATCGAAAATAAGGGAGAAATCTCTTCTTACTTATTTCAAAATTTAATTAAGCTTACATTAAACCACCATAACAACCTTTAAACCATTTTAAACATGAAATCCATGTTTTCACTCACCAACACACAAAGCGTCACTTTTACACATATTGAGGGATGCTTTCATCATATTTCTGCTTCATTCATTGTAAGACGAGCCATTTAGGACGATATCAATTCGTATATTTTTCCAGCATAATTGAATGTACTGATATGTAGACCCGAATAAACTATATTGGAAAATAATGAATGAGCAGTTTCTAATTATACAAGTACATTGAAATCTTTTGGCAATGCATGGCCAGATATACCAAAGAACAAATAATTCCATTTCACTTTTTGAAGCCAAGGACCTTAAACTTCGAAAGAATTACTAGATTAATCAACAAGCTTAGGTCTCTAGTATTCATGTCTTCATGAATGTTCCCCTCTTGGAAGGATTTAAAGATCTCCTCTAATTTTTCAAAATAGCTTTGTCAAGGTCAAGTACCTCGTAGTCCTGGGTCTCTTCTTGATTTATAACCTATTTGTTTGGAACGTCGATTGAAGTTCCTCTAAGATGAAGTTGGAACTTGGTTTGGAGTGAGACAGATTCCTTTAGAGCTCTTGAAAAATTATAGTCAATCTTAGTCAGAGCATTGATTTCATTAGTTATTTTTTCTTTGTTTAGGTCCTAAAAACCCAACATGATTGTTATTTGGGTAACCACATCCAATAAGCTTGTGTATTCCCGAAGTTGTCAACGTACCTTCCATGACCATTTCTTGGACATCATACATATATAAAAGTTTGCTCTCTTTTTAGATTTTTTTATTATGATTGAATGTATACGATGTTGTAAAAAAACACAAATAGATTCAAACAAACGAACAAAAATGTAAACGTAGGAATGCAAAATGTATGAATGCAAGCAAATGGACATCGATTGCATTAAAGCTATTACTCTTAGAAGTAGTTATTCATTGGATGTCTATGTTCCTTTTTATGAAAGATTCAGAATTACATCACAATTATACCTTATCTTGAATACCCAAGACTTTACTTGATTATCAATAATTTTTACTTCTTATATTAGTGCAAAGCTTCAAGTCTCTTAGCAAACATAACATCCCTAATTACACCTTAGATTTGGTTCATGACACTTTTTATCGAACATGTTATATTCTTATAATCTCATAGTATTGTCCCTAAAAAGAGTGAGCCAATATTCATTCCCCCTTTATTGATTTTCAACAAAATCTTTGTCTGATATTTTTTGAATGATGATCTTTATGGTCTTTACTTGATCTTTAAGCGCTTCATTATTACTTTGATTAGCCTAAAGTTCAATATGTTCACAACAGCTCTAGTGTAGATAATGACTTAGGTTTTTCACTTGGGCATGGAACTTAAAAATGAAAGCTCAACTCTATTTTATCATTCTGTTGGTAGTATCACATATACCCTTCAATTCATTTAAATATACCTTGTTGTTATGAACCTTGCTTTTCCATACAGTTACTCTCTTTTCCTTTTCTAAATTCTTGATCACTTGTTTGTCTTTCTTTTCCTCACTTGTAGATGTTCGCTGGTTGACCTCGAACCAAAGATATATTCTCGTATGATCTTCCTCTTTCTAAAAATTATTCTATCCATTCCTAAAAATAAGTTCTATTTTTAGCAATATTCTCCAAACTCGACCCCTTCTAGATATGAGATGCATGTAAAATAAGCTAAAACCCCAAAAAGGTTCAAAATGATTTCATTGCAGAAATAGTAATTGGGCAGCGTATTCCAACAATTCTGGACATGTCGCTACGGACTATTTCTAAGATATTTTTTACCAAATTATAAAACCTAAGAGAATGGAGATAAAAATATGATAAAAAAGAACAAATTAGTGTTTTAAAAAAAGTCCAAAATAATTTTATTATAGGAATAATAACTAGGCAGTACATTCCAACAATTCTGGACATGTCGCCACAGGCTATTCCTACAGAAGAATTTTGACCAAATTGCAAAGCCTAGGGTTTTTTGAAAGGCTCGAATGAGGTAGGTTTCTAGATTCTCACAAATGTTTTGTTCTAAAAGGTTCCTGAATTGTCCTCACTATCCCCTGCTAAGGGTAGTGAGGCCCTTGATTCTCACAATTATAGGCTTCAAGCGAATCAAGTTTAACTCAAGGGGACCCATTTTCCTATGCCCATACAAGGATAAGTATCCTCCAAAAGACATAGGCCATATGAGCCTCGAAGGTACTTGCTAGATCCATATGGAGAATCAATATTATCACGAGAGCAATATCGTTTTCCCCTCACTTAAAAATTATTGGGATGAACCTCAGGAATAGAGATTAGAATCAAGTTTTAAATGTGTAAAATTGAATTAAATTCATAAATGGACAATTAAGTTAGATTTTATGTAAACTTGCAAATTTCTGATGTTAAAACATTTTTTAATCGGCTTGTGGTCTGACTCTCTTTTTCTAAAAAAACAAACAAACAAAATTTCCCAGAAGAGTCGCCAAGTTGTCGCAACCCCTTTTTCAAGTGGATCGATATATTTTTTTTCTTTAAAAAAATAAAAACAATAGAGTCACCACCAATCTTTTTAAATATGTGATTGGATCACCTAAAAACTAGTCACTTTAAAAAAATCATTTTGTTTAATTAAAACAATAAATTTCGTTCTTTGAAAAACAAAATAACTGATTAGGATTCGGTTAGATGTGGGGAAGTGTTAACACCCCAAAACGCCAAAAAATTGTTACCTAGTCAATTAAAAAACATTTTAATGTCAGAATTTGGAAGTTCTTAAAAAATTTAAATTAATGTCGATTTATGAATATAATTCCATTTTAGTGATCCTACTGCTAGGATAGTAAACTTTAATCACTGCCAACATTTCTAGCGCTAACACGTTATGTCCCTTTGGTAATACACCACATTAATTAGATTCTATTTCTAGCGCTAAAACGGATTAAAATTGTATACCAAGTTTAATGAGGGTTTAAAAAAAGGCTTTATAAAATTAAAAAAAAATTGTGTAGGAATTTAATTTAATTAAATGACCCACTTTTTATAGAATATGTGCAAAGCCCAAAAACACAATCCACCTACATTTATTTTATAACAAAGATCAAAACACCCCATTTTAAAATTTTCTTAATTAAACATCCATGTTCTTCGTGAATTGAAGAACTATAATTTTTTTCTTTTTTACAAAAATTTAGAATAATATAAAAAATAAGAAATAAAGGAAAATAAATTACTTTGAATAACTCAAAAAAATGCTTCAAGTTTTTATTCCAATTTAAATTCAAATACAAAAGCCTAAGCAAATTCTTTCAAAAGTTCTCTTAATTCTCTGAATATTTTCCAAAGTAACCTAAAAAGCTCTCAATGTGATAGAACTTTGTACGAAGTTGTGATGTAGGAGTGTGATTGTGGTGTGTGTAATTTACAAGTGAAGGGGAAAGTGTATAGTAGCAGTCCCTAATCGTGACATATTGATGAGAGATGCTAAACTGAGGAACATACAAATCGGACCAGACCATGACAAGCTACACAGTCGTACTCGCGGCAACAGAAGATATTGTCATCGAGGCAACAGTTGATCGATCTCATATAGAGTGCAACGTGCAGAACATAAAGAGTTGAATCTTCAAAGACAAGCTGGGAAAAGAATAGAATAAAGTAAAGCAAGACAAACCATAGTCAAAGCCACACGAATAGAATCTAATAGGAATAAACTAGGAAATAAAATAAAGGTCTTTTATTTATTTATTAAAGTTGTATTTTATTCTAAGTTGTATTCCTACTTTTTGAAGGATTTGACCTAGGCTTAGCCTATATATACCATACCCTAGGTAGAGAGTTAGGCATCTATTGATCGATAAAATCTTGAATCCAAGGATTCTATTGTAACCCTAGCCATCATCTCCACCATCATGTTATAATTCTTCCATAGGGATTAGGTTATTTTGTGGAGTAGTTGTGGAAGAAAAATTGTACTTTGTTTAGTTCTTATTAATGCAAGTTCAGATTCAGAGTTTATTAACTCTTGGTTTGTACTATTTCTTTCGCTGAAGCTCGGGAGAGAAATTTGTGAGGGAAAATTTATTTGTCTAATATCGGGAGAGTTAGAGTTACGAAACGAGTAAATACATTTTTATCTACTTCGATAAAGACTAATCTAACCTAGGGATAAGTTAGGATTTCAACGACTAAAAGGGACGTAATATCGGTTGGTTTTCATCCATGATTCATGCCGGGAGGTATCATCAATACACGGTCATTGATAGCACTCCAATTAGTGATAACGAGGAGTCATCAAAGGACGTTCTATCGAGCTATGAGTTGTCAACTTGATTTCAAAACACAAACCCTTCAAGGTAGCCAAAGTGACCATTCAACGACCCGCTGAGACGACAACTTTAATATTGTATTATAATAGCAAGACAAATAAATTTGCAATCCACACTAAAAAGCAATCTAGCCTGAAGTTTTAGTTTCATCAACAGAGAACACGAAGGTTTTCGGTTATAGAGTAGCAGTGAAGATGCTTTCACCATCATCAGTTGAAATGTATAGGCAATTTCAAGCAGAGGTGGAAGTTCGTTAGAGAGTTCATCATAGAAATTTGGATTTTATGCCAAGCTACGATCACGATAGCAATAATGGGGAAAATGTTTACACCTAGACAAAATATGGTAAAGTAATAGTTTGCTCCATGTAAACTTTTTAAAAAAATGAAAAATGTTTGCATCAATAGAGAAAGCAAATGCAAAAAATACTTTCTAACTCTTAGAAATCTCTTTCTAGATTGAGAAAGTCATTTTATAACCTTTCTTGACCTAGGAACAATTGTTAGTTATCACGTGAACACACAATCAACAAAGTACCTATGAACATATTAACAAACCATAATTGTGTGAACAACTAATTATGACCTATCACGAATTCGACATGCAGACATAACTTCATACCATGTGAGGATACATATGATCCACTTCAACACCCGAATCACAAAAACTCAACACACGGAGACACTTGTCTTTTGAGATTGATCTATTTCCACACCCATTTCAATATCATATAAGAGACAATTCACCTCTAAAATAGAACAGGCTTCCCCACTATTCTAGGGAGGCTCTTTCATACAGCAGAATCTTTCTACCCTTTCCGTCATCTCCACCATCCAAAGGATCACGAAGAACTATCCAAGGGTGTTGCATACACATATTATCAACAATATTTTAGGTTGATTACAAGAAAAATCAAAACAAATTTTCAAAATTATTATAAATATCACATATTCAAAGTGTAAAGAATGCACTGGTAGTACGATGAGTAGGAAGCCAAATAGGTTCTCTGTTATTTGTGACCCCTAATGTTTACTGTTACTTGAATCCAAAATTATTGTTACAAAGTTTTTAATTAAATTGAAAAATTCGATTTCTAAGTAAAAATAAAAAATTTACTAGCATCAAATTGATAGCCAAACTGATCTATAAAGTAAATGTTCTTTGTTTTTATTAATTAATTATTAAAAAAGAAATTAAATAGTACAATCATAAACACAAAGACATTGGTAAGTAGGTTAAGCTAGTGTTCCTCCATTCTTAACACATTGTCCACCCATGGATTGATACTTCTTGTAACACATATTCTTACAATCGCTAAGCACACAATTCGTAGGATCTAACACTTCTTGACATCTTCCTCCTTCGGTTTGAGGTACCATTGAAATAACTGTAAAAATCAAATAATAAAATTATTTTTTTAAACTCTCGTATAAAATTAATTCAAAAAAAATCTAACTATTCATATATGGTTGATATATCTATTCATCATTAGAAAAAAAATATTTGAAGGAACTAATTAGAACTAGATCAATTTAATTAAAAAAATTAAAACTTAAATAAAGAAAACAAACCAGTGAAAAGAAGGATAAGGAAGACAATAGAAAAGGGAACGAATTTTGCCATGTTTTTCAAGATTCTGACACAAAATTGTTGTATTTTTAAAGAAATATGCTTGATTGTTTGATTTGGCCTCGGAGGCTTTGGCCTTTTATATTGTATACATAAGTGCAGTCTTAATGCATGCACCAGTTGAATTACAATTTAGAAAGATGTTAATGTACCATTTAAGAACTATAAAATAATTCCAAAAATGATATAATTATTATTACTTTTGGTTGCACTTAAATAGAAATAAAAATCTATTTTAGGTCTTTCGATCTTTTTCTATGTTAGTCCTAAAATCCTTAAAAGTTTTTAATTTGATTTTTATTTTGTTTACTCAAAAATTTGTTAAAATGAACTTTTAAATTCTTTCTTAAGCAATTATCATGATGATTTTTCAAAATTTTAATTATTTTAATATTAAAAAAATGGGATAAACTACATCAAATACAATTAAAGTATTGACGTTTGTATCGTTTATATTTTTCATGCCCCCAAAGATCTAAAACTACATAATTTTGATGACATGAAGCGACACATGTCATATTCGTCTGCTACCATGTAAAATTTTTAGACTAAAAAGTCAATAAAAATTACTCTGAGGACATCTGAAATCTTTGGTTTTAATTATTTCTTTAGTCCTTGAAGTTAAGCAAATTAACCCTTGACCTCATCAATTTTTTGGTTTAAGTACTTTTGAAGTACATGTCAATTTTTTAATTATAAAAATTAATCCTTAGACCCTTTTTTATTATAAATACTCCTTGAGTCTCTTTTATATTTTGAAAAACATAGAATTTGACCTTCCAAATTTAAATTTGTAATTGATAATATACAAAATTAAAATTTTCAATCTACGTTATTTAATTTTTGCTATACCCTTCATGTCATTATGTGCCTATGCATTTCATTTGTTTGTCAATGAACTTCTTAGATTTCTCTTTGCTTGCCTATTACCTTGGACCCTTAATTATATTTATTGATGGAAAGAGAGAGCATAAGAACACCATATTTAGTGAGGAGTGCTCTAAAATAAAACACCATCAATGCAATTAAAACAATATTTTTCAAACCAACATTTGTTAATCTAGTATAAAACATACTGAAAATCATACATAAGCAGTAAAAAACATGTAATTCAAAAATAAATATAGAAAACCAATTTCACCAATCGAAAATAATGGAGAAATCTTTTCATACATATTTCAAAGTTTAATTAAATATTTCAAGCTTACGTTAAACCTTCGTAACAACCTTTAAACCATTTTAAACATGAAATCCATGTTTTCACTTACCAACACGCAAAGTTTCACTTACCGATTTGTTGAACATACCTCAAACGCTTCCAAAAATTTTATTCAAATTTGAGGTTCCAATTCCCCTATTTTATAAACACAATAACAAAGGTTCCAATGCATTAAAATACATTCATAACCTATCAACTTTAATCTACATCAAACATCAACAACACCCTCTCATTTAATCTTCCGTAACAATTGAAATCACCGTCGACACAACTACAAACATAACTATCATAAACATTGAAATCAACCTTCAAAAAAAATCAATTAATATCTAAAAATAGCCTTAAACCATCCTTATATCATCAACATTTATTAAACCTCTATAACTCTCCAAAAACATTAATCTAACAACCTAGGAAATCAAAGATTCAATTGATTTTGGTATTCTAATGTTAAAAAATCTATTTATCCTTTTAATTTTTACCACTATTATTTTGTTGTGCTACTTATAATTGTGTGTTTGATCACTTTGAGACCTTTATTTATATGGATCATCTCTTTTAATTTTCTTAATACTCGTATTACTAAGAAAATAATAATAAATTATATAAATATAAAAAATAACATATTATTAATTAAAAAATTCAACCCTAAACCCTAATATATATATATATATATATATAAAGAGCGTTGAACCAAGTGCGGCCAAGCCAATGCCACGAAAGATGATCGAGTGTACTCTTTTGGTTAAAAGCACCTACAATCAAGTCTTCGGACATAATCATTCTAATTAGGGGTAGACAAAAAAACCCGATTACCTGGTCCCGGTCTTGGACTCGGTAAGACCCGATAGATTTTTATTTGATATTAGTTCTGGAGGGACCGGGACTGGATCCAAAATTTAGGTCCCGGTCATAACCAGGACCAAGACTGGATCTTGATTTTTTGGATCCGGTACCCGGTGGGTACCCAATAGGACCGAGACCAATACCAAGTATCCGATATTAGTTTTCTTTTGTTTATTTTTCTTATCAAACTTTCTCTTTATGTATGAATATTATGAGTATGATTAGTTTTAAAACTTTAATTTTCAAGTTTACAATATTATAATTTTATTATTTAATATTATTATTAGTGGTTGAATTTTTTTTCTCCAAATTACTCAAAAAATTTTAAGAATAAACTAATTGACCGGGTACCAGGTATTGGAACCGGTACCCACCAGTAACGGGACCGGTTCTTAAAATTTAGGACCCGGTGTGACCGGGACTGGTTCCAATTTTTAGGAACCGGTGGTTATCGAGAACGGGACCAATTCTATTCAAATTGGTCGGGTACCCGGTCTTACCCACCAATAATTCTAACTGATTCAAAATAAAGAAAATAAAAATAAAAATATATAAAACTTACCTATCACACATTAAAAAAAAGCAACATGGATTTGAAAATAAAGAGGGAAGAGGGAAAAATATTAATTTTTGAAACAAATCGAGAAAAGGGAGGGGGAAAGTCGGCAAGAGAATATTGGCCAAAATAAGATTCTAATATGGTATAAAGGAGATTAAATATTTCGAGTAAGCAAGGTAAATTACTCAAAAATAGTCCTTATAAAACCCATATTTTAATTACTCTAATAAGAGTTCAAGATTTTTCAATTTAGCCACTAAAAATCAATTAAGTTTCTAATCTAAAAATCCCCAAATAATAGATTTCGAATTGAAAATTTCACCGGCATTATAATTGTAAATTGACGACAAAAATTGGGGTGTTACATTTTCTATTTAAGACAAAAGCCTATCTTTCATCCAATTAAAACAAGGGAGTTAAGACCCTTAAAATATTTTCGTAATAATAAAAAAAAATATGCTTATTAGATCGAATGATAAAAATTCAATACTCTTTAAATAATATCTTAAATTTTATAATAATAATAATAATAATAATAATAATAAAATTGTCTTTTGTTTTAGGAGCACATTATTAGATGAGATGTTTTGATAAAATTCAAGTATTTTTTTAAAATAAAAAGGGTGTTCCATTTTCTTCCTGTAAGAGGACATATTTAATCAGATACTCATAGTAGAGGGCTTGAGGGGGTCTTTCCCAAATTTTTTGTTGGATATTTTTAACATTTGGTGTAATCTCAACATCCGTTAAATTTCTTAACCTTTTGATACTGAAAAAAAAATCATATCTTTTTAAGCCATTTTTATGCCTAACATTAAAAAGAAAATTAAATCTTAACTCTAAACCTTAAAACTACACAATATCCCTTATTTTTTAATCCTTAATCTTACACATAATATTAAATTCTAAAAGTACTTTATTAATGTGATAGTGTAGTAAATAACGACACCAAAAAAATAAGATATTTATATTCCTTTAATACACCTTACAAATAAACTATTAAAATTTGAGTATGTTAAAGATAATAACATTTTTCTGTTGTAATCGCACTCAATCAACTGGCCTTTGTAAAAATAAGGAAATAAAGCTTATCCAAAAGATTAAAAACTTGGATTAATAATGATAATATACAATAATATTTACCACTTTGGAGCAGTATTGGCATTGCCAATTGTTATTTTGCTGCAAAATGAGAAACCATCGAAAAGATCATATTAGATGAGATTGGGGACCTCTCTACCTGGGAATCTTATTTGCTCCCATTATGTTAATTGGAAGCATAGTGTAATAATACATAATACAGTACAGAGGAAAACCAAAGCCAACTCTTGTAATAAAGATCGGGTGAGCTTGAGGGGATCTAATGATGATACTTTCTCGGTTAAATCATTGCGGAGCTGACTTGGTAATGAGCAATTAGAAGATCAAAAGTGGAATAAGGTAGCTTGGTTGGGCTTTGCTCCTCCGAAGGTGAAAATTTTTGTGTGGATGGTTATGTGGGGTCGTGTGCTGGTACTAATTAAAAGGGGAGTGTCATCCTTTTTGGAATAATTTGTTTTCCTTTTGTAATATTTTTGAAGAATCTATTTCTCATTTTTTTTCTTTTGTCAAGGGATATGAAACTATAATAACTATTTTTGTCACCCTAAAACAAATCCCCTGAATAAATCCCTTAAACCATAATATATATATATATTAATATCCAAAATATTTAAATAAAAAAACAATAAATTAAAAATTCAAAACCAAAAATTTTATATTAAATAAAAATGTCTATTCACAATAGTTCATTATCTAATATTCAAGCCCTTGATCCATTTAAAGCCTTATCGGTTTAACAAACCTAATCTGTTAGCCCAATTATAAACTAATTTATTCTCAGGCTCGATAAAAGTTAACCCATTAGCATACATATCTAATACCCAACACCCAAACCAGTTATTAAACCGTGACCCAAAACCTAAATACCCATTTGATCCGGGTATTTAACCTGACTTTTCAGCTGCCCCTAAGACTCTTGAATTTCTGGGAAATTCTAGAAACATCAGGAAGGATAACCATTCATCCTCCCGCAACCATCCAGCTACCAACCACGTCAGCGCCACCACAAACCACGTTAGTGTAACCCTCTTAGCCCGGCCTGGACGAAACCGACTCTAAAGGATTACACGGGGAATACTGAACCAAACCCGCAAAGGCTCGATCCAATAAACAACCATAAAAATGTTATATATTTTTTCTTATCTAGAGGCATAATTAAGTTCCTACATATCAATTTCATGCAAAACGAGAACGGAAGCAATTCAATCACAAGCGAGCACTCGGTTAAACACATGAGTATGTTAAGGACTAAAACGTGAATCTTTTAAATTCTATTCGCAAGGTAAAAATTCATTCCATCAAAGTTAAATTAAACATACAAAGAGCACCCATGATAAATTTCAACCCAAACGGAGCATTCTAACATCATCAATTACATGCTTCACTAACTAGGGACCAAAATGTAAATCTATCAATTTCTAGGGACTACATCCAATTTAAGTTAGCCAACTTGAAATTAAGTCAACTTTATGCATCAAGGTGAAATTTCAACCCAAATAACATTCGTAGCTACCATAATTGAACATAAAAAGTTATCCGGGACTAAAATGCAATTTCCGGCAACTATCAACTCATAAACAGCCAAAGGTTTCGAAACCTATATTGAAGTTTCGAAACTTTATGAAAAAGGTTTCGAAACTTCCCTTGAATTTTCGAAACTTTAGTGTCCAGTGAGGTTCCAGAATCGACCTAAACCTCAAGTTTTCGAAACCTACCTTGAAGTTTCAAAACTATATGATAAAGGTTTCGAAACTTTCCTTGAACTTTCGAAACTATATGATAAAGGTTTCGAAGCTTTCCTTGAAGTTTCGATACCTCTATTCCCAGAAACATAAAATCAATCCTTTTAAGTAGATTTAACCCATACAAGACACAACCATTGACCACCATCAACTATATGCATAATTCATAAACATTAAAAGCAAATTATATAATCGATCTTAGCCATCATAGACCCCGTAACATCTATAGGCGTGCTCCCTAACTTACTCAATTCCCATAGCTACTCAAGAACAAACATGCTTCAAGCAAACTCAATAAAATATCAATCCATCAAATCAACAAGCAAAACATGTTTATAGGTCGCTTCTACAATTCTTTTGCTAATTCAAAACACACTCTAAAAGGAAACAATTTTACACATTGCCAAGTCCCACTTATTTTGTCAAATCATACCAAAACGTGTAAAGTCTTTCCCCTTGGACCTCTTGCTCCAAATGTTGTCCTTAATGCATTTATTTCTCTGCAAAGATGAAAAGAGAGAGCTTAAGCAAAACATGCTTAGTGAGGTAGCTCTAAAACAAATTCATCAATGCAATATTTAAAACCATTTTAATACCACAACAAGTAATTTTTGTGCTAAGTTAACACATGCTTAGATAAATCATGCTCATATACATACTCAAACCATTTCATTAATCATTCATATTTGCGTTCAAGTGACAACTTGTTGTGAACCTTAAGCTCAGCGAATACTCGGATTCCTTATACAATAATTAGACACTTGATCTCAACATGCATCGATTGGACACATAGTCACCCTTGTATACATGTTACCTCCACTACGTATGGTCGGACACAAAGTCACCCTTGTTTACGTATGGGTCAACTATATGCACGGTTGGACACAAAGTCACCCTTGTTTACATATAGGCAAGATCTACACGCACGGTCGGACACATAGTCACCCTTGTTTACGTGTAGGCAACATCAATATTCTCATAATTATTATAGTGCACTTTATCCTAATGACATATCATTTGTATCGTAACTATAGTTAGTGTCACTAAGACAATATCATTCTGATCATGCATGTTAACTTGTTGTTCATAATGCATTCAAAATATGTTCATCAAGTGAACCAAAATCATGCTCAACGGCTTAATCAAATGTAAGGCAAATAACCATAATTTGTTCCAAATCATTCTCATGCTTTCAAAAGCCATGAATACCATTCTAAACCATGAATTTAAAGCAACTAACAAATGCATGCATAATTTCAAAATCCAATTTATGAATTCGAAACATTTCTATTAAAGCAGCTTCAACAAAATCAATGCAATTTAGCCAAAACTTAAGAAATGCTTCTGAAACCATAGAAATCACTTACTCTTGAACTATGGAAAGCTTTTACACTATTCCATAATTCCCAAAACAGAACCAAACGTTTGCGAATCGCTTTTAACCCAAATTCACTCACTGACAAGCAAAACAAGCCTTCATCGATGCTCTAACGGTAATGCCAATGCACCAGTCACTCAAGAGCCTTCTTGCACTTCCTCTACATCACCAAAACAGATCATATACATATTAAAATATGCTCAACATAGCAGCAACACTAAACCTCCATTAACTCTACCGAAAACCAAGCCGAAAAGGCCGAAACTAAGCTGAAAACACCCAAAAACTACACCAGCCACTAACCTAACGAATCTAACACCTAAACCTACTCAATTATGAACTAAAAACACCTTGAAACCTTCCTTATACCTCCAAAAAAAACAAAACATCAAAAACAACCCTTAAAACCACCCAAAAACCACTTCTAACAACACCAATTTATTTATTCCGGGATTAAGACCATGTGAGATCATTATAGAAATTATTTCACCATCCAAATAAGTATAATTACATAAAGATTCATCCTAATTATAGTCTCAAACAAGATCCTAAATATTTTCTTGAAATTTCCATTAAAACTTCAAAATCTTGAATTAAAACACAAAATCAAGTTAAGATTAATGCTTTTTAATCCAAATCTTGGGAATATCATTTAAAGAACCATAGAATTGAAAAGAAAACAAGAAATTACCTTTGAGATGCTTTCACCAAAATTGACGTGAATTCTCCTCTTGATTTTCCTTGAAATTGGCTTAGGATTTTGTAAAACAAATGGAGAGGTTTTGATGAGGATGAATTGCTAATTAAAATTAGATGAATCTTGATAAAATTGGAGAAGAATTCAGAAAAGGATTTGGGAAAACCATGGAGAGAAGATTAGAGAGAAAATGATGAGAAAATGGAGAGAAAATTAGAGAGAAAATGTGATTAACCGTCAAATAAAAACCAATTTTGGTGAATGATCTCTAATTAAAACATTTTGGGTTAATTAAACTCTAAGGATTCTAAGCTTTGGCTTACTTTTCAATTTAGTCACAAAAACCCAAATTTTTCGAAAAATTACAATTTTGCCACTAACTTTTCAAATTTTACATTTTAGTCACTAAAATAGTAATTAAGCTTAATCAAACCAAATTAGGACTCAATTAACATTCCATTAGCTTTAAAACATTATTTTCACATTTTTAGAACTTTTCTAGAATTTTTCTATTCACCCGATAAAAATATTAATATTTTAATTACCCAAAATTAATGAACCGAAGAAATCCGATTCGAACCTCCCTAACTAAGCCTAAAACTTCTAGACCCAAATTTGGGATGTTACACTAAGTGTCACTTGGAATCCACGTCAACAACTTTTGCCACGTCAAACGACAACACAATCTGGTCCCTTCCTCTGTTGTAGATCCGACCAAATGGTTTCCCTCTTCTCGTAAGAACGCCAAAAATGTCACCAACAACTAACAAGAAAAAGGACAACCATCAGAGAAAAATCAATCATTTTTATCATTTTATTTTCAATGTAAATCGACTATAAGAGTCTAATCCACAATTGTAAACCTTAGACGGACATATTTTGAAGCAATAAACAAGGTATTTTAGAGAAATTTTGTTTTTATTTCGAAATAAAAAACAAAATATTTTTAGGGATTTAAGGTTTACCCTCTCGAGGTTAGTTGATTCTCTTCGTCGATTCTCTTTGCTTTCTTTATCTTCTTCGTTTTATCTAAAAACCCAGATTTCTAAAAGGCGAAAGGGGTTTGTTTATCGATTTTGTTTCGATTTGAGAAAGAGGGATTTGGGGTTTTGATTTTGTGAGAGTCCAAAGCTAGAAGTGTGTTCTTTTTTTAAATTGGGTTTTCTTTTTGAATTTTTTTCGAACAAAAAGACAACGGTTCTTAATTCACAATTATATTTTGAGTTTGTGAATAAAGTATTAGGGTTCTTATTTTTAGAGATAATTCTCTTTTATTTTGGTTTTGAGAAAAGAAGCAAATGAGGGTTACGGTCATTTGGCCTTTTAAAATTTCTATTTATATTGTTTACAAAATGGTGCCGTTTTGGCACCCTTTAACTAGCGTGGTGACCCGGATCCGGAGAGAGATCCGCGTATATAGGGAAAAAGGGTTAATTATCGATGAAGTCCTCCATTTTTCATGTTGTTTCGCTTTTTATCTCTGTTTAATTCCTTTTCCAGTCTCCCGTATATATTTTAAACTTTTAATTTCACCCTCTATAGTCCCGATGTTACTCAATTTTCCCCCTGAATTATACTTTATTTTCGATTATATCTATTTTAATCATATTTTAATTTCTATTTTAGATTTTCGAACTAGTATTTTATTTTTATTTATTTTTGGTCCCTATTTTATACTATAATGTATATATTATATTTACGTTCTATACATAAATATTATATTACGCATAATTTATTTAATATATTATGTGTATACAATATATTTATTTTATTATCATATATTATATATTATATGTATTTTATTCATTTATTTTGTTAGATATTAATTGTTGTCTTTTATTTATTTAATTCTTTAAGGTTTGATTCAATTTTATGGTGACTCACAACGGAGAATGATCCGTATGATCTACGGTTCGTTTAGTGTAATTTATTTTATTGCTTTAATTTTCCCTTATTTATTTTCTTGTATTTAATTTGTTGTAATTTTTTATGCACTTTATTTTTCGCTTTTTATTTATTTATTTATTTATCGCTTTTATTTATTTATTTATTCTTCACGTGACATCTAATTAATAACTTTAAATGCGGTATCTCAATATTCGGTTGTAAGTGAGGTCGGTATTAATTGTAGTGGTGGTGGTTCGCATGCTTACCTTCGAATATTGAGGTCTTTAAAATCTATTTATATTCTTAAACGGATAATAAATTAATAAAAAGTTGAACTTACAAATTTCCAATTCGGTCAATATATTCAATTAGGAAACAATTTTTGGGCGGTGAGGGCTATTAATTATATCAAATCTATAACCGAGTCCCGAACCCATATTTTAGAATCTTTGGTTTTAACTATGTCCGATCTACGAAAATGACCGGTGACGACTCCAGTCTTTTCCAAAATAAATTTCGTTTTCATTTCAAAATAATCCTTAATTTTTCATTCCAAACTCAAATTTTCAAACTTTTCTAAACCTTAATTTTCAATTAAGTCCCAAACTTTTAAAATTTCTATTTTCTAAATAACCCTAATCTTTAATAAATCTTCAATTCACCAATTTTAACCTAAATTCTTCATTCTTCAAATAATCCCTAATTTCAAAAAAAATAATTTTTAACGACCCCACCATTTTTTACAATCATTCATAATTTTTTACCACCACATTTTTATCCACCTTTTTTTCCCTTTAACATATACTTTAAATTTGTTTTTTTTTAAAAAAAAAAGTTGTTATCGGAATATATGGAATAAATTATATGACTGGTTGGGTATCGCTTCGGTGGTTTCGGAGGATCCTGCAGTTTTCTTTGAAGCTTGGGGGGAGCTAGGTAGATTCAAGAATATCTTGTGGTGGTCTTTTGTCCCAATTGTCATTATTTGGTCGATTTTTTTTTTATACCAAAACGAGCTTATCTTTAAAGGAAGGGTTATGGATTGGTTGCAACTTGATCATTTAGTTAGATATAAGTTTGTTGTTTGGATGAAAGCAAAATTTCCGAGGAACCATATTTTCATGAAAATTGGTGGCTTTTTAAAACTAATGTTGATTGGGTTGTATCTAATACAAGGTTAAAAAGGTGGCATTGGAGGCTTAATAAGAGATGCAAATGGTAGAGCTTACTAAAATCAAACATAGGATTGTGAGTCACAACGGTCTTGCTATGGTAGAGCTTACTAAAATCAAACATAGGATTGTTTTATTTCTGGAATTGGTATGGAATAAGACAGATAGATTGATCGTCAAATCCGATTATAAAAAGTTAATCGATTAGATCAAAGGCGTTTCAGATCCTCCTGCTTTTGCATCAAATAAGATCATGTTTTTAACTGAATTGAGTTCTATGAAAGGAATTTGTTTTCGATTTATACCTTGTGCTTGCAATTGTGAAGCTGATCGACTTGCTAGGAGAGACATTGAGTGAAGTTTTGTCTTGTTTGAACATATATTGTAGATGAATGTTTGTAATTTCCTTTGTGTTTTTTGTTATAGTTCTTAGCAGGTTCCTTTTTGTTTTTAAAATTGATGTATACTCAGTATCAAAATTTAGTTCGGTTGCTCTTTTCCCCTTCAATAGGAAGGGTTTTTTATCGAGACCTTAATAACTTTCAAAAAAATATGAGAAATTATTTGACCAAGGTTATTTTTGAGAAATGTTTGAAGATGTGATGAATTTTTTTAAGGCTTCATGTTTTGTGCTTAAAAATAGTGCCCAAGTGTATCTAGATTAATCATCAACAATAACAAATGCATATGATTTCTCACCCAAGCTAGTAGTCCTAATTGGACCAAAGAGCTCCATATAGATCAATTGTAAAGCTTTAGTAGTTGAAACATCAATGGACTTAAAAGAAACATGTTTCTGTTTACCCTTTGCACATGCATCACATATCTTGTCTTAAGAAAAATTAAGCTTGGGTAAACCTCTAACTAGATTTTGGGAAACTAATTTCTCTAAAACACTTATGGTAGCATATCCTAATTTTCTATGACATAACCATGCATCATTTTCATCACTAGCAACTAAGTATGCATGAAAAAGATTAATGTCATCTAGATGCACCATATATATATTTTCTATGCAATGACCAATAAGCATTGTTTTGTTAGTTTCTATGTTTATTATTTTACACTCACATCTATCAAATGAAACATAAAAACCTTTATCACATAATTGACTAATACTCAATAAATTATGCTTAAAACCTTTTAAAGTAATACATTTTCAATAAGTATGGAGGAATGATTACTAATAGAGCCAATAATCTCAATTTGGCCTTTGGAGTTGTCACTGAAAGTCATTACTCCACTTTTGATCTTTGTAACCCCTTAATTTTAACTTAAGGAGCATTGTAGGTTAAAATTGTTTCTTTTAAAACTTTCATGTAAGTAATTGTAAAAAGTGATTCAAAACCAAATTCGTAAACCAAAAGATAAAAACACAGTTAAAAAGTAATTATTCTCTTTAGGATAAACCAAATTTTAAAAATGGGTAAATTACATATTTAGCCATCAATCTCTTTAGGATTTTCAGAACATCACTTTAACTTTTTAAACTTTAAATTCACATTTAAAACTTTCAAAACTTTATAATCTTATCCCAAAATTTTTTCCTTGAATTTAGAAAATCAATTTAAAAACCTCAAATAAATTAGGGTTTTAGAAATTGGGAATCTAAAAATTAGGGTTTTTAATTAGGGATTTCAAAATATGGTTTTAAAATCAAGAATAATTTTTGGGTGTTACAACTCTACCACCCTTGAAAAAAAATCCTCAAAATTTTTTAGACTTAGTGGTACATTTTCAAAAGCATGGATGTTTAGAGAAAAACTTAAAAGTGCATTTAGGTTTAGGTAAAAAATGACAACAAAGAGTTCTTAGAGAGACTTTAATCTTAAATTTATAGGAATGGGTACAATCACGATCTTTTACTCGATAACTAAAGTTTGGGTCCTTGATCAGAACTTGAGTTAAGGCTTATAAGGTTAAAAAAACATGGCTCAAGGATTCATATGGTTCAAAAGCATCACTTTCGAGGTCCCAAGAAAAGAAAATTCTATATTATGAATAATAATTACTAACGGGTACACAATCTTTCTAGTTCTGAATCTATATGAAACATACACAAGTCTAAAACTCATGCAACGTGACATAGTAATCTATCTACAAAACATGATAACCTAAAGTAAGATTTGGTACTAGAGTCTCAGATTTAAAACAAATTAATAAATATTTTTTTTTCAAAAACATTCCATATCCCAAAAATATTTAATGTATGCATGCTTTTCAATTTTTTTTGTAAAAACACTTATAATGGGCCTCATAGTCAGAGTGTAGAACTTGGCTCTGATACCAAAAATATAACCCTTAATTTTAACTTTAGAAGCACGGTAGGTTAAAATTATTAATTTTAAAACTTTCATGTCTAGTAATCGTAAAAAGTGATTCAAAATAAATTTTGTAAACCAAAAGATAAAAACACAATTAAAAAGTAAATATTCTGATTTAAAATTAATAGATTTGAATAATTGGTTCTATGCATGAGGTTTAAATACTTCTAAACCCTAATAATCCCAAACATATCTGGAAAAATAGTATTAAATCGTATACGATAGAGATCTTCGAGTACAACTCCTAGGGCCAAATATCTGGAAAAAAAATAAACTAAAAGAAACACAATGAGTGATGAATGCAATATTATAGAGAATGCAGTACCATACTCCGAACGCCAATCATAGTGGTGGCAAAGTCAATCGGTCATAGTGGAGGTAATTCCCTAGAACCTCTCACCCCTTATTTCGACAAACCCAGTTTTGGTACAACCACCTTCCTCCGTACAATCCCTCCCCATACACATGATTATGCAATCAATATCATAAATCAAAAAAGTCTCATCACAGATATTCGAATAATACACGAGACACACAGTTTTGATAATCTATTGAATGCAAGGTCACAAAGAATGCATATCTCATACTCCAAACTCCAAACACAATGGTGGCAAAACCAACCGGTCATAGTGGAGGTAGTTCCCCAGAACTTCTCACCCCTTATTTTGCCAAACACAGTTGTGGTAAAACCACCTTCCTCCTTACAATCCCTCCTCATGCAAATGATTATGCAATCAATGCCAGAGATCTCAAAAGTCTCATAGTGTAACACACAAATCACAATATCACATCATATGTAATAATATCACAAGATCACAGTAAATAAATAACTACATAACACATAAAATCTAGCATAGAAAGAGAACACACATTTACATTCATTTAATAATAACACAGAAAGAAATACACATTAAGCACAAGAAGAGAATACTCATTTAAATGTATTTAATAATAGCACAGGAAGAAACACACATTTAGCACAGAAGAGAACACATTTAACAATCGAAAAAGAACAAACATACATTTAGCACAAGAAGAGAATACATTTAACAATAACACAAGAAGAAACACACATTTAACACAACAAGAAACAGGTCGAATTTAGGAAGTTAAAGTTAAAAACTTTACCCTCAAAACCAATTTAATTTATATTATTTCATAATAATTGTAAAATATTAAAATACTTTAATAATTCATCAAAACAAAGAGTTAGAATTATAATAAAAAATTGATAACTTAAAAAGATTTAAAATTCTCAAAATAAATTATATCAAGAACTTATTAAAAATAAGAATATAGTCTGATGATTAAAAAAATATCTGAATGTAAGAAAAATATTTATATATACTGAAAATAACCTTAATTCCCAATACATTAAAGTTTCTAAAATAATAATAATAATTTTAATAACTAAAAGTTAGTTTTATATTTAATAATAAAATAACCAAAAAATATGAGATTCTTCAAGTACCACATTTCTTAAAATCCAAAGATTTGTAAGAGAAAATTAAGATAGAGTAACCTAAAGAATTTAGTGTATCCCTATCAACAATTCATGCAATCTCAACACGAAATCAAGGTACAATCACATTGACATATAATCACAACCCAATCATTGGTTAGATTCATAATCCACAGACGGGAGTTTTCGGTACTATATAACCCCTCAAATTTTTATAGTATATTATCAATCATATGATTGACAAACTATATCTGATAAAATTTTAAACAACAACACTTGATAATCTGGTATAAAACATACTGAAAATCATACATAAACAGTAAGAACCATGTAATTCAAAAATAAATACAGAAAATCAATTTCACCAATCGAAAATAAGGGAGAAATCTCTTCATACTTATTTCAAATTTAATTAAGCTTACATTAAACCACCATAACAACCTTTAAACCATTTTAAACATGAAATCCATGTTTTCACTCACCAACACGCAAAGCGTCACTTTTACACATATTGACGGATGCTTTCATCATATTTTTACTTCATTTATTGTAAGACGAGATGTTTAGGACTATATCAATTCGTATATTTTTCCAGCTTAATTGAATTTATCGAGATGTAGACCCAAATAACTATATTAGAAAATAGTAATTGAGCAGTTTCTAATTATCCAAGTACATTAAAATCTTTTGGCAATGCATGGCCAGATATACCAAAGAACAAATAATTCCATTTCACTTTTTGAAGCCAAGGACCTTAAACTTCGAAAGAATTACTAGATTAATTGATAAGTGCTTAATTCACTATCACTTTTTTACACTTTTCATGGACAATAATCACTTAATCTACACCTACCTGGACTAAAGCATGTACTTAATGTGAGATATTTAGATATTTTGCTTTTGCGACTTATAAAGATAATATTTATTTAAAATGCAAGCTTTACGGCACGTTTGTGCATTTGCAGGAAGATCAGATGCCACGGCAGAGATTGATGCCGAGGCATGACCTAAGGCCGCGGCAGCACTTGGTGAACAAGTACTGATATGGTAGGCGATCTGAAGATAAAAATAAGATGGACGTTTCTGGACAAGTAGCATAAGGATCAGAGCTGGGAAGCGAGTAGAAAGCCCAAGTCAAAGGCCACGCAGGAAAAGAATCCTTGTGGGAATAAACTTGGAAATAAAACGAATATTTTATTTATGTACTTGACTTGTGTTTTACTCCAAGCTGTATTCCTACTTAGGAAAGGTTTGCCCTAGACCAAGCCTATATAAACCATATCCGTCCAAGGAGAAAAAGATATAACGCACGAGAGAAAAGAGTTCTTCATAGATTTTTAGAGTTTTCTTTGTTTCCATTATGTTCTAAACTTTCTTAGGGTTTACGTGAAGGTTGTTGAGTATTTGTGAGAGAAGATTGAACTTTGTTTTCTTGTTTTATGCAATAAAATATTAAGGTTTGCTTATTCTTTGCTACTCATTGATCTTGCATTCAAGCTCGGGAGAGAAGTTTGCGAGAGATTTAGTTATCCAATATCAGGAGAGTTGGATTCACGAAAGGAATAAGTACGGTATTTTTCTAGCTGGAAAATACTAACTCGGCCTACGGATATGTTAGAGTTTCAGCGGCTAAAAGAAGTGTGAGATTGGTTGGTGGTTATCATTGATTCACGCCGGGAGGTATCATCAAGGACTAGTCATCAACAGTACTTTGACTTAGGGATAAGCGAAGTCATCCAAGGAAACTTTGCCGAACCTTAAAGAAGTCCACCCAAGAGCAAGGGATTGCCGCGGCGGACGCTAGTCTTCACTGTCGAGGCAGGAAACTGCAGTACTGTCGAGGCAGTGTTGCATTATTGCACAGAACAGAAACAAGTCTATTGAACTCACAATACGTTTCAACTAGATCTTGCCCATTCTCTAAACTTGATCTTATTTCCATTCACCATTCTTCTTTTATTTTTCAGTTATTTTAGTTTTCAAATCAACCAATTTAATCTGTGTCTTTTATTTCTTTTACAGAGCGAGAAGAGAAAAGAGAGCATATTAAGTACACCAATCCCTGTGGAGACGATACTTGATACTTATCACTTTATTACTTATGACGTGTACACTTGCACTATCTACACACTCTTTTTACACGCAACAAGTTTTTGGCGCCGTTACCGGGGATTGGCAACTAATTTTTTTTTTATCTTTATTTGCTCGCATGTTAATTTTATTTTATTTAACTTCGGTTATTACTGGTGTATGACTAGAGCAAACCCAAGAAATCCATGATACGAGCTAGATCCAAAGATTGAACGCACGTGTCAAAGGTTCCGAAGACAAATCCAATTAGTTATGGCAGATCATCCGGTAGAACAAAACCTACCAGTTGGTAATGGAAGGCTTCCGCTGTCACCAGGGCCGCGACAGCTTACTGTTCGAGATTTTTTGGAAGAGGATTTGAATGGGTTAAATCCAGGAGTCGTTATTGACAAGCGTCATTTTACTCGTCAAAATAAAACATTCCTCTTTAATTTAAATAAGTAATCATAGTATAGTAAAGAGGGTCGATCCACAGGGAATTTGGAATTTCTGATGCAATTCTGTGTCGCTTCTAATTCAGGATGCTGCAAACAATTAATTAAAAAAGGGGTTTGATGAGATTGTGATGAAAAATAAAGAAACTAAAATAACAAATTAAAAGTAAAAATAAAATTGAGAGAAAGAAATAATAGTTGAAAATGACGATGAAGAAATCACCTCGAGCTAACTTTGTTTCAATTTTGTCGATCATTGAAAAGGATTTTTATTCCGGGATTCATGTCGGTTACAGTCTACAAGGACCAACCCATTGTAACTTGCCTTTCTCTCTTGTAACCGATCTTCCCAAGCCTATCTTTCAAAGATGATTCTTGAATGATTTAACCACAGCTATTGCTGTTAAAACAATCAGATTAAGTACTGGAAAGGCCCGACTCGGATTATGTTGTCTCGTCGAGAATCGAATCCGATCTCATTTTTCCTTAGCGGACCGCCGCTAAGTGTGTTCATAGGAAGTCAAAATTGCCACAGGCAAATCCTTCCTCCCACTGTATATTAAAACAACGTCCAGACCAACGAGCTCTTTTTGGTTTGAAAAATGTTTTAATGTTGTAAGTAAGGCCGATTGCCAAACTAATATAACAGAAAAATAAGAATGTTTCCCGAAGGGAATTAAGTACTATTCAATTCTCACGCATTGAATTGATTCATTGTTAGCTCTCGGCTTAAAGAAAATTAGCTAAGCATGATATCAATTATCATACTTAGCATATTTTTGCAAAATATTAAAAAGACTAAAAATAAAGAAAACAAAGAAATTTTTATAGAATAACCAAGGAACAAGATAAGAATTCAAAGACAAAAGGTTTATTTCTAAAGCCTTACCCATGGAAGGTATTTATAGGCTACTAATATCCTAAAAATAACAAACTAACTCAAAATAAAATAAAAGATAATAGATAATCCATGAGTTTAAAATTTAAAAACAAAATATCTTCTCAAATCTTGTTGCTGAACCGTCTCCAGAATCCTCTCAGATTTCGCTGACTGGACTGTCTTCAGAATCTTCTAGAGTCTTCTAGAAACTGCCACATTAGCATTTCGTCGTGCCCAGCGTCGTGCCCATGTCTCCAGTCGCGAAAATTGCAGAAATTGTCCTTTTAATCACCAATTGTAGTAAACAGGTCACTGCACATAAAACATACGAAACTCACTCAAATTAGCAGTGATAAATTCATGAGAATAAGATAATTAGCAATTAAAAAGTAATTATTTAAATCACCAATCAGTTACACCAGAGATCGAAGCAGCCCACTTTGAGCTAAAATCCGTCATGTTTAATATGCTCAATATTATTGGACAGTTTGGTGGGTCAGTAACTGAAGATTGCAGACAACACCTTAAATCATTCATGGAGATCTGTAATTCATTCAAAATTCAAGGAGTCCATGAAGATGTGTTGATATTGAAACTGTTTCGCTATTCACTGAGGGATAGGGAAAAAACCTGGTTAAATAGCATTCCAGCAGGATCAATAGGATCTTGGAGTGAACTCTGTCGTGATTTCATTACACGTTTTAATCCTACTAATTTATATGATCGTATACTTAATGAAATTACTTCTTTTCGGCAAGCAGATGATGAACCAATGTATGAGGCATGGGAGCGCTATAGGGAGTTACTGCACAAGTGTCCTTTGCATGGATTTCCATTGTGGACACAAGTGACCATGTTTTATAGTGCAACCAATGCCCCAACGAGAATGATGTTAGATGCCTCTGCCAATGGGACACTCCTTGACAAGCCACCAGAGGAAGCTATAGAAATTTTGAACAAACTTGCAAAGAATGACTTCCAATTCCCTACATCTAGGAGAGGAGGGATGAGACGTCAGGCCATAGTACATGAATTAGAAACATCAAATTCAATGGCAGCACAATTGGCAACTCTCACAAAGATGGTCCAAAATATGCAAATGCAACATAATACCAATGAGGTTAAGGTAATAGATTCTTCGTGCTATTTATGTGGAGGTAACCATAGCTCTTCTGAGTGCATACAGAATCAAGAATCTAGCCTTTATGTGGGAAACTATAACCGGAACAACAACATGATGTCCAACACATACAATCCAGCATGGAAAAGGCATCCCAACTTCTCATGGAGTAATCCCAGCAATGCTCTAAATCCAACTACTCAACCCCCAGGTCTCCAGCAACCAATACAAATGCAACATTTTTCGCAGCAGCAGGTACAACAATCATTGCCGCAGTAGCAGATGCATCAGCAACAACCCACAAGTTCACTGAAAAATTCTATTAAGGCATTTATGATGAAAACTGAATCATATATGACTGAGAATAGTAACTTCATTAAGAGAACTGATGCTTTAATTAACAGAACTGAGATGAGGTTGCAAAACCAAGAGGCAACCATTAAGACACTGGAAACTCAGGTTGGGCAGTTTGCTCAAAACCTGAACACTAGACCACAAGGAGGATTACCCAGCAATACTGAAGTTGCAAAGGTAATGGGCCATGAACAATGTAAGGCAATTACTACTAGGAGTGGCCTACAACTTAAGGAGATGTTAGGAAACTCTGCAGACAAAGTCCTACTAGTGGAACAAGAAGAAACAGATAAAGAGGACTTGGATGCTGAACTAAGTGATCATGCCACAACAATCCCAAAAAAAAGCACTACCTCGGTAGAAAAATCGACAGTTCCTAGACAAGTGGCCGAGACAGCAGGAAAACCAGTGGTGCCAGGTATTAAATTCTAGACCAATGAGACAATAGAGGAGATGCGACCACCACCACCTTTCCCACAAAGGTTGAAAAAGCATAAACAGGACTATCAATTTAAAAAATTCTTAGACATCTTGAAGCAAGTCCATATTAAACTTGCCATTTGTTGAGGCAATAGAACAAATGCCGAATTATGCTAAATTCTTAAAAGACATTGTGTCTAAAAGAAAAAGGCTTGGTGAGTTTGAAACAGTGGCTGCAACTGAAGGATCCATGGCAATGCTTCATAATCGCATTCCTCCTAAATTGAAGGATCCTGGATGTTTTACTATACCTTGTGCGATAGGAAACAACTATGAAGGAAAGGCCTTATGTGACCTTGGAGCAAGTATAAATTTGATGCCAAAATTTGTTTTCCAAAAGCTTGGAATAGGAAGGGCAAAACCTACAACCGTGATGCTCCAATTGGCAGATAGATCGTATGTGCAACCTGAAGGAAAGATCGAGGACATATTGGTAAGGGTGGATAAATTTATTTTTCCAGCTGACTTTCTTGTTCTTGATTGTGAAGCAGATGACAATGCCCCGATCATCCTGGGAAGACCTTTTCTAGCTACTGGACGTACTCTTATCGATATGGAAAAAGGAGAATTGACAATGAGGGTTAACGATCAGTAAATCAAACTCAATGTTTTCCAGATTTTGAAAAGACATGATGATCTAGAGGAGTGCCAGGTGATTTGCACCAATGATGCAGATAGTGCAATACCTTGCCTCAACAATCACTGCCTCGACAGCAGTGACAATAATTCTTCACAGCGCTGCCTTGGCAGTATAGTGGATGACTGCTACAATAGTTTATTGAACAATGTGCCTGAAGCTGATGAAGTTGAGACACAAGAGACGGAGGAAGTTAATTGGACAGCACACCTCCCAGGTAAGTACTTCGAACCTCTAAATTATCCAGGTAAGGACGAAAAACCTTCGAGTGAGGAACCATTAAAGATCGAATTAAAACCTTTACCTGATAAATTAAAGTATGTTTATTTGGTACCCAACCACACAATGCCCGTAATTAGTTATTCTGAGTTGCAGCCCGAACGGGAACAAAGCTTGATAGAGATGTTGCGGCAGCACAAGAAGGCAATTGGGTGGTCAATTGATGACTTGAAGGTAATAAGCCCAGCCGTTTACATGCACAAAATCCTTTTAGAGGAAGATCATAAGTCCACTGTTGAGGCCCAGAGGAGACTTAACCATGTCATGAAGGAGATTGCCGTAGATCTAGAAGACCAGGCAAAAACCACCTTCACCTGCCTGTATGGGATATATCCGGATGAACGAGACGAATGTAAGAAGGTTGAGGTTAAAAATGAATTTAAGTTCAAAACAAAGACGGACTGCCTGAACAACACCTGCCAAAGCAACCACTGCCGAGGCAGCACTCTCCTGGACCAAAAATACACCAGAAAGAAACCACCTGACGAGGAGACAACAACTGATACATCAGTTTCTCTTCCATCAAAAAAGGGGAAGATGGTTGCTGCTGGAGATGTATCATATTACACTCCTGCAGTAACCTAAATTTCTATCTCCCTATCCATATTTACTTTTATGCTTTAGGAATCAATTTTTAGTTTTTCAGTTTAGGAATTAGATTTTAAAATTCTTGCAATTTAGTTTTCAGAGTAATTTTATTATTTTCACAGTTTTTATTAATATTCTTTACAGTTATTTAGGAAGGAAACTCAAGAAGGAGAATTCATGGAGCACACAAAACGACCCTAAAATCAAGCTCACTGTCCCACCTAAGAAACGGCCAAGGCGTCTGGCCGCCCAAATACAAGTGACAACGGGTTTGCGTCCTTAGAACTTCATCTCCCCCGTTTTATTTCATACTTCTTCATTATTGTTTTCCAAGTGCAGTTTCTTTCTCAACAAACTCCACACAAACTAATGACCCTCAGGATACAAAAGAGGCCAGACGCAACATATAAATATTGGTTTATCTTTTCCTTGTCTCTTAATTTTTATCTTGTCCGTTATTGTCGCCTTATGTTCAGATCATAAGCATTGAGGACAATGCTTGGTTCGAGTTTTGGGGTGTAGGTTCACTGCCGAGGCAATTCACTGCCGCGGCCTTGCCATGAAAGGAAGTATTTAAGTTGTTTTTTTTTTTGAAAATTTCTTTTTATGTCCACCACCTTACTTGAAATATTGCCCATACTTTTGCACTGTTCTATATCATTATTGCCTTAGTTTATTCTGTTGAGGCTATAGAAATCTCTCTCCTTACCATGGTTAGGTCCTGTTTAGAAGGCTTAACTTTAGGATACTTAAGGAAGAAAACTTAGAAGCTTGCTATAAGGTTGATTCTAAGATCACTTTTGGGACTTATGTGATTTTAGGAATTCTATTAATGAACTTAGGTGATAAAGACTTGGATTTATGGAATGATAACTAGAGGTGCCCGAAATTGGCTCTAGTATATGCTTAAAAAAATTATAGCTAGTAATAAAACACAACCCTTGAGGTGCCTGAAATTGGCTCAAGTGTTGATACTGTAGGAAGAAATCATAAATTCCAAAGTCTATTTGTCTTGAACTTAGAGTTTGTCTAAGAAAGCCTTTAATCAAACTTGTTCACAAAAATGCACACACTCACAAAATCTTATAGCTTGATTCCAAGTAAGTCCTTGGGTAACCGAAAGGTTAAGGCTTAAGAATAGGCATAGTTATGGTGGGGAGAATAGATGAAAACCTAAGACCAAAAGAGAATAAGGTTTGGCAATTTGATGGTTTGCATTGCTTGAGGACAAGCAATAGTTCGAGTTTGGGGGTGTGATAAGTGCTTATTTCACTATCACTTTTTACACCTTTCATGGACAATAATCACTTAATCTACACCTACCTGGACTAAAGCATGTACTTAATGTGAGATATTTAGATATTTTTCTTTTGCGACTTATAAAGATAATATTTATAGAAAATACAAGCTTTACGGCACGTTTGTGCATTTGTAGGAAGATCAGATACCGCGACAGAGATTGATGCCGAGGCAGGACCTGAGGCTGCGGCAGCACCTGGTGAATAAGTACTGGTATGGTAGGCGATCTGAAGAGAAAAATGAGGTGGACGTTTCTGGACAAGCAGCACAAGGATCGGAGCTAGGAAGCGAGTAGAAAGCCCAAGTCAAAGGTCACGCGGGAAAAGAATCCTTGTTGGAATAAACTTAGAAATAAATCAAATATTTATTTATGTACTTGACTTGTGTTTTACTACAAGTTTTATTCCTACTTAGGAAAGGTTTGCCCTAGGCCAAGCCTATATAAACCATAGCCGTCCAAGGAGAAAAAGATATAACGCACGAGAGAAAAAAGTTCTTCATAGATTTTTAGAGTTTTCTTTGTTTCCATTATGTTCTAAACTTTCTTAGGTTTTAGGTGAAGGTTGTTGAGTATTTGTGAGAGAAGATTGAACTTTGTTTTCTTGTTTTATGCAATAAAATATTAAGGTTTGCTTATTCTTTGCTATTCATTGATCTTGCATTCAAGCTCGGGAGAGAAGTTTGTGAGAGATTTATTTATCCAATATCGGGAGAGTTGGATTCACGAAAGGAATAAGTACGATATTTTTCTAGCTGGAAAATACTAACTCGGCCTAGGGATAGGTTAGAGATTTAGCGGCTAAAAGAAGTGTGAGATTGGTTGGTGGTTATGATTGATTCACGCCGGGAGGTATCATCAAGGACTAGTTATCAACAGTACTTTGACTTAGGGATAAGAGAAGTCATCCAAGGACACTTTGCCGAACCTTAAAGAAGTCCACCCAAGAGCAAGGGATTGTCGCGGCGGACGCTAGTCTTCACTGTCGAGGCAGGAAACTGCAGTTCTGCCGAGGTAGTGTTGCATCATTGCACAGAACAGAAACAAGTCAATTGAACTCACAATACAATTCAACTGGATCCTGCCCATTCTCTAAACTTGATCTTATTTCCATTCACCATTCTTCTTTTATTTTTCAGTTATTTTAGTTTTCAAATCAACCAATTTAATCTGTGTCTTTTATTTCTTTTACAGAGCGAGAAGAGAAAAGAGAGCATATTAAGTACACCAATCCCTGTGGAGACGATACTTGATACTTATCACTTTATTACTTATGACGTGTACACTTGCACTATTTGCGCACTCTTTTTACACGCAACATTAATCACCAAGCTTAGGTCACTAGTATTCATGCCTTCATGAATGTTACCCTCTTGGAAGGATTTAAAGATGTCCTCTAATTTTTCAAAACATCTTCATCAAGGTCAAGCACGTCGTAGTCCTGGGTCTCTTCTTCATTTATAACCTATTTGTTTGGAACGTCGATTGAAGTTCCTCTAAGATGAAGTTGGAACTTGGTTTTGAGTGAGACAGATTCCTTTAGAGCTCTTGAAAAATTATAGGCAATCTTAGTTAGAGAATTGATTTCATTAGTTATTTTTTCTTTGTTTAGGTCCAAAACCCCCAACATGATTGTTATTTGGGTAACCACATCCAATAAGCTTGTGTATTCCCAAAGTTGTCAACGTACCTTCCATGACCATTTCTTGGACATCATACATATGTAAAAGTTTGCTCTCTTTTTAGATTTTTTTATTATGATTGAATGTATACGATGTTGTAAAAAAACACAAATAGATTCAAACAAACAAACAAAAATGTAAATGCATGAATGCAAAATGTATGAATGCAAGCAAATGGACATCGATTCCATTAAGTTATTACTCTTAGAAGTAGTTATTCATTGGATGTCTAAGTTCCTTTTTATGAAAGATTCAGAATTATATCACAAGTATATCTTATCTTGAATACCCAAGACTTTACTTGATTATCAATAATTTTTACTTCTTATATTGGTGCAAAGCTTCAACTCTCTTAGCAAACATAACATGCCTAATTACACCTTGGATTTGGGTCATGACACTTCATATCGAACATGTTATATTCTTGTAATCTCATATTGTTGTCCCTAAGAAGAGTGAGATAATATTCATTCCCCCCTTTATTGATTTTCAACAAAATCTTTGTCTGATGTTTTTTGAATAATGATCTTTATGGTCTTTACTTGATCTTTAAGTGCTTCATTCTTACTTTGATTAGCCTAAAGTTCAATATGTTCGCAACAGCTCTAGTGTAGATAATGACTTAGGTTTTTCACTTGGGCCTAGAACTTAAAAATGAAAGCTCAACTCTATTTTATCCTTCTATTGGTAGTATCACATATACCCTTCAATTCATTCAAATAGACCTTGTTGTTATGAACCTTGCTTTTTCATACAGTTACTCTCTTTTCCTTTTTCAAATTCTTGATCACTTGTTTGTCTTTCTTTTCCTCACTTGTAGATGTTCGCTGGTTGACCTTGAACCAAAGATATATTTTCGTATGAGCTTCCTCTTTCTAAGGATTATTTTATCCATTCCTAAAAATAAGTTCTATTATTAGCAATATTCTCTAAACTCGACCCCTTCTAGATATGAGATGCATGTAAAATAAACTAAAACACCCAAAAAGGTTCAAAATGATTTCATTGCGGAAATAGTAAATGGGCAGCGCATTCCAACAATTCTGGACATGTCTCTACGGACTATTTCTAACATATTTTTTACCAAATTCTAAAACCTAAGAGAATGGAGATACAAATATGAAAAAAAAAGGAACAAATTAGTGTTCTAAAAAAAGTCTAAAATAGTTTTATTATAGGAATAATAACTAGGCAGTACATTCCAACATTTATGGACATGTCGCCAAAGGCTATTCCTACAGAAGAATTTTGACCAAATTACAAAGCCTGGGGTTTTTTGAAAGGCTCGAATGAGGTAGGTTTCTAGATTCTCATAAATGTTTTGTTCTAAAAGGTTCCTGAATTGTCCTCACTGTCCCCTGCTAAGGGTAGTGAGGCCCTTGATTCTCACAATTATAGGCTTCAAATGAATCAAGTTTAACTCAAGGGGACCCATTTTCCTATGCCCATACAAGGATAAGTATCCTGCAAAAGACATAGGCCATATGAGCCCCGAAGGTACTTGCTAGATCCATATGGAGAATCAATATTATCACGAGAGCAATATCGTTTTCCCCTCACTTAAAAATTATTGGGATGAACCTTAGGAATAGAGATTAGAATCAAGTTTTAAATGTGTAAAATTGAATTAAATTCATAAATGGACAATTAAGTTAGATTTTATGTAAACTTGCAAATTTCTGACGTTAAAAAGTTTTTTAATCGGCTTGTGGCCTGACTCTCTTTTTGTAAAAAAACAAAATTTCCCAGAAGAATCACCAAGCTGTCGCAACCCCTTTTTCAAGTGGATCGATATTTTTTTGTTTTAAAAAAATAAAAACAAATAGAGTCACCACCAATCTTTTTAAATATGTGATTGGATCACATAAAAACTAGTCACTTTAATAAAATCATTTTGTTTAATTAAAAAAATAAATTTTGTTATTTGAAAAAAAAAATGGATTGGGATTCGGTTACATGTGGGGAAGTGTTAACACCCCACAACGCCCAAAAATTGTTACCTAGTCAATTAAAAATATTTTAATTTCAGAATTTGCAAGTTCTTATAAAATTTAAATTAATGTCGATTTATGAATATAATTTCATTTTAGTGATCCTACTGCCAGGATAGACTTTAATCACTGCCAACATTTCTAGCGCTAACACGTTATGTCCCTTTGGTAAGACACCACATTAATTAGATTCTATTTTTTAACAAGCAAACAAAAATATAGTGTGTTAAAATTTTTATTCTACGTTAGTGATTATTAATCTAGAAATGTCTAAATGAATTTTACCTATTGAAGTTAAAGTGGAGTTAAGTGTGTTTTATGAATTTGGTGTTAAGAGAAATTTTATTAAACTTAAGGCTCTAAATTTACTAAGTCTCTAACAATAAAGAACTTAAACCTATGAGTTTATCTAAACTAATATATCAAAGACATTAAATATCTTTAACAATAAAAATAAAATTAAAAAAAAAGTAAGATAATGATAACTAAATTAAAACAGATTATAATTGTATACCAAGTTTAACGAGTGTTTAAAAAAAGGCTTTATAAAATTAAAAAAAAAATTGTGTAGGAATTTAATTAAATTAAATGACCCACTGTTTTTAGAATATGTGCAAAGCCCAAAAACACAATCCACCTACATTTATCTTATAACAAAGATCAAAACACCTCATTTTAAAATTTTCTTAATTGTTTATCCATGTTCATCGTGAATTGAAGAACTATAATTTTTTTTCTTTTTACAAAAATTTAGAATAATATAAAAATAAGAAATAAAGCAAAATAAATTACTTTGAATAACTCAAAAAATACTTCAAGCTTTCATTCCAATTTAAATTCAAATACAAAAGCCTAAGAAAATTCTTTCAAAAGTTCTCTTAATTCACTCAATATTTTCCAAAGTAAACTAAAAAAACTCTCAATTTGATAGAACTTTGTATGAAGTTGTGATGTAGGAGTGTGATTGTGGTGTGTGTAATTTACAAGTGAAGGGGAAAGCATATAGCAGCAATCCCTGATCGTGAGATATTGATGAGAGATGCTAAACTGAGGAACATACAAATCGGACCAGACCATGACAAGCTACACAGTCGTACTCGCGACAGCAGAAGATATTGTCATCAAGGTAACAGTTGATTGATCACATATAGAGTGCAACGTGTAGAACATAAAGAGTTGAATCTTCAAAGACAAGCTGGGAAAAGAATAGAATAAAGGAAAGCAAGACAAGACATTGTCAAAGCCACACGAATAGAGTCTAATAGGAATAAACTAGGAAATAAAATAAAGGTCTTTTATTTATTTATTAAAGTTGTATTTTATTCTATGTTGTATTCCTACTTTTTGAAGGGTTTGACCTAGGCTTAGCCTATATATACCATACCCTAGGTAGAGAGTTAGGCATCTATTGATCGATAAAATCTTGAATCCAAGGTTTTTATTGTAACCCGAGCCATCATCTCCACCATCATGTTATAATTCTTCCATAGGGATTAGGTTATTTTGTGGAGTAGTTGTGGAAGAAAAAATGTATTTTGTTTAGTTCTTATTAATGCAAGTTCAAATTCAGAGTTTATTAACTCTTGGTTTGTACTATTTCTTGCGTTGAAGCTCGGGAGAGAAATTTGTGAGGGAAAATTTATTTGTATAATATCGGGAGAGTTAGAGTCACGAAACGAGTAAATACATTTTTTATCTACTTCGATAAAGACTAATCTAACTTAGGGATAAGTTAGGATTTCAAAGACTAAAAGGGACGTAATATCGGTTGGTTTTCATCCTTTATTCATGCCGGGAGGTGTCATCAAGACACGGTCATCGATAGCACTCTAATTAGTGATAACGAGGAGTCATCAAAGGACGTTCTATCGAGTTATGAATTGTCAACTTGATGCCAAAACATAAACCCTTCGAGGTAGCCAAAGCGACCATTCAACAACCCGCCGAGACGAAAACCTTAATATTGTATTATAAGAGCAAGAAAAATAAATTTGTAATCCACAGTAAAAAGCAATCTAGCATGAAGTTTTAGTTTCAACAACAGAGAAGACGAAGGTTTTCGATTATAGAGTTGCAGTGAAGATGCTTTCACCATTATCAGTTCAAAGGTATAGGCAATTTCAAGCAGAGGTGAAAGTTCGTTAAAGAGTTCATCATAGAAATTTAGCATTTATGCTAAGCTACGATCACGATAGCAATAAAGGGGAAAATGTTTACACCTAGACAAAATATGGTAAAGTAATAGTTTGCTCCATGTGAACTTTTTTTTTAAAAAAAAGACAAATATTTGCATCAATAGATAAAGCTAATGCAAAATACATTTTCTAACTCTTATAAATCTCTTTCTAGATTGAGAAAGTCATTTTATAACCTTCCTTGACCTAGGAGCAATTGTTAGTTACCACGTGAACACCCAATCAACAAAGTATCTATGGACGTATTAACAAACCTTAATTGTGTGAACAACTAGTTATGACCTATCACGAATTTGACATGCAGACATAACTTCATACCATGTGAGGATACATATGATCCACTTCAACACCTGAATCACAAATACTCAACACACTGAGACACTTGTCTTTTGAGATTGATTTATTTCCACACCCTTTTCGATACCTTATAAGAGACAATTCACCTTTATAATAGAACAGGCTTCTCCACTATTCTAGGGAGACCCTTTCATACAACACTCTTTCTACCCTTTCCGTCATCTCCACCATCCAACAATATTTTAGGTTGATTACAAGAAGAATCAAAATAAATTTTTAAAAATGTCATAAATATCACATATTGAAAGTGTAAAGAATGCGCTGGTAGTACGATGAGTAGGCAGCCAAATAGGTTCTCTGTTATTTGTGACCCCTAATGTTTACTCTTACTTGAATCCAAAATTATTGTTACAAAGTTTTTAATTAAATTAAAAAATTCGATTTCTAAGTAAAAATAAAAATTTACTAGCATCAAATTGATAGCCAAACTGATCTATAAAGTAAATGTTCTTTGTTTTTATTAATTAATTATTAAAAAAAATTAAATAGTACAATCATAAACACAAAGACACTTGTAAGTAGGTTGAGCTGGTGTTCCTCCATTCTCAACACATTGTCCACCCATGGATTGATACTTCTGGTAACACATATTCTTACAATCGCTAAGCACACAATTCGTAGGATCTAACACTTCTTCACATCTTCCTCCTTCAGTTTGAGGTACCATTGAAATAACTGTAAAAATCAAATAATAAAATTATTTTTTCAAACTCTCATATAAAATTAATTCAAAAAAAATCTAACGATTCATATATGGTTGATATATCTATTCATTGTTAGAAAAATGATATTTGAAGGAACTAATTAGAATTAGATCAATTTAATTAAAAAAAATAAAACCTAAATAAAGAAAACAAACCAGTGAAAAGAAGGATAAGGAAGAAAATAGAAAAGGGAACGAATTTTGCCATGTTTTTCAAGATTTTGACACAAAATTGTTGTATTTTTAAAGGAATATGCTTGATTGTTTGATTTGGCCTCGGAGGCTTTGGCCTTTTATATTGTACACATAAGTGCAGTCTTAATGCATGCACCAGTTGAATTACAATTTAGAAAGATGTTAATGTACCATTTAAGAACTATAAAATAATTCCAAAAATGATATAATTATTATTACTTTTGGTTGTACTTAAATAGAAATAAAAATCCAATTTAGGTCTTTCGATTTTTTTCTATGTTAGTCCTAAATTTCCTTAAAAGTTTTTAATTTGATTTTTATTTTGTTCACTCAAAAATTTGTTAAAATGAACTTTTAAATCCTTTCTTAAGCAATTATCATAATGATTTTGGAAATTTTTTTTTGGATAAATGAAAACTTTTATTCATCCAAGAAACCCATAAACACTTCACATACAAGAATCCCCTATACAAATGATATCTAACTTAAACTCCATTTACAAGCTACTCTAGCATTTAGACTAAGATTTTTACAATCCAATAAGCGCAAACGAACGTCATTTTGAATAATTTTAAAGATAGCAATAGCCCTACGAGATTGTCTTCCCTGAATTCTCCCATTTCTTTCCTGCCAAATGTAATAATTTAATCCACCACAAGCCACTCTGAGAATAGTAGCGCGCAATGTCTTCCCCTTACCTTATCTACTTATCCATGCAAACAAATCGGACCAAGAGCATCTGTTTTGCTGACATTCACAACCATGCAATATCACCTCCCAAATCTCCCATAAAAAATCACAATCCCCAAATAAATGGTCTCGGGTTTCCACATCGGCCTCGCAAAGGATACAAGTCGAATCTAATTGGCATCCCCACTTCATCATTCTCTCCTTAATAGGCAATCGATCCAATACAACTTGCCAAGTTATAAGTGAATGCCTTGGAATTGTTAACTTTCCCCATACCACGCCATCCTAGAAAACTTTTTCTTTCTTATGCCTAATGTGTTCCCAAACCTTCCTTGTTGTAAAATTCTCCTGTCTTTCATCTAAGATCGATAACCAATCCCTCATCTTTAATAATTTCTTCCAAGTCCAACTATGATGTGGCTTAACCTGAACAGTTGAAATAAGATTATCCTTTAACAAGTATTTTTGTACCCATGTTACCCAAAGAGAACCAGATTGAATTAACAGAAGCCATAAGCATCTAATCATACATGTCCGATTCCATGCAATCATATCTCGCACTCCCAAACCCCCTTCACTTATTGGGTGACAAATACAATCCCAACTTACTCGAGCACCCCTAGCATCAGCTTCATTTCCTTTCCATAGGAATGAGTTACACACTTGTGAGAACCTTTTCAAAACTTTAACAGGCAACATGAACATTCGACACCAAAAATTTTGGATGCTAAAGAGAACAGATTGGATCAATTGTAGCCTACCAACAAAAGAAAGGCATTTGGATGGCCAACTTTTTATTCTACCAATAATTTTTCCAACTAAACCATCACAATCAGCAATTGATAATTTCCTGGTGACAAGAGGAAAACCCAAATATCTGACAGGTAATCTGCCTTCTCTAAAACCAGATTGAGTTAAAATCAAATGTAAAATATCCACGCTGATACCAGTATTAACAATTCACATTTTGATTCATTTACCTGCAGACCAGAAAGCTTATAAAACATACCCAAAGAGAGTCCAACTTACCCTTTGTGAACACAAGCAAATCATCTGCAAAACATAAATGTGTAAGTTGGACTCTCTTACATTTTGGATGATACTAAAAAATTCCAGCCTGACCAGCCTTGTTCAATAGAGCAGACAAAACGTTCATTACTAAAATGAACAAATAGGGAGAGAGAGGGTCCCCTTGACGAACACCCTTTGCCCCATCAAAATATCCCACCAATCCACCATTCAAATTTATCGAAAACTTTGAGTTCATGACGCAAGCCTCTATCCAGCTACAAAACTTTCTTGGAAATCCCATTACTAGAAGAAGTTGAAGGATGAAGTCCCAATTTATAGAATCAAATGCTTTTCTCAAATCAATCTTCAAAGCGCACCTAGGGGAAAGATTAGCTCTATCATAGCCATTTACAATATCCTGAGCCAAAAGAACATTTTCCACAATATCCCTTCCAGAAAGAAAAGCAGATTGATTTCTCATAATCAAACAAGGCAGCCATTCCTTCATTCTATTTGCTAGTATCTTGGTAATACATTTATAAATTGTACTACAACAAGATATTGGCCTAAAATCTGTTGCAACCATAGGGGCAGTAACCTTCGGAACAAGAGTTAAGGAAGTAGCATTAAAACCAGGGGTAAGGTGCCCATTTCAAAGAAATATTGAATACCTTTTATTACATCACTACCAACAATATTCCAAGAAGCTTGAAAGAATTTTGCTAAGTAACCATCTGGACCTGGAGCCTTGTTACCATTCATTGAGAACAAAACATCCTTGATCTCTTGCTGATTTACTGGCCTGATCAAATTATCCTTCATTTCGTCGGTTAAGACCACTCCAAGTAGTTCTTTTAACAAATCATCTTGTATAGCTTCAATAGCAGAATCTTTAGTACCTAAGGTAAAAGAGAAAAAACTGATCAATTCCGCAGAAATATCCACATAATTCTCTAACCGAGCCCCTTGAGCATTATACAGAACAGTTATCGTATTTGCTCTTTGCCTTTGAAGTAATTGCCGAAAAAAGAAGGAGGAGTTTTGATCCCCTTCTTTGACAAATTGAATCTTGGCTTTTTGCTTCAAAAAGATTTCTTCAGCTCGTTGAATTTCACGCAACTCAGAAATAGCTTCACGTTCTCGCAAAACATTTGCTGCAGTGGGACTTTCCATTACAATTTTCTGTAGGTTGTTAACCTCAGTTTGCTTGATCACAACTCTAGTAGTAATATCTCCATACTCTCTTCTATTTAATTCTAAAAGAGGCTGTTTCAGCTTTTTTAATTTTATGAACAAACCCCGTAATGGATTTCCCTGAACAGGCTCTAACCAAGAATTCTTCACTGTATCTAGAAAACTAGAGTGATTAATCCAAAAATTAAAAAACTTGAAAGGCTTAGGTGGTTTGAAGAAAGGAGCATGCAACTTCAAAAAACATGGGCTATGATCCGAACAACCAGGAGGTAGAAACTCCATAGTAGATTTTGGAAATTTTTCGAACCAATACTGGTTTACCAACAATCTATCTAGCTTCCTAGCCAAGGTTCCTTCATCACGAAAATTGAACCAGGTGAGTCTAAAACCAGTAAAAGGGTGATCCAAAACATCTAACTCAGATAAACAATCTTTGAACTCCTGCATTGCCCCTTGTAACACCTTGTCCACCATCAAAGTCTGAACTTTCTTGAGGTGATAAAATAATATTAAAATCTCCAACCAAACCCTAAGGAGAAGCACCCACTCTATACTTTAGGCTAATCAACTCAGCCCACAAATCTTTTCTAGCCTCTCTACAATTACTTCCATAAACAAAATTGAAATAAAACATCTCATCGCCTTTTGAAATCGAGCAAGAAATACACTGCCCTGATCTAAACATTTCAACTAAAACCCAATCTCGCCTACTTAGTACCCATATTCGACAATTCAAACCATCTCCGTAATTATCTAACACCTTCCACGCACAAAATTTATCATTAACAATTCTAGCAAAATTATTCTCTCTAACTCTAGTTTCCACGAGACAAAGAACTTCAATTTGCAATTTATTTATCACTTTCATAATATTTCTCTGTTTCACCGGGTCATTGAAACCCCGGACATTCCAAATTAAGAACGACATAGGAGCAAACCTCACTTAAAACTTCCCTTTGCACCACCCTTACTTTTCTTTTTCTGCTTTAGATTTAACACCGGCTTCAATTGCTGCAACAAATCATAGACACCTTCAGCTGCTAGTCTACTCTTTCTTGGCGATATCTGATTTTTATCTCCCCCATCTTCCACAAGAATCTCAAATTTATTTGAATTTTCCACCAAATTAACAGAAGTGATCACCTCACTTTCATTTCCTCCCTCCACCATATTCTTTAACTTTTTATCAACAATACTATCAGGACAATCCCTTTCATTATCCAAAACTGGTTTCGCAGATTCTGAACTCATACCAGTATCAATAACACCCATGGGAGTATCCGAGACCGACCCTGCAAACTCTGTAGCTTTCTCTAAATTTACATGAACTTGCGCCTCACTTCTTTGACTACAGTTCTCCTCTTCATGCCCAAAAACAGCACATTGACAACAACGTGGAGGAGCCCAAACCAATTCCACAACAACTTCAATAACTCGATCATCTTCTAGTTCAACTAACACCGAACGTGGCATATCACCCTTTGCTGAGACCTCAACACAAACTTTAGCAAATTCCAACTGACTTTTCGTTGCTGTAGATCTATCCGTATACAACGGTTTACCTAGAGCACTAGCCATATATCCAAGTCCTTGTTGGGAGAAGAGTTCCAGAGGGACATTCCAAAATTTTAACCAAACTGGAGCCGACTCTACTCCAAGCACATCAAATTTCATACCAGGCGTCCACTTTCGCAGGATCAATTGCTTCTGCTGAATATGCCAAGGACCCGACTCAAGGACCCAGTCTCTAACCCTTTTCGAAGGAAAATTTAACATATAAACACTGGGTGCAAGAAAACGAATAACAATCGACCCCTCCCTTCCCCAAAGGCGATCCACAGTTTTCTGAAAAATTGACAACGGTGGAGATTTGCCAAAGAAATTTCCTACCAAAGCATTCGCCCATTGCTCCTCTCCACTTCGTAACACTTCAGGCGGTGGTTTTACTTTAGCCCTACCCCCATTCATGGATGGAGGGAAAAATTCCAAAGATTGATCAATATAGGCCCATGCCAACTTTTCCACCCCTCTCAACATCCACAACTTTTTTATTATTAGCACTCAAATCTGATTCCTTCGTAATTTTTCCTTCACCAGACAAAGCTCTACCTGAAGGTGGAAAATCAGTTAAGTTGAGAACTGTTTCCAGTTTCTGCACTTCCTGAGATGTTGAAAATTGCTCGACCATCGGTGGAGATTTTGAAAACCCTAACAAGAAAAACAAAATTCTCTCTCGACGCACGATAGACTCACTAACATGCGCATCCAAAATCTTTCTTACTTTATTTAAAAATTTGGACCATTTCTCGATTTGTGCGTGTCATCCTTACGAAGGGACCATGTTAATCTTTGTATCGTTTCAATTTTATCAGATGTCCCCGAAGAGACTAAATAAATACTATTTGTTGCCTGAATTGTTAATTTTTTATATTAAAAAAATGAGGTAAACTACATCAAATACAATTAAAGTATAAACGTTTGTATCGTTTATATTCTTCATACCCCCAAAAATCTAAAATTACATAATTTTGATGAAGAAATTGAGAACGAAAGAACACTAAATACTCTTCAAGGAACTTAAACATTGTTTTTTAAGTAAATGGATAAGTGCTAAACTATTTGACCAACAAAATAGTTCATTTTAAAGTTAACAAAATTGTAATATATATGACAGATTGCATTTATAATATAATGTTTATAATATTTATAATTTTATAACTATATAGTTTTTTATAAATAATATAGATAATATAATTTTGAAGATATATTTTTTAAATAATATTTATAATATAATTTTATAAAGAGTAATACACTTATATTAGACGTTAATTATCCCGTTAATAGATAAAAAATATAAAATTTTTAATTTTATAAATAAAATTTTAAAATTCTCGATTTTATTCATAAAATTTTTAATTTGAATCTTTTAAAATTATTTCTTTATAAAATTTTAACTAAATTTAATAAAATTCCCTTTTAATAATATTTAAAATTTCTATATAATTTTAAAAAAATTTAAAAATTTTATTTTATTTTTATAATTTTAAATTATTATTTTTTTGTTTATAAATTAATTATAAAAGTATTCTTTTGATAATCCCTGAACTGTAATGTAAAATTAACTATACGGATTATCCAAGAAGTGAGTAGGATTATTTAATTATGGGATAATAGAAAAAATGTCAATTATACTTTACCAAATTTTATAATATGGTATCTAAACTTTTTAATTGTTCAATGTATATTTTATTTCTGCTATGCTCTTGAAGTCATTATGTGCCTCTATATTTTATTTCTTTTTCAATGAATCATAATGTAACCCCTTAATTTAGTCTAACCAAAACAGGGCTATTAGAGCTACATTAGGTTTGCTAAAGCAAACCCGAAATAATAACCTAAAACTTATTCATTTTTTTTTCATTTTATCTTTGATTCAATTAAAATTCCTAAGAAATGTATTTTAATAACGGAACATTTGAATGCAAGCATTTATCATATTTATAATAAAGGATTAAGACTTAATTTTACCAAATAGAGGTCAAATTAACCAATTAAATTTTTCGATCCTCAATGAAATTCATTTCATTAAAGTATGAAATTTCATTATAAACGTATCTCTTTTATTTCAATAATTAAGCATATAAATATTTAGGAACCAAAACACAATTTTCATAAATTATATGGACTTATCTAGTTTTCAAGTTACAAAATCTTAGTTAATTAGTTTTCATGCTCTCAACTGAACATTTAGCTTAAAACATGCATCTAAACTTATTTCATTGCATACATATTATTTAGGGACTTATATATATAAGATTTCAAACTTTAAAATAGCTCAAATAACTATTTTAACTACCCTTGGTATCAGCAAGCCTTTCTGAATATCGATACGAGTTGAATATTACAGAGATGTACTGATATCTCTTCGACCTGTATCGGTACCAAGTTTCGATTCTAATTTCTTAAGAATCTTGTATCAAAAATAGATAATAATATGGTATCTCGCATATCGATACACAAGCTAAAATTATACGGGTCAATATCAATACAAGCATGCATTCTACATCCATACCAGCATGTAAAGCAATCCAATCATGTAAGACTAGAAACTCCAAAACATATATAGCCTCAAGAATATATATAGCCTCATTCAACTCCAAATCAATATTAAAACTTGGACAAATAAGGAGTCTAAAATATAACTATCCTAAACAATAATTGATCATATTGATATTATTACAACTAGTCTAAATCAAAACCTTACTTTCAAATAGTGAACTTCTTGGATTTTTCTTCGCTTGCCTATTGCCTTTGCCCCTTAATTATATTTATTGATGGAAAGAGAGAGCATAAGAACATCAGACATAGTGACGAGTGCTCTAAAATAAAACAATATCAATACAATTAAAACAATTTTTTCAAACCAACATTTAAATCATTATTTAAATTATATTCTATACGCCATACCTTTCAAAATATTCACTTAACATTTCAAAAAAAATGCATACTAAATCATATGTAATATGTATCATGGATCCAAGAAAAGAATCACATCTGCAACACACAATTTAAGCTTTTTCATAAACAATATATCATTTTTAAGACTTAAAAAATAAAATATGTATATACTAATATTATACAATATAATCCATTGATATGATGCATCATCAATTATATTAGATTTCAAGTGATCATAAATCAAGTTCAGTTTACATAATACTATATCTTATAAACTGGTTCAACAAGTGTCCTATCAACAATTCATGCAATCTCAACACGAAATCAAGGTACAATCACATTGACATATAATCACAACCCAATCATTGGTTAGATTCATAATCCACAGACGGGAGTTTTCAGTAATATATAACCCCTCAACTTTTTATAGTATATTATCAATCATATGGTTGACAAACTATATCTGATAACATTTTAAACAACAACACTTGATAATTTGGTATAAAACATACTAAAAATCATACATAAACAGTAAGAACCATGTAATTCAAAAATAAATACAAAAAATCAATTTCATTGTTGGAGGCTAGAAAGCCCTGCTTTTATGATGAAGCATTCGTCCATCCACCTTTTGCCAAATTGTAGTATTTAAGATTTCGATCCCACGAGGATTGGCGTTACTTACACAATTTATTCTTCCTGCACAATGAAAAGGTAAAGACACAGATAATTGAGTTGGATTATAACTAAGGAAACTATTTAAAGCGATAAAGATAAATGATCAAGAAATCAAGGATGGAAAAGTGGGGTAGGTTAGAGTGCTTTGTAGTATGGGTTCAATTAACTTGTTTCTGTCTCATACAATTATACAACACTGCCCCAGAAGAACTGCAGTTTTACTGCCTCGGCAGTGAAGGATTACGTCCGCCACGGCAATCTTTTGCTCTTAGGTGGACTTCTTCAAGGTTCGGCAAAGTGTTCTCTGATGACTCCGCTTATCCCTAAGTTGAAGTACTGTTGACGATTAGTCTTTGATGATATCTCCCGGCGTGAATCAATTATAACCACCAACCAATCTCACACTTCTTTTAGCCGTTGAAACTCTAACCTATCCCTAGGCTGAGTTAGTATTTTCCAGCTAGAAAAATACCGTACTTATTCCTTTCGTGAATCTAACTCTCCCGATATTAGATAAATAAATCTCTCACAAACTTCTCTCCCGAGCTTGAATGCAAGAACAATGAATGGCAAAGAATAAGCAAACCTCGATATTTTATTGCATGAAACAAGAAAGTAAAGTACAATTTTCTTCCACAACTACTCCACAAACTAACCTAAACCCCAAGGGGACGATGGAGGAGTTTAGGGTTTTTTTAAAAACACTTGATTTCGAGATATCTTCCTCTCTACATAGGCTATGGTTTATATAGGCTTGGCCTAGGGCAAACCTTTCCAAAGTAGGAATTCAACTTTGAGTAAAACACAAGTTAAGTACATAAATAAAACATATTTATTTTATTTCCTAGTTTATTCCTATAAGGATTCTTTTCCCACGTGGCCTTTGACCTTGACTTTCCGTGTGTTTCTCAGCTCCGATTTCTATGTTGCTTGTCTTAAAATGTTTACCTTATTTTTCTCTTTAGATCGCCTATCATATCGACATTTGCTCGTCAGGTGCTGTAGCGTCCTTCAAATGTTGCCGAGGCAGGTACTAATTTGCATTCTAGTTTTGGTTTCCAACATCCATCATGCTATCTGGCATTACCTGTGTGGTTAGGGGTGAGCGTTCGAGCGAGTCGAGTCGAGTCAAAAAATTTCGAGTTATTCGAGTTGAGTCATCATATTTTATAGTTTGAACTTTTTTTGAAATTTTTTCGATTTGATTCGATTTTAGCGAGTTCGAGTCGAGTCGATTCGATTTTTTGATTTATGTATAAATTTTAATTATACTATTTATAATACTATAATAGAGTTTTATTATAATTTAAACGGTTTTCTCTTTAAATTTACATACATAATTTTTCCTATTATTTTTTATATGTGTAAAAAAAGATTTTAAATTATTATTACCATCAATCAAATATCTTAGGTATGAATATGTCATTTTATTAAATTACAGACTTTATTAATAACTTCCTTCTTATCTAGGTAAGACTAAGACTAAACAAAAAATAATGATACATTAATACAAAAATTAAAAGAAATAACATAATATAAAAGATACAAATAAAAATTTTATTAAATAAAATAAAAAATAAATCTAGAGCGTGACCAGATTATAAAAAAGAAAATTAAAATATAAAAAATGAAGGGACTGAAAATAAAACTACATGGGTTAAATGTGCAATTAACCTTTATAATTACTAAAATTTTCGAGTTATTCGATTTTCATTTTTGTAACTTGAACTTAATTTGAAATTTTTTCGAGTCGATTCGAGTTTATGAAATTTCGAATCGAGTTAAAACGAGTCTAGTTTTTTCAAATCGATTCGAGTCGAGAAATTCAATTTTTCGAATCAAGTCGAGTTTTGCTCACCCCTATATGTGGTAGTTTCCTGTCTAAGAGAGAAAACCATTAACTGCACCTATTTTATGCCAAATAATAGATAAATTCATGAATTGAGTATTGGGATGCTGAAATATGGAAATAAGCAGAATTATCCAATATTGCCATTAAATCTTTCCTTTATTAGCAATAATCGAGTGAGAAATCGGTATAAAGTGTAACACCTTTTTAAATGGAAACAAATAAAAAATAATAAATAGGAAATAATAATAATAATAATAATAATAATAATATATTAGTATAAAAAATATACCTTTTTGGAAACCCTAGTGTTTCAGATCTTAAAAAAATATATCCTCTTTATTCGAATATAATATATAAAAAAAAACCTTCATATCCCTTTTTGCCGATCACCGATCGATCTCCCTCACTGTCGGCCTGTATCCGTCATCGCCACCGCCAATCGAACGACCGTCGTCTCTTGACCAAAACCCCCCAAGCCACTCGACGAATCGCCGCTTGTACTGCCCGGAATCGAAGCTCAAAGCTTCGTCGGAATTTTAGGGTTTAAATCCTTTCGAAATCCGGAGATTTGGCCTCCGATTGACGCCATTCCAGCACGTCACCGGTCCTGTAGTGCTCGCCGTGGAAGGGCGACCAAAACCCATCTGTCACCACCTCCGTTCGCCACCAATCGGACCCTCGCCGAAGTTTTTCATTTCGGTAAGTTTGGTAAGCCTTTCGAGTTGTTTTCTTGTACTTTTGTTCGATTTTAGGGTGTTTTATGTTGAATCTCTGAAAAATCCGGTTTCTATGAGTGTTTTTCGGCCGTTTAGGGCGCGCGTGGCCTCTACGTGCCGCCGGGGCGATTTTCGGTCGCCCTGGACGGTGGCCTGGAGCCGGCCGGTCCAAACCAGCCATAACAAATCCTGAACCGGACCGAACCGATCGAACGGACCAAACTGATTCAACCGAACCGAACCGGTCCAACCAGGTCAACCCTAACCAGACCCGTTGACCGTTGACCGACCCAACCCGACCCGTTGAACCGTTGACCGACTTGACCCGTTGACTTGACCCATTGACCGTTGACCATGACGTCAGCATGACGTCAGCGTTGACTTTGACTGCTGATGTCAGCATGACGTCAGCGTTGAATTTGACTGCTGACATTAGCATTGACTTTGACCCAAAAAGTTAAAATTTTCAAAAACTCCTATTTTATGTTTTTCGACGTCCTGAGTCCATCCGTGAAGTCCGTTTTTCAAAATTCGAACCCGAAAGCCTCTAATTTGGACTTTAAAGTCTCGAGTCAAACTTTTCTTCTAAGTTAAGTTAAGTCCAGAGTTTTATTTAAGGTCTAAAATTGATATCTGTTTGTTTGTAGGACCTCATAGTTCTCCCGATCGTGTACCGACCCAGCCCAGTTCCTCCCGCTTTGACAGATCCCGAGATCCGATCGTGACCCGTATGTTATTAATACCCGTGAATAATCAATTTAGTATTTAACTCCAGTATTAATAAAAAATTCTATCTTGTATTTTTAGGGTCCAGTACTGCTACAGAGCGGGGCTCGAACGCCCAGTAGACCACCTGTCTGTTTCTGCCATTGAGGTGTGTTCCTTGTGTGCTATATAATTGTATCTTACTGTTTTACGTTTTAAACGAATCAAGTAAATGCACATGACTGTTTTCTGGATGTACATAAACACTTATATTGAAATTTAAGATATATCATTTTATGATTTAATGTATATCTGATATTTCCTGGTTTATGTATACATATTGCCTACTTAATTTCCGTTACTACCATCATGATTCCTGTTAATATTGCATGCCTTCCATCTTAGTATTGGGTTGATGAGTAGTAACTAATATTCGGTTCAGCCTTGATCTAGCTGGTAATTCCGCCTGTATACGGTTCCTAACCTCAGTTAGGGTAATTCCGCCTGTTATCAGTTCCCGTGCATTAGCCGAGGTAATTCCGCCTGTTCCCTAAGGTAATTCCTTAGGTCGATACCTTCGCCCTAAGGGCTTAGGTTATTGCCTGTATCAGATACTGTTTGGGGGAACTGTATCCAAGAGTTCGGTTGGAGGGTATCATATCATGCATACACATAATCTGATTTTCTGTATTACTGTTTAATAATTTTATCCGTATTTTATTTGCACTGTTGGAACACACTGATCTTCATAGCTCATACCTGTTTTCTTCCCCCTTTCAGATATCCGTAGGTAGACATCCCGGACTTGGCATTTGGAGGATCTACACATTATCTGGTCACACTTTGATGTAACATTTTTAAACATTTTCCAGTTTACGTTTTAAGGTGACATGTGCCTATATATATACTATATTACTAGTGATTTAAACGTATTATTTTGCTATTGGTTTTATGAATTATTTTGTGAACATTGTTTTCTAGATACCATATTTTGGTGACATTTTATATATTTTAATTGTTAGACAATATTTACTTTTATTTGCTCAAGTTAAATAAATTTTCATGCCATATGACTTATTTATAAAAACAATGTAACCACTCTAGTCGGGCTTTCTGCATAGGCCGGTTTAGGGGGTTACATTTAGTTGGTATCAGAGTTTTTGGTTTTAAGATTCTCGGACTGTGATGGGTCCTAAATAAATGTTTTCTGCTAAACTGTTATGAATTTATATCTGTAAGGCCATGTCACCTATATTTTCTGTATTGTGTATGGTTCTCCGGTGCCAATTCTAACCTCCTGAAATTTTATCCTTGTAGATTTCCTGAACACTATGAGTGCCCGTAGAGCTCGCCGATTCACCCGAGGGCGTGGTCGAGCGACCAGTTTTGCTGATCCTATAGAGGAGCCTATTAGTGATCCTCCACCCGTCATTTCTCCGGACCCACCTATTCCCACAAGTACCACTGTACCGCCCAAACCTCAGCCTGCTGCAGGCATTGATATGTCTACCCCTGTCAGAGGAGCATCAGTAACGAGCACCTAGCCTGCTGCAGTGGATGATGATACTCTTAGTAGGCAATTCCTTCAGTTGTTACAGGGAGCTGTTAGAGCTTCAGGTGCGATGCCAGATCCACCTATCTCCCAGATTCTGATCGCGAATGGAGTAAGAACTTTCTCTGGATCTTTGACTGGTGCACCTTCAGATGCAGAGACCTGGTTGTACGATACTGAGAGACGGATGGATCAACTGGGTTTGGAGCCAACTAAGAGATACCTTGGAGTTGTGTCTATGCTCGATAGTGGTGCTCACATCTGGTGGGAGTCTGTGGTTACTAGCGTATCCTCCGATAGGCTGACATGGGACTTTTTCAAGGAAAGGTTCAAGAACCGTTATTTGGGTGATCGATATATGAGAGAGAGGCGTCAGGCCTTTAGAGACTTGGTACAAGGTACTATGACAGTGGCTGAATATGAGCTTCAGTTTTTAGACCTGATGAGGTATGGTGATGGGATAGTAGCTACGGAGAAGGATAAATGTGATAAGTTTCTTGAGGGTCTCCGTATTGGTATCCGAGACCGAGTTGCCATGCATCATGATGTGGTTCTTGAGGACCTAGTGAACCAGGCAAAGACTGATGAGAACTTGGAGAAGCTTTCTAATAGTCAGGTTATGAGGGATTAGGACCGAGAGCGGGGCAGAGATAGAGACCGTAAGAAGGACCGTGGTCGATCTGGAGGACATTTTAGCCATGGCGAGTCTTTTAGTCGTCCTGATAAGAGAGCTCGATCTGCACCGAGTCAGAGAGGTGGTTCTTATCATTAGTCTGTGACACCTCAGGACTCTTCTGTTAGCCGGGGTGGTTCTTCTAGGATCCCATATGTACCTGCGTGCGACTTTTGTGGTAACATGCATAGGGGAGAATGTAGGAAGAAGACTAGAGCTTGTTTTCGGTGTGGATCTTCTAAGCATTTTCTGAGGGACTGTCCCCACCCATCCTCCGTCAGTCGACCATCGACTCAGACTCCTGTGCGCTCTCATACACCATCCAGATCTGAGACATTCGTACAGACACCTGCTTCGGGACGATCTCAGGGTAGAGCCTCTAGGTCTGCTGTTAGGTCTGATACCAGGAGTCGAGGCCACCAGAGTGGTAGGCCGTCTGTTTCTGAGGCTCGTCAGCCAGCTTTGGTTTATGCCACCAGACGTAGAGATGACCGAGACGAGCTTGATGTTATCGCAGGTACTTTTACCATCTTTTCTGTTCCGTACTTTGCTTTGCTTGACAATGGCTCCACACACTCTTATATATCGAAGTCAGTATCTGGACACCTTTCGATCTCAATTGAGAACACTGAGAGTGTTTTTACCGTTATGAGCCCAGTGGGGCAATCCTTATCTGTAGATAAGGTTTTCAAGAGATGTCCCCTTGTTGTGGAAGGGTAAGTGTTTCGATCTCATGGAACTTCCTTTAGAGGAGTTCGATCTAATTCTGGGGATGGACTGGTTATCTGAGCATCGTGTTAATCTGGATTGTAAGGCAAAGAGGGTCACTTTAAAGACTCTTGAGGGACGGTCTATGGTCTTGGTTGGCGAACGACGAGGTTTTATGTCCAATGTGATATTAGTTTTGTCGGCTGACAAGATGATCCGGAAAGGATATGAGGCCTTTATTGCTTGTTTCTTTAACACAAAAGGGTCTCTATCTAAGATCGAATAAATTCGCACAGTTAGTGAGTTTTCTGATGTTTTTCCTGAGGAGTTTCCTGGTCTCCCTCCTAATAGGGAGGTTGAGTTTGAGATTGAGACATATCCTGGATCAGCACCAATTTTTATGGCTCCGTATCGTATGGCTCCAAAAGAGTTAAAGAAGTTGAAGGTTCAGTTGCAAGAACTTCTTGACAGAGGATTCATCCGACCTAGCTCTTCACCTTGGGGAGCTCCAGTTCTCTTTGTTAAGAAGAAGGATGGTTCTCTTCGGTTGTGCATCGATTACCGAAAATTAAATAAGCTGACAGTGAAAAACAAGTACCCTCTGCCCATGATTGATGATTTGTTTGATCAATTTCGGGGAGCCACAGTTTTCTCGAAGATTGATCTTCGATCTGGGTATTATCAGCTAAAGGTTAAGGGCTCTGATGTTGCCAAGACTGCTTTCCGCACCCGGTATGGTCACTATGAGTTTTTAGTGATGCCTTTCGGTTTAACCAATGCCCCTGCAGCTTTTATGGATATGATGAACCGCGTCTTCCGGCCCTACATAGACCAGTTTATTGTGGTGTTTATCGATGATATCTTGGTTTACTCTCGCTCAGGGGACGAGCATGTGGGGCATCTGAAAGTTGTGTTACAGACTCTCAGGGAACATCAGTTGTATGCCAAGCTTAGTAAATGCGAGTTTTGGCTTAGTGAGGTGACTTTTCTCGGGCATGTCGTTTCGGCTAAAGGTATCCAGGTGGACCCGAGTAAAATTGATGCTATCACTAGTTGGAAACCTCCAAAGAATGTGTTTGAGATTTGCAGTTTTCTGGGCTTAGCTGGGTATTATCGACGCTTTGTCGAGGGTTTTTCCATTATAGCTGCCCCTTTGACGAAGCTTCTGAGGAAAGATGTTCCGTTTGTGTGGTCTGAGGCTCAGTAGGCTAGTTTTGATCAGTTGAAATCAGTTTTGACCCGAGCTCCAATTTTGACCCAACCTGAGTCAGGAAAGGACTTTACAGTTTACATTGATGCTTCGCATTCTGGTCTTGGTTGCGTCTTGATGCAGGATGGTAAGGTGATCGCTTATGCGTCACGCCAGTTGAGACCACACGAGCTTAATTATCCTACCTATGATCTCGAGCTTGCAGCTGTGGTTTTTGCTCTAAAAATCTGGAGACACTATCTCTACGGAGAAAAGTGTTATATCTTTACCGATCACAAAAGTCTGAAGTATCTCCTTACCCAGAAGGAGCTTAATCTGAGACAACATCGTTGGTTGGAGCTTCTTAAGGACTACGATTGCGAGATTGAGTATCATCCGGGAAAAGCCAATGTTGTGGCGGACGCTTTGAGTCGTAAGACCATATCAGACCAGAGATCCTTATTCGCCAGGATGAGTATTTATGATGATGGTAGCCTATTGGCTGAGTTGAGGGTTAAACCGACTTTGGCTGAACAGATTAGGGCCAAACAGCGGTTCGATGATTCTTTACTTCCTGTTATGCAGCAAGTGGAGGAAGGATCCACTTCTGTTTATTCCTTTGATCAGGATGGAGTTCTTTGTTTTAATGTTCGTTATTGTGTACCTAACGATCCTGAGTTGAGATAGATCATTCTCAGTGAGTCTCATAGTAGTCCTTATGCTATGCATCCTAGAGGAGATAAAATGTATCAAAATCTGAAGCAGAGGTACCGATGGGTAGGTATAAAAAAGGATATCTCAAATTATGTATCCAGATGCCTGACATGTCAACAGGTGAAAGCAGAGCATCAGCATCCCTCTGGTCTCTTGCAACCCATTAAGATTCTAGAGTGGAAATGGGAACGAATCACGATGGACTTTGTTACGGGATTGCCTTTGACCCCGTCCAGGAAGGATTCTGTTTGGTTATGGTGGATAGACTCACAAAGTCTGCTCACTTTATTCCTATTCGGATAACCTATTCTCTGGAGAAGCTGGCTAGACTGTATATCTCTGAGATTGTCAGACTTCATGGAGTACCCTTATCTATCATTTCTGACCGAGATCCGAGGTTTACTTCCCGTTTCTGGACAACTTTACAGTCTGCTTTGGGTACTCGTCTGAATTTCAGTACGTCTTTTCATCCCCAGATAGATGGACAGTTTGAGAGAGTGATACAAATTCTAGAGGATATGTTACGGGTTTGTGTTCTAGACTTCCGGGGCAGTTGGGAAGACTTCTTGCCGTTGGCAGAGTTTGCCTATAATAACAGCTATCAGGCTAGCATCCGTATGGCACCTTATGAGGTTTTGTATGGTCGTAAGTGTCGTACTCCTATCTGTTGGACGGAGTTGTATGATCGGAAAACTCTGGGTCCCGAGTTAATTCAGGAAACTGAGAAGACTGTCAAATTAATCCGGGATCGTCTGAAGGAATCTTTTACCAGACAGAAATCTTATGCTGATCGGAGGAGAAAAGATATCGAGTTTGAGGTTGGTGATCAGGTTTTCTTAAAAGTCTCTCCCTGGAAGAAAGTTCTGAGATTTGGACGTAAGGGCAAGTTGAGTCCGAGATACATTGGACCATACCGTATTCTTAAGAGAATTGGGCATGTTGCATATCAGCTTGAATTGCCTCCTCAGCTTAGCCGTATCCATGATGTGTTTCATGCGTCCATGTTGAGACAGTATCATCTGGATCCGAGTCGTATTATCCAGGTTCAGGATGTTGACTTACGTCCAGACTTGTCTTATGAGGAGGAACCCGTTCAGATTCTGGAGTTTGATGAAAGAGTTCTGAGAAGAAGGCGTATCCCTATGTTAAGGTTCAGTGGAGGAACTGTAGCCCTTATGAGGCGACCTGGGAGATCGAGGAATCCATGAGAGAGCAGTTTCCGCATCTGTTCAGTTCAGGTAAATTTCGAAGACGAAATTTCTTTTAGGGGGAGAGTTGTAACACCTTTTTAAATGGAAACAAATAAAAAATAATAAATAGGAAACAATAATAATAATAATATATTAGTATAAAAAAATAACTTTTTGGAAACCCTAGTGTTTTAGATCTTAAAAAAAATATATATCCTCTTTATTCGAATATAATATATAAAAAAACCTTCATCTCCCTTTTTGCCGATCACCGACCGATCTCCCTCACTGCCGGCCAGTATCCGTCATCGCCACCGCCAATCGAACGACCGTCGTCTCCTGACCAAAACCCCCTAAGCCACTCGACGAATCGCCGCCTGTACTGCCCGGAATCGAAGCTCAAAGCTTCGTCGGAATTTTAGGGTTTAAACCCTTTCGAAATCCGGAGATTTGGCCTCTGATCGATGCCATTCCAGCGCGTCACCGGTCCTGTAGTGCTCGTCGTGGAAGGGCGACCAAAACCCCTCTATCACCACCTCCATTCGCCACCGATCGGACCCTCGCCGGAGTTTTTCGTTTCAGTAAGTTTGGTAAGCCTTTCGAGTTGTTTTCTTGTACTTTTGTTCGATTTTAGGGTGTTTTATGTTGAATCTCTGAAAAATCCGGTTTTTATGAGTGTTTTTCGGCCGTTTAGGGCCGCGCGTGGCCTCCACGCGCCGTCGGGGCGATTTCCGGCCGCCCTGGACGGTGGCCTGGAGCCGGCCGGTCCAAACCACCCATAACCGAACCTGAACCGGACCGAACCGATCGAACGGACCAAACCGATTCAACCAAACTGAACCGGTCCAACCCGGTCAACCCTAACTAAACCCGTTGACCGTTGACCGACCCAACCCGACCCGATGAACCGTTGACCGACCCGACCCGTTGACCGACCTGACCCGTTGACCGTTGACCGTGACGTCAGCATGACGTCAGTGTTGACTTTGACTGCTGACGTCAGCATGACGTCAGCATTGACTTTGACTTCTGATGTTAGCGTTGACTTTGACCCAAAAAGTCAAAATTTTCAAAAACTCCTATTTTATGTTTTTCGACGTCCTGAGTCCATCCGTGAAGTCCGTTTTTCGAAATTCGAACCCGAAAGCCTCCAATTTGGACTTTAAAGTCTCGAGTCAAACTTTTCTTCTAAGTTAAGTTAAGTCCAGAGTTTTATTTAAGGTCTAAAATTGATGTCTGTTTGTTTGTAGGACATCATAGTTCTCCCGATCGTGTACCGACCCAGCCCAGTTCCTCCCGCTTTGACCGATCCCGAGATCTGATCGTGACCCGTATGTTATTAATACCCGTGAATAATCAATTTAGTATTTAACTCCAGTATTAATAAAAAATTCTATCTTGTATTTTTAGGGTCCAGTACTGCTACAGAGCGGGGCTCGAACGCTCAGTAGACCACCTGTCTGTTTCTGCCATTGAGGTGTGTTCCTTGTGTGTTATATAATTGTATCTTACTGTTTTACGTTTTAAACGAATCAAGTATGTGCACATGACTGTTTTCTGGATTTACATAAACACTTATATTGAAATTTAAGATATATCATTTTATGATTTAATGTATATCTGATATTTCCTAATTTATGTATACATATTGCCTACTTAATTTCCGTTACTACCATCATGATTCCTGTTAATATTGCATGCCTGCCATCTTAGTATTGGGTTGATGAGTAGTAACTAATATTCGGTTCAGCCTTGATCTAGCTGGTAATTCCGCCTGTTACCGGTTCCCGTGCATTAGCCGGGGTAATTTCGCCTGTTCCTTAAGGTAATTCCTTAAGTCGGTACCTTTGCCCTAAGGGCTTAGGTTAATGTCTGTATCAGATACTGTTCGGGGGAACTGTATCTAGGAGTTCGGTTGGAGGATAGCATATCATGCATACACATAATCTGATTTTCTGTATTACTGTTTAATAATTTTATCCGTATTTTATTTGCACTGTTGGAACACACTGATCTTCATAGCTCATACCTGTTTTCTTCCCCCTTTCAGATAAACGTAGGTAGACATCCCGGACTTGGCATTTGGAGGATCTACACATTATCTGGTAACACTTTGATGTAACATTTTTAAACCTTTTCCAGTTTACGTTTAAGGTGACATGTGCCTATATATATACTATATTACTGGTGATTTAAACGTATTATTTTGCTATTGGTTTTACGAATTATTTGGTGAACATTGTTTTCCAGATACCATGTTTTGGTGACATTTTATATATTTTAATTGTTAGACAATATTTACTTTTATTTGCTCAAGTTAAATAAATTTTCATGCCATATGATTTATAAATAAAAATAATGTGACCACTCTAGTCGGGCTTTCTGCATAGGCCGGTTTAGGGGGTTACATAAAGAATAGGACTTTTAGGCACTCGTCATTCACTAATCAAAAATAAGGGAGAAATCTCTTCATACTTATTTCAAAATTTAATTAAACGTACATTAAACCACCATAACAACCTTTAAACCATTTTAAACATGAAATCAATGTTTTCACTCACCAACACGCAAAGTGTCACTTTTACACATATTGACGGATATTTTTATCATATTTCTGCTTCATTCATTGTAAGACGAGCTATTTAGTGCTATATCAATTCATATATTTTTTTCAGCTTAATTGAATGTACCGAGATGTAGACCCGAATAAACTATATTAGAAAATAGTAATTGAGCAGTTTCTAATTATCCAAGTACATTAAAATCTTTTGGCAATGCATGGCCAGATATACCAAAGAACAAATAATTCCATTTCTCTTTTTGAAGCCAAGGACCTTCATGAATGTTCCCCTCTTGGAAGGATTTAAAGATCTCCTCTAATTTTTCAAAACAGCTTCGTCAAGGTCAAGCATCTCGTAGTCCTGGGTCTCTTCTTGATTTATAACCTATTTGTTTGGAAAGTCGATTGAAGTTCCTCTAAGATGAAGTTGGAACTTGGTTTGGAGTGAGACAGATTCCTTTAGAGCTCTTGAAAAATTATAGGCAATCTTAGTCAGAGCATTGATTTCATTAGTTACTTTTTCTTTTTTTATGTCCAAAACCCCCAACATGATTATTATTTGGGTAACCACAACCAATAAGCTTGTGTATTTCCGAAGTTGTCATCGTACCTTCCATGACCATTTCTTGGACATCATACATATGTAAAAGTTTGCTCTCTTTTTAGATTTTTTTTATTATGATTGAATGTATACGATGTTGTAAAAAACACAAATAGATTCAACAAACAAAAAAAATGTAAATGCAAGAATGCAAAATGTATGAATGCAAGAAAATGGAGATCGACTCCATTAAGCTATTACTCTTAGAAGTAGTTATTTATTGGATGTCTAAGTTCCTTTTTATGAAAGATTCAAAATTATATCACAAGTATATCTTATTTTCAATACCCAAGACTTTACTTGATTATCAATAATTTTTACTTCTTATATTGGTGCAAAGCTTCAACTCTCTTAGCAAACATAACAAGCCTAATTACACGTTGGATTTGGGTCATGACACTTCATATCGAACATGTTATATTCTTGTAATCTCATAGTGTTGTCCCTAAGAAGAGTGAGCTAATATTCATTCCTCCCTTCATTGATTTTCAACAAAATCTTTGTCTGATATTTTTTGAATGATGATCTTTATGGTCTTTACTTGATCTTTAAGTGCTTCATTCTTATTTTGATTAGCCTAAAGTTCAATATGTTCGCAACAGCTCTAGTGTAGATAATGACTTAGGTTTTTCACTTGGGCCTAGAACTTAAAAATGAAAGCTCAACTCTATTTTATCCTTTTGTTGGTAGTATCACATATACTTTTCAATTCATTCAAATAGACCTTGTTGTTATGAACCTTGCTTTTCCATACAGTAACTCTCTTTTCCTTTTTCAAATTCTTGATCACTTGTTTGTCTTTTTTTTCCTCACTTGTAGATGTTCGTTGGTTGACCTCGAACCAAAGATATATTCTCGTATGATCTTCCTCTTTCTAGGGATTATTCTATCAATTCCTAAAAATAAGTTCTATTATTAGCAATATTCTCCAAACTCGACCCCTTCTAGATATGAGATGCATGTAAAATAAGCTAAAACACCCAAAAAGGTTCAAATTGATTTTGACAAGCGTCGTTTTAACTCGTCAAAATAAAATAAAGCCTCTTCAAAAATGAAATAAATAGAGAAACATAGAATAGTGGAAGAGGATCGATCCACAGGGAATTTCGTATTTCCTAATCCAATTGATCGTTGTTTTTAATTCAGGATCTGCAACAATAAATAGAAAGGGGGGGATAGTCGAGATTTAAGATAATCAGAGTGAAATGAAGCAATTAATTTAAAAGTAGAAAAGAAAATAAGTTGAGATATCACAAATAATAAAATCGCCTCAAGCTAGATTTGATTGGATTCTTTCGATCATTGAAATGTATTTTCGTTCGGGATTCATGTCGGTTACAGTCTACAAGGCCCAACCCATTGCAAGTTGCTTTTCTCACATGTAACCGATCTTCCCAAGTCTATCTTCGGAAGCCAATTCTTAAGTAAATTAGCCACGTCTATCGCCGTTAAAATCTTAGTTTAAAAACTGGAAAAGCCTAACTCGGAAGTTGTCTAACCGAGGATCGTTTCCAATCTCGTTTTTCCTTAGCGGACCGCCGATAAGTGTGTTCACAGGAAGTTGAAATGCCACAGGCGGATCCTTCCTCCCAACTATATTTTTAAACAACTTACAAACCAACGACGTATTTTTGATAAGAAGTAATTTAGAAAATGTAAGCGAGGCCGATTGCCAAGCTTTTACATTAAAAAAAACGAGAATGTATCCCGGAAGGGAATTTATTGTTTTGTTCGAATCTCACGATTGAATCGTTTCAATGTTAGCTTTTTGGCTTGAGAAAATTAGCCAAGCATGATATTGTTTATCATGTTTGACATGTTTTGAAAATAACTTGTAAACATAAAATAAAAATGAAAGTGAAAAGAAAAAAAAAGTTTATTTAGAACAAAATACTTAAAACAAACTAAGCAAAACACAAAATGAAAGATAGATAGATGATGGATAAGATGATTCAACCTCTCCCAAGATCGGGTATTTATAGGCTTAAGAATTACAAAGATAACAAAGGCAAAAAGACAAAATCCTGAAAATTAAGTTTGTAAATTGAAGACACATCCCGGAATTCACTCCATTTTCCTAATTGTCCCTATCCGTTCAGATTTTCCAGCTAGCCAATCCAAAAGATGCTGATTTTGGCATCCAAGCAGCCATCCCGGACATCATGCCCGTGAATCCAGACATGAATCCACAAAATAAAAAATTTGCAGAATTTTAACCTTTTATGCTGGATTTCTTATCTTCAATGTCCTGCATGGAAAATTAATGAAAAAAATCCAAATTAGCAATTTATAATAATCAATCAAGAAGTAATTATTAATAAAATAATATATAATTTAAGTACTAATCAGATTTCATTGCGGAAATAGTAATTAGGCAGCGCATTCCAACAATTCTAGACATGTCGCTACGGACTATTTCTAAGATATTTTTTAAAAAATTTTAAAACCTAAGAGAATGGAGATACAAATATGAGAAAAAAAAGAACAAATTAGTGTTCAAAAAAGTCTAAAATAATTTTATTATAGGAATAATAATTAGGCAGTACATTCCAACATTTCTGGACATGTCGCCACAAGCTATTCCTACAGAAGAATTTTGACCAAATTGCAAAGCCTAGGGTTTTTTGAAATGCTCGAATGAGGTAGGTTTCTAGATTTTCCAAATGTTTTGTTCAAAAGGATCCTGAATTGTCCTCACTGTCCCTTTCTAAGGGTAGTGAGGCCCTTGATTCTCACCATTATAGGCTTCAAACGAATCAAGTTTAACTCAAGGGGACCCATTTTCCTATGCCCATACAAGGATAAGTATCATCCAAAAGACATAGGCCATATGAACCCCGAAGGTACTTGCTAGATCCATATGGAGAATCAATATTATCACGAGAGCAATATCGTTTTCCCCTCACTTAAAAATTATTGGGATGAACCTCAGGAATAGAGATTGGAATCAAGTTTTAAATGTGTAAATTGAATTAAATTCATAAATGGAATATTAAGTTAGATTTTATGTAAACTTGCAAATTTTTAACGTTCAAACATTTTTTTTAATCGGCTTGTGGTTTGACTCTCCTTTTGTAAAAAAAACAAAATTTTCCAGAAGAGTCACCAAGCTGTCGCAACCCCTTTTTCAAGTGGATCGATATTTTTTTTCTTTAAAAAAATAAAAACAATAGAGTCACCACCAATATTTTTAAATATGTGATTAGATCACCTAAAAACTAGTCACTTTAATAAAATCATTTTGTTTAATTAAAACAATAAATTTTTTTATTTGAAAAACAAAAAACTGGATTGGGATTCGGTTACATGTGGGGAAGTGTTAACACCCCACAACGCCCAAAAATTGTTACCTAGTCAATTAAAAACATTTTAATGTCAGAATTTGCAAGTTCTTATAAAATTTAAATTAATGTCGATTTATGAATATAATTTCATTTTAGTGATCCTACTGCTAGGATAGTAAACTTTAATCACCGTCAACATTTCTAGCGCTAACACGTTATGTCCCTTTGGTAAGACACCACATTAATTAGATTCTATTTTTTAACAAGCAAACAAAAATATAGTGTGTTAAAACTTTTATTCTAAGTTAGTGATTATTAATCTAGAAATGTCTAAATGAATTTTACCTATTGAAGTTAAAGTGGAGTTAAGTGTGTTTTATGAATTTGGTGTCAAGAGAAATTTTATTAAACTTCAAGGCTCTAAATTTACTAAGTCTCGAACAATAAAGAACTTAAACCTATGGGTTTATATAAACTAATATATCAAAGACATAAAATATGTTTAACAATAAAAATAAAATTAAAAAAAAAAGTAAGATAATGATAACTAAATTAAAACGGATTAAAATTGTATACCAAGTTTAACGAGTGTTTAAAAAAAGGCTTTATAAAATTAAAAAAATTGTGTAGGAATTAAATTAAATTAAATGACCCACTTTTTTTAGAATATGTGCAAAGCCCAAAAACACAATCCACCTACATTTATTTTATAACAAAGATCAAAACACCCTATTTTAAAATTTTCTTAATTGTTTATCCATGTTCATCGTGAATTGAAGAACTATAATTTTTTTTTTACAAGAGTTTGAATAATATAAAAAAATAAGAAATAGAGCAAAATAAATTACATTGAATAACTCAAAAAAATGCTTCAAGCTTTCATTCCAATTTAAATTCAAATACAAAAGCCTAAGCAAATTCTTTCAAAAGTTCTCTTAATTCTCTCAATATTTTCCAAAGTAACCTAAAAAACTCTTAATGTGATCGAACTTTGTATGAAGTTGTGATGTAGGAGTGTATTTGTGGTGTGTGTAATTTACATGTGAAGGGAAAAGTATATATTAGCAGTCCCTAATCGTGAGATATTGATAATAGATGCTAAACTGAGGAACATACAAATCGGACCCGACCATGACAAGCTACACAGTCGTACTCACTGCAGCAGAAGATATTGTCATCGAGGTAACAATTGATCAATCTCATATAGAGTGCAACGTGTAGAACATAAAGAGTTGAATCTTCAAAGACAAGCTGGGAAAAGAATAGAATAAAGGAAGCAAGACAAGCCATTGTCAAAGCCACACGAATAAAGTCTAATAGGAATAAACTAGGAAATAAAATAAAGGTCTTTTATTTATTTATTAAAGTTGTATTTTATTCTAAGTTGTATTCCTACTTTTTGAAGGATTTGACCTAGGCTTAGCCTCTATATACCATTCCCTAGGTATAGAGTTAGGCATCTATTCAAGGATTTTATTGTAACCCTAGCCATCATCTCCACCATCATGTTATAATTCTTCCATAGGGATTAGGTTATTTTGTGGAGTAGTTGTGGAAGAAAAATTGTACTTTGTTTAGTTCTTATTAATGCAAGTTCAGATTAAGAGTTTATTAACTCTTGGTTTGTACTATTTCTTGCGCTGAAGCTCGGGAGAGAAATTTGTAAGGGAAAATTTATTTGCCTAATATCGGGAGAGTTAGAGTCACGAAACGAGTAAATACAATTTTTATCTACTTCGATAAAGAATAATCTAACTTAGGGATAAGTTAAGATTTCAGCGACTAAAAGGGACATAATATCGATTGGTTTTCATCCTTGATTCATGCCGATAGGTATCATCAAGACACAGTCATCGATAGCACTCCAATTATTGATAACGAGGAGTCATCAAAGGACGTTCTATCGAGCTATGAGTTTTCAACTTGATGTCAAAACATAAACCCTTCGAGGTAGCCAAAGCGACCATTCAATGACCCGCCGAGACGAGAACCTTAATATTGTATTATAAGAGCAAGACAAATAAATTTGCAATCCACGCTAAAAAGCAATCTAGCCTGAAGTTTTAGTTTCATCAACAGAGAACACAAAGGTTTTCGATTATAGAGTAGCAGTGAAGATGCTTTCACCATCATCAGTTCAAAGGTATAGGCAATTTCAAGAAGAGGTGAAAGTTCGTTAAAGAGTTCATCATACAAATTTGGCATTTATGTCAAGCTATGATCACGATAGCAATAAAGGGGAAAATATTTACACCTAGACAAAATACGGTAAAGTAATAGTTTGCTCCATGTGAATTTTTTTTAAAAAAGACAAATGTTTGCATCAATAGAGAAAGCAAATGTAAAAAACACTTTCTAACTCTTAGAAATCTCTTTCTAGATTGAGAAATTCATTTTATAACCTTCCTTGACCTAGGAGCAATTGTTAGTTACCACGTGAACACCCAATCAACAAAGTACCTATGAACGTATTAACAAACCTTAATTGTGTAAACAACTAGTTATGACCTATAACGAATTCGACATGTAGACATAACTTCATACCATGTGAGGATACATATGATCCACTTCAACACCCGAATCACGAAAACTAAACACACTGAGACGCTTGTCTTTTGAGATTGATTTCTTTCCACACCCTTTTCAATACCTTATAAGAGACAATTCACCTCTAAAATAGAACAGGCTTCCCCACTATTCTAGGGAGGCCCTTTCATACAACACTCTTTCTACCGTTTCCGTCATCTCCACCATCCAAAGGATCATGAAGCACTATCCAAGGGTGTTGCATGCACATATTATCAACAATATTTTAGGTTGATTACAAGAAGAATCAAAATAAATTTTCAAAAATGTCATAAATATCACATATTCAAAGTGTAAAGAATGTGCTGGTAGTACGATGAGTAGGCAGCCAAATAGGTTCTCTGTTATCTGTGACCCCTAATGTTTACTCTTACCTGAATCCAAAATTATTGTTACAAAGTTTTTAATTAAATTGAAAAAATCGCTTTCTAAGAAAAAAAATTACTAGCATCAAATTGATAGCCAAATTGATCTATAAAGTAAATGTTCTTTGTTTTTATTAATTAATTATTAAAAAAGAAATTAAATAGTACAATCATAAACACAAAGACACTGGTAAGTAGGTTGATATGGTATTCCTCCATTCTCAACACATTGTCCACCCATGTATTGATACTTCTGGTAACACATATTCTTACAATCGCTAAGCACACAATTCGTAGGATCTAACACTTCTTAACATCTTCCTCCTTCGGTTTGAGGTACCATTGAAATAACTGTAAAAATCAAATAATAAAATTATTTTTTCAAACTCTCATATAAAATTAATTCAGAAAAAATCTAACTATTCATATATGGTTGATATATCTATTCATCGTTAGAAAAATGATATTTGAAGGAACTAATTAGAATTAGATCAATTTAATTAAAAAAATTAAAACTTAAATAAAGAAAACAACCCAGTGAAAAGAAGGATAAGGAAGACAAAAGAAAAGGGAACGAATTTTGCCATGTTTTTCAAGATTTTGACACAAAATTATTGTATTTTTAAAAGAATATGCTTGATTGTTTGATTTGGCCTCGGAGGCTTTGGCCTTTTATATTGTACACATAAGTGCAGTCTTAATGCATGCACCAGTTGAATTACAATTTAGAAAGATGTTAATGTACCATTTAAGAACTATAAAATAATTCCAAAAATGATATAATTATTATTACTTTTGGTTGTACTTAAATAGAAATAAAAAACCATTTTAGGTCTTTCGATTTTTTCTATGTTAGTCCTAAAATTCCTTAAAAGTTTCTAATTTGATTTTTATTTTGTTCACTCAAAAATTTGTTAAAATGAACTTTTAAATTCTTTCTTAAGCAATTATCATGATGATTTTTGAAAATTTTAATTTTTTTATATTAAAAAAATGGGGTAAACTACATCAAATACAATTAAAGTATAAACGCTTGTATCGTTTAGATTCTCCATACCCCCAAAGATCTAAAATTACATAATTTTGATGAAAAAATTGAGAAAAAAAGAACACTAAATACTCTTCAAGGGACTTAAATATTGTTTTCTTATGTAAATGGATAAGTGCTAAACTATTTGACCAACAAAATAATTTATTTTAAAGTTAACAAAATTGTAATATACATGACATATTGCATTTATGATATAATATTTATAATATTTTTAATTTTATAACTATATATTTTTTATAAATAATATAGATAATATAATTTTGAAAAGATATATTTTTTAAATAATATTTATAATATATTTTTATAAAGAGTAATACACTTATATTAGACGTAAATTACCCCGTTAATAGATAAAAATATAAAATTTTTAATTTTATAAATAAAATTTTAAAATTCTCGATTATATTCATAAAATTTTATTTTGACTCTTTTAAAATTATTTTTTATAAAATTTTAACTACATTTAATAAAATTCCCTTTTAATATTATTTAATATTTCTGTATAATTTTCAAAAAATTTGAATATTTTATTTTATTTTTAAAATTTTAAATTATTATCTTTTGTTTATAAATTAATTATAAAAGTATTCTTTTGTTAATCCCTGAACTGTAATGTAAAATTAACTGTACGGATTATCCAAGAAGTGAGTAGGATTATTTAATTATGGGATAATAGAAAAAAATGTCAATTATACTTTACCAAATTTTATAATATGGTATCTAAACTTTTTAATTGTTCAATATATTACTTATAGTTTCCTTTTCACTGTCAAAATGCCCCATAGTCTAACAACTTTAGGTAATGACGTGATGGGATACATGTCATATTCATTTGCTACTATGTGAATTTTTTAGATTAAAAAGTGAATAAAAATTACTCTGAAGGACATCTGAATTTTTTGGTTTTAATTATTTCTTTAGTCCTTACCAATATTGAAGTTAAGCAAATTAACCCTTGACCTTATCAATTTTTTGGTTTAAGTATTTTTCAAGTACATGTCAATTTTTTAATTACAAAAATTAATCATTAACCCCTTTTTGATTAAAAATACTCCATAAGTCTCCTTTATATTTTGACAAAATAGAATTTGACCTTCCAAATTTAAATTTGTAATTAATAGCATGCAAAATTAAAATTTTCAATCTACATTATTTAATTTCTGCTATGATGTTCAAGTCATTATGAGCCTCTATATTTTATTTGTTTGTCAATGAATCATAATGTAACCCCTTAATCTGGTCTAACCAAAACAGGGCTATTAGAGCTACATTAGGTTTGCTAAAGCAAACCTGAAATAATAACCTAAAACTTATTCATTTTTTTTTTCATTTTATCTTTGATTCAATTAAAATTCCTAAGAAATGTATTTTAATAACGGAACATTTGAATGCAAGCATTTATCATATTTATAAAAAAGAATTAAGACTTAATTTTACCAAATAGAGGTCAAATTAGCCAATTAAATTTTTCGATCCCTCAATGAAATTCATTTCATTAAAGTATGAAATTTCATTATAAACGTATCTCATTTATTTCAATAATTAAGCATATAAATATTTAGGAACTAAAACACAATTTTCATAAATTATATGGACTTATCTAGTTTTCAAGTTACCAAATCTTAGTTAATTAGTTTTCATGCTCTCAACTGAACATTTAGCTTAAAACATGAATCTAAACTTATTTCATTGCATACATATTATTTAGGGACTTATATGTATGATTTCAAACTTTAAAATAGCTCAAATAACTATTTTAACTACCCTTGGTATCGGCACGCCTTTCTCAATATCGATACGAGTTGAATATTAGAGAGATGTATCGGTACCAAGTTCCAATTCTAATTTTTTAAGAATCTTGTATCAAAAATAGATATCAATATGGTATCTCGCATATCGATACACAAGCTAAAATTATACAGGTCAATATCGATACAAGCATGCATTCTACATCCATACCAGCATGTAAATGTCACGGACCGCACCAAAGGGCCCGAGACAAGCACCAATCAGGTTGCCACAAAAGCACTCCAAAGCATTCTGGGCATCTCAGCACCAACCCAACCACCCATTGGAGCCCAAATCTGGAATGGCCCAACACTTGGTAAGGAAGGCTTATCCATCCACCCATGTGAACACACCATGTGAACATGGGAAATACTTTCCTTACTCAAATAGGAATATTCTAGGAATTGTGCTTTTGGATAGGATAGGATTGAATCTGGACCCTTGATGTAAATCATTTACAACCGTTGGATGTACAGGGCTTCAAGTATAAATAGAGGTCTTGCCCACCTCATTTGTCACTCACTTCTTCATTGAGAAATACAAGAGTATTCACTCAAACACTCTCTAGCCTTTGCCATTTCTCTTCCTTTCAATTGTTCTTTGGTTTCCGCAAGGTTCTTAGCATTCAGGCTTTGAACGGTTTAGGCTTACTTAGGCGGTTTACTGAGAAAAACGCGTCTAAGGCCGCACGCCCCGAGTAGTGAAACTCTACGGACATGACATAAAGCAATCCAATCATGTAAGACTAGAAACTCCAAAACATATATAGCCTCAAGAATATATATAGCCTCATTCAACTCCAAATCAATATTAAAACTTGCACAAATAAGGAGTCTAAAATATAACTATCCTAAACAATAATTGATCATATTGATATTATTATAACTAGTCTAATTCATAACCTTACTTTCAAATAGTGAACTTCTTGGATTTTTCTTCGCTTGCCTATTGCCTTTGACCCTTATTTATATTTATTGATGGAAAGAGAGAGCATAAGAACATCAGACATAGTGAGGAGTGCTCTAAAATAAAACACTATCAATACAATTAAAACAATGTTTTTCAAACCAACATTTAAATCATTATTTAAATTATATTCTATACGCCATGCCTTTCAAAATATTCACTTAACATTTCAAAAAAGTGCATACTAAATCATATGTAATATATATCATGGATCCAAGAAAAGAAGCAAATTTGCAACACACAATTTAAGCTTTTTCATAAACAATATATCATTTTTAAGACTTACAAAATAAAATATGTATATACTAATATTATACAATATAATCCATTAATATGACACATCATCAATTATATTAGATTTCAAGTGATCATAAATCAAGTTCGGTTTACATAATACTATATCTTATACACTTATTCAACAAGTGTCCTATCAACAATTCATGCAATCTCAACACGAAATCAAGGTACAATCACATTGACATATAATCACAACTCAATCATTGATTAGATTCATAATCCACAGATGGGAGTTTTTGGTACTATATAACCCCTCAACTTTTTATAGTATATTATCAATCATATGATTGACAAACTATATCTGATAACATTTTAAACAACAACACTTGATAATCTGGTATAAAACATACTGAAAATCATACATAAACAGTAAGAACCATATAATTCAAAAATAAATATAGAAAATCAATTTCACCAATCGAAAATAAAGGAGAAATCTATTCATACTTATTTCAAAATTTAATTAAGCTTACATTAAACCATCATAACAACCTTTAAACCATTTTAAACATGAAATCCATGTTTTCACTCACCAACACGCAAAACGTCACTTTTACACATATTGACGGATGTTTTCATCATATTTTTGCTTCATTCATTGTAAGACGAGCTGTTTAGGACTATATCAATTCATATATTTTTCCAGCTTAATTGAATGTACCGAGATGTAGACCCGAATAAACTATATTAGAAAATAGTAATTGAGCAATTTCTAATTATCCAAGTACATTAAAATCTTTTGGCAATGCATGGCCAGATATACCAAAGAACACATAATTCCATTTCACTTTTTGAAGCCAAGGACCTTAAACTTCGAAAGAATTACTAGATTAATCACCAAGCGTAGGTCTCTAGTATTCATGCCTTCATGAATGTTCCCCTCTTGGAAGGATTTAAAGATCTCCTCTAATTTTTCAAAACAGCTTCGTCAAGGTCAAGCACCTCGTAGTCCTAGGTCTCTTCTTGATTTATAACCTATTTGTTTGGAACGTCGATTGAAGTTCCTCTAAGATAAAGTTGGAACTTGGTTTTGAGTGAGACAGATTCCTTCAGAGCTCTTGAAAAATTATAAGCAATCTTAGTCACAACATTGATTTTATTAGTTATTTTTTCTTTGTTTAGGTCCAAAAACCCCAAGATGATTGTTATTTGGGTAACCACATCCAATAAGCTTGTGTATTCCCGAAGTTGTCAATGTACCTTCCATGACCATTTCTTGGACATCATACATATGTAAAAATTTGCACTCTTTTTAGATTTTTTTTTATTATGATTGAATATATACGATGTTGTAAAAAACACAAATAGATTCAAACAAACAAACAAAAATGTAAATGCAGGAATGCAAAATGTATGAATGCAAGCAAATGGACATCGATTCCATTAAGCTATTACTCTTAGAAGTAGTTATTCATTGGATGTCTAAGTTCCTTTTTATGAAAGATTCAAAATTATATCACAAGTATATCTTATCTTCAATACCCAAGACTTTACTTGATTATCAATAATTTTTACTTCTTATATTAGTGCAAAGCTTCAACTCTCTTAGCAAACATAACAAGCCTAATTACATCTTGGATTTGGGTCATGACACTTCTTATCGAACATGTTATATTCTTGTAATCTCATAGTGTTATCCCTAAAAAGAGTGAGCCAATATTCATTCCCCCCTTTATTGATTTTCAACAAAATCTTTGTCTGATATTTTTTGAATGATGATCTTTATGGTTTTTACTTGATCTTTAAGTGCTTCATTCTTACTTTGATTAGCCTAAAGTTCAATATGTTCGCAACAGCTCTAGTTTAGATAATGACTTAGGTTTTTCACTTGGGCCTGGAACTTAAAAATAAAAGTTCAACTCTATTTTATCCTTCTGTTGGTAGTATCACATATACCCTTCAATTCATTCAAATAGACCTTGTTGTTATGAACCTTGCTTTTTCATACTGTTACTCTCTTTTCCTTTTTCAAATTCTTGATCACTTATTTGTCTTTCTTTTCCTCACTTGTAGATGTTCGCTGGTTGACCTCGAACCAAAGATATATTCTCGTATGATCTTCCTCTTTCTAAGGATTATTCTATCCATTCCTAAAAATAAGTTCTATTATTAGCACAAAACTTATTCCATTGCATACATATTATTTAGGGACTTATATGTAAGATTTCAAACTTTAAAATAGCTCAAATAACTATTTTAACTACCCTTGGTATCAACACGCCTTTCTCAATATCGATACGAGTTGAATATTACAGAGATTTACTGATACCTCTTCGACCTGTATCGGTACCAAGTTTCGATTCTAATTTTTTAAGAATCTTGTAGCAAAAATAGATATCAATATGGTATCTCGCATATCGATACACAAGCTAAAATTATACGGGTCAGTATCGATACAAGCATGCATTCTACATCCATACCAGTTGTAAAGCAATCCAATCATGTAAGACTAGAAACTCTAAAACATATATAGTTATTGCATCTTTCACTATATGCAAACCATCTTTCACAATCAAATTTAAAACATAACAAGCACACCTCATGTGAAAATGGTTACCTTCTAAAATAAGTTTTTCATTAAAATTTGCCTTTAAATATCCCACAACCACATCATTTGAGCTTGCATTATCAACTGTTAAACATGGTATTTTATCCTCAATCTCCCATTGAAGAATGCAAGCTTCAACAACTTTCCCAATCTCTTTACCTTTATGATTATCCATCAATTAAAAATTCAGAATTCGCTTGTGTAACTTCCGATTATCATCAATAAAATGAGCAGTCAAGCATAAATAATTAAAATTTTGAATTGAAGACCAACAATCAAAGCAACTCTCGATTTCACACCTTTCAGAACTTTTTTCAATTTTTCCTTCTCGCATGTGAATAAGTTTTTTACATCTCTCTCTACTGTGTAACGTGAAGGAATGTGAAATTGAGGGACAGCAACACTAAAAAAAATCTAAACCCTTCACGATCGACTATAGAAAAAGATACTCATCAACGATTACTATTTTCGCAAGAACAAGCCTACATACATTATGATCAAATTCTCAATTGCTAACGGTAGGAGTATCAGTTGGAGTAGCCTTAAAAAAAGAAATCATCTTTTGCTTTTTTATCTACGTTTAGAGGATACTTAGGGCAAGAGCCTAGATGTTTCTCTAAATTTGAAGTACCGTTATCAGTATTAGCAATCAAAAACTTGTTGCAATATTTGCATTTCGCCTTTACAATTTTATCAGTTGTTGGATCTTTGATGTCCCAATAATGGCTCCAATACTCTGATTTTCTCTTATCTCCAACTTTTACTTGTGGCTTCAGTTCTGATTTTTCCTTTTTTGTGCTACTTTGATCATTATCTAAAATAACTTGATTTGATACAAAGTCCTTCAATACTGTCGAAAAGAAAATAAAATTAACATAAAATAAAGAAAAAGAAAAAGAACAGAACACATATAAGAGAAAGTAAGACTTACCTTTGAATCAAATTTGAAAGGATGATGGTATACCAAGCGTCAACTATAAAATTGTGAGAGCAAATAGGATTCAAGAAAAAATAAGAATAGAAAGAAATGAAATGGTGAGAACCTTTTTAAGTGTGAAATAAAGAATTAATAAAAGATTTTTGGGCTTTAATTTTGGGCTAAAGTAGTCCTAATAAATTAATATTGGGTATTTTATATTGGTTCCGGGTCCAAAAAATTAAGATCCAGTCCCGGTCCCGGTTATAATCGGGACCTAAATTTTAGATCCAGTCTCAGTCCCACCGGAACCAATTCCGGATAAAAATCCACCGCATCTAACCGGATCCGGGACCGGGTAACCGAGTTTTTTGCCCACCACTAGCCTCAAGTATATATAGCCTCATTCAACTCCAAATCAATATTAAAACTTGCACAAATAAGGAGTCTAAAATATAACTATCCTAAACAATAATTGATCATATTGATATTATTACAACTAGTCTAAATCAAAACCTTACATTCAAATAGTAAATTTCTTAGATTTTTCTTCGCTTGCCTATTGCCTTTGACCCTTAATTATATTTATTGATGGAAAGAGAGAGCATAAGAACATCAGATATAGCTATCATAAACAATGAAATCAACCTTCAAAACAAATCAATTAATATCTAAAAATAGCCTTAAACGATCCTTATATCACCAACATTTATTAAACCTCTATAACTCTAAAAAGAACATAAATCTAACAACCTAGGAAATCAAAGATTCAATTGATTTTGTTACTCTAATGTTAAAAGATCTATTTATCCTTTTAATTTTTACCACTATTATTTAGTTGTTGTGCTACTTATAATTAGATGTTTGATCACTTTGAGACCTTTGTTTATATGTATCGTCTCTTTTGATTTTCTTAATACTCATATTACTGAAAAAAATAATAAATTATATAAATTTAAAAAATTACATATCATTAATTAAAAAATTTAACCGTAAAATAATACATATATATAAGAGTGTTGAACCAAGTACGACCAAGCCAATGCCACGAAAGATGATCGAGTGTACTCTTTTAGTTAAAAGCACCTACAATCAAGTCTTCGGACATAATCATTCTAATAGGACCTGCCATAGATCACATGATATAAAAAATTATTCATATTCTTAATTATCAGAGAGATGAGGAAAAGAATTTATATTTTAAGAAATTTATGTGAAATTAGAATATGATTTGTACTTTATAAAAAAATATTATAAGAAAAATTCGCTTTATATCATTTTAAAATTTCAGTAAAATCATTTATTTTATAGGAGTCTAAAGTAAATGTCATGTACTGATATATCACTACTAATATACACTAACATGTATCACTAATAAACTCTAATTATTTCTTTTTAAGAACAAATATATTAAAAAAAACTTTTTGTTGTTGTGAATAAAGTAAAGATTAAGAACAAAATAGATGAACAAAAATGAGAGACAAAAAGAGAAAGACTTGTATTATATTCTCAAAGTAGGGTTGTGTACAATGTTTTTTCAAACTCTATATTTATAAGCATAAAATGAAAACTCTAATTTCAATGGGTATTAAACCCTGATAATAAAGTACATTAAATTCTCATTTAATATATGGATATTCATCATAAATAAAGATATTCATAACACTCCCCCTTGGATGTCCATAAAGATAATATGCCTCGTTAAAACTTTACTACGATAAAAACACTATGGAAAAATTCTTAGTGAAGGGAAAAAGTATACACATCTTTGATACACATAACATATTACCTCATTAAAAACCTTATCAACAAAATCCATTGAGACAAATCCTCTATTAAGTAAAAAGAGTGTAACGCTTATTTACTTGCCCTCATGAAAATATCACATAAGATCTTTGAATCTTCATAATTAAATATTAAATACAATCTTAATATGTTGAAGTAGATTATGCACTAGTGGATAAATCTTCCAAATTATTGCTTGAAATAATTCATCGAATAATATTCTTCTAAAGATCATGAGATACAAAACTTTAAAGAAATATGTTTCGTTTTATCATATTTAATGTATCCACCTTGAGATATAAATTCTGTATTATCTCTACAAAAGATAGCTTGCATCTTATCTTGTGAAAATAATTCGCATATTTTCTGGATATGTTTAGCCAAACACATATTTCGACTTTGCCTCATGTATAGCAATTATTTAAAGGTAATAATCTCATATCACTTAAATAATATTTCTAGACCAGCTAAGATATGATGCTTCTAGATCAAATAATGTATATATGGTTCTTTTAGACCAAGAATATCATCACTCTTTTCTCGAGGGTGGAATGAATCTTTGTTTACATTAAGATACCTAGCAACCAAATAGTGATCAACGAATATGCATTATACATGTAAAGTCTCTTTAAAAAAGGCTTTATAAAATAAAAATTTGTGTATGAATCTAATTAAATTAAATGACCTACTTTTTTAGAATATGTGCAAAGCACAAAAACACAATCCACCTACATTTATTTTATAACAAAGATCAAAACACCCCATTTCAAAATTATCTTAATTGTTCATCCATGTTCATCGTGAATTGAAGAACTATAATTTTTCCTTTTTTTACAAAAATTTAGAACAATATAAAAGATAAAAAATAAAGAAAAATAAATTACTTTGAATACCTCAACAAATGCTTCAAGCTTTTATTCCAATTTTAATCTAAATACAAAAGCCTAAGCAAATTCTTTCAAAAGTTCTCTCATTTCTCTCAATATTTTTCAAAGTAAATTAAAAAAACACTCGATGTGATAGAACTTTGCATGAAATTGTAGTGTTGGAGTTGTGATTGTGGTGGGGTTTATATAGGATTATCAACTCAAAAATACATGAGATAATTCAAATTTGATAATTCTGATTTGTGATTGTGGTATGTATTCCCTTGTCTTTTGATACGTTTTCTTATCTTTATTTTTTTTATTATTCTCAGGGTTGAATTTGACATCGTCTCGACTAATTAAGATGACGCTTATTGGTTATTCTGTTAATTATCTCTCTTTTTTGGACCGTCAATTTGAGTTTGAGTCATGCACACATATGATTGTTCAAAAGGCTCTAAAGGAGATTTTGGGCCTAAAGAAATCGCCACACTGAGCTAGATCCATATATGATTCTAGAAGACAACTATTTTAACCTATACAAAGTTTTTTTTCCTTAGTTAGGAGGAATATTCTTAGAATTATGTTATTTTAGTTGTTGAGATTCAATCGTAGCCACCGATGTAATTCAGTGAAAACCGTCGGATATATATACAATCAACTATAAATAAAGGCATCTCCAACCTCATTTATATTATATTTTTTTTAGTGTTTTTAGCTTCTTTTTTGATCTTGAGTTGTCATTCTTTTAGTTTGCTTCCGTTTATAATGATTTAATGTTGTTAATTCCTTTTAAATTTGATCTTTTTAAGCATAAATTCAAGTTGACTTAGTTGTTTTTCAAGGAAACCATTTACTAAGTCATGTAATAAAACCCTGTCCAACTAATATCTTAGCTCGTATAAGAAAAACAAAATAGAAATGCACAACTAACTATAAAAAAAGAAATTGTATCACTCGTTCTAGTTTAATTTGTATTTAATGGTATCATAAATAAACCTTAACTCAAGCAGTCATGTATCACTAGTTGAAGCTAAAAGATGTATATATTCTGTTATTCTCATTATGTCACGGAGTTGATTAATGCGCAACATTGGTCTGGGTAAGTGAGGCTTACTCATCACTCATTTTCTCCCAATAAAATTATACGATCCAATGTTATAAAAATTAAAAAAACTTAAAAAGATTAACATAAATAACCTTTAAAATCCTTTACTAGCAAAAAAAATATTATGTTTTTAACAAGATTATAACTAAGCTCAATTGTGGAAAAACTTACACCAATTATTTAATCTAATAAAGTCTTAAAAAAATTAAAAAAACGTACTATGGTTAAGGATTGTATCAAATTCTCTCTAGTACTTTGGAGTGTATTAAAAAAAATTTACTTTCGTGTTATTTGATTCTTCGACTCTTCTATACATTCTCAAATTTTTCGTGTGTTTTTAAAAACACATCACTCCATATATATATATATATAAGAGAATGAAAATGCTGAGCAACAAACTCATTTACAACCGAAAAACATAAAAAAATCTTAAATCACGAAAGCTCCTTTAAACCGTTATACTTAAACCCTAGTAAAAATTCTAAATCTTGACAAAAAACTTAAAACATATAATCTAAACCTTAAACTCTAAACATATAACACCCCAAACCTGGGTGCCATATTTAGGTCACAAACTCAATTTGTTCTCATAAATTTTTTTATATTTTCAATCAAACATATCATCTAATATGACATATAAATAAAAACGATATCAAATATCAAAGGTAGTTTAAAAAAATCTAAAATAATAATGGAGATCTAAATACAAGTTTAACCAAAACATTTGACCTTAAAAGTTTAAATAAAATAGAGTTGCAATTACAACAAATGGTCCTACGAATACATAGCATACTAATTTAACAATTTTACTCTACCAACCAATCAATGTTGAAGTCTCGCGATGATGGTGCTTCGCCATATCCTTCCGTCTACTTAACTATGTATGAAAACACATTACAAAACGTTAAGCTACTAAAGCTCATAAATATATAATGTTAATGATGTTTAAGGATAATCGTCACCCATTTTAAACGCATCTATTAATTAATTATTTAATTCAAATAATAAATCTTTTGCAAAAAATTGGAAAACAAAACTTTTACGATTTAGATAAAAAAATTTACAATGTCGCTCAATTATCGGCTTGAGTAAATTGTGATTTTTTAATAAAATCATTAAATTATTAAAATAATTTTAATTAAGTCATTAATTATTAATATTTGACGGTATATTGATGTGATTATTAAATAATTTATATATATAATGTTTTTTATATATATTTTATTAATTTAACAAGATTAAACTAATATTAAAATTATCCGACCTGTACATCTTTAATAATAGTACGGATTATTATCTCATACACAAAGTAATTTTTTTTTGTTGTTCACAAGCACTTATAGTTTTAGTTTATGATTTAAAGGTTAAGGTTTTAGTGTATGAGTTTAAAATTTATGGTTCATACCTTCATGGTTAGAATTAAAGGGTTTATAATTAAAATTTAAGTTTTAGGGTAATATTTTTAGTGATTTAGATTTTAATTTATAAATCCTAAAATTTAACTCTAAACCCAAAATTCTATCAACAACACCTAAATTTAAAAATATTAACCCCTAACCTTAAATAATATAAATCCTAAAACTAAAGTTTTTACAAGTGATTGCGCATGGAATAACTATCCTAATAATAGTGATTATAAAATAATATTTTATTATACATATTTAAAAAAAATTGAATTAGCTAATAGTGATTATAGTAGTATCTGGTCTAGAATATAGTCCCCATTATTTGACATTGATCGCTCAATCACTTTACTAGTATCACTGATGCTCGAATCCGTGAGCTCTAGGAACAACAACCGTTCCTTTAACCACTTGAGCTGGAAGGCTTATGTACATATTTTTTAACTCTTTAATAATATACACATACTTATAAAAAAATCGCTATTAAAAAATTTATCTAGTAAAATTAAATATGCGCCATGAGTTGATAAAATATTATTATTATTATTATACTTTTATAAAACTGGTATTTTTAAAATTTATTTGAACGCGAATAACTCCTTTTATTGTTGTTCGTGCATTACGCCCACTCCAACGTGAACCAATAATGAAATTGTTGAAAAAAATTGTGCTAATTAAGTAATAAAAAATAATTAATAGAATTAGGCCAATAATTTAAGAGTAAACTATCCCAATGACCACTCAACTAATTAAAGATACCTATTTTGGTCATCCAATTAAAAAACTCGTCAATGAGATCACCTACCTTTGAAACCTTACCTATTTGAGACACTGTCGTTAAAATTCTAACAGAAAAAGTAACGCCAATGATTTGGCAGTTAAATAAAATATAAATAATTAGACATTTAATCCTTATAATTTATTTATTAATTTAATTTAATCTTAACTTTAAATTAATAAATTTAAATCTACAAATTTCAGAAAATTGGGATTTAAACCCATGACCTTCAAGGTTGGAGGCCAACACCCAAACCACAGACTAAAGCTAATTTTGTGTCATAATGCACAACATATTTTATTTAAGGATTACATTTCAACCTATGACCTTCGAATGTTAAATTAATGAATGTTAAATTTGATTAATTTATTTTAATTTATTATTTAATATACAAATTTGATTCGAATATTTTAATGTTTTAATAAATTTGATTTGAATGTTAAATTAATGAATATTTAAAACATTAAAATATTAAATCATAATATACGAATATTTAATATTCGAATTAAAATATTTAAATATTTTAATATTTGAATCAAAATATCTAATAAATTTGATTTGAATGTTAAAGACACAATTATTTTATTTTAAATATTTAAATATTTTAATTCGAATATGACTTTAAATCTCGTTAATTCTATTTTATATTCTTTAATGTGATTCTCAACAAAATAATCCTTAAATAAAATGTGTTGTGAATTATGACATAAAATTAGCTTTAGCTTGATAGTTTCGACGTTGACTTTTAATGTATTGATTGGATAATTAATTTTATTTATTAATTTAAATTTAAAATTAAATTAAAATAATAAATAAATTATGAGGATTAAACGTGTATATATTTTATTTAACCGCATGTCACTGCCGTTTCCAAAATTAAGTATCCGGTAGTGGAGCCATAATTTAATAGTCTAAGCTTGTTCACCCTGGTAAAACTGAAGTTTTGGCTTCTAGGAGCGAAATAGAAACAAAGAAAATGAAAAGGCAGCTTACGAGTTTCGTTTTGCTTTCGGTATAAAGAAATTAAGGAAATAAATATCGGATCGGAAATGTCAGATACTGTTGCTTTTGATTCTCGAGTACCATATCTTTTCTATTTTTTGAATTAGAGAAGAGAAGATTCATGGCGGCAATCCCAGATCGTAGTTCGGGTACGTCAATCACTCTGTTATCATTTACTCCCTCTTTTTCTTATGCTTCTGTGTTCTGGGTTTCAACTCTGTGTTCTATGTCTCGTTACTTGGAATTTGGTGTGTCAATTCGTTTGTTTACTCCCGTGTGCTATTTTTTAAATTGCTTATAGGTTAATAGAGTGGATTTGGTCTTTTCTGTAAAGATCGTGGATCTGAGTCTTGGCAATTGAAAAGAATTATTGTAAAATTCTTATCTTCTTTGTTGGATTAGGGTTTTTGTGAATTTTCCTGATTGCTGATTTGAAAGAGAAATGTAGAAAATGTTGAATTATGTAGGGGTGAATTATTTTGCTTCAAAGGCTGGGAATTGCACTTTTGATTCGAAATTCTGAAAGAGATCACTTGAGTTTGAGAATAGGGAACCAAATAGGTTAAGCCATGACTTAAAAATAGCTTCTTTTTTTCCGAAGGAAGACGAGAATAAGAAAGGGGTTTCCCGGACATGCTGAATGCTATCTCTTGAGATTGTATGAATAAACTAAGTTAAGGATTCAAAATATTTATCTAGCTTTTGTGTCACCGATGAAATTCTAGAATCATATTTTCCTACTAGCAAATTGATGAAAAATTGTGCTTTATTTGTAATGTTCCTTGGCCTTTATGCCCTGTTAGATTGTTTGTTCTGACCTTGTGGTATTGTCTAAAATGGAAATGTTGTTTCTATTATGTTTTTGCTTCAGAGGTAGGGAAAATGAGATGATATGTACATGATTTTACTAGATCTTGTGTAGTGTGTATGGCTGATTAGTTATTTAGCAGCGGTTTTATTGGTTTTGGATAATACATTTATTGTAAATTTGGTACTTGAAGAGTATAATTCATAATTGGATACCTGAAATAAACTTTTATTCTATCACCCTTTTTGTTACTTCGGACTGATACTGTTAATCAAGTTGTTGATGTGGCATGAATAATTGAATACCCAATAAAAACATGATACATGACAAATTGCTATGTCTTTGGCATATCTATTTCTATGTTAGAATGACAAAAAAAATTTAAAAGTGATAATTTTTGGAAAATAGAAAAAATAGAAGTGTTATAAGAATTTCAAAGATGCAAAATATTATAAGGAAAAAAATGAAGAAAGGATAAATATTGTTACAAACTTAAAAAGAAACACAAAGTTTTAAAGAATATGGAAAGACTTTTTAAAAATTCAAAATATTGAAAACTTTAAAAAATTAAAGTCTGAAAATTTTATATCAATAAAATGAAAGATACCAAATTTTCAGATTCTTTTTTATATATGTATGATGGAAGTAGAAAACTCGAAGAAGAAGAATGGAAGAAGATTAGGGAGAATTTCAGAGAAGAAGAGAAGAAATCTGATTAGAGAAGATAGAAAAATTCTCAATACAATAAGCATGCCCTTCTCTCTTGGTAACCGGCCTTAAAACAAGTAAAACGGCACCGTATCTCACTCACAAAAAGACAAAAGAAAACAGAATTAAAATAACAGAATTTAAAACGGCTGGCATAATGGCTATATCAACCAATTTTCAAAACAAATTCAAAACGGCAGATATCAATACTCCCTTCTTGTAGAGCATTCTTGTCCTCAAGGATGGAAATTAGGGAAATCTTGTTGAACCTTATGGAAATTCTCCCATGTAGCATCTTCGGGGAATGAGTTTGTCCATTCAACCAATACCTCTGTGACAGCCTTGTTCCCTTTCTTCACCATCCTTTTATCAAGTATCTTCAAGGGTTCCTAAACAATTGTGCCATCTGGTCTGGTAGATCAGATTGACAGGGAGTCGAGCCAATATGTTTATTTAACTCGGAAACATGGAAGATAGGGTGCACTTTAGATCCTGGTGGAAGCTGCAGCTTGTAGGCAACCTTGCCCACCTTACCAACTATGAGATAAGGACCAAACCACCTAGGTGAGAGTTTGTGATAGCTCCTTGTATGAACTGATTGCTGCCTATATGGTTGTAGCTTCAAATAGACCCAATCACCATCGGAGAGTTCCTTGTCCATTCTTCTTTTATCAGCATGTTTTTTCATTCTGTCACCAGCCCTCTGTATGTAAAATTTCAGCACCTTCACAGCAGCTTCTCTAGCTTGTAAGCTTCTGTCCACACTTGCTACTAACGATTCCCCAGCCAAATAAGGGATGTGCACCGCAGGTTCTTGGCCATACAAAGCTTGGAAGGGAGTGGTATTAATGGCAGAATGGTGAGAAGAGTTATACCACCATTCAGCCGATGAGATCCACTTGCTCCATTCTTTAGGTGTCTCCCCCACCATACACCTCAAGTAAGCTTCTAGGCATCTGTTAACTACCTCGGTCTGTCCATCTGTCTCTGGATGGTAGGTAGTTGAAGGAGTAATTTTAGTGCCCAGCTTGTCAAAAAGTTCCTTCCAAAACCGACTCATAAACACTTTATCCCTGTCACAAATTATAGTCTCTGAAGCTCCATGCAGCTTGAAGACATGATCTAAGAAAACCTGAGCCACTTCCACAGCAGTAAATGGATGGGAGAGAAGCATAAAGTGCGCATATTTAGTAAGTCTATCGACTACCACAATGATAGTATCATAAGATCTAGACTTAGGCAAGCCTTCTATGAAATCCATGCTTATGGATGACCAAGCTCTCTCGGGTATTGGAAGAGGTTGCAGCAGCCTAGATTTGAGATGGTTGTCATACTTATACTGCTGACATATAGGACACTCCCTGATCCATCTCCTGATGGATTTCTTCATTCCCTTCCAGTACAAAACTGAAGACATCCTTTTGTTAGTGACTTCTGCCCCTGAGTGTCCTCCTAAAGAACCACTGTGAAACAGTTCTATGAGCTGCTTCTTTAGGTCCTCATCATTACTGTAATCACTAATTTTATCCGGGATCTAAACCCGGTTTAATTTTTGCTTCAAATTCGAATATTGGGCTTGTAGTTATTAAACTAAAAAATCAAAAATATTACTATATTCCATATTTCCGTTTACTTTTTAGATATTTCTTTTGCTATTATTTTCAACTATAATCCTTTTAAGTTTGTTATTTTAATATTAAATAAAAGATCCAAAAACATTATAATATTAAGTAGAATCTTTTTTATTGTTTTTCATTTCGGTTTTATTATTATTACTTTGTTAATACCATTATCATATATATATATATATCTTTTATTAGTTATATTTCATTATTATTATTATTATTATTATTATTATTATTATTATTATATATTAGATAATAAACCAAAACATATATTAAATAATAAGCCCATTTATTCAAGTTAACAGTCCAAATACATATTAATAACCCAAATAAAGTTTAAATACAAGCCCAAGACATTATGTTACAACCGGCCCGTTTTCTTAGCCCAAACCGGATAACTTAACAACCCGGTAACCCAACCGGCTAAACCAAACCCGGTTAGCCAAAACCCTAACACCTTCTTTTCCTTTTGCGCAGCCAAGGGACAGCCGTTGGATCATCCCCTGGATCCAACGGTTCAGATTAAAGCAAGGAAGGTTCCAGATGCCACGCGCGCCCGCTCGGTTCTTCACGTGCAACCCTTCGAATGCCGCGTGTAATCCACGCGCGCTTCTTCAGCGTCCAAATGACCGTCCATCTTCCTTCGCCGTCCGGCCATCTCCGATGGTCCCCTCGTCCAGCAACAACCACGATTCACATGCAACCAAAAAAATATGTCCGATTCGTACGATTTTGCAGAGCAAAACACCAACAAATTTCAGAGCCAAATTCACCAGAAATTCAACAAATATCAAAGGCACACAACCAACAAATTTCAGAGGAATTTCGGAAGCAATTCCAGCAAAGCACATAGAATTTTAGATCTCCTTTTCCCCTTTGTAGTCCGGCTATAAAAGAAAGCCAACAATGCCATGTAAAGGGATCTCTCCCCCCACCATTTCAATCAATACAAAAATACTTCAGGGGTAATAACCTCTCCCTTTTTCCTTTCGCATACAGGAACGCAAAATAAAGATTTAGGGTTTTGAATTTTACCTTTTTATTTGAGTCTTCCACCTCGTTCGCTTCGATCCCTCTTCGGCAATAAACTCAGTGGCCTTCGGGCCGCTTTTGGTGAGCCACAAAGGGGAAATGCGACTGTAAATCGTCGAATCGGTACTCTCGGTTTGGTTCTGGGTTTTAGAAACAAAGCAAAGGAGTTTGTTCTCCTAGGTTTTAAATCTCCGATTGAGATTTGGTTAAAAAAAAAGAAGTTTTGGCCTCTGATTTTAGTAGATCTAGGGGTGTATTGAAGTTTGAGGTTTAAAAATAAGGAAAAGGAGGTCTTTTTAGTGGTTTTCAAACTCGCCGGCCACCGTTGGTGGTTTCTGGGTTCTCCCACTGTGGTTTCTGGAAAATAGTAAGAACATAAGAATGTTCTTATGAATTTCTGGGTTTCATTTGAAGAAACCAGAGAGAAATAAAGGGGATTTTTCTTTCGGTTTAAAAAAATGGAGAGAGGAACCGATTTAATTTTAAATTGGCTTTTATAATGCCTTTAAAATAGAAAATGGAGTATTTACCATAATAAATCCCTCCGTGTTTCTGTTCTTATAATTTCAGTCCCTCTGCTTTTAATTTGTCTTGCAATTTCACCACCGATTTTATAATAATCATCGGTTCAAAGTGGTTTATTTCATTTGTAGTCCCTCCGTGTTATGGAGTTTATTTTCGAGCCTTTCCCCTTGGATAAACTACCCCCAAAGTCCTCATGATTTTTAAAAAAATTTTAATTTGGTCACTAATACAGTTTTAATCACCATTTTAAATGGGTTTTATTATTTTGGATTCCTCCGTGTTTTAGAGTTTCTTTTCAAACCCTTCCTCTTGGCTAAATAACTTTATGGATCCTCCATGTTTTATTTCGTCTTTTAATTTAGTCACTGTTTTTATTATTATTTTCCTTTTATTTTGAATTTATTCTGAAATTTTATTTTTATTCCATTCTGGTCCCTTTTCCAGTGTTGTTTTTAAGTTTTTCCTCTTATTTATTCATTTGGTATTTATTTTCTCGTTTATCATTTTTTTATTTATTCGATTCACATGCTTATTTCGAGTCCCATTTATTTTATATGGCATTATGCATGTCTTATTTATGCTTGCTTTTATTTTATGCATGCATTTTAATTATTGCATTTATTTTATTACATTGTGTGCATATTTGTTTATCATGTTTATTTATTTTATCATGCTTTAATTTATACTTGTTGCACATATTTACTCATTTTGTACATATTTATTATGTCTCCATTACATTTTGCCAAGCATTTCATTTATGCTTTTATTTTATTCATGCACATATATGTTGTATACATTATTTTTGTCTAAGATCATACATCCTTAATTAATGTGCTTAAATTAATGTCTTTATTCGGTCGTAACGGGCCCGACACCAAATGTAGTGGTGACGGTGTATGCGTTTACCTTCGGATAAAGACATGGTAAAAATAAAATTCGAATCCGAATTTTTAAACAAATAATTAATTTAAATGCCACTTTAAACCGAAAAATACAAAATTAATTAAGCGGTATGTTGATAAAGGTGTCAATTTTGGGCGTTTTTTAGCGCTAATCTCGTTTTTAACCGTAACCGACTCTCGAACCCAAATTCTTTCGAATTTCTGGTTTTTACGGTGTCCGGTCTACCAAAGTGACCGGTGACGACTCCAATTGTTTTCTAAATCGTGTTCAAAATTTCAATATTTTTTAAGTTGGTTTTAAAACCTTTCCTCAATTTTAAAATTAATTTCCGACTTTTCAAATTAGTGACTTTTTACACGATAAGAAAAAAAAGGTCGCTACAATTGGCGACTCCGCTGGGGACGTTTTTTTTAAAACTAACGAGTCAAGCCTTTCTTTCAAATATCGCTTAATTAATTTTGGAAGTTGTGAAATAAAGTGGCAAGTAAATTATTATTTGTTTATTAATTCAAGGTTACTTTAACCCATTTATACCCATTCTTTTAAGTGGGGGGAAAATGCTAAGTGCTTTCGTAAGGATATTATTCCTTCGTACGGGCCTAGTAAGTACCTTCGGGGCTCGACTACCCTATGCTTTCGTAAGGATATTGTTCCTTCGTAGGGGCATAGCGAAAGGGTCCACCTAAATTGAACTCGATCGAAATGAGCCTATAATGGGTGACGATCGGGGACCTTGCTACTCTTAGAAGAGGACAGCGAGGACAATTTGAGTACCTCGTAGAACCAAAACTGCATGTAGAGAACATAGAAAACCTACCCGATTAGAGCCATGCGATTAACTTAGGTTCTTTTAGAAGATATGGGGTTGCTTTGTCTCTTGTACATTCATCTATGATCTAGGTGCATTTAAATAAGGTTGCTTTGCTTTATTTCATTAGCTCATTAGTTCACACAAACCTTTTCGTGTGTATGTTTTCCTTCATTTGCACAAACATTTCATATTCAAAGGCGTTGATCTAAGTGGTTTGTCTAATTAGAGCCTTTTATTCTAGTTAGATAAAAAATAGAAAATAAGAAAAAAAAAGAAAATAGGAAAATTAGAAAGAAAAAGAATAATAAAAATTTAAGAAATGAAGAAAAAAGAAAAAAAGTGAAGAATTGAAAATAGAAAGAAAAAATTAAAAAAAACAAATAAAAAGAAAGAGGATAAAAAAATAGAAATTAAGAGATTAAAAAAGAGAGAAGAGAAAATAAGAGAAATAGAAAGAAAAAGAAAACAATAAGAGAAAAATAAAACTAAGAAAAAAAATTGAGAGAAAAAGAAAATTAAAAAGAGAAAAAAGAAAAAAAAAAGAAGGAAATAGAAATAAAAAATATATAAGAAAGAAAGATTAGAAGAAAGAGGAAAAAAAGAGAAATAAAAAAATATATAAGAAAAGAGATGAAGAAAAAAGGAAAAGAAAAAATGAAAAAAGAAAATCAAGAGAATAGAGAAAGAAGAAAGAAGAGAGAAAATAGAAAAAGAAAAATAATAAAAGAAAAAAGAGAGAGAAAAGAAAAATAATAAAGGGGCATTAAGATCTCTTAATCGATGAAAGTTGCTCAAAGGGCGATCACCAATAGAATTGGCGCCTTTACTTACATTCATTCATGCATTTTAAATCATACAAATTGCATTAATTAATAACACTAGAAGATTGATCATGGGCACTATGTGGCAGCTTCTCAAGAACTGCGCCGCTCAAATGGATGAAAATTTTGCTAAACGTGGAGTGGTCCCGAGGGGGGCATTCGTGTTTGACACTAAGAAGGACAAAAGGACGACCTCGGAACAGTATGACTTCCAGAACATGAATGACCTTGTGGCAAGGGTAAGCAAACTTGAAGAACTTAATGAGTTAGTGATCAAGAATCAGAAGGAGATATTGCTAGGCATGAAGAGTTTTCAAGAAGAAGCTAGGGCGCAATTCAGTGATTTAAGGGGCATGATGGCCGCCACGATCAAGGGAAAGGGTCTGATGGAAGGCCCATTCATGCAAGAAGGTGAGAGTCAAGGTTGTAAGGAAATGACCCTATCTGAAAAAGACCAAGCTATCATTCGCCAATATGAGGTAGCTTGTAATGCCTCTGTTTGTCCCACTGAATTAGCATTGGACAAAATCGAAGTCGCTCTCAGGAAAATTTTGTCTTCTTCTGTGGATGAGAGTCTTGAAGGGTGTTTCAAGGGACAAGAAAGTCAGATGAACTGTGAAAGTACCCACCCAACTCCCGAGACCTTCAGGAGTTTCCCACCACGTGCAAGAAATACAGCTCAGAAAGCAAAGAAGACATTTATCCTTTTTTCATTTTCCTACGAGATGTACTCAATTCTGTATGAGGCCGATCTGGTTCGACCTACTTTTGTCACTCCCTTCAAACCGCCATACCCTGCTTGGTATGATGTTAATGCACATTGCGAATATCATGACGGCGTAATGGGACACTCAATAGAGAACTGCATAGTGTTCAAGAAGGTAGTACAAAACTTGATCAATACCGGAGTTCTGAAAATTGATTAGGGTGGTTTAGGAGTACTGCCCAAGCCAGAAGGAGTATTAGGCGCATCTCAATTTGTTCTTCATGTCTTAGATGATAGCCTGCATTAACGGTCTCGCATTTGTTGTTTTTGTTTGTTTCTTTTCAATAAATCTTGCTACTATTGGCCTAAAAGTAGCAATGACTATATGTAAAGGTCATATGTTTTTAATTTCAATCAAGAAATGCATTTTGTCAAACCATTTTGTATATCCCTTCTCCTTCTTCCTTTAGGAGTTCCTTGGATGTCACATGCTTGTTGTGACGAGAATTCAAATTGCAAAATTGTTAGAATGTTGTGATCACGATGAAGCTTGATTTCTTAATCAGTAGCTTTGGTCAGTAATGCACGAAAAATGAGACTACTACTCCTTCAGTGATGTTCAATGATAAAGAAATCTCCTAGAGAAAGACCTAATAAAATTGGTTGATCTCAAGAATTCTCCTAAGAGCATAAGGATTGCATCTAGAAAAAAATAAATAAATAAATAACGAAAAGAGAAAGAGAAAAAAGAAATAGAGAGAAAAAAGAGAGAAAAAGAAAGGAAAGAACAAAAATTAAAGAAAAAACACTCCAATATTTGAAACCTGGTAATAGGTATATTCGAACAAGAGTGCGGAAGTTTTGGGGCACTCCGCTGAAGTAATAGGCTTATTAGAATAACAATACATATTAAATCTTTTGCTTCATGAGTGATGGTAATATTTTCAAACTCATGACTATGCCAAGTAACTCGGAGTTTTGTTGTATGCTCCATCATTACCTTCGAAAAAAAAGACTGTGATGATTTGATTTCCCCAAAAAATAAAAGAAGAAATAAAAGAAGAAAAATAAAAAATAACATATGAGAAAAAAGAGAGAAAAAAAAGAGAAAAAAGAGAGATAGAAATGAAAAGAAAAATCCTAGATGCAATCTGAAGCATATATCGAATTCCCGAGAAAATACTCTAGTATTATGCTAGTGGGGCAAGTATAAAAAGTTTAAATATATAAGAGGAGAAAGATATTGAGAACTAGAAAGAGTAGTTTTCGAATAGATCGAGCAAATGCGATAATCATAAGGATGAACCGAGCAATCTAAAGGGAATTCCAGAACTTCAAATATCGCCATAGCTTCCAAAGGATGAGAATCAAATATCAGAGATTGAATTTAATGCACCCTCGCATTTGATATCCAAGGAACCCATGTTTTGTTTTCTAATTTTTTGAGTTTTCCAAAATATGTATAGATATTTTTCTATTAGCAAACATTTTCTAAAATAAAAGATTTTTTGCAAAAAATTTATAAAATACAAGGTCTTTGATGCAAATAATCATCTTTGATATAACCCGAGAAGAAGAGGATGTGAGACATCTTTTAAAGGGACCACTTGATCCGATAGCACCTACTGAGGGTTAAGATCATCATGTCTAATTATGGATTACTCGAGTAAGCAACCGACCTTTTTGGGGCAAGAATTATGTTGGGGCATAAAGATTACCAACCAGATGCCCAGAGATAAAAATTGAGCAGAATTCAAGAATAATAGCCTACAATGAAAATGTTAGCTTGAATATGAGATTGAGAGTTGCTACTATGAACAGAGAATAAGTGTATTCAGAGACAAACGGTACAAGTGTATTATAGTAAAAGCTATTGAATTACAGAAAGCGAGAGATTTTGTTCTGATTGGCACAAGATGAGGATCCAGCGAGGATGAAAGCCCGATGAATTTAATGTTATTGAAAATAAAAAGCGAGGGTTTATCCTCAAAAAAAAAAAAGAAAAATAACATTCATGCATCATTTAGATTAAATATTCATGCATCAATTAGGTTAGATATCCATGCATCACGAGCATTCTAATTCATGTCATCATTGCATTTTGCTCTTTTTTTAAAAAAATAGAATTTTGAAGATTGATCAAAGATTTGATCTATACTTCGGCAAAAAGAGATGTTTCTCAACAAAGAATCAAGATTCATCCAAATGATCGTGTCTTTTGAAGGCCTTCCAACTTTTGGTTATTTGGGGGCAACGAGTTTTTTTGTCCAGGCAATCAAATATCAAGACATTCAGACAAGATATTTAGGTATTCTTTAGGCGAGATATTGCTTTTCATGAAATATTCAGGTATTTTTTAAGCAAGATACCATTTTTATTTGAACTTCAGATTTAATCTTTTCTTAAGGATATTTTTCTTAAGACTCAAGATTTCTTTTAAATTGATCCTTTCTTTAGGATGCTTTTCTCAAAGCAAATTTGATCTTTTTTTATGGATGCTTTTCTTAAAGCCCAAACTTCTTAATTTGATCCTTCCTTAAGGATGCTTTTCTCAAAGCAAATTTATTTGATCCTTTCTTAAGGATGTTTTTCTTGAAGCCCAAACTTCTTAGTTTGATCCTTCCTTAAGGATACCTTCCTCAAAGCAAATTTTTCAATTTGATCCTTTCTTAAGGATGCTTTTCTTAAAGCCCAAACTTCTTAGTTTGATCATTCCTTAAGGATGTTTTTCTCAAAGCAAATTTATTTGATCCTTTCTTAAGGATGTTTTTCTTAAAGCCCAAACTTTTTAAATTAATCCTTTCTTAAGGATGCTTTTCTCAAAGTAAATTGATCATTTTTTAAGGATGTTTTTCTTAAAGCTCAAATCTTTTGATTTGATCATTTCTTAAAGATGTTTTTCTCAAAACAAATTTCTTAATTTGATCCTTTCTTAGAGATGCTTTCCTCAAAGCAAATTTATTAAATTGATCCTTTTTTAAGGATGTTTTTCTCAAAGCAAATTGATGCTTTTCTTAAAGCTCAAATCTCTTAATCCTTTCTTAAGGATGTTTTTCTCAAAGCAAATTTGATCCTTTCTTAAGGATGCTTTTCTTAAAGCAAATTTGATCATTCCTCAAGGATGCTAATCTTAAAGCGAACTTCTTAGTTCGATCCTTTCTTAAGGATGCTTTTCTTAAAACTCAAACTTTTTAGTTTGATCCTTTTTCAAGGATGTTTTTCTTAAAGCAAATTTCTTAATTTTATCCTTCCTCAAGGATGCTTTTCTCAAAGCAAAGTTGATCCTTCCTCATGGATGTTTTTCTCAAAACAAACTCCTTAATTTGATCATTTTTTAAGAATGTTTTACTTAAAACTCAAATTTCTCAATTTAATCATTCCTTAAGGATATCTGAAAAAATGGAAGAAACGGAAGAAAAAGAAAAAAAAAATGAATAAAGAATAGAAAAAAAATATATACAAAAAAACATAAATTTAATCTTTTCTTAAGGATGTTTTTCTCAAGATAAATTTCTTTGATCCTTCCTTAAGGATATTTGAAAAAGAAAAGAAAAGAAAAAAAGATAAAGAAAAATAACAAATGAAGAAAAAAAAAGAAAAGAGAAGAAGAAAAAAGGTGAAAAAGCGATCAGAAATCGAGACACCATATTGGTGTTCCTCAACCTCAAAGAACCAATATTTTTGTGGAGAGCCGCTAGGCAGGACGTCACTTCCCACCACGGTATATGCTCAAAGCGAGGGACCGTTAGATGCTGCAATGATAAAAAATCCAAGCACCTCAAAGATATTGGTTCTATATAGGAAGGATCAACATTTCAAACAATTCAGAGCTTAAAGTTTCATATATGGGAGGCCCACAGCACAGAATCTTTTAATTTGCTCAAAATATCTAAATAAGGAATCAAAGTTTGCTTTTGAAATTTCTCTTTTAACGTGTGCAGGTGGCCTCAAGTCGAAATTTTCTTCGAGGCAAACTAATCAGGGGAAAAGGGTTTTCATACCAAAGTCTTCAAACAGGAAAGTCGGATAAAATTAGTGCTTTTTTTGTCTTTGCTTCATCATTGTTTTATAACGATAAGCAAAGAGGGGCAGCTGTAATCACTAATTTTATCCGGGGTTTAAACCCGATTTAATTTTCGCTTCAAATACGAATATTGGGCTTGTAGTTATTAAACTAAAAAATCAAAAATATTACTATATTCCATATTTTCGTTTACTTTTAGATATTTCTTTTGCTATTATTTTCAACTATAATCCTTTTAAGTTTGTTATTTTAATATTAAATAAAAGATCCAAAAACATTATAATTATTAAGTATAATCTTTTTTATTTTTTCATTTCGGTTTTATTATTATTACTTTGTTAATACCATTATTATATATATCTTTTATTATTTATATTTCATTATTATTATTATTATTATTATTATTATTATATATTAGATAATAAACCAAAACATATATTAAATAATAAGCCCATTTATTCAAGTTAACAGTCCAAATACATATTAATAACCCAAATAAAGTTTAAATACAAGCCCAAGACATTATGTTACAATCGGCCCGTTTTCTTAGCCCAAACCTAAACCGGATAACTTAACAACCCGGTAACCCAACCGTCTAAACCGAACCCGATTAGCCAAAACCCTAACACCTTTTCCTTTTGCGCAGCCAAGGGACAGCCGTTGGATCATCCCCTGGATCCAACGGTTCAGATTAAAGCAAGGAAGGTTCCAAATGCCACGCGCGCACCCGCTCAGTTCTTCACGTGCAACCCTTTGAATGCCGCGTGTAATCCACGCGCGCTTCTTCAGCGTCCAAATGACTGTCCATCTTCCTTCGCCGTCCAACCATCTCCGGTGGTCCCCTCGTCAAGCAACAGACACGATTCACATGCAACCAAAAAAATATGTCCGATTCGTACGATTTTGCAGAGCAAAACAACAACAAATTTCAGAGCCAAATTCACCAGAAATTCAACAAATATCAAAGGCACACAACCAACAAATTTCAGAGGAATTTCAGAAGCAATTCCAGCAAAGCACATAGAATTTTAGGTCTCCTTTTCCCCTTTGTAATCCGGCTATAAAAGAAAGCCAACAACGCCATGTAAAGGGATCTCTCCCCCTACCATTTCAATCAATACAAAAATACTTCAGGGGTAATAACCTCTCCCTTTTTCCTTTCGCATACAGGAACGCAAAATAGAGATTTAGGGTTTCGAATTTTACCTTTTTATTTGAGTCTTTCACCTCGTTCGCTCCGATCCCTCTTCGGCAATAAACTTAGTGGCCTTCGGGCCTCTTCTGGTGAGCCACAAAGGGGAAATGCGACTGTAAATCGTTGAATCGATACTCTCGGTTTGGTTCTGGATTTTAGAAACAAAGCAAAGGAGTTTGTTCTCCTAGGTTTTAAATCTCCGATTGAGATTTGGTTAAAAAAAAAAGAAGTTTTGGCCTCTGATTTTGGTAGATCTAGGGGTGTCTTGAAGTTTGGGGTTTAAAAACAAGGAAAAGGAGGTCTTTTTAGTGGTTTTCAAACTCGCCGGCCACTGTTGGCGATTTCTGGGTTCTCCCACGGTGGTTTCTGGAAAATAGTAAGAACATAAGAATATTCTTATGAATTTATGGGTTTCATTTGAAGAAACCAGAGAGAAATAAAGGGGATTTTTCTTTCAGTTTAAAAAAAATGAAGGAGAGAGGAACCGATTTAATTTTAAATTGGCTTTTATAGTGCCTTTAAAATAGAAAATGGAGTATTTACCATAATAAATCCCTCCGTGTTTTTGTTCTTACAATTTCAGTCCCTCTGTTTTTAATTTGTCTTGCAATTTCACCACCTATTTGATAATAATCATCGATTCAAAATGGTTTATTTCATTTGTAGTCCCTCCGTGTTATGGAGTTTATTTTCGAGCCTTTCCCCTTGGATAAACTACCCTCGAAGTCCTCATGATTTTTAAAAATCTTTTAATTTGGTCACTAATACATTTTAAATGGGTTTTATTATTTTGGATTCCTCCGTGTTTTAGAGTTTCTTTTCAGACCCTTCCCCTTGGCTAAATAACTTTATGGATCCTCCATGTTTTATTTCGTCTTTTAATTTAGTCACTGTTTTTATTATTATTTTCCTTTTATTTCGAATTTATTTTGAAATTTTATTTTTATTCCATTCTGGTCCCTTTTCCAGTGTTGTTTTTAAGTTTTTCCTCTTATTTATTCATTTGGTATTTATTTTCTTGTTTATCATTTCTTTATTTATTCGATTCGCATGCTTATTTCGAGTCCCATTTATTTTATATGGCATTATGCATGTCTTATTTATGCTTGCTTTTATTTTATGCATGCATTTTAATTATTGCATTTATTTTATTACATTTGTGCATATTTGTTTATCATGTTTATTTATTTTATCATGCTTTAATTTATACTTGTTGCACATATTTACTCATTTTGTACATATTCATTATGTCTCCATTACATTTTGCCAAGCATTTCATTTATGCTTTTATTTTATTCATGCACATATATGTTGTATACATTATTTTTGTCTAAGATCACACATCCTTAATTAATGTGCTTAAATTAATATGTATTTATTCGGTCGTAACGGGCCCAACACCAAACGTAGTGGTGGCGATGTATGCGTTTATCTTCGGATAAGGACACGGTAAAAATAAAATTTGAATCCGAATTTTTAGATAAATAATTAATTTAAATGCCACTTTAAACCGAAAAATACAAAATTAATTAAGCGGTATTTTGATAAAGGTGCCAATTTTGGGCTTTTGTAGCGCTAATCCCGTTTTTAACCGTAACCGACTCTCGAACCCAAATCTTTTCGAATCTTTGGTTTTTACGGTGCCCGGTCTACCAAAGCGACCGGTGGCGACTCCAACTATTTTCTAAATCGTGTTCCAAATTTCAATATTTTTTAAGTTGGTTTTAAAACCTTTCCTCAATTTTAAAATTAATTTCCGACTTTTCAAATTAGCGACTTTTTACACGATAAGAAAAAAAGAGTTGCTACAATTACCAACTACCAACCTCCCTTTCCTCTTAAGAATTTTCCCGTCCCAAGAGTATTTCGGATGAGAAGAACTGTCCTGTAACAAATCCTTAATTATCTTCTGGATCTTGATGTCATCTTCACATGACTGAAATATTTTAGCCATCCAAGTAGCATCTAAACTGTTGCTCATAGCCCATAGCTGATTCAAAGTGTGTTGACGGTTTCTAGAGAGTGTGTCAGCCACTATGTTGTTCACCCCTTTTCTATATACTACCTCATAGTCGTAGCCCATCATTTTGGCTACCAAAGTCTGTTGAGCTGAAGTAGTAGCCTGGTTGCTGGTCAAAAATCGCAAGCTCTGGTGGTCAGTTTTTATTTTAAAGTGTCTACCTACAAGATAGGAAGACCACTTCTTGACTGCTAACAAGGCAGCCAACATTTCCTTCTCATAAATGGACATAGCTTGATGCTTCTTCCCCAACCCTTTTGAGAAATAAGCAAGAGGCCTTCTATTCTGCATGAGGATTGCACCAATACCATTGGCTGATGCATCAGTATCAACAACAAATTCTTAATTGAAATCGGGTAAAGCTAATACTGGTGCTGTAGTAATAGCCTTCTTGAGAGTTTCCAGTGCTTATCAGTTTTTTGGGTTCATTCCCATGCATTTTTCTTAAGTAAATCAGTGAGAGGCTAGCTAAACCCCTATAGTTTTTTCACAAATCTTCTGTAATACCCTGATAAACCCAAAAAACCTCTCAATTCCTTGATGCAAGTAGGAGTTGGCCAGTCCAAAATGCATTGTACTTTCCCCTTATCCATCGAAATCTGTCCATGTGAGATGGTATACCCCAAATAGTCCATTTCAGTGGCCCCAAAGGTACATTTGGACCTTTTTGCAAACAACTTGTGCTGCTTAAGTAACATTAACACCTCCCTCAAATGCACTAGGTGATCAGTCCAACATCTTGAATATACAAGTATGTCATCAAAGAATACTAGAACTGTCTTCCTCAAATAAGCCTTGAAAACTGAATTCATGAGCCCTTCGAATGTAGATGGGGCATTTGTGAGGTCAAAAGGCATTACCAGAAATTCATAGTGACCCTCATGAGTCCTAAATGTTGTTTTATAAATGTCTTCCTCACACATTCTGATTTGGTGGTATCCGGACCTGAGATCTAGTTTTGAGAAAAACCTGGCAGCTCCTAATTCATCCAATAATTCCTCAATAATGGGAATTGGAAACTTATCCTTGATGGTCAATTTATTCAATTGTCTGTAATCAATGCAGAGCTTCCATGAGCCATCTTTTTTTCTTACCATCACAATAGGAGAAGCAAATGAACTCGAACTGTCCCTTATCACTCCAGCCCTCAGCATCTCTTGTACCAATCTTTCAATCTCATTTTTTTGTACTGCTGGATACCTGTAGGGTCTGAGTTTCACTACAGTTGTTTCATCTTGCAAGGGAATTCTGTGCTCATGCCCTCTCCAAGGAGGTAATTCCTTAGGTTCTTGAAATACCTCACTCCATTCCTTCAGAAGTTGCTGTAGCTCCAAGGTAAGCCCCTCTTGCTTTAAATTTACTTCCTTATGTTGACTGATTGTGAACAAAGTCATTCCAGGAATCAAGCTATGTCCTTTTAACAACTTCCTTCCCTTGGAATTATACATCACTTGAGCTAGTTTAGGGGCCAATCCTTCCAAACATACTGTAGTCCCTGCTAGCTCAAAATGCATTTTAAGCTTTGAAAAATCCTAATGAATCATGCCTAAAGAGACTAACCAATGTATTCCGAGGACCATATCACAACCATGTAAGGGCAGAACTAAAAAATCTGTGCAAAACATATGGTTCTGAGTCTCCCAAGCAACAGTCTTACATAGCCCCAATGTCTGCAGAGTTCTACCATCAGCAATAGTTACTTGCAATTGGTGTTTTTGCTCCATAGGCAATCCAGCTAACTTGGTTACTCCCAAAGTTCCACCATCAGCAATAGTTACTTGCAATTGGTGTTTTTGCTCCATAGGCAATCCAGCTAACTTGGTTGCTCCCAAACTCAGGAAGTTGTGAGTACTGTCTGTATCAACCAAGGCAATGAACTGCAACTTACTAATAGAGACTAGCAGTTTCATAGTATTACCCCCCATGGACCCCACATTGCTTGCAAGGAAAGCACCGGAATATCAGCAGCTATATCTCCATTAATATCCGGGTTCAACTTTTCTTCACAGTCAACAAATTCATCTTGTTCAAGGTCCCCTTCAATTCCATCGACCAGTAAGTTGTATAACTGGGATCTGGTGCACTTATGCCCAGGACTGAATTTGGCAGCGCACCAAAAACATAAGCCCTTGCGTCTCCTTTCCTCCAATTCTAGTGGAGATAGTTTCCCAGGTCCATTACTAGTGGGAGTAACGCCTTTCTTTACTGTGGAAGATACTGAGTTTGCTGCGAAACTCCTTGGCACTCCAGGAGGTGGTGGTGTGGTTCTCGCAGGAACAGTAGTACTAGTGCGATTAAAAGTGAGGGGTGAATTGGGAGAAAAAGGAAGAGTAGCTCGGCCTGTAAAACCTTTCTTCCCAAACACAATGTACTCAAAGTGGAGTGCTAATCTGAAAGCATCCATTAAACCTTGGGTTGAAAAACTTTAATGTATTAACTTATCTCCCATTTCAGGTTCTTAATAAAAATACTCATAGCATGCATTTCAGAGAGTTGAATCTGGTTGAGAATAATACTTACAAAATCAGCATAGTATTGATCCACAATAGATGTGTGCTGCAAAGAGACCAGCTCTGCCATTGGATCATCTAACCCATCTGGCGCAAATCTGTCTCGCATCAGGGTAAGATAAGATTCCCAGGGGATGTTACCAATGCCACCGTGATTGCGGACAACGAAATGGTGCCATTGCAAAGCCTTATCCTCTAAATGAAGCATGACCAACTGCACCTTAGATTGGTCAGGAACAAACTCGGCAGAAAATAATTGCTCCAGCTTAGACCACCAGTCACGAAAATTCGATCCATCAAACGTAGGACACTTCAATCTGTAGCCCTTTGAAGAGGGTTCACCCCAGGAAAATGACTTCATCCTCCTTGCCGGTCTCACCACTGGAAGCAGGAGGTTGTGGTTAAGCCGAAGGAACTTCAGGAGGAGCACTATCGACCGGACCTTTGCCCAAAAGCCCAGGTGCACCCAGGGTCTTGGTTTGCAAACTCAACAACTTTTCGACCATAGCCTTCAAATCTCGAACTTCTGAACTAACAGCAGCCACCTTGTCAGTTAATACTTGCTCAATCTTATCTTCCAATCGTTTTTCCAAATCACGAAAATCTGATTGCAGCTGAGAGGACTCCTGCTGTGAGCAAGTCTGAACTCCGTCCACCATGGCCAGGAAATGAGGCTTTGATACCCTTGATGGAATTAGAAAACTCGAAGAAGAAGAAGAATGGAAGAAGATTAGGGAGAATTTCAGAGAAGAGAAGAAATCTGATTAGAGAAGATAGGAAAATTCTCAATACAATAAGCATGCTCTTCTCTCTTGGTAACCGGCCTTAAAACAAGCAAAACGGCACCGTATCTCACTCACAAAAAGAAAAAAGAAAACAGAATTAAAATAACAGAATTTAAAACAGCTGGCATAACGGCTATATCAACCAATTTTCAAAACAAATTCAAAACGGCAGATATCAATGTATTTTTTACAATATTAAATCTTTTTATTATATTTCAATTCTGTATAATTGTATAGATTTATTATTATTATTATTATTGTATTTAAAAATTCCTTTCTTGTATTTCCTCAATATGCCGATCTTCCAATTCTTTGGCTTGTTGTCATGTTTCACGCATTTATTGGGTATTATTCCGCATCATCACCCTGATTAATAATGTTAGTCCAAAGTACCAAAACATGATAAATACTAATGAATCAAGCTTATCCATTATGATACATTACCTTAGTTTTTAATTAATATGTATGAATTTTTCAATTATTAATTATTTATTAGTTGAGAAATTTTGACATTTTGTATATCATTGTTATTGTCTTAATTTTTTCCCTATACTTTCATAGTTATCTTTCACTCTCAACATAGTTTAATAACTTTTTTCATCCTTATTCATGATTAAGGACAATTTAGTATCTTATATTCCGTCAACCAAGTAGCATAATCTTGCATTCCAGTTAAATTAACCAAACAAGATAATGTAAATACATAACAATGTGCGAAGTAATCTAATATTCTATAAATCTTTTTACCAAAAATAATCTTACATTTCGTGAACCAATCACCTCCTTAGTGTTTTTTTCAGCCTCTTTGCCTTATCATTTTGACGTTTTCATCCTACAAGTAAATAAATTCTAAGCCTAAACCTCTTATTTTTACAGCATCTAGCTTTGCTTGTAAAATTTATTCATGTTATTTATTTGTGTGCATAGATGTGCATGCGTGGATAAGCGCACAGCACATATTCATATATTCAAGTTTATCTATGGTTTGTCAATAATGTACTGCATGTATTTCTAAGGCTCTATTTAGGCACTGAGCATACTGATCATGGATGCAGAAGAGCAGCATGCTGATCCAGAAAACATGAAGGAACAGGTCATGAGTTATTGACATTGCTCTGTTTTGTTTTTGTTTATTTCCTTTAGATAGTTTCAAGAAAATATTCTTTACTAACAACCTTCATATACTGTTCCTTTAACAGACTCTTTCGACCAAACATGAGACATCAGCTACTCTTAATTCCTCCCAGGATGCTGTCCCAATTGCTAATCAAAGGGACGGCACTGGTCAATCTGGATCCTTCAGTTCTGGTGTAGACCATAATGTCTACTCACCTAAAATCTATACCCCTCAGGCCCAGGCTTTCTATTATGGAGGTTAATCTTCTTTCTCTCTCTATTTTAACGCTAGGCAACTTTTGCTGGACCTTTTTATTTATGACTTCCAGTTGAAAATCTATTTTCTGATTGCATTTAAAGCTGGTATAACAGCAATTCTCACTTCTATCCTAAGTTTCTATTATTTAGTAGTTCCTGAATTTGTCAATCTTTGATCCATGTAATTATAATTGGAGCGCTGATGTTATATGAAAAGGTTTTTATTGTGTGGTGTATGTTATAAAAGAAGTTGACAGTTCGTTCCTGTATCTATTTTAAGTACCAAAATTAAATAATCTTTTGTGCTTGCCAAGGTGTTTTTTAATGGTTAAAAAGGAATTAAATTTTGGCTTCTAAGTTGGTTTACTATCTGAAAGAGGATCAAAAATTCTGGGTTTAGATTCTTCTTCCTTTGGCTTTAATGTTGGCAAGTTACAGGCTTTTGAATTTAATTTCAACTTCTCATGGTTGAAGCAATTTGAACAATTCGTTTATTTTATGTAAATTCTTACTGAATATTTTAGCTGATAGTAGTTCATGTACTTTTGAGTAATTTCTAGATGTTTGTAACTATGCAAGGTAAGAAATCATTCTTTTGTGTAAAGAGCAAGAGCAGGAGAAACAATTTGACTTCTCAAATGCAATGCACTTATTGTTCTGTGATCACTGTATATTTTAAGTGAAAATTAACCTTTGGGGCCTCTTTTCAAATTTAAAAGCAGGTTATGACAATAGTGCTGGTGAGTGGGATGAATATCCGCCATATATTAATGCTGAAGGACTCGAACTTGGTTCTCCGGTTAGTTTCTTTCCTTTAATCTGTCTAGATTTGCTTTTAACCATTATGATTTTTGTTTTTTCATTTGTCATTTTATCTTAATTAGGGTCTCTACAATGAAAATCCATCACTTCTTTTCCACTCTGGATATGGATACAATTCGCAAGTCCCATATGGACCATATTCCGCAGTCACAACTCCTTTGCCTTCTGTAGGTGGTGATGCACAGTTGTATTCCCCACAGCAATTTCTGTTCTCTGGGCCACCATATTATCAACAGCTAGTTCCTCCAAGTATGCGTTACATTAGTCCACCTGCACCAATTTCACAACCAGAGCTAACCACCTTGGTTAATGTTGACCAGCAAGGTGATAACATGCTTTTCGGACTTAGCCCTAGTTATCCCTCTTCTTTGGGATCTTTAGGTAGAGGCAGTTTACCCGGAAATCCTGGTAGCCTAGGATTTAATGATTTGCAACAAAGTTTTGATGGACTGAGGTCTGGAGGACTATGGTCTGGCTGGTCAAAGCCTTCTGATAGACAAAGATTTTTGACTCCAATATCTCCAGCTGTATCTCCACAGCCATTTGGGCCAATTGGTCCAGTCGGGCAGAATGTTCCAATGCTATGTATATTTTCTAATTGAATTTTGGGAGATCGTATTATATGCCATTTCTCTCTCTCTCTCTCTCACAGTTTCTTTCCCTTTTAAATCTGGTTTTTACTTTGCATCTTATTTGACATGTTGATATGGAGGATTCCTCATCTGCTCTTAAGGTTGCTGAAAAGAGCACCTGCTTCTATTATTTATGTTGTTTAGCTTATCCAAATATCATGCAGCAAATATAAAGTTCATATATAGTGGAATATGTCAGAATTATAGATTCATCTTCATTTGGTGCAAGTCGGATATATTGTATCTATGCCTTGGAAAATGTGTCAAACATTTATTTTTTCCCTTAGAAGCTGCGAGCTATGTTCTGCTGCATGAATTATATTGATATATGTGGACTGAATTGATTCCGTGTTCATATTACTGAAAAAAGTGTATATACAATATAAAATGATTATTTACTAGATAGTTCATCTTGTTTTGTAACTATAATAAACTAAGTAAAGCTCGAATGATTTAGAGAGCTCAATTAACCTTCTGTAAGATGAACCTTGAACTACTTTTTGTTTGATTTTTATTCACTTTCAGAACCCACAAATTATTATTTGAAAATTAAGTGCCTAAAGTGTACTACCTTTTTGCTTTAGGTGCCTAAAGTTTTCTTTGTTCAAAGTGCCTAATGTTTTATTACGTCCCATTTTCAGATTTCTCTGTTACGTCGATTTAAAATATGTTTACCCAATGAATATATGACACATGGCTTTTCATCTTCTTCCATATTCATTTTCTCACTCTTTGTTTCTTCCTTCAATTTTCTAGGTAAACAAACAGAAAAGGAAAGGGAAAAAATAGATGGAGATATCCTCAAATCACCCTTTATCGCCTTCATAGTCCCTTCGATCACCGTTCAAGACATCATTCCTTTCACCATCTGCATCAAGTTCTATTTGTGTACCTTCATTCTTTTTTGTCCCAAACACTTCAGTTTTGTAAACCCATCTATTCAAAAGTGAATCAAAACCCTAATTCTTAAAAATCAGTATTGATTTTGTATTTGGATAAGAAACTCATGAGAGATGCACCAATGTAAACCCTGGATTGAAAAAAAGAGGGGAAAGTTTCCTGTTAAACAGAGAAACCTAGGAGGGAATGGAATGAAACAATAGGCACTTACTTTGACCAAAATTACTTTAGGCAACCAAAACAAAAAAGAAGCATAGTTTAGGCACTTATTTTTTAAATAAGCCTTATTATTATCATTTCATTCTCTGCCTTCACTGTCAAGCCTTGTCGTACATAGAAAGTCCTTATAGTGAATGACATGCATTTGGGAGGAATTAATCATTCTAGCAAGCTCCGTGTTCATTTTCTTTTTTATTCAACAAGCACCGTATCTAGCACGTAACGAAGTCATTATGCTTCCTTAAATTAATTTTCTACTTTTTTTCCTTCTCTTCTCTTTTGAGTCAGATTGTGAAATTTTAGGCTCTTGAAGTGTTTAAATGAATATGAAATTTCTTGAAAGTTTTTATTCTCCATCTGAAGTTTATATTTTATGTAATCTTGTTTTCTTGTATATTATCTGCAACTGCAAGGGCTCATTTGATACATTTTCATGGAAATTCTGATTCTAACATTTATAAGCAAACTATATGTTTTGAAATTGGATGACCTCTAAATTAATGCCTCTATTTCAATTCTTAGCTTCCATAACATATGCTCATGATGATCTAATCCTATATAATTCTCTTCATTTACTTTTAAATTTATACAGGAAGTGAAATGTTTGTACAGAGTTTATTGTAGTTTTGAGTCTTCTTTATTCTGTTTCAGGCATCTCGGCAGCAAAGGTCATTTTATCAATTTGGATCTGGTATGAACTCTTATAAAGGAGGCTACCTGCAGAGTGAGCTCAATCAAGGCCTTGGTTTTGGATGTGCTTCAGGTACTAGTTTTGGAGCAAACAATAGGGGCTGGCCATCTCTTGATAGTAACAGACGCGTAAGGGACAGTGGCACATCTCTTTTTGGTTGTAATGGTGCTCTGGATATTCTTAATGAGCAAAACCGAGGACCTAGGGCCTCGAAACCTAAGAACCCAATCACAGTAGAACAGAATCCTTCCAATGATGAAAATATAAGTAACAAATCTTCAGTTAATAACCATGACGAGTCATACAACAGGCCAGATTTCATTACTGATTACAAGGATGCTAAGTTCTTCATAATCAAATCATACAGTGAAGATAATGTTCACAAGAGTATCAAATACAGTGTGTGGGCTAGCACACCTAATGGTAGCAAAAAATTGGATGCCGCTTACCATGATGCCAAGGAGAACAAAGTTGTTTGCCCAGTGTTTCTTTTCTTTTCGGTAAATATATTTTAGAAAAAAAAACAATGTTCTGTTATAATTGGTCTAATTCATGTCATTGTTGTTTGTTATTCAACATGCCAGGTTTTAAGGTGTCGTTTTCTTTTGATCAAACCATTTCACCCATTTATTTTGTTGTTGCATTTGTTGCAGCGCCTATCATATGTTTGTTTTCTTTTGGTTGTGAGGAACGGTTCCTTTTGGTATAGGTGAAATGTAGTAATTGCAGTATTCTTTGCTTAGAATTCAGTTATGAATTTAACGTCCTGTATCAATGGTTTATTTGTATTCTTTCAGTTACTGATTAGCAGACACTTCCCTTTTTTATTTATACCCAACTCTGATTGGACTTGGAGTTGATATTAACATGATATTAAAGTCCTTTTCCTACTGAAAGAAACTATAATCGTTACAGTGCCATTGTCTATTCTTCTATAATACTTTCAGCCTATGTTGTTATGGCTTCTCATTTTCCTTGAAGTACTTGAGTCCGTGATGGGTATGGGGATATCTCTCTTGAAGGATCCTTCAATACAAGTGATTTTTTTCAAGATATCCATGTTGGACACATACCCATATGCAAAACTCAGACCCAAGTCCAAGTAACATAGCTTTCAGCATGTTCCTTTCTGCCCCTTCATCTCGGCTGATAATCAGCTCACTAATTTGTATGTTACAATTTTTGCAGGTGAATGCTAGTGCTCAGTTCTGTGGGGTTGCTGAAATGGTTGGGCCTGTTGATTTTGACAAGAGTGTGGATTACTGGCAGCAAGATAAATGGACTGGTCAGTTTCCTGTCAAATGGCATATTATCAAAGATGTCCCAAACAGTCAGTTCCGTCCCATTGTGCTGGAAAATAACGATAATAAGCCGGTGACTAGCAGTAGAGACACTCAGGAGGTACAATTTCAGATGACCATCTATTATAAATGACAAAGAGTTCATTTGTTTGAAAATCTTCTGATCTACCGATTGTTGAACTGCATTTTAGTTTAAACCAGAGCGGGAAATACTGGACATTATATGAATAGATGATATAACACAACACAACACGGGAAAAGTAATGGAAACACTACAGGATGCACAACATGAACACATGAATTGTCAAAATCTAGATAATACGAATTATTAATGTGCCAAAATTTTATATAAATATATAACATCTTAAGCACGGAAAATAGCACGGACATGACACAATACTCAGGTTTCCAGGTCTAGTTTAGACATTAACATTAGAGTCAGGAGGAGAGATTTTATTATTAGATGTCATGCTCTTTTGAAGGAGGATGTATTGGCATCATTGGATGAATTAAAATTTTGAACTACTTGGAACAGTTTCCCTATTCCTTCTCCGTTTGGGAAAATCTTGGTTTTGTTGAATAAATCATTTAGGAAAAGAAAAGAGTCGAAGAAGTTTGTTTAACTTGTCCTCCCCTATTGAGCCTCTGGATTCAGGTGATACTGATAGTTCTCTTACCAAGGGTTACCCCTTAGCCCTTGCGTGCTGTGTACTGAATCTGAGATTATCAATTTATAATCTGATCCTTACCCACTCCTCCCATCGATCTCCCAATTGAGGATATTATCCCACCAGTTATTTTTAGTGCTTTCCTACTAAAACTAAGACCTTTCTTCCTTTTCCATAGATGATATGACATTTGAATTCTGATTTTCTTCATGCTTTTTCTTACTTTGTCTTGAGTATTTCTTTTCTTTCTTTCTTTCTTTTATAATGGAGGATTTTTCACTGACCCAATTATTTTGCTTTCTTGTGGTGATCAAATTTTGCAGGTGAAACTCGAACAAGGAATTGAGATGTTGAACATATTTAAAAGTTACGAAACCGATATGTCAATCCTGGATGATTTTGACTTTTATGAGGACAGACAGAAAGCAATGCAGGAGCATAAGGCTAGACAACAAGCAAGCCTCATGTCTGTGGGGGTTGTTGGAGAAAGTTGCCGTAGAAATACCATTACATTATCCAATGATTTCATAAAGAAAATGTCCAAGACTTTTGCCCAAGTTGTCTACTTGGATGATGGTAATAAAGAAGACACTGCTGTCGAGAGAACTACTTCTGCTTGTGATGGTACTAAAGGAGCACAGGTTAAACTTGAAGATGCTATCACGTCAGCTGTTTCTTCCATTCCGGCTAGTTAGGAATAAGCATTCTGGGAAATATAGGCAGCCTTGCTGTACAGTATGTGTTACAAACTTCTTTTTCCATCCTTTTTCGTTTTTTGTTTGCTTAGAAGTTAGAATTGATCGTTTTGTGAAATTCCAATGGACTGCATCTGCATCCGTATTTGAACAAGGTCTTTTGTGCATTATGGTCGATTTGCTTCATTTGTAATGCTTGCCTTCTGAGTGTTACTTTAGCTGTAGCCATTAGTTTTCCTTTCTTTTGCGTCTATTCGGGTGCAAATACTGGTTGATATCTTGCTTTTGTATAGTCCTCCATCTTTGCAGACTGTTTAATAAAAGAATACAGCAAATATTATTGTGTAACCTTTTGCTATATTTCTATGCTCTCTTAATATTATTCTCTTAGTATCAGGATTTGTTCCTTTTGTGTGTGTGCTTTGATAGCATCCTCTGTTATGACTAATTTTCAAATTTCGCAGGGAATTGTTATGCTTTTTTCCATGTTCATTGAAAGCATTTCCTTTTGTATTATCATTTTCACTTGTGATTGATAGCATCTACTTGTGATTGATTGAAGCTATAGTTAAGGGTGAATAAGAATGAAATGTTGTGGAAATGCAGATTTTTTTGTGCTTATATTTTCAACATGTTATTGATGTCTGAGGATCTCTTCTAGTTGTCCTAGAAAGTACAATTTCTACCACATTTTACTAACCTCTACCCTATTTTACTTGGGCTCGGATTTGAGTGTCGGAGATGAATGTCTCCGAGTTGGATAAGTTCAATTTATTTCAAGATTTACTTCATTAGAGGATTAAAATCGTATTGTAAAATTAAAATTGATTTTGATATAACAAAGAAGTTAAAAGACTAATTTAAAATAAATTTTTAAGTTTTTATCAAATTAAAAAGTCAAATAAATATCTTTAAGTTAAATAAAAAACACAAAAACAATTTATAAGTGTTTTTTAAAGCCAAACAAGTGTTTTTATTACAGACGTTTTGATATGTTTGAAAATGGTTTTGATACGGCACATAAAATTTTAACTAAGTTCTTCAAGTTCTAACAGGCGTTTTGATACAGTCTTGGACCGTTTTGATACGTTTTGAATCTGTAAAATTTTATTTTGAAACTCTAAAAGTTGGTATCAAAACAAGCGTTTCGATACAGTCATTGGTTGTTTCGATATTGTCATGTATTTTATGAAATTAATGAATATTTAAGGCGTTTTGATACGTCATGTATGTGTTTCGATACTAGGTCAAATTTTTCAATGGCTTTTTGAGCTTTAAATTTTTTGACCGTTGTTTGACATGAACTTTAAAAATTAGTTGATCCATTTCGAAACAGCCCTAGAGGCGTTCCGATACAACTTTGGCAGAACCAAAACATATCGATACAGCTTTGTAGTTGTTTCAATACGGCCCTTGTTTTAAAGACAACAATTTCGATACCCTTACATAGTATTTCAATACCCCTATTAAATGCATACGACTCTTTCTCTTTTGGTACTGTTTCGATACAGGTAGCCCGCGTTTCGATATCGATAATTACAGAAGTGCATTTATGGTGGGAAGATGAAGGTCTAACATCCATATTTATGATCCCTGCAACTTTAACGGTTAGAATTCGATAAGAAGGTATTAAATCAAACTTCTAAAGTAGGAGCAACAACTATTAATCCTCAAGAACACATTTAAGCATTCAAATCCAACTTCAAACACTCTATTGCTAAATTCATACACTCACTCTTTGTCCTTTATTCAAATCTTTTGTAATTGAGTTTGGGGAGTGTTATACTTGTAATTGGGGCAAATCTTTCCGTGAGAGAAACATTTTATTGCCATTCATTTTTCTTGCATCCGAGGTTAAGTCAATCATTGGGTAGAAAGATTGACTTGTTTGTAAAGGTTATCCCTTGATCTTAGAAAAAAGTTAAATTCTTAGTGAATTGAGTCGAAAATCCTTAGTGAGAGTTAAGAACTTGTTCTAATCTTGAACTACTATAAATTCTTGTATCTTCAATTTTTTATATCTTATCAAACCTTCCACCAAAATTTTTAACTATCAATTTACCCCCTTTTAACCAATTCTATTTATTGATCTACTCAACACACATGTTCATACTTGGATATGAATTGAAGACGGATACTTTCAAGATAAATAAAACTCGGACTTGGAGCAACATAGCTTGCCGTAATTTTAAGGATAATGTTAGAGTTCACATCGTTTGGGGATTAAAGCTTTGTTTATTATTATTTCCTAAATTAATTTTTGACTTGTAAGTTTGAGATCAAAATCAATTTTAAATAATTAAATTTTTTAGAGAAAATTTGTGTTTGAAAAGTATTTTTTAACCAAACGTAAAAACTATATTTTTTTTTAATTTTTATGGTTATAAAAGTGTTTTGAGAGTTAAATTACGATTTTAATTTGTTATTGTCGTTATTTATAATTTATAAATTTATATTTTTTTGAAAGATTATAAAGATATAGTTAAATAATTATTAAAATATTTTTAGATTAACAGTTATATATATTAAATAAAATATTTTAAATTTATTATATTTTTATAGAATAGAACACATACAAATGGTACAATTGTTAGAAAAATGTATATTTATTAATAAAAAATTTTATATACTTTTATGATAATTTAAGTTGATATATTTTAAATAGGCTTAATTCAGAAATAGGTGCCTAAATTTTATATTTTTTTTCTAAAATAGGTACCTAATGTTTTTTTCTAGCTAAATTAATTACATAAAGTTTTATTCCGTTAATGTTTTAAGGTAACACCATTAAAAAATTTGTTTAACTCGGAAATAGATTCTTAAACTATACACTTTTTATGAGATAAGTGTCTAATATTTTTTAGATAAAATAGATACCTAAAATTTTATTTTGTAAGTGTTTTAAGATGACACCATTAAAAAATCATAACCAATCAAAAAGTAACATGTATTTATTTTAATTTTTATAAATAAATTGGAAAAAATGAAAAAAATCTAAAAAATTTAAATTTTTTAAAAAGTCTAAAATCCCTAAACCTCTAAAACTCCAAATATTAAAATTGACACAAATATCATCATTAATAGTCGCTAAATCTCGTCATTGTCTAAGGTCATCGCTCATTTTTCTCAACAACCTATCATCGATAACCGACGAACATTGAAAGACTAAAACCTTTCGCGTTCGTTGTTCGACGTCTGATTAATATCCCTCATGTCGATTATTGAAGATGGGTAGTTGGATAAAATCAACGGTGGTCCAAGATAATGGCGATGATAGGGTCTGACAAGGCTATCAACGGTGATGGTGGGACTGAATTTGATTTAAAAGATTGAGATTTAAAATTTTTTTGGACTATTTTATAATTTTATAAATGTTAGAATATTGTTTAAATTAATTTATTTTATTTTCTATTTTTAAAATAAAAAATAAAAGTCACGTGTCAATCTATTATTGTGCGATAAAATTTTTTTAATAGTGTTTTCTTAAAACAATAACGAAATAAAACTTTAAGTACGTATTTTAGTAAAAAAAAAGATATTACGCATCCATCTCAAAAATGTGTATAATTTGGACACATATTTATGAGTTAAACAATTTTTTAATGGTGTTACCTTAAAACACTAATAGAATAAAACTTTAGGCGCATATTTCAACAAATAAAAAACATTAAACACCTATTTTAAGAAAAGGTGTATGATTTAGGCACATATTTCTGAGTTAAACCTTTTATATATTATAACATTAAAAAAATTATATTGTAACATCCCGATTTTGGGTCTAGGAGTTTAGACCGGATATAATTTTAAATTGGTTTTTCAAAATTTATGTTTTAGGACCCATTTAAAGTAAAACTAGTTTAAAATGAGGTTTTGAAAGAAAAGAGGGGTAAAGGGGGGACCACTTATGTGATTTCCCCCAAAACACCCATGGAAGACATAAAATTTAACAAAAAAGGAGTTTTCATTAAAAAATGAGACACATTTTTACTCTTCATCTTTTCCAAAAGGTTTTCCCCATTACAAGAACAAGTTTTCTTCTTCATATGAGTGATTTGAAAAGGTAAATCATTCTTTAACTTAGTTTTCTTGTTCTTCACATTATTATAGCATGGATTTTGTTTTTATACCTTGAGATTTTAGTTACATGTTAGAAATGGGTTTTGAAAAAGAATTTTCGGATGGGTTTTAAAGGGGTATTAAAAAGGGTGTTTTTAAACTTCTTTTGGTGCCAAAATATGTTTAAAAGTTGGATTTTTAATGGTATTCCCGAAATGGTTTGTTATGGGTATTTTTGGAGGTTGAAAACTTGAGTTTTTGGTGGGGTTTTGTTGAAAATAAAGGGTTGGAGGTATATATAACCTTGGTAGGTGTTTTTAGAATGTTAAAGGATGGATTTTGAGTAGTTAAATGAGGTAGATGATGGAATTCCCGAAGTGGCTACAGTAGGCAATTTTTGAAGGTGGAAAATGAGTGTTTTTTTTGGTGTTTTAGTGTGAAAATGAAAGGTTGATAGTTATACTATATATGAGTGATGTTTTGGACATGTTTTGAAGTGTTTTAGGTGTTTAAATTGAAGGGTAATGGTTGTTCTTTGCTTAGGTACGAAAATGAGAATATTTAGATGAAATTGGCTTTGAATTGTTGAGAAAAATATTGTGAATTTGTGAGCTAATGTAAAACAGTGAATTTGTGGTTGATTATGAGTTTAATACTTTAATTTTGGTTGGTTTGAAATAGCACATTTAGTTCCGGGTGATTCGAGTGCAAATCCGGAAGGTTCGAGGCTCGATTTGGCTACCGTTAATGTTGTGTGGTGAGTGGAAAAATATTTTAAACTCGATTTTGGTTCAAGGAAGATTTTGGGAGTTTGGATTAGGCTTGATAAGCTAATCCAAACTCAAGAGTAATATTTACCTATTTTTTTTACTTACCTTGTATGCTTGTTAGATGGTAAAGATTGGAAAGCTTGTTGTGTTTAATTGTTGTCGATGACATGTTAATTGTTATGTTGAGTTGTGTTGTTTATTTATTGATTAATGACATGTTAATATGCCATGTGAGATATTTGTAAGGTAACTGTAAGATGTTGCAGGTTATGCTTGTAAGTGGTAAGTAAGACCACTTGAGTATGGTAAGAAATATAGTCGGGTGGCTATATAAGACCGGTAAGAGGTGTAAGATGTAAGATAATATTATGGTAATGATGTTGGCATTCATTGAGTCATACCGGGTATAATTGGTGGACTAATAGGATGTAAGAATAGTGCACTATGAGACAAAATTCGCATACGTGTCAGATAAATTCGGTCGTGTCAGACAAAATTCGTATACGTGTAAGATAAATTCGGCCGTGTCAGATAAACTTGTATGCGTGTAAGACGTTTCCGCATATTCGTGTATAATAACCGAGTTTGCCAACATACTTATCTTAATTGCTATGAATATGTGTTTTTATATTATGTTGTGGACTTTGATTGCTCTCGTAAGTTGTAAGATGCTATGATGTAAGATGTACGAAATGATGTTATTCTTTATTTTCAAATAAAGCTTGAACCCTGCATTGTCGTAGTTACGTTTTTGAGTTCTGCTCACTAAGCATTTATGCTTACACTCTCGTTTTCTGACAATGCAGATCGTTAGCTCGGGAGTTAGCATGGTGCAAGGAAGGGCGTCCAAGCGTGTTGCTCGTTAGCTCAAGTATGATTTAGTTGCAGTAATGTATTAGCTAGCAATGAGATATGCTATGTCGATTAGGAGCGTTGTTTGACTCCCATGTTGACTTATGTTTTGGATGATTCATGCATGGTTTATATTCGCCATGGTTGCCTTGAGTTAGCATGTTGATTTATGTTTTGAAGTTATGGTTATGTGGATATTATCTTTGATGTTGTTTGAACTCTTTTATGTATGAATTCTATGTCTTGTTGCTTGCGCATGATTCGAATGGATTTGTATGAGTTTCAAGCATGTGTAACCTGATCCTTGAGTTCTATAATGCCTTATGCATGTTAAGTATACTTGTATGTGGTTGTTGGGTTAATCCTTAGATGTTTGTGCTCTAAAACTCGTCCAGATGCAGGGGCTTTTGGTTTTACCTCGTACCGATACGCCAATGTCGTTTTGAGCCTTCGGGCTTTCTGCAAGCCCAATAAGGTTGGTTTAGAGCCCGTGTGCAGATACGTTAGTCGTTTGGGCTCGGAAAGGCTTTCTAGGGTTGGTTATTAAAGTCGGGTCTTCGGACTTGGCTTCGATATTCCCCGTGTAGCCACCTCGGGTCGGCCTTGCGACTATCCCGGGTCTAGGGGGTTACATTTATTGGTATCAGAGCCTCGGTTTAAGGCTCTCGGACCGTTTTCGTGACGTTGACAGGTAAGTGAGGTAAGTTTACAACGTTTGGTTGTAAAATCTCGGTGTTTGCCTTGCACGGTGATTTAATTGTCATGTTGATTGTTGGTTGCATTGTACGATGTTCGAAAGTTTATGTTGAGCTGTTTATCTTGTAAAAACATAGCTGTCGGATCCCATTGTTAATATTACATTATTGGAAAATAATTTTTAGTAAAGGAATACTTCAGCACCTTGGACCCTCGCCTTTGCTAACTCAATCTTGTATGTTTATCTTGTTTGTAGTTATTATCTCTCTTGCTCAGTATGTTGAGGCGGAGAGGCAGGCCTAGGGCTAGGGCTGTAGAGCCCGAGGCTATTATTGAGAACGTACATGTATTAGAGGTTGTTGAGGGTGTCCAGAATGTATATGTAGAGGATGTGCCACCTCCTCAGGAGGGCGGTGGAGGGAATGTTGGACGCGTTGGGCCTCACGTTAGCCAAGGTCCGGCCGGTATAGATATGACTCCGTTGGTTTAGGCTATAGTCGGAGCTTTTCAGGCAGCCGTAACCGGGGCACAAGCTGCAGCACCAACTCAGGGTGAGGAAACTGGGTTGCCACTAGAGAGACTTTGCAGTTTTGGTGGAGAGGAGTTTCGAGGGTTATCACCCGAGAGATCAGAGGCCTGGTTTGATAAGACCGTCCATATCTTGAAACAAATGGGATGTACTGGAGCGCACAAACTAGTTTGTGTTGTTTCTCTGCTTCAGGGTGATGCCTACACCTGGTGGGTCACCATTACTGCGAGTATGTCAGAAGATGAGATTTCTTGGGAGTTCTTTGAGTCCGTCTTCCGCAAGAAGTATCTGGGTCCTCGCTATATTGATGAGAAAAAGATGGAATTTATGGCCTTACTTCAGGGTGGTATGTCTGTGATAGATTATGAGATCCGATTTGTTAGACTGAGTCAGTATGCGCTAGAGATAGTTCCTACCAAGAGGGAACGATGTGACCGCTTTCGATATGGACTGAATGAAGAAGTGAAGAGGTAAATGTTAGCTACTGACTATACAGATTTTGATGTCTTGGTTGCTAGAGCCAAGGACATAGAGCACAGTTTGAGTCTGACCAAACGAGCAGGAGGGTCTAGTTTTGGGAAGAGGTTTGCAGGTTTTGATAGAGGTGATGCCAAGAGGCACAGGGACACTAGGCATCATTTTGATCATGGGTGTGGGGTTGGTAACTCAGGTCAAGGCCATCAGGGCCAAAGAGTTTTTGCTCGTGCTCTCGTGTGTGCTAGATATGGTAGACACCACGCTAGAGAGTATTGGGGTATACTGGGTGAGTGTTGGAATTGCGGATCCCGGGAACATTTGAGGCGTAACTGCCCGAACTTAGCTAGAGGTGCACCGATTCAGGTTCAGGCTCCCGCTAGAGCTATTGATTATCCTCGAGGCTGTGGACGCGGTCGAGGAAATTTTCAGCCGAGGAATGATGGTCAGCGGAACGTGGCTCATGTGGTTGCGGTTCAGCTAGAGGATGGTGGGCCGGCTAAGGTTTATGCTTAGCGAGAGGGATAGAACGACACCGATGTGATTGCAGGTAATTTCTCGATACAGTCTTTGAGTTTTCTTTCCTTGATTGACTCTGGGTCTACGCATTCATATATTTTGAATGAGCATGATAGGATGTTGGATATACCTTGTGAGACACTAGATATAGGTGTTAGTGTTACTAGTTCCTTCGGAGATACCGTAGTGGTCAGAAAGATGTACAGACGATGTCCTTTGATGGTTTAGGGGTATGTGTTCCCAGTTGATATGATGGAATTGTCATTCTACGGTTTTGATGTGATTTTGGGTATGGATTGGCTGACAAAGCATAGAGCTAGGATAGACTTCGAGACCAAAAGAGCTTATTTGAAGCTTGCAGATGACCATGAGATTGTGGTAGTAGGTGAGAACGTGAAGTTCTTATCGAACGTTGTTTCAGATCTAGAGGCTCAGAGGTTAGTTGAGTTAGGTTGTGAGGCATACCTAGCATATGTGATAAACCCGAACATGAATGAAGTCAGACCGCAAGATATCAGGATGGTGTGTGATTTTCTGAGTGTGTTTCCAGAAGAGTTGCCTGGTTTGCCACTGACAGAGAGGTTGAGTTTGCCATAGAGACGTATTCAGATTCTGCTCCTGTTTCGATTGCTCCGTATTTTATGGAACCGAAAGAACTGAAAGGGTTGAAGACTCAGTTGTAAGAACTATCAGATAGAGGTTTTATTCGACCGAGTTCTTCACCTTGGGGCGCACCCGTGTTGTTTGTGAAGAAGAAAGACGGTAGTATGAGGATGTGCATCGACTATAAATAGTTGAATCAGTTGACAGTGAAGAACAAGTATCCGTTGCCGAGAATTGATGATATGTTTGATCAACTTAGAGGTGCTACTGTGTTTTCCAAGATAGACTTGAGATCATGGTACTATCAGTTGAAGGTAAAAGAAGTCGATGTGCCGAAGACAGCTTTCCGTACAAGGTATGGTCACTATGAGTTTCTGGTTATGCCTTTCGGATTGACAAATGCACCAGCTGCTTTTATGGACATGATGAACATAATTTTCCGCGAGTACTTGGATCAGTTTGTGGTTGTGTTCATTGATGACATATTGGTGTACTCACGTAATGAGGAAGACCATGACAAACACTTGAGGTTAGTATTGTAGACTTTGTTGGATCACCGGTTGTATGCCAAGTTGAGCAAGTGTGAGTTTTGGATTAGAGAAGTTATTTTATTAGGACATATAGTGTTAGCTGAGGGGATTAAAGTAGATCCTAAGAAGATAGAAGCGATTGTGAGTTGGAAGTAACCGAAGTCTGTCACAGAGATTCGTAGTTTCCTAGGCTTAGCAGGTTACTATAGAAGGTTTGTGAATGGATTTTCAAAGATAGTTGCTCCGTTGACTAAGTTGCTTCAGAAGAATGTTCAGTTTGAGTGGTCAGATGCAAGACAACAAGCTTTTGAGAAACTAAAAGAAGCTTTGATAGATGCGCCGATTTTGATACAGCCAATGTCAGGGAAAGAGTATGTGATCTATAGTGATGCTTCGTATATAGGCCTAGGTTGTATGCTTATGCAAGACGAAAGAGTTATAGCTTATGCTTCGAGACAGTTGAAGAAACATGAGCGCAATTATCCGACCCATGATATATAGCTAGCCGCAGTTGTGTTTGCCTTAAAGATTTGGAGGCATTACTTGTATGGTGAGAGATGCACAGTGTAAACAGATCACAAGAGTTTGAAGTATCTGATGACGTAGAGAGAGTTGAATCTGAGGCAACACAGATGGCTTGAGTTATTGAAAAACTATGACCTCAAGATCGAGTATCATCCGGGTAAAGCCAATGTAGTGGCAGATGCTTTGAGTAGGAAGGTAGCTGTTGAGTTGAGAGCTATGTTTGCTAGATTGAGCTTATCAGATGATGGTGGCTTGGTAGCCGAGCTTCAAGTTAGACCTACTTTGGGTCAGTTGATCAGAGAGAAACAACTGTCAGATAGATCTTTGGCACCTCACGTGCAAGATATAGCTGAAGGAAGACCTACAAAGTATAGTTTCAGAGATGATGGTGTATTGTGTTTTAGAGATAAAGTAGTTATGCCGAATGACAGTAATTTGAGACGTATGATTTTGAACGAAGCGCACAGTAGTCCTTTTGCTATGCATCCGGGTAGTACGAAGATGTATCGTGGTTTGAAGGATGAGTAATTCTGGATTGGTCTAAAGAGAGATGTTGCCGACTATGTGAGTAAGTGTATGGTTTGTCAGAGAGTTAAGGCAGAACATCAGTTTCCGTCTGGTTTGTTACAGCCGTTAAAGATTCCGGAATGGAAATGGGAAAATATCACCATGGATTTCGTATCCGGTTTGTTTTTGACTCCTTCGAAGAAGAATTCAGTTTGGGTTATAGTTGATTGCTTCACAAAGTGTGCTCACTTTATTGTTGTTCATACGACTTACTCGTTAGATAAGTTGGCAGATTTGTACATCAGTGAGATTGTGAGACTGCATGGTGTGCCGAAATCGATTGTGTCAGATAGAGATTCTAGATTTATAGCCAGATTTTGGGAGTGTTTGCACAGTGCTTTGGGTATTCGTTTGAATTTCAGTACTTCGTACCATCCTCAGTCAGATGGGCAGTCAGAGAGAGTTATTCAGATTCTCGAGGATATGTTACGTTGTTGCATCATCGATTTTCAGGGTACTTGGGTGAAACACTTGTCGTTAGTTGAGTTTGCGTACAACAACAGTTATCAATCGAGTATTCAGATGGCTCCGTATGAGGCTTTATATGGCAGAAAGTGCAGAACTTGATTTGTTAGGCCGAAGTAGGTCAGAAATTGATATCGATGCCAGATATGCTTAAGGGGACTACCGAGAAAGTGAAGTTGATTTGTGATCGGTTAAAGGCAGCTTCAGATAGGCAAAAATTGGACCGTATAAGGGGACTACCGAGAAAGTGAAGTTGATTCGTGGGTGATAGAGTGTTCTTGAAAGTTTTGCCTTGGAAGAAGGTGATGAGATTCGGTAGGAAGGGTAAGCTGAGTCTGAGGTATATTGGACCGTATAAGATTGTGAAACGGATTGGTACTGTTGCTTATCAGTTACGTTTGCCGCCGGAGTTAGAAAAGATTCATGATGTGTTTCACGTGTCGATGCTTCGAAAGTATAGATCAGATCCGTCTCATGTTATGCTAGTGGAAGAAGTTGAGTTGAATTCAGATTTGACCTATGACGAAGAACCAGTTGAGATTTTAGCCTCGGATAGCAAAGTGTTACATGGTAGATATATTGAGTTGGTCAAAGTGAATTGGCGACGCCGAGGGGTGGAAGAATCCACTTGGGAGAGAAAAAAGGACATGGAGAAACAATTTACGTATCTTTTTCCGTCAGGTAAGAATTTCGGGGACGAAATTCCGTAAGTAGGGGAGAGTTGTAACATCCCGATTTTGGGTCTAGGCGTTTAGACCGGATATAATTTTAAATTGGTTTTTCAAAATTTATGTTTTAGGACCCATTTAAAGTAAAAATGGTTTAAAAAGGGGGTTCTGAAAGAAAAGAGGGGTAATGGGGGGACCACTTATGTGATTTCCCCTAAAACACCCATGGAAGACAAAATTTAACAAAAAAAGGGTTTTCATTCAAAAAGGAGACACCTTTTTACTCTTCATCTTTTCCAAAAGGTTTTCCTCATTACAATAACAAGTTTTCTTCTTCATGGGAGTGATTTTGAAAAGGTAAATCATTCTTTAACTTAGTTTTCTTGTTCTTCACATTATTATAGCATGGATTTTGTTTTTATACCTTGAGATTTTAGTTACATGTTAGAAATGGGTTTTGAAAAAGAATTTTCGGATGGGTTTTAAAGGGGTATTAAAAAGGGTGTTTTTAAACTTCTTTTAGTGCCAAAATATGTTTAAAAGTTGGGTTTTTAATGGTATTCCCGAAATGGTTTGTTATGGGTATTTTTGGAGGTTGAAAACTTGAGTTTTTGGTGGGGTTTTGATGAAAATAAAGGGTTGGAGGTATATATAACCTTGGTAGGTGTTTTTAAAATGTTAAAGGATAGATTTTGAGAAGTTAAATGAGATAGATGATGAAATTCCCGAAATGGCTACAGTGGGCAATTTTTGAAGGTGGAAAATGAGTGTTTTTTGGGTGTTTTAGTGTGAAAATAAAAGGCTGATAGTTATACTATATATAAGTGATGTTTTGGACATGTTTTGAAGTGTTTTAGGTGTTTAAATTGAAGGATAATGGTTGTGCTTTGCTTAGGTACGAAAATGAGAATATTTGGACGAAATTGGCTTTGAACTGTTGAGAAAATATTGTGGATTTGTGAGCTAATGTAAAACAGTGAATTTGTGGTTGATTGTGAGGTTAATACTTTAATTTTGGTTGGTGATAAGTGCTCAACTCACTATCACTTTTTACACCTTTCATGGACAATAATCACTAAATCTACACCCACTTGGACCAATGCATGTGCTTAATGTGAGATAATTAGATATTCTACTTTTGAAACATATAAAGATGATATTTATCAAAAAGGCGAGTTTTACTGTACTTCTGTGTCTGTGCAGGAAAAACTATTGCCACGGCAGCAACGTGGCCGAGGCAGGACCTGATGCCGAGGCAGCAGCTGAAAGACAAGTAGCGATATTGTAGGCGACTTGAAGAGAAAATTGAGCTGGACGTTTCTGAACAAGCAGCGCATGGATCGGAGCTGGATAGCACATGAAAAGCCCAAGTCAAAGGCCACGCGGAAAAGAATTCTAGTTGGAGTAAACTTGGAAATATTTTATTTATGGACTTAACTTTTGTCCTACTCCAAGTTATACTCCTACTTAGGAAAGGTTTGCCCTAGACCAAGCCTATATAATCCCTAGCCGTCCAAGAGGAGAAGGGAGGAGAGTTTTCGGCACAAAGCTTAGATTTTAGATATCTCTTTTACTTTTATTATGTTCTAAGTTTCTTTAGGCTTAGGTGAAGGTTATAGAGTATTAGTGAGAAGAGATTGACTTTTGTTTCTTATTTTAATGCAATAAAATATAAAGGTTTGCTTATTCTTTGCCATTCTTTGTTCTTGCATCCAAGCTCGAGAGGGAAGTTTGCAAGTAATCCATTTTTCTAATATCGAGAGAGTTAGATTCACGAAAGGAATAAGTACGGTGTTTCAATCGGGAAACACTAACTCGGCCTAGAGATTGGTTAAGAGTTTCAGCGGCTAAGAGAAGCGTGAGATTGGTTGGTGATTACAATTGATTCACGCCGAGAGGTATCATCAAGGACTGGTCATCAATAGTACTTTGACTTAGAGATAAGCGGAGTCATCAAAGGACACTTTGCCGAACTTTGGTAAAGTTTATAAGCGGCAGACAAGCATCATCGCTGTCGAGGCAGTAATCTGCAGTACTGCCGAGGCAGAGTTGTGCGATTGCATTGGATAGAGACAAGTCAATTGAATCCACTATACAACACAACTGGATCCTGGCCACTTCTTCAATCTGTTTATCTTCTCTTTATTTAGTTTTCTTTATTTAATATTCATCAACCCCAATCTTACTTGTGTTTTTATTTTATTCCTTTTCAGAGCAAGAAGACAAAATAATGCATATTAAGTAGACCAATCCCTGTGGAGACGATATCTGATATACTTATCACTTTATTACTTGCGACGTGTTCACTTGCACAATTTGCGCACTTTTGACACACAAGAAGTTTTTGGCGCCATTGCCGGGGATTGTCAACTAAATTTTGTTTTCTTTATTTTCTTGCTTTTGAATTTTTTTTATTTTTATATTACTTTGGTTTTTCTTGGTGTATGACCAGGGCCAACCCAACCAACCCTTTGTACGAGCTAGACCCAGAGATCGAACGTACACGACATAGGTTGAGAAGACAAATCCAAGGAGCTATGGCAGATCATCCGGCAGGAAAAAACTTACCTGTCGGCAATGGAGGTCTTTCGCCGCCACTAAGGCCGCGACAGCTTACTGTTCGAGACTTCTTGGAAGAGGATTTGAATGAGTTAAATCCAAGAGTCTTTACACGGAAAATAGAAGCAGCCCACTTTGAGTTAAAACCTGTCATGTTCAATATGCTCAACACTATTGGACAGTTTGGTGGGTCTATGACTGAAGATGCTAGGCAACACCTCAAGTCATTCATGGAAATATGCAATTCTTTCAAAATTCAAGGAGTCCATGAAGATGTCTTGAGACTGAAATTATTCCCCTATTTGCTGAGGGATAGGGCAAAAGCTTGGTTAAATAACATTCCAGTAGGATCTATTGGATCTTGGAGTGAACTCTGTCGTGATTTCATTACACGTTTCAATCCTACTAATTTATATGATCGTATACATAATGAAATTACTTCTTTTTGACAGGCAGATGATGAACCAATGTATGAAGCATGGGAGCATTATAGGGAGCTACTACATAAGTGTCCTTTACATGGATTTCCCTTGTGGACACAAGTAACCATGTTTTACAATGCAACCAATGTGCCAACCAGGATGATGTTAGATGCATCTGCCAATGGAACACTCCTTGATAAAGCACCTGAGGAAGCTATTTAAATCTTGAACAAACTCGCCAAGAATGATTTTCAATTTCCTACATCTCGGCGAGGAGGAGTAAGACGTCAAGCCACAATGAATGAGTTAGAAACATCCAATTCATTGGCAGCACAATTGGCCTCTCTTACCAAGATAGTGCAAAACATGCAGCTACAGCAAAATACCCATGAGGTTAATGTCATTAATTCTTTTTGCAATTTATGTGGAGGTAACCACAATTCTTCTGAATGCATGCAGAATCAAGAATCCAGCATGTATGTTGGAAACTATAACCGAAACAATATGATGTCCAACACATACAACCCCTCATGGAAGAGGCATCCAATTTTTTCATGGAGTAGTCCTAAAAATGCCTTGAATCCAATTACTCAACCCCCAGGTTTCCAATAACCAATGCAACATCTGCCGCAGCAGCCGGTCCAGCAACCATTGCCGCAACAGCAGATACATCAGCAGCAGTCTGTAAATTCACTGGAAAGTACTCTGAAAGCCTTTATGATGAAAACTGAATCATACATGGTAGAGAATAACAACTTCTTCAAAAGAACAGATGCATTCATAAATAGAACTGAGATGAGGTTGCAGAACCAAGAGGCAACAATTAAGGCACTGGAAACTCAGGTTGGGCAGTTTGCCCAGAACATAAACACTAGACCACAAGGAGGATTACCTAGTAATACTAAAGTTGTTAAGGTACTGGGCCATGAACAATGCAAAGCAATCACTACTAGGAGTGGTCTACAACTGAAGGAAAATCCAGCAGACAAAGTCCCACTAGAAGAACATGACAAAGAGGACTTGGATGCTAAACATGTCACAACAGAAAGCACTGCCCCAGCAGAGAACTCGATAGTACCTCGCCCAGCTGCCGAGACAGATAAAAACCCAGTGGTGCCAGGTATTAAATTCCAAACTAATGAAACTGTGGAAGAGATTAAACCACCACCACCGTTCCCAAAAAGGTTGAAAAAGCAAAAACAGGATCATCAATTCAAAAAATTCTTAGATATTTTAAAGCAAGTCCACATCAACTTGCCATTTGTAGAAGCAATTGAACAAATGCCCAACTATGCTAAGTTCTTGAAAGACATTGTGTCTAAGAGAAAGAGGCTTGGTGAGTTCGAAACAGTGGCTTCTACTGAAGGATGCATGGCAATGCTGCACAATTGCATGTCACCCAAACTGAAGGATCCTAGATGCTTTTCCATACCTTGTGCGATAGGCAACCATTACGAAGGAAAGGCCTTATGTGACCTTGGAGCAAGCATAAACCTAATGCCCAAATTTGTCTTCCAAAAGCTTGGCATAGGAAGAGAAAAACCCACAACAGTGATGCTCCAACTTGCGGATAGATCATATGTACAACTTGAAGGAAAGATCGAGGACATACTGATAAGAGTTGACAAATTTTTTTTCCCGCTGACTTCCTTGTCCTTGATTGTGAAGCAGATGACAATGCACTGATCATCTTGGGGAGACCTTTCCTCGCCACTGGATGCACACTCATTGATGTGGAAAAAGGAGAGTTGACAATGAGGATTAATGATCAGCAAGTCAAACTCAATGTTTTCCAAATTCTAAAAAGACATGATGATTCGGAGGAAGAATGCTAGATGTTGTACAATACAAATGCAGTTAGTACATTACCTTATCTCAACAACCACTGCCTCGGCAGCACCCTTAACAATACACCACAGATCTGTCTCGACAGTGACATTGATGATTGCTACAACAGAGTTTTAAACAGTGCTGAAAAACCAGAACTTGAGGAAGCTAATTGGACATCACATCTTCTAGGTAAGTATTTCGAACCTTAGATTACCTAGATAAGAATGAAAAATCTATAAGCACATAACCAATGGTTACGAAATTAAAACCCTTACCTAAAAAATTAAAATATGCTTATTTGGGGGCCAACCGCACAATGCCCATAATTATTTCCTTTGAGTTGCAGCCAGAACAGGAACAAAGGTTGATAGAGATGTTACGACAGCATAGAAAGGCAATTGGGTGGTAAATTGATGACTTGAAGGGAATAAGTCCAGCTATATGCATGCACAAAATCCTTTTAGAGGAAGATCATAAACCTACTATTGAGGCCCAAAGGAGACTCAATCATGCCATGAAAGTGGTAGTACACAAAGAGATAATCAAATGGCTTGATACTGGTATCATCTACCCCATTTCTGATAGTGCATGGGTGAGTCCGGTACAATGTGTACCCAAGAAAGGAGGCATGACCGTGATAACCAATGAAAACAATAAACTAATACCAACTAGGACTGTGACCGGTTAGAGAGTTTGTATGGATTATCGTAAGTTAAATAAGGCAACGAAGAAGGATCACTTTCCATTGCCCTTTATTGATGAAATGCTTGATAGACTTGCTGGTAAGCCTTTTTATTATTTTCTCGATGGATATTCAGGTTATAACCAGATTGCTATAGATCATAAGGACCAGGCAAAAACTACCTTTACGTGCCCGTATGGAACATACGCATTTAGAAGAATGCCGTTCGGCCTTTGTAATGCCCCGGCAACCTTTCAGCGATGCATGATGGCAATTTTTCATGACATGGTGGAAGACTTCCTGGAAGTATTCATGGATGATTTTTCAGTCTTCGAAGATGATTTCACTCACTGCCTCGGCAACTTAGAAAAGGTACTACAAAGATGTGAGGAATCTAATTTAGTACTAAATTGGGAAAATGCCACTTTATGGTGAATGAAGGCATAGTATTAGGCCATAAAATATCGTCACAGGGAATCGAGGTTGATAAGGCCAAGGTAAATGTGATCAAGAATTTACCTCCACCAATCTCTATGAAAGGAGTTCGAAGCTTTTTGGGCCATGCAGTTTTTTACAGGAGGTTTATTTCTAACTTCTCCAAAATCTCTAAACCTCTTTGTAATTTGCTCGAACAAGACAAAAAATTCGAATATAATACGGAATGCTCTGAAGCATTCGAAGCCATCAAAGAAAAGCTGATCACCGCACTAATTGTAGTCCCACCAGATTGGTCCTTGCCATTTGAATTAATGTGTGACGCAAGTGATCATGTTGTCGGGGCAGCACTTGGGCAGAGGAAGAACAACCTGTTACATGTTATCTATTATGCCAGTAAAACACTCAATGATGCCCAAATAAATTATACCAGCACAGAGAAGGAATTACTAGCAGTAGTCTTTGTCTTTGACAAATTTCGATCATACCTTATCAGAACAAAAGTAACTGTCCATACTGATCATTTGGCAATCAAGTACCTATTCTCAAAGAAGGATGCAAAGCCCAGACTGATTAGATGGATTTTTCTTTTGCAAGAATTTGATGTTGAATTCAAGGATAGAAGAGGTACGAAAAACCAGGTAGCTGATCATCTCTCCCGATTAGAGGCCAAAGATAACAACAACTCACTAGAAGAAATACAAGATGCATTCCCAAATGAACACATCTTGCATATCGAAGAAATTGCAGAGGATACTGTCGAGACAGAGACTACGGTAGTATATGACTACGGCACCGAGGCACTGACTAAATACATCTCGGCGACAATGACAGAAGACCTTGCTGCAGTCACAGCCACCCCTTGGTATGCTGACCTTGTTAATTATTTAGCTAGTGGTGTTCTGCCTTATAAACTTAACTATAACGAAATGAAGAAGTTTCAGCACAATGCAAAACATTATTTCTGGGACAACCCTCTCTTATTCAAGCAATGTGCAGATCAGGTTATAAGAAGATGTGTTCCAGAAGAGGAGCAACAAGAAGTGCTTCAACACTGTCATGATTCGCCTTGTGGAGGACATTTTGGAGGAAACAGAACAGCATCTAAAGTGCTTCAATTAGGTTTTTATTGGCCCACACTCTTCAAAGATGCCCAACTTTATTGCAAGAACTGTGACCGCTGCCAACGAACAAGCAATATCTCTAGGCGTAATGAGATGCCCTTGCAACCCATCTTAGAAGTAGAATTATTTGATGTTTGGGGAATAGATTGCATGGGACCATTCCCATCATCTCAAGGTAATCTCTACATCTTAGTAGCAGTGGACTATATATCAAAATGGGTCGAAGCAATTGCCACACCTCATAATGACTCCAAGACTATGCAAAAATTCCTCAAGAAAAACATCTTCACCAGATTTGGAGTCCCTAGAGCAATAATTAGTGATGAAGGTAAACACTTCGACAACAGACTTATTACCGCGGCCCTAAAGAAACTAGGTGTCACGCACAGAATTGCCACAGCCTACCATCCGCAGACAAATGGGCAAGCTGAAATATCGAACAGGGAATTAAAACAAATCCTAGAAAAGGTGGTAAACCCATCTAGAAAGGATTGATCTCATCATCTAGACGATGCCCTATGGGCATATCGAACAGCCTACAAAACCCCTTTGGGAACATCTCCATATAGGCTTGTATTTGGAAAAGCATGTCATTTGCCTGTGGAAATCGAGCACAAAGCCTATTGGGCAGTAAAGAATTTGAACATGGAATGGGAGAAAGCTGACCAGAAACGACTGCTAGACCTTAATGAGATAGAATAATTTAGAGCAGCAGCATACGAAAATGCCAAGATCTATAAGGAAAAGACTAAACGATGGCATGACAGTAAGCTATTGTCGAGGCAGTTCCTGTCAGGGCAGCAAGTCCTCCTCTTTAACTCCAGACTCAAACTGTTCCCAGGCAAACTCAGGTCCAGATGGTCAGGCCCATTTGACGTTGTTCAAGTTTATCCACATGGTGCAGTAATGATCAAATCAAAAAGGGATGGGCAAGAATTCAAAGTGAATGGCCAACGGCTGAAGCATTATTCGGGCCAACACAAGATGAGAACTATAGAGACCATCACTTTAGGAGATGCACTTACGTGCATTCCTATCCTGAATTAATAATTTCATCTTATCTTATTGTACTTTAGGATTAGTTTTAGTTTAGACTTTTGTTACTAAATTTTTTTTTGTTTATTTTAGGATAAAAAAATCAAGGACCAAGGTGAAGCCGCTCATAACAGCAAGGCTGAAAAAGCTGATAATTACCAGCAGCTCTTCTAAATCTCTTTCAATTCTGCATGTTTAGAATGCTTTTCTATATCTTTACTTGTCTTGTTTTATATCCTGCTGTGTGATATTTATAAGCATTGAGGACAATGCTTGGTTTGAGTTTGGGGGTGTAGATCCACTGCCAAGGCAGTCTACTATCGCGACCTTGCCATGAAAGGAAGTATTTAAGTTTTTCTTCAAAATTTTTTTATGTCCAACACCTTATTTAAATTGTTGTCTATACTTTTTCACTTCTTATCATCAGTATTTCCTTAGTTTATTCTTTTAAGGCTATAGAAAACTTTCTCCTTACCATGGTTAGGTCCTGTTAAGAAGGTTTAACCTTAGGATACTTAAGGAAGAAACCTTAGAATCTTACTATAAGATGGATCTTAAAAACACTTTTGGGACTTGTTGGATTATAGGAATTCTTTTAATGAACTTAGGTGATAAAGACTTAGATTTTGGGAAAGTGACTAGAGGTGCCTATCACCGGCTCTAGGAATTACTCTTCTTCATGCTAGAGGTGCCCAAAATTGGCTCTAGTATGCTAAAAAGAATATCAAAAGAAAGAAGGAATTAGTGATGAGAAAACACAATCCTTGAGGTGCCCGAAATTGGGTCAAGAATTTGTTGTTTTAAGAAGAGAACACTAATACCAAGTCTACTTGTCTTGAACTTAGAGTTTGCCTAAGAAAGCCTTTAATCAAACTTGTCCAAAAAAACGCACACACTCACTAAATCTTATAGTTTGTTTCTATGTGAATCCTTAGGTAACCGAAAGGTTAAGGCTTAAGAATAGGCATAGTTATGGTAGGGAGAATAGATGAAAGCATAAGACCAAGAGAGAGTAAGGTTTGGCAAATTAATGGTTTGCATTACTTGAGGACAAGCAATAGTTCAAGTTTGGGGGTGTGACAAGTGCTCAACTCACTATCACTTTTTACACCTTTCATGGACAATAATCACTAAATCTACACCCACTTGGACCAATGCATGTGCTTAATGTGAGATAATTAGATATTCTGCTTTTGAAACATATAAAAATGATATTTATCAAAAAGGCGAGTTTTACTGTACTTCTGTGTCTGTGCAGGAAAAACTATTACCACGGCAGCAACGTGGCCGAGGCAGGACCTGATGCCGAGTCAGCAGCTGAAAGACAAGTAGCGATATTATAGGCGACTTGAAGAGAAAAATGAGCTGGACGTTTCTGGACAAGCAGCGCATGGATCAGAGCTGGATAGCACATGGAAAGCTCAAGTTAAAGGCCACGAGGAAAAGAATTCTAGTTGGAGTAAACATGGAAATATTTTATTTATGGACTTAACTTGTGTCCTACTCCAAAGTTATACTCCTACTTAGGAAAGGTTTGCCCTATACCAAGCCTATATAATCCCTAGCCGTCCAAGAGGAGAAGAAGAGGAGAGTTTTTGGCACAAAGCTTAGATTTTAGATTTCTCTTTTACTTTTATTATGTTTTATGTTTCTTTAGGCTTAGGTGAAGGTTGTAGAGTATTAATGAGAAGAGATTGACTTTTGTTTCTTGTTTTAATGCAATAAAATATCAAGGTTTGCTTATTGTTTGCCATTCTTTGTTCTTGCATCCAAGCTCGAGAGAGAAGTTTGCAAGTAATCCATTTATCTAATATCGAGAGAGTTAGATTCACGAAAGGAAGAAGTACGATGTTTCAATCAGGAAACACTAACTCGGCCTAAAGATAGGTTAAGAGTTTCAACGGCTAAGAGAAGTGTGGGATTGGTTGGTGATTACAATTGATTCACGCCAAGAGGTATCATCAAGGACTGGTCATCAACAGTACTTTGACTTAGAGATAAGCGGAGTCATCAAAGTTCACTTTTCCGAACTTTGGTAAAGTCTACCCAAGAGCAAGAGATTGTCGCGGCGGACAAGCATCATCGCTGTATAGGTAGTAATCTGCAGTAATGCCGAGGCAGAGTTGTGTAGTTGCATTGGACAGAGACAAGTCAATTGAATCCACTATACAACAAAACTGGATCCTGGCCACTTCTTCAATCTGTCTATCTTCTCTTTATTTAGTTTTCTTTATTTAGTATTCATCAACCCCAATCTTACTTGTGTTTTTATTTTATTCCTTTTCAGAGCAAGAAGACAAAAGAAGGCATATTAAGTATACCAATCCCTGTGGAGACGATATCTGATATACTTATCACTTTATTACTTACGACGTGTTCACTTGCACAATTTGCGCACTTTTGACACGCAACAGTTGGTTTGAAATAGCACATTTGGTTCCGGGTGATTCGAGTGCAAATCCGGAAGGTTCGGGGCTCGATTTGGCTACCGTTAGAGTTGTGTGGTGAGTGGAAAAATATTTTGAACTTGGTTTTGTTTCAAGGAAGATTTTGGGAGTTTGGATTAGGCTTGATAAGCTAATCCAAACTCAAGAGTAAGATTTACCTATTTTTTTACTTACCTTGTATGCTTGTTAGATGGTAAAGATTGCAAAGCTTGTTGTGTTTAATTGTTGTCGATGACATGTTAATTGTTATGTTGAGTTGTGTTGTTTATTTATTGATTAATGACATGTTAATATGCCATGTGAGATATTTGTAAGGTAATTGTAAGATGTTGTAGGTTATGCTTGTAAGTGGTAAGTAAGACCACTAGAGTATGGTAAGAAATATAGTCGGGTGGCTATATAAGACCGGTAACAGGTGTAAGATGTAAGATAATATTATGGTAATGATGTTGGCATTCATTGAGTCATACTGGGTATAATTGGTCGACCAATAGGATGTAAGAATAGTGCACTATGAGACAAAATTTGCATACGTGTCAGATAAATTCGGTCGTGTCAAACAAAATTCGTATACGTGTAAGATAAATTCGGCCGTGTCAGATAAATTCGTATGCATGTAAGACGTTTCCGCATATCCATGTATAATAATCGAGTTTGCCAACATACTTATCTTAATTGCTATGAATGTGTGTTTTTATGTTATGTTGTGGTCTTTGATTGCTCTCATAAGTTGTAAGATGCTATGATGTAAGATGTACGAAATGATGTTATTCTTTATTTTCAAATAAAGCTTGAACCCTGTATTGTCGTAGTTACGTTTTTGAGTTCTGCTCACTAAGCATTTATGCTTACACTCTCGTTTTCTGACAATGCAGATCGTTAGCTCGAGAGTTAGCACGGTGCGAGGAAGGGCGTCCAAGCATGTTTCTCGTTAGCTCAAGTATGATTTAGTTGCAGTAATGTATTAGCTAGCAATGGGATATGCTATGTTGATTAGGAGCGTTGTTTGACTCCCATGTTGACTTATGTTTTGGATGATTCATGCATGGTTTATATTCGCCATGGTTGCCTTGAGTTAGCATGTTGATTTATGTTTTGAAGTTATGGTTATGTGGATATTATCTTTGATGTTGTTTGAACTCTTTTATGTATGAATTCTATGTCTTGTTGCTTGCGCATGATTAGAATGGATGTGTATGAGTTTCAAGCATGTGTAACATGATTCTTGAGTTCTATAATGTCTTATGCATGTTAAGTATGCTTGTATGTGGTTGTTGGTTGATCCTTAGATGTTTGTGCTCTAAAACTCATCCAGATGCAGGGGCTTTCGGCTTCACCTCGTACCGATACGCCAATATCATTTTGAGCCTTCGGGCTTTCTGCAAGCCCAATAAGGTTGGTTTAGAGCCCGTGTGCAGATACGTTGGTCGTTTGGGCTCGGAAAGGCTTTCTAGGATTGGTTAGAGTCGGGTCTTAGAACTTGGCTTCGATAATCCCCATGTAGCCACCTCGGGTCGGCCTTGCGACTAGCCCGGGTCGAGGGGATTACATATATAACATTTATTTATCTATATAACTTACAATATTATGTTTAAAATAAAATTTATTTAAAAAAATTTCGACAATAATATTAAACACTTAAACCTCAAATTTAAAAATTCAAAAACACTTATAAGTTATTTTAAAAAAATTACTTTTTACTACACTTTAACTTCCTATTTTTTCAATTAAAAAAAAGTTAATTTAAAAAACCTCTAATTCTAAAACCTAATAATCGGGAATTGTTAGTTTTAAAACCCTAGAATGAATTTGGGAATTAAATTGATTTTGGTGACCTAATTGTTTACAAATAGAAGTATGAGACCTTTTTGCCACATGGGTAAAACATGGGTGACCTACCCTTTGAATTATACTTTTTGCTATGGGTTTTTAAAATCTTTTTGCAAGCTTGGTTTATATTTTTAGCCGACAAATCGGGTGATTCTAGGAAAAGATCATTAAAAAAGGTTAAAAAAGATTAACCGGTTTACCCGGTCATTTTTATACATAATTAGTTACGAACAGTATACACAATTTCTCACAAAAACTATAAGAAAAATTGTATATACATAAATTATTACAAACGTAAGGATTTGTGTATATACATAAATATTTACAAATATTGTAAGAAAAACGGTATATACATAAAATGTTACAACGTAAGGATTTGTGTACACACATTTTATTTATGAGAATACATAAATTGGTACAAAAATGGTAAGGATTTGTGTATGTACATAAATGCCTACAACGTATACACAAATGGTTACGAAAACCGTAAGGAAAAAGGCATGTACACATATCCTTACAACTTCTCACCAGGAGCTAAAGAAGGTCATCCAAGTGTAAGTATTTGTGTACATACATAATTTACTACGATAATACATAAATTGGTACAAATATGGTAAAAATTTGTGTATGTACACAAATCCCTACAACATATACACAAATGGTTACGAAAACCGTAAGGAAAAAGGTATGTACATAAATCCTTACAACTTCTCACCATGAGCTGAAGGAGGTCATCCAAGGGTAAAGATTTGTGTACATACATAATTTACTATGAGAATACATAAATTAGTACAAAAATGATAAGGATTTGTGTATGTACACAAAATCCCTACAACATATACACAAATAGTTACGAAAATTGTAAGGAAAAATGTATAAACACAAATCCTTACAACTTCTCACCATGAGCTAAAGGAGACCATCCAAGGGTAAGGATTTGTGTACATACACAATTTACTACGAGAATACATAAATTGATATAAAAATGGTAAGGATTTGTGTATGTACACAAATCCCTACAACGTATACACAAATGGTTACGAAAACAGTAAAAAAAAGGTATGTACACATATCCTTACAACTTCTCACCATGAGCTAAAGGAGGTCATCCAAGAGTTAGGATTTGTGTATATACATAATTTACTACGAGAATATATAAATTGGTACAAAAATGGTAAGGATTTGTGTATGTACACAAATCCCTACAACGTATACACAAATAGTTACGAAAATCGTAAAAAAAAGGTATGTACATAAATCCTTACAACTTCTTACCATGAGCTAAAGGAGGTCATCCAAGTGTAAGGATTGTGTACATACACAATTTACTACGAGAATACATAAATTGGTACAAAAATGGTAAGGATTTGTGTATGTACACAAATCCCTACAACGTATACACAAATGGTTATGAAAACTGTAAGGAAAAAGGTATGTACACAAATCCTTACAACTTCTCACCATGAGCTATAGGAGACAATCCAAGGGTAAGGATTTATGTACATACCTTTTTCCTTATAGTTTTCGTAAACATTTGTGTATACTTTGTAGGGATTTGTGTACATACATAAATCTTTACATTTCTTGTATCAATTTATGTATTCTCCTAGTAAATTATGTATGTACACAAATCCTTACCCTTGGTTGGCCTCTTTTTGCTCATGGTGAGAAGTTGTAAGGATTTGTGTACATACATTTTTCCTTACGGTTTTCGTAACTATTTGTGTATACATTGTATGGATTTGTGTACATACACAAATCCTTACATTTTTGAACCAATTTATGTATTCTCGTAGTAAATTGTGTATGTACACAAATCCTTACCCTTGGATGGCCTCCTTTAACTTATGGTGAGAATTTGTAAGGATTTGTGTACATACTTTTTTCCTTATATTTTTCCGTAAGCATTTGTGTATACTTTGTAGGGACTTGTGTATATACGAGATAATTGTGATTCATATATTTGAATATTTAATATTTAAAGTAAAATAATTGTTTATTTAACATTCAAATCAAATTTATTAGATATTTTGATTCAAATATTAAAATATTTAAATATTTTGATTTGAATATTAAATATATGTATATTATGATTTAATGTTTTATTTGTTAATTTAACATTCTAATCAATTTTATTATATATTTAATATACAAATTTTAAATTTGATGTAAAATAATTTGATTTGAATCAAATTTGATGTTTTAAATATTTGAATAAAATTTGAATATTTTAACTATTATTTAAAATTCGTATATTAAACATTCATATATTAAATATCTAATTTACAAATAAAATATATATGAATAAAAAATATTCAAATATTTTTATTTGAATATTTATTATATGAATGTTTTTATTGAAAATTCATATATTAAATATTCAAATAAAAATATTCAAATAAAGAATATACGAATAAACATATTCAAATAAAAAATATACGAATAAAAATATTCAAATATTTTTATTCGAATATTTATTATATGAATATTTTTATTCCTATATTTATTATTCTAATATTTGTTATACGAATATTTTTATTCGTATATTTTTTATTCGAATATTTATTATATGAATATTTTTATTCGAATTTTTATTATACAAATATTTTTATTCATATTTTTTTATTCAAATATTTATATTCGAATATTTATGATTTTTATCCATACATTATATATTAGTATATTAAATATCTAATTTACGAAAAAATATACAAATAAAATTATTCAAATATTTTTATTCGAATATTTATTATTCTAATATTTATTATACGAATATTTTTATTTATATATTTTTTATTCGAATTTTTACTATATGAATATTTTTATTCAAATTTTTATTATAAGAATATCTTTATTCATATATTTTTTATCCAAATATTTATATTCGAATATTTATGATTTTTATTCATATATTAAATATTCGTATATTAAATATCTAATTTATGAATAAATATTCAAATAAAAATATTAGAATAAAAAATATAAGAATATAAATATTCAAATATTTTTATTCTAATATTTATTATATGAATATTTTTATTCCTATATTTATTATTCTAATATTTATTATACGAATATTTTTATTCTTATATTTTTTATTCAAATATTTTTATGCGAATATTTATTATATGAATATTTTTATTCGAATTTTTATTATACGAATATTTTTATTATTATATTTTTTACTCAAATATTTATATTTTAATATTTATTATATGAATATTTTATTCGAATTTTTATTATTTGAATATTTTTATTATTATATTTTTTATTCAATTATTTATATTTGAATATTTATGATTTTTATTCAAATATTTTTATTCATTTATTTTATATCAAGTATTATTTTATTTTTTTATTTAAATTATATCCAAACAACATAAACTATAATTACTCTATTATATTTTTTCAAAAGCTATATTTTAAATATATTATGCTACAATTACATTTCAAGAATGGAGACTTGCCTAAGTTGTTAGTATGCTTGCTTATCATGCATTTGATTCGGGTTCAAAAACCCCAAGTTAAGTTACTCTATTTTATTTCTTTCTTTCTCACCAACCAGGTAATGACACGTTTCATCACCTGATTGGATGGTTAATTTTATATTTTTAATTTAAAATATATTAATTTAAAAGTTGAGTGACCTAATTGACGAGTTTTTTTAGTTAGATGACAAAATAGGTATTCCCGATTAGTTGAGTGGTTACTAGTGTAATTTATCCATTTTTAATAGGGTGACCTATTAACCTGTTTCTAATAACTTTTTTATTTTAATCCAACAGTCAGAAATGATGGGCTATCATCTAACAGCCATCATTAATTGGCCGGTTTTTAGGCGCTTTATAAGACGTCGGTTTTTAGCCAAACCCCGGCAAATAAAGTGTATAGCCGTAGGTGATTCTAAAAGCAGACCACTTAAATGGCGGCTAAAAAGAGACTTAAAATTTTAAGTCGTTAAATCAAGTTAGATTAATATGAACCGTTGGATTAAAAAAAAATTAAAGGTAACCTGCTGTCTAGGTAAAAAGGAAAAAATTATGGGTTATAAACGTAAATATATGAGCGGGAAATAGAATCATGTTTTTGGTTGGAAGAAGGAAACTCACGCAAAAATCCATATTTTCGATCCTGAGCAAGGAAAAAAGGATTTGAGGTAAGTTACATGTTGTTATCTTGGGTTCAAAATCTAAGAAAATTATACGTGTTTTTTTATGGTTTTAAAGGTAAAAGTTTTGTAATCGTTGATTTTTTATTTGAGTTAGAATGGTGGGTTTAGGGTTTAAAAATGGGGAGTTTTAGAGAGAAAGAAAGCAAGGAGACCAAAATCAAAGGTTCTAATCACTAACTTTACTTGAAAATTTATTTAATTTCTTGTTTTTTTTTACTTTATTAACTGGTTAAATTATTTTGATTTGTTATTTTTTTGTTACAAGTATAAAGAGATTCTAGATTTTTTTGTTGTTGTTATATTTAAAATAAACCATTGTGATGAAGAACACTGAAAGATTCGTGAATTTGACTTTAACAGGTTTATCTTTTCTTCATTAATTTTGGTTTGCTTTTGAAATAATTCCTTTCTTATATAGGTAATTCTCTGTTTATTTCTTTATTCAATTCCATTTAGTTAGCTAATGTATCTTTTGGTTTGAGTTGCATAGAAAATAAGAGAACTGACTTGAATCCTGTTTAATATACTTAAAAAACGATAGATGTCGACTTTGTGGCTGATTATTTAAAAAAAATAGAACCAAACATGTTCCTATTATGAGTCACTATCATTTTGAGTCATATGTTTTCTTAAGAATTTGAACACTTTCTAACAACATCTCTGATTTGATAAATGTAGGATTAACATTGGTACCACTTGCCGTGAAGGTAGACCCTAATTTCAAAGTTATTTTTGTTGGAAAATTTGTATGGTACATGAACATTTGAGCGTAAATTTGAGTGGGTTTCATTAATCAAATTAATTGGGACTAAGTGTATTATTACTGTACAACAAGAGTAGATTAAATTTGTATATTTACATGCTCAAAATGTTCAATGGGTGAATGAGAAATTGTTGTTCAATGTAACCCCCATGGTGTTGGAAAAATAAGATGAAAAGTAGAATATCCCACATTTGTTGGGAACATAGTTTTGGAAAGCTTTATATATAAAGGCTTGGAAATAAGTCAAAGGCTTGGACTTCTAAATTGACAAATTTTTTCTTCTACTTTTCTAACTTATTTTTTTTTCAGCAGATACTATAGAATTAAACCACCTTTTATGGAGTTGCAGACCCTTCAGCTGGTTGTAACCTTCAATTTATTTGGATTAATTCTGTGATAAATATCATTTTAAATTCTGAGAGTTGTAACTCTTCAAGAATTGTTAATTACAGATTAATTCTGTAATTAAACATGTCCCCTGCATGAACACTATAAAAGGAGACCCCTTGTTCATATTTCAATACACTGAAAACCAAAAGCATCCTCTAGCCAAATTCTTGATAGTGTTCTGCTTCTGTGAAGTTCGCCGTTGCAGTTAAAGTTGCGTTGCTCTCTTTTCTGCAGTCTAGACAAACGTTCCATACAAACCCCAGCTCTGGGAGGGGACGAATCTGTTTTAAGGACACTGTGATAGCACAGGCCTCGGTCTAAATTTTTCAGAATCGTTTTTTGGTTTTTTCTTGGTTTCTGTGATTTTTACTATTTCATTTTATATGTTTATTTCTATTACAAACTTGTGTTTAACGTCATATTAACTTGCTTTGTTTGTTTTTGTTTTACAATTTTAACTGCATATCTCATAGTATATGTGGGTTGCTATTATTCTGTGAAACCAACTCTACCACCAGTGAATATTATAACACTTAAATTAAATTTTATTATTTTTTTATTATTAAAGTCTATAGATCAAGATTGACTGACAATATCGTATGTTTTATACAAGAAACAATGCCTAACCAGCATGCTATGCAATTTTTATATATGGAAAGTGCAATGTTACTATCACTTTTCTTATTGTCATGATCATGGCAGAAAAAGCCATGACAGAAGAGCTAGAGAACTCAAAGAAGAAAGTTAGATTAAAGTTCATCGAAACAAAACGCCACGTATGGATTAATGAACTAAAGGGGGTTAAACGTGACGTAGCAAACAATGATATTATTGGAGCTAAGAATAAACCATTAGAATGATACAGCTGTCAACATTATAATTAGTACAGTTTTATATATATGCTAAAAATGATGTAAAAAACCCTTATGCAATTATTGAATGAAAATCTGAATTCTCTTCTTATGCCTCATCTCTGTCTTCTTCTTATCCTTTTCTCATCTGCTTCTTAAATCCTTTCTTCAACTTCTATTTCATTTCCAGCAAGATCATGACAAACGATATCAGAGCCACATCGATTCCACTCACAGTCCGACACACATGAATTCTACGAGATGGGAGGAACAAAGAAACAACATAGAGAATCAATTGATTAGATTGGAGTCCATATTTAAAGAAAACCCAAGGTATTTAAAGAATATCCAGAATTTGTTTTCAGAGAATGGAATAATACTCAACTCAGGTACTGTTCTTCCTGCTTTCAACTCTCATTCCAAGAACAACGATTATGGTTTGGATAACCCAACTAAGACTGTGTTGGAAGCTGACCCGACTAAAGGTTCACTCGAACACCCACATGATAAGACACCAACTATCGAAGGGTGTGGGGACTTGACTAACAGTACGTTGAATTGGTCATCGGTTCAGGGTGTTCGGTTGGATTCACGTGAGGTAAGTTTCAGTGAAGCTCACATGTTCGATAAAATGGTTGTGACAACAAAGGAAGAACCTGATGTAGTTATGGTCAAACAACAATTATCAGTTAATGTATTTGATGAAAAGCTCAACAAAAATGAAAACGAAACCAAGGTTTTTGATCAAGTGTATTATGGTGTACAAATTGTTTTCACCATGGAGAAACTCAATGAAGCTAAGGATGTGGGTTTAGAAGAAATTAAGGGTTTCGATGGAATGCTTACAAGAAATAATGAAGTTCAGAATGAGGCACTGGTTGTTAACATTGAAGGCTCAACTCGGATAAAAGCATTGGAAACTGAAAATTTAGAGGCAACAAGTTTCGATGTTGGGCTGACAGACCAAAACCGAGGTGAATGGGTCAGTGAATTGAAAATCGATGCTATTGATGATCGAGGTAACAGTTTGGATGGTTTTTTGTTTAAAAATCATATTTCCACTGTTTTGAAGTTGAAGCAATGGATATTCTCGATGTTCGACTCTAATATTGCTAAAGTAGTTTTAAAGGATAGGTGGAAGTTGTTACCGACCTATGATGTTATACAATATAAACATTTTGATCCTGGTATTTCTATTGGCATGACCAAAACTGAATTGGAGAATAACCTTGGTATAATTACAAGGTCTGGGACCAAAAAATTCATGGAGGTATTTGTTGGTTTTTACTCTGCATACTTGGTTTTCGAGAAGATTATGCTTACCATAAAGTACAATATTGATGAGCAGTATCAGTATGTAAAGGTGTCTCAAGTCGGTTGGTCATTCATTGTCACCAAGGATATCTCTAGGGATAAAAGGATTGATAACGGATTTGAATGGTTGGGTTGGAATCACCACTTAAAATTGATAGAAGATAAGACTGCCCTGGATGCATTTGATGAACGGATTGCTGAGTTAGTAACTTTTTGGCAGACAAATTCTAATGCACAATACTATAAATCATATATGCACCTTGTGACTGAAACAAAACTTGTGGCTGATACTTCAAGAGGAAAAACTTTACACACCAATTTTGATGGAACATTTTTTGTTGTTGCATGTTCAATTCTCATACTTGATGCAATAGACAGAAGTTGGGAGCAACATCTTGATGTTAAACATGACATAATAGAGAAATGGTTAGATGCTCTGAACAATGTTAGAGAAAACTGGAGGACAAAGTTGCCAACCACAAGATTTGAAGTGGACGTTATAGAAGACATAAAAGATGTAAAAAGCAAGGATGTTGATGGGCAGGGAAAATGCTCTAGTAAAGTGTACATTGATGGGAGTCAATCTGAAGAACATTTTTCTTTGATCAATGAGTCATGTTCGATGTTTGTACATATCAATCTATTATATTTAGATGTGTTCCAGAGTATGGGGAGTATTGAGGTTAAAGTGGTCGTTATGACAACAGATCTACTTGTTAGTAAAAAGGTATCTGGAGGACAAGTTTGTGAAAACATGACATGTGGAATAACTGGGAGCATATTTTTAAGTGTGAAAATATCTCGAGATTACATAAAGATGAAGACGGTGATTACAAAACCAGAAATAGAATTTAAAGCAGATGTGAAATCAATGAGACAAAGTATTAACAGAAACACTATCATGATTGCTGGATCTGCTCCTGGGTTTTCTCATGTCATCATTGACCTTATTGAGGAGCTAGGTAACCCGTCTGATAGCTATGAAATTTGTTTTCATGTTGACCTTTGTCTTGGTGACTTCGTATTGCCTTTTGCTCACAAACTCAAGTACCAAATTTCATCATTTGGTTTCACTGTTATGGTAGTAAATTTAGTTTCAATTGATGTGCATGAATATGGGTTAGCTCCTAGAGAAACAAGTGTAGTTCTTTACGGATATCATGAAATTAAAAAGCATCAATTTGTAACCGTTATTGAGTGGTTGTATGTGTCTCCAACCATTGCTAGAAGCAGTCTGGGAGCATCGATTACTAAAGCTTGGGCAGTAATGATGTCTTTGGGACAACAATATTACTTGGAGAATACAAGAAAAATCTTGAAAGTGTTAAAGATGATCGAGGAAAAGGTAAAAGTGATTTCTGAGTTGTTTATCATTGAAAAGCTGGAGATGACAATTGTGGCATTTGGATCTTTTGTTCTAGACATATCTAAAATCAAGGATATCGTGTCTCCCATAGTCTGGCATTTAAATGCATTACAGAGGTCCAACAACCTTCATATCGGTTTCACTCTTCTACATGTACTGGTTGTTGATACCTTCCTCCAGGATTTGAGGGAAGCCGTACAAACTGTGAAAGCAAATTTAAAGCCTATGAGTGGAGGTCTAACGCCTATATAAAGTATTGTAAGGAAGATGTCTGATCCAAACCTAGTTCAAGAAGTGTATGGTAATCTTCATGAGGACACTCCTAAAAAACACAATCTTAGAGTTGGTGTTGTGGAACATGAAATGGGAGCGCATCACAACCCTGGTTTGATTTCACGTTGTGCTATTTTCTTTGTCTTCATTGGTTACATGAGAGTTGCCATTAGAATTTATGTCTTGAGCCAAGCTGCAGTTAATTATGTAATGACCCATGACTGCATTGGTCTTGGGAAAGTTAAACCAGCATACCAGCCAGTTAAGCACTTAGCTAGTTTTCACATAATACTCAATGTTTTGATGCTTTATTCAACCGTTGGAAATGAAATTGTTGATGCCTACAGGACTGATATCCTCAACAAGGACAATGTTTATTTGTTAATACTCTGGTCTAACTTAGGAATGGAGAGTGCAACTTGGGATGACGTTTTGATGCTGATGAATCAATTTTCTGATTTTGATCCTTGGGTCAAGGATCCTCTGCAGCATGGGGTAATGTCATGACCATGGTAGAAAAAGCTATGACAGAAGAGCTAGAGAACTCAAAGAAGAAAGTTAGATTAAAGTTCATCGAAACAAAACGCCACGTATGGATTAATAAAGTAAAGGGGGCTAAATGTGACATAGCAAACAATGATATTATTGGAGCTAAGAATAAACCATTAGAATGATACAGCTGTCAACATTATAATTAGTATAGTTTTATATATATGCTGAAAATGATGTACAAAAACCCTTATGCAATTATTGAATGAAAATCTGAATTCTCTTCTTATGTCTCATCTTTGTCTTCTTCTTATCCTTTTCTCATATGCTTCTTAAATCCTTTCTTCAACTTCTATTTCATTTCCAGCAAGATCATGACACTTACTATTCAAGTTCTTATCAAAAGACTTGATTAATGTGATGTAGACATGTTATTTCTTTGTGCTTGAAGTCATTGTTCTTTTATATGTTCTTATTGATTTATTGTTACGTTTTTATCTTCATACAACTAATTTTTCTGATATCATATTTGTTTTTATATTCATCTTATTTATTCTTTCAGTGATTACTTTAAGGGCAATGATAGTATCTATCATAAAACATTTCTTATTATAAAATATTTTTGTCTGATTTTTACTTTTGTTATAATTGTTTCTTGCATTATTTAGAATAATGTTTTTTTGTATGTCTTAAATATTCTTAAACAACTTTTGAGATCGAGTTCACAAGATCTCAGATCATAGCTACAATCTTTGGAACCTTTTTCTATGCATAGTATGCTTCATAGAAGAATAGACATGTTAATAACATTTTGGGTCTTGCTTTCTGCATTTAAGTTTGACTGAATATCTATATTGCTGACTTTGCTATTTGCTAACAAGTTTATTTTGTGTGTGATATCAAATTGTTTTTCGACATATTCTGATCTATTATATGCTTTAGTATGTTAACTCACTTATGGACTATGAAATAATTTTTGTCGACATATTGTTGATAACTTGATACAGTTAAATTTATGGTTAGGGTTCAATTAAGCACTTCTAATATTATAAAAGTATTCATTCTCTTTATGTTTTAACAATTTTATGATGATAATATGATTTATCGACATTTCTTCACCTTGTTACTCTTTTAAAGTTGTCTTAATCCATTCATCACCTTGATTTATTATATGCTTCCTGTAATGTTAGGTTCGAGCTTCTATGCAAGAGACTTTGAAGAAGCATGATTGATCATGTCAAAAACTTTAATTTATATGAGACTGTTGTAGATTTTGTTGTAAATATCATTGGCTTCACCATGTCAAAAACTTTAATTCCTACACCGAGGAAAAAAAGTGTACTCGACAGTCTTATACAACGCACGATCATCGTAAGGGCAAAAGGGACACACAAACAAGCTTTCAAATTTCTGTTCTAAATTAAATTTTAAATTTTTAAATATTTGTAATTTTATTTTTGAATTAGTTATTCTTAAAATTATTGGTATATGTTAATTATATTTTAAGTTAAATCCTAAAATTTTGAATATTTAAATTTTATTCTTGAAATTATCGATAATGTTAATTATATATTATTGTAAAATTATCAATTTTTATGTAACCATTAATATTTGTTATATTAATTTTATTCTCTATTAATTTATAGATAATATATTTAGAAACATAGCAATAAGTTATTGTAAAATACGAAGCACCAATATTTATGTAAACACTAAATCAAATAATATTGTATATGTACACAAATTATGTATGTACACTAAATTAAACAATATTTATGTAAACACCAATATATTTAGAAAATTATATATGTACACAAATTCTTGTACTAAGTTGAGTCCTTATATTAAGTTAAACCCTTTGGAGTCTTGGCGAGTAGGTGTAAAAAATTATGAACATATTGTTTTTATTATAATTTCTGTAAGTTGCTCCTAATTATGTATACATCGAACGTGGAGATTGTAAAATAAAATTGGATTTTGATATAACAAAAAAGTTAAAGGACCGTTTTGTAAATAAATTTATAAGTTCATACTTAATTGACAACTCGAAGAAATTTTATAAGTTAGAACAATAACCCAACATTATTTTCCTTAAGCATTTTCAAAGCCAAAACATTCATATTTTCTAATGTGTTTCGATACCACTCTAAAAGGTATCGATATCATGTACTTATTCTTGATGAAAGCTCTTAAGTTTTTAGAGAGGTTTCGATACAGTCCTTCACAGTTTCGATATCATTTTTCCCAGATTGAAAACGTTTCGAAACAGTTATGTAGTTGTTTTGATACGAACATATTTTAAATATTAACTCGTTTCAATACAATGAAACCACGTATCTATACCCCTTGTGATATTATTATAAGGAATATGTTTTTTTTTCTAAAAACGTCTGTAAGGGAATGTGTATACTTTGTAATAAATTATGTACATGCAAAAATTCTTACACTTCTTGTAGCATATTATGTTATCTCCTAGAAAATCATGTATGTACACAAATCCTTATACTAAATTTAGCCATTTTGGGTCAAGGTGAGTAGGTGTGAGAAATTTGGTATATACATTTTTTTTCTTACAATTTCTATAAGGATTTGTGTAAACTTTGTAGTGATTTGTGTACATACACAAAATATTACATTTCTTGTACCATATTATGTTTTCTCGTAGTAAATTATGTATATACATAAATACTTACACTAAGTTGAGCTCATTTAGCTCATAGGTGAGTAGGTGTAAGGATTTTGTATATATTTTTTTCCTTACAAATTTCGTAAGCATTTGTGTATACTTTGTAGGGATTTATGTACATACCTTTTCCCTTACAATTTTCGTAACCATTTGTGTATACTTTGTAGGGATTTGTGTACATACACAAATCCTTACCATATTTGTACCAATTTATGTATTCTCGTAGTAAATTGTGTATGTACACATATCCTTACACTAAGATAGCCTCCTTCAACTCATGGTGAGAAATTGTAAGGATTTGTGTACATACTTTTTTCCTTACAATTTTCGTAACCATTTGTGTATACTTTGTAGGGATTTGTGTACATACACAAATCCTTACCATATTTGTACCAATTTATGTATTCTCGTAGTAAATTATGTATGTACACAAATCCTTACACTAAGATAGCCTCCTTCAACTCATGGTGAGAATTTGTAAGGATTTGTGTACATACCTTTTCCTTACAATTTTCATAACCATTTGTGTATACTTTGTAGGGATTTGTGTACATACACAAATTTTTACCATATTTTTACTAATTTATGTATTCTCGTAGTAAATTATGTATGTACACAAATCCTTACACTAAGATGGTCTCCTTCAACTCATGGTGAGAATTTGTAAGGATTTGTGTACATACCTTTTCCTTACAATTTTCGTAACCATTTGTGTATACTTTGTAGGGATTTGTGTACATACACAAATTTTTACCATATTTGTACCAATTTATGTATTCTCGTAAAAAATTGTGTATGTACACAAATCCTTACACTAAGATGGCCTCTTTAGCTCATGGTGAGAAGTTGTAAGGATTTGTGTACATACCTTTTTCCTTACAATTTTCGTAACCATTTGTGTATACTTTGTAGGGATTTGTGTACATACACAAATTTTTACCATATTTGTACCAATTTATGTATTCTCGTAGTAAATTGTGTATGTACACAAATCCTTACGTTTGTAACAGCTTATGTATATACCTTTTTTCTTACAGTTTTGGTAAGAAATTGTGTACATACTTAGTAACCAATTATGTACAATAAATGACCGGATAAATCGGTATATCTCTTTTTAGCTGGCTTTTAGGAGTCGTTTCCTAGAATCTCTCGTATAGCCATATCTTTTGTTGTTCTCTCTGTTTTAAAATAAGTTTTCATCCCCTTCTCTCTTGTTTTTCGACAAGGATTAGTTGACTTTCAAACAATATCATTGTTTGTCTATTCATAACACCTAGTATACTAGCATCACCTCGCGAGATAGCCAAAGTCTTTAATTGTCCCTCATTATTCACTGTTCGCGAAAAAACAGTGAGAAACGGTTCAAACTTCTTCTATGTCATCGTCTCCTTCTCAACATTATTGTTGTTCGGAATAATAACAGAAGAACGATTTGGGTTTTCTTTACGTCATCGTTGTGTTCTCTTCTTTTTTTCAACATTCTCTTTCGTTGTGAATAAGCATTTTTTAGTTTTAGATTCAATTGAAAATGGTTGTGATAAGCTGATGATATAGGATATATGTGATATATAACGTCTCAACAAAAAAATTCTAAAGGCATCATGAATACGCTCTATCTTTGAGAGTAACTTAAGATGATAGGCAGAGATGGAGCTAGGATTTATGGTTGAGGGGGAAAACATAAATTTTAGAAGTAGAATGGGTAAATTCATAAAAAAAAAATTAAAAGAATTTAAATAGGGGAAAAAAGTAAAAAAAAAAATTATACAACTCCGTCCCCGATGATAGGTGACTATTACCACTTGACAAAGAATATGATAATGGCCCTCTCTGACTAAATCTTAGTACCTTTCACCATGGAGATATTTTTAATAAAATCTCATCCCCACATTATATTCAATCTCTCAATGCTTCAAGTCGACATAAAGCTTATGTTTGTCGAAGCTAGCCTTAAGTTGTTCTTGAATCAGTCTAATAGTTTGCTTAGTTTTATGAGTAATATCTTGTCCTAATAATCTATGCTCAGTAAACTCGGTTCAATCGATAGGTGTACAACACCTACTTTCTTACAGATCCTCAAACAATGCTATATGAAAACTAGCTTAGTAACTATTATTATATGCAAATTCAGTTGTGGTAGAAAATTATAAAATTTATGGTTTTGATTTTAGGCTTGAATTTAAATATTACATCCGGATAAGGACTTTTATAGATGTGACAATTATGAGAAATTATAAATTATAAATTTAATCTGTTATACTTATACTCTCAATCAATTTAGTCGTGACTGAAGAAATCAATAAATCTAATCATATTATTTTAAAATTTCTTTTAATTTGATCTTATTTTAATTAAAAATAAATTTTCTATTTTTGAAAAGTCTTTTCCAAAGTAGGATGCGGTTTAAAATACCCCTTCGGTCGAATTGCTGTAGGCACCTAAGAAATTAATTTAGGATGATTATGGTTGTTGCCATCATATTTTAAAATAATTAATATAATCTTTAAATTTATTTTGTTACTACTGGAACCCTTAAATTGAAAAAAAATAATATGCTCTTTAATTTAAAACAAATATTTATGATTATTACGATATTAGTATGATAATTTACGGGATTAATATAATTATTTATCGTAAATAATAATGTGACAATAAAGTTTTATTAATTTTTAAAGAATAATTATATTAAAAAATATTTAATTACTGAGAGCAATCAAGCTTTTGTTTTAACGTTTGTGTCATCCCGCCACCCGTTTTCTCTTTATAGAACACTGTAATTTTTTTGTTTTCCATTTTTTAATCGATTTTAATATTAATTTTGATCCTAGTTGTTGATTGTTGATAAATTTAAAACACTTTTAATAAGAAATATGATCATATTGATTAGGATCATAAATAATATGATCACAAATAATATTATAAATCATTTGGTTTTGATTTACGACTCTTAATTATATTTTAATGACTTAATTTTTTTGTTGTTGTTCGTTTATTGATGCAATTAAATTTATTCATAGTTTCATTTAAGTTTTCTGGTTAAATTATATATAATACTTGTACGATCTAGAGTAACTAATTTTTTATATTAATATTATAAAAAATATTCAAATTATATACTTGATTTACAATAATAGTTGTAATCCTTTCAAGAATACATTAATTTAAGTTTGATGTGATGTGATTGGTATTCACATACCTTGCATAGGGAAACTTCAATGCCCAACAACTTAACCAAAATATCATCAAACCATAATTCACATACATACATGATGAAAACCTGCAAGCATTTCAATCAATTTCCAAGCAATAACTACAAGCTTCAACTTGTTTAATTCTATACATGGATACACATAAACAGTTTAAAACATACACAGATACATTTATTCTCCAACTTTGTAACTATTTATCCTGCAACTGATGTTCCCTAACAACACCGTCTCATCGAAGGATTGCGCCAAGTTTCCAAGGCATCGCTTTCTGCATAAATGATTTTTAAGTAATAACCATTCCTTTACCTCCATTGTAACCAAATAAACAAGAACCCAAACTACTTTTCATCTGTCTTACCAAGTAGAGATCTTGAAATTTACGTGCGAAAATGAATAGAAAAATCACACACCTTCACCAAGAAGTTGTTCGAACCGAGCAGCAATGTGTTTCCCATATGTATATTTCTTCAAAGCATTGAGATGAACTCTTACTCGATCCAGCAATAGTTCACGTTGTCTATCATTGCTTACATCAAGAACCTTTTGGACCACATAATTGGCGAATTGGTCCTTCATCATAGTCTTCCATAGAAAAGTCGGAACAAGAATTTGTGAGCAGAGAACGTGTTCAATTCGTAATATAATGCACTTGAAAGTTGAAAACAACAGAAAACTAGAAACAATCCCTAAATCTCCATGCTCGGGAAGGCATCATAATCTCTATAGTACTTTAAATTAGGGACAAAATGAAAAGAAAGTAAAGATGTCAGATTCCACGTGTAGTACAAGTTTGCTTACGTCAAAGAGAATTACGACAGTAGAACACAAGAACAAAGGTATTCTGATACCTCAGAAGCGCAACATAAAACAATCGATGTTCCCTTGATGATTCATAATCTAAGCAATGCATCATATAAACACCAAATATAATTGTAAAAGGTTTTGGGAAGAACAAAGAGCAATTATTTATTGTTTGAGGCTTTGACAACCTACCACCGGAAGAGAGTTTAATCTAAAAGCACATTGTAATTCATGGATCCTCGAGGAACAAAAGAATGCGGTTTTACAGTAACAAAGAGGGAGGACAAATACGAAACTCGACAAAGAAACAAATTTGAGTTTACCAGATTTGTTGAAAGACCAAATATCTGGAGAAGGCCAACAATTTATACGATGAACAAAACTTCAACAAACATGAAAATACTAAATGCACCAAAACCAAACTGCTTTAATTGGCTATTGTTTTCACCCCTGTGTAATTTGGTTCAATCCAAACCCAGCTATTCATTTAATGTTCCATAAGAAATCTGTTAGATCTTCAAAATTATATAAAGATGGAAGCACTAAGTTTTGAAACTGAACAAAGAAAATGGATAAGATAGGAAAAACTCGGAGAAACTAATTATCGAGCAGTTAAAATAAAAAAACCCAATAAGAAAAGAATTTTAGATTTTGCCAAGCACTAAAGCTAACAGTATAATTGGTTGTGATAAATGTTTTTATTCTACTCACCAATAAAGAGTCATTTTCATCGGATTGTCCAATGATTTCCTCAACCAAATGCTCTCGTTCAGAACTATCGCCATACTCCAAGCACTTCTCAACAACATTTGAAGCATATTTATGTTGACTCATTAGTACAATTTTCCCAGCAAACTTGCTAATAATGAGGTTTCTTTCATGTAGCTTTCCCCTCTCCAGAACATGCTGTGAGTAGTAAAATGCAACAGAAAGTCAATTTCAGTCAAGAGATCAGAAACTAAGGTAAGTAAAAAAGTACAAAAGAAAAATAATAAGGAACCGATGAAGAGGCTTTGATTTTATAGGGTTCCTCTATAAATATTATTGACAAGGATAGATTTCGCTACCGACTTCCACAGAATATAACTACCAATATATCAGCCATCAAATTTTGGAAACTAACAAAAGAAGCTAAAGTGAAAAAGGAATAGAAAGCATTAACAGATGGGCCATGCACCTAAGTTGCTCCAACTCTCTTTTTGAAATACTGTGCCCGACACCTGAGTTAGAAACATATCCAGACATGGGGTATAGAGATATGAACCGGCTGCGTGGTGAAACCTAGAGAAAACTTAATATACCAAAGTCGAACACATACTCATATCCGACACACCCTAGTCTGAGTAACATAGTCATTTGCATTCACTAGACAGCAGGTCAACAGATTGGCAAAACAAATAAGCTTCTCTAGGCCAACTAAAGACAATGCTCAGTTTTGAGAAGCAAATACAGCATTAATAGAAATTATCCAATTATCCATCAATAAAACTGAATCAGAAATTAAAAATGAACCTGTGTAACATAGTTTCCATACTGATCTTGAGAAAGATCGTAAGCAGCATCCAAAATTTCATCAATGATGCATTGGCTTTCCAGTTCATTTGAACAATGCTCCAAAATTCTCTATCATAAATTCGAAAGAATAGCAAATGATAAGAACATGGCATAGCAGGTATATAAAATAAGACTGTTAGGCCAAAGTTTTGAAGAGACCAACAAATGTAATATTACCTGAATGACACGGCAACCATAGGGATGAGTAGAAAGTGTGGCAACTTGACCACGAAAAGCCGAAATAATAAACCCAATTCTATCCATAGGGATACACTCTATACACTTCTGTATCACGTGATTCCCGTTTTGGTCACGCACACATTTCATAACATGACCGTCAAGCTCCTTAACAAGTCGTGTTTTTTGATCAAGTTCAATCACTTCTAATGCCTGGAAAATTTTGACAAAAAGAATCAGTAAGAAAACTGCACTAAATTGATGAACATATGCTTTGTTATCATCCATAATTGAAGCCCACTCTAAGATACACTGAAAGATAAGCTAGGATGCATCAAACAAGTAAAAACAAGTCTCCAAATACATGTACTAATTACCAGTTTTACAAACTTCAAAAGAAGCTCAACTATTTTATGACCCCAAGGCCAAAGATAAGCTAGGATGCATTAAACAAGTAATAACCAGTCTCCACCTACAAGAACATATCTAGATATATAACTTGTAGGAATACATATTAATGTGTATATCAACAATATTAATCCATCATATTTAACTCAATATAGGGCTGCTAAGAATCAGAATACATACAACAGATTTATGTGATATAATACAGCGAGTGAAATGCACGCATAGATATTCCTTGAGAAAAGAAGCTATGATCTACAAGAGAGGACATGCAAGAAAATAATAATTTATGGCCTGTTGAGAGTCCTGCTGTTGTAAGGCTTTAATGTTCAATACATTGATATTTTATTAGCTTATAAAATAATGTATGGCTCCAAAAGGGCACACCCTTGTTGACTCTTATTGCAAATTATATTTAGAGAGAGAGAGAGAGATTGCACATATTGATGATAATACTTCTTTTAATGATTCTTCTTTGGGGAGTCAAATTTTTAAAATAATGAAAGTGAGTTTCATCCACTGAATTATTCACTCAATCACTGCAAACATCATACTTATAAAATGGTCCACATACCTTCTGTATCACACGACAACCATACATTTGCAGACTAAAGTTTAACATATTTCCAACCAGTTGATCAGCTAGTTCATTTCGCTGCTCGGAACTTCCATGCTCAAAAAACTGCAACACAGCAACAAAATTAGGCCATCAAAAATATGTTATCCAAATTGTTTACAATTCCCATTCAAAAGTAAATTACTTGAAGCATTTATAAACAACATTTAAAACCATACCTTTTGAATAACATAATTACCAAAAACATCGGTCATTAATCTTGATGCGTGTGGAAGGACTTCTTTATAAACAGACTCCTTGTCCTCAACACAGCAATACTCCAGCTTCTGCTGGATAAATCGACTCCCATGTTGATCAACACTGAAGTCAAACATGTATTAAATTATTTTTTCCATTGGAGATAATAATCACATTAAAAATAGAGATTGAAGACAAATTTGATAGAGAAAACTACCTGAATTCAACTATACACCCAGATATATCAGAGAGCTCAAATTTTCGAGCATTGCTGGATTTAAGTTCTTCGAGAAAAGAATGCCTTTTGGAGTCCTCAAAGCTGGCGACTCTCTGTCCTTGACATCCAGAATATGGTCCTGCTTTGGGAGGAAACCTAGTTTCATTTCTGCGACCTAGAGGAGTCATTCCACCTACTGGTAATGCTGGCGTCAGGGGACTGGCAAGCGGAGATGTTGGGTATTGGGCAATAACACCCATGCTTTGGTGACCTCCATAATACCCACCACCAATACTTGCAACTTTCCCGGGACTTGGAATGCCTAGCCTCCCATTGATTGGAGGCTCATGTTTTGTGTCACTAATATAAGCAGCACCACTTGCCTCTTTCTGCACAAATGGATCAACTTGGACCCCAGAAACACCAGTTGATGCCAAATGACCATGCTGACCAGAAGCACTATATAAGTTGCTAAAAGAATGTTGGAGGTATTGCATATGATGCGGATCAACTAAGGAAGGTGGCAGCACTAAGCCGGGGTGCCCATAAAAGTGGCCAAGATGCTGCAAATCACTTGTATTTGGAGTGTTTTCCCCAGTTGAAGCACCGTATCGATTATTGAAGCTTGAACCAGAAGCAGTAGAATCAAATGGCAAAGAAACAGAAGCATGAGAAGGGTATCCTCCCATAAAAGGGGGAAGAAATGCAGGATTCATGGGATATCCACTGATATTGTATTGTGGAGCATAAAGACCAGATGGCTGAAAATTGGCATACGGGTTCCCAGAAGTCATATATGGTGCTGCTGTAGCATATATGGGATGTGTGAATCCGGAAGAATGCACTAATGGTTGTGACCCCACAGAAGAGAACTTAGGATGGGTATACATATGGCTCAATCCTTGAGAAATGGCCTGTGCTGCAAATCCTTGGGCTTGTTGGGCAGATGCTAGTTGAATAGATGAATTATATTCTTGTTGCATATTCCATCCATGAGGTTGTTGTGCTTCTTGTTTTTTCCTTATTCTGGAATCTACAGTGGAAAGTACAACCGACTGTGGAACATCACCAGATGCATCAGCATGGGGCATACCACCTTTCATGTTTGTATCTTCTTTCGAAGATGTTGATAATCTTCCCGTCTGTTCAGGACATGGTGAGCTTCGAATAGAAGTCTCTGAAGAATCCTTGTGGAGTATCAAACTGGTAGCATGAGCATCCAGGGCACTTTTATCCACACAAACATCAGCAGAACCTAAGATCATTTCTGGTACTTTTGAAGAAGCATTGATGGAAGAAAAGTTTGATGAGATTGCATTAACATCATGTTCTTTTGGTTCGTCTGCTGTTGCGATGCCCGATGAACGTGACAAACTATATACAGGTGACGGGGTGCGGGGGAAGTCTTCCTACAAATTTACCAAGAAAAGAAGCATAACATCAATAGAAGATGATACAAACAAAAGATGCAAATGCTAAATACTACTTAATCTACACTTGCTAATAATGAAAAAGAAACAAGCACACAATACATGTAAAGCATGTTTCCGACAGCTTTGCATAGAATGTCATAGGAGCATCCATGGCTGCATAGTATATTCATCAGATGTTGAAGTTTGAATTTGATTCTTCAATTTCTATACAACAATTTTAGTTCTCTATCCCAATTCTAATGAATTAAATCCATATACTTCTATTAAAAGCAAATGTACAGATAATTGCTAAAAATATTAAGATATTGCCTTTAAACTTATATGATGTACCTTTCTGGTGATAACCTGCAAGCTATGCTAACGTGGATTAATTTTTTTGGCTACATGGCACATATCAGTCTATAAAGATCATATTTTCTTTTCATAAAATCATAAATAGTTATCTGATTAACTCTAAAACAAAAAATAGTTTTCTATTAAAAACATTCTTTTAAAACTAATGAGTGCCATGAGGCCAAAAATTTGATGGTTGCATGCCACATCATCAACAAGAAAGCAACATGACCAAATTTACGTATAGAATTTTAACACAGTTACCCATTGTCCTTAAGTTGACCTCTAATAAAAAGTGCAAGGAATGAATTTATTAAAATTGGGGTAGAAGGAAAAAATGAGTGTAAGAAACGCCGAAGAGGGAGAAAGAAACAGATAATTCTGCTAAGATATGTTATAGCTCTGTATATGAAACGAGACACAGCATTATATAAGAACACATGAGTCATTTAAATGTTCGCGACTTTATTTTCTCAGCCTCTACGCAAATGCACAAGCAAAGATATAATGCTGCATGTAGCTTATTCGTAACATTTGAGCAGGAAATGTGTGGAAAATATTTTAAATCAACATCCAAACACATATGTAAGTCACAAGCATTGAAAGCAAGCAAGTGCAATAGAAGAGACATCAATTTTGTTTTCGGGATTTATAGCAAGTCGAACATCCAGCGCAGGATCCAATGCATATTCCATTACCTGTTGTGTTAACACAGATATGGCACACAAAATTGCCAAGAGGTCATTTGATTTAGGTCTCTATAACCAAGATGATCAGTTTTTACAAAGTTCAAGCATTTATATTTTGCGCATACTAGTAGGAGCGTATTAATATCTAGATATTGTATCAGTAGAAGCAAAACAGACAACAAAATAAATAAACTGTTGGACTCGCCAATAATACTGTGCATATTGAAGAGTTAACTCTCACCACCTTCTATCCAGAATGGTGAACAACATGATAAACCAGAAAGTAAATAGAAGAGTAAATGAAAAAACAAAAACAGATTAGAAAGGTTTATACCTGTATTAGATCAACCAAACTCTTGTGACGTCCAGTGAAAGATGCCAAGTCTTGTTCAAGCAGAGGCTCATTTTTATCTTCTGCCCACTTGCCTAAAGCTTCTCTTGGGGATGATCTATCATCCTCAACTTCCTCCTTATGTGTAGTGAGTGAAGTTCGATAAAAAGGTAAGGATCCATTGCCACTATCATCCATAGATGTTACTCTCCAGTTATTACCAAAACCACCAATATGGCGTGCCAAGCGTCGATTTTCATGTGAGATCAGGGGTGGCGGAAGCCTCGGATTTAAGTTGATGTTGGAGCAGTAGTAAGCAAAATAGGCCGGATGAGAGCGCAGTTGCTCCTCAGACTCACACTTGTCAATGACACTGCTTAAACTTGCCAAGCTTGAATTCAGGCTAGCATTCTGTTGAGCCAAAAGGTTGCCAAGAGCTGTAAATGAACCTTCCATACTAGGTGGAGCACTACCACTTCGATTAGGCACTTCATCTGTTTGATTTCCATGGATTCTTTGCCCTTTCAAAAGCTTCCTCAACTCCTCCACTTCCATATCCTTCAATTGTGAACCAAATACTAGAGCATCCTTTGAAGAGCGCCACTTTGTGACCCCACTACTTTCTATCATTCGCATTGGGCTCTCAGTTGTCATGTTCTATGGAGAAAGACCATTTAAAACTTTATTTTCCTAATAAGAGTTAGATTCACATTATTCTCTTATAAGTGATCTAGAAAACATAGATGTAAGGCCTAATCTAATAATTAAAACCCACTAAACTTTCACAAGCACTAGCTCATATACAAAAGCATCTTTTAACATAAATGGAAAACAGCATTTTATGTTTTTGTTCTGTTTTTATATAGGGTAGGATTATCATATCTGCAGTCTCCATAATAACATTAGGAAAGCAAGCAAATCTAAGTACTAGGTTAAATCTAGAAATGAGAATCTCCGGTTCTAAACTACCAGGTTCCCCATTGGAGTGTAAAAATATTGAATATTAAATTATGCCCTAATATTTGGAAAACAAGCAAGTATGACTATTACATTACAATGTTGAGTGTCAGAAAATGAAACCAACCCAAAATGGTTAAGAAAAAAATATAAGTGTTATTATCTTAACCACAACCCACATCTCTAAAATTTGTAACTAAATTATAAAACATAAGAAAATAAAACCAACCCAAAATGGTTAAGAAAAATATGAACTAAGTTTTAATCAATTCAATGCTTGCGAGAATTAATCAACTTTTTTTCCTATATCCCAATTCCCCTCAACAACTAACAAATCCAAAATACTAAACATTTTAGAGGGTTATTATTATTATCTTTCATATATATATATATATACTTGCAGGTCTTAAAAGCTCATAGTCTCAAGTATGTTGACAACCAAACCAAACCAAAGCATCAATGTTATATGACAATTTCCAGCCAGAAGGATATCCTTCTTAGCAAAGCACGTCAATAAGCTAACAAATCTCAAATCATATACAAAAACAGTTTCAACCTTCAATGTATAAGAGGAAATATGATTAATGTATATCTTCCGCTGCCATATAGCTTTTCCTAGATACCAGAAAAATATCATAAAGAATTAAGAAGTCAAAGTCTAGTATTGTATCCAACAAACATGGGTTTATTAGATGCAAGATGTATTTATGGGTCAGCGGTCAGCCAGGACTTGAATATAGGGTTCATTCAACACAAGCAACTATACAAAAGAAATAAAATTCTTAAAATATGTTTTCCTAATAGTATCAATGGAAGGAGAAACCAAGCTAAGAAATTTCGAAATTGAAACACCTAAACAAAAAAAATATTGATATATGTAACAAGACAAAAGCACAGCTAAACATCAAGAGAAAATATTTGAAAGTCAAAATTAAACTGTAAACCAATAAATTGGTCAATCAAGACACAACTTAAATGATGGGTTATGTAACTAGAAAAGATACAAACATCAAAGAAAGATGATAGTACTCAAAAAATAAATAAACAAACAAACCAATTCACACATGCAAAATGGTAGATTTTAGTAATACAAACGCATCATATGCAAAAGTAAAAGTTGACAGCTTCACTGAGGTAATGCAAAGGCGAGCATGGAACCATCAACCAGCTTGACTCTTTAATCCCTTCAGGCGACTAGAAATTCAGTTCATTGTCAGCGCAAAACAGTAAAAACCACATTATAATCACATAAAACCATTCAACCAGACCAGTTGTTTGGCTCACATAGTTCAGGCTTTGGTTCCAAATTATTCCATAACTCCATACAGGCAACGCTAACAGCTATCGACCAGTATAATATACAATAGTGATGAATTTTCATTCTAGACCCTAAGAAAAACTAACAAAAACACAGAAAATAAACCCCCCCCCGATGAAGAAAAAAACAAGCTTTACCAATAATCTTAACAATAACACCCCACAAAGAAACCCTTACTTAATCAACCAAAAACAATCACAGTTACACCAAACTAGACTCATATACTTGAGGAAACGCATCATCCAGAGCCATATTCAATAAAATTAAACAAAACCCATTAATCATAAAACAAAGAACTATCTTTTACACAACAATTAACCCAATCCCAGAAACACCAAACAGCCAAAAACAATAGCCCCAAAAAAACAGAAATATGAGTTTCCAAAGTTTAAAAGACCCTCACCTTGGGAGTTTGAAACAACAAGTCTTCACCAAATTTGTTGGAGACTTGGTAAACTTACGGAAATACCAACTAAACCCAAAGCCGCAGGCTTTTGGCAAGGGAGAAAGTCTGTTGCTTCGATTGAGAAAGCAAAATGTTTACTTGCAGAGATAGCCTACGTTTTATTTAACCCCGAGGGTTTGAAATTTTGGACTTCCATTTCTTCATTTTAATAATAATTTGGTAAAGCATGGCGTGAAAATTAAAAAGAAAATAAAAACAAATAATTGGAAAATGTTTCACTTAATTTAGAGATTCCTAACAATTACCAGATCGCCATTCTGTTTGGCTTTTCTAATTTATGAGATCGAAAGCAAATAGACTCTATATTTTTTAGTTTTCGGTTTTTTTAAAATTTTATATTAATTCATTTAAATTAACTAATAAAGTGTACTTAATTTTTATAGATAATTTTTTAATAATAAATTTTATATATAAAGCTCTCAAATTCAATAAAACTCTTTCTTTATTGGTCTTTCATTTTTTAAAGTCTCATCAACTAAGTGATCTCTTTCATCATTTCTTATTCAGACTTGAGTACGATTTTCTTTGATTCTTGTTGAGTTCACTCTAATTGTCATCTCAGATTAGCTTCCAACTTGATAAAACTTTCCTCCATTTGTCTCATTTAGCATCAAATAAAATATGAGTACAAAATCTTCAATTACTAGCGCAAGATCTCCAATAATTAAATTTATTATTTTATGAATTAATGCATGCAACACGTCATGTGCATAAAAATAAATAAATAAAGATAAACACTTACAATGCACAAATGAATGCAACTATAACAATCTAAAATTTTAACATTAAAAAATTTAATTAATTTCACTATTATAGTTTTTACAGATAAATGTTATATAATGTAAACATGCATGAATGCAAAGAAAAAACATTGATTATAAAAATATCTTTGTTAAACAACTTGTATTAATATAGATCTTGTTTTATTATAACGATAAAATAAAATCGTAGACATACGACCCAAATCAAGACTACCCTTGTTCTTTATCAAACTTATCCTTAGTGCATTTATGAAGTCTGATAGTGTCATGTTAGGAATTGGAGCGGTTGAAAATTTTCTCGTACCGAAACTATCAAGTTTTTAATCTCTTATTTTTACCCCTAAATATTTTAGATAGCATCTTGAAGTTATTCCTTTAATGGAATTTGATATTCTTAGATAGCCTCTTTCTAACATGCAACTTGATGCTTGAGCTTTTAAACTTTATTTTTTCCTAAGATTTACCCCTCGGTCAATACATTTTGTAGAAATACCTTGGGATTTTTCTCATCTTTATTACGTACTAAAAATCCCATTAATTAAGCTTTTAATTTCAGACTATTTTCAAATCAATATTTTCCTTATGATACGACAAGATATAAAAGTAAAGAAAACAAACAAGCAATAAGTTAGTAATGTACGAAAAAAATAAAAAATAATCAAATCAAATGAAAACATTAAAAAAGCGAATTAATCAATGATCAAAAGCGAAAACCTAACCATATGAATTCTAATTCGTTATAGTTATCCATATAGCTCTAGTCAGGATGGGCTTCTTAAATTCTCATGCACTTGGTTCGGTTCTAATCAAGGGTACCAAAACTTATCTCATTACCTACTAAGGCAATAAAAACCCTAATTTCGACTTATTACAAACTTACGAATTGGATTTGATTCGAAGAAAAACACGAATTAATGATGTGGAGGTTTGCTCACCTATCAAATGAAGTGGATTCTGAAAGTGAATTATCGACCTATGAAGAGATGCTCGCCTAGGTATGAGCGTTTTACTCCACTTAAGGGATAAAGCCCGGGTACAAAGTTTAATGATCATAATACAACTCATGTTAGTGATTCCTTAGAAATTAAATGAATAATTTGCTCGAAACCATCAATTATCAAAGCACATATAATTATAGTTATATCTTCGAAAAGGGATAAATTAATTAAAATCAATTTAAATTTCAAAAATTTTCACCAATTCAAAGCAACACGAATTTTATTGGCTTAACTCACTGTTTGTTTTTATAAACAAATCTCGGCAGAGTGACTAGTTGTAACAATCTTTTTAAAAAACAAAGATGAATAGGAATACCATAAAAATAAAATCAGAGATTCAAATAGGTTCAAGAGTTGATTATATGTGGAGAAGATTTAACACCCGTACGAAAATCGATACCAAATACATACGTTGCTTTTGCTTTTAATAGATGAAAACCTTTAAAATTTAAATCAAATTCAATTAAATATTCTTAATTGAGTATAAACCTTAATTAAAAGAGCTTTTTCAAAAATTGACAAGCTTGAATTAATTAGACATTTAATATACTAAATATTTAATATTTGGAATTAATCCGATTAATTCAGCTAATTAATTGATTTTAAATCGAATTAGTCGATAATTAAAATTTTAAAAAATCTTAATTATTAGAGGAAACCTAAAATTTAACTGATTAACCAATTTTGTTTTAGTTCGACCCGTTAACTCGGTTTAATAGAACAATGAACACCCTAGGCTATAACAAGGAAGTTTTTAACGAGTCATAAAATAAGACTTCTCAACTCGAGTAACTCAAAATTTTTTGACTCAACTTACTTGATCAAATGCTCACCCTTAGATATATGTGAATAAAATTAAATGAACATAAACGAATGAACATAAACGAACAGATTACCAAACGTTCACGAACATAAATGAACGAACGAGCCCTTTGTTCATATTCGTTCGTTTAATTAAATAAACGAAAAATTTTGTTTATGTTCATTCATTCAATAAATAAACGAACTTCCCGCCGAATGATTCATGAACGGTTTACCGAACGTTCGGTTCGTTTACGGCCCTAAATGCGACTTCCTAAAATTAGGTGTAACGCATTCTAAGAGTTACATTCATCTACTGTGAAGATGCTCCAGGTCTTCTATGGTTAACTTTCTTTACTAGGCTTTCTCCATTTTCCTTTATTTTGTATTGGTTGCCATATGATTCAAGCCATTTGTAAGTGTTAACTTCTATTTCTTTTCCCCCCCTCGTACTTTATTGAGTATGCTTTTTACCTCATATCTTGTAATCTGCAGATTTGTACAGCCTATCAAGGTTGGTTGCTAGTTAGTGGTCAGAGAGAGGATACATCTGGTTTGTGCATGTTTTTTCTTCCAATTTTCCTCTCAAATATGTAAATTTGGTTTTGTTTGTTTCATTTGACAACTAGTAAGTAAACTTCTGGTGTCTCTTTGTGTTTCTCCTTCCATTATGATGTTGCTTCATCTATTCATATAAACTTCTTTAGGATGCACAATTAATGATTTAAGTGGTAAGATCAATGCTTTTTACTCAACTAATGTTTTATCTTCAATGACAGCAGCTTTAGCTCATCAATAAAAATGTAAATTTTCGCATCAGAATTTGTTGTCTGTTGTATGCATGTGTGGAAGAGTGTCGATGTCGATAAGGGAGCGATGCAGAGGAAAAAGAAAAACATATTTGACCAAACAATCAATCGGTTTACTAAGATAAGACACTAGATCCTTTAAACAAGCTTAAGTGATCAAATTCTAGCATTGTAAATGGAGCCAACTAAGTTGAGAGTCGCTTCATAACAAATCTTTACGGTACTCAATCTAGATTAATCAATCAGTGAATTAGATACAAATGGGTAAAACAAGACCTTTGGGAATCCAAAAAGTTGTTAGAATTTATAACATCACAAAATACACATACATGAATGGTAAAATTTACAAATTTCACTTATATGCAACAGGTAAACCAAATTCTCACAATAATAAACATGGAATCAGGACCATAGTGCTTAAAGGAAAGCTTCAGATTTACTTCGATAATTGATACATCATAAAGTTAAAATTTTACAAGCAATATTCATAAGATTTGATTATTTACACTAGAGGAAAAACAAAGATACAACAAAGCTAAATCAGATGAATTACAACATACTTGACATGAGATGCATTGAGCAGTGAAAATTTAGAACCAATTTATTTATATTCCACTAGACTACATTGCATCTGTACAACTCCAATCTGACTAAAAGATTAGATTTTTCAAGACATAGGAATGTGTTCTTACGCCCTTTCTAGACCTGTCAATGTGAGACAAGATAAGAACATGAAAAAAAAATAACTAAAACACAAACATGATATAAAACTCAAACACTAGTTCCACATGAAGGCACAAATTTCCAGGTCTACCCGTTTCCACAAATTCACAATTCTAGATGAGCCATGATTGGTAATAGAAAAACTTCATAAAAGCAGTAAAACCTCCACACCTTTTCTATAAGACATGCAAATATTTTAAGAAAAAGAAAAATATAACATACCCCATATTACTGCATGGCTTCATCCTTCCTCATCCTCAGATTTTGAAGTCATGTCCACCTCTGAAGGAGGTGGGGTTCCTCCTGAAATGTTGTAAAGAACATTATATTGGAACAAAAGCTTATGCAATTACCATTAAGAGGTGATCTCTAATAGGTCAAATCTCTACATTTTTAATGCCTTCCTCTATGCCTATACTATATGTGGCTTTGACTCTCAGTTTTTCAATTAGTACCTATGTCTCAACCCTTTGTCCGACAATATCCGGACCTAATACGGAGATATGCCCCTTTAAGACCTTCGAAATATATGGGGAAACTTCAAAAATATTAACAACATGAATGTCAGACAGCCGATCCACAAAGAAAAAGGAACATTATGTTCTGCCAATCAGAAGTATTTAGGAAACTGGTTTCCCTAGTCTCAATCTGAGGGGAGATTATGACACCATCATATTCGAATGGTTTTCACAGGAAAAGCAACTATAGAATCTAATCTTAAAATCTTTTTTGGATCATTATGTATAATATAAGCGTTTAAAACAACTAAAAATCCCTGAAAGCAAATCATTATTCAAACTTTCATGTGAAACCCTACATCTGCAAACTTTCTTGGTAAAGATAGAGAAGCATACAACGATGCAGAAGTTCAAAATATGTCAAAAACACCAAATCCGAATAAGTCTACTACCTACAATTGCAAGTTGAATCGGGCATTAAATTCCAATTCTAATCTCAGAGTAATCTTTCACCTAAAATCAATACACAATTAGAAATTGAAATCACCTTTGATGAAATACTCGGAGGAGGGCCAACCTCGGGTGGTGGTTGAGGTGGAGGTGGTGGAAATGGGTTCCTCCGGGGTCAATGGATTAGCCAATTTCTCAACGAGCTGTGTAAGGCTATAAGACTGAGCGGTGGGTGGCGGGACCCAGTAAGAAGATCCCGGGATGAAAGGAAGCCAATCGGGTGCTGAACGGCGGACGATGATCCGGTGGATTGCGTCTTCGAGTCTCCGAATTTGAGGATCGGAGTGGGTTTCGGCGTCGGAGGAAGGATCGGTGGGGTCGGGAAAGGTGGGCCGGTTGGATTGGGGTCTGAGGGAGATTAGTCGGGAAGATGAAGACCGGAGTTTTGCGATTTGTATGAGCTTGATTGTGGTTTGACAAAGGGAAGGTGCCATTAAATCTTAAAAACGGAATGGGTGCTCTCTACACAGGAGGCAATCAATCTATCACCTGCCGTATTTATAGATATAAATTACAAACCGGGAGGAACTAGATAACGGAAAATAAATTGGTTAAATTACGCAAATAACCATTTAGTTATGAAGTTAACGCAAATATTTATATTCGTTTTTTAATTTGATGTTAAAAAAAATATTTTTATTAATTTTTATGTGTCGGTATTTTAAAATTATATTTAAAAATAAATAAAAATTATTGTCTGAAAATTTTAGAAATTTTCTTAAATTTTTTAAATAATCTTTAAACTTTTAAATTTGACCGATATTTTTCTCATCGAATAATTCACATATTGTTTATAGTTTGTTATATTGTGTTCATCGATAATTTCAATATTTTACTAATAATAATTGAATTTCAATGATAAAATAATAAAGTAAATAATAATAATAGTTTAACGATAAATATAATGATTAACAACGTAACTATCTCCCATAAAATTATCTCAAATCAAGTTTTGGCTTTGGGTGTTAAGGATTTTAATTTTGGGATTATTTTACGAAATTCAGATTCACCAATGGTCATGAGCAGCTGCTGCTTGAACTTCTAGAGGCGCTTCTTCAATCCATACCACGAGTTCAGGAGAAGATTTTCTAAATTTTACGACCAGGTGGGCTGATAACTTCTAATTTCTTCTCACATGAGTAAAAAAGTTTCGGTAAAATCACTCCTTAAGAGATCAACACTCTGAATTAGGGCACGAATTTTCAAAAGGTCGTTTCTGAAATTTGCAGTCTGTTGATCAAACTCACTGAATCCTCTTCATGCTAAAACTGAAATTAGGGATGTAAACCAACGGAATGAACACAAATAAGGGTGTGTTCATGTTCGTTCGTTTAACTTTAACCGAATAAATGAATGATCACGAGCATAAATTTTCTTGTTCATGTTCGTTCGTTAAGGATTGTAGCTTATTCATGTTCGCTTATGTTCGTTTGTTTAAATGATAAACGAGCGTAAACGAACGAACATAAATGAATGTAAACGAGCGTAAACGAACGAACATAAATGAACGTAAACGAGCGTAAATGAATGAACATAAATGAACGTAAACGAACATAAATAAACGAACGTAAACGAACGAACATAAATAACATATATAATATGCTAAATATTTAATATTTTGGATTAATTCGATTAATTCAACTAATTAACTGATTTTAAACTGAATTAGTCGATAATTAAAATTAAAAAATCTTAATTATTAGATGAAACCTAAAATTTAACCAATTAACTAGTTTTTTTATTCGATCCATTAACTTGTTTTAACAGAACAATGATCACTATAGCCTATAACAAGAAAGTTTTTAACGAGTCATAAAATAAGACTTCTCAACTCGAGTAACTCAAATTTTTTTGACTCGACTTACTTAATCTAATGTTCACCCTTAGATATATGTGAATAAATTTAAACAAATATAAACGAACGAACATAAATAAACATAAACGAAAGAACATAAATTAACATATATGAACGAACAGATTATCGAATGTTCACGAACTTAAATGAACAAGCGAGTCATTTGTTCATGTTCGTTCGTTAACTAAACGAGCGAAAAATCTTGTTCATGTTCGTTCGTTTAATAAATAAAAAAACATAAATGAACTTTCCACCAAACGGTTCACGAACGATTCACCGAACGTTCGATTCGTTTACAGCTCTCAAATCTAAGTTTTTGAAGTTGAATTGTAACTAGCGTCGAAATTGTTTTCGACAGTGTCACCGATCAGAGGAACCCAATTGAAAGGAGCAGTAGTAGAAGCGACAATGACCACTAGATTGCTCGACGAGACCATAAGGTTATCACGAATAGCATACTTAATGTTTTTGAAAAGTTGTCAAACAGGTTAGCCAACCAAAGTACCATTGATCTTCTGTAGTGACTAGTGGAAGAATAAAGACAATATTATATTAATATTCTTTTTTTTTTATTATTTTATTATACAAATATATTCCATTCAATTTCATTTATAAAACTATAACCCTTTTAAAATACGTAAGTTGAAATTACTCTCTATAGAAAGCGATTTGCGGGTGAGTTGATATACTTTTACACATCCACCAATATTTAATATGTGAAAAAAATCGTTTTGTATACAAAGCGATTTCCATGAGATTATGAATCGATAGAATCCTAAACGTTGGAAATCACTTTATATATATATAGCGATTTTTCTTTAATAGAAATCGCTTTGTACACAAAGCGATTTTTTTTATTAAAAATATCAAATTATTTATATGTAAATTTACTTTTTTTTAATTTTTAAAAAGTGTATAATTTAAATTTATTTCTTTAAATTAAGTGTATAATATATGTAAATATTTATTTAAAATTCTTATCCTAAATGTAACAACCAAATATTACAGAATAATATCTAAGGAATTGAGGAATAGTCTATTTCTGTGTCGTCGTAATCTATAGACACGTCCGATGTTAAGTTTAGTTTTTCAATTTTCTGTTCTTTTTCAAGTTGTCTGTTGATGTTATGTTGTAGAATTACTTCTTCGTCTACTGATAGTGTAGCTGTTTTAACGCTTCTTTATGAAGTAGCTTCACCCTTAAGTGTTACTAAGATCTCGATAAATTCATACCCAACACGTGTGTAACTTCGAAACATCTTACGAAGGTCTTTTGAACTTGACAATTTTAACATATAATGCGTTTCAAGACCTGGTTTATCAACTAGTATTTTTGCTTTCAAGTACAAGATTTCTCTTGTTTTCGACTTATGAACCTCCGTCGATATTAACTCATACAACTCATCGTGTTTAACATTTCTATTAAACGAAGTATAAAGATATATTCTGGATTAGAAAACAACTCAAGAAAATCTAGCAATTTTTATACAACAACTTCTAAAAAAGTTTTGGTTGAGTGTTGGAGTAGGAAATGCAATCTGAATTGAGTAGAGATTTGAATCTTATATAGTGCATAAGTCGCTTTGACCATAAAGCGATTTATAAAAGAAAATCTTTTATTGTAGACAACGATTTCTAGTCTAACACATTAACAAATTGCTTTTTGCAGGAAGCGATTTCTAAAATGGTTTAATAAGTAATACTTCAGCATCGAAGCTGAAACAATTTTCCTCTTTTATAACCTCCTCGACCCGGTCTAGATGCCACCCGACTCGAACGAGCTACACGAAGAATACCGAGGCTAATCTGGAGACTCGCCCTGATAAACGACCCTAAAAATAAAAATTTTATATTATCTAAATGCATTAACTAGATCCTACATGTTCATGCAAGGACTGAGTTCATTCGCAACGAAAATTAATGAGAAACGAGTCCTAATTTAAACGTACAAGTTTTAGGGACCTAATTAAAATTTTCTAGAAATTTATGAGATAAAAGTGAAATTAAGGTTATCAATCATTAACTAAGTATATTTCATGTTTGCACGTAAATTTTCAGCTTAAAATAATGTCTACAAGTCATCTAATTGTATTCTTAAAGTTTAGTGACTAAAATGTAAGTTTTCGAGGTTTAATGTAGCCTATAACGACTTTGACTGACAGGGGTATCGAAACACCCTTCCCTGATATCGAAACCTATGAAAATGACAAAGGGGGTATAAAAACAGGTATTAATTGTTTCAATACGCCATCGATAACTCATTCGATTGCCTATGCGAAAAGCCTACGTTTCGATACGTATGTAGGACTGTTCCGATACTATTTGATAATGTGAAGGTCGGTATTGAAACCAAAACGAAGCGTATCGATACGCATGCTCAAATTGCACTACGATTTCGGAACCTGTTCATGTGGTTTCGATACTCAGGCATAATTTTCCAGAAATCGTTCATGTTTTTGCCTAGGTATCGATACCCTATGAAATGGTATCGAAACCCTCTACCCAGATGATGCAGATTACTCTGGTTTCAAGTTTAAACGTGCCCAACAAAGTCTAAATGCATAATTTCACGTAAAGAGACATGAAATACATGTATCAACAAGTTCTCTAGATGAAATTTATCCTAATCAATACAAGAATCATCAAACTGTGAATACATCCAAAATTTACCAAATATCAACATAGGGAAATATGGAAGCATGTGAAATTCAAATAAAGTACTTCATTAACTCATAAGAATCAGAGAAGCATGTCTAAACTCAGAAATCCATGGATTCAATAGCATATTCAAGGATCTCATAATATCATCGTTCATCAACAAATCATAAATAGCATAAGTTCTCTAGCTCCATTGCTCTCTACTACCTAAGGTTCAATTGGAAATAACATACTTTAAATTAAAATGTATCAAAACGTAAAATATGACACTCCTTGCTTCTTCGGACAAGAGTCTCATTTTTTCTCTGCATTGCAAGGAAAGAAGAATGGTTATGCAATTGCTTAGTAAAGGATGTATAAAAAAATAGTTTAAACAACTTGCAATGAAGCCCATAATATACTAAAAATTTATATGAGGAAATCAGTTCATGCTCTTAAAACAGTCAACGTGGCCAATACGCCACCAAATATAAAAATCCAGCAAGTTTTTATTCACGTGGAACAAATCCACAAAACTCAAGACTTACATGCTTCAATAGCAAGGCTTTTTTATAAAACGTTTGAAAACAAGTCAAACTCATGCAAACTCAATTTGCAATTAAAATCAATATAAACTTAACACTTGCATTTTCACTTGTTGGTACTAGTGATCCGATTAGTCTACTTCTAATCGTTGAGATAAATGGATACTCACATGAAGACATAAATGTCGAATCATGCCACGTATGGGACTAAACCGTCACCATACCATGTATGAGGGCTCTATCACCTACTCATACCACGCACGCGTCTATCTCATGAACATGAATGTAATCAATTCCAAACATGTTTCTCACCTTAGTTTCCAGGATAAGCTACGCTTAAATACAATAAAACACATATAAAACTGTTTAAACAATAACTCTAATGCATCGCTAAAGAATTTACTCACATATACGAATTTTCATAAATATATAAAGAGTGAACTAACATCCTATCGATCGATCGACTTATCCCTATTACATCATCTCAATATCCAACAAAAAATAGTATAAATGCTTAAGTTCTTATTTAAAAACAATAGGTAAAACATTAGAATCCAACTTTCTCATGCTTACTTGTAAAAACCGATAAAGTCTCTTTTTAGCTTATTTCAAAAATCAAAACGTAGAAGCATTTAAAACCAACATAAAACAATAACGAGAGCATTTTAACATGTACATAATCACATATGTACTAATATAATAGGAGCATGTCAAAAACATAGTAAAACAAGCATATTATGGGAAAATCGATTTACGAGAGCAAACGTAAACTTACTTAGGAGTATAGGGAGGTTTCTCACACCTTCCCTATACTCCTAACACTTTGAAAACAAAGTTAAAACATTGTCGAAGCAGTCCACTCTCAAATCCACTCACTGATAACCAAACTTCACTCGATCACCTAATTCTTGCAATGTTTCAAGCATAAAAAACTAAGGATTTAGTGCTTCTAATCACACACAATAAATCCCAAGTCAGACATCCTTTTAAACCTATCAAAACCTTATCCAAAAACTTTCTAAAACCAGCCAAACTTCTCTTAAACCTTTTAGTTCGGGATTAGGAATTTTAAAAATACTTTATAAACATTCTAACACATTAAAAACCATCCTTTTAGGATCCAAAAGTAGTGAGTAAAAACACATGAATGAAAATTATGGTTTTTGACCCAAAAATCGATTTTTCAAAAATAAAAGATTAAAAATGTTTTTACCAAGCCAAAAACTTGGAAATTTCAGTAAAAAACTTCACATTTCTATAGGGTTGATGAAATCTCACCTCCAAAACTGATCCAATTGCTTTTCGAGTTTTAAAACGATAAAACAATGAGAAAAACTAGAGATTTTGAAGAAGAAAAAGTTATATAATTTAATCCAAACGAAATTAGATGAAAAAGAAAAGGTTTTTAACTTAAAAATTGATTGATTGACTGCCTCCAATGAGGGAAAACGAAAATTATAAGAATAGGTTAGGTTTATAATGTTTAAATAGGTTAGGTTTTTAGATTTAAAAATCTAGTTTAATTAATTATTTGAGTTAAAATATAATTTTTTTGAAATTAATTAATTAAAATTTGGAAAAAAATAGACCAGCTAGGATTATAATTGGATTAAATACCCTTAAAGATTCAAATTTTTGGCTTGTTTTATAAATTTTTCCTCAAATTTTCAATTTTTACAAAATAGTCACTAATTTTGAAATATTAGGGTTTCAAGGGTCATTTTTCGAAATTGACTTGAGCAAAGTCAAGAATATATTTAATTATGATTTTAGGATATTTTTTCATAATTTATTTTGATTAAAAATCATTTTTAAGAATTTAATCCCAAATTAGGCTTAATCGGCTAAACCGTCCCATTAAGTTCTAGGACCTTTTTTGTTGCGTTACATATTTATTTTCACAAGTTCCAAAATTATTCGAAACCAATTTTCATAATATTTCTATCATTTAGAAGCAAAAATGTCAAGAAGAATCAATACTTTAGTGTATTATGATAGGTAGATGGTTGAAGATGTATCTATATGTGTGGTCTTTCAGTCATCGAATATTGTTACAATAAATCTCCCATAGAAATTAAGTTATAGGTCATTAATGAAGAAATTATAAGAGATTGTGACGCCCCAAAATTGGTCCTAGAAGTTTAGTGAACCGGTTTCGTCGGTTTAGCCTAGTTCACGATTAAATACTTAAAACTTGATTTTTAATCAAAATAAATTAATGTAAAATATCCTAAAATCATTATTTAGTATATATTTGAATTAGGTCAAATCAATTTTGAAAATTGACCCTTGAATCCCTACGATTTTGAAATTAGTGACTATTTTGTAAAAATTGAAAACTTGAGGACAATTTCATAAATTAAGCCAAAACTTTGAATATTTAAGGATCTTTGATACAATTATAATCCTAGCTGATCTAAGCCTTCCAAGGGTCTATTTTAATAACCCATAACCCATAATTTTAATTAATAGACCAAATAACTTAATATTAATCCTAAAAACCTATTTTTATGTCATAAACATAAACCTATTTTTAAAATTCCGACTTTTCATCTTCTTGGAAGCCTCTCCATCATATTTTCAAAGGTAAACATCAATATTTTCAATAAAAATTAGTTTGGTTAATTCTTTATAATTTTCTTCTTCGGTTTTACTTGAAAAACTATATTTTTGCATCAAGCTTTAAACCCTTCTCCAAGATTTTGTTTTCTTCCTTCCCAAGACATATTATTCATCATAATTTCAAAAAAAATATCCATTCTTTTTAATAAAATTTCGTTGGTTTATTTTCCTATATTTTTCTTCTTCCAAAATATCTTTCTTTTTCTTCGGTGTTACTTTTTTTTAAACCGTGGAAGTGGTTGGATAAATTTGGAGGTTAGAATCATTTAAACCTCTGGAATCTAAAGTTCTTTAATGAAATTCCTAATTTCTTGGCTAATTGAAACAATCTTTAAAGTCTTGAAACAATAAAATGAGTTTTCTTGATAAAAATTCCATTGTTTCCTTAATTTTCGTTCAAGGGTTTTCCTTGGCTGTTTTTGATGCCTAAATACATGAATCTTCAATTTTTTAGATGTAATTAAGATTGCTTTTAAGTATTTAATCCCGTACATAAGGTTTAGGTGGTGTTTGGAGAGGGTTTCGGAGAGTTTCGGTTAAGTTTTATGGTGTTTTTAGGGTTTGCCATGTATTGGTCCGACTTGAGGGATGTTTGGTGTTTTTTAATGCACTAAAACCAATGGTTTTGATGCTTGAATTAGTTCAAGAGGTAGAGGAACAAGTTTGAGGGAGATCGGAAAGCCGAATCGCGTTTTCGGGTGACTTGTTGAGCAAGTTTTGGTAAATCGGTGAGTGGATTATGAGGGCTGCCGATTTGGCATGTTTTTAAATGTGTTTTCAAAGGTTTGGGGGTTTAGGGAAGGTTTGAAAAACCTCCCTATACTCGGAAGTAAGTTTAAAGTTTTGCTTTCTTAAAGGTTCCCATATTATGCCCGTGTTTTTACAACATTATTTGTCACGCTCTTCTTGTGTTGTGCATATGTGATTATGCATGTATATAAATGCTCATGAAACTGTTTTTAAAAGGATTTTATAAGCATTATATGTTCCTATGGTTTTGTTTTGAAAAATAAGATAAAAGTGATTTTATCGTTTTTTGCAAGTGATGCGTGAAAAGTGAGATACATATGATTTGAATTCTTTTTTAAATTAAGTTTTGAGCATTGATTTTTGATAATATATTGGCTAGTTAAGTGATGAACCTTATGGGATAATTTGATAGATCAATAGGGTCTAGAGTGCACTATAAATATTCAAAAGTCGTCCGTGTTTAAATTCATTATGTGTTGCATTTTGGCTTTTAGTCTAATGTTGTGTGATATGAGTAGTACTGTCACATCCGGATTGATAGGAGTAGTACTGTCATCGGTCACCAAGGTGAGATAATTCATGTTGAGAGTAGTATCAACATGCGCATGCTCTGGGAGTAGTACTAACATGCGGTTGCCCGTTTATTCTATCGATTTGGAGTAGTACAAATTCGATTACTAGCACCAATATATGTTTTTACTTTTTAAAGGTAAGTGTCATGGTTTTTACTTGTTGCATATGAGATTATGCATGCGAGGTTTTGTGCATTGGTATGCATGTGATTTAAGCATTGCTATGTTGTTAGCATGTAAGACTTGAGCTTTGTGCATTGAGATGCATGTGTAAGCATTGCTATGTGAGTAGCATGTAAGACTTGTGTTTAGCTTTTAAAGCATGTGATTTTAAAAAGGTTTTTACTAAATTTTAATGATGGCATTGTTAGCCATGGTTTGATGACACTTACTGAATTTTAAAAAGTAACGTTATTAGTCATGTTTGTTTTGTTTTATAAAGAGCATGACATGTTTTTAAATTGAAGAAATTGGTTTAATATGGGGTGCATTGCAAGATGTTTTCAAATGTGTTTTTAAATATGTTTTTATTCACTCACTAAGCTTATGCTTGCCCTATCATTTACCTTGCAATGCAGAGTAAATAATATTTAGGCAGTAAAGGGAAGCAAGGATCCAGGTAACCGCCAAGTGAAAGCTCAAGTATGTCTTTATAACATTAGTAGTAGTGAAAGAGCAATGGGGATGGGTTACCATGTTAAGAATTTTATTATATTGATGAGACTTGTAGTAGTCGTATGCTTATACATATTTGATGTTTATCTATATTGATATTAACTTTACGACTTTGACTTGAATTGTCTATTGATATTCCATTAGTTATAATAAAAGTTACATTGAAGTTTGATTCTTGATATTTCTATGTGTGAATTTGAGTGTTGTTGATAATGAAACATGACTATTTATGAGTCGAATCTATGATGTTGTTATTTAGGTTGGAATGCATCTAGAAATCATATTGAGTATATTGAGGTGGTTCTTCCGTGTGTTTATAGGATTGTTGATGTTGAAGCATACTCTTAGGAGTTGAATATATTGTTGCTAACTAGGTTAAATTGCATCTAGCTAATATGCCTTGATTTGTGCTTAAAGTGTTTTTAGGTGAAATTGCATATAGAGAATGTTATGAAACATTTGGAGGCTGGAAATAGTCCTTAATCTTTGATCATGCAATTAAATGACTTATAAATATTATTTTAAGTTGAAATTTGAGATACAAGCATGTAATGAACTTAATTAAATGTTGATAACTTTAATTTCATAATTGGTCCATAAATTTCTAGAAAATTACAGTTAGGTCCTTATAACCTGTTGGGTTAAATTAGGACTCGTTTCTTATGAATTTTCGCTGCAATTGAACTCAGTCCTTTCATGAACATTTAGGATCTAATTAAAGCATCTAGATAAGATTAAAAAAATAAAAGGAAAAAAATTAGGGTTGTTTATCGTGGCGAGTCTCTAGATTAGCCTCGGTATTCCCCGTGTAACTCGTTCGAGTCGTGTGGTGTCTAGACCGGGTCGAGGGGGGTTACATTTGTTGGTATCAGGGCTTAGGTTTACGAAACCTTTTGGTAAGTTTTGCTTGGTATGTTGTAGAGTTAAATTTATTTTAAATATTGCTTATGTACGATGATTGTTTGAAAATTTTATGTTATTGTTTGATATTCACGGTGTTTACTATATGTGATTGACTTGTGTTGTGACATAGTAAATTAAGGGTTTGTTTTTCAAGCACGGTTTTTGCAAGCATGATTAAATTTTGATAGGTAGATATTCTACTACATATAGGTGATTATTTGTAAGCATGACAAAATCTTGTTCTTTTGTTATGACATTAATTATATGTAAATGTGAACATGTCCGTGAGATTCTTGACTAAGTGAATTGAATATTATATGACATAAACTACTGTTTGATCATGTTTTAAGGTGATCTTGCTTGTGCAATTTATAAAAGTGAAAAAAGTGTTTAGAATTTTAAAAATTGCATACATTGTGGTCAGTTAATTTTAAAAATGATTTCTATGTTAAACATCTAATGAGATTTGTGGTTCTTGATATATCATATAGTATGGGAAACTAGTTTGAATTTGCATTGGTTAATGCATGAGATTTTGTGATGATTTTATATGATGCTTAATGCTATTGTGGAAAATACACTTGATAGTTATATATTCGTGATACTAATCATAGTTGATGATTGTTCTATGTGAAGATTCAATATATATTGTTGATTTTATTTTGGGGTACCCATTGCTCTAATTACTACTAGGAAATTATTTTATATTGTACTTGAGCTACTTGGAACTTGCTTCGCACTGGCCTCACAAGTTTTGCAAAATGTTTTTGCATGTTAACATTATCTTTCTATTTCATTGTGCTTGATATGTGACCAAAAAGAAAGCTAAAACTTGGTAATAGAGGAGTTGTGGAAATCGAAGAGTATAAATAGATTTGTGTTGTGGCGTTATGATATTCGATCTTAAGTCGACTGGGTCCTCGATCGTGTTTGAGTGTAAAGTGGTTTTGAATCAGTTTAGTTTGAGAATCAGTTTTGCTGGTGAGTAGTAGGTGACTACATTACTGAGAGTGCCTTTAGGAGTTTCAAATTGTTTGTGTGCAAGGTGAATCGAATGTATTGAAAATGTTCGAGTTATAGTGTGGTTGTGTACTCTTGAGTGCTAAGTTTCTATGGTTCTAGACGTTGAAGAGATAGAAAGTTGAAGTTCCGGAGTGGAGGATGTTGTTTGTGAGTATGGACAATAATCATGCATAGAATAGGAGCACCTACATGCATATACATTAGACATCTTAGGACATGCATGCATTCTTGAGCATGACATTAGATTGTATTTTCATGCACTTGCATAGGCATTTAGGGTGACATATAGGACTCATGCATACATTTTCCATATCTACGAACTTTTGTCTCTTGAAAAAGGAAGTTGTGTTGTGGTTGGTCCTTCAGGGAAAAAGGTATAGGTTTACAATAGTGATTGGAAGATACTCTGGTTGGTACTAAGCCTATTGTGAAGTGGGTCGAGTTACTGTTCCAGTTATGAAGTAATTCTTGATAAGGATTGGTTAGTTGGGCTTGGAGTTGTGGATAGTTGAACTTAGGTTGAGTGCCTTGAGTTTGTTTCCATAGGAGGTTAGTCGTTAGTGAAGCGGAAGGTTGAGTTTTGCAAGGTTCCTTTGGCGAAGATTCGGTTTATGTAGAAGGAGTTTTGTTATCATCATGATTGGTAAAAGTACTACATGACGTTTTCTGTTTGGTATGGTTCAGAAGGTGATTAGGTCAAGTGTGTAACTGATTTAGTGTTTGTTTTATAAAGTACTAGTTTGTTTTTTGGAAAAGAAATGAAAATTTTGGAAAAACGATTTAAGGTGATGAAGGATGCATAACGGACTTGTGTGAACCTTGAGAAATGGTGGTTGTGTCGTTTGGCTTAACTTTTGCATGTTGTGTTCATAAGGAATTGTGTCAAGCTTTACTTGGGTATGGTTAGGTTGTTATGGAGGTTTTGGATGTAATCCTTGGATATCTATGCGTGGAGATGTTGTGTAATGAGGAATGTTAGGTAGTTTGTAGCCATTATTGGTCAAACAATCCTATAAACTTGTTTTATCGTCAGAAGGTGTTGCGAGGGTCTGTGTTTGTTGAGTTTTCCGTTACAGTTGGTTTTCTCATGAGTTGTTGTTGCTTAACGTTAAGAAGGATGTTAAGGTGATTAGACGGAGGAGTAACATTAAGTTTGTTTAGGTAAGTGAGACACAAGTTTGAGCTTGGAGTAACCTAAGTGAAATAAGAGTTGGTTGACTATAGTGTCGTGTTGTTTAATGATCCAGCCATCGAGTTATTATTTGGAAAAGGTTTTGTGTGTAGTTCATCCAGGTTGTTAATGGTGTGTTGTTGAGTTGGTTATGGTGATCTAGTCTTTAGGTAAGACACTATCTTTTGATGAGCATGATGAAGAGTATTGTCAAAAAATGGGGTTAGAAGTGCCTTGTGTTGCATGAGGGGTTAATATGAGATGCTTAGTATGATTTGGGTGGCTTAAGGGTTATGCCTTGACAAATGTCGCTTTAATGAAATAAGTAAAGAGTGTTGGGAAGTCAAGATCAGTGTGGACTCGATTAAGTTTATTGAAGAGTGTTGGTCTAGTAACAGAGTTGTAGGTGAGATTTTACGTAATTAAGATGTTCTGAGGTAATTTGATATTGGATGTTTGGTGGAGCCGCGTGTGTAGGGTACAGTTAAGGTTATGATGATGGGTATTTAATTGTGGTGTTGATTGTCTTTCTTGTCTATGGGGAACATGGTTGTGTTGTGTGGTGCTATGAGTTAGAATGGTATCTTAATAAAAATTTATGGTAGTCTTCTGCTATGTATCTGGAAGTAAGGAGATGCGAAGAAGTTTGAAAGCGGTTGTTATTTGATGGACTTATTTTGGATTAGGATGAGTTGAAAGTGAATGTTTGTTTTGTTGGTAAATTAAGCTTGAGGGTCAGTGTTCTTTGAGAACGGTTGGAGCTATTGAGCGGTATGCTTTAATGTGATAAGGTTTTGAGATAGATGGGTTTTCAATTGAGTTTGTGTTTGTTCTCTCGTTAGTAGAAATGTAACCGGTATGAATTAGTTATCCAGGTTTGAAAGCTATGTTAAGGTGTTGTGACATGAATCTTTTGGTTTCTTGGTGAAGGTGTTTTCATTAGTAGAGTTGCTTATTGTCGTGTCCATAGTTAGGTATTCGAGTAGTACCGTTTAAGGTTTTTGTTGGTGAAATTTGTTATGTGATGTTGCATTGAGCGAGGCTCGGTGGAAAGTTTTGGTTTTTGCCTTGTATATTGGAATATGCTTGGGAAAGTTAAGCTTGTTAGTGGCAGTTGGAAGTTGTGGCAGTTTATCAAAAGTCGGTTACCAACCTTGAATAGGGAGAGGTTAGGCCTTCGAAAAAAAAAGGTTTTGCTTTTATCTTAATGGTGCAATGAGTTGTGAGAAGGACCATGGTGTTTTTAGTGTACCGTTGTTTTGTGTAGCTTTTCAAGTTGTGATGACGGGTGGTGTTAGGATGAGACTGAATCTTGTCTGTATGATATGTATGTTGGGATCTTGGTTTTGGTAGAAAAGGTCCTTTGGGGTAAGATCCTTGTGTTGATCAAAGTGCTTTAGTGGCGTAATGGTGTTTGGAAAGTCACGTGGGAGTGAAAGAAAGTTGTAAAGGAGCAATTTCCTTAACTCCTTTCACGGTGAAAATTTCGAGGACGAAATCTCTTAAGTGGAGGAGAGTTGTGACATCCCAAAATTGGTCCTAGAAGTTTAGTGAATCGTTTTCGTCGATTTAGCCTAGTTCGGGATTAAATACTTAAAACTTGATTTTTAATCAAAATAAATTAAGGAAAAATATCCTAAAATCATTATTTATTATATATTTGACTTACGTCAAATTAATTTTGAAAATTGACCCTTGAATCCCTACGATTTTGAAATTAGTGACTATTTTGTAAAAATTGAAAACTTGAGGACAATTTCATAAATTAAGACAAAACTTTGAATCTTTAAGGGGCTTTGATACAATCCTAATCCTAGTTGATCTAATCCTTCCAAGGGTCTATTTTAATAACCCATAATTTTAATTAATAGCCCAAATAACTTAATATTAATCCTAAAAACCTATTTTTATGTCATAAACCTAAACTTATATTTAAAATTCTGACTTTTCATCTTCTTGGAAGCCTCTCCATCATATTTTCAAAGGTAAACATCAATCTTTTCATTAAAAATTAGTTTGATTAATTCAATGTAATTTTCTTCATCGGTTTTACTTGAAAAATTATATTTTTGCATCAAGCTTTAAACCATTCTCCAAGATTTCGGTTTCTTCCTTCCCAAGACATTTTATTCATCATAATTTCAATTTAAATATCCATTCTTTTTAATAAAATTTTTTTGCTTTATTTTCCTATATTTTTCTTCTTCCAAAATCTTTCTTTTTCTTTGGTTTTACTTGTTTTTAAACCGTGGAAGTGGTTGGATAAATTTGGAGGTGAGAATCATTCAAACCTCTGAAACCTAAATTTTTTTAATGAAATTCCTAAGTTCTTGGCTCATTGAAACAATCTTTAAAGTCTTGAAACAATAAAATGAGTTTTCTTGATAAAAATTCCATTGTTTCCTTGATTTTCGTTCAAGGGTTTTCCTTGGTTGTTTTTGATGCCTAAATACATGAATCTTGAAGTTTTTAGATGTAATTAAGATTGCTTTTAAGTATTTAATCCCGTACATAAGGTTTAGGTGGTGTTTGGAGAGGTTTTCGGAGAGTTTCGGTTAAGTTTTATGGTGTTTTTAGGGGTTGTCATGTATTTGTCCGACTTGAGGGATGTTTGGTGTGTTTTAATGCACTAAACCCAATGGTTTTGATTCTTGAATTAGTTCAAGACGTATAGGAATAAGTTTGAGGGAGATCGGAAAGCCGAATCGCGTTTTCGGGTGACTTGTCGAGCAAGTTTCGGTAAATCGGTGAGTGAATTATGAGGGTTGTCGATTTGGCATGTTTTTAAATGTGTTTTCAAAGGTTTGGGGGTTTAGGGAAGGTTTGAAAAACCTTCTTATACTCGGAACTAAGTTTAAAGTTTTGCTTTCTTAAAGATTCCCATATTATGTCGTGTTTTTACAACGTTATTTTTCATGCTCTTGTTGTGTTGTGCATATGTGATTATGCATGTACTTAAATGCTCATCAAACTGTTTTTAAAAGGATTTTATAACCATTATATGTTCCTACGATTTTGTTTTGAAAAATAAGATAAAAGTGGTTTTATCGTTTTTTGCAAGTGATACGTGAAAAGTGGGATACATTTGCCTTGATTTGTGCTTAAAGTGTTTTTAGGTGAAATTGCATATAGAGAATGTCATGAAACATTTGGAGGCTGAAAATAGTCCCTAAACTTTGAGCATGCAATTAAATGACTTATAAATATTATTTTAAGTTGAAATTTGAGATACAAGCATGTAATGAACTTAATTAAATGTTGATAACTTTAATTTCATAATTTTTCCATAAATTTCTAGAAAATTACAATTAGGTCCTTGTAACCTGTTGGGTTAAATTAGGACTCGTTTCTTATCGATTTCCGCTGTAATTGAACTCAGTCCTTTTATGAATATGTAGGATCTAATTAAAGCATCTAGATAAGATAAAAAGATAAAAGAAAAAAATTAGGGTTATTTATCGTGGCGAGTTTCTGGATTAGCATTGGTATTCCCCGTGTAACTCGTTTGAGTCGCGTGGTGTCTAGACCGGGTCGAGGGGGTTACAATGTTCCACATGCTCGAGGAAAGAAATCGAAGCCTTTAAAATATTGATTACCGACGTTGTTGGAGCCATGGTATTATACAATTTACCATGTAGCAGACAAAAAAGATGTGGAATTGATGATAGAATCTGACTTGTAGTATTCTTTAATGAGGTCCGTTAGAGTTGTTTGCAATATTTTCTGATGATGAAGATGATACTGGAGTCCCATATTGGAGACATGAATATTTTGACTTCGATCCAAATGTTTATAGCCAGACGACCAATATAAGAGACGAATTCAACTTGTTATCGACACATAATTCACAGAACGATGTAGATGTTGCATCATCTTCGGTGGCAAGACATTCTTGTGTATCTGCTTTTGACTTCGACCTTAACCTACCACCAACCCAATCGTCGTCCGTAGCTCCTTCTGAATTTGACCTTAACTTACCTCCAACCTAATATTCGTCTGTAGCTGTTGGTGATGTTGGGGAATTAGATTTGTTCCAATTTGAGGGTGACCACTCGAACGAAGAACCGATACGGAAGCCCGACCTTGATGGCGATGAGCAAGGCCCCTTTTATAGTGAACCAGAAGATATTGAGGACGTATCCTCTTCCCCGACCTTGTCGTTGGGTCGGTGGACGTCTTCGAGGAGTAACAACTAATTCTTGTTCTCGCTCATCTGAGGTCTAGATATGAGGTTTCCCATAAGCAACGAACCAATTAATGTATCCAAACTGGACACTAAACTGTACAATTTGTTGACAAATGGGTTGCCTCACTAGTCTTTGTGCCCACAACTAAATCCATCTAGAATATCGATTAGACCAAATCAACATTCGTCTTGCATTGTATGGTCAAACGATTTAGTACGTCTAAATTTGGAGGTTCATCAGGAATTCCTTGGACGTATCGAAACTATCAGAGCACTCTATCAGCAGGTTACCACTTAACAGTAGAATAGTGGATCAACGGTACAATGGACACCCAGATGTTAGCAATATCAAATATTTCTACAGGAATACATTGCATAACTATTTCTTCATGGTACAACGTCCAAATAAACTACAAAAAATATTATTTTAATTAAAAAATAATCTTAAAATATTGTAAAATATAATAATTGAAATTAATAATTACAATTTCAAACAAATTACCTGACTAGTCTTGTTAATCAAGAGTTGAAAATCTTGTTGAGTAGTCGTCAATCCGACATGCGTCAATCGATGATATCACCTATCGTTCATAAAATAAAATTATTAATAAAAAATAAAAAATATATTATTAATAAACAAAATTAAAATTATATTACCTCCGAACTAGTGGAAACTATATATGACTTTTCCTGAAGCAGAGAAGGGCGTAAAAAAGGCATACGAAACCATGTCTATGACTGAAGTAACAATAAACACCCTCCTATAACATGTTTCTCTGGATCTACATTCCTACATAACTCCTGAAATAAAAAAGCTAAAACGATCGATCCCCAACTTAAATTACCCGAATCTTCAAAGTTACGCAGATGACTTAACCAGACCAAATGCATTTTATTGCGGGATTTTTCCGGCATAAAAATCCCGCCAAGAATATGTAAAATATGTACACGAACAAAATATTGTAATAAAGTAAAATTAAATTATGAAAAATAAAAATAAAATAAAATAAAATAATATAAAATTAAAATAAATAAAATATACAAATAAAAAAATTATTTACCTTCTTAGTTTCTTCAGAAGCATCCTCCGATAAATTGGAAAAATTATGTTCCAACCATGTTAAAAAGGGACGGAGTTGTATAGTGCTGGGAGGGGCAATTGCCACCCCACCCCCGAAGAAATTTTTTTCCACTTTTGTCCCCCATTTAAATTCTTTTAAATTTTTTTATGAATTTACCCCCTACTTCTAAAAATTTATGTTTTTCCCTCATGAATCCCAAATTCTAGCTCTGTCCCTAAAGTTAAATATATTTCCCTTCATCACATTAGTCGGGAACAACTCCAAGCAACTCATAGCAAAGACTAACTTAATCACATTTCGCGGTACCCATTAAAATTGCACTATCAATACGTGTAACACCCCAAACCCGAGTGCCACATTTGGGCCATAAGCCCAACCCGTGTCCATAAAATTTCAAAATCAAATCCATGTCAAACCACAAAATAAGACATAATTTAAAACGATATTTAAAATCCAAAGTAGTTTCACAATCCAAAATATCTTCGGAGCTCCAAATACAAGTTTGATAAAACATTTGACCTTAGCAATTAAATAAATTACAACAATGGTCCTACAAATACATTGCACAATAATCTAGAAACTGTATTCTACCAACCGGTCAATGCTGAAATCTCGAAATGATGGTGTTCCGCCACGTCCTCCCGAACGTTCGTCTACTTACCTACGCATGGAAACAAATTCCAAAACGCTTAGCTACAAAAGCTCAGTTGGTACACAACCTATCGACTGTGCTTTCAAGTGAATCATAAAAATAAACATGCAAGATAAGATAATATGATGACATGTCATGCCAAATGCAACCAAAGCATAAAGTAAACAAATCAAAAGTGAGGCCCACTGCCAACCCAACAATGGGGAACTCACCCAGCCCGAAATCTCACATCGGGCTGCTCGGAATCTCACATCGAGCTGATATAATTGGAATCTCTCATCGAGTCTTCACTCGGAATCTCACATTGAGTGGGGCTCGGAATCTCACGTCGAGCAAAGTCATCTCCCGGAATCTCACATCGGATGGTCTTCGTTGTGTTGTAACACTATCACTCACTGGGTATCCGGATCCCACCAAACAATGACACAAACCACACAATACAATCCGCGTAGGATCTTATACCATGCAACATATCAAATAAGCCAAAACCGAGCATGCAAGCATAATTTCTCATATCATAACTCATTTTATCAATTTCGAGTTACATTTATCATTTTATGTCTTAAACGACCCATATGAACCCCTACCATGAAATATAGAACCTCCTAACTCATCCCTTGCAGTTTTGGGCGAAAAGCCCAAGTGTATCGATACACCCATATAAGGGGTATCGAAACACCCATGAGAAAACCACTCTACCTTAAACAATTCTAAGAAGCTAAAGCAAGCTTTTAACCAACCTAAAACCTTCCCAAAACAAAAACCCGTTCTTACCTCAAATACCCACCAAAACCTTACCTCCACCTTTTTAAACAAAGATTACCTTAAAAGAAAGATCTCTAAGAGCTGAACAAAAACATCTCTTACCTTAAAACGGGATTCTACAAGTTTGAATACCAAAAACCAACCTTTGATGATGGTATTTAGGGAAGAAAATGGGTAGAGAAAGGATGAGGAAGGAGTTAAAGAGAAGGTGATATCATTCCCTGCAAAATGCAGAAAATTAAACACACATTTTCTCCTTTCCAACATCCAATTAGCCATTTACCAAACTAACCCAAGCCATCTTTCAAACCCAAGCCTAACAACAATCCTCCAAGCTCAACAAGACACTCTAGGCCCAACACGAGCCCCGCAACCTCGGGTTAACCCGACTCCGAGTCTCGAAACTCGGGTCGTGACAGTACGTAGACCGAATTGAAAAGAAACATCTTGTAAGGTGATAGTAGCCTCATTATACGAAAGATGAAATGTATGTGTTTCCGGCCTCCACCTTTCGAGCAAGGCATTAATTAGTTGAGGATGCAATTTACTTCCACATATTATATTGCTGATGTAACCGAAGCCAGCTTTAATTAAATACTGAACTATTTCTTCATGTGACGGTTCCGTGATATGATGACAATAACGATTCAAAACTCTTTTGTAATCCTTCAAAAAAATTTATATTATAAATAAAAATTAAAATAATTAAAAAAATAATTAAAAAATTATAAAAAATTACCTCATCATTTTTACACTAATAGTGAAACAATGTTTCGCATTGAGTCTGCATAAACCCGCCATTCTATTGAATAACTTTGATAAAAATAAATAAAGTACAATCTAAAAGAATGAAATATAGAAGAAAATCTATTGGAAGCGATTTTGGGGTGATTTGGAATGAAGTATGACCGACTATTTTTAGAGAGGTCGCGTCTCCTTGGAAGCGGTTTTACACAAAATTGCTTTGTACAAAAAGCGATATCTTCACAGTACTCGCTTTGTATACAAAGTGATTTCTTTGATTCCCACAGTATTCACTTTGTGTACAAAGCGATTTCTATTAAAGATAAATCGCTTTGTGTACAAAGCGATTTCCAACGACTAGGGTTCTACCGATTCATAATCTCGTGAAAATTGCTTTGTGTACAAAGCGATTTTTTTTCCAAGATTTTAACTTACGTATTTTGAAAGTGGTATAGTTTTGTAAATGAAATTAAATGGGATAAATTTGTGTAATAAAATAATAAAAAAGAAATTTTAATATAATATTACCAAGATTAAGATCATATAGTACTTGCTTGGTGAACGAGCAATCAAAGAGAATTGTAACAAGATTCTTAAACCCTATCACATAATTTGAAAAATGAATTGATATGTAGTTCTGCCGTAGGAAGATAGTTCTTAATAAAGCATCATGCAATAATTTTAACTTTGAAGTAAGGGATTCAAATGGATAAATGGTCTAGCTGTCATACTTTTTATTACACAAAATTAATGTATTAATTGCTAAAAAATTAAATTATGTAAATATTTATTTTATAATTTAAATTTTATTTATTAGTAAAATTTAAACTTAATTATGAAATAAGTTCTCGAATTATATTTTTTTAATAGATAATTAAATTATTTTTTCTAAAATAAATACGTAAGATTTTATTTTTGATTAAAATATATACAAAAATAAATACCTTAATTAATTTTAGGGTTAATTATTACAAAAGTCACTTATGTTTGAGTGCAGTACAAAGTTAGTCACCCATTTTAAAAATGAATTAGTAAAGTCACGTACGTTTTCGAGGTGTAAATATTTAGTCACTCTGACGTTAATGACTGTTATTGGGTAACGGAAAGATGATTTGGTGAATTAAAAAATATTTTTTCCCATGTGTGTTGCTTACGTGGCTCCCTTCCTCATTATCTTCTTCTTGTCAATATGAAAGGTGAAAGAAACCACCCCACCTTTCAGCGCCGAGAGAAACCCCACTTTCACCACCCTCCACTGAACTCATTGATGAAGATCAAAACTAAAATCAAAACATTCTTGTTCTTTGTCTAAATTTAATGATAACCCCTGATCTTTGTTTTAAACCACTAACATTGTAACCTATCCACAACAGTTCTGTAACACAACACTGTCTCTTTTCATGCTATAAAACTCATTGCCACCCACAATGGATCTCATCAAACAGGAAAAAAAACAAAAAACAAAAGAAATTAGCAAAGATGTCAACGAAAGTGCTCGTTGCTAGGATTTCAATCCTTCTTTTGCATTGGTTATCATGGGTGTCGTTACTACCGTTCGTCGATCTCACGATAATAAGAACAAATTGTCTCTGGTTTTGAAGGTAGTGTCTAAGTTTTGTTCATCTACTGATTACCTAAAATGCTCATGGCCAAGGCTATCTTGGAAGCCAAAGAAGCGGTAAAGAAGTTCATACACTACTCCAATTCGCTGATTGTTCGTGCTGATAACAATAACCTTACAAACATGTCCTTGGATGATTGTAAGGATATGATGAATTACGCATTCGATTCACTTCAAGCATCGTACTCTGATGTCAACGACAGTGAAATATACAACATTTATGAACACGTAAATGATCTTAGAACCTGGTTGAGTGCTGTTATATCGTACCAACAATCATGCTTGGATGGTTTCAAACACGACAACAGCATGAAAGAAACCCGCAGAACGGTCGCAACAGAGAGCAAAGCATAAGCACAGTTGATTGGCATCAGTGTCGGATCCCATATTTATTTTTATAGAATAAAGTCCAGTCCGTTGGTTTTTCAACGAAAAATAAGATAAGCTAAATTAGTTTTTTTTGGTGCTGAAAGTGGAGGTGGTGAAAGTGAGGTTTCTCTCAGAACTTTCATCAAACACTTGGAACGCAAAACTCATTTCATGTTATGTCTTGGAGGGATGGTGCTGAAAATGGAGGGTAGTTGTGGCGGCAACGTTGTAAACCGGTGGTTGTATTGTTGTAATGGCGGAAGAATAGGGTGGTTGTGGTGTAGTACTGAAAGGTGGGGGTGGTTTCCTTCCCCTTTCATGTTGACATGAAGAAGATGATGAGAAAAGGAGCCACGTAAGCAACACACATGGGGAAAAATATTTTTTAATTCACCAAATCATCTTTCCATTACCCATTAACGGTCTTTAACGCCAGAGTGACCAAATATTTACACTCCGAAAACGTACATGACTTTATTGATTCATTTTTAAAATCGGTGACTAACTTTGTACTGCACTCAAACATAAGTGACTTCCGCAGTAATTAACCCTTAATTTTAAAATAAACAAAAGTTAAACATTAAATATTATTTCAACTAAAAATAAAATTTTAAATATTTTTTATTAAAACAATATTTTTATAATATTAATATAAAAATATAATTTTAATAGTTATTTTATAATTAAGCCTAAAATGTATATAATTTCAGTTCACGAGCTCATTGACGAAACCTAAAAAATCATGGAATGATTATTTTTCTTTTCAAAAGAAGGATGTCTCTACAAAACCATTCCATCCGCAGTATCTACTAGGGGTTGGCAAAAAATCTGATTACTCAGTTTTGGTCTTAAATCCGATAAGATTCGATAAATTTTTATTTGATATTGGTTTTAATAAGATCGAGTTTGAATCCAAAATTTAGGTCATAATCATAATCGAGACTAAGACTGAATCTTGATTTTTTAGACCCGGTACCCAGTGGGTATCCAATAGAGCTGGGATCAATACCAAATATCCGATATTGATTTTCTTTTGTTTATTTTTCTTATTAAATTTTATCTTTAAGTATGAATATTATGAGTATAACTAGTTTTAAAACTTTAATTTTCAAGCCTATAATGTTCTAATTTTATTATTTAGTATTATTATTGGTGATTAAAATTTTTTTCTTCAATTACTCATTTTTTTTAAGAATAAACTAATTGATCGGGTACCCAGTATTAGAACCGATTCTCACTATTAACGAAATCGATTCTTAAAATTTAAGATCCAATATAACCGAGACCGAAAATAATTTCAATTTTCAGAAACCAAAAATTAATGAAACCATGACCAATTCTATTCAATTTAACCGGGTGTCCGATATTGCCCACCCTTACTATCTACTCAACAACAACCACCGTTGTATACTGCGTGATCACCTATAAACCGCCTGCTACCACCTCTTATTTGTCTACACGTGTCGATAATCCACCACAAAATGGTAGCTCTAATCCACACCACAACAGAATCTGTCGCTTCACATCTTCCCACGTCGCCATCAACTATTTCGTGGGTCCACCAACCCCGCAGGCAGTTTTATCATCACCAATCACCACCATCCTTTCCCCTTTGGTGACTCCCCCCGCCGCTCAGTTTTGAATGTTCGCTACCATACAAAATACGGAAATTTCCAGTCACCCAACTAAATTTGTCTATTCGACCTTTGGGTTCAAAATAAATTGCTGAGACTGAAATGATAATTAGAATTTAAAAATCTATATTATATTGCAGTATTAAGTCTGAATAATAACAAATTAATAATGATTTTAAAACTATATATTTCTGAAAATAAATTTATAGTTAACAAATTAGTTTTAATATAATGTTAGCACCATATTTAAAATATTATATATTTATGGATTTTATAAATTATAAAAAAAATATTTTATTTTTCTTATGGTATATTTTAATTAATTTTTCATGTAATATAATTTCATCGAAAATAAGGTAGATTTTTTTTTAAAATCAATTATAGTAGTTACAATAATATCTGTTCTAAAGTATACTCTTAATCATTATACTTTGATCGCTTAATTATTATATTGACATTATTAATGTTCGAATACTTAACTTTTAAGAATAATAATTGTTCCTTTAATCATTGAGACAAGATGATTCGTACTAAAATTTATAGGGTAGATTTAATAATTATGAACATGGAAAATAGAACACGTGTTCGTGTTCTTAAAATCGTTTTTGGTCAGGAATGAATTGGATTTCATTGGAAATGGTCTCTCAATTCTCAATTGTGGGACTTACTTAGTTGCTTTTCAAATCACTCCGAGGATATTTTTGCAGTCCAACCACATGTATATTATATAATATTATAAGTTAAATTTTTATATTTATATTAATATAAATTTTTATATTCACCGATTATAGCGAGTATGGATGTTCAATCGATCTATTTGGTTAATGAAATTGAACTATAAAAAAATTATTAATTGAATTTTTTTTATACTAATTGTTATTGAATTGATTTTTTTTTAAAATTTTTAAGCGAAACAAAAATGTTCGATTATCCGGCTGATTTTTGAATTAACTATAAAAATTATAAAATTTTGGGTAAATTACACAAATGGTCATTAAACTATGTTAAAATTATCTTTTAGTCAATAAACTTTCAAAAGTTATAAAACAACCATTATACTTATCAAACTGTTATAAAATTATCATTGATTCATTGTACATTATAAATTATTGATAAATTTTGAAAAGTTTAATAATGTTTTTTTTAACAATTCAATAATTTTAATGATTATTTTGTGCTAATTTGATAAAGTTTAATGATCATTTTATAATATATCCAAAAAGTTAATAATTTTATAATTTTTAAAAATTTATGGACCAAAAATAAATACATTTATAAAATATATAATATATAACAAAATTAGTTAATTCAGTTAGTTAACTAATTTTGAACCGAAATAAATGATAATCAAAGTTTGAAAAAAAATATTAATCGTTACCGACCAAACCTAAAATTAACCATACAATTAATAAAAAAAATTTAGTTCAACCGATTAATTCGGTTAAAGCTAAAATTTGAACACCATAAACAACGAGTACAATTTCCTATATGCGTACAAATATATTATGTAAATTGCATTTTGTTTGCTCCAAAAGAAGCTAGACTCAAATGTATTTCTAACCATATAAACTGTTGCTTCTAATTTGACTTATATAATTTATGTTGAATTTTTAAAGTGATTGTTGAGCTAATATTAAGAGTATTATGATTTTAATGATCTAGTTTTTTCAGGTCAACTTCGAGCATTGACCCGAGTCATGAATCGTCAAGTTGGGTTAAGTGTTCGGGATTGTTGGATAGTGTTGAGCCTCGATCTTGTCTTAATGGGCTTTTCGGGTTATTGTTGGGCTTGAGCTTATGTTTGATGGAGGAAGAAGTCTTGAAGGGCAATTAGGTAACTTGCCCCCTCAAAGAGACAAAGGTTGGGAGAATTTTAACTGTATGTACTTTTGGAGAGTGGATAAAGTCATCCTTGTAATCCTTACTTCATCTCCTTCGTCAAGCTTTCACCAAAGCATCAAATAAAAAGATAACAACTTATTGTTTTGGAATGAGCATCTCGTTTGGCACCTCAAGGGAAGTTTAAGCAGTAGGAGAATATCTATCTTTTAAGGTATTAATGCCCAAAGTTAATGGGAGTTGAAATTGAAGCTTAGGGAAAGAAAGAAGGGTAACAAGGGCTTGGTGAAAGATTAATCCGTGTTTATTGCTAAAGGTCAGTACATCTCTGACTCCTACATCTCATGAGACTCATAAAAAGGTTGTTTTGCTTTATTAAATGGTTGATTTTGCTAGTTTGATGTTTTGGTAGTGTAGAATCATATAAATGGTAGATTTCATATTTATGGTTGAAATGTGTTGAGTTGATCGATCTTGATAATTGGCCAAGAGGGGGGTGAATTGGCTATTTAAAATTTTTGTCGGTGAAATTTCGGTAAAATTGAAAAATGAAGAACAAGAGATTTATAGTGGTTCAAGCTTCAGAACAAGCTCTACATCCACTACCTTAGCTCCCACTAAGGATTTTGAAATCAATTCACTAAGAATTCAACCTTTTTCTAGGTTCAAGGGATAACCTTTACAAATCGAATCAAACCTTCTACCCAAGGATTGATTCAAACCTCACAAGATGATAAAAGAAAGAAAGGCAAATAAGAAATCTCTCACAAGATAGATATTGCCCCAATTACAAATTAACTCTCCCCAAACTCAATTACAAAGAATAAAATTGAAGTACAAGAGATGGGAGACAAGATATTCAATAAGAGTGTTTGGGAGTTGGATTTGATTGTTTGGATGTTGCTTGAGGTTTAATAGTTGTTAATGTTGCTTGAATTGCTTCATTTTATACCTCTTCATTTATTTCTAACCGTTGTGGTTGTTGGGACTTGAAATAAAGACGTTAGGACTACATCTTCCCACCATAAATGCACTTCTGCAGGCACAGGTATCGATACATGAGGAACCTATTTCGGAACAGCCTATAAAAAGAAAGAGACGTTATGCATATAATTGGGGGTGTATCGAAACAGGTATCGATGCCATTACTACACTGTAATGGTGGGTATCGAACCATGTTTCGAAACATCTCAACCATCTTTTAAAGTTTTAACTGCCACAATGGTCAACTCATTAAATGCTAAAATAGCCGTTGGAAATTAAAGGGGGTATCGATATTGGTATCGATACCATGAGTCATAATTTTAAATGATTATAAAACAATTAAAAATACTCGATGTGGTTCGATACGTGGTTCGAAACATGCATTTACAGTAAGGTAATGGTATCGAACCATGTTTTGATACCTGTTCTTAGTTCCAAGAACAAAGCTTTTAAAATGCAGTAGGGTATCGATACCGGTTCAAATGGTATCGATACTCTCGTATCAAAACACTTAGAAATTTTATTTCAAAGTTCTTGGTTTGACTTGAAATCAAAACTTTGACTTAAGGACTTAAAAATTTATTACAAAATAGTTCTTATACATAATTGTTATATCAAAATCAATTTTGGTTTTACAAAATGATATAAAATTGTTAGAAAACTACCTATCATACCTCAAATAACTTGTAGGAATATGTTGGAGCTTAACCAATTAGGTGGAATTTCTAGGTGAAATCCGAACCAAACCTTCATTTTTAGGCAAGATTATCGATACAACTAGAGGGTGTATCAGTACGTTAGGGTATTTTTGGGAGGTTGTTTGTGACAGGTGTATTGTTACATGGGCTAGCGTACCAATACTCATAGCAAGTTTTGAATTCCAGAACCGTTTTTGTGTATCGGCATGAGAGGGTGTATCGGTACCACTGTTCCATTAAGTTGAAGACGACTTCAAGTATCGGTACGCACTTAAGGTAGTATCGATACGGGTAGAGTATCAGAACAAGATTTTCTACATATCGGAACTAGGTATCGATACGAGGGTTAGGTGTATTAGTACGAGCTTTATGTTGAGGCTTCGAATGATGTTCGTCTATTGATACTCAGGTGGAGAGTATCAATACCCTAGGTTGACGTATCGATACGCGTAGAACATTTACCCAAGAATTTTGAGTTAGTATTCGGGGGTTCTATAATTTAAGATAAGGGTTTCAATAGATCTCTAAAGGTATAAAATGAACTATAAAATTAATAAACTAAGTTTAATATCCCAATATGTGAAATTATGGCTAATGGCTTAATAATTGATATGTGGCTTAATCGTATTATGCTTCTTTAATGATCTTTGGTGGATTAGATAGTATTACTTAGTAGCTTGGGTGTTTATCGTATGTTGATGGGGCTTTAAAATAAATATGAGGTCTTGGTTAGTGGGTAATTCTAATGAGAATCGTGTAATTGAGTTAATAGTTTTAAAATACTAAACTTGGATTATTAGAGACATGCCTTGGGCTTTGGTAATAGTTTGATTTGGTGCTCATTACCTCTTGGTAAGATTGTGTGGATGCTCGGGGAACATGTATTACTTGTATGTGTCAATAAGGAATTCGGATATTCTAGAGTCAATGCATGGCATTTAGTCAAAGGGATGAGTACTTAGCGTTGTATGAGCGAGTACGTCCGATGTATCTACAAGCTATGATGATACGAATAAGGGAATATAACTTGATGGGTTGTGTAAGCATCAAGAAATTGATAGGCTATGTGAACATCAAGAAACTCGAAGGGCTATGTGAACTTGAGTAACCTGATGGGCTATATGGCCTCAGGATCGAACTACTTATGGCTACGTTGATCCAGATATGGTCCAACCCGATGACTATGTGATCATGGGGAAACTCGACAACTATGTGAGCACGGGTATAATAGAGCTATGTTTGGCCAAAATGTATGGATGTTGTATGCATATGTGAATGTTATATGGACTAATGATTGATGACCTTTATACCCTAAGCTGTGTGAGTGGGGTAAGGTACTTATAACACGATGGGTTGTGTGATTTTGACTAACTCGATGGGCTGTGTGATACAAAGTAGGTAAGCCTAGTATGGTGTTTCACCTTCTTACACGTTGATGTTTTAAGATAAATAAAGTGAGAACTCTAGATAAAGTATTTTAGGAGATAAACCTTAGTTCAGAAGTCTTTTTGTTCATTCTTGACTATCTTATCTTACATGCTTGTTTTATGATATTCATGAATTGCGATAGAGTATAAATGTACCATCGAATTTTATTAGTTCAACGTGCAGAATTGTGGTGTTTTTCGTGCGTAGGGGACATATAACTTTGGAGGAGCACATCGAGTATGACTTCCCAGCATCGAAGCCGTGAAAGAGTACAATATTTGATCTTTTAGTTTGGACTTATAATATTCATAGGATCTTACCACAAATCTAGTTTGTTCCTTTATTTTGATTCAGTTGATGTGTTTTGAAAAATGAGCTCCTATTTTGTAAATATTTTAATTTTAATTTATTTTATTTTGATCTACGTGGATTTATGAATTGTGACATTTTAGAAACTTTGGAACACATGTTTCAAAGGAATTTTTGATGGGTCAGATTTGGGTGATTCAAATGTGATACTTCGGATCCAGATCGAGATTAAAGTATTACAATGATGCTTTTTTTTCTAATATTTGATCACTTAATAATCTATATCTTTCAAAATACAGATCAAAATCGATCTTTATTTGTTTTCAACAAAATTAAATTTACAGTTAAATAATATATGAATCACTCTCTAATTATTTATATATAATTTTTAGTTATTTTTCGAGATCACTGACTTATACATAAAATTTTAAATAAATTTAGTAATCTTGATTTGTAATTCATTAATCATTTAAATTTTTTTCTAAATGCTTACAAATATATTTCACGTAAATAACAACAATCATTTTTAACCACCGCATCACATATATATATATATATACCTAAAATTATATTTTATTTTCATTAAAAATAACCCTATTTATATATTAGATAGTGGACGGACAGATGCATAATAAGCATATATAAAATAAATAATATCTTAAATTTATCATTTACTCGTTACTCACAACAAGTATGACATTTTTATTTGTACACTACGCACCAGATTTATAGTCATCTCTACCACAATTAGGGGCACCTATTTCTTCAATTGTTTCTTCCCCTTCGAAACATCAACATTTCTTTCATTTGTGATCATCCTTCCTTTTTTTCTTCTTCTTTCGATTATGATTGTTTCTCATTGTATTAAAATTAAATTTAAAATTTCTTCTATTATTTTAAATCAATTATATAGATTCTAATAATTTCTTTTAAATATTAATCGACATAAATATTTTTTTCATTTTAAAAGTCGTTCATTCAACAAATTATATAACAATTTATATATTAATTATGTTTGTAATAGAACTTACTATTTATAAGAGAAATAATAAAAAATTCTTTTAATGAGCATTGAATTCGAAATTAAAAAAAAGAGTATTGCTAATATTTATACATATAAAATAAAAAAATAAAACGATCTACAAAACAACGTAAAAAAAACTTGCAACCTCCGTTACAATATTATCAACAAACAATGAAGAAATAAATAATGGGAATGTAATATTCTTATAATATTTAATTCAAATTAACTATAAATAAATAAATAAATATTACTAATTTTAAATATAAATGGTGCAAGAACATAATTAAACGAGAAGTACACATAAGAAGAGGAGGAAGAAAAATATCAGACAAGTTCGGTGGAAACCAAGTTCTATACTAATGCGGAAACAGGACCCACATAACGACTAGCCAATAATAATTTTTAATTATTACCATTTATTTAATAATATACTATAACCACAAAAATAAAATAAAAAAATAAAAGAAAAACCCACACAAATTCTTTCTTTTTAAATCTCTGTACGCAAAATGTTTGTTTTTGTGTTAACACATTTTCTTTCCACCGCCTTTCTCTCTCCCCCAAACATATCTTATTTACTTTCTTATTTTCCTTTCTCTTTTCCATTCCCCCCCTCAAATTCTCTCTCCTCCCTTAAACCTTTCTACCCTTTATATTTTTCTTCTTCTTCCTTTCATTTCCTTTGTTCTTTGATCAAGAAAAAAGGAATCAAACATGAAGAAGACAAGCAACCTTTGCGAGCTTTGCAAAGAAGAAGCATCTGTTTACTGCTCGGCGGACTCTGCTTTTCTATGTTGGAACTGCGATTGCAAGGTTCACCGTGCTAACTTCCTTGTGTCCCGTCATGTTCGTTGGATTCTCTGCGCGCAATGTAAGTCTTTTTGCCGATCGGATTCTGTTTGGGGTTTTGAGTCGCAGTCTTCTCACCATCTTTGCAAAGCTTGTTCTTCTGAAAAACCCAAAGACCCATTGTTTTGTTCAACTCTCTCGTTTTCTTCTGCTGCTTCTTGTTCCTCCTCTGATTGTTTATCCGCCAGTGAGTCTTCTTCGAACGATTCTAAACCCAAAGGGGTTTGTTTAAAATCAAGATCATCCAACGATTCGCACTCGGAGGTTTCAGATACTGATGGTTTGGAGGGCGTTTTGACTGTTTGGTGCAAGCAACTAGGGTTGAAACGACACTCCGTGGCGTCTACGGCGGCGTCCGCGTTGCGGTTTTGTTTGGAGCGGTTAAAGGGGATTCCGCTTAGGTTGAGCTTGGCAGCTGCGTTTTGGTTTGGATTGCGGTCGACCAAAGACACGTCGGTGGCGTCGTGGCGGAACCTGCAGAGGCTCGAGGAACTGTCGGGTATTCCAGGTAAAGTGATCATGGCCGTGGAGCTGAGGCTGGCACGTGCGATGAGGTTGAGAAAGAGAATCAGACCGGACTTGGAAGAAGGATGGGCGGAGTGTAATGTTTGATTGGCACGCGTAAGAATGAAGATGAGTTTCGCCTCACTTTGATTTGTTGTACTGATTTATTAGCATTTTTCGATAGAAAATTAGATTTCCTTTTTTTTAAATAACCAGGCTAATATTTTTCATATAAATCTTAAATCCATGTATTTATTTATTTCTAAAACCTTGACAGTAGGCTATTTTTTTTTTAATTTAAGTATCAGTATTTAATATATTAATTTATAAATTTGTATTCGATATGTCAGTGTTCAAAATAAAATTATATTAATGAAAATAAAAGGTTAAATCAAATAAATATTTTCTTTTATAAAAATAGAAATATTTGATTTTTAATTGGGAGTTTCTTTTTTAATTAATAATTTTGTATAATTTTATTAAAAGTAAAAGATACTATAAAATTGAAATATAACGAAATCAAATAAGATTTTATTATACTAAATTACCCTCCCCACTTCGTGTTGAGATATATTAAATTACCCTTCTTTAATTTTATTATACTAAATAAGATCTTAAATCGTAAAAGATTTCATAACTTTAATTTTCATTTTAACAAGGGGTTCAGAATAATAGGATGGTAAATTACTTTTTCAAGACTGCTGCCGGTAAAGATGAGCAAAACTCAAATTAGTTTGAAAAAAAAATAATTCAACTTGATTCGAGATGAAAATACTTGATTCGTTGTGACTTAACACAAAATTTCATAAATTCGATTAGATTCAAAAAAAAATTAAACAAAGTTTGAGTTGTAAAAATAAAAACTCAAATAACACGAAATTTTCAGTCATTAGAGAACTTATTTTTAGTTCGAGATGAATCTTTAAATTTTTATGATATATATATTGATATATAATAATATGAATAAATATTATCTCATATAAAAAAATAAGAAATATATATATCTTATATAATTATTGAAAGTAACTTAAATTAAACTAAATAGTACTATAACATAATAAGTAATTTCAATTAAATTTTTAAAAAAATTTAAAAACTCAACTCGACTCAACTTAACTTAAAAATTTTTTGAATAAAAATTTAAATAATAAAATTAAATTCATTAACTCAAATAATTCAAAATTTTATAATTCGATTTGATCGAATACTTATCCCCCACCGCGTAACCATCATTATTTGCAAGCATTAAACAATGTACAAAAGTAGCAGATTAACGAATCACGCCCATGGTTTTAAAGATAAGTTTTCAAGTTCAAGTTGGATATGAAAATTTCAATGACAAGGGAATCCTAAGCAAGACCCCATTAAAACCGCTTTTCTAGGAAATTGAACATAAGTAGAGGTGGCAAATTTGTCGTTAGGTTAGAGTCATTTTAATTTGGTTTACTTAGATTTGGTTAATTCAGTTTTAGTTCGGGTTTGATTAATTTTTAGATTAGATATATAGTGATTGGAGTTATATTAAGGTGATTGATTTTGATACGAATTAATAAGAGGTTGATTGATTTTTGATTTAAGTCGATTTTTAAACCAATCAGTTTTAGTTGAGTCTTTAAATCAAGTTAATATTTTACACCTCTATATATTATAAGAATTCAAGTATGGTGGCCGTAGAGAATGAAGAACAATAAATAGAGATGAAAAGAGGCGTAAAAAACATTTTAGAAAACTAAAAGATAATTGAGTCGAGAAAAAAATTAGAGAAAATTTATAATAAGAAAAAAAGAATTATAAAAATGGATGATTTAACCAACCATTAGGTTAATGGATTTTATACCAAAAAAATACAACTGATTCTTTTTACGATAAATAATTACAACTACTTTAGTTATTATGATTTTTATTGATTATTTAACTTTGAGCATCTCAATTGGTGTCTTATGATATTGTTGTTTAAATTTCAACCTTTGAAGAAAATTGGTGATTTAGTTTTGCTTGTTATCGATGTTCAGTGTTGTTGGTTTCATTGATAAAGATTTGTATCGTTCATTGAAACCAGATTGGTTTTATTAACTATTGCTTTATCTTTAAAGTGAATGTGAAATTTGAGGATTGACAACTTAGTTATCATGGTAAAATATCTTTAAAGAGAGTTAAGTGTTTAACAATCTTGTTTTCCTTAATCAAATATTAGACGATGTCTTCTTGTTTAAGAGAGGTTTCTAATTGCACCTGACTGCATGTAGTTTCACCATCTTGCTTTTAATAATAACAAAATCCAAATAAATGAAAAAAACAATATAAATGAAGACTGAACATGTAAAATTATAAAAAAAACAAAAAAAAATAGAATAGAAAATATTTTTATTTTATATCCGCAAAGTAAAAGTGAATAAGAATGATATAATTTGTGAACCAACTCATTGTCCCTTTGTAATTTCAGTTCTATTTTTTTTATTTTAGTTAATTATGCAGTTTATTGATTCAAGAAATTCAGAGAAAAAAGTGTTAGAATATAATAACTAAAGTAGTTGTAATTAATTGTATTAGCTTGCTATTAATTCGTTAAACTAGTTATTTGTTGTAAAAAAATCAATTATATTTTTTTGGTATAAAACCCACTAACGTAATGGGTTAAGTCATCCAATCTTTATAATTTATTTATTTTTCTTAATACAAACTTTTTCAGATTTTTTTCTTAACTATCTTTAAATTTTTTTAAATCCTTTTTTACTCATCATTTCACCTCCATTTATCGTCCTTCGTCTCCTATGATCACCATGCCTGAATTCTTTTATATATATATATATATATATATAATTTTTTATGAATTATACAATAATTACATTATATTTTTATTTTTATTATATTTTTATTTTAGGTTATCGTTAGTTAAATTGAAAATCAATTTAGATCTATTTTAATTTTATTAAAATTTATATCGATTTTAGTTTAATTTATTTAAAATTTTAAATCAAATTTAAGTTATAATATTTATATTGATATTATATTTTAAATCAAATAAATTAATTCAAATATCAATCAAGTTAAACATAAAAATGCCGATATACGTCTCTTGGTGGTATCCTTATAAATAAAGCAATCTCCTGTGCAGTAATAACATCTCTTCGTCAAACCACTTTCATGGACGCAATTCTTACTCTGAATTCGAATATTTTTCAATCAGATTTGGAACAAATTGTTGTAAAACTAAAATTGATTTTGATATAACAATTATGTTAAAGAACTTATTTTGTAATAAATTTTTTAAGTTACAAAGTCAAAATTAAGTTTCAAGTCAAACCAAGAACTTTGAAATAAATTTTCTAAGTGTTTTTGGACGAGATTATCGATACCTTTCAAACTGGTATCGATACCGACCTGCATTTTTAAAGCTTTGTTCTTGAAACTAAGAACAAGTAACGAAACATGGTTCGATACCAATACCTCACTGCCAATGCCTGTTTCGAACCAAGTACCGAACCACTTTTTATGTTTTTAATTATTTTAAAATTATTTAAAATTATGATTCATGTTTCGATACTGGTATCGATACCCCCTTTAATTCCCAACGGCTATTTTAGCATTTAATGAGTTGACCATTGGTGACAGTTAAAACTTTAAAAGATGGTTAAGCCATTTTGAAACATGGTTCGGTACCAACCATTATAGTGTAGTATTGGTATCGAAATATGGTTCGATACACCCCCTATTAAATGCACAACATCTCTTTCTTTTTATAGTCTGTTTCGAAACAGGTTCTTAATGTTTCGATACCGGTTGCTGCAGAGTGCATTTATGGTGGGAAGATGAGGTCCTAAAGTCTTTATTTCAATTCCCAACAACCACAACGGTTAAAAATCAATGAGGAGGTATAAAATGAAGCAATTCAAGTAGCATTAACAACTATTGAACCTCAAGCAACATCCAAGCAATTAAATCCAACTCCCAAGCACTTTCATTGAAAATCTTGACTCCCATCTCTTGTATTTCAATTTGATTCTTTGTAATTGAGTTTGGGGAGAGTGATTCTGTATTTGGGGCATATATTTCTTGTGAGAGAATTCTTTTAGCCCATCCTTATCTCTTGTATTTCTTTGTGAGGTCCAAGTCAATTTTGGGTTTAGAAAATTGGCTTGATTGTAAAGGTTATCCCTTAAACCTAGAAAAAGGTTGAATTCTTAGTGAATTGGTTCAAAATCTTTAGTGGGAGCTAAGGTAGTGGATGTAGAGCTTGTTCGAAGCTTGAACCACTATAAATCTCTTGTTCTTCAATTTTTCAATTTTACCGAAAATCTTCCACCGAAAAATTTTAATTGCCAATTCACCCCCTCTTGGCCAACTATCAAGATCGATCAACTCAATAATTGGTATCAGAGCTTGATCTTTGAAGGGATTCACATCTACCAAACAAGATCTTAGGAGTGTTGATCATATCTACAAGTCATATCAATGGCCTCTACTTCCGGAAGTTGAAACGAGTCTCACTCAATCACCAAGCCTCCCTTCTTCAATGGTGACAACTATCCATATTTGAAGAATAGAATGAGGTTGTTCATCAATTCCAACGATTATGTCCTTTGGGATATAATTGAAGATGACTCCTCAATTCCAATGAAGTTAGAAGGAGATAGACAAGTACCGAAAAAGAGGAATGAGATGACCGATGAGGAACGAAGAAGGATGTCTACAAATGATAAAGCTCTACACATCATCTTTTTTGCTCTTGGTCCCGACATCTACTCCAAGATGTCATCTTGCACAAGTGCCAAAGAAGTATGGAACTATTTGGAGACAACATATGAGGGCACAAATGATGTCAAGGAGACAAAGATAGGTCTTCTCAATCTTAGCTATGAGAACTTCAAGATGGAGCCGGATGAAGACGTCACCAAGATGTTTGATCGGTTTTCCGTCATTGTGAATGGTCTCAAGGGATTTGGTGAGATCATACCGGAGGATAAGCTCATACGGAAGCTCATCTATTCTTTTCCCGAGTCTTGGGATAACAAGAGAACGGCTATAATAGAAACAAAAGACCTTAAGACTCTCAAACTTGATGCTCTTGTGAGATCTCTTCTCACCCATGAGATCATGAAGAAAGGAAGAGAAGATGAAAAGAATAAGGAAGATGTTAAGCTAGACAAAAGAGAAATTGAAAAGAAAAAGCAAGGGATTGCACTTAAAGCTTCGTCTTTCCAAGAAGAGGTTGATTCTAGTGAAGAAAAAGAGCTAGAAGAATTGGCTATGGTAGCCAAAAGATTCACTTGACTCATGAGCGAAAACCGGAATAGGAGATTCCAAAGAAAGAAGGATTTTAAGTCAAAGGGCAAAGAAGATGAGAAGGATCAAATCATTTGCTATGAATGCAAGAAGCCCAGTCATATTAGGACTGATTGCCCACAATTCAAAAGGAAGGGTTTTGAGAAGAAGAAGAAGCAAAAGGCTCATGTTGCCACTTGGAGTGATGAGGAGTCATCATCTGATGAGGACAACGAAGTAGTCAACCTTTGTCTCATGGCTCTTGATGAGCCCAAGGTAACCCTTGAACCATCTTGTAATGATTTATCTTATGATGAACTTTATGATGCTTATAATGAATTACAAGATGTTTATGATGAGTTGGTTTTGAAATTCAAAGAATTGCTTTTAAAAAACAAGAAAATCATTTCCGATTTAAAAGAGAAAAATGATTCTTTGACAAAAACGATTTTGGATTTGGAAGAAAAGGTTGTTACTTTAAATGATGATTTAAAGTTCTTTCAAAATGAAAATGTGGATTTAAACAACCTTATTTCTAGCTTGAGTGAGAATCACCATCAAATGGTGAATAAACTTAAAGAACAAATCAAAGTGGTTGATAGTTCAACTTTTGAAAAAGGAAGCTCTTCAAAACTCAACCATGTGAAAAAGAATTTTTATGGTCACAAACAAAGAGGTTTTCAAAGGCATACTAGACATAGAAAGATTAGGAGTGTATGGGTTACTAAGGAACTTATTATTTCTAATAATGTTCATGCCATTGCATCTTGGATTCCTAAGGGAACCAAGCTTTTGGGAACTAACTCTCATGGACCCAAAATGATTTGGGTACCAAAAATAAAAAACTAAATCTTTGTTTATAGGTTGAGCATTGCTTCAAGGCCAAAGCTTCAAGTCAAAACATGTGGTACCTTGATAGTGGATGCTCAAGGCATATGACCGGAGACAATGGACGATTTAAGGAGTTAGAGCTTAAAAGTGGTGGAGTAGTGACTTTTGGTGACAACTCCAAAGGCCAAATTGAGGGTATTGACTCTATTGGTAATCACTCCTCTATTCTCATTTAAAATGTTTTGCTTGTTAATGGTCTTAAACATAATTTGTTGAGCATTAGTCATTTATGTGATAAAGGATTCTATGTGTCTTGTGATAAATATGGTTGCAAAATAATAGACATAGAATCTAATAAAACAATGCTCATAGGTCATCGCATAGGAAATATTTATATGGTGCATCTAGATGACATTAACCTATCTCATGCATGCTTAGTTGCTAGTGATGAAAATGATGCTTGGTTATAGCATAGGAAATTAGGTCATGCTAGCATAAGTGTTTTAGAGAAACTGGCTTCCCAAAATCTAGTTAGAGGTTTACCTAAGCTCAAGTTTTCCTTAGATAAAATTTGTGATGCATGTGCTAAGGGTAAACAAAAAAGAGTTTCTTTTAAACCCATTAATGATGCTTTTATTAGTAGAGTTTTACAATTGATTCATATGGATCTTTTTGGGCCTATTAGAACTACTAGTTTGGATGGAAAATCATATGTTTTTGTTATTGTAGATGACTACTCTAGATACACTTGGGTTCTATTTTTGAGTACTAAAGATGAAGCCTTAGAAAAATTCATCACATTTTCAAATATTTCTCAAAATGATCTTGATCAAAGAATTTCTCATATTACAAGTGATCATGGAACCAAATTTCAAAGAGAATTTTGTAATGAAAATGAGATTAGCCACAATTTTTTGGCTCCTCGCACTTCTCAACAAAATGGGGTAGTTGAGAGGAAAAATAGAACTTTAGAAGAAATGGCTAGAACCATGCTTTGTGAAAACAATTTACCTAAGTATTTTTGGGCGGAAGCCACAAACACTTCTTGTTACATTATAAATCGTGTAATGATTAGGCCAATTTTGAAGAAAACTCCTTATGAGATTTTAAAATCCAGAAAGCCTAACATTAGTTATTTTCACTCTTTTGGGTGCAAGTGTTTTGTTTTAAACAATAAAAAAGATAATTTAGGTAAATCTGATGCAAAAAGTGATGAAGTTATTTTTCTTGGATATTCTCAAAATTCAAAGGCTTATAGAGTTTTTAATAAAAGAACCTTAGTCGTAGAAGAGTCTATACATGTGGTTTTCGATGATAACCTTCTTCCTAGGAAGGATTCTTGTGATGATGATGATGTAGGAATCATTGAAACCATTGATGATGGACAAGCATCAAAGGTGGATAGGGTTCCAACCAATGAGGAAACACAAGATCCTACAATAGAAGCTTTAGGAGATGTAAAGCTTGAAGAAAGGGAAGTGAGCTACCTAAGGGAGTTCAACTATGTCAAAAGTGGTGAAATCTTGGGTGATCCATCCAAGGGGATAACTACTCGTTCTTCTCTTAGATTAATGAACCATATTGCATTTATCTCATGCATAGAGCCTAAGAATATCAATGAAGCTTTAGATGATGACTTTTGGATATTGGTTATGCAAGAAGAGTTAAATCAATTTGAGAAAAGCAATGTTTGAACTTTAGTTGATAGGCCTAGTAACAAATCCACTATAGAAACTAAATGGTTTTTTAGAAACAAACTAGATAAGAGTGGTAACATTGTGAGAAATAAAGCTAGATTAGTTGCTCAAGGTTACACTCAAGAAGAGGGAATAGATTTCGCTGAAACTTATGCACCCGTAGCTAGAATGGAAGCCATTAGGATGTTACTTGCATTTGCATGTTATCATGATTTCAAGCTGTAAAACCAAAATTGATTTTGATATAACAATTATGAATAAGGACTATTTTGTAATAAATTTTTAAGTCTTTAAGTCAAATTTTTGATTTCAAGTCAAACCAAGAACTTTGAAATAAAATTTCTAAGTGTTTTGATACGAGAGTATCGATACCATTTCAACCGGTATCGATACCCTACTGCATTTTAAAGCCTTGTTCTTGAAACTAAGAACGAGTATCGAAACATGGTTCGATATCATTATGCCACTGGAAACGCATGTTTCGAACCTAGTATCGAACCACATCGAGTATTTTTATTTGTTTTAAAAATCTTTTAAAATAGGACTCAAGGTATCGATACTGGTATCGATACACCCTTTAATTCCCAACGGCTATTTTAGCATTTAATGAGTTGACCGTTGGTGGCAGTTAAAACTTTAAATATGGTTAAGATGTTTCGAAACATGGTTCGATACCCACCATTACAGTTTAGTAATGGCATCGATACCTGTTTCGATACCCTCCCTATTAAATGCACAATGACTCTTTCTTTTTATAGGCTGTTTCGAAACAGGTTCCCCGAGTATCGATACCTTTGCCTGCAGAAGAGCATTTATGACGGGAAGATGAAGTCTCAACGTCTTTATTTCATTTTCCAACAACCACAACGGTTAGAAATCAATGAGGACATATAAAATGAAGATGTTCAAGCAGCATTAACAACTATTGAACCTCAAGCATCATCCAAGCACAAAAATCCAACTCAAAGCACCTAATTGCATATCTTTGCTCCCAACTCTTTTAATTTCACTTTGATAATTTGTAATCTGAGTTTGGGGAGAGTTTGTTTGTATTTGGGCATTTCTTTCTTGTGAGAGAATTCCTTTTAGCCCACTCTAATCTCTTGTAACACTACGTGAGGTCCAAATCAATTTTGGGTAGAAAATTGATTTGTTTGTAACGGTTATCCCTTGAACCGAGAAAAAGGTAGAATTCAATAGTGAATTGGATTCAAAATCCTTAGTGGGAGCTAAGGTAGTGGATGTAGAGCTTGTTTCGAAGCTTGAACCACTATAAATCGTTTGTCATCAAATTTTTCATTTTTACCAAAAAATTCCCAATCAATCTTTTAATTGCCAATTCACCCCCTCTTGGCCATACTTCAAGATCGATCAACTCAACACAAGCTTTTTCAAATGGATGTCAAAAGTGCCTTTTTAAATGGTTTTATAAATGAAGAAGTGTATGTTGAAAAACCACCGGGTTTTGAGGATCCAAAATTTCCAAACCATGTGTTTAAATTAATAAAAGCTTTATATGGTCTGAAACAAGCTCCTAGAGCTTGGTATGAAAGAATTTCAAATTTTTTAATTGAAAAGGATTTTGAAAAAGGAAAGGTGGACACTACACTTTTTATAAAAAGGTTTAAAAATGACATCTTAGTAGTTCAAATTTATGTTGATGATATTATTTTTGGATCTACTAATGAATGTTATTGTCGAGAGTTTTCTAAGCTAATGCAAGGTGAATTCGAGATGAGCATGATAGGGGAGCTCTCATTCTTTTTGGGACTCCAAATCAAGCAAAGGAAGGATGACACCTTCATCAATCAAGCTAAATACATCAAGGATATGCTCAAGAAGTTTGGCTTGGAGAATGTGAAACCTCAAGCCACTCCTATGAGCTCATCAACTAAGCTTGACAAGGATGAAGGAGGTAAGTGTGTTGATTCTAAATTGTATAGATCAATGATGGAATCTTTGTTTTACCTTACCGTAGGTAGACCGAATATTATGTTTAGTGTTTGCTTGTGTGCTAGGTTTCAAGCTAGTCCTAGATAATCACACTTAGTAGCCATTAAGAGAATTTTTAGGTACCTTAGAGACACACCTTGTTTAGGTCTTTGGTATCTTAAAGCTTCTTCCTTTAATCTTCATGCTTATTGGGATGCAGATTATGGAGGTTGTAAGATAGATAGGAAAAGTACTTCCAGAATATGTCAATTCTTAGGTAGTATGCTCATATCTTGGTTCTCTAAGAAACAAAATAGTGTAGCTTTATCTACCACCGAAGCAGAGTACATATCCTTAGGGAGTTGTTGTGCTCAAGTTCTTTGGATGAAGCAACAACTCTTAGATTATGGCATTAAGGTAGAAACTATACCTCTAAAATGTGATAATACTAGTGCCATATTTCTTACTAAGAACCTCATTCAACACTCTAGAACCAAACACATAGAAATTAGACATCACTTCATTAGAGATCATGTGTCTAAAAATGATGTTGTTTTAGAGTTTGTTGACACCTTAAACCAATTAGCGGATATCTTTACTAAACCTTTAGACAAAGAGCGTTTTTAGACACTTTGGAGAGAGTTAGGTCTAACTATCCTATCTTGACCTCTTTTGTGTTATTTTTATGCAAATTTTGCTTAAATATTGATTAAAATCATGCCTATGTTGTTTTGCATTTTATTGCTTCTATGCATGTTGCTAGGGGGAGTATGAAATTGTTTATGCACTATAATCATGTCATAACATCATTTGCATACTTCTAGGGACTTTAAAGACTTATTTCTAGTACTTTAGAAGCCTAAAATGCAAAGCTCAGCTAAGTGGTATCGATACAGCTAGAACCTGTTTCGATACCTGTTCATCGTGTTCATCTGGGTAGTTTCTGGGAAGAATTGGTATCGATATCAGGTTCAATACCAGGGTTTCGATACTAGCATCTAAACAGGCTATTTCGATACCTGTTTCGAAACACGCAGCGGCAATTTGCTTTAAAACACCCCAAACCTAATTTTAATCAAACTAAAACATATCATAAATTCTCTCTTAAACCCTAGCCGCATATACCCTATAAATTCCTCTCAAATCCATCAGTTTTCACCACAAATTCAACGTTTTTCTTTGGGGATTCTATTCCACACATCAAAGCCAAGATCATATCAAAGTTTGGTGCTACAAAACCACAAATTCATCTTAATCCATAATCAAGGTAATTTTCGAAAAACATTATTTTCGTTGATTTTTAGAATGTTAAAAATTAGATTTTGAATGATTTATTGATGATTATTGTATGGGTTTTCATAATCCTACAAAATTTTTTCAAAATCAATTTTTTTATTCGAATATAAATTAATTTTCTTGTATTAGTCTTCACTGGTTTTTCAAGTAATTTTCAAAATTGCTAAATACCTTGAATTATAGATTAATAGGATTGAATTAGGTTGATAGAGCATACATGTTTGTAATATACCTAATCTTAAATTGTTTTTAATCCTAGATCATGGCACCGAAGAAACGTTCTCGCACCGAGGCTGGAAGTTCGTCATCTTCTCATGTTCCCGAGTGAATTTACCAGTGGTTTTCGACAAGAGTTTGAATGGTCCCAATAGGATTGACAGCTTCAATACCTTCCGCAACTACACGTTTAAGAAGGAGCGGTGTGTGGATGTGCAATTCATGACATCTTACAAGTTTTCATTCTACTACTACGACCAAATTGTTGATTGGAAATTCTTGCCTTTTCTCACCCACTCCGGCAAGTTTTATCCAACCATTGTTCTTATTTTTTATGCTAATGCTACGTGCATTCTCTCGAAAGATAGGAGCAAAGTGGTTGCGATTGAATCCTATCTCATGGGTCAAACTTTTAGAATCAATGTCGGTACCTTTGTCGATGCCTTCGGTCTTAAAGATGTGGGTATTGATGATGAGGACTCTCTTGGAGCTTTCACCAGTTCGGTTATGTCTCTTGACGTCTATGATCGGTTCTTACACCTCATTATCTCTTGGTGGATTCGTCCATCAAACGGTAAGTACTCTCGATTCGTCAAGTAGACAGTGTTTGGCTAAAGTGCTTTCGTGAGGCTCGACGCCCAAATCTAGACCAAATTGTCTTCTCCGATATTTTGTGGCATATCAACAACCGTGCCACTCCCCTTGTCAAATCATTTCTCTATGCTTGTGTGCTAAGTTCTATCTTTGTGCATTTGGGAATTGATTGTTCCTATGACAAGGTGGAATCGATCAAAAAACCCATAGGCGAGACTTCTCTCAATCGTTCCCATTTTCAGTATGCCTCTAATGGTGAATGGGTTCGAGGTGCTCCTCCTCCTCCTCCTCCTCCCGTTGATCCGGAGCCTCTCCAACAAGTTGCTCCGAACGCCGAGCTTATGGCTTTTCTCACTTTGAGATTTGACAGTTTGGATGCTCGTTTTGACACCTTGGATGGAAGGTTTGATTCCTTGACCACTCAATTCAATTCTCGTTTCGATGCCATGGAAATGAGGTTGACGGGTTTGGAAAACCAAAACACTTCCATGCGGATCTCCATTGAAGCTCTTCGATATTTGCAAACCTCTTCCAATAAATATGGAGATGACAACGAGGAAGATGATGATGATGATGATGACGATGATATGGGCGATGAGTGAACTTAGCTTCTATCTTTGCTTTGCTATGGCTTTCTTTAGGTCTAGTTATGCTTTTCTTTAGCATTATGTTGCATTTCATTTCATATTAGAACAATATGCACCTATGTTATTTCTTTTATGCTTTGAACTATTATGTTGGATTTTGGATATGTTTGCTTAATGATATTTGCTTATTTGATATAATGCTTGCTTTCATATTTTTTTGTGCCTTATATTGATTTTGATCTAACAAAAAGGGGGAGAAATATGTTTTTAAGTTTAAATTTCTCAAAGTTTCTCTTTTAAGGGACCATCTTTATTTTTTAAAGCTATACAACTATTAAGGGGGAGTCTTCAAAGTTTTTGAACCCAATTTTTTTTATTTCAAACTTAAAAATTTATAATGGTTTTGTTATATCAAAAAGGGGGAGATTGTAAAACTAAAATTGATTTTGATATAACAATTATGTTAAAGAACTTATTTTGTAATAAATTTTTTAAGTTACAAAGTCAAAATTAAGTTTCAAGTCAAACCAAGAACTTTGAAATAAATTTTTTAAGTGTTTTTGGACGAGAGTATCGATACCTTTCAAATCGATATCGATACCGACTTGCATTTTAAAGCTTTGTTCTTGAAACTAAAAATAGGTATCGAAACGTGGTTCAATACCAATACCTCACTGTCAATGCCTGTTCGAACCAAGTATCGAACCACTTTCTATGTTTTTAATTATTTTAAAATTATTTAAAATTATGACTCATGTTTCGATACTGGTATCGATACCCCCTTTAATTCCCAACGACTATTTTATCATTTAATGAGTTGACCGTTGGTGGCAGTTAAAACTTTAAAAGATGGTTAGGCTGTTTCGAAACATGGTTCGATACCGACCATTATAGTGTAGTAATGGTATCGAAATATGGTTCGATACACCCCCTATTAAATGCACAACATCTCTTTCTTTTTATAGTCTGTTTCGAAACAGCTTCTTCGTATTTCGATACCGGTTGCTACAGAGTGCATTTATGGTGGGAAGATGAGGTCCTAACGTCTTTATTTCAATTTCCAACAACCACAACGGTTAGAAATCAATGAGGAGGTATAAAATGAAGCAATTCAAGCAGCATTAACAACTATTGAACCTCAAGCAACATCCAAGCAATTAAATCCAACTCCCAAGCACTTTCATTGAAAATCTTGACTCCCATCTCTTGTACTTCAATTTGATTCTTTGTAATTGAGTTTGGGGAGAGTGATTCTGTATTTGGGGCATATATTTCTTGTGAGAGAATTCTTTTAGCCCATCCTTATCTCTTGTATTTCTTTGTGAAGTCCAAGTCAATTTTGGGTTTAGAAAATTGGCTTGATTGTAAAGGTTATCCCTTAAACCAAGAAAAAGGTTGAATTCTTAGTGAATTGGTTTCAAAATCCTTAGTGGGAGCTAAGGTAGTGGATGTAGAGCTTGTTCGAAGCTTGAACCACTATAAATCTCTTGTTCTTCAATTTTTCAATTTTACCGAAAATCTTCCACCGAAAAATTTTAATTGCCAATTCACCCCCCTCTTGGCCAACTATCAAGATCGATCAACTCAATAGGTCGAATTCAGATTAATTTTTCATCCCTATTATTGACCTGAATTCGAAGAGTAGATTCATAAATTTTAGCGTTTTAGGGTATATTTTTTTGGCCCTCTAATATTTTTATTTTAATGCAATTCAATCCATAATTTTGTATATTTAATTTTTTTTTAATTTATATTATTTAATTATATATTTATTAATTTTGTCCTTTATTTATCGACTATATTTAATTTTTTGTGTTTATTATTTATGTTTTTAATTGAATTCTTATTTTAATTCAGAATTTTAGTCTAATAGATCTTAACTTTACCTTGTAATTTTATATTATTTATTATTTTATTCGCTATTTTTTTTAAATTTTGATAATTTATTGAAATTTTTATTTATTTATTTATTTATTGCATTTATTTTCTTGTTTGTTTTTCTATGATTTTACCTTATATTTTTTTATATTTTTGTATATATGTATAATTGTATACGATGTATGTAGATATATTAAACTATATTAAATTTAGCTAATAGATATAAATTATAGTAATTATTATTATTTAACTTGTATTTTAATACATTTATATTTTTATTATCACTTTTAACATGAATATACATGTAAGTTAATTTTATTTTTGTAATTATTCTAAGTTCCTTAATATATATTTATGCTTCTTTTAATGTATCTATTTTTTAAAAAAAATCTTTATATATGCTGTCTTATTATTTTAGTATAAATATTATAAATGATATTTTATTTTGTATAAATTATCATATTTTTTTTATTTTACATATGACTAGATTCAGTTCAGATATCAAATCTTAACAATATCTATTTTTAATTGTCTACTATTAAAACTCGGACCGTAACATTATAAACTTGACATCATATTTAGACTTTAAGCTCAACTCATTAAGTGTTACAACTAAATATAGCCTAAACTATAATCATATCCATAAATACACCAATATTTTTAAAAAAGGACAATATAAAAAAGTTAAATCATTTTTTTACTACTATTTTTAAACCGCTAAAAATATTATATATTTTTTTCTTGAAAAATAGGTTTTAGGAGTAATATTATAATTTGGGTTAAAAGGGAAAATTTTCAAATAAGATTGTTTTTTTAAATAAAATTAAATTTTGAAAAGATTTAGAATCGTTACTCGTCACTTTAGAAGATCAAACATTAAAAATAATCAGAGATTAAAAGAATTAAATTAATTAATCTCTTATAAATTATCTTAAATCAAAATAATTAATTTGATTAATTTTAACCTAACATCCCAATAAACCAAAGACATTATTTAAAATGAATTAAATTAATAATTATGATTTTAATTAAGTTTATACCTAAGTCAAATATATTTTTAACCTAAAATAATCAAGAGATGATAAACTAATTAATTTGACATTCATCTCAATAAGTCAATGACGAATTTAAATTAATTATTTCGAATCATATAATATATAAGAAATTTAACTAATCTAAACTTAAATTTAATCTAATCAATTTAAATTCACACCCCTAATAAGCCGAGGACATAGTTTAAATTAATAAAATTAAAATTTTAGACCCTAAAATTTTGATTCTAAAAATTTTCCAAGAAAAATACTAAAAAAGATGGGAAACATCTTAAACAAGGCAAAATCAAACACAATGTGGGTGGTTTTAGGAAAAGGCTCTTAAAAGCCGACTAAAAAAGAGGCTGATCGGTTTACTCGGTTCTTTTTTTTTTACATAATTGGTTACGAAGTATGTATACAGTTTCTTACAAAAACTATAAAAAAAAAGGAATATACATAAATTGTTACAAACGTAAGGATTTGTGTACATACCTTTTTCCTTACAATTTTCGTAAGTATTTGTGTGTACTTTGTAGGGATTTGTGTACATACACGAATCCTTACAATTTTTGTGTCATATTATGTATTCTCGTAGTAAATTGTGTATGTACACAAATCCTTTCACTTGGATGACCTCCTTTAGCTCGTGGTGAGGAGTAAGGATTTGTTTACATACATTTTTCCTTATAGTTTTCGTAACCATTTGTGTACACCATGTAGGGATTTGTGTACATCCATAAATCCTTAAAATTTTTGTGTCATATTATGTATTCTCGTAGTAAATTGTGTATGTACACAAATCCTTACACTTGGATGACCTCTTTTAGCTCGTGGTGATAAGGAGTAAGGATTTGTGTACATACTTTTTTCCTTACAGTTTTCGTAACCATTTGTGTACACCATGTAGGGATTTGTGTACATACATAAATCCTTATAATTTTTGTGTCATATTATATATTATCGTAATAAATTGTGTATGTACACAAATCCTTACACTTGGATGACCTCCTTTTACTCATGGTGAGAAGGTGTAAGGATTTGTGTACATACCTTTTTCCTTACACTTTCCGTAAGCATTTGTGTATACCTTGTAGGGATTTGTGTACATACACAAATCCTTACAATTGTTGTGTCATATTATGTATTCTCGTAGTAAATTGTGTATGTAAACAAATTCTTACACTTGGATGGCCTCCTTTAGCTCATGGTGAAAAGGTGTAAGGATTTGTGTACATACTTTTTTCCTTACAATTTTCGTAACCATTTGTGTATACCTTGTACACAAATCCTTACAATTTTTGTTCCATATTATGTATTCTTGTAGTAAATTGTGTATGTAAACAAATCCTTACAATTTTCGTAAGCATTTGTGTATACTTTGTAGGGATTTGTGTACATACACAATTTAATACGAGAATACATAAATTGGTACAAATAATTTGATTCGAATCAAATTTGATGTTTTAAATATTCGAATCAAATTCGAATATTTTAACTATTATTTAACATTCGTATATTAAACATTCATATCTTCAATATTCTTATATTAAATATCTAATTTATGAATAAATATTCAAATAAAAATATTTGAATAAAAATATTCGAATAAAAGATATTCGAATAAAAATATTCAAATATTTTTATTTTAATATTTATTTTATGAATATTTTTATTCTTATATTTATTATTCAAATATTTATTATATGAATATTTTTATTCTTATATTTTTATTCGAATATTTATTATATGAAAATTTTTATTCGAATTTTTATTATACGAATATTTTTATTCGAATATCTTTTATTCTTATATTTTTATTCTTATATTAAATATCAAGTATTTTTTATTTTCTATTAAAATTATATTTGAACCCCTTAAACTATATTTACTCTATCCTATTTTCTCAAAACCTATATTTTAATTACATTATACTACAATTATAATGCATGAATGAAATCTTTGCTTAGTTGTTAGTGTGTATGCTTTCCATGCTTTTAACCTTGGTTCAAACCTTCTTAAGTTCAAATCTTTTATTTTATTTCTTCCTTTCTTTCTCACCATGTGGTGACATATGAAACTACCTGATTGGAGAGAAAAATATATTAAAAATTTAATAAAAATAATTAATAAATAAAATTAACCATCTAATCTGGTGATGACACGTTCTTTAGGAGTGACCTAGTTGACGAGTTCTTTAGTAGTGTGGCCAAAATAGGTATCCCCAATTACTTGAGTGGTCACCAGTGTTATTTACCAATTTTAATAGGATGTAAACAATTAACTTGTTTTCAATAGGTTTCTTATTTTAATCCAACAGTCAGAAATGATGGGCTACCATCCAACGACCATCATTAATTAGCCGATTTTTAGATGTAATTTAACCCACCGATTTTTAGCCTTGCCCACACAATGTTACTTGTAAAAAACATTGCACAGTTCGTTGTTTCACCTAATCTACTTATTCATGTCATTAAACCAAATCAATTATTAAATTCCCTTAAACAATCATTTTAAAATCAAGCTGTTTATTTCCTTAAAAAAAGGTGTTTAATTTCAATTTGTCTTGGCCATTTGCATGGGTGTAAATCGTCTACCTCTTTCTTATACCTATATTTATGCTTCCACTTTAAATTAGAGGGTTTATGATTTAAGGTTTAAGGTTAGACGTTGTGGTTAGAGTTTAGGAAATTAGGAGTAGGGTGTATTTTTTATGGTGTAGAGTTTAAGATTTAAGATATAAAAATAAGGGTTAGAGTTCAAAATTCAATTTTTTAAAAAAATTTCAAAAAAAGCATGAAAAAAAGGTAGATTTCTACTCATTTGCATGAGAAACAGTAATATCGAGATTTCAAGTGGCCTCGAAAGAAAAGATATCTCTTTGCCACACATTGTTGACGGATATATCCATTGTCCTTTAACGACTTCATCGTCAGTGGATTCCTTTTCTTCCTCAGCTATGGTGGCCAATGTTTTCGTGAACTGACACATGGAAATAGAGACAAACCGTGGCGAAGCGACTTCATTCATGAACCGTTCCAGGTTTCGCAACTTTCCCATTTTTGTTTCTCCCATCGGAAAGTTGAAAATACCAACAAGTTAATGGATTGAAGATGGATAGGAGTGGGGGAGAAGGTAGGGGAAATAAGCAAAGTAGAGGCAGGCTCGTATAGGGTCATAAAATAGGAAGAATAGGATAGAGGAAAGAGAGAGTGATTCATGGACTCCACAAGCAGTAGAGGCACTGACTTTATATAGGGAGAATTGGGGGATAAGTTTGGGGTAAAAATCATTTGTCTCCTTATTACGACTTCATTCATGTTTTCTGTTAATTTTTTTAAATTAAATTTTAAATCCTAAACCTAAATTTTTATATTCTAAACCCTAAACCCTAAAAAATACACCCTACCCCTAATTTCCTAAACCATAACCACAACCCTTAACCTTGAACCCTAAACTCTCTAATTTGAAACATAAGCAAGAATGGAGACATGAGAAAGAATCAACCAATTTCCGTTTGCGCTAGGGATGACAAAAATACTCATCCCCGACCCAATCCGGTCGGGTTTTTCTCTTTAAATTTCGGGGATCGTGACAGGGCGGGACAGGGATTAAAAATCATTAATTTGGGTCGGGTCAGGGTCGGGTATTTGTTTGAAATTCCCCGTCCTATCCCGACCAGATATATTTTTATATATTTTATTATATTTATAAAAAAATATCATTATACATAAACATTTTTATGGGTTTTAAGTAATTTTTATAATTTTGAAATTCGTTCTTATAATAAAAAAATATTAGATGTTGTTCAAATTTTAATATATTCGATTCTGTTAGTTGATGATTCAAGTTTTTTTTTTCTTTTAAATATGTAATTTAACATGTGATTAATTTAAATTATAATTTATTTTATTTTTTACATAGATTTAAAGTTACTTAAAAATTATAATTTATGATTGTGATAAAAGATTGATCGAATCTAACTTTTATCGTTGATGAAGATTATTTTTTTTTAAATTTTTTGCGGTGGGTTGGGTCGAGGTTGTGTTTTAGAAATAATATATCATGGCATGGAAGGACGTGTAAATTAATATTTTAACTCGAGTTGGATCAGAGTCAGGTTTAAAGATTACTAAATCGAGTTGGGGTCAGAATGACCAAAAACCCACCCCACCCTACCCTGTTACCATCCGTAACTTGCGCACGTGCATGAAGACATATGCCTTTTTTAAAACATTGATGTTAGTGTCACAGGCCGCAGGTTGAGGTCCGAGACATTGGCATCACATGGTGCATTTTGGCCTACCTAAGTAATTCCTAGAGTGACTTTGGACTTGAGAAGACCACCAACATTGGCCCGATCGAAGGAGTGTTCTAGAAGACTTATTCATCCAAGGTGTGTGAACACATTGTGTGAACACAAAAGATACTTTTCATAGTTAGGTGGGAACATTACCAGAACTATGCTTTGTAAATGTATAGGGTTGTATCATAGCCGGCGATTTAAATTTGTATAGACCGTAGGATCAAGGAGAGTTCAAGTATAAGTAGAGTCCTTCCCCACCTCATTTGAGGTATGAGAGTTATTCCAAGTTTCCAAGGAATAAAGGCATTTACTCTAAAATCATCTCAATGTTCTTTCTTTGTTCTTCAGTGTTCTTGAACGTTCTTAAGCGTTCTTCCTCGCTCATCTCATTTGATCCGTTTCCGCTTAGAACGCTTTGCGTTTATCGGTGCTTAAGAAGTTTGATCTTCCGGAAGTGTTGAGAATGCTTACTTAGGCGTTTGTCTTGAGTTACTTCGCCTAAGGCCGCATGTTGGTCTGGTTTAAAAGTCTGACCCCGTGATAAGTGGTATCAGAGCCTTGTTCGAGCAACGTTCTAGCCGTTCGAGGTATGAGGCATTGAGTGGATATGGCATCAAAGAGGGTGACTATTGCTGCTGCTAGCCAAAAAGGTATGGAATCCCAGGCTGACAAAGAAAGTTGAGCTAACTCAAGGGACAAATTGTTTGCACTTGAAGACAAGGTCACTAGGCTTGAAGGATCTTTGAAGGATTTTGTGGAGCACTCGAAGTGGTGGACACACGCCTCGAGGAACTGGATGACCAAGGTGATAAGCTGGAGGAGAAGAAATATGCTCTCGAAGCCAAGTTTGAGGCATTGAGGGTGGAAATGTTGGATCTCAAGGCGGAAGTGCTAGTTTATCAGACTGTTATGCGAAACAGTGTGTTAAATCCAACAAAACCTAAGCCAATGAAGGACATCCCAAAACCCAAAGAGTTCAAGGGAACCAGGTCGGCAAAATATGTCGAGAACTTCATTTGGTGCATGGAGCAATACTACCGGGGAATGAGCATCACTAACGATACCGAGAAGGTAAACACTGCTGTGGTCTATTTGAATGATGTTGCCTTGTTATGAACTTATGGTGGCGACGTAGGTGCCTGGATAAGAGTAATGGACGCACGGTTGTAGGAACCTAGGAAGAGTTCCAAGCGAATTTGAAACAACAGATTTGCCTGAGTAACACTGAGCGGGAAGCCAGATCCAAGTTTAGAAGGCTTCGACATGAAGGATCCATTCCGGATTATATTCAAGAGTTTAACGAGCTACAACTCTTGATACCCGACTTGTGTAAGAATGATGTTTTTTTCATATTTATGGACGGACTGAAGCCATGGGCCAAGACCGAGTTAGAGCGGCGAGATGTCAAAGAACTTTCCAAAGCCCTAGCCATTGTGGAATCCTTGACCGAGTACGGTGGATTCAAGTCCATGGAATCCAAGTCTTCCAATTCCCGTGGCAAGGGAAATGGTAGAAGAGACGAGGGTGTTTTCGGATATAGTAGTGATGATGGAAAGCCATCGACTAAGTCCAACCGGCATGATAAGCCATATGAGCGGAATGATCAAGGTTCAGTAAGGTGCTACCACTGTGATGGTCCACACGTAGTGAAGGATGGTCCGAATAACAAGAGCCGCCTCGATGCCATACTCCATCAGGATGACGATTCAGATGGTGAACCAGACAGACTTGGTGCAATCGCGAGTGTCAAAGGAGGAAAGCCGAGGGTGAGTCGTAAGTGTTACCGATGCAAGGGGCCTCACTTAGCGCGAGAATGCCCTGATCGAGTGAAGCATTCCAAGGAGGAAGAGCCCGAGATTGATGAGGCTGTGAAGCTTGGGTCGATGATTCTGAATTCTCCCAAGAAGAAAGGCAAGAAGAAGAATGGGTTGATGTTTGTCGATATCAATGTGGCGAGACGATCGAAGAATGCTTTGGTGGATACGGGGGCAAGTGATCTGTTCATGTCCAAGAAGGATGCAGAGGAGCTTGGTCTTAAAGTTGTGGACTCAACAGACAAGATCAAGATTGTGAATGCCAAGGAAGCTCATGTTATAAGGACTGTGCGGAAAGTTGACCTACAGATCGGTGAATGGAAGGCCAAGGAACATTTCAAGGTAATCGAGTTAGATGACTTTGATTTCATTTTGGTATTGAACTTTCTAACCCGTATTCAAGCAATCATCATTTCGTATGCCAACGTCGTGTGCATCTTGGATCCGAGACATCAATGTATTGTGCTTGTACAACGAGACATTGGGCAAGAGACCAAGAAGCTGACAGTAATTGAGCTTGTCAAGGATACTCCAAGCCAAGGAGTCATCAAGTTAGAGGCGACTATTGGGGAAATTTCCTTGGATAGGCATGTTTTGCCCGAGCCTTTTGGCATAGAAGCCGTCAAGGAGCCTCGCATGGGAGAGGTGGTCGATGCATCGAACTTTAAGGGTAGCAAAGTGCCGATAGCTGTTGCATTACCGAGGAGCAATGGGGTGTCAAGCTTTAGAGACGAAGGATTGACGGGTAGAGTAAATGTCGATTCAATGAGTAAAGTACCTCTTGAACACGGGGATAGTGATCAAGATGTACTTGGTACGGTTGATCTTACAAGACGATGCAAACCAAGGTGAGCAGTCCTTGTGGGGGGACAACTGAATTAGAGTCTGGTGCTCTTTATGGGGAGAACGGTTCTTATGGGGGACATTCAATCCAGACTCCGAGACAGAAGCAAGCCAAGGTGCGCGAGAAGCTCCAAGATCGAACTCAGACTTGTCCGAATGGCGCGACGAGGGCGTCGCCAAGTTTAGTGGGGGAGAATGTCACGGGCCGCAGGTTGAGGTCTGAGACATTGGGATCACATTGAGTATTTTGGCCTGCCCAAGTAACTCCTAGAGTGACTTTGGAATTGAGAAGACCACCAACATTGGCCCGATCGAAGAAGTGTTCTAGAAGCCTTATCCATACAAGGTGTGTGAACACAGAAGATACTTTCCATAGTTAGGTGGGAATATTCCTAGAATTATGATTTGTAAATGGATAAGGTTGTATCATAGCCGTCGATGTAAATCTATATAGACCGTAGGATCAAGGAGAGTTCAAGTATAAATAGAGGCCTTCCTCACCTCATTTGAGGTATGAGAGTTATTCTAGGTTTCCAAGGAATAAAGGCATTTACTCTAAAATCATCTTAGTGTTCTTTCTTTTTTCTTCAGTGTTCTTGAACGTTCTTAAGCATTTTTGAGCGTTCTTCTTCGCTCATATCATTTGATTTGTTTCCGCTTAGAACGCTTCGCGTTTGTCAATGCTTGGGAAGTTTGATCTTCCGGAAGTGTTGAGAAGGCTTACTTAGGCGTTTGTCTTGAGTTATTTCGCCTAAGGCCACACGTTGTGCTGGTTTAAAAGTCTAGCCACGTGACACTAGGGCAAAGTCCAAAATTTTATATTTAAAATGGAGATAAACCCCCCCTGAAAGAAATGTATTTTTTAATAAAATATTGAAAGGTACAAATCTTATTCACTAAAAGTAGAAATAAAAAGTTCTTACAAATAGTTTAATTTTAGGATCTAAAAATCTAATTTAGGTCGTAGAAAAATATAATTAAGGATTTAAGTTTTAGTATTATATTTTTTTATAATTTTTTCGTTAGAAGAAGATAATTTTTTAAGGTTTAAAATTTAAATTTTATAATATGAATTTGAATATGAAATTTTACCCTAAATCAAACTAAATAATGGCAGGTTAGAAACTTGAATGTTTGAACAATTTTTTTTTTCTAAAATATTAAACATATGGAAAACATTTGAGGAGACTGAGACAATTAAGATATATGTATAGTTGACGCGTAACTGATTTAGTAAGAATAATAATATACTTGGATATGGTTTGAACTTTGAATCTGTACCGTCTAGAAGCTTTAAGTTTGTCAACCGTAGCTATCTTTTAATACAAGTTGTGTTTTTTAATTACATAAATAAAATATTTGAGTTGAATAGGGGGGAGATTAAATCTAAACTGCAGATTACATTCACTAATTAAACAACATTAATTGAAGAGTTATCAACTTATTATTCGGGGTATTACTAACCGTTAGCCCATTTTTTCGAGAAGTTATATTATGAGTCATAGGATCAACCTTTAAAAATCATCCATCTCATTATTTTTTTATGTTATATATTTTCTCAAGTGAACCTTCACTTAAAAAAAAATGTTTTTAAAATGAATTAACAGTAAATATGAGTGAAGATTCACTTAAGAAAACATGACATAAAAAATGATGAAATTGTTGATTTTGAATGGTTGATCCAATGAATGACGTGATGAGACTTACCCATAATATAATTTTTCATTTTCTCAAAATAAAAAATTACAAAGTTTTAATCTTCATATTTTTTTCTAGAGGTAGGGAGAGTCACAGCTCCGAACATCAGAGTGGGAGCACCTTCTAATCTACCGCTAGAGCACTTACGAGGCAGTATGCAATGATAGCTCAAGAGGGCTGCGACGCTATAAATGTTATCCCATGTACCTTTACCTTGTTTTTAGTTCCAATTATTGTTCTAATAGACTTAGGTCAACTTATTCTTATGTATGAAGTGGTATAGTCCAACAATGAGACTTTTTACCTGAGTGGTTAGAGGTTGGGGTTAAGGTTACTATTCCCTTGGGTTATGATTTCATTATTGATAAAGCTTTTAGAAGGTATCCCATAGAGGTTAAGGATCGATGTTTTTGGAGGACTTGATGACACTATCATTTCAGGAGTTTGATGTTATCTTAGGAATGGATCGGTTGTTTGAGTATGATGCCAGTTTAGGTTGTCAGGCTAAGAGTTTAAAGCTCCTTCTGGTGGATGGATCTAAGTTGAAAGTGAAGGGAGAAAAGAATCAATATTTTTATCGATGGGTGTCGACCTTAGGGCATAAAAGTTAATACATAAAGAATACGAGATCTTCTAAGCCTGTATGGATGATGCAAGTATGAGCATTCCGATGCTCGAGAACGTCCATATAATGAGAGAGTTTGTAGATATGTTTCTAGAATAGTTGCTTGGATTACCTTTAGACCAGGAGTTGAAGTTTAGGATCAGCGTGATTTCTAGAAGAGTTTGTATGGCTCCGGTTCTAATCGCGCCATATCGAATGACACTAGTGAAGTTGAGAGAGTTAAAGGACTAGATAAAAAAATTGTTAGAAAAACGGTTTATTTGATCGAGTGTGTCTCCTTGGGATGCACCCGTTTTGTTTACAAAGAATGATGATGAATCGATGAGGATGTGTATCGACTATAAACAACTCAACAAAGTGACAATAAAGAATAAATACCCTTACCAAGAAAATATGATTTGTTTGACCAATTGAATGGAGTTCAGATGCTTTCAAAGATAGATTTGAGGTCGAGATTTTATCAATTAAAAGTTATAGAGGAAGATGTCCAAAAAAACCACGTTTAGGACGTGGTACGGTCATTACAAGTTGGTAATTCCGTTTGGCCTCACTAATGCACCAGCGACATTCATGGACTTAATGAACCGAATCTTTCATTCTTATATGGATCAGTTTTTGGTGGTTTTCATAGATGACATCTTGGTGTATTCGTGTTTCGAGTAAGAACACGATTACTAACTTCAGATTATTTTGCAAACGTTGAGGGAAAGACAACTCTAGGCAAAGTTCAACAAATATGAGTTTTGTTTATCGTTGTTTTCCTTTTTGGATTATAGTAGTTGATTTGATTCGAGTAGATCCCAAAAGATACAAGCATTAGTGGAATGAAAACCATTGAGGATCGTTGTGGAGGTTTGTAGTTTCCCTAGTCTCTCGAGTACTACCGAAGGTTTATCAAAGATTTTTCAATCATTGCTACATCGATAATTAAATTGTTACAAAGAGGGATTCCTTTTGTATGAGACGAAAAGAGAAAACAAAATTTTGAACACTTGAAGACCTACCTAACAAAGACACCGCTTCTAACTCAACCAAAACTCGAAAAAGATTATGTGATTTTTAGTGATTATATGATTATTGCTCAAGCTTATTTTTGATTTTCTCTAAGAGGCTTGTACAATCCTTGACAATAAGCTTCCTCTGTAAGTAGAGGTATCGCAAGATATCTTATAGGTAAAATCCCAATCACAAATTTAATAACCTGTTGAATCTCCAATAACTGACTCTGAGTGAGCCCAACAACAAACATTTCTGCTTTTGATGCATTGAGTTTTAAATCTGAGATGTTATAAAACCAATCTAGAACATAATTCACCCCTGCAATACAATCAATCTTTCCTTCACAAAAGATGAAAGATCCATCAGAAAAACATAAATAAATTAATCGTACTCTTTGATATTTTGGATCATATTAAAACACACTTTTTAGAACAATAATATCAAACACTCAAGATAAAATATCTATACCCATAACAAAAAGATAAGGATAGAAAGAATCTCCCTATCTTACACCTCTTTTACTCTTGAAATAACCCACCATGCTTCCATTTAAAGAAATAAAAATCTAGATTCATTAAAATAATTTGTATCTGATCTCTAAAAATAATAGATAATTTTAAAACCTCTATCACTTTAATCACAAAGTTCTAATTGAATGAGCTTTTTACAAGTCAATCTTTAAGAGGGTGCGAATTGTGTACATCTTTTTTCATGTTTCCATTCGTGCTTCTGTTTTAAATTAGAAGGTTTAGGGTGTAGGGTGTAGGGTTCTAGGTTAGAGATTGTGATTAGGGTTAGGGAATTAGGGGTAGGGTGTATTTTTTAGGGTGTAAGATTTAGGTTTAAGATATAGAAAATAAAAGTTAAGGTTTAAAATTTAATTTTTTTAAACTTTTAATAGGAGACATAAATGGAGATACAATAAAAAAGTGAAAGATTTTTACTCTGTTTGAGAGTACATCTCTCTTCATTTTCATAGACAAGAGTAAAAAATATGTCTATTTTAAAAATCACTTAATTGATTCACCAACAATTATTTTATAATTTTTTTATAATTGGATGGCCAGAAAAGAGATTTGTAGTTGAATGACCACAAGTATATTTCCAGCGTAGCTAGGTAATTACTAGTGTAACCAACCCACGTGTCAGCCATTCAAATTCTGATGGAGCAAAGCTTATTCCAAAAAGGAGGAGAAAGAAAGTCTTTTTTTTATTCATTTTTATACCCAGGAGCAGAATAAAGAAAGATGCCGTGTTTTTGAATTTCTTGTAATCCCTATGAACGGCGTCTCTGAAAAATTCCTAATCGAAAAACTCTACGTTTTCTCCTTCAAAGGGTAATCCAAACCAACGTATCCATCCTTAAACAGTCCGCCTGACCGCCCGAGGAGTTCGTCTCGACTGTCGCTTCTCCTCCTCCGGCGTCTTTTGTGCTGGAAATTGTTAACAGTTAACAATAAAACTAGAAGAGAGGTGAAATTTCCTTATAATTTTCTGTTCTTTTCTCTTTTTACATTTGATTTTTATGAAAGGAGGAAAAAAAACGTACGTGCGAAGGAATTGGTTTGGTGAATTTAAAATCCTTGTTAAGCTACATAGATCGTTTTAATGGATTCCTGAGTTAGGTTTTCCCGTTTCTTATTCAAAATTAAATTGAAGTTCGTTTCGGGAAACGTTATAATTTGGAGTTGGACTTGCTGCTGGTTATAGCTTTTATAATATTTACTTGCCTTTTTAATGGGTTTCGTTCCTTCACCCCTAATTAATTCCGAAGCCATGATTTCTTCTTGTATCTCTTTCATGCTGATTATGTATTCATTTTAAATTTATTTTTGGCTTTAATTTTCTGTGTGGTTTGATGTTTATGTAATTATGTTCGTCTTGCTAAGTTCTTCTGCTTTTTCGGTTCAGATGTCAAATTCGTCTAAGGAACGAGAGAAACATGACATTGAGTCTGGGCATCATCCGAGAGAGGATAGTGAATATGCTAGGTTGGCTGTTTCTAATGAACTGAATGCAGATGGAATGGACATCTTACAACCTCGATCATCCGTTAGTACAACTTTCAGCTGGTGGATCAAAGCCTTTATGTATTGCATTTTTGCAATTATATTGTTTCTTGTTTTTCTGAAATGGGGAGCACCGTTTCTTTTCGAGAAGGTACTGCTGATTACCCCTAGCTTTCTTCTTTTTCTCTCCCTTTACGTCATCTATCTCTTAATTTTTGTCATATGACACGAGTGGCGATCATTGTTTTTGTGTGTGGCTAATTCCTACAAAAAGAAAATATAACTATAGAAAAATGAACTATGAACTAAGGTAAGAAAGGGACATTTGTTGATACTGTTCCGAGGAAATGATAGTTTTCTTTTCTTTTACCAGTTTAATTTGCTTGGGAGTTTTTGGTGTCTAAAACCATTTTTCTATAACCATACTTTCATGCTTTGAATGCTGTTTAAGACTGTATCCTTCAAGTGTAATCATCATGTCATAACTGAAATTTTAGCATTTGATGAACTATCAATCTAACTGTAGGTTCTAATCCCAATCATGCAATGGGAAGCAACTGCCTTTGGTCGCCCTGTTCTTGCTGTTGTGCTTGTTACTTCTCTTGCCCTGTTTCCTGTGTTCTTAATACCTTCCGGTCCCTCCATGTGGTTGGCTGGGATGATTTTTGGCTATGATCTTGGGTTCCTCATAATTATGGTTGGAACAACCATTGGAATGGTCCTACCGTATTTGGTTGGACTGCGTTTCCGTGAGCGTATCCATGTAAGACTTCTACTTGGTTTCAGCTAATTTTAAATGGTTATTTAGGAAACTTGATCTCTATTCGTGTTGTCTCTGATCTCTTCTCTTGGATGGGCAGCACTGGTTAAGGAAATGGCCCCAGACAACTGCCGTGGTTCGCCTTGCAGGAGAAGGAGACTGGTTCCATCAGTTTAAAGTGGTTGCTCTCTTTAGAGTTTCACCTTTTCCTTACACAATTTTCAACTATGCAGTTGTGGTAACCAACATGAAGTTTTGGCCCTACTTATGTGGATCAATCGCTGGAATGATCCCAGAAGCTTTTATTTATATCTACAGGTATGCAATGCGGACAAATCATGTTAAATTTATAATACTCGTAGGAGTCCCTGAATTTTATTTAATTTTTTGAAATGATCCGGTTGTCCTCATACCTCCAAACAAGTTCTAAGATAGAATTTGTCCTTTATCATATTTTTCTGATGCAGTTAAAATTTCCTCATCATTGTTAATTATGATTGGACATTGCATCTTTGAAAACACACCCTCAAATACCGACTGTTCCAGCCTGCCACCACTCTACACCACCTTAATACCATAAATGACAGACACCATCAAACCATCAAACACAATTCAATATCACTGCTTCCCACCTTTCTGTTCTCTCCCAAGTCCAACCCTAAAAAAGGTGATCAAAGGCTAAATCCGTTATGCACGAGTGCTGTTATGAAACCAAAAAAAATCACCAATACTTGCTGATACCCTGATCCCACCAGCTCAGCAGTGGAAATTAGGTGTCAAGTGGAAAGGGAGTGGAGAGAAGAAAGGGAGTCTTGATAAATCAAAGTGAACTCCAGTCAAACTTGTGGAAATTGGTAAAGATGAGAGGATGAGAAAAGGAGGGAAGGAGTTGTTTAGACCAAACCAAATTTAGTGAGGGGGAGAAGGAAAAAAGGAAATACCACCTTTGCTAACTGGGGGATGGTTTTGAAGGCAAATGACCGGGAGGTTAAGGATGTATTGCTCTATATTCTGCAGAAAGGAGAGGGGAAATTGGAAAATAGAATAAAACAAGTGGCCAAAACATTGCAATTCCTAGGCAAATATGTAATGCATTTCAATTTTCAGTCACATCAGCCATGCTGCCATCTGACCTAGCAGTGTGTAATGAAGTCAATATTGACTTGTTTCATTGACAAGTTTTGCAAGTCCAAGATTTAAGAAGAAAGTCTTATTTTGGGAATTTAATGAATTTTAGGTTTCTACAAGAGTAGAACTAATTGTCTGTTATTCAGTTCATATAAAGCTCAAGATTGTATTCCACTATTTTGAAGTATATATATATATTTACTTTTAAGTTGATGTTATATACTTTTGGTATGTATTGTCCTTGTAAACTAAAATGTTCACTTTACATCTTGTGCAGTGGTCGATTAATAAGGACATTAGCTAATGTTAGATACGGCCACCATCACTTCACCACTGTGGAAATTGTATACAATGTTGTTTCCTTCATCATAGCAATTATTACAACAGCTGCTTTCACCGTTTATGCAAAGAGAGCTTTAAACGATCTTGGTAACCGAGAGACCGTCATGGAGTACGAGTCCGTCTCTTACCAGGGTAACCTGGAGATGGAGAAGCTTCCAGATGAAAAGAGGTAAGGCTTGTGGGTGTCATTGAACTTTTTTCATCGTAGTTTTGATTCGTAAGGATCAGATAATTGAGCTAGGAATGTATTTTGGATGTGATTTAGGATTTACATGCTGATCATTTTTAGAGACTTGATTTCTGTTTGTTCATGTTTTGCATGTAAATAAAATTAAAGTAAAATATACCATACAAAATGTGACATGTTTGCCAAGCAGTCCTCTGTCCTTGCCTGTGTTCTTTGTGCCTATGGCATGTTGAAATAGTGAAGTCTACATGAATTAGTACTATGTTTACTCTAAGCCGAGGAAAAAGAGAAAATAATGAGGGCGATTGAGCTGTTAATATCTGTTATATTGGTAATTATTTCTTTTATTGTCTTAAAATTTGCAAGTTGCAATTCCAGTTCAAGGTACCCTTTTCCTTTTGTTTTAGAGATGGTTTCTGATCTGCTATAAAATTTTCATCCCTTTTTGATGTACATGTTTGGTTTTTTCTAAAAAGTAGTGGGTTAAAAAAAGGCTAAAGACAATTATACCGAGTTTTGGTATCATTTTTCAGTATATATCAAATTTCTTACCCGTTTTGTAAGAAATTCAGTATGTATCAAAATTCTTACACTTTGTAAGAGATTCGATATATACCAAAATTTTTACACTTTTTGTAAGAAATTCGCTATATATCAAAAAATCGATACCGGAATTTTTATAATTTCTATAAAAAAAAAATCGGTACAACTACTTTTTAACCTCTTTTTAAGCTCATTGTTTCCTAAAACTTAAAACTACCCGTACATGTTTCGGTCGGTTTGGTTTTCGAGTCATGCTTTTATTGTGTCGGGTTGGGGCAGGTAAAATTCGTCTTGTCCCGTTGCCATAGTCAGATTGATAATCCTGATGTATTTGTATCTAGACCAATAAATCTGAACAAATCTATACATGTGATTTAAACCAACATGAAGTTGGACTTGGAATCCATATGTTATTTATACATGGTGAGCAAAATTTAATTGAATACAAAAGAATTGAAAGATATCAAAGTTAAATTAACTTAGAGTTACCGGTTCAACTCAAATAAGTGCCTCAAGTTGATTTACGACTCAAATGTTCAAAGATCTTAATAGTTTTAAGCATTTATTTTTTAAATTTGGTTACAATAAATCTTGAGCTCCCTTTAATTTTGAACATTGATGCTCCAATTTGGAAATATTAATTCAAAACTGAAATATAATGAAATTTTTAAAAGATGTAAAATAATTTTTAAAATTTTAATATACTTATAAAAAATATATAGTATTAAAAAAATATTGAAATTTTGTTCCAAAAGTTTGAATTTCTGCCTTAGACAATGTACTTATTTAAGGAGTATTATTACAAATCTAAGCAATGTTTTATTTTCTACTCTGCTACTGCAGATCGGAGTAGGAAATGAAGTTCGGAACTTGCATGTTGCCGACTGCCGAGGTTGTTGAAATCCTTGGGTTGCGATTGAGGAAATGCAATCAGTCTCGTTACAATTATAATTGAGTCGTTTTATGTTATCTATTTTAGAAGATAGTCTCAATCATTTGATATTGTTCGATCAATCACTTTTAATGCAATTATTGGTACTCAAACCTGTAATCTCTAAAAAAAACAACCGTTCTGTTAATCACTTAAGCTAAAAGATTCGTACATTGTGTAGTTTTTTTGTATAGATTGTATTGCAGATTTTGTCTCTCGTGTTTTAATCCAATAGACATTCAATCATAAGAAGTTAATATTAAAAACAAAAACCAACCCCTAAACTGTATTTTTTTAATCTTTAAATTATTTTTGGTCAAAGTTAATTTTTAAATTATTATTTTTAATCACTTTAAATTCGATAATTATTTAAATAAAAAAATCAAACAATAAAATATTGATACATCAAAAAAAATTGATCAATAAATGATTTAGAGACTAAAAAAATAACACAATTTAAATATGAGTAAATTACACGGATAACCACAATACTATGGTGTTGATATTGAAATAGTCACAATACTTTAAAACGCGTCAAATATACTGGTGAACAATTAAAATAATATCGAAATAGCCACCGACCATTAAAAAATTAACGGACGGATGACATGGCAGTTAATTAAATGGAATAATTACACATTTACTCCTGTCATTCATACATTTTTTTAATTTAGTCTTAATTTTATTATAATAAAATAATAAAATTATTTAAATTGGTGGTGACACGTATATTATTTTAATCCTCCACTTAGGTAGCGACACGTATATTATTTAATTTATTAAATTAATTTTCTCCTCCAATCAGATGGTGACACATGTCAGCACCAGATTAAAGGCGAAAAGAAAAAATCACAAATATGCTTCTGAGTAGGTCAAACCTGAGTTCACTGGATGGAAATTAGATGGCCTAACCACTAGGACAAGCAAACTCTATTATTGCAAATACTATTATTTATATATATTTATAGTCTCTCATATTTGTTCATTTATATTCAATTATTTTTAATTTAATAAAAAATAATAACTAAATTCCTACATTTTGAACCTTAAACCCTAAATTCATTAAAATAAATTTTTAAACCCTAAACCCTAAACATTAAAGCCTAAACCCTAAAATCTAACACTAAATATTAAATTTTTAAATGAATTTAGGGTTTAACATTTAGAATTTAGAGTTTAGGATTTAACATTTAGGGTTTAGAGTTTAGGGTTTAACATTTAGGGTTTAGGGCTTATAATGTTAAACCCTAAATTCATTTAAAAATTTAAAATTTAAGATTAGGGTTTAACATTTAGGGTTTAGGATTTATAACGTTAAACCCTAAATTCATTTAAAATTTAAGATTTATTATATAATAAATTAATTATTATTTTTATTAAATTAAAAATAATTGAATATAAGGGAACAAATATGAGAGACTATAAATATATATAAATAATAGTGTTTTATATTAGTAGAGTTTGCTAGGCTTAGTGGTTAGGCCTCCTAAGTCTCATGTTTTGAACCCATGTTTGACCTACCTTGGAAGCATGTTTGGGAATTTTTCTTTTTTCCTTTAATCTGGTGGTGACACGTTCTTTTCTCCTTTAATCTAGTAGTGACATATGTCACCACCTGATTGGAGGAGAAAAATTATTTTAATAAATTAAATAATATATAAATATAATCCTTCAATTAGGTGGTGATATGTCACCACCAATTTAAATAATTTTGTTATTTTATTATAATAAAATTAAGACTAAATTAAAAAAAATGTATGAATGACAGAGAGTAAATGTGTAATTATTCCATTTTATTTTAACTGTCACGTCATCCATCCGTTAATATTTTAACGGTCGGTGGTAATTTCGATACCATTTTAATAGTTCATCGGTGTATTTGACGCGTTTTAAAGTATTGTGGCCATTTCGATACTAACCCCATAGTATTGTAGCTATCTGTGTAATTTACCCTTTAAATATTTATTTTAACAAAAAATAATTTAAAACTTAAAAATATAAAAAATGATAGTTATAAACTTATTTTGATAAAAAAAATAAATAAATTAAGAAGCCTCGTTATAAATCTTATTGATATTGATAATAATAATATGGAATATCAATTAGAAAAGAGTGTCCAAATTTTTTTATATAACACCCGATTTACGATCCCTTATATCCCAGCTGGGGAAACCATCATTATTGCTCGAGACTTTCCTACATAACTCTTTCAAGATTAAAATGTAATGTTATAAGAAGATTGTAACACTTTCTATCCAGATAATATATTTGGGTCTCAAGTATAATTTAAAATTGTAAAATTTTTAAAATTTAATTAGATCCACAAGTAATCCACAAAAACATTTAAAGTCTACGATTAATATATAATCAAATAAAATATTATGAGGAGCTCCAGTTAAATTAAAATATTTTAACATTAAATTTGATTATTACAATTTACAAAATAGAATTACAAACTCTCTACGTAAGGTTTTATGAATACATAACTCACTAAACACAAATATCCTACTATAAAAACTTTCACATGTTGAAATCTTATAATAATAGTGCTCCTAGATCCCATGATCCGACGAACAATCTATGTACAAAAATAATGATTCTAAATGTCGAGCTTACAAATCTAAGTGGCACACATCTATTCTACTCTACTTTATTGTAATCATAAACATAAACATGCAAGCTGGTACAAACAATAAAGAGAGATAAATAAACATGTAGCGGTACCACTGATCGCCTAAACACATACTCTGAAACAAAGAAAAATATCATACATGACCTACAAGGCCAAATCATACTCGACATCTCTCATTGAGTGTCTTCTAATGAGGTATAGTGTCACACAACATCGAGAACTTATACCTACAATCGACATCTCTAACAATGGTGTTGCAACACTTTTTCTCTAGATATTTGGATCCCATCAATCATAAACATCATGATCAAGTAGATGTCCCATCAATATACAGTAAGATCATACAACTATACAATACACAACAATGTTCGATCCATCAAAGATCTCTATGATTTAGTATTACAAACAATCACCCAGTTTTTATAAAGTTAATATATTATGAAAGTATATTTTAATCATCTTAGTAAACCATTATTGTAGAACTAATATTTTAATATAATAATTGAAATATAGTTTTGGACTAAATTGAAAATATTTCAAAAATGATTTTATGTCCAAACAACTTGAAAATAAGTTTGAGACTTTTTCAAGGACTTGTTATTGTGTTTTAAATGTTTTAAAGAAGCCAAAGAACGCAAAATGTTCCAGGCATTTCGCTACACTTCCCAAGTATTTCTAAACAACTTTCTTATTTCAAAGGAAAATGTCCAGGTGTTTCGATACGCCCCAGGGCGTTTCGATACGCTTTTGTCTTTAGACAGAATGATTTCGATACGTGTTTCGATACACCTCCGACGATCATTTGAACCCCCCCCAAACGCTAGGAGCAGTATTGAAACGACTAAGGCCTGTTTCGATACCATGAGCTAAGGGTTTCGATACGCTTTTGTCTTTAGACAGAATGATTTCGATACGTGTTTCGATACACCTCCGACGGTCATTTGAAACCCCCCCAAACGCTAGGAGCAGTATTGAAACGACTAAGGCCTGTTTCGATACCATGAGCTAAGGGTTTCGATACATCTAAAGGGTGTTTTGATATCGACTCTTAAATGTAGGTTCAACGGCTATTTCCCAAAGCAGCTGTATCGAAATAGCTTCTACACATTTCGATACCAATTATACCAGAAGTAGAAATAAGCCTCGAAATCAGTTCCAAACGGCTCCAAATCAATCCCAACAGTCACCAACGGCTAGAAGCTCATTTGGGATGATAAAAGCAAGCCTCAAGCATCAAGAGAAGATGAATGATTTAATTGTAACAACATTATGATCAAACAATTGTCTTAGAGCTTAATTCTCATCTTTTGGGTAGACAAAACTTATGAGCTTAATGTTTATGTATGCTCAAGTATCTTAGGATTGGGTGAGAGTTTAGTTGCATACAATTAACCTTGTTAGAAGGATTATCAAAGTTTGCTTAAGTTTATCTCTTGTTTGAGAGGATTCCCAAAGTTCGGGTTGTGAACTTTGGATGCTTGATTCGGGTTTGAATCAAGGTTTGTAAGGTTAGCCCTTTGTCCTCAAAAGGAAGAGATTCTTAGTGAATTTGAGAAATCCTTAGTGGGAAGCTAAGGTAGTGGATATAGGTGCTTGTTCGAAGGCTGAACCACTCTAAAATCCTTGTGTTCAATTCTTATCTTTTTGCTTCCACAACTAACACCCAAATTAAGTGTTCTCCATCACTTGGCAAGCTATAATCGGTTATTCATCGAGCATTTCAAGCCTAACAATTGGTATCAGAGCAAGGTTCAATCAAGAGGGATTAACATCTTATTGAGAAAATCCAGCGAGCTCGACCAATTACCGATCAACCGACATTCTATGGCTCAATCCATTGACAAGCCACCTTTCTTTGACGGGTCCAACTATTCCCAATGGAAGATAAAGATGATGTACTTCATCAAAGACCAATATTATAAGCTATGGGATATAGTAGAAGATGTTCCGTTCGTTCCAAAAGGAACAAAGGTGGAATAGAGCGCAGAAGATCGCAAGAAGATGATGCTCAATTGCAAAGCATTACATATCCTATTTTGTGTATTCCATCCTAAAATCTATAATAAGATGTCCTCTTGCAAAGATGCCAAGGAAGTTTGGTACAAGCTAGAAGTCACATACGAGGGTACAAACGAATTAAAGGAGACCAAGATTGGACTCTTCAACCAAGAGAGTGAGAACTTCAAAAAGAATCCGGAAGAGGATATTGCAAAGATGTTTGATCGGTTATCCACCATCACCAATGGACTTAAAGGCTATGGAGAGATCATTCCGGAGGAGAAGCTTATTCGTAATCTTATTTATTCCCTTCATGAGTCATGGGACTAAAAAAAGACCGTCATTATCGAAGCAAATAATTTAAAGACTCCCAAGCTTGATGAAATCATGGGTTCACTCCTCACACATCAAATTATGATGAAAGGAAGAGAAGAAGAAGAAGAAAGAGATTAGATCGATGGGGAAGAAGAAGATCCAAGAGCTTGGTGTAAATGTCAACATCATTGCTCTTAAATCCTCCAAGTGCATCCACTTTGAAGATTCAAGTGAGGAGGATAGTGAAGAAGATGAAGAGCTTGCCCAACTCTTCATTGACTTCAATCAATTTATGAGGAAGAAAATTAAAAAAATCCTCAAAGCACGAATCAAAGAAGAAGATAAAGGATTCCCACAAGTCAAACATAAAGGGATCATCTTCAAAAAAGCAAGCATATGTGGCTACTTGAAGTGATGTGGACTCCACCAAAAATGTAGAAGCCAACCTATGCATGATGGCCCTAAGTGAGGGGGAGGTAACTTCTAACTCATCTATTTCAAATTCATATACTTTTGATGAGTTACAAGAAGCCTATGACAAATTGGTTTTTGAGTTCAATGCTTCATTTTCTAAAAGTAAAAAGATGATTTCAAAACTCAAATTAGAAAATGATTTGCTTTCAAAAACCAATTTTGAAATTGAAGCAAGGTTAAAAGAATTTGAATTTAAAGTTTTTGATTTGCAAAAAGGTGGAAAAAGATCATCAAATGGATTTAGATGATCTTAAAAAAAGAAAGATTTGATTTCCAAAGAGGTTGAAAAGAAAATTAATTTAGGAAAATCAAATTTTTACATGAGACAATCTAGTGCCCTTATATTTATTGATGAAAAATGTTTTAGAAGTCTTTTGGTCCCAAAAAGACTAATCACTTCGACTAAAAAGGATGAAATTGAAAAATGGATTCCTAAGGGGACTAAATTATGTTCTACTAACGTTAAAGGATCCAAAGCAATTTGGATACCAAAAATTACTTGATTATCTTATTTTAGGTGTGATGGAGGTATGAGCAACCAATTGCAAGATTAAGGGAGAGCTCCATATATACAATAGGACACTTGAAGAAGGAAGGCTTCACACCCTACCTTTGATTCAAGTGTGGTAAAATTTCTAGTTGAATTTGTTTTCTTTTGCTTATTTGTATTTCGTTTCAACTAGGATTATCATATATGTTGGACTAACACCTTAATGATGCCTTGAGTAAGGGAGAGCCTTTTATTTTCATAAACTAACTTTTGGTATTTGATTTTAAAATAATTGGTATTGTTAAACTCTTCTATGTTATGAGCTTTAAATATTTTCAAACTTGTTTTGAACCGTTATTGATATAACAAAAAGGGGGAGAATGTTGTGAAAAATTGATTTTTCAAATGATTTATTGAGTAAGGGGGAGCTTTAATGTTTTAAGAATCTTAATTCTCTTATTCATACTTTATTTCACAAAAGAGGAGCAATCTCAAAAATAATTTTTCAAGTTGGTTTTATTATATCAAAAAGGGGAGATTGCAGAACTAATATTTTAATATAATAATTGAAAAATAATTTTGGACTAAATTGGAAATATTTCAAAAATGATTTTATTCTCAAACAACTTGAAAATAAGTTTGAGACTTTTCAAGGACTTGTTAATGTATTTTAAATGTTTTAAAGAAGCCAAAGAACGCAAAATGTTCCAGGCGTTTCGATACACTTCTCAAGTGTTTCTAAACAACCTCCTTATTTCAAAGGAAAATATCCAGGTGTTTCGATACGCCCTCAAGGCGTTTCGATACGCTTTTGTTTCTAGATAGAATGGTTTCGATACGTGTTTTGATACACTTCAAGCGGTCATTTTAAACCCTCCAACAGCTATGAGCAATATCAAAACAAGACTTAGCCTGTTTCGATACCATGAGCTAAAGGATTCGATACACCTCAAGGGTGTTTCGATATTGGTTCTTAAATGCAGGTTTAACAGTTATTTCCCAAAGCAGCTGTATCGAAACAGCTTCTACACGTTTCGATACCAATTATACCAAAAGTAGAAATAAGCCTCAAAATCAATTCCAAACGGCTCCAAATAAATTCCAACGGTCACCAACGGCTAGAAGCTCATTTGGGATGATAAAAGCAAGTCTCAAGCATCAAGAGAAGTTGAATGCTTTAATTGTAACAACATTATGATCAAGCAATTGTCTTAGAGCTTAATTCTCATCTTTTGGGTAGACAACACTTGTGAGCTTAATGTTTATGTATGCTCAAGTGTCTTGTTATAAGGATTATCAAAGTTTGCTTAAGTTTATCTCTTGTTTGAGAGGATTCCTAAAGTTCGGGTTGTGAACTTTGGATGCTTGATTCGGGTTTGAATCAAGGTTTGTAAAGTTAGCCCTTTGCCCTCAAAAGGAAGAGATTCTTAGTGAATTTGAGAAATCCTTAGTGGGAAGCTAAGGTAGTGGATGTAGGTGCTTGTTCGAAGGCCGAACCACTCTAAAATCCTTGTGTTCAATTCTTATCTTTTTGCTTCCACAACTAACACCCAAATTAAGTGTTCTCCATCTCTTGGCAAGCTATAATCGGTTATTCATCGAGCACCTTCAAGCCTAACAATTATTTATTTGTATTATTTCATTAATTAAGACGTAGATCAATTAATTAATATTCTTTATTTACTTATATCTTTAATTGACATTTTAGATTATTCAATTCATCGAGTATCAGTACTCGAATATAAACGTAACACCCTCGATTCTGGGTGCAACATTTAGGCCTCAAGCCCAACTTGAACCCAAAAATTTCAAAACATTTACAAGTCCAAAAGAAGGCCCATTATCCAAATCCATTAAAATCTAATAAAAAATAAGTTCAATGTTCAAAAGTATTAAGGAGCACTAAATTTAAAAACGATAACATTCAATCAATACAAATTGGTTCGTAAAAGTTACTCATCTCAAATAGGTCCTAGAATACATGCTCATCTATCTAAGTAGTTTAATCCTCCACAATATCGATGCTGAAACCTACGACTGTTGGTGCTCCACAAACTGATCTCTACCTAGTATCTTGTGCACGAAAAACAAAAAATACTAAACGCTGAGCTACTAAAAGGTCTGTGGGTATACCTCCACTCAACCATAATTTGTGCAATTCATAATATTTGTACGCCACTTATAATATTTCTAGTATTTGTTTAAATTCGAAATAAAGCATTTCAATTTAGTTTGAACAACTATTTGTTTAAAAATAAATCTTTCTAACATTAAAAAATTATAAGACAAAGTTAGACATGATAATTTGAAATATTGTATTTGTTTAGACACTTGTTCCTTGTGTGACCTGCTTCCCTACAATTAGTACAATGTTTAATTTGAATTTCCACTCTCTCTGATTCGAGTCATCCATATTCGTATGTATACGTATGGATGTTGATCGACCATTTAACTTTCTACGAAGCTCTGGATTTGGTAACTATTCTACATAGATTTGCTATTAAGGCTAATAATCTTGGTTCTGGATCGTGTTGAACGGAATTTTATATATATTTGTCATGTTCTCCAATTTATAACACTAATTCGCAAACCTATAAAGGTCATAACAATAATACATACATCCAACGTGTACATAAGAGCAAGGGTATCTAAAAGCTTGGAATACACCAAAGTTACACCATCTATGAAAAATGTTTACGGTGAACATTCTTTGCTCACCTCTGACCTTATCATCAATAGAAAATTGAAACCCTTGCGGGTCGAATATGGTGACTTGCATAGAGGTAACAATAGCTTGTAGTTCAATCATTCTATTTTGTAGGGTTTGAGACCATTGTTGTCTATTCCTTATTTGAGCGTTAACTTGCTAACCTTTGTCCGATCATACTTTACCCAATCTAAAGTAAGTTTCTTATACAATACTTGTAATTGAGAGATGTCGTGTTCCTTTAAGAATCAAGTTAATAGCCTCTGCAAGGTTAGTTATTATATGCCCATAACGTCGACCTTCATCATATGCTTGGACCATCTTTCCCTAGGTATGCCATTTGCAATATTAAAAACTTGTCCACCATGTTGCTTCAATCATTTTATCCTTGTATCGAATTTTGGTTGAACAAGTTCATAACCTATTAAAAAAATTAAAGAATGAATGTAATTATCATAAGCATGAACAGTTAAAATTTAATAACTAAATTAAAAAAAAAACTTACCAACATTTAAAATCTCTTTTCGGATCTGATTGCTTTCGAGACATATATTAGCATTTGACACAATATGTCGTACATAATAGGTCGGATATGTATGTCGAGGCTTGCATAAACTATCCTATATGTCAATTATTGATAAAAGAGTTGTCCCCATAATAAAAATTATGCAAATACCATCTTCTTTTACTACATGATTACGTAGATGCTTCAAAAAAATCTCATCCGTTCTAATCTTTCTTTTCAACTAAGACGAAAGCAAATGGAAATATATTAATTTCTCCATCTTGTATAACAATCACAAGTAATATATGACAATTACTTCCCATACAACCATGTGTCATCAACTTGAATCGGGTGTTTGCAAAATAGAAACCCTTGAATACATGCATTGAACACCCAAAATAACTTACTAAAGATCATTTTACCAAGAACTAAGTGACCTTGTAAGTTAAACAAAGATTTTGTTTCATATTCTACCATAGTTCCAGGGATGAATATTTTCATTGCTCGTAAAAGAGTTGCTAGTTGATTGTATGATTTATCCCAATCATCAAATAGTTACGTCATCGCCTTCTACTTTGCCATCCATGTCTTATAATATGATGGAATATATCCAAATTGAATTCAAATGGATTCTACAAAAACCACAATCAAAATTCTTGGATCTTATTCAACTAAAGACCTGATGTAAGCACATATAAGATCAGAATCCTAATTAATATGGTCTTGTGATAAAACCATATTTCAACAAGTGTGCTACTCAATGAACCATGAAACTTCCCACATGTGAATCCGTTTCTTGTATAAATTTCGTATCCACCAAGGACATTTGATTTTCTAATTCATACAACGTACATAATAGGTTTGTGTATTAGATTCGGCAACATAGAATGAAGTATGTTTCCGAATACAATACTCCTTCACTTCCAAATGCCCAACTTCTTTTGTTTCGAATTGGACCTTCAATATCAATTCACCAAAGCTCGTAGAAGATGAAGAACCAAATACGTGTGCTTGATGTTCCGGATCTCGCATTGCAACATAATCAACTTCAAACATGTGGGATTGAGAAACATAAGCTAAATATAAGAGCTTTACTTGTTGGAAATTTGGATTAACATAACCCCATGTTGGAGGTGCTTCATTTCTTAAACCAAGTTGGGCAATAAACATGACCCCAAACATCATCTTTAACATTTACACCATTACCCTCAGATATATCTACCATAACAGCTTCATCATCATCACCATCAAGTAAGTGCATCTCATCATGTTGAGTTGATCGATTTGTGGAATTGGCCAAGAGGGTGTGAATTGGCAATTAAAATTTTTCGGTGGAAGATTTTCGATAAAATTGGAAAATTGAAGAACAAGAGATTTATAGTGGTTCAAGCTTCGGAACAAGCTCTACATCCACTACCTTAGCTCCCACTAAGGATTTTGAAACCAATTCACTAAGAATTCTACCTTTTTCTAGGTTCAAGGGATAACCGTTACAAACAAGTTAATTTTCTACCCAAAATTTGACTTGATCCTCACAAAGAAATACAAAGGATTAAAGTGGGCTAAAAAGAAATCTCTCACAAGATAAGTGTGCCCCAATTATAGAATATCTCTCACCAAACTCAATTACAAAGAATAAAAATGAATTACAAGAGTTGGGAGCAAAAAGATTTGCAATGAGGTGCTTTAGAGTTGGATTGATGTGCTTTGATGTTGCTTTTCGATCAATAGTTGTTAATGTTGCTTCAAAGCCTTCAATTTATACCTTCTCATTGATTTCTAACCGTTGTAGTTGTTGGAAATTGAAATAAAGACGTTAGAACCTCATCTTCCCATCATAAATGCACTTCTGCAGACATTGGTATCAATGCTCGGGGTACTTGTTTCGAAACCGGCCACAAAGAGAAAGAGTCGTTGTGCATTTAATAGGGGTGTATCGAACCATGGTTCGATACCAATTACAATCTGTGAAGGTTGGTATCAATACTAGTTTCGAAACATGCTAACTACCATTTAAAGCTTCAACTACCTCCAACGGTCGACTCATTTAAAGCTAAAATAGATGTTGGGATTTTTGAGGGTATCGATACTGGTATCGAAACAACCCTTTATAATTTTAAAATATTTTTAAATTAAGCCCTAGTTCGATACCTGGTTCGAAACAGATGTTGGCAGTAACGTTTTGGTTGAAAAAGGTATCGATGCTGGTATTGATACTTGTTCTTGACTCAAGAACATTTTCTGAAAAACAAGAGGGGGTATCGATACCTGTTCTAGGGGTATCGATACTCTCGTGTAAAAAAACTTAGAAAAATATCTTTAAAGTTCTTGGTTTGACTTGAAAACAAAAGTTTGACTAAGGGACTTAAAAATTTATTACAAAATAGTTCTTTAATATAATTGTTATATCAAAATCAATTTTAGTTTTACAATCTCCCCCTTTTTGATATAACAAAACCATTAGAAATTTTTAAGTTTAAGATCAAAATTTTGTTTTCAAAAAAGTTTAAAATAATTTTGAAGAACTTTGAAAGACTCCCCCTTAATAGATGCTTCAATATAAGGCATAAAGAATATAAAAGCAAGCATTATATCAAATAAGCAAATATCATTAAGCAAACATACCCAAAATCTAATATAAGAGTTCAAAGCATAAGAGAAATAACATAGGTGCATAAAAGTCTAATATGAAAAATGCAACAAACAACTTAAGAAGAAACATAGCTAGTCTTAAAAAGCCAAAGCAAAGCTAAAGATAAAAGCTAAGATCACTCATCGCTCATATCATCACCATCACCATCTCCATCTCCACCATCATATCCATCACCTTCCTCATCTTCCTCGTCATCATTTGCATCTTGAGTGGAAGAGGTGTGAAGATGTCTAAGAGTCTCAAGAGATACTCGCATTGAAAGATTTTGGTTCTCCAAACTCATCAACCTCATATCCATGGAGTCAAAACGAGTGTTGATCTGAGTGGTTAGAGAGTCAAACCTTCCATCCATGTTATCGAAGCGAGCATCCAAACGGTCAAAACGAGAAGTGAGAAAAGCCATCAAATCCACGTTTGGAGCAACTTGTTGAAGTGGCTCGGGATCAATGGGAGGAGGAGAAGGAGCACCACGAATCCATTCACCATTTGAATAGAGGAAGTGCGAACAGTTGAGAGATGTCTCACCGATGGGTTCTTTGACTGATTCCACCTTGTCAAAAGTGCAATCGATCCCCAAACGCTCAAAGATTGTGCTAAGGACACATGCGTAGGGAAAAGATTTGACAAGTGGAGTGGAGCGGTTCTTGACGTGCCAAACGATATCGGAGAAGACATTTTGTGCAAGGTTCGACCGTCTACCTTCACGAAAACACTTGAGCCAAAAGTTATCCATTTGACGTATAAGAGAAAACTTACCATTTAATGGACGAATCCACCAAGAGATGATAAGGTGTAAAAAAAGGTCATGGACATCAAGGGACATGACTGAACCGGTGAAGGTGCCAAGTGAATCCTCATCATCAAGTCCCTCATCCTCAAGTCCAAAGGTATCCTCAAAAGTGTCGACATTGATCCTAAAGGTTGTTCCCATAAGATGGGACTCGATGGCGATCACTTTGCTCTTATCCTTAGAGAGAATACATGAGGCATTAGCATAAAATATGAGGACAAGAGTGGGATAAAACTTGCCGGAGTGGGTGAGGAAGGCCAATAATTTCCAATCTCTGAGGAGGCGGAAGTATTGGAATTGGAAGCGGGGAGAGTTGATAAACCTTATATCAACACAACGCTCCCTCTTGAGCAGATATTGCCGATATAGTTGGAAGTTGTACTTTGAATTTCTCAAAGTATTGTACTTTAAAGTCAGATTCATTAGAAGCCGACTATGAACAATGACAGAATTTAAAAAATGAAAACATTATTCAAAGTCAGAGCCTCTTGCTACTGATTTTAGTTTTTTTTTTTTGAATTTTTACTATTCAAAGTCGGAGTCTCCTGCTCTCGACTTTAATTTTTAATCTAAAAACTAAATAAATCACTATTCAAAGTTAGATTCTAATAAATCCGACTTCACTTTTACGAATATTTATAAGATTTTCTCTTGTTCACCTTTACGAATATTTGTACATTACTCTATCGCACACCATTGAAAATTCGGAGAAGAATAGGGTATCGAAGGTGAAAGCTCGTCACCATGATGGGAATGATATTTTTGTGAAGTTTTAATTATTATTTGGGAATTCTGTATTAATTTGTGATAAATTAAAAATATAAATGATAATAGTATTATTTAGGCTTAACTCATAGATCATTGAAAATTCATATACACAATCAACTCAATGTGTGGATAAAAGATCAGATGACACCCCCCAAAACACTCATCCATAGACAACTACAGAAATAAGATACAAACACAAGTAAATAACTTCACCAGGAACTGGTCCGAACCCAGACATGGACCTCACAGGTTGTAACCAATCAATGTTTTTGCTATTATACTAGCCTAATAAATTATCTAGCCGACTCAACTGCCTTAGTTTGTGGAAGGGTTCCAAAAACTCTGTCCCAAAACGCTGAAGTGATCCCAAAGCCCTTGTTTTGAATCCTAAAGTGATGGTTCAAGTGATATTTCTGCAATAAAAATGATCAAATCAAGCTATGGAATGCTCGAGAACTCGACAAAGACAATGGAACTGAAAATTTATAGTTAAAGAACAAAGTATCTTTACCTTGAGGTTTTTAGGAACTTTGTTGGTGGGCTGACCATGGTGTAGGTAGTAATGCGTAACATCATATATGACATACCCAAGCAAACCACCTCCGAACAAAGCAGGCGTAGAGGACGGAGTGGCGAAAAGCTTGATCAGGTGCCAAAACTGCATGAATTACATTGAAACAAAGATACATGAATTACACCTGCAACAAATGCTTTTGATATGAAGGAAGAAGAATTGAAGTAAAATATAAAGACCGGAATGCATAATATAGCAGCTGCAGCAGGTGGAAAAACAAGCCGCAGGCTATCCATAGGGTGCTTGTGGTGGCAGCCATGAAGAAGATAGTGTATGGTGTTTCCCCTATATCATAGGCAGAAATCGTAATAAGAGTCGTTATATAAAAGTAAAATAAGAGTCCAGAACAGAAAGAACTAACCAATAACTCTTTGTATCAATGTGGAAAAGGAATCGGTGCAAAATGTATTCCACCAGTGTCCACACAAAAATACCGAAAGCAACCATTAAAGAGATTTGGGGAAATGTATGTCCCATACGAACAGACATTGAGATGAACCAGCAAACAACAGGTAGCCATATGGTTGGAATTGCCCACCAGACAGTGAGAGTCAAGAACTGTTTCAAGTCAAGCAAGCCAAAGAAGCATTAGCACGCACTTACGACAAATTGCATTGATAATGCTTAATTAAAATATTTCAAAATGCTTATAAATACCTCCAAAAAATCACTCTCAAAGAACCTGGGACCTTCCTTGCTCACAATAGGCTGGTGAACCCATTCCTGATAACTTTCTCCAAGGTGACCAACCTGTAATAGATTGCTAAACAGTCAAAATATAGTTTATAACTATAAGCCGATATCAATTCCCCACATGCCTAAGATTGCTAAAAAAATATTTAAAATGCAACAAGAAAGAGCATGAAGGCCAAGAAATCTATGAATGAAACAGAACAAGAAGTGGTAAAGAAGTTAGCATGTGATTAACACCAACACGAAATCAAACCAAGGAAATTAAAAAAAATTACAGGATCAACTAAACAATAAACAATTAAAAAGAACAGATCAATGTCATTATTTTAATCACATAAGAAACTAAATTCAAGTGCTGAAAAACAATTACACCATAGCTGCCACCTACAGGCTACGCATGCTTGTTCCAAAAGATGAAACCAAAATCAAACACATTGTTTTGGTACCTGGAAGACTAGGGGTTTATTCAAATCAACGGTGAATTTCTGTGCAACCATCTTCCCAACTGCATCAAAGGGGATTTTTTTTTTAGCAAAGGATTAATAAATTACAAAATTTTGTTCAAAGAATAACAAGAACATAAGATTCCACTTATATCTGAATCTATTCTTTGGAATTTGTACCCTTTACAAGAACATAAGATCCCACAGGGACGAACCATAGATCAATGAAAAATGTTAAAATTATAAAATACTAAATAAAGATTCGTTTACATTATTTCTTAGCCGTCAAACAGAAATCTGCAGGGAAAGAAAAAAGAACAGCAACACGAAATTCAGTAAATCAATCGCTTTCACACCATGAAAGAATGTCAGATTCAACTATGTCTCAAGCACCCAGATTTTCTCATCACCCAAACGGCAAAAAAACACAATGTCCTTAACTGAATCATCAATGAAACCCCACAATCCAGAAGAAAAAGAATTACAGCAGATCTAGATATTTAAAACAAAAACCAATCAAGAATTTCTTAGAAAAGACAGAAAAACCGACCAAATACAATGCGGATAGAATCTAAGCCAGAGAAACCGAGAAAACCAGCAACTGAACGTAGAGAGCAGCAAAGAGAGAAGAACAAGATTCCTGCTATGATGGTATCTTTTAGTTAAGCAAAGAAGAAAAGGCTGAGAAAAAGAAAGTTGATTTTTCGGGGGATAAATAAGTCAGAGAGTAAATCTGAGCCGTTGATATAGGAAAAAAAAGGGTTTTATTGGGCATAAAAAGGGGAAACAGATCTTTCTCACGTTGGATTCGAAATTTCAACAGTTGCCAGCCTGTGGATGTGGTGGATGTGGCTCACGTGATATGGCAAAATTTTTAGGTTAATTCGATCGGATAATTTTAGGTAAATTCGGTTAATGATTAATTTTTTTAAGAAATTTAGTTTTCGGTTAATTCGGTTTGAAATCAGTTAATTAACCAAATTAAATTAAATTATTATGTATTAAATATTGGTATAAAGATAATTTTCACCCTTAATGTTTATAATTTTTATTATTTTTGACCCATATTCTTTTTTTGGATAAATTTAGACCTTAACCTATGTTTTTTAACAAATATCTCATTTTTTAATTATCATTATAACTGAACCGTTAAAAATTTAATAATGATGACATGTCATATATATATATATAATAATATATTTTAAATGACATAGAATCTAACCTATTAAATATATACATATATATAGAATATAATTTTATTACAATAAAAAATATAAAACAATTAAAATTTAAATAAAATATTAAAAATTAATTAATTTTAAAACAAAAATTTACTAAATATTCTCAACCCTAACTAAACTAAAAAATCTTTATAAAAACCCAAAACCTCCGATTTAGATTAAATACTAAAATATCTAAATCTTAAACTAAAATAATAAAAATCTAATTGATTACTATCAAAATCCTTTATTTTCGATTCACGGGTAACAAACTCTATAAAACCCTTCTTTTTAAGATTATATTCATACTTTTTTAGATAAAATTTTGATTTTACTATAGTTAGGGTTGAGAATGTTTAGTAGCCTATTGTTTTAGATTTAATTAATTTTTAATGAATAAAAAACTAATTTTTAATATTTCATTTGAATTTTAATTGTTTTATATTTTTATATTAGAATAAAATTATATTCCGTGTGTATATATTTAATATATTATATGTTAAGTCATTTAAAATATATTATCACATATATATGACATGTCATCATTATTAAATTTTTAACGGTTCAGTTATCATGATAGTTAAAAAATGAGATATTTATCAACAAAAGAAAAATAGGTCAAGGGATAAATTTATTCAAAAAAGAATGTGGGCTAAAATGATAAAAATTATAAACGTTAAGGGTGAAAATTATCTTTATGCCTTAAATATTATATATATTACATATATTTATTTTTTATCATTTAACTTTTTTAAATTATAAAATGATCATTAAATTTTTTTATATTATAAAATAGTCATTAAAATTTTATGATATAAGATATTATTTTAACACAATTTAGTGACCTATTATATAATTAATCCAAAATTTATAATAAATTTCGATTAATTCAAAAATCAATCGAATTAATCGAAATAATTTTGATTCAGTTAATTAGTTAAACAATTTGATTTGGTTAAAGGTTAAAATTTTAAATTTTTTAATTAATTCGATCGATGCAAAATTAGAAAGAAACAGTGTCTAGGAAAGAAAGTCGTAAACTCTTAACCAAATACCCAATGAATAATTGAAAAATCAATTTTTTTTTTATCTAAAAACAAATTGAAAAAAAAATCAACTAAATAAAAATATCACTAATTTATCATCGAACTTTATTATATAGAATTCATTTTTTATAGAAAACGAGTTCAATCTGATATGGTTACTATAAACAGATAAAACGTAACTTATTCAGGTAAATAAAAATATAAATTCTATCTAAATAATGTGGATTTAATTTTAATAATTTAAGATTATGATAAATATAAATTATTTCTAAATATGTTATTATGAAAAAGATCATAATTAGATGATACTAATTATTAATTTTGAAAGATTCTAATCATAAAAAATCCTAAATTTAAAATATTTTGCAAGATCATAAATTAAAATATTTAAAAGATCTTCTTATATCCAAAATATTCTTATTATTAAAAGATTTATTCCTATTTTAATCAAATATAAAATAAAAAAAATATTATAATGGAATAAATAAAAAATAGAAAAATATTGCTTATTATTTTAAAACACGTAATGGGACTACCATTACCCTGTGGTATGTTACATTTTATCTTGGTTTACCTATTTTCATAGCGGTTATAATTGGTACCAAATGTGGTATGAATTGCTTGAAATTCCTAATTAATACAATTTTAATAACTTTTTTGGACCATAATTTTATAAATCTAACCTTAAATATTTCTTAAGAAATTAAGAAGATGAATATGATTTTTATTAATAATTATTTTTTATTTATAATTTTGATATTTTATTAATTTGTATAGTTAATTATTATTTTTACAGTGATTTGCTAGTGTTCATATTTTATAAGTTATTGGGGGATCTTGATGCTAGAGAAATTACGCAATAAAATGCATTTAATGTGATTATTTTATCTACACGATTTTGAGTAATCTAAAAATATGAGCAAGAAATCAAAGATCTTAGCATATTTGTTTTAGGTATAACCTCTAAACCGATCTATACGAAAGACCTAATCTAAAGTGGTCATACTTTTTATATAAAAGCTTAAAACAAAATATAGCAAAATAACATTTAATTATAAAAGTACATAAGATAAAGTTATTATAAAAATAAATACGTCATATAACCAACTAAAAAATAAAGTATTAAATAACAAAACATAGCCTCATATCACCTCATATGTAACTAAAAGATAAAAATATTACACAAAAATCAAATACTGGAATGTGTAAATCCTTTAAATGTCAAATTTAAAATTCATATCCAATAGTATCTGAAAGGAAAAGATTTGAGATATGAGCTACAGAGCTCAACGTATTCCAATAGTACAAATAAAACATATATAAAAACTCATATATATATATATATATATATATATGTGGGTATATATTAAAAAGTAAATTATACATGCAAACAAGGTATCATGCAACAATCTACCCTCCAATCAAATTTTTTTGATACAACTCCCCAAAACGATACCATACGCGTGTAGCACTAACCCGTCCCCATAAGACATGGGGTACCAGCTTAAAAGGTTTCCTTAGGAACTTAAAAACATATGAAATTACCTGAGCTGAAGAATCCTAACATAAGAAATTACCAAATGATCCAGATTGAACCTACGATTCTTCACATCATACCTTAAATGTCGCACGGTAATGTTAGTATGTAAAAACAATCGGTAGTACCAATCACTAAATATCAAATACTTAAGTAAAATGGTAATCAAAGAACATTTATTTTAGAAAGTCATTTTGGATACACACAAAAAATATGCAATAAGGATGACAAAACAAATCATGCTCGATAAAAATTTAAATTAAATAACTTATTTAAAACATAATATATAAAACAATGAATACACCTAAAAAATATAGAGTCGGTAAGATGATGTACTCGGCACTAGATCCTTTCTCTACTGTAGTTCTAGACCATAAGATGCAATAAACTTTAAATTAATATGAGAGAAAACATTAATTGAATCATTCAAAAAGTTCGAGTACATATGAGTCATGAACGAGGAGAAATAAACGAGATGTAAATTTTTTCAAGGTTTTTCTAACTTAAACTTTTTTGAGCTTTAAAGAAAGGGGAGTGTTTTACAAAATACTTAAAAAAATTATATTTGGTTTTATTATATTAAAAATGGAAAATTGTAAAACAAAAATTAATTTTGATATAACAAGAATTTTAAATGACTATTTTATAAATTGGATAAATTTCTTAAATAATATAAATGACTCGTAATTGAGAAGAATTCGAACTTAAAATGTAACATTCCGACCCGGATGTCATATTGGGCCTCCGACCCAAAACCTGTATTTCAAATTTACTTTCGGAATCCCAAAAATAAAACCAACTCAAGTCCAAATACGATTCATAAAATTCATTAAGTTAAAACATAAGCCCAAAATAATAGTAAGTAATCAGAGCTCCAAAATATTACAAAATGTTTTAAAAACATTCGACTCGAATATAACAGAGTTACATTACATAGAGTTCGACAAAGTACTAGCCCACTACATCTAATCATTATACTCTGACACAAGTCGATGTTGAAATCCAAACCTTGATGGTGCTCCACGGAACCGGCTTCACCTAACCTACGCACGAAAACACATTTCGAACGCTGAACTACAAAAGCTCAGTGGGTACGCCGAACTCGGCCCAAAATCATGCATATCAAAAGTAGTAAAGCAAATCATATAATTATCGTGCATGATATGATGGTCTAGTATACTTGCCTAACACATGGCATAAACAATGTATAATATCGCATATAGCATATACATGTCACATCACAAAGAACACATAAAAGTGAGGCTCGCGTCCACACAGCATCGGGATCCTATACTCAGGATAGAGGCCGCCCTCAAATCCTATGCCCAGAATGTTACATAGGACACCTTCGAACGAGGCCGTCCAACGTTCGGAAAATAAAGGATGGAGGCCGCCCAACCAATCCCATGCTGAGAATGTTACATCGAACATATTCGAGTGAGGCCGCCCAACACTCGGAATAAAGGTCTTCAATACATCACCTGCAATGTTACATCGGATGGCCTTCGACGTGTTGTAACACTTTTGGATATCCGGATTTCCATCACACAAGGACTCGATACATACAAACGATCACCCTAGGATCTACACATCAAAACATATCAAGACTTATCATATCTTCGTCTTTCGGGGTTATTATATTCGATCTTGTTTTAACGATTCCTTATATTAACTTTAAGATTCAAAAGGACCCCTAATTATCATTTCTAAACCTTAACTTTACTTAAATTGGACAAGATTTCATAGGGGTATCGATACACCTAAGTGGGGTATCGAAACGCCCTTTATCGATAACCACTCAAAGAGGGTATCGATACCGGTACCTATACCCTTTGACCAACTTTAAGGTCAACGAAAGGGGGATTATCTGCTTCGATACGAGTATCGAATCGAAGATGCTACTAGAGGGTTTGGTATCAAAACCTGTATCGATACCCCTACCCCTCTAGCCTATTTTTCCCTCAAGGGTATCAATACACGGGTCACCGGTATCGATACCCCTATACGAAATGCAGGTCTATACTTAAAAATTTCTAAGGATTCCTCCCAAACTTGATCTAATCGATCCTAAAGCGTTTCTACTAAATCGTTAAGATATTAAGGGTGTTTTAACATCATTTTCCAGCCCTTAATTATCCTAATACGAAAATCACCATTAAAACTTTTCAAGCTCCAAACCAAGCACTCATGCACAAAATCTATATGTCATGCATTCTACCATGATGTGAATGATAAATAGAAGAGTTCAGAGTACCAACCTCAAGTAACCAAAACAACCAAAACGAGCTCCACACTTCTTCAAGTTTTTCCCCTTCCTAAGCTTGATGATGGCTCACAAGCCTCTTTCTCTACAAGAGAAAGATGAAGAACGGATTAGCAACTACCTAGGATGATTTTTCAGAGCTTAAAGACACCAAAAGACTGAGATTTAAGCCCTTAAAACTCAATCCTGAGCTCAAACCAAAACCCCCAACAAAACCTTCACCCTTACCAAACCAACACCTTTTTACCTCTTTGGATAGATCTCTAACAGACCTACAACTTTCTCTTCCACTCTAAACCGAGATTCTTCAACAAAACCAACAAGATAGCACTTTTTCTTAGAGATTTGGATGGGAAGATGATGAAGAAGAAAAGGGAGACAAGAGTGACTTCACTCTCTGTTTTTTTGCAGAAAAAACCACCCCAAAACCCTTCTTCTATACAAATTGGCATTTACAAAAATGCCCTTAGCCTACCACTCAAAAGCCCAACACCAAAAGGCCCAACACAAAACCGAGGCTTGAACCACTAAACTCGGGCCCAAAATCGAAGCCCAAACCCCTCGGGTTAACTCAACACTCGAATGCAAATCCGGGTTGTTACAACTCTCTCATCCTTAAAGAAAATTTCGTCCTCGAAATTTACCTGTCAAGAAGAGATAAGGATACTGAGCTCTCATGTCCTTTTCCATATCCCACTTTTCTTCTTCGATTCCATGATTCCTCCACAACACTTTTACCAAGGGTATGCACTTGTTCCGAAGCTCCTTAACTTAACTATCCAAGGTCCCGATAGGCCTTTCCTCATAAGTCAAATCTGCATTGACTTCGATTTCCTCAAGTTGAACCACATGCGAAGGATCGAAAAGGTAACGTCTCAACATAGACACATGAAACACATCATGTATACGTGCCAACTCTGGAGGTAAGCTAGCCGATAAGCTATCGGTCCAACCCTCTGAAAAACCTCATAAGGCCCGATGGACCTTGGACTTAACTTTCCCTTGCGACCAAATCTGATGATCCCTTTCCACAAAGATACATTGAGAAACACTTTCTCACCGAGCTCATACTCGATGTGTTTACGCTTCTTATCTGTATAAGCTTTATGTCTGTCAAAAGCTGCTTGTAATCGTTCTTTGATAATCTGAACCTTTTCCTCGATTTCTTTAACAAGCTCCGAACCTACTATCTTTCTCTCATTAAGTTCTGTCCAACACAAAGGTATCCTACACATACTCCCGTACAAGGCCTCAAAAGGAGCCATCTTGATGCTTGACTGATAATTGTTGTTGTAAGCAAACTCTACCAATAGTAACTGATCCTCCCAACTGTGAGCAAAGCCACAACACAACACGAAGCATATCCTCCAAGATCTGGATAACTCTCTCAGATTGTCCATCGGTTTGAGGATGAAAAGTTGTACTGAAGTACAACTTGGTGTCTAAAGCCTCGTGGATAGACCTCCACAACCTCACTGTGAACCTCGGATCCCTATCCGATATGATCGATGAAGGTACACCATACAACCTCACTACCTCTTTGATGTATAACCGAGCCAACTTTTCCAAATTGAAGTCTATCCTTATCGGTAAGAAGTGAGCCGACTTGGTCAACCGGTCAACTATAACCCATATAGCATCATGCTTCTTTAACGTCACCGGTAACCCGGTGACAAAGTCCATGGTCACTCGATCCCACTTCCACTATGGAATCTGGATAGGCTGAAGCAAACCTGAAGAAACCTGATATTCTGCCTTTACTTGCTGACATGCCAGACACCTGGTCACAAACTCTAAAACATCTCTTTTTATACATGGCCACCAAAAGAAGGGAATAAGATCCTGTTACATCTTGTTACTACCCGGGTGAACAAAAAATGGACTACGATGAGCTTCTCTTAAGATACAATCCCTCAGATCTTCTAAAGCTGGAACACACAAACGATCTTGGAAGTACAAGAACCCACCATCTCGTACCTCAAAGTCTGATGACTCACCTCTCTGAATAGCTTCTAACTGAGCTACCAACTCCTCATCTAAAACTTGTGCTCTCTTTATCTCCTTAACAAGCGTAGGCTTTACACGCAACTCTGCCAACAAACCTCCAACATCTGTCATCCTCAACCGAGCAAACAAAGCTCTCAAGTCCGACATGAACTTCCGAATCAAAGCATCGGCGACCACATTCACTTTGCCAGGGTGATACTCTAAGACACAGTCATAGTCCTTTAACAACTCTATCCACCGACGTTATATCAGATTCAACTCCTTCTGGGCAAGCAGATACTTTAAACTCTTGTGGTCGGTGTAGATGTAGCATTTCTCCCCATAGAGATAATGCCTTCATATCATCAAAGCGAGGATAACTACTACCAGCTCAAGATCATGCGTGGGATAGTTCCTCTTATGGGGTTTCAACTATCTCGAGGCGTAAGAAACCACCTTACCCTCTTGCATAAGCACACATCCTAACCCATTCAACGAAACATCACTAAACACCACATAATCTTTCCCCGGTTCTGGTTGTGTCAAGACCGGTGCCTCTGTAAGATAAGCCTTAAGCTACTCAAAAATCTATTGTCTTCTCTCATTCCACATAAACGGAACCCCTTTCTGAAGCAACTTGGTCAAAGGCGCCGCTATGATCGAAAAACCCTTAACAAACCTCCTATAGTATCCGATAAGTCCAAGAAAACTATGGACTTTCGATACATTCCTTGGTGGTTTTCATTCCATCACAGCTTGGATTTTCTGGGGATCCACACGGATGCCATCCGCTGTAACGATGTGACCAAGAAACGCCACCTCTGACAACCAGAACTCACACTTACTGAACTTGGCGTACAGACGCCTATCCCTCAAGACCTGAAAAACAACCCTTAGGTGGTAATCATACTCCTTCTTTGAGCGTGAATACACTAAGATATAAAACTCAAAATTATTTATAATTCATTTAAGTTTACTTGAATTTGGCTTCACAGTAAATGAGTTAAAACTCAAAATTATAAAATTAACTTATTTTGGATTGAAAAAATAGTTATGGACACTTGTTAGAAAACTCGATCATTATTTATAAAATAATGTTTGTTTAACAAAAATATATAATCTTACGACGAGTTTTTAATTGTAAATTATTTTCTAATGATTTATATAATTATTTTAATCACTAAAAAATTAATTAAATTTCTTATTTTATATTAAGATAAAAGTAAATATAATTTCTTATTTCTTATTTTAATCACAATATTAATCCCTCAATTCTAGTAAATTTTCGTTATAGGATTACCAATTACCAAACTTGTTATAGAACTTGTCAAATGATAATTCAAGTAGAAGCATCTTTGGTCGTCAAAATTATAAAAAATGTTTTTTAATTCTTTTCTATTACTTTTATTGATTTAATCCTCTAATAGCTCTTTATACAAGAATTTTTCTAGTGGAGAGGGATAGAATGAATGAGTCAATAATGATGTTTTGACTGTATTTTTTTTGACAGGTTTTTTTAGTATTTTCTCCGAACAATTGTTGAATAAAGAATAATTTTATCATATATTTTTTAAAATTTTAAATAATTTTTCTATAAATAAAGTTGAATTCCGTTACAGTTTTTATGTTTGGTTTTAAAAATTATTAAAATTGTAACATCTTATTGTCCTAATATCATTTGAAAATGGGAAAAAAAAATAATCAAGAAATTTCTTCAAGACCTGTTTGATTCTTCATTACAATTCTGATTCCATCTCGATGTCCATCTGAATATTGAATAGTCTACCTAAGGAGTTCAACTAGTATATCCAAGGTTCAATTGTTGCACAAGACTTATGATGTTGTTTTACGAGTTTCGTACTCATTTTATGTTGGTTTATTAACTGATGAGTTCAAATATCTGTCGAAAAATAATGACAAGAAAAAAAACTTTTGAATTTTTACTCTTTTGTGTCTTCAGATAAAATTGAATAAAAAAATTAAAAGGAAAATTTCAATAATTTTAATATCATGTGGACATTTTGTATTAAGAGGAAAAATGATAAAAAAAAATTTAATGTAAAAAATTTAGTGCTAAAATTATTTTTTATTTTTTAAATTTTAGTGATAAAAATGATAGAGTGACTATGTGGTTTACCTAGGGACAAGTACATGATAAGTCAGAATATATATATAATTAATTTTTGTATTTATATGTCATTTTTTAAAGATTAATTTTTATTTTTATATGTAAATAAATAATGAACGGTTACATAAAATTTAATTATAAACAAAAAAATAATCTAAAATTAAAAATTAATTAATTGAATTTTAATGGATGAGGACCATAAAATTTAAGGTCTCTACTTGATCTCGATAGGAACTGAATTTTTGGGTGAAAACATCCCCTTAATCTGTGCCAAATAAAATTTTAATAATTATAAAAAATAAAATATTTAAATATTTTCACATTTTTTTCACTAATCTCACGTTTTCTAACTCAATCCCAGATATTTTTCACCAACCAACCAAATCGAGAAATTTCTTTTTTTATAATTATTCAAATTTATTTTATGGGATTGAGTTAAACCAAAAGTAGCCTTCAACCATATAAATAGGTAATAAATGATTATATAAAGATTAATTAGGAAAAAATCATATAAAAATATAAAATAACGTAGTAAAACCGGTTCATAAAAAAATTTCTCTCACAGATCAAAGATATTATTAAATAAACTCAATTAATTACGTCATTTGTGATTTCAATTGATAAGATTTATTCATGTCATAAATTTTTTTAAATAATTATTTATTTTTTATATATAAAAAGATTAATTTTAAATAAAATTAATATGATTAAATATTATTAAATGAAATCATAGATAACATAATATATATAATCTATCTAATAATTTTTTCACAAAGCATACATGTTTTTCATGCATGAAAAATCAAATCTTTCAATACCTTATACAACCTTAACTAAAATATTTATTTTTTTAAATATTTTTAAGAAATGACATTGGCAAAGAATATCACGTTCTTCCTAAAATTAACTAAAAATTATATATATATTTTTTATGTGACAGCACTGCTACTTCATTTGAGACATGGTATTATCACGTTATCTCCTCATGTCACGTTTACATGTTATATCAATTTCAGACCATCAATTATTGGTGATTGACTGTTTTTATTTAATGAGGATATATTTTGAACGAAAAATAAATATTAGGTGTTTGTTTATATCATAAAATATATTATGGAATAAAGTGACCAAAATTAAAATGTTGTGAGCTATTATTTTTAATTTTATGTCAAAGAAATTATTTTAGTAAAGAGTAAATAAATAAAAGTTGTTTTGAAGATCCTATAATTAATTTAGTGATTAAAAATATTTATATTATCTCATGTTATATAGTTCAAACTTATTATTTACCTTAAATATGTAAAATATCTCTAATTAATAAAAAATACGATAATTTTTTATTACTAATTCAACTAATAATCAAAGAATGAGAATTTAATTCTATATATTAAATAATACTTTAATGTACTTTGTTATTAGAGTTTAATTCTCATTGAAATTAGGACTTTCATCTTGTGCCTATAGATATATACTTTTAGAAAAAGTATTGTACACAATCCTACTTTGAGAATATAATACAAGTCTCCCTCTTTTGTCTTTTGTCTCTCATCTTTGTTCGTCTATTTTGTTCTTGTTCTTTACTTTATTCACAAATCAACACGAGACTTTAACCAATGGAGGTTTTTTTCGTTCGAATCTTAAAAGAGTTATTGAAAAGAATTTGTTACTAGCATGAATCAAAGATAAGTTCTTCTCCCTCTATTATATTTTAATTATCGATTATTTTTCTCTCTTGATCTTTAACTTGATTTTTAATTTTTAAAAAATCATTGGTTATTTGGTGTTTGTGTAGCCATAAAATTACCCAATTACCATGGTTCTTGTCAATAATTACCGAAAAAGATTTTATAAATGCTCCAGTCACATTTCAATATCTTATGAACTTGGTATTCAAAGCTTTGTTGAGAAAAATAGTCTTGGAATTTTTTTATGACATATTGGTTTATTCAAATAATTAGAATAACCATATGAAAATTTGAGAGAAGTATTCAAGATTCTCAAAGAAAACAAATTGTATATCAAGATGTCTAAATACACATTTGGGGCCACTGAAATGGATTATTTAGGGTATATCATCTCCAAGGAGCAAATATCCATGGACAAGAAAAATGTTCAATATATCCTTGATTGGTAAACTCCTATTAATATCAAGGATTTGAGAGGATTTTTGGGTTATCAAGATATCATAAGAGGTTTATGAGGAATTATGGATGAATGACTAAATCACTTAGTGATCTTTTAAAAAAAATGCATGGAGTTGGACTACAGAAACTGAGAAAGCATTGAATATACTGAAATTAATTATTACTTTAGCTCTTGTTTTGGTACTACCCGATTTCAAGCAGGAGTTTGTAATTGATATTGATGCTTCAGCATTGGGTGTAGAAGTTGTGCTAATGCAAAATAGAAGACCCCAAATCTTTTTATCAAAAGGGTTGGGATTGAAGCATCAAACCTTATCTATTCATAAGAAAGAAATGATATTTGCTCTGCTAACAATAAAGAAGTGGTCTTCATATCTTGTTGGAAGGCACTTTAAATTAAAGACTGATCACCAAAGGTTAAGATTTTTATCTAAAAATCAGGCTATCACTCTAGCTCAACAAACTTGGATAACTAAGATGATAAAATACAGTTATGAGGTAATGTACAAGAAGGAAGTAAACAATGTTGTTGTTGATATATTATCTAAAAATCCTTAGCATTCTTTAAATCATTTATGGGATATAAACAGAAGCTTTGATACTTTTTGGATTGATGAAATTTCTCAGTCTTAAATAAATAATGATAAAGTTGAAAATAATAAAAGACTTGGTACAAAATAATATTTCTCATTCTAAGTACTTATGGGATGATACAAGTTTAAGAAAGAAAGAAAGAGAGGTTGGTTATGGGCAATGATTCGATACTTAAGAAACAATTTATTAAATTATTTTATTGTGGATCTTTGGGAGGTCATTCAGGGACTGAAGTTACTAGTAAGATAATGTCTTTTACTTTATATTGGACATGCATGAAAAAAATCTATAAGAAGCTAGATAAGAGAATGTACAATCTACCAACAGTACAAATATGATAATCATAAAAAATTTAGGCTGTTATAGCCATTGCATGTTCCTAAGAAGGCACAATCATCCATTAGCATGAATTTTATTGAGAGACTCTCAAAATTCAGATTAGTTGATACTATTTTTATGGTGGTAGATCGACTCATTAAATATGCACATTTTATGACTCTTTCACATCTTTTTATTGCTTCAGAGGTAGCTCAATTTTTTCTAGATAATGCTTTCAAGTTACAAGGAGCTCCTGAATTTATTGTGTGGGACAAGGACATGATTTTCTTGAGCAGATTTTAGAAGGAATTATTTGTTAATATGGGAACTAAATTCACTCCCTCTACTGCCTATCATCCAGAGACAAATGGTTAGACAGAGGTTGTGAATAGATATTTGAAAACCTACTTAAGGTGTATGGTTGGAAAGACACCCGAGAATGGAGTAGATGAATATCCTTAGCAGAATGATGGTATCGACAGGTTTTGATTATCATCATGCAATAATATCGAAAGATTTTTATAGAGAGTTTTAATTTTTTTTAATATTTTCAGTATTTGATAAATTATTAAAAAAATTCACTATAAAAAACTTATAATAACACTCATTACATTTTTGCTTTATTTTGATAAAAAATATTTTGATTTACACCGAAAAATTTTAAAAAATCTTGAAGAATCTTTATCACCGTAACTTTTATGTTAAAAATCTTAAAATGTTTATCAACGTTTTTTAAGATTCACGAAATTAATTAAAATTTGGATCAAAGAAAATATGTAATTCTAAAATTTCATAAACATCAATTTTGTTTTTAAATTTTTGAGTTTTGGTTTAATTATCTTTTTAATGTATTATTACATTTGTTGAGTTTTAATACATTAACTGATAAAATCATGAGTTAGGGGCGATAAGTTCATAGTATTTTCATAGACAACCTTAATAATTCAAAAAAATGATAGTAAAACCTTTTTTATAGAAAATTTAAGAATAAAAAGATGTTTTCATTTCTTAGGAAAATCAATTTTTCTACAAGTTATATTTCTGATCATCTACAAGATTCTGGTCAATTCTTCAATAGAACTGTTAATGAACAAGAAATTAATTATAAAAATATTCAAAGAATTGATAATTGAAATATTTTAATCGTTTCGATAAATTAAATTTAAAACAAAAGATAAAAGAAAAAATTTACCTATCTAAAAATTTTAATGCTCTTTGTAATTACATTATCAAAATAAAAGAAAAGATTATTATGTAAAAAGAATATCAAACATTTTAACTATTAGATGAATATATTCATAAAAGAATTAGATCAAAAATATAAATATGATCATTTTGGACTTATTTAGGTAGAAATCAAATCTCTTAGCGTAGTTGTTTAATAATTTTTTATCATGAACAATAGAAATAAGTCTTTGTACAGAACTAATACATTTCAATTATTATCTAAATTTCATGGTTTCTTCGATTGTTAAAAATATTTAAAGTTATTAACACCCTAAATTCTTACTCATAAATTATAAAATACTTTATGAATATGAAGCTTTAACTTTAGTTTATAAGTTGCATTACAAAATCATGTATTTAGTGATTAGTATCAAAGCTTTACTCCAAATCTTATACAACAACGCTAAATATTATCTAATGGCATGAAACTAATCTTCCTAATATTTGAAAATTGGAAGAAGTTATATATCCAATTGAAATAAATTTTATTAAAAATATGATGTGTGCTGATCTTGTTGATGATGCTGAACGGCAAACTTTGATTGTAGGACCTAGGAAGGAAGGAAGTCTATCGCAAGAAGGGGATGCAAAAAATGAAGAATTAAGGATAATGGATAAAAGGAATAGGTGAAATGAATGAAGGGAATAGTTTAGGGACTAATTTGGAAGCGAAAGGATATGTGGTGTTGATAAGGGTCAATGGATGTTTAGGATATTTTATGATGATGATAAAGGATGGGAATGGTGAATGAAATAAGATAATATGTAAGGATGGTGATATGGTGAAAAAGAATGGTGAAATGGAATTAGTATCTTAAAGATACTCAAGGAAGAAACTAGGTTATAAAAAACCTAATCATGAACCTTATATTGATCTTTAAGGGGTGGTGATAAATGAACCTTGACCCTTTTAGTATATTAAACTAAAAGAACCCGAAGTATTAAGATGGATAGAAAGGGGTTTGACGCCACAAGTAAAAAAGTACTTGATAAGTCGATAAAGTTTTAAGAGAACTAAACGAGAGAAAAATCTCAAAAGTAATTTTATATAATCTGAATGGTGTATTTACAAAATGAAATTCAAGTCCTATTTATAGTTTTTTAAGGGGTTTGGCTGAAATGACCTTTAACTATTCGGATAACCATTCAATTGAATGGTGTCTCCCTCCAAATCTATTAGAAGAGTTATAACTTTTCGGTCTAGCCTACACAGTCTTCAGTAATTGGGTCATATCTCGAGCTCCCGATATCGTGTTGATACGATTCAACATGAGTTGGAAAGATAAGAGATAGAGTAACAACCTTCATGAAGACACCGAAACCCAATTCGACTTTTATCCTGCTCGAAATTGGCAAATAAGTGGACTATCATGAATCTGTTCAATGAAAAGTGCTATCTGTTTGTTTTGGTGCCCACTTGCTTTCCCTCCATGATTTTGGCGCCTAATGTGAATGATGGACGAACATGATGCTTGGTGAAGGGTAGGTGACTTTCGGGTGTTGAGCTGGGAGTGATAGCTGGAGTTGAGGTGAGCTAATCGAGCTGGGAGTGAGATGGATTGAACTGAGCTATCTAGTTGAAAGACTTAGCTAAAGTTTGAAGCTGAAATAAGCTAATCTGAGTTGCCTTTAGCAAAGTGAGTTGGTCCATTATCTTTCTTATACTCTCTTCTAGTGTGAGGAGTGTTTTGGAATTGATTCGAATCTCCTAAGGCCTCATTTTGAATTATGCTTCATTTGAGCTCATATGGGATTTGTGAGCTGACATGGAGCTAGCCTTTAGTCCTTTAATTACTGTAAGAGTGTTCCATGCATTTCCAAGCTATTCTGAAGTTGGCTCCTTGTGTTTCTAGCATTGTCTTCCGTTTAGCTTCTTCTGAGCTGACTGAGCTGACACTGAGCTAATATTTACTCCTTGAGTTGTAGGTAAGTCCTATGAAGAAAACATAATAATGAAAATAATGAGAATACTTAAAATAACTTAATATGAGTTTAGAATTAAGCTGAAACTTAATAATGTGGTTATAATGACTATTCATGTTTATACTTAATTAATATAACTCTTAAGTATCTTACTATAAAGTATATAAAAGTAATAAATACTAAGATCAGTAAGATAACTCCCCCTTTGATTCCATGCGTGAAATGAAATATGAAAACATGAGATAAATGAGCAGAAATGTGCACGCATCAAAATAATTCTTTAAAAAAATTATTCAAGATAGTACTGATATAATTGAATTATTTAACAAGTTGCAGATAACTAGGAAACTAATAGGCAAGATCAAAACCATGAATTGACTCACATATAATAATATTGTGGTTCAAATTTAAAAATAAGGCTAATTATTGTAGAAGTCACTTATGTTTGAGCGCAGTACAAAGTTAGTCACCCATTTTAAAAATCAATCAATACAATCACATATGTTTTTGGGACATAAACTTATGATCACTCTGACGTTAGAAATCATTAATGGGTAACGGAAAGATGATCTGACTAATTAAAAAATATTTTTTTTTCACGTTTGATCCGTATGGACTAACGGAAAGAAAAAAATTTAATCTTGAAAAAAAAAACATTTTAAGAAGAAGAAGAGAAAGAATTATTCTAAGAAAAAGATGAAAGCAAGGAGTGAATACTTATTATCAATTCAATTGATAACCCCAAATCAAAACTATAAAAACTCTTACAAAAATCAAAACAATAAAAACTCATGAAATCTATAAATATAATCCTGAAACATTTTCAAATAATAGCAAGCTTTGGGCAATCTTACTGGTGCATGACATCCTGAATCCTCTTTTCTAGCATAATTTGGTATGAAGATTTTATCTTAATCAGCCATCGACACTTTTCAACCTTTCTCCGTCTCTTATCAACTCTCATTCCAAGTCTTGAACAAAAAACTTTTCTTCATCATTCTTTTTTCTCATTTCACTCATTTTTTCATTTAACTTCTGGATTTGAATTTGCGTCTTGTTTGTTTCTTCCCTTTGTTTCAATAAATCTCTATCCATAAAATTAAGAAATTAAACCAAGAAAATTACCCTAAATAAATGAGTTGCTTCCACAAGAAATTGATGAAGATTTTTCATTTAGCCGTTGGTCTTGTCATTCCTATAATTTTTACACTCAAAAATTATTCTACGTGGATTTTCGACGGTTCAAACAGTGATCAAATCAGCTTGTTGTTTACAACGACAAATGAGTAATTCACTCCTTGCTTTCATCATCTTCTTAGAATGATTCTTTCTTTTTTTTTTTCTTAAAATGTTTCTTTCTCTTCTTCTTTATGAGAAAATTTTTTAGGGTTAAAAAAAATGAGGCTTTATTATTTTTCTTATATGATAGCCAAGTAGCTAGACCACGTGGATCAAATATGGAAAAAAATACATTTTAATTGATCAGATCATTTTTTCGTTACCCATTGACGGTTTCTAATGTCGGAGTGACAATAAGTTTACATCTCGAAAACGTATGTGACTGTATTGATTGATTTTCAAAATGGGTGACTAACTTTGTACTGTGCTCAAACATAAGTGACTTCCGCAATAATTAACCCTTAAAATATAATATAGAACATCATTGTCTCTATTTACCAGACCCATCAAATTCAAAAATAAAAGAAGTAAGTGCGTTAAAATAAGATATAATAAAATTTTAAAACAAATATAAGAGAGAAAAAATAAATATTTTAATTTACGTCTGAACATTGAAATTCAATTCAACAAAACTATAGTACTATTGAGAAATTTATCTATTGTTTTATATATTAAAAAATTTCTAAGTGATTTAGTAAATAAAAAAATTACGCATAGATTATTAATCAACGAAAGATGTTTCATAAAAATATATTAAAAAATTATTTTAAAAAAAAATATAAGATGACAAGCAATTTTAAGTATATTTGATTTTTTATATTAAATTTATCAAATGAAAAATTAGTTCTTTACTTGATTTTTTTACAAGAAAATTCTTATAAAATACCTCAAAAATTAAGAGATAAAAGAAAAGATAAGTTACAAGAAGCAATATCAACAAAATAATCGTATAATATATAAAAATATTTATACAAAAACAAAATGAGAAAAATGCTTCATAAACAAATCTCATTTCACATCGTTGAGTTCGGCTGGCATCAGCCACAACGGCTCGCTGTATTACATGTAATTCTGTTATGGTCAAATTCTTTTCTTAGTCCCTGTATTACATGTAAAGTATGGACTATAATTTGATATTTTTAGTCCCTTCAATTTTAAAATATCCAAATATGAAACTAAAGACAATAACAGAGTGGCATAAAGATGGCGAATTTGAAGGTGATATGTTCTCACGAACAGTACAAAACAGAACACATAAAATCCAAATGTTTCCCAGCAAGCAGTACACTTGACAACAATCTCATAATTCATCATAGCAACCATAACAACTGTGTAAAACATAAACTAACTCCACTTCTTCAAGCAACAGATTGCAACGCTCTTTCGAAAATGTCTTCTGCGGAGGATGCACGTTTAACGAGAATGTGATCTGGATGTGTGAGTTTCAGTTGGCTGCAAAGTAGGTAAACACAAGGTCAGGGTTGAGACATTTTCCAAAACAATCAACAATGTGGCTTCTCAAGTAACATCTGGTTGCAACTTGCAACACCGGTTGGTATCTCGATTAAATGAATTAATCTACCAAGATTCGGACTAAGAATTAAGGATTACAGTTTCAATCCAATTGAGGCAGAAAAGTGTTAAGGTTCATTGTCATATTCTGAAGCACTACATCTAGATGAAGAAACACACGGCATGTTCTCTTCGCTCAGAAATGCTGCTTCAACTTACATTGTTGAAATATCTAGTTTTGCATGGTAAGCAATCCATCAAGACCTACCAAATTAAAAAGTAAAATACCCCTTGCAGTGCATGAATGCATGAATGCCAACTGAATTCGGAATGCATAGTCAACTTTTTCCAATTGATTTAAGGTTAGACAACCTGCTACCTTAATGAATAATTTGGGGGTACGAAATGCAAAAAGGCAACCGGACGGCAGGAAAAGTTAATTTTGAACCAGCTAACATCATTTATACTGAAGCATCATATTTGCAAGATTTTCAATTGATTTAAGATGAAATACATGAAAAGTAAGACAACTTTACGGAATATGGACTGCAAAATTGATTAAAAGATGGCTGAATCTCATTTTAAAAAGACATCCATAACCTTGTTACCAACTAGACACTCCATATTAGGAACTTTGCAGTTTGGTTAGCAGACACGTATATATGCTATTGTTTTTACTGCTGTACAATATTTGATAGAAACATAGAAGAAAGGATGTTATAACATGGAGAAAAGCTGGAAACTCCTATTAGGGTATCAGATCCGTTAATCTATCAAACAATTGAAACTTCAGAACAAGGACTTTTTGTCAGCAGCTTAGTAACTTAGAAAAATGTTGCCAAAACTTATAAAATTTCCAAAGTGATAAGGGAGTACTCAACAAATAAAAGCTTGGACAAACAAAGATAGAGGATATGAATAGCTAGTTTACCTTAGGTAACGTGAAGATGATTTACCAAGGTGAAGGCTGCATACAACCAGGTTGGCCAGAGTTTCAGGATCCTTTGCATCCTATATCAATTGAAAAACAACCAGTTATAGCATTAAATTATATATAAGCCAACTAATATGAAGCAATGAAACTTGACAAAGAAATATTCGGTGTCATGATGAATCCAAAACTTTAAAATTGACAGGAATATAAACAAACTAGAGGAAAATCCAAGACTCGAATTCAATGTCATTTGACATCACTCAAGGTTATATCAACAACTGAAACTTAATGCATAGCAAGTCTGGCAGAGTAATTTAAAATCATGAAAAACATTAAGTGTAGTCATTCCTGTTCGTGAGGCCATCATAAGATCAACAAAATTGCCAAATCATAGGTTGAAGTCTGGCGAAATAAAAGATCGATTTCCAACATTTGAACTTGCCTTATTAAGTGCTTCAAGTAGCAGTGTTTCAGCCTCATCAAAGTTTCCCATGTGCATACAGCAGACAGCCTTCCCATTTAGGATCAATCCAGTCATAGGATATTTCTCGGAGAAATCTTGGAAGATGAGATATGCTTCCTGTATCTTGGAACCACCCTGATTTGATAAAATAACATGTTACACCATATCCATGATTTCTCACTCATAGTACTATTAAAATGAAACGTATTCCATACCACTGCCAGATTCAACCATGCATTTGCAAGTTGAGTCAGTGTATGGTCCTCATCAATCTGTTGCATGACCCTCAGCTGTCTCTCTGCGTAATCTGATCTGTGCATCTTAATGAAGATTTGCACATTCAATGCATGACTGAAAAATGAACAGAAAAATCCAGCAGATAAATCAGAGCTTCCAATTTGCTTGTACATATATAAGTTGCTGATGTTATGCTTTAGCAGTCAAAGGGTCATCTCAAATTCACTAGAAGGAACAGAAGCCCTTTTTAGAGGTCCAATAAATGAAACATTCGCATTTTCTAAAGGAATTGACATCAACTCTTAATTTAAGTCCAAATATATTCAGTATAAGGATTTTACAGCATAACTCAACAACTTCCAAGCAGGAAAACTTCTCATAGAAATGCAATATTAAGCCAGCATGCTATACACACTTATGCATGTAATTTTCATGTGGAAAAGATGAGACCTTCAAGCAATATTTTATTGTCACCAGCTCATGAATTTAATTGATTACTACATATCTATCAGCGGAATTCCATTCAAAATTAATCAAAAGAGAGAACTGCGAGACATTCAAGGCAGCATCTCAGCCAACTAAACTGCTACGTACATCCGTTTTAGCAGAGACAGAGCAGTTAGAAAATTCATACAGGTCTATACAGAATTTTTGAATTATTACGAATTTTCAACAATTTAATTGATTGTTTTAATTAATTGAGTCCAAGGCTCTTTTATTAGGTGTTTTAGACATTCAGGATCAAATTCATCATCTACTATAATTTTTAACACTTAGACCGCCTACAACAGTTAATTCTCCCCGAGGCAGAACTCAGCAATTATTTATAGAGGGGGCCATTTAAAAATGTAAAAATTTATGGGGGGTCAACAATGAACTATATATTTTAAAGGGACTAAATAAAAATTTTACCATTACACCAACTTATAATTTTTCTAATTTTGGGAGGGGACGTGGCCCCACCGGCATGAAATAACAGAGGATTCAGGATATAATGGTTAATTATACTGATTCATGTGGAGTTCAGTTATTTCAAACCAACCTCAAATCCTTCCTTTGTCAATTTTGTTTCCTATCTAATGAGTCTTTTTCTTCTATGCTTAAGATTTTAATTTGAAAAGTCTAAAGAAGTAAAGATCTAATGATTTTAACGGTTAAGGAGGCTAGATGAATTAACAATACAAGCAAAGGTTCACTGATTTTAACATATCTAGAACAAAGAACAAGAATCAATGAAGCTTGTCTTCACTAACAATGTAATGCAAGCATGAATTAAAATACAGTCGAATGAGAAAACTCACAGTTCCATGGTGCCACCAGCATTGGTGTGTTTAAGAGCTTCAATATAATCTTCTTCATGCATGAAAACGATTCCAGCAATCAACCTTAATATGGCATTGTTTCCAATTGCTGGATCTGCCAACCACTCTTTCAAGCTCGCAATAGTTGATTCCTAAAAACGATAATTCAGTGAAACCCAACCGTAAATCCCCAATCAAAACAACATATTTTCCCATTCTTTTAGCAGATCTGTACTTATAACAACAAAATTCAAGCAGATCTGAAACGAAATTCACCTTATCATGAGGATTTGATAGATATTGGGCCAGTAATTTAACGGCTTGGAGAGGAGTGGCGGCGGAGGAGTCGATCTCATTGATCACCAGCTGAGAATCAAGAAATGAAAACAAGTATTAGATTTTGCAAATATCAGAGGACGAAGAGAATGAAATTGAATAGAAACAGGGAGGTTATACCTGGTAGCTGCCGAGGGCGATATAAGAGCGGTAGACGAGGCAGTCGCGCTCGACGGCGTCGTCGGGGGAGAGGTTAGGAAGATCGCTGTTGTTGATGGCGGCCTGATATGAACCCAAGTAGAAATTGTTCCTCAGATTGAACAAGTGATCTGGTGCAGCCATTTTTTCCAAACACAGATCTCAAACCAATTACAACTGCTGTTTCAGATTTTAAGAGTCCGTCTAAACTCCTCTCGTTTCTTCTGTTTCTGTAATATACAGCCGGATAGATCTACGGTTCTGGTACTAGCCCATTTCTTATTGGGCCACCAGTCAAATGTTAAAAAACCGATTATTTTAATAAGAATAATAAGTTTTTGTTTAGCATTATTTCTTAAATTAGCTTTTGGCTCAGAAAATTGATTTGAACAAAAGATCTTTTGGGATAAAAAAATATTAAATAAATAATTTTTAAAAAATCATTCTCGTTCATCTTTAAAATTATCATCCAAAAATTCAATTTTTACCATATTTAATCATACTTACCTTGTTAGATAGATCTTAAGAAGTTGAACAATCATTCTTTTATACTTAAAACAAGATTCTACAAACAAAACTCCAAAAAATAACTTCCAGTAATTGAGTTGAGGAAGAGAAATAAATAGAGAAAAATAAAGGGGTGAAATAAAAGAGATGATTTCACATTTCTACATTTTGAAAAAAATTAAAACCTTTCTTTACACTTTCCCCTTCTTTTTAGGTAATTACAAAATTATCCAAGCTTTCTTCATGTGATAGCCCAAACCAAGGCCCCAAGCTCAACAACAACCTCAAGCCTAACAACATTTGAGGCCCAAACACGAGGTTTATGCCTCGGGTTAACCAGACATTTGAATTCCGAAACTCGGGTCGTGACAATTCTCCCCTCGAAAAAAATTTCATCCTCGAAATGTACCTAGATGAAACAAGTACGGATAAAGCTTACTCATGTCAACCTTTACCTTCTAAGTAGCCTCCTCGATTTCATGATTCCTCTAAAGCATCTTAACGAGGGGTATACACTTGTTTTGCAGATCCTTAACCCTTTTGTCGAGCACTTTTATCGAATCTTCTTCATAGATTAAGTCCATATTAACCTCAACATCTTCAAGTGGTATTACGTAAGAAGGGTGAACGATAATGCCTCAAATTGATACGTGAAACACATTGTGGATGCCTGACAAGTCCTAAAGCAGGGCTAAAAAATAAGCCATTGATCTAACTTTCTCGAGTACCTCATATGGTTCAATGAACCTTGGATTCAACTTACCCTTCCTTCCAAAATAGATTATCCATTTTCACGGTGACACCTTTAAGAACACTTTCTCTCCTACCTCATACTAGATACGCTCCGTATCTTATCCGTAAAAGCTTTTTGGTGATCGAAGGTTGTTTGTAACATTTCTCTTATGATCTAGACTTTCTCTCCAACTTGTCTAACTAGATCAGATCCTACGATCCTTTTCTCATTGAGTTCGGTCCAACACAAAGGTGTTCTACACTTACGCACATACAAAGTCTTAAACGATGCCATTTTGATACTTGATTGATAATTGTTATTCTAAGGAAACTCAACCAACAATAATTGTTTTTCCCAACTACCTTCGAAGTCTATAATACAATACCGAAACATATCTTCGAGAATCTAAATGATATGTTCAGATTGACCATTGGTTTGTGGTTGAAAAGTTGTGCTAAAGTGTAACTTGGTATCTAAAGCACTATGGATTTTCTTCCATAGCCTTGTCGTAAACTGCGGATCTCTATATGATATTATCGAAGATGAGGCTCTGTACAATCTCATGATTTCCTTGATATACAACTAATTTAACCTTTTTAAGTTGAAGTCTATACGTACGGGCAAGAAGTGAGCCAACTTGATCAAATGATCAACTATAACTCATATAGCATCATATTTCCTTTGTGTCATTGACAATCCCGTGGCAAAGTCCATAGTGACCCAATCCCACTTCCACTATGAAATTTGGATAGGGTAAAGCAAATTCGAAAGAATCCGATGTTTCGCTTTCACTTGTTGACATGCCAAGCACCTTGTTATAAACTTCGAGATATCTCTCTTCACACATGACCACTAATAGAATAATCAAAATCTTGGTACATCTTGTTGCTTCTCAGATATACGGTATAAGATCTACGATGCGCCTGTATCAAGATATGGTCTCTTAGTTCCTCTAAAGCAAGAAAACATAATCGTATTTTAAAGTATAAATACCCATCATCTCGTACTTCAATGTCTAAAAGCTCACCTCTTTGAACTACCTCTATATGTGTTAATAAGTCCTCGTCTAACACTTGAGTCCTCTTTATCTCTTGTACCAACGTGGGTTCTACCCAATGATATAATGAGAGAGTATACTGAAAAAGATTGAAGAAAGGCGTGAGAATAATAGTGAGAGAGTGTACTGTTTCTTAAAAAAATAAAAGTGACTTGCAGCACCCGAGAGGCTTACTGCAACCTCTGCCTATATCTGAAGAAGTATGGGTTTTAATTAGTATGGACTTTATTAAGGGGTTGTCATTAAATAAAGGAAAGAAGTGATTATGGTAGTGGTAGAAAAACTCATTAAATACAACCATTTTATTATAGTAGCATATTCTTATACAGCAACTGATATTGCCCAAGTATTCATGAAACATATTTTTAAATTTTATGGTCTATCCAATGATATAGTGTGTGACAGGGATCAAGTGTTTATGAGTGTGTTGTGGAGAAAGTTGTTTAAGAAACTTGGAGTGACTATTTCACCCTTTACTACCTATCATTCTGAGATTGATGGTTAGACCGAGAGGGTGAAAAAATGTGTAGAGACTTATATTTGATGCATGAAAGGAGAGAAACAAAGAGAATGAAGTTGTTGGTTATCCCTAGCTGAATGGTGGTACAATACCTCATATCACTCATCCACCAAAACTATACCTCATTTTTCTTTGTATGATCAGAATCCTTCTATGCATCTTCCTTACCTGGCTGGGGAATCTTTGGTAGTTGTAGTGAAAAAAAATTATAGTAAAGGGAGGCAACAATGAAAATGACAGAATTTTATTTGAGGAGAGCTCAAAATAAGTTGAAGCAACAAACTGATAAAGGTAGATCAAATTCTGAGTTGTAGGTTGGAGAGCTGGTGGTATACTTGAAGCTACAACCATATAGGCAGTAAACAGTACAAAGAAGAACGTTTCACAAGCTAGCATCCAAGTGGTTTGGACCCTATAAGATAGTGCAAAAGGTTGGGAAGGTGACCTACAAGTTAAATTTTCCTGTGGGATCCAAAGTTACCAAATTTTTTATGTTTCTCAGCTGAATAAACACATTAAATCTGATAGTGTTCAAGAAGATTTATCAGTAGTAGACTCAGATGGAACAATAGCTAAGGAACTTATGAAGATCATTGATAGAAGGGATGCTTAAGAGGGACAACAAGGTTGTCACTGAAGTATTGATGGAGTGGACCAATGCTTTACCTGAAGATGCTACCTGAAAAAATATCCAACATTTGTAGCATTAATTTTCAGATTTTCATCTTTGAGGACAAGGATGTATTAAAGGAGGAAGTATTATGATTATCTATTTTGGATTGTTGTTTTGATTGGTTATTTTGTTTGTTTTATTTGTTATTTTAGTCGTTAGGCTTGAAACGTACAATTTAGTTTATTTTTCTAAGTTGGTGAAACGATGCCGTTTTCATACTTGGTCCTTTGTGTCTCTAGGGTTAAGGAGAGTTCAGATGATTGATTAATCTCTTATCGATGAAATGAACTGAATTTTATCTCCATTCTCTCTGCTCTCTTCTTTTTTTATGTTAATTTGTTATCTTTTTTATTTTTTTTATGGATTTAGGAGTGTTATAGAAGATGAGTCGAAGGAAAAAGAAAAAATTGAAGCCTGACGAAAGATGGTTTTTTATTATTTGAAATGGTGTGACATTTGTATTGTACTTGGATTGGCTGTCATTGTAAGGAATGGATGTTGTATTTGGGATGGGTTCTTTCGTGACTCTTTATTTTCTTTTAAAGCTTGATGTCTATTACGGAAATATAAAATTATAATTTAAGAGCTTTTAAATATTTATTTTTGTTTTTTTTACTTCGTTGAATGGTCCAATGAAAAGACGTTTGTTGTTATTGTTAGGAGATTTGATTCAAATAATTTGTCCTTAAAGTGTGTATTTTTTTAAAAGGTTAAAAGTAAGGTAACAATCTAGTGAGAAATCAAAAACTGTAAGGATCTTATAGATGAGATGGGGAATAACATTTCAAAGGTCAAATAGTAAAAATTATTTTACGGATCGGTTTTATCATGTCATTCGTGGTTTTTATCTACTAAAAATATTCAACTATTTTTTTATTTTTATGTTATTTTTTAAAGTGTAAATATTTGTTTTTTTTTTTTTATTTCTGTGTAAATATGTAATTGGTTGTTACATAAAAATTAATTAAGAAAGAAAAAATGACATGAAAAATAAAAATTAATTGACTATTTTTTACTAGATAGTGACTACAAATGACGTGATGAAAACCACTTCGTATAATAATTCTTCGTCAAGTAGAGATAAAGACCTTGATTTTTATATTTGCACTGTGAAATCTTTAAATCGTATCTATCTAAATTTATGTGGTAATCTTAAATAAAATTAGAGGCCCCTCAAATTTTATAAAATTAAAATTTATCCCTAAATATTATTACTTGTTAAGTTGTTATTATTAAAAGGTCCATTTATTATTGGAAAACTATCATTTATATTTATAATTTTTGAGATTGAAAATTAGATAATTCTTTCATTGTATAGAAAATTGGACGAGTCTAAAACAAGTGACACACATCGTTGATCACCGCTAATGCAATAGAACATCATTAATTTTTTAATCACTTTTAAGTAATTATTAAAAATCTCAAAACCTTGGCATTTAATCTTCATATTTTAAAATAAAATTATAAAAAATTATTTCATAAATCATTCTTAAAATCTCATTCATATCATGCTCAGTTAAATAAACTTACATCATCTTTATTTTTCATATGATATTTTTTTCTAAAATAAAATATATAAACTTTCATCTTCCTCACATATTTATTCTTTATGTGAAATATTTAAAACAAAAACAAAAACCTAAAAAAACTTAACACACAAATAAAAAAAGAAAAAATAGAAATATTATTAATGAAATCAATGCATCTCAATTTTATCCAGATATTGTTACTTGTTTATTATTACATGGTTCATTATTGTTGACAAAAAAAATTATTATTATGTTTATAATTTTGACATTTAATATTGAATATTTGTTTTAATATATTAAAATTGGATAAATCTAAAACATGATATATACATAATTGAACATCACTAATGCAATACACCGTTGAATATCATTAATTTTTAATGATTTTAAAAATCATTATTAAAAATATCAAACATTTGATATTCAATTAATCATATTTTAAAATTAAATTAAAAAAATTATTTCTTGAATTACTCTCGCGATCTCGTTCATGATCTTTTCCAATTAAATAAAGGCATAAACTAAAAGTAGTCTCCTAACATTTGACCTTTTGGTCACTTTAGCAACTATTTTTTCTTTTATAAATAACTATTTAACGTTTTATTTTTTTTCAAAATTTATCTTCGATGAATGAAAACTATCAGTCTGCTAACGATTAACTCCCTTTATTGACATGTATGAAGATGCTGACATGGCACTTTACTGATGATGTGGTATTATAATTTTTTTAAATATTTATTTTTATATTAATTTAATGATGCCACTGACATAATAATACGTGAAATCATCGTAATTGATTACAAATGTGATTGGTGGGACTCAAACTTAAGATATTTGGGTAAATAACTCAACACACAACCACCAAACCAACATACTATATTGTTATATTTGCATTACCTATTTTATTTATTTGTTATTTTATTTGTTTAAAAGTAAAAAAATATTTATTAAATATTCAGTAATATATCTTAAAACCCTAAATCTTTAAAACTATAATTTTGAATCTTAAAACTCGAAATATTAATCTCATAAATCATAAAACACGAATCTTAAACATAAAACTCGAAACATTGAACATAAAACATAACCCTAAACGTAGAAAAATTAAAAAAATAAAACTATAAACCCTAAAATTCAAAACCATAAACTATAAAAATCAAAACCATAAATCCTAAACTTAAATTTTAGGGTCAGAGTTTTATAATTTTGGATTTTAAGTTTAGTGTTTAAGGTTCAGTGTTTATGATTTTAGGTTTAAGGTTTTTTTATTTAGAGTTTTGGATTTTAAGGTTTATAGGTATAATATTTATGTTTTAGGTGTTTGGATTTTTGGGTTTAGGGCTTTATATATTAGGTTTTGAATTTTATGGTTTAGGGTTTTAGTGTTTTATGTTTTATAGTTTAGGGTTTAGAGTTTATGATTTTAGGGTTTTATATTTATATTATTTCATGTTTTAGGGTTTAGAGTTGATGATTTATAGTTTATGGTTTAGGATATAGTTTATGGTTTTAGGTTATTAAGTTTATTGTTTGAAGTTTAAAATTTAGTTTTTTAGGATAAATGTGAATATTTTAGTGAATATATTTTCACTTTCAGACAAATAAAGTAATGAATAAATGAAATAAGTGATAAAATTATATCAATAGAGTAGGTTGATTTGGTTGCCGTGTGTTGAGTCAGTCATTCAAATGACCAAATTTTGAATCCCACCGAGAACATTGATTTAATTTTATTTATTTCTTATGTCTTAGAACCAATCAGCTACATGTCATCATCTATTGGTGTCTCGTAGTATGTTTGATTGATTAAAAAATAATATAAAAATAATTTATTTTAAAAAATTATAATGCCACGTCAAAAAAGTGTCATGTCAGTATATCCATACATATAGTGTTGGTTGACGATTTTCATTCATCGATGGTAAATTTTGAAAAAAAATAAAACTTTAAGTAATTATTTACAACAAAAAATATGTTAAAGTGATGAAAAAGTCAAACCTTAGGATTATTTTTGACTTTATACTTTCAAAAATTCGCAACATCTTTTTTCTATATAATATTTTCTTTTGAATTAAAATTTATAAATTGTCATCTTCTTCCTTATAACACCATCAACCAAGATGTCACATTTAGGTCCTAAACCCAAAACCATTAACATAAAAAAATTGTTTTTGAAACCCCAAATAAAATTCAATTAATAAAACATAAATTCATTCATTCAAAAATAATATCAAATCTGAGATCCATTGATAGTCTTAGTGGTCAAGGATACTCATTCTGCCCCATCTTGTATGGGTTCGAATTCCGGTATGAGAAAAAGTTATAATCTCTTTACTTAATCAAAAAAAAAATAATATCAAATCCAAGTATTTCAAATAGTGTAAGCGGAGCTCCAAATGTACAATCTTTAAAACATTCGATTTAAACTCAAATACAAAATAATAGTTAAAATTTACACATATAGGGTTCTAAGAAATATATGGTTCAATACATCTAGTAATTATACTAAAACATTAAGTCTATGTTAAAAAATCAATCTTTGATGATACTCCTCCAAGACGCACAACAACCTAAAAATTATGAACAAAAAAATCAGAACAAATTGAATTAAAAATTCAAAACTATTTTGTCACTACGAATGATTTTAATAATGACAGAAAACTGTTTTTGAACAAAAACAAAAAATTATTTAAGATAAAGTATAGTATTATATTTTAATTTTAACAGATACACCAAAGTCATCCTAATGCGATCATAAACGATGTTTAAAAAAAATCTGACCTTGATGGGTAAAAATTTTATAAGTTCCTCATAAATCTAAATAAAGTAGCTCAAAAGGGAAAGAGGATCTAAATGAGTTTAAAGGGAGAGGTAATCAAGATTGTTTGGCAAGTGCGAAAACAAGGAAATATTGTCCAGATTTAGAATATAAAAAACAATAAAGGTATTCGAGTCATTTTGAAATAACCAACATGATCTAAACGTGCATGCCACAATTCAATAATTTTGAAAGAAGTCATACAAAGAGATTCAACATTACAAGGAATGTGCAAAGAAGTCTTTCATTGGAGAGATTCTGAAGAAAACAAAAATCACGATAGAAAAGAACAATACAATAAAGAGCTTTGCAGTTTGAAAATAGACAAAACATTATGTTGAAAATTGAGAAAAAAAATATTATTAACAAGACAACTAAAAGAATTGAGCCAATATAAGTAATTTATGCTCGTCTATCATTAAAGAGATAAATAAATTATTATAAAATTCACATGAAATAGGATCAATCATGCTATAAAAATTAAAATATATGTGATATATATCTAAAATCCAAGAAATATCTTCAGCAACAGTAGAATGTGATATACCTTCTGAATGAACCAAAGCATCAGAAATTTTTGAAAAATGTCTTGTAAAGAAGATTGTTAGGCTCAATTCACAATAAATTTAGTTGTCAAATTATGGAGGAGGGGTGATTTGGATGATTTGTTGAGTTAGCAAAGAGATAAAAAATTTGTACAATGATTTATAGTAAATATGTCTTCTAACAAGCATTTATATCTACTATCTTAGTTCACCAATAATGATTTTCAACCAATTCACTAAGAATTCGTCCTTTTTCTATGATAAGGAGAAAACCGTTACAACCTATATTCGCTACCCGAATTTAGTATCCAAAGTTTACAACCCGAACTTTAGGAATACTCTAAACCAAAGAAAACTTACCAAACTGAAATCTTTCACAAAGGTGATTGTTTGCAATCTAAAACACTCACCCAATTTCTAATACACTAACATACATTGACAATTAAGTTCACAAGTGTTTTGTCTATTTAAAGATAGGATTTTGGCTCTAAGACAATTCTATTTCTATATTGTTGTTACAACGGAAGCATTAATCCTCTTTTGATGCATGAGAGTTTTTTAAATTCGTGAAAATAAAAGCGGTAGAAATAAATTCTAATACATGACAAATATAGTAATTTTGATATTTTTTAACCGATTACAACAACAGACAAATGGGTATATCAACTTATATTCTCAACCGAGACGATCCCTCTTGCACCTTATTATTATTATTATCCATGTTTTGTTCTTCCAAAGTTCCTCTCTTGTTATCCCTCTTCAGTTCAAAGGCATTTTTGAAGATTGTTGCACAACATCTTGGATTAACCGTGTCAGGTTAAGATAAGAAGATCCACCCATTTCGACAGATTTCTTTGCCTGATCTCGTAGATCCTTAACTCGAGCTCTTCTCTCAAGTCCTTCATTTCCTCCATCCATTAAGATCTCTATTGCGTTACGAACATGTTCTTTCTTCAACCTGAAACCAGATTTCTCATCGCCCCAGGTCGTCGGCGTATCGACTCCGATGCTCACTCCAATGTTTAGAATTTGTACTATAAGCTTCTCGTTGGTAAACTGGTCTGCAAAGAGTGGCAAGGTCAACAACGGGACGCCGGCCGAAATGCCTTCGATCGTTGAATTCCATCCACAATGTGTTAAGAATCCTCCTACTGCGGGGTGTGACAAAATCAGTACTTGAGGAGCCCATCCCATGACTATAAGTCCTCTTCCTTTTGTTCTTTCCTCGAAGCCATCTTCTTTAATCCACTCTGCCACTTGGTTTGATATGTCATTGTTTCCTCTTAGGACCCAAATGAATGGCTTGTCCGATGCCTCTAATCCCAACCCCAACTCTTTAAGTTCCGGTGACTTCATTGTGCTGCCGCTTCCGAGGCAAGCATAAATTACGGAGCTGGTTTCTTGAGAGTCAAGCCACTTTAAACATTGTTGCTCGTCAATTGAAGCTCTGTTACCTCTTCCAACTTTGTCTGATTCGTTTTTGTGGGTTAGTGAAACTGGACCGATGCACCACGTTTTCGTTATCTTTGCGAACTTTTCGACATACGACGGCTCCAGCTCTTCGAAACTGTTTACGACGACCCCGTATGATGCTTCGTTGGCTTCGTCTATTGGAATGAAAATGTCCTTCCACGCTTCGTCGTGGTTAATCGGGAGCTGGAGTTTAGTGAATTCAACCTTCTCGGTCAAGCCTGGCACCGTGAAGCATTCGGTATCGGATGTTACTGTCTCAAGAATCTTGGAGGACTTTATGTTGTGAATACAGAGAAAACAGAAACAACATGTTCCATGGAACCATATCCTCGGAATCTGAAACTTTGTAGCAACTTTGAGAGTATAATATAGACATAAGTCCGAAATGATGCAACTCGGGCGCGGTGTTAGCTTCTCCAATACTTCCCCCACCACTTCCTCCACACTATTTGCCGCATCAAAGAATCTATACATGTCCTCCATCGAATGTAGCATGTCTGCATTCTCAACCCCGTTCGCCAGTCCGAATTCTTCACCAGGGAACCGGAGCTGCACTAGACGAATAGGGTGGCCTAATTCGACAGCTCGGTCGATTGTTTTCCGGACTCTTTCTGCATTATGTGGTGTCGTAACAATCGTAACGATCACGTCATGCTGTGCCAACAACCGAGCGATGTCGACCATGGGGATCAAGTGGCCTTGTGCCATGAAAGGGAACAGCACAAAGTGAGGGTGTTCTGAGTGGGAACCCATGGAAACGCGAGTGGAAAGTGAACTGTATGCCGAGGCAAGTGTGCTATTGAATTATATAGATGGCTGGTGATGCAAGACCATGCGTAAGGTTAGATTAGTTTCTTGGTCGGCACATTTGTCCTGTTTCCGCATAGTGGAATCTTTTTTGTGCGTCGCAAGCAAAACCCCACAGCAGGGGACAAAATCAGTCAACTATATCAGGCACAGTATCTAATCAACGACCCCACGACTGGATTTTCAATTATTGATATTACTTAAAGTCCAAGTCTTGGAAACTTGTCTAGAACTTTATATTTTTAATTACTTAATTATTTCCAAATTTGTTTTCAAAAAAAAATCACTTCTAAATTAAAATAAGAGATTATTTCATTTAAGTTTCATTAGCCCTTTTATCATTATTTTTTCAAATTAAACTTTAGGTTTTTCTATCAATAGTCTATTGATTTGCATACTTTAGCTTTTGCTATCAATAGTCTATTTATATGAAAAATTATAACAGGAACCTTTTCCAACACGTCATATGTAGTCTCAATCAATCAGATTTATCCATCTCATATTTTTTTAAGGTGAATCATCACCTATTTCCTACTTGTAATAGGTGAGTGGTTAATTATCAAGTAGTTACTTAAAGATGAACGGACTTGATTACATGAATCACAGATGACGTGAAGGAAAAAATTAATGATATAATCTCTCTTATTTATATATAACAATAGTCTCTTTATATCTATTTTAGCCACGCTAAAACATCATTTTTCTAATAATCACTGATATTTAATCTATTGTCTATATCAATGCATTACTATTTTATGTATCTTCACTAGAAGGGTTAAAGTCTGTCGTATATTTTTATATAATATTTAAAAATTACTTTTTAGCATGACATTGAAGATTTTAAATTCTTGAAGAGTAGTTAATGTTTTATTTATTTATTATTATTTTAAAAATAATAACCAATAAAGTTTCGTGTGTCTTTAATTTTGTTTGGTAAATTTTACGGATCATCGCATTTGTTTCAGTTGGAACAAATATGGATAAGTTTGTTGGATAATGAGCAAATGAATATTAAAAAGTTAAATATGCAGTGAGTAAGAGATATCTAATAAATTTAAGAATTTATCCGTCTTATATTTGTCCATCCATTTTGTATTTGTCCATCCACTACATACTATATAAAATCTGGAGCATTATGAATTCAAGGATAAATTCACAAGCTATTCTATAAGCCCCATGATTCTAAAAGTATAATCAAATATTTTTATTATTAAATAATATTTTAAGAGACTCCGTATAGACAAACCAAATCAGAGAATGTTTTTTGTACCTACCTTTTAGGCATGAGAGTGATTAATGCTCTATTCAGTTCCTTTTAAGTATCGAGAAATCTTAGGTAGTCATTACTCTTTAGTAAGTTTCCAACATCCCGGAATTGCTGATAGAACAAAACCTGGTTTTGTCATCCAGTCTTGGTGATTTGAGTTGATCAATTCGAATTTAACAGTAAAATCTTAGGGACAAGCCTCTATTTATGTTCTTGTGTTAGGCAAAGAATGTTCAAATTCATTAGCACCTGTGATTGTCCTGGTTATGGGACAGGATTTGTATCTCCTCATTGTTTTCAATCTGAGACACTTTGTTCGGTTGTAAAACATTGGCAGAAGTAGCTTAACAAAGGAAAAAGATAATGAACCAAAGAAGAAATTTGGGTTTAACCTCACTGTTCCTTGCGAGCTTTAGATCTGGCAGGCTTTGCTGGTATTATGTAACCAAGAAGAATCAATGTTATTGAAACAATGGTTCCAATATAATATATTCATTGTTGGTCCCTCTCCATCACACCCAATGCATCCATTCACTCATTAGTTTGGATGATAATCTTACGGTACATGAGATTCCTTTTCTCACAACTTCCAAGACATTTTTTGCCACCACAATGCCCAAAACTTCTTCCTTTCTTACTCTAACCAGTGTCCTGTTCATGCATGTTGGACCATTTTCAATTTGATTATTTATTTCTACAACATCATGTACACAATACATCACGTCGACAGTGTTTCGATGTGGGAAACCATTATGAAAACAGTAAGAGGTTTCTCATGTTAGTGTTTCATAGATGATATACGATGGATGGCTTTAATGGATTCCCAAAGATTATACCATTTCTGCCTAATCTCAGTAAGTGATAGTTTGAGAAGAACTAACCTATGAAAACCAACAGCGGAATAGTTCAGAACCAACAGCGTGTAAGCAAAGTTGATGAAGACAAGTACATTCTTCACGAGACCCATTTCTAACCCACAGATTCCAGAAGGTAATGGTGATAGTTTGCCGATTTTCAGTTCTCAGGTTCCAGAAGGTACTAGTGATAGTTTGTCAACTTCTAATTCTCAGTCAAATATAGCTGCTACACATGCTTCAGGGTCATCTTCTGATGATCAACACATAGATAATCAAGCTTTAAAGGGTGTGCATCATATGTTTACTAGGTCTAAAGCTGAGATTTTTAGGTCAAAAATCTACTCTTGAGAATTACTTAGTTCAGAATCCAAGAATTTTCATCAAGCTATGCAATCTGAAGACTAGAGAGTTGCTATTCAAAGTGAGATTACAACCCTTGTTAAAAAGGACACCCGAGTGTTGGTGTTTTTACCACTAGATAGTGTACCTATTGGATGTAAGTGATTGTTTAAGGTTAAGAAAAATTTAGATAGGGTTAAACCAGTAATTGTATGTGTGTTACTTAGCTTGAGATTAAGCAAAGGATGAGAACTCATGTACATTGACGTTGATAATGCTTTTTTCAATGGAGATTTGTTAGAAGAAGTGTTGATGGAACAACCTTCAAAGTTTAAACAAACTAATTCTAATGGCAATGTGTTGATGTGCAACCTTAAAAAATTCTTGTATGGCCTCAAAGCACCATGTGCCTTATTTGAAAAGCTTTGACCTTTCTTGGTCAGTAATTTCTAATTTCTTCCTTCTTTAACTGATACATCTCTTTACTATCTAGATAAGGATGGGTCTAAGACATACATCATGGTGTAAGTTGATGATGTGGTGTTACAGGACAAAGTTTACAAATAATAAATGATGTTGTCGAGTCCATTAACACTGCATTGTCTTTAAAAGATCTTGGTATGCTTAATTTTTTTTTCTTGGTATAGCAATTCAACAAGTTTAAAGGGGGTTATTATCAGTCAAAAAAAACACATTATTGATCTTTTAAGGAAAACTTACATGCTTGAAGCCGTATCTTTCCCTACACCCATGATTACTACATTGTAACGGAACAAATTAAAGAAGGAGAATTAAACTGAGGAAGAAGACAGAAGAGCAAGGGGAGACACAAAATTAAGAAATTGGGGAAGAAGTCTGAGATTTCATTTGATTTTTCTTATCCTTTCTCTACAGTTCGATAGTCTTTTAACCCAACAATTCTACTCTAAAACTCACCGTTTCATTAAACGGTATAACCAATTAAAACCGACTCAAGTAAAACGACACCGTTTTACTTTTTTTAATTTTGAGTCATTACAATACTCCTCCCTTCAAACAAATCCTTGTCCTCAAGTATCTAAAGATGATTCTTCTTTTTCCGGTGATTGGACCAAACATGTCCCCATGCTTGTTTGATCTTGTTCAAAATAGAATGTCCACAGTAATTCATGTTGTTAAGAGATAAGACCACATCCACATTTGTAACCCCCAATTCCAACCTAATCTCTTAGATCGAAACTTAGGAATCAAGTTACAAAAACTTTCCCCTCAAGTAAGTAATTTAGGTTAAATAATTTTGAAATTAGGGTTACCTTGACAAATTGAAAAACAAATTGGGGATTTCAATTATACAAATATAAATGCTTAAAACAATATCTTAATAACATTTATAATATCCGAAAACAGATTCAGAAAAACATGCATCTTATAAGTTCAGAAAGTATAAAACGTTTCATAACAGATAAAAACATTAAAACTGAAATAATTACAGGATCATACTGAATAATATATCTGAATAATGTGCGAGATGCTCCAAGTACCAGTTCGCCTAAACAGTTCCGAGGATCTAAAAAACAGACTAAAGGGGTGTAAGCTAAAGAGCTTAGTGTGTCTCTAAAGTGCAAACAGTCATAAACAAAACATGTTTTACATTTCTGAAAATGTTTCTGAGTTCAAGAAAAACTGAAGCATGATGCTATGATGAATGATGCATGCCAGAAAATCAGAGGGCCCGATATCAGAAAACATACTGAGTGGAGGATTATCCTCGCCAGAGTGGAGGTTTCCCTCGCCAGAGTGGAGGTTTCCCTCACAATACTGATTTTAAATCTAGAAAATATTTCTGAAATCATGAACATGATATGATTTATAAAATCATAAATCAGAACTCTTACGAGTAACACATTTTCCAGAAAATCAGATGCTTAATTTGAAAACAGAATGCACATGCCATGCATGATGATACCATGTATAAACAGATAACAGTCTCAAATATCAAATCAAGCAGTGTACAGATAATATTTCAGAAATACACACAGAATATATCATAATATAGTATAAGCGTAGAAACATATAGCACGGGAAGAGACACACCTTAAGCAACTGAAGCTCTAACTCTGAGATGGACGTGTCTCGCGTTCCGGTCTAGCTGAAACAGGACCTACGAGGTAACATAACTGAATTACTATTTGTTACTAATTCTAAGCCACCAACTAAAAACAAACTCTGATCCGAAGATTACTCACGTGAAGGTCTCGAAGAACGTGCCCGATCGATACGCACAACTGGAGGTACACCAGAGGCTTCAGAAACGTTAACACCTGAACGGAAGAATATTCTGAATTAGACTCCTCAAAACACCTCTTTTAGACTCTAAGAACAATTCGAATGAAAACACTAAAACGAGGCTTTCGGGTTTGAATTTGACAAAACGGATAGCGAATTCGAACTCAGAACGTCGAAAAAGTTCAAGGAGAAGATTTTCCGAAAAAGTCAACTTTTGGTCAAAGTCAATTCTGGTCAAAGTCAACTTTGACTTGACCGGTCAAAAGTCAACTCTGGTCAACTCAAAAGTCAAAGTCAACTATTAAAAGTCAACTTTGACTTGACTGGCCAAAGGTCAAAAAGTCAACGGGTCCAAGGTCAACTGGTCAAACTAGTCAAGGTCAAACTGGTCAAAGGTGTGTTCAAAGTCAAGCTTGGTCAACAAAGTCAAACCAGTCAAATCTCGGGTCAAACGGGTCGGTAAAACTTGGGTCGGTCAAAACCGGTTTGGTCAAAATTCAGGTTACATAATCAAATTAAACTAAAAAAATAATTTGGGCCCACCCAAATAATTCTCACAATAACTTAACCCAACTACTAGCCCATTTCACAAGACCATCTACACACACCACCAAGCCCGTTACAATTAACCAAAAACATAGCCCACAACACCATTTAACAAAAGAACACTAGGGTTTCCAGCATCAAAAAAAAAGATGGTGGCAACAAAGAACTGAAAAATGACGACGGCGGCTCACCCTCCGATGATAGCTCCGGCGACACTCCGGCAACACCTTACTCGAAAGACGGCGGCGACACAAAGACACGATGACAAAATCGGCTCGTCGGAAACCTAAAAACATTACCATATTCTGATTTTCAACACTATAAACTCAAATTAAATTTGTTTATACCAAAATAAATCAAACCAATCTTTCCTTCAGATTTAAAATCCCAAAAATTTATGAATAAAACTTACCCAAAACACCACTCGATCGGAGCTAGAAGACGGAGCAAGGAAAGAAAAGGGTAACGTTGAATGGTGGACACATAAGGCAAACAAAACCCAAAGGGGTCCTCTTCTAAACTCACGCAAGGTGGTTGGTGAGGAGGGAAAACAGAGATGATAGGAAAGAGAGCTAAGCGGCTGCACATAAGGGAGGGTTTCCAAAACCCTTTTCAACCAAAAATAGAATTTAAAACATAAGGAAAAAGGTCAAATTGCAAGATTGGTCCCTGAACTTATTAGGATTTCGAAAACAAACACAAAACTTTCAAATTAAAACAATTTAATCCCTAATTAAAATTAAAGATTTAAAACAAAATTTCCCAACTTTTAGGGTTTCAAATATTAAGGATTTCAGAATTAAAAATTTTGAATTGGGCAAAATTTAGGATGTTACAACATTTAATTAATCTTTTAAAATCCTTCGTAAGGCCTCTCTAAGGCAGTATTCTCATGGTTCACTTGGTCTAAGGTGCATATCAATCAAAACCATGTCCTCTTGTTTTTTTTTCATAGAATTTTTTTCATAGTCGATAAAGACATCAACTTGAGAATGGTGTTCTCAACATCTGTGGCAGAAGATGAAGCCGTCAATTGAAGGAGTGTTGGCATCGTGGCAGATACACACTCGAAAAATTTCAAGCTTGCCTCAAGGGATTCAATCAAGGCCTTAGTTTGCTCCAAGTTTCCAACATCTGTAACAGTACTATCCTTACTAGCAATCTGATATTATGTATCACCCAAACTATCAGTTAAACTCCCGAGTTGGTAGTTGATCACCTCTTCAACATTTTTATTATCTACTTCACCATTAGATAAGTCATTATCAGAGGGTACATCATCACTATTGCCTTCAGCTGATTTAACTGGTTCAAGCTCATTCAGCTTCTTCTTGTATTGCTCCAGAGTTGCTTGAAATGAAGCTATTATGAGTTGTGGACTAAAAGGATTATGCTGCAATATCATAATTAGTAAATTTAATGTAGATTTTCTAACAATAACACTCTTATCTTCCCATCTTCCAGAAGCAACAATAAAAACTTCATTCCATAAACCAATTAAAATGACATGTTTCTCACATAGCTCAGTCCAAACTTGAAGAGATCGACTCTTTGTATAAGCAGAAATATCTCTACAACGCTCAAGCAAAATTTTCAACATGGCTTGTTTGGTCGGAAGACGAATAGATTTAGAACACACTTCCCATTCAACATCCTTAAATGTTTTTGCAACTAATTTACCCAAAACATCGACAAAGGTATTTCTTATCTTATAAGATTCTCCCCCAAAATGTGGAATCAAAAGTCCAATGTTAGTCGACACTAACTTTGATAGTCGATTTGTAAGTTCCACCAAGAAGCATCTAACATTTTTAACTCTCGATGTATCTTTCACATAGAATTTAGGGTTAATCCTCTTTATCTTAAGGATCAGAGAACATGATAGTGTTCCATCTGCATATTTCTTCTCATCAAAAACAATAGTTTCAACCATATGGGTAACAACAAAATTATAATTGTGAAGAAGATATATAATCAAAACAGAAGAATGTTCAGTGTAGTGGCACTTTGTAGCACAAGCCCCAATGATATGACATAGAGCATCTTTTGTTTCAAAGTCCTTTAAAAGTGTAGCCTTCTCAAACATAGAAAAAGCATTTTTCACAATAAAATATAATTTTCATCTAAGTTAGCACATTTAAAGAGAAACGAGAGGTTGATCTCTAGTGAGTTTGCAATCAGGTTAAGCATCCACCCCCTCTGCAACTCCCAATTTTATGAGTTTATCGGTTTCTTTGTTGTCACCTATGCATTGTTGTTAGAACCAGTGTTAAACTCCTCGTTCAAAATAATATAAAGGAGAAAGAATGAGTAAATTTTAAACACATTTTGATATGAAGTAACACAATCAAGAATTAGGATTTCATCATTATCCTGACCTTGGGAAATCCGAACAAGTGAATTCACATTTGGCAGCAAAACACTCAGATTTGACCGAAGATTTTCTGCAAGAATAAACTTGCACGATGGTGTAAGGCTGGAAAAACCTTTAACTGACGAGTAAACACAATAAAACACATCTTGATATCAATACAGTAAAGCTCCTTATTAGAGAGATCAAACGATACCCCTGCACCTCCTAGATCATATGGTAGACATAATCTGTGATTCAAAAAAGGATCCGTGAATAAATTAGGAGACTTCTCATTCAATTCCTCATGAACAACTCGATCAATTTCATCTGTTGTAATACCAGGACAAATCACTTGAGCAGTTGCATCCAAAACCTTCCTTGCAATTCGACAAGTTTCTCGCATTCTCTCGATTTGATCTAAAGTCTTGATCTCAACTAGATATTGAAAATCATTGCTAGGCTCAACCTTCGAAATTCACTTGATCAAAGTGGGTTTGTCTTTGACAGCCTTTGTTTCTTTAATGGCAACAAGGTGCAAGAACCAATCCGACAGTATTTGCAATATCTCTGTTAGGAACGGTCAACACCATTTCTGGTTTTGTCGCAATAACATCTACATCTATTAACCTTGTGTATCTAAAAAATTGAATGACATTTTTTTTCATATACATGTTATCGAACACTTTCAGTTCATCCAAGTTCTCTAACTGAGATTCATGTTTACAATAAGTTACCTTTGGGTCATCTGTTATGATCATGAACAACCCATGTCAATACAATCCAACCCAATCACTACTGCCAAGTCAGCAATAAATGGCCAGAATGAAACGCATGAAAAGGGTTAGTTAGCCACAGTAATTGACTATTAAAGGGAAGTAAGAAAATAGAAGGAAGACATGAAAATAGTGAAAACCGATTTCCTCCCTTTCTTTGTTTTTAATTCTCTCTTCTATTCTATTCTCTCTTTCTACTGTAATTCTCTGATTTTCAATAAAAATTCTTTTTAATTACTTGAGTTCACAACATTGGTACTCTTGTTGAGAGTCAAATATTCATGGCGACAATTATTGACACATATGAAGCAAATACAAGGATGATGAAACAAAATAGTGAGATGCTTCAAGAAATACTCAAGCAAGTAAAATTTTTGTCGGCTCATCTTGGTGTAATGGATGAATGTGAAATCAGTGAATCCAAAGAAGTTTTAACCAAGCAAGAGGACTCAATCTCAGAGATCCACCAGGTATTCGACGAATTGTCAAAACCAAATAACACTGACATTATTGATTTACCGGGAAAAGTTGTGTCTAAACAAGACAACCCAAACACAATGACACACCATGTGTTAGACGAAATATTTTCAACAAAGGAAACTGAAATTGTCGACCCGATTCAGGTCGGTATGAGGGATGGATTTCAAAATGGCATACCAATCACTCCAAGTCGTTTTGAGATGACATTGTTGTGTCATACTGCCAATGAATCATATTTTAAGAAACATGGTGAACAGAGCCTTACAAATCTGATGTCCTCTCGAAACATAACAGTGGTCAAACCTCTAAAGTGCGGAGAAGTCACTGAAGTGGTGGAGATCGCTATTGTGGATAGACCTAGACCAATGCCGACATACTTTGTAAGTAACTCAGACTCCACATATTGTTTAGATAGATTATTGAGGAAAGAGTTTAACGAGAAAGAAGTAATTCAGGTAAATGATCCTTCTATATTTCGAATTTTTGTTATGGAGAAAATAGTGATATGTCATGATCCGAACTTGAAAGTTGGGTTTAATAAGATTATAAATATGGATGAATTGGTGAAATATTTGTCCGGTGTCACTGTTATACTTGTTGATTTCTCGAAGGAAAATGATCTTTGAACCATTTGTTTTAGGGTTGAGTTTTTGCAACATGATCGAGTGTAAATCCGTGATAAAAAACAGATTATTCTTTTTGATCTCGTGGGAAAATCTATCTTTGTGCTTGGACAAGGCGATGCAGATCAGCTGAGGAAGGAATTGGTTGAAGCGTATATTGAGTGCATATATTTGATTTCACGAGAAGAAAAATGGGATGCTTACCTTATATTCTTAGGATTCATGTGTTCTGGTCCCATGAAAATTGGGGATGAAAGATACTTATCCTTAATTGTATTTCTTACAATCTATCCGGAGAAAGATAATTCTTTCGGAGCTCCTCACATTGGTCATATATATGGAATGGCTTATGATTCATTTTCTATGGCGATTGGAATCGTTTAATTGTGGTTCTCCATATATAACATTGTTCGAGTTTCTTCAACAAAGGTCAACAAAGAAGATAATAGAGACTGTCCAACTAGAATTATCAAGCCAAATTGCCTTGAGGACTCGTCATTGTCGACTTTTTATGATCAAGAGAATTATTGGAGCCACTTTTTCTTTCTGATGATTGCTCTATCTCTTTGTTTACACATGAATTATCATTGGCATGCACCAAATCAAAGAGAACTATCAAGGAATCAGATTTTGACAAGAACTGTCAATACTTCAGCATAATTTCACGAAAGCTCAATGTGAAGGTTGTATTAGCACCTTCAACTAATGTCAAATTTGCTGGATTCGTTACAGGTCTAATTTTTCAAACTTGAAGTCTATATATTCATGACGATGCTTCCCATTATGTGCATCAAAATCTTGTTTATCTGTTGGAGAATGCATCCAAAAAGAGGACAAGGTTCAACATACTCTTTGAACCTTGAGGACAAGGTTCTCTCCAAGAGGAGGGTATTGTTATGATCATGAACAGCCCATGTCAATACAATCCAACCCAATCACTACTGCCAAGTCAGCAATAAATGGCCAGAATGAAACGCATGAAAAGGGGTAGTTAGTTATAGTAATTGACTATTAAAGGGAAGTAAGAAAATAGGAAGAAGGCATGAAAATAGTGAAAATCGATTTCCTCCCTTTCTTTGTTTCTAATTCTCTCTTCTATTCCATTCTCTCTTTCTACTGTAATTTTCTGATTTTCAATAGAAATTCTTTTTGATTACTTGAGTTCACAACATCATCCCAAAACTGAATGTCAATCCGATAGCAATCATCGTAGATATTACGACTCTATACGATAGCCCCATAACCTTGATATTGGGTCAAGAATTGAACGCCACTTGATTTCTGAAACGGAATGATATGTTTCATAGAACCATAAGGTGAGAAAAATCTATGGAGCTCTTCTTGAGTAATCGGGTACATCGCCTGATGTATTGTAACCAGCAGGGTTCGATTTGCAAAATACCTATCGACCAAAGACTTTAAGCCATTACAGAACAAACTGTAATCTTCATCCAGGGCCGGGAACGTGGCTCTGGATACCTTTGTAACGAAATAAATTAAAGAAGGAGAATTAAACTAAGGAAGAAGACAGAGGAACAAAGGGAGACACAGAATTAAGAAATTGGGGAAGAATTCTAAGATTTCATTTGTTTTTTCTTATCCTTTCTCTACAGCTCGATAGTCTTTTAACCCAACAATTCTACTCTAAAACTCACCGTTTCATTAAACAATATAACCAATTAAAACCGACTCAAGTAAAACGACACCGTTTTACTTCTTTTAATTTTGAGTCATTACATACACATCCATTAGCATCTTCTCAAGTGGTTGGTACTCTTCAACACACATACACTACAAGACCAAATATTCTGTTTGTTGTCAATAACGTATCACAATTTATTCAATCACCATCCGAGTCACATTAAAGTGTTGTATGAAAAATTTTAAAGTATCTTAAAGAAATTACAAATCATGGCTTATTCTTTGATATTACGTCAACGTCTATTACACTAGTAGTTTATTCTGATTTAGATTGGGATGGCAAATCTGATGATAGAAGATCAACTGTAAGATATTATCTGTTTCTTGATAATAATCTTGTGGCTTGAATTTCAAAAAAAACAAAGGATTGTATCTAGGTTATCAACAGAAGCAGAATTTAGAGGATTGACCAATTCTATGTGTGAAGTAATATGGGTAAGATCCTTGTAGATAGAGTTTAGAATTCAATTTGATTCAACACCAATAATTTGGTGCGATAATACGAGTGTAATTGTCTACTCTACAAATCTAGTCCATCATGCAAAACACAAGCATGATGAATTAGATTTAAGCTTTGTTCGTGAAAATGTAATGAAAGGATTGTTTCAAGTCAATCATGTTTCAGTTACTCATCAAATAGCAAACATTTTTACAAAACCTTTATCTGTTGTATTCTTTGTGCTACTTCAAGAACAACTGAAGTTTTTTCAACAGATGAAAAAAGGCTCCAAGAAATGTAACTTTTCTGTGTCATAGTGTATTTTTTTTTGTAAAAAACAAATAAATAAAGAACATAAATTATGTTAGGTAGGGTTGCATAATTGTTAACGTCCTTGATAATTTATAAGTTAATTGTAAATAATTATGTACAATTGCGTTCTATTAATGCTTGTTAGGAGGCAATTACTCCATTAACAATCCTATTAGGGTTTCTTACGACGTGTATATAAGGACAACTTAACTATGCGTTAATAAGATAGACTTAATTCTTGTGTCTTTTCTCTTTGTCACACTTCTATGCGTTAATCAGGGACGAAGTTGTTAATGTTGTGGGAGGGATTGTTGCCCCTAAAATTTTTTTTACCCATATTTTATACGTAAATAATAAATATAAATAAAAAGATTAAATAAGTTAGTCCTTTTATGTCTGAAATATATTAAATTACTCCCTCTCATGGCCCCATTACAAAATCATTAAAAAAAATATTAATTTATTTAATGTTGATCATTTAAATAATATAATAATTTATTTAATAAAATAATAATTCTCAATTGAATGTTTGAAAGTTACTCTTAAACTTATTTATTTTTAATTTTCAACTACCGTTTAAAGCCTAAGAGATTTTCAACTCCATGCTTTAAAAGAACCTCCAATACAAAGGTAAACCGATTAGTGTAATTTTTTTTTTTTTTTTATCTTTTAAATTTATAAGGCTTCATTTACAACGAGTATTGTCATTTTCCTTGTATAATTTTACTAAATGATTTATTCTTATCTAATGTTGTAGGTTATTGTAGGTAGGGGCGTTTAAAATTACCCGACCCTACGACACAAAACAAAAATACCGGATAATTCCCGGAAAAAGAAAACTACCCGACCCGAGAATTATTGTGTCGAGCTTGGGCTAAAAATTTTCAATTCCCGAGTACCCGACCCTAGTAGTTTTATTATATATATTTTTAGTTTAAATTAGATTTTTATTTTAAATTTCTTTAATATTTATACCTAAAATTAAATTTAAATATTTAAATTTAATAAATATAGATATATATAAGTTCAAATATTTTAAAATTAACTTTAAATAACACATTTTTATATTTGATTATGTGTTATAAAATTTTAAAATTTATATGTTTAATATATAATTTTTATATCTACATACATGTACATTAAAGATGAAAATCAGAACTGAATCTTCATTCCATATACATGACATAACTAAGTAACTAATAAGCACCTTCTAAATAAGTTCTCTAACTTAAATAGGAAACCACCACTTAATATTAACTGTGAACAAATCATCTACATCACTTATATTAGTAGCTTACAAATACAACACTTGCACATACAGTAACAAATACAACACTTGAATAAATCTGTACAGTTCGTCAATAGACCATCAAGGCGCCAATTGGTTATGCTTTTAATTTCCCACTAAAAACTAAAACTTCCCACTTGAATAGCATTATGTGTTCATTGGCAGGGAAGAACATAACAAATAAATCAAACAGACAAGAAATCCATACTTCAAACAGTCCAAATATTCTAAAATTAACTTTAAATAACACATTTTTATATTTGATTATGTGTTATAAAATTTTAAAATTTATATATTTAATATATAATTTTTTTTAAAAATTTATTATGACGTTTCCCATACAAACGCCACTAGCATATAATATACAGACTTTATAACGGCATTTATTTGATAAACGCCACAATAATATATGTTTTTTGTGGCATTTTATTAGAAAGCGCTACTATATATTATCCGTTAGCGGCGTTTATTCTAAAAACGTCACAATAGTTATTGTTTTGTGGCGTTTTTTCTACAAACGCCGCAAGATATAAAAAATTAGCGGCCTTTGTATAACAAACGCCGCAAATAAGCCGCTATATACCAAGTTTGGTATAGTGATTTTTATTAAAGTATAAAAATAAAAAAATTATTAGGAATCCAATTATTAGGAACTCATTTTATATCTTTAAAATATCGGGAAAAAAAATATTAGAACCAATTTTAAAATCTAATTCCTTGAATTGCATCAAAAGATGTTAGCATTGTGTCACGACCCGCCAGCAACAATGAGGTTAATAAATCATCCTTGGGCATTCTTGAAGAATCCATGCACCAAGGAAGCTTCCAGAATGACCTAGAATGGCCTACATCCATCTCAAGGATTCCATCACGTTCTAGAATGTTCCAGGAGGTTCCACCCAGATCTAGACACGTCTAGAAGGTCTAAGAAGATTCTAGAAGACTCTAGATAATTTTTGAAGGTTCTAGAACATTCTAAAAGGACGAAGAAGATGCTGGAAGAATCTAGAACATTCTAGAAGGATCAAGAATGTTCTAGAAGACCCTGGAAGACCCTAGAAAGATCAGGACTACTCTGGAAGTCTCTAGAATTCTCTAGAATATTGTAGATAGTTGTAGACATGTATAGGATAATGTAGAGATCTCTAGAATAGTATAGATCCTAGTAGATATTTTAGGAGGCAACATATGAGCCGTCCGATCAAGTAAATTCTAACCGTCCATTCAGGAGGTGAGAGCCTATAAATAGGGTCACCCCCTTCATTTTGTAAACAACCTGAGAAGTTAAGCATTCTTGTAAGAGTTCTCTCAAGCTTAATACAAAAGCTTTCCTTTAAACTCCTTTGCCTTCTCTTGTCTTTCTTTGTTTAGACATCAGGTTGCGTGTAAGCAAGGCTTGCTAACATCGATCGGGACGTGTTAGCGCCGCATGGATTAGTTTGAGAGAATTAAGTCCGTGACAGTTGGTATCAGAGCGTGTTCGATCATACTCGGGACATGGCCAAGACGGGGAAGAACCAAGTTGCTAGCTTAACCGAGACAGAAGTCACACAAGAGCAACGAGGGCGTGAGGAGGTAGTTGATCCTATTGTAGCTAGGACATGAGCCAAGTCCAAGGATCAACTCTCTAGCTTGAAGTCTCGCATAACCCATGTTGAGGAAAACATGGGGGGCATGGGTGCCCATGTGGATAACCTTCATCAGCGGATAGAAGGCCTCGAGGCAGAGGATGTCGAGATCCACACGGCCATGAAGGCCATGATGATCAAGCTAGAAGAAACTATACGGTCTGAGATAGGGCAAATCCGCAACCTTCTCATGGGTGAGCTCTCAATGGTATGTTCTTCTCTTGAACACGAGCTAGACAACATGCGTGCTCAAGTCGAGGCACTACAAGGTGACGTAGCCTTGTGCAAACGTGCGATGGCTGTCGGGCCAAGCACATCTTATGAGGCTAGAAGGGTCGAAGTGCCCAAGCCAAAAACTTTCTCAGGGACACGCAACGCTAAAGAAGTAGATAACTTCTTGTGGGGCTAGAGCAATACCTTTACGTTTCCGGAATTGTGGACGAGGCAACCAAGGTTCAAACCATAACATTGTACCTCACCGACACCGCCATGCTTTGGTGGAGGAGAAGGCGTTTAGACGTTGAAAAATGTACGTGCAACATTGCCACCTTTGATGACTTTAAACGAGAGCTTAAAAGGCAGTTTTATCTGGAGAACGCCGAAGATGAGGCTCGAGCTCGTTTGCGAAGGCTCAAGCAATCGGGGAGCATCCATGACTATGTCAAGGAGTTCACCAACCTAGTGCTCGATATCCCCGATCTCTCCGATAAAGATTCACTCTTCAACTTTATGGAAGGGCTCCAACAATGGGCCAAGGTCGAGTTAAGGCGTCGGGGAGTACAAACCCTTGTTGATGCCATCGTCGTAGCCGAAAGCTTAATTGATTATTCTAGACACAAGGAGCCTACATCTAAACCGAAGGATAGGAAGAGTAATCAAGCCGTTGGTTGGAGAGATAAGAGCCCTCGTAAAGATAGTCACCATGAGGATCACTCGAACAAGCCCAATGACTCATCCTCATGGAAAGGCAAAGCCAAGGATAAATCTCAAGAAGCTCGAGGCACCATAAGAAAATCACCACCAAGTAAGTGTTTCATTTGTGATGGTGATCATTGGGTTAGAGAATGCCCGCAACGAAAAACTCTTAGCTCTCTCCTAGTCAAGCATCGAGAAGATAGTGATGCCAAGGAGTTTGAGCCCGATGCACAAATGGGATCCATGCAATTGCTAAACGTGATGCAATCCACCCCGAAGATCGAAGCCAAGGGGTTGCTATATATGGACGTCACAATCAAAAGCATCAAAGAGATGTGTCCCATAACTTTGACAAAGGTGCGTCCCATAACTTTGTTGCAATCCACCCCGAAAAGCATCAAAGGCAATGCTTGACACAGGTACGTCCCATAACTTTGTTTCTCTTGATGAAGCAAAGCGGCTTGGTCTTAAGACCACAAAAGGTGGAGGATCCATCAAGGCGATTAATTCCACCACACTACCCATCCAAGGCATCGCACATGGGGTCAAGACCAAGGTAGGGACATAGTCTGGCCACCTAGACTTTAGCGTAGCCTCGATGGACGACTACAAGCTCGTCCTAGGTGTTGATTTCTTCGACAAGGCTAAAGCCATTCCGATGACATATGCTAACTCTCTGTGCATCATGGATGGTCATCAAGCTTGTGTGGTGCAAACCATTAGGTCCACCAAGCCAAATTCTAAAGTGATCTCATCACTTAGAATGGAGGAGCTTGAAGAATTCAAGAATGTTACACCTCCAAAGTTGCGAAGGAGGCTACCACCAAGGGGAAAGGTGGATCCTAAGATCACGTCTAAATCGAAATGGAAGCAAGTTGGGAGTCCAAGGAAGAACACCAACAATTCCATAAAGACGCGACGAGGGCGTCGCGAGCTTAGGTGAGGGAGAATGTCACGACCCGCCAGCAACAATGAGGTTAATAAATCATCCTTGGGCATTCTTGAAGAATCCATGCACCAAGGAAGCTTCCAGAATGACCTAGAATGGCCTACATCCATCTCAAGGATTCCATCACGTTCTAGAATGTTCCAGGAGGTTCCACCCAGATCTAGACACGTCTAGAAGTCCTAAGAAGATTCTAGAAGACTCTAGATAATTCTCGAAGGTTCTAGAACATTCTAGAAGGATGGAGAAGATGCTAGAAGCATCTAGAACATTCTAGAAGGATCAAGAATGTTCTGGAAGACCCTAGAAAGATCAGGACTACTCTGGAAGTCTCTAGAGTTCTCTAAAACATTGTAGATAGTTGTAGACATGTATAGGATAATGTATAAATCTCTAGGATAGTATAGATCCTAGTAGATATTTTAGGAGGCAACATATGAGCCGTCCGATCAAGTAAATCCTAACCTTCCATTCAGGAGATGGGAGCCTATACATAGGGCCACCCCCTTCATTTTGTAAATAACCTGAGAAGTTAAGCATTCTTGTAAGAGTTCTCTCAAGCTTAATACAAAAGCTTTCCTTTAAATTTCTTTGCCTTCTCTTGTCTTTCTTTGTTTAGCCACCAGGTTGCGTGTAAGCAAGGCTTGCTAACATCGATCGGGACGTGTTAGCGCCGCACGGATTAGTTTGAGAGAATTAAGTCTGTGACAATTGGCTTACATAGATATAGTTAGAGTGTTACACAACATCATTTTTACAATATATTATATTGAACATGCAAAGTGAATTATTAATCATTTATTTTTAATTTGTCAAAAAATCAATGGAACTAATCAAATATGTTTGATGATTTCAGGATTGTCCTGGGTGGGTTATAACAGCAACATCTCAGAGTTATCTAGGGCCTGCTATTTGTAATTATAAGTATTTAATTTTTTTATCTAACATTTTTAATTTTAATGATAGTTTAATATTTTTAATATTTATTATTAAGATTTAATTTTTTAATACTTTTTATTACAGGTTAATTATTAATTTTTTAATACTTATTATTATTTGAGTTTATTTCTCAATATTTGTTATTAGGTCCTAATTTTTTTCTTCAATAGTTGTATTAGACGTGCTCTTAAAATTCAATTTTTTAATATTTCTTATTATGAGTCTCAATTTTTATTTTTTTTTTTTTTTGCAATTCTTGTTGTTAGGGACCTATTTGTTTTTAATACTTATTATTAGAGGTCTACTCTTAAGAAGCATTTTTAATATTTCTTAATGTATACATATTATTAAAATTTATTTTTTCCGTTAGTTGTTATTAGAGTCTTGATTTTTTTTAATATTTGTTATTAGAAGTCTAATCTTAAAATTTATTTTTCAAATATTTACTATAAGGTACCTATTTTTTCAAAATATTTGTTAATAGAATCTAATTTTTTCTAATACTTATATTAGAGGTCTATTTTTTTCAATAATTATTATTAGAACCCTAATTTTTCAGTACTTGTTATTAGATGCTAAATTTTTTTCAATATTTATTATTAAAGATTTACTTTTAAAATTTATTCTTCCTAATATTTATTATTAAGAATTCAATTTTTTATCAATATTTGTATAAGGGCCTAATTTTTCCCAATATTTTTAATAGGTATATACTCAATTTAATTTTTTAATAGTTCTTATTAGAGTTAATTTTTTTAATACTCATTATTAGGTACTTAATTTTTATATTCGTCTTAAAACCACTAAAATCTCAAGAACGATTCTGACGAGCTTAAATTTATTTTAAAATGTACTTTTATTAAAATTCATAGGGTACTGTTATAAGGATAAGACCCTCTCTTGATGCATGATGTAAGCTAATGCGTAGTGCCTAAGTGTTCCCGTTCTCGCAATTTTACTTTTACAATCATCAACATAACCTAGGTTTAGGGATCAATGTACGAGTGAGTCTAGTAAAAATATTTTGAGTTATGTGACTTGAGTCGTCATATTTTATAATATAATTTTTTTAAAAAAATTGATTCAAATCGGTTTTAGCAAGTTCGAGTCGATTTTTCGAGTTTGTATATAAATTTTAATTGTACTATTTATAATACTATAGTACATTTTGATTCCAATTTAAACGATTTTCTTTTTTTTTTTTTTTTATAAGTTGTATAATTTATTTATCCAAGAAAAACAGGAAAAAACCTGTAACAATATCAAAACATGTGCCCTTTGCAACTATCTCTTAGGGAATTCCCCAAACGAGACAAAGTGTTCTATTTATCGTATCTATGTGAATATCTCTACTGCTAATCTTGATACTAATAATATCTCGTATACATCGAAACAAGTTGTAGCAGTCCCTGCTACTAGTCCTATATTTCCTTCGGTTCCGTTCTTCCCAAATGAAATACACAAATGAATTCCAAGCAAGCCGAAGGATGAAAACAATCAGCGATCTCCCCTTCAGGTTGGAACATAGCCAATCTAGTTCTCCATCCCAATCCAGCATACATCTGGTTATGCCACAATGAGTAAGAACAGTCTCCCATACCTGTCTAGAATAAGAACATTCAGCAAAAAGATGATTTCGTGACTCATGCTCCCTGCCACAGAGGATGCAACAATTCACTAGATTAATTCTCATGTACTGCAATCTATTAAGAGTAGACAAACGATCAAGAATAGTCATCCAAGTGATGATGGAGTGTTTTGGAATATGCATCCCAAACCATACAAGTCTACGCCAATGAACTCCAGGACTAATGTTTCTAATTTCCTTCCAATGCTCCCAACTTTATTGTTAATGTTCAGGGAGAAAGATTGTATAGTAGGCCGGAGCTTCAACATTTTCTTTGGATACCAACTGTAATATTGTTTGCAGTTAACATTTAAACATTTTCTCTTTATATCTATATAAATATTTTTTATATTATTTTTATACATATATATAACATTTTAAATTATTACTATTATTATTATTATTATTATTATTATTATTATTATTATCATCATCATCATCAAATACCTTAGGTATAAATATGTCATTTCACTAAATTATGGACCAAGTTAAAAATATTTTTTTAACTAGATAAGACCATGGCGAGGTCAAAAATAAAGATAAAATAAATACAATAAAATAAATATATAAATTAAAAAATATATAAAATAAATAGTATAATTTAAATAACATAATAATCCTATAAAAAGATATAAATAAAAATTGCATTAAATAAAATAAAAATAAATATAAAAAGTGACCATGTTGTAAAAAAAAAATTAAAAGACAAAAAGAAAAAATATGACTGGAATAAAACTGAAAATAAAATTATATGGACTAAATATACAATTAGATCCTGAAAATTTTTGAGTTATTAAAAAAATCGAATAACTCGAACTTTAAAAATTTGAACTCGACTCAAAATCAAAAATTTTGAGTTATTTGATTCAACTCGAATAACTCAAATCGTATAACTCAAAATTAAAAAAAAATAATTTTTTCAAGTCAACTCGAGTTCTACTCACCCCTACCTAAGCCGATGCATCTATCATCGTGTCGTCCATGTTTAATCTATATATATCAAATCTTCCATGAATCATCATTCTATTGATAAGTCAATTGTATTATATAAATTAAAATTAAAATTAAATTAACAAAATATATAAATAATAAAAATTAAATTTATAATTATACACATTAATTAAACATTCACATCATCAGATGTATTGTTATTGACTTGATTAATATTATTTTAAAATTTCAGTGATTTAATTGATAAAAAATTATAGTTTGATGGTCATAAGTCTAATTTAATCTAAAATATATATAAAAAAAGTGAAATTAAATTCCTGAAAATAAAAGTTGTAGAAATAAATTCAAATACATGAAAAGTACATAGATTTTGGTCATGTTTTAACCCATTACAACAACAGTTAAATGGGTATATCAACTATATATTCTCAACCGAGGACATAGTCTTGCACATTATTATTATCTATGTTTTATTCTTTTAAAATTCTTCTCTTGTTATTCCTCTTCAGTTCAAACGCATTTTTGAAGATTGTTGCATAACATCTTGGATTAACTGTGTCAGGTTAAGATAAGAAGATCCACCTACTTCGACAGATTTCTTTGCCTGATCTTGTAGATCCTTAACTCGAGCTCTTCTCTCAAGTCCTTCATTTCCTCCATCCATTAAGATCTCTATTGCGTTACGAACATGTTCTTTCTTCAACCTAAAACCAGATTTTTCATCACCCCAGACCGTTGGCGTATCGACTCCGATGCTTACTCCGACGTTCAGTATTTGTACTATGAGCTTCTCGTTGGTAAACTGGTCTGCAAAGAGTGGTAATGTCAACAACGGGACGCCGGCCGAAATGCCTTCGATTGCTGAATTCCATCCACAATGTGTTAAGAACCCTCCTACTGCCGGGTGTGACAAAATCAGTACTTGAGGAGCCCATCCCATGACTATAAGTCCTCTTCCTTTTGTTCTTTCCTCGAAGCCATCTTCTTTAATCCACTCTGCCACTTGGTTTGATATGTCGTTGTTTCCTCGTAGGACCCAAATGAATGGCTTGTTCGATGCCTCTAATCCCAACCCCAACTCTTTAAGTTCCGGAGACTTCATCTTGCTGCTGCTTCCGAGGCAAGCGTAAATTACGGAACCGGTTTCTTGAGAGTCAAGCCACTTCAAACATTGTTGTTCGTCAATTGAAGATCTGTTACCTCTTCCGACCTTGTCTGATTCGTTTTTGTGGGTTAGTGAAACCGGACCGATGCACCACGTTTTCGTTATCTTCGCAAACTCTTCGACATACAACGGCTCCAGCTCTTCGAAACTGTTTACAACAACCCCATACGATGCTTCATTAGCTTCGTCTATTGGAATGAAAATGTCCTTCCATGCTTCGTCGTGATTAATCGGGAGCTGGGGTTTAGTGAATTCGACCTTTTCGGTCAAGCCTGGCACCGTGAAGCATTCGGTATCGGATGTTACAGTCTCGAGAATCTTGGAGGATTTTATGTTGTGAATACAGAGAAAACAGAAGCAACAAGTTCCATGGAACCATATCCTCGGAATCTGAAACTTTGTAGCAACTTTGAGAGTATAATATAGACATATGTCCGAAATGATGCAACTCGGGCGCGGTGTTAGCTTCTCGAACACTTCCCCCACCACTTCGTCCACACTATTTGCCGCATCAAAGAACCTATACATGTCTTCCATTGAATGTATCATGTCTACATTCTCAACCCCGTTCGCCAGTCCGAATTCTTCACCAGGGAACCGGAGCTGCACTAGACGAATAGGGTGGCCTAATTCGACAGCTCGGTCGATTGTTTTCCGGACTCTTTCTGCATTATGTGGTGTCGTAACAATCGTAACAATCACGTCATGCTGTACCAACAACCGAGCGATGTCGACCATGGGGATCAAGTGGCCTTGTGCCATGAAAGGGAACAGCACAAAGTGAGGGTGTTCTGAGTGGGAACCCATGGAAACGCGAGTGGAAAGTGAACTGTATGCCGAGGCAAGTGTGCTATTGAATTATATAGATGGCTGGTGATGCAAGACCATGCGTAAGGTTAGATTAGTTTCTTGGTCGGCACATTTGTCCTGTTTCCGCATAGTGGAATCTTTTTTGTGCGTCGCAAGTAAAACCCCACAGCAGGGGACAAAATCAGTCAACTATATCAGGCACAATATCTTATGGATAGGGATGGCAATATAATCCGAATTCGATCCGAATCTGATTTGATCCGAAGAAAAAAATTCGATCCAAATCCAATTAAAAAAAGTCTGAATCCGAATCCAAAAATAATGTCCGAGTCCTAATAGGAGGTGGATCGGATATGGATATTGCCACGATCCGATCCGAATTCAATCCAAATCCATATCCGATATAAATCCGATCCATATATAAACTCGAATAAAAATATTTAAAATTTTTATATTTAAAAAGTTTGAGTTGTTACTTTAATTTGTTTTATATTGGATTATAATATTTGTTGAGATTTGTTTGTGCTATAAATTTAAAATATTTGTTTGATAAAACATATTTTTTTTATTTAAAGATATTTATTTAAGTTATTACTCTAAAAAATAATTGGATTTGGAATTTTGGATTTTAAATATTTTATTGGATTGGATTTGGATTTATGTAAATGAATTTGGATTTGGATTCGGACTTGAATTTCTGTGAAAGTCCGATTATTAATTAGATTAGACTTGGACTTTATAAAGTCCGATCCAAATCCGATCCATTGCCATTCCTACTGATCAACGACCCCACGATTGGATTTTAAATTATTGATATTACTTGAAGTCCAAGTTTTGGAAACTTGTCTAGAACTTTATATTTTTAATTAATTAATTAATTTCAATTTATTTTTCAAAAAATCCACTTTTAAAAAATATAATATGAAATTATTTCATTTAAGTTTCATTAGCCCTTTTAATATTTTCTTTTTCAAATTAAACTTCAAATTTTTCTATCAATAGTCTATTTATATGTATTTTAGTCACATTAAAACATCATTTTTCTAATTATTATCGGTATCTCATTTATAGTCTAAGATGGATAGAATACAATAAAGGTCCATTATAAGAATGACGTTCTCAATCTAATTTATTATGTTTATAATATTACAACTCAAATCATTGATCTTGTCTAAAGAATATAGTGTCATATTCTACATGTTATTAGTCACGTTAAAACATTTTTACTTATGGTAAATTGTAAGAACATCTCACGATGATATGATGTCAAAACATGCAGCATGGCTCCGTATAAAATTTTAATATGAATAATTTTTTTAATCTTATGAGTGGTTTCAATGAAAAAATGATATTCATCTTCAGAAACTTGAGTTCAAACAATTTTATAAGAAATCAATGAACATTTTTCTTTTTCTAAATTAATATAAATTCTTCTGAGTTAATTACTTTAAAAGATATTTTTTTAGTTTCATCTTTATAGAATTGTCTCAACGATAATCTCCATACTATAAAATAATTTTTTTGCTCTGAATTTTCTAATTTAAAAAAAATATATCATCCTATTTAATCTTTTTGTCTTAAGAGATCATGTAATATCTTAAACTCATATGTAAAATTTAAATTTCATAAATCATTTAAATCCAACCGTTAAAATCGGATAAAACTTACTTAGGGATGGAATGTTTAAGACGAGAAATTATATCATGAGTCAGTCCCACCATGTTATCCATGGGACTAACCAATAAAAACTACCCACCTCATTTTTTTTTAATTTTTCAAGTAAAAAATCACTTGGAAAAAAATATGACATAGAAAGATGAGTAATTTTTATTGGTCGGTCTCATGAACACGTGGTGCGACTGACCCATGATATAATTTTTCGTTTAAGACGTTTTAGAATTTAGATTTGTTGTATTTTTGGAAAAAAGCAAAAACAAGTTTTTTTTTCTATTCTTGGATTTGATCGATAATTGTAATCCCCAATTTAACTTAATTTTTTAGGTTGAAATTTGAAAGTCAAGAAAAATTTTACTTGTATTAGGTTTAAGTATTATTTAATTTATTTTAAAACATAGTTATTTAATATTTGTTCCAAAATTTAATTAAATATCTGAAGATTAAAATTGTAAAATCATGCATCCAATAAATTTTAAATTATAGTCATTGAACTTCCTTCGTACAAATATCTCAATCCATGTTCATGTCATGTTATATTCATATTTTAAAATATGAATCTCATCCTAAACTTGAATTGTTTAAGTTCAAGTTACATAGTTTTTTAAGTCTAATATATTATATTTTTGAAAGTTTAATATTTCATATTCTAACAAATATAATATTTTTATAATCCGATAAATTTGATTTAAAACACAATTTGAATACTATATATGGTGTTTGAAAACTTTCAGAAATTGTACAAAAAATAAATCACATAAGATTTATAAATCACATCTCAAGCAATCATAAAGTATAAATAAAACACACAAGTTATAACACAGGAAGAAACATACCTTAATAAATAGTAGCTCTAATATCGAGAAGAACAAGTCACATGCTCGTATCTAACTGAATCAGAATCCATGTGATAAGATCACTACATCAGATTTAATTTTAACACTAAACCACACCAATTTATAACACAACATTAAACTAAAATCTTACTCACGCGATGATCTCGAAGAACATATCCGAACAATCTAAACAACAGGAGGTAACTTAAGACTCAAGAATATAGCTACCCGAATAGAAGGAACATTCTGAATCATATTTCATATTAATAACTCTTCACAGTCTGGAACAACTTAAATGAAAACGCTGAAACGGGGTCTTCGGGTTCAAAATTTAATAAAACAAACAATGAATTCAGACTCAAAATATCAAAAAAGGTCAAGATAAAAGTTGTCCAAGAAAATCAACTTTTTGTTAAATTCAAAGTTAACTTTGACTTCATTGGTAAAATATCAAATCAAAAGTCCAAATCAAAGGTTAAAGGTCAAATCGATAAAACTCGATCAAATTGGTCAAAGTCCCTGATCAAAATCAAAATAGTTTGGGTCAATCAACTCAAGTCTAATTAAAGTCAGCTTCAGATTTTTCAGTTCGGGTCACTTAAACTAATATGGTCCATTTCTTAACTTTAGGCTCACCCAAAACAATACCCACAACACCCTAACCTATATACCAAATATAAACACAAAGGCTTATCCAAGCCACATACCCAACAAAACTAGATGACAAAGTAAGGGGAGAAGTGGACCACGACAAACGGTGAAGACACCACTTCATCGACATCCATGAACGAAAACACCTAATGATTATCACGGAGGAGGCACAACACGAACAAAGAACCCTTTGGTTCTTTCTTTCCCCCACGAAAAGGTGGTTGGTGGGGAGTAACCTATAGATCAAGCTTTAGCCACACAACGGGAGAGGTTGCTATGCTCTCAAGGTGTCGGTTGATCAGCGGGGAACCATAGCCGGAGATTGAACATCGATCAAAAGAAAGAGAGGAGGAAAAATGCGAGAGAGAGAGACAAGGGAGGGAGGGAGATTGCGCATAACAAAAAACGAGTTATTCAAACACATCAGCTACCGATAATGAATATAAACACAAGAAAAAGGGTAATGAACCAAAACCCATTCGAACTTCAAATTCATAAATGCTTGTTCCATGCATACAAGTTTTATGCCAAAATCTGACATTAAAACAAGGTTAAAAACATGTCGGACAAATTCCAGACGCGAAAGCAAACGTTACAAATCTCACACCAAAGAAGAAATTTGGGTTTAACCTCACTGTTCCTTGCGAGCTTTAGATCTGGCAGGCTTTGCTGGTATTATGTAACCAAGAAGAATCAATGTTATTGGAACAATGGTTCCAATATAATATACACTACCGTACAAGGCAAGCGACTCGTGCAAGTTCAATACCTGTACAATACAATAAGCATACTAAATACTATACAATTATGCAAAAAGAAATCATGCATATATTATATTCATTGTTGGTCCCTCTCCATCACACCCAATGCATCCATTCATTCATTAGTTTGGATGATAATCTTACGGTACATGAGATTCCTTTTCTCACAACTTCCAAGTAATCCCTTAATAACTTTATCAATAAACTATTTTCTTCCTTTTTTTTTCTTTGAATAAGTGAAGTTTATATGTTTTTAAACACCTACCCCCTTCGGAAAGTTTAACTTTGAGTATAGCTGGGTTAGATTAAACACATATTGGAATCAAATTTTTTGCCACCACAATGCCCAAAACTTCTTCCTTTCTTACTCTAACCAGTGTCCTGTTCATGCATGTTGGACCACTTCCAATTTGATTATTTATTTCTACAACATCATGTACATAATACATCTCGTCGACAATGCTTCCATGTGGGACACCATTATGAAAACAGTATAAGAGGTTTCTCATGTTCGTGTTTCATAGATGATACACGATGGACGGCTTTATTGGATGCATATAATACCCAAAGATTATAACAATTCTGCCTAATCTCACGTAAGTGATAGTTTGAGATAAACTAACCTGAAAACCAACAGCGGAATAGTTCAGAACCAACAGTGTGTAAGCAAAGTTGATGAAGACAAGTACATTCTTCACGAGACCCATATTTGTAGGAATAGCTTGTTCCCATCGGTAAATAACTGCTCAGAAAGGAAGTAAGAGAGTTAAACAAATAATAATAATAGACCCCAAACAATAAAGACACATATATCAGTACCTCTTGAACCAGCAATCATCAAAGCTGACTGAACAAAGAATAGCATGTACCCAGGATACAGTCCCTATTTACAAATAAGAATAAAAGAAAAAGAACTAATGAGAGAAGGGCCATAGAAAATCGGGGTGAAATCTATCCGTCATATTATTTTAGGATTGTTCTGTACAAATAAACGAAGGAGAGAGTATTTTGAACAGCATAAATGTTTTTAGCAAAGTAAAATGACTCACATGCCAAACAGCACTGACGGTCTGCGTGGCTAGCAACTGGAAGAAACCAGGTTTCTTCCCCTTTGTAATAAGTCTCTCATAAACATCTGCGCTAAAACAGTTTAAGTTAAACCAAAATCACTAATCTTATGACTTCAATCTGCATTTACCTTAATGTTGTCCTGATAGGTGGTTGATCAACAACAGTAACGTAAATGGTGTCACTATAAAAATTAAAAAGTCATCCTGTATTGTAATCCAACGTATGGTAACTTACTAATAAACTGATTTTCCTTCTTACAAGCCTTTCACTCATTAAATATATAAAATAATTTTTGAAGAAGACTTGCCAAAGAAGTTACAATTGGATCATACCAAGCCATTAAAATTCCTCAACTAAATATCTTTAGTCCAGAGGATTAGAGGAACAAACAGAGTTGAGTTCAGAAACAAATTCCAGAAGTTGTGTAGATTTTAAGAAATATTTATATGAACACACACACACCTCATAGAGAAAAAAAATAACAAAAGCAACATATAAAAGAGTAGTGAGTGGAAAGACTAACAGTGACGAAGCCAGGTGCTGACTTGTATGTTCCAGACAAGTGGTAACACCACTGAACTCTTTGCTAACTCAACCCCTAGGATGTCAACATTCTTTGCACAATCACATTTGGGTTTTGAAGGTGAAGATTCCATCCATCCACTGAAACCCAGTCCAGATATAATAATGGAAGCCTCTGAAATGGACCAGATAAAATAATACTTCCATCGCGCAGTAAAGCCAGACATATACTGGAAACTTAACCTCCTCCAGAATCCCCATTCTAGGTATATGGGTTCACTGAACCGTGACAAGGGATAATACGGAACAAGGTAAAGATACACTGCCATGCAAATAGCAGCTTGTACAATTGCTCGGAGAGTTGCCCCATAAGGTGATGCTGATGGTCCTTTATCTGAATGAGCCCAAATCTTCAAAGGGAAAAAATGTGACAAGATTATCGAAGCTGCATACTGGTAACTTCAGAGTAAAAAGGCATGCAAACGCATAAACAAAATAATAGACCTACCCCCTTCCCTTCAGTCCACTCAAGGTAGTCCTTCATCTCAAAAACTGGACCAGCAAAGTGACTGCCACAACAAAGGCAGTACCCAAAGTATTCAACTAATGAGGGAAACTTAATCAACCGATTTTTCTTCTGAGCTTCGCGTAAGTCTTCCTCTTTCAACAACCCATCATTGTAATTCATTGCACATGAAATGACTTTCAGTGTTAACACCATCAATGCTCCTACATATTAGAAGATAGTGCTCCACAATTAACAAGAATCTATAAAGTACCACGGAAGCATTCTGTAGAGGACTCGTAACATACTGAAGATCTGATAAAATCAATTAAAGGCCAATATCGGAACATATTTGCTATTATGACTCATGAATAACAATAAACAAGGGTTGAAATACATTAGAACTCAAGAGCAACAATATGAAAATTTACCTAATATATTCATTTTACCTAAGCATAGAAGATCTACAATTTATTCAAATTTCAACACTAGTGATGGAATTTTAAATAACTTCTTACAAGTGAAGGAGAAATTCCAAACATGCTTACCAGTGGCATCAATGCCTCCTTCCTTCCACGCATCCCCACTCATGTAATATACATGGCTAGAAACATACACAAATAGTCAATAATTATGAAACAACAAAAAAATTGTTTAGAAATACTGAACCACCAAGCATGAAGCAAGGAAAGAACATAACATTTGTGGCACAGCAAGCCTTCCATCCATTGGCAATAGATTTCATCATTAATTAACAAGATTAAAATTTAACAATCTTCTCATCCGATTAAACTCTCATCCATTCTAAATTTCTCATTCATGGAAGGGAAATGCATCCCAAAAGAAAAATACCCTTCTAAAAACCTTTACTTTTGGTCCTAAGAAGAAAGTATCAGTTAGCCGCCGGGACACGCATTTCAGTTTAACGGAAACTGAATCATAATTAAGCGCTCAGGCTAATCCAAAATCGAATTTTTCTCACCTTTCAACTCAATAAATCGCATCAATGAAAAAACAGATTTGTTGATAACATATCTAACGATGAGAATTTTCCAGGAAAATTTTACAAGGAAAAACAATGGGAAAAGAAAAAGAAACACTTACCAGCCAATCAAATAACCGAAGCTCAAGCAAAATGTGATAATCCCACACTTGGGGCGATAAAGACCCATGGCAGCATAACCCAACAACATGGTCACCAAGAAAAGCAGATTCGAAGAGACCCCAAACGACAAATAGGAAAGCAACACACCAGAAAAGGCCGAGTAAACGTGCTTGGGAAGTCTACCTGGAACAAATCGCCACAGGAAACTCACAGGAATCGTGGCCACGAAACATAAGAGGAACCGTAGCACCGGCACCGATACACCGATTGACGACGCCATAGATTCCATGTCAAGCTCCATTTTTGGTTCCAAGAATTTCGACTCTGATCGAACCCTTTCAAGTTAGTTAGTGGCGGACGCCTACGTTATAAAATGTAATATACTAAACAACTGAGATTAGATTTGCGAGGTGGGTTTCAGCTCTGATGGATTGTAACGTTTATTTCAAGAGGTTATATGCCAGAACGAAGAAGAATAAGAGAAGCGCGGTAACTGGAGAATGGTGATGGTTTTAACGATGATGTTTGAGTGGAGAAAATCGACCGGTGAGAAACGACAACTTTAGACGATTAAATTAAAAAGGCTTAAAGGGTTCGATTTTTGTAAAAAAAAATTAATTAAGCCTTTAAAAAAATACTCAATTAAACCCTCAAAATCAAAGAAAAATCAATTTAGCCTTTAAATTTTTTATAAAAAATTAATTAAACCCTTAATTTTTTTACATCCAATTAAGTCCTCAAACTCAAGAGAAAAAAATAAATTTGGTCCTTTAATAAACTTTGATCGTTAACTTTAACATTGTTTTTGAAAAAAATTTTAATATGTGTTGCAATAAAATAATATTGTTAAGTGTCTAAAACTATTATTTTATTACCTTTTTTACTCATATTATTGTTAGACTTAGGCATATTATTAATTGCATTATTAGTTATTTATGCATTTTTATAAATTTTCCTTAGTTGTCATATTAATTCGTATTGTGATTAAAATTAGTGAAAAAAGATATTGCTTTGGTGTATTTCCTTATTTGGAGGAATCAATCCCATGGAGATAGACTATCAATTTGGAAAGAATCTCAATGAGATAAAGTCAATTTCAAAAGCAAGAAAAGAATTTTAGAAGATTGAAGTAAAGATGGAAAGACTTGATAGGAAGAAAATTCTCTTATGATTATTTTCAATTCAAGCTTTATCCTATCACCTAAGTTAACCAAGACAAACCCTTTAAAAAGAAGAGCATGTCTTCCAACTAGAAGGAGGAGGCAAGATTGGGAGAGAGTGAAGAAAGGGTTGTCAATTTTTTCTTGTTTTTTCTTGTTTATTCGAGTGATAGGAGGATTTTATTGTTGGATATTTTGCCCAACCATAAACTAAATTAAGTTGGCTTGGGTTATTTTGTTTTGATGGATTGATTTAGTTTGAATTATATCTACGTATTTGATGTGTTCTTAATCAAAGTTTGCTTATTATTGGCATTTATTTGGTTTGCGAGAGAATTGAGAAATGACCTCGTAAAACGATATATTTATCTAAATTTAGGAGAATTAGATTCATGAAATGAATAAGTATGGTTGGATCTGAGTGCATGAGAACTAATCCGGCTTAGGGATAAGTGAAGGATTTCAACGGCTAATAGAAGCACAAGATTGGTTGTTATACACCTTTGATTAACGCAAGGATGTATCATCAAAGATTGTACGATTAACAGAGTTTCAGATTAGGGATAACAGAGACTATTGAAAAACACTTTGCAGAACCATGAGGATATTCGCCCAAATTGCCCGAGCAATTCCCTTAGTTGCAATTGCCGAAGCATGATCTGACTAGGCAATTTGATTAAGCCCAATTGTCGAAACAATTGAGCGACGCGAGCACTCACTTACAAGGAAGAATTCACTTGTCCATCATTTCATAAGTCATGATAACTCAACCACATCTATCTTATTGATTACTCCAATTTATTTTAATTGCTTGTTTTATTATTTTATTTTATTTAAATACCAATTCTATAAATAATTTGTGTTTTATTTTCAGTGCAAGAGATTAGATTCCAGAAAGAGCACCAACCTTGTGGAGATGATAACTATCTATACTATAACTTGAAACGTGTACACTTGCACCTATTGCGAAGCACTTTAAACACACAACAAATATCACTTGTCATTTCGATTTTTTAAAATTTTATTTTTTAAAATTATATAAAAATCCAAAAAAAAATAAATTATTTTTGATTCCAAAATTTAATTTAAAATTATAAATAATAATTTTTTAAAAGATTAAAAACTAAAAATATTAAATATTAGTATACAATTATAAAAAAATATTTCTATATTTTAAAATAATTTGGATTTTCAGCATCGACTTAGTGTCAAGAGTACAATTATTAGATGTAATGGGCTAGTACTTGTTGAACTCTATGTAATTGTAACTCTTATTTATTTTGGGTCGAATGTTTTTAAATGTTTTGTATTAAATGGAGCTTCGTATTATTTTAAATATTGGATCATGTCACATTTTGGATTTGAAATCTATGGTATGTTATGGTTTTATTTGGACTTGAACTGTTTTTATTTGGGCTTGAAGCTGAAATTTTGAAATATAGGTTTTGGGTCAGAGGCCCAATGTGGCACCGAGTCGAGGGTGTTATAAGACCAATTTCCTAGATTTTTCCCAGATGTTAAACAGGCCGTATCGAAATGCCAAAGACCCATTTCGATATAATTGTCATGTAATATCAAACTTTAGTTGGTTTTTAATCATTTCAACCTAGTAGATGAAATCCAATTCTTATGGAATTTTACCAGTAATCTATATTAAGCATATTTTAACAATATATCAAATTTCGAGTCATTTTGAATCCATTCACTAAGTTTTAGTCCTTTAGACCAAAGTATGCATATTGAACTACTTAAACCATTTTTCATTAAGGTCATTTTACATAATATAAGTCTAGGCATGCCTTATGCATTACCAACATAACAAAATACATGATTATAGATTAACAAAATATGTTGCCACCATTCTAGGAATATTTATAACAAAGCTTACATACTATGGACTTGTGATCTTGCCAAAAACCTTGCAAAAGGGATCCAATCTTCCTCCACAAGACCTTAACTTGAAAATGCATGAAAAATGAATACGTTAGACATACTTTGCCTAGTGAGATAGTAAAAAACCATATAAAAACATGTTATGCATTTAATTCACATACTTCTATGATATAATCTCATTTAGGACAATGAATGATAGTGGATACGCGGACTCCTATGCCTCATCAAATCAATGAATGATCTAGTCCCTCTATCTTGTCAAAATGACCAATAACTTATCCCTCTGCCTCACCAAATCTAGGTCGTAGCCTAAGCACCGTAGTCCACCCACCCGTACCAATGAGCTCATGAATCTTATGACATGCCAATTGTATCCAATTTTTCACTCGAATCCAAGGTCCAATACCATTTAGGTTTATAGACAATTTCATTAATGATGTCAATAGGTTCAATAAATCAATAACAATGAATTTTGACCCTTAGGTCCATTCCAATAAGTTCAATGATAAATATTTCAATGATTAAATGATTTAGGCACAATCAATGCAATAAAGAAAGCTTTCTGAAGCTTACCATAACACCCTACATGGGTCTCATGTCCTTTCTTGTCAATATCATGCTACATGAAAACAATAATCAATGAAATGAGATGGAAAAAACACTTAGCTTACTCTCATGACTCTACTACACTCACTTTAACAAGGAGAGCTTCTAAGTCTCTTGAATGATAACTCCTTTGTCCTTGTTCTTTATGGGATTTAATGGTGTTTCCCTTGAGATGTTAGCTAGACAATGACATAGAAATTGTTACCAACAATTCCAATAATACAAGATCAAATCTTGAGCTTAAATAAGCTTACAAGCAATATAAATTACATGGATTAAATCTTAAAACCCTTGGGTCTTAACATCACCCTTTCAAGAATTCTTCTTGGAATTAAACATAAACTACTTATGGAATCCAACAATAAAAAGAGGGATTTCACTCACCAACTCCTTAGCTTCAATTTGGTGTCTTGAAAACAACCAAATAACAAAGATAAGATAGAGGTGCTTGTTTGCTCCAAGGTTTAACACAATAATGAAGGTGTGCGCTTCCAACACTTAAGGAATTTTGGTGAAGAAAGATGAAAATAAAAGGGTAGCTATTCTCATCTTATCTTATTTTCCTATCCCATTAAATCGTTTCATATTCAATTAAAAGGTTGCCATTTCTTCACGTGAAAGAGTCTCGCAAGGAGGTGACCTATATCTTAAAAAGGTAAAATTACAAGGTTGGTCCCTCAACTTTTTAAAGTTTACACTTTTGCCCTCAAACTTTTAATTTTTACAATTTAGTCACTATCAAGAAACTCATCTTTACTGAAATTGCATATTATTGAATTACATACATTACAAAGCGTGAATAGCTACATTTTTACAAATGTCGAGGATTAACAGCCTATCAATTAACAAGCTCAACATCCTAATTACCTATATAGGTAACTAGCCTATGTAATTGTTTAACTATTAATTATCCCTCCAATAGTCACTAAATACCTTTCATTCTTTCCAATTAGTTCTTTAAGCCAAAATTAAACTCAATTGAAGTTTCATTACATAACAATTGAGTACAAAAAGGTTCCAATATTTCATTTACGATTTTTTGGTACAAAATTCTATTTATCGGGACATAATTCCGACTAAACCAGTTTTTGGGGTGTTACAACTCCCGCCCCCTTTAGGAAAATTCATCCTCGAATTTTAATCTGAACAAAAGAGATGTGGGTATTGAGCATTTGAGCTTTCATCGTCTCTTGCAATTCCCAAATGGCTTCTTCCACTGAATAGGTTTTCCAAAGAACTTTGACTAATGATACAGTCTTGTTACGAAGTCTCTTAACTTTCCTTGCAAGAATTTTCACCGGTTCTTCCTCATATGTCAAATATGTCTGAATTTATACAGATTCATGTTCCACAAAATGGGATTGGATCGATATTTCCGAAGCATGGAGACATGGAATACATCATGAATCCTGCTTAAATCGGATTGTAAGGATAGACGATAGGCCATAGGGACAACCTTATCTTTCACCTCGAAAGGTCCGATAAAATGGGGGCTCAATTTCCCTTTCCTGCCAAACCTCAGAATCTTTTTCCATGGTGATACATTGAGGAAAGTTTTCTCAATTTCCCTTTCCTGCCAAACCTCAGATTTCAAACGATTATTATGGATGATAGTGACTCGTTCCTCGATTTCTTGAAGTAAGTCAGGACCTAACATCTAGCCTTCGCCAAGTTTAGACCAACAGAAAGGTGTTCTGCAACGTCTGCCATACAACGCTTCATATGGTGCCATTTTTATAAAGTCTTGGTAACTATTATAGACGTAAAACTCAATAAGGGTAGGGATTTCTCCCAAGATCCACTAAAATCGATGATACATGCTCGCAGCATGTCTTTTAGAATCTAAATTACCCTTTTTGACTAACTGTCAAACTAAGGGTGAAAAGTTGTACTGAGATTGACTTTAGTGCCTAAAGCACTCTGTAGAGATTTCCATAATTAAGATGTGAATCTTGGATCAAGATCTAAAATGATAGATTGAGGAACACCATGAAATCTCACCACTTCCTTGATGTACAAGCCAGCTAGTTTCGGTAACCCAAAATCCATTCTCACAGAAAAAAAGTGTGTTGACTTTGTAAAACGATCTACAATGACCCAAAGGACATCATGTTTAGCAAGATTTAAAGGTAAACCACAAACAAAGTCTATAGTGATCTTCTCACATTTCCACTAAGGTATGTCGATAGGTTGTAACAACCCAATAGGAACACGGTGCTAAGCCTTGACTCGCTAGCACGTGAGACATCTTGACACTAAGTCAACTATAGCTTGTTTAATGCTTAGCCATCAATAAAGTTCTCGGAGATCTCGATACATCTTTACGGTACCCAGGTGTATAGAGAAAGAGTTAGAATGAGCTACCTTGAGGATGTCGGTGCGGAGAGTCTCATCATCAAGTACACAGACACGATTGTGATAACATAAAATTCCCTCGGAGTTAATTCTGAAATCAGACTCCTCACTTTCTTGTAATTTGGAAACAACAGATTATAATTGAGGGTCTTGATCTTGCAGAGATTTAATTCTCATTATGATGATAGACTGAACTTGAAGTTCAGCTACTAGACAATGATGTTTCCGAAGACGGAAGTGTTCATTAATAGCACAAGGGCCTATAACAATAGGTTATACAATAAGTCCCCAGACATTATCGGTATAGACTTAATGATCAATAATAATATTTATCAGGCTGAGATTTGCAGTTGAGTGCATCGGCTACAACGTTGGCCTTGCCCGGATGAAAATCAATGACAAGATCATAGTCATTAAGGAGTTTTATCCATATCTGTTGTCGAAGATTCAACTCCTTTTAGTTAGGAGATATTTCAAACTCTTATGATCAGTGAAGAGATATAATTTCTCTCCGTAGAGATAATACCTCCAAATTTTCAATTCAAAGATAACTACAGACAATTTCAGATCATGGGTAGGATAATTTAACTTATGCGGCTTAAGCTGTTGGGAAGCATAGGCAATCAATTTGCCTTCTTGCATCAGAACACACCCTAACCCAAGATGTGATGTATCACTATAAACAGTGTAGTCCTTACCAGACTCTGATTGGGTCAGAATAGGTGCATGAGTCAAGACTTGCTTTAACTAATCAAAGTTTCTTTGTTGAGCCTCGATCCAAACAAGCGGTGTCTCTTTCCTCAAGAGTTTCGTCAACGGGATATTATGGAAAATCCTTTTACAAATCTCCGATAATAGCCTGCGAGACCAAGGAAACTTCGAATTTCATCAATATTGTTTTGTGGATTCTAATCTATAATGGATTTAATTTTCTTCGGATCCACTTGGATTCCAGAAGCCGATACAACATACCCAAGAAAAGTAACTTTGGTGAGCCAAAATTCACATTTAGAGAATTTGGCATATAATTGTTTTTGTCTCAGGGTTTATAGCACGATCTTAGATGATCACGATGTTATGAAGCATTCTTGGAGAAGATAAGAATATCATCAATGAACATTACTACAAACTTATCCAGATATGGTCTAAAAACCCGATTCACTAAGTCCATGAAAGCAGTCGGTGCATTGGTTAACCCAAATGGCATAACCAAGAACTCGTAGTATCCATAACGTGTCCTGAAAGCTGTCTTAGACACATCGCACTCCTTGACCCTTATTTGATAATACCCTGACCGTAGATCGATCTTTGAAAACAAAGTGGCATCCTTAAGTTTATCGAATAGGTTATCTACTTTCGGTAAGGGATACTTATTCTTGATGGTGACTTTATTCAATTGTCGATAGTCAATACACAGTCTCATGGATCCGTCCTTCTTAACAAAGAGGAATGGAGCTTCCCAAGGCAATGAACTCTGTCGAATAAAGTCTTTGTCCAATAAATCTTGAATCTGAGTCTTCAACTCTTTTAGCTCAACTGCTGTCATTCGATAAAGTACAATAGAGATCGATGTTGTTCTGGGTTACACCTCGATTCCAAACCCCACTTCCTGGGTCGGGGGGTAAACTCATAAGTTCCTCAGGAAAGACATCGGGAAAGTCACATACAGTGTCTATATTGGATAACTAAGCTTCTCTCTTGGTATCCATAGCCAAGGCATAAAAAGATGGTTTCTTCGAGCTTAGAAAGGTGACACTTTCCTTACCAAGTCCTCGAAGATACAACTTCTTCTTGGAGCAATCGATTCAGGCTTGATGCTCACTAAGCCAATCAAGTCCCGGAATTGCATCAAATTCATGGATTGGTAAGGACATCAAGTTAGACGAAAAAGGAATCCCTTGAATCATCCAAGGACAATTCTCGCATACCAAACTGATGGTAACACTATCACCCAGTAGGTTTGTCATAGAGATTCTCAATGCAATAAGTTCACATATCATCTTATGTTTCTTTATCAACATGATACTAATAAAAGAATGTGTAGATCCAGGATCAACTAATGCATAAATAGGACGAGAATATAACTCAACGGTACCTAGTATGACATTGGGGTCCTCCTCGTCCTCCCGGATCCTCACATGATACACATTAACAAATGTCTTCTATTCTTGCTTGTTCGATGCCTTTGATGGACCACTCTATCTCCCAGTGGCTCCCGATTTTGCACATTCCTAATTTATACAATGGCAACATGCATTTGATCATTAACAATACTAGTGATATGTTTCTTACGTGTTTTTGCTCAAGATGTACGACAAATCACAATATCAGAAAATAAGTGATATTTTTGAAGCGTTGGCAAACTACTTGAGTTTTTATGCAAGGCTTTCTATAGGTTCTTCTTACGCTTTCATCATGAAAGCTACAGAAAGACCACCACATGTAACGTAGTTGAAGCCTCTAGCATTGTATATTATTATTATTGGATACTCACAAAATTCATAAAGTTTATCCTCGGCTGCGCAATCGCGTAAGTAGGTTTAGGTCGCTAAAAATTAAGACGAATTATGATGTCTTTTGTCTATATCAACGATACATCTCTCGATATTTAAACAACTCGGATAAAGTATGACACTTTTTCTCTAAATGAATGGCATATTTTATTGTTATTGTTTATGAAAGCATGTTCAAGGTTGTAATTAGGGATGGCAACGGGGCAAGGCGGGTCGGGTTTTTGGCCGTCCCGACCCTAACCCGATTTAGTAACCCTTAAACCCGACCCCGACACAACCCAACTCAGGTTAAAATATTAATTTACCCGTCCCGTTCCGTCCCGATATATTATTTCTTAAACCCGACCCCGACCCGAACAATTTAAAAAAAAAAAATCTTTGTCAACGATAAAAGTTAGATTTGATCAATCCTTTATCACAATCATAAATTATGGTTTTTAATTAACTTTAAATTTATGTAAAAAATAAAATAAAATACAATTTAAATTACTCACATGTTAAATTACATATTTAAAAGAAAAAAAAACTTGAATCATCGACTGACATAATCCAATATATTAAAATTTGAACAACATCTAATAATTTTTTATTATAAGAACAAACTTCAAAAGTATAAAAATTATTTAAAACTCATAAAAGTGTTTATGTATAATGATATTTTTTTTATAAATATAATAAAATATATAAAAATATACCGGGGACGGGAGGGGCGAGGAATTTCAAACAAATACCCGACCCTGACCCGACTCAATGATTTCTAAACATGCCCCGCCCCTATCCCCAAAATTTAAAGAGAAAAACCCAACCAGGTCGGGATGCACCGAGTCGGGTCGAGGACAAATATTTTTGCCATCCCTAATTATAATGGACCGCATGTTTAGGGTAGATTTTATGTTATTTTTGAAAAGTAATAATTTTACATTATAATTCATGCACAAAAGTAAGCTTTGGAACCATTTCGATCCTAAATATTAGCTTTAACCTCATGATTTATAATTATAATTATAAACTAAAAATTATAGTTTAACACTTTTTCAATTACTTTTTAATTACAATTACATACCTTCGATATTACTCCTTTAAACTTTAGGATTACACGAATTCAGCGATTAACTTCGCGAATAAACCATCAAACATGACGAAAGGCATTTACTTTTTCATTTATGCACAAAAACAAGCTTTAGAATCATTTTAAGGGTCATTTTTATAATGTCTAGAATGTCTCCTTTATGTCAATATCGGTCTCAAATAAAAGATAAATTCCAATACTAGGCCTATAACCTTAAATATAAGAAGAATTTTTTAATAATAACCCAAAAAATATCTTCAACATGCCTACCAAGTCATTTCAACTTATTCTGGCACAAAAACTAGTATTAGAACCATTTTCAACGCGCTTTTACACAATGTATAACATCTCCTACGTGCCTGGAAAAACTACACCTTACTTGGATCCTATAGCAAATTCATGACAAATATAAATATCAGGGATCTTCATTCATGGGTGCTAGAGTTCATGTATCCCTAATTCCCTATTTCTCTCTCTCATCGTGCCTTGTGTGACCATGAGATCTACGGCTTACACGATGCTTCACCTCGCGCTCTTCGGAAGTGTCGGTCTCTTTATACCTGCGTCTTGAATGCTTGAACCTTTGTAGATCTTGTTTATCTGAGTGCTCACAACATTCAATGCCATTTCCATGATCATCGACTCCTAAGACGTTGTCCAGGTTGTCTGGGCTGTTCCGTCTAGTATGATGATGGCTTTCTCCATCAATGACTCGACTCGAATGCTTTACAAATGAATCTGCAACATGGGATTTGTTCTTGCTACCTCCATAATCATTCAGGGATGATTCTTTGATATGGTGTCTTGAGCTTTTGACTTGGCTGTGGTGTGTTTCGCTGTCTCTGTCTCCATCTAACTGATCTTCGTCATTTTCATGAGTTCGGACACCACTGCCTCCATGGTCATCTCGATATTCCCCTTTACTCCGATGCCTTCTCTTTTTCTTGGTCTCACCATGGAGATGTTTTCTGTCTTCATAGACTCCGTTCCTATCAGCCGAGTATTCTGGTGAACTACTCTGCCATTTTGTGTTTTTCTTAGCATGATAATGACGTCTAATTTGATCAGTATCTCTAGTGCCATCTATGTCACTATCTGAATAACCTTCATCAGAACTGGTATCAAGGATTCTCTCACTGCTTCGTTCCCGTTTAGAACTGGTGTTCTTTCGATCACGTCTTCCATCTAAACCTGTACTTTGTTTTTTGTCATTATTCTTGCCCCTTTCCCTGGATTTAGATCTTCTGGAGCGGTGCCTATAACAATTCAGAAAATGATGAGAAATGGAACAAACCTTAGCAGATGTATGAACATGGACTTTAAACCTAACCCAAAGGAGCAAAATAAACCTAAGCTGACAAATAGAAATTTACAATCCAGACATTTTACTACAATTAACACGTAAGGATTTGTATTAGTAATAGACCAGGCTATCACAAAGCATAAGTAATAGACATATACAAAGTAACAGTTACGACCTACGACTACAATTAAAAATGCATACCTATCATCATCTGATTTTCCCTTCCGTACAGGATTCCTTGAATGCCCTGAATTCTCTTGCTCTATCTGTTTCTCAAACTCAAACTTATCAGCATATCCAAATAGTGCCGCCATCTTTTTCACCCAATATCTTGGGGGTGGTTTGTCCCAATCTGCCCATTCATAGTCTCCACCAGGGTTCCGGAAACAGTGAATAAAATTGCAGGCAGTTCCACGAGAACATGTCTGTTAACATAAGACGAACAGATCATAAATGGCAGAGAGCTCTTTCCCAGCTAGAATCAAATAACAGAACACAGATTTTGATTCCCCACTCCCACCCCACCAAAAAAAAAAAACTCAATCCAACATATAAGGCACAGTGGCAAATTCAACAGAAGCCAATGAAGAAAATAGCCTAACTAGTTTTATATGAAATTAAGATACTGGGATTACCTTCAATCTTGACTTCATAAATTCCCCACAAATGGCAACCTTCCATCTGGTAATGTTGACAAACTCGCATTTTATCTACCGTGAACCCATCATCCACAAAAGACAGCTAAATAGTCAGGCATATAAACAGAGCAAGAACCTTTTTTTTATTCTTCAAATACAATGCTTGCTTTTCTATCCAGAACCTTTTTTCCCTTTTCATTTCTAGAAGTGAAAGTCAAGAGGCAGAAGTAACCAAAGGCGGTACCTAAGTTATTTTTATTTATACTAAATCAATTTTCTACAAAACCCAAGACTGAATTAAAATTTTCAGTGTTCTTTGTAAACCCTAGTAGTAATGGCACATAATTAAACCTAAAGACAATGGATTACCTGTTTGCCAGCAAAGTATCGACCATTGATTGATTCATAAGCAAGTACAGCTGATTCTAATGATTTATATTGCACGTAAACATTTCCCCTCAAGTGGAATGAACCGTTTTTACACACCTTAAAAAAAAGTCAGAATCAATAATCTGAAAAGAAAGAGAAGAAAATAAAACAGTAAAGAATTTCCAGCTGCAAAAACAGAAAAAACAGAACTAAAGAGCATGAACAGTCATCTTGAAAACTGACCAAAGGTTGTTAATTTCAAGTAGAAAAAATAAAAAGAACTTTTTATCAGCTATTGTTTAAATTTTGGCTGTACTAATTAAACAAAATCCCAGGGGAAATACCTGAGAACATGTTAAAATGGAAAAGCAATTTGCAGAATGCTACAGTTTATATGTCAGCTTGAAAGGAAGTTAAAAACAACATTAACCAGGAAGGAAGATCAGCTAGCAACCTTAAAATTTACAATTTCCCCAAATTTTAAGAACTCTGTGTGCACATCCTCATAAAATTCTTCATAACACTGTTCAACCTCTTCATCTGTATACTGAAATATAAAAGACAACATATCAACCAAGAAATTTTAGCAGAGTGACATCTTCAAATGCTAAGATCAAAAGAATATATAAAACATGCAAATCATATATCTGTAGCTGCATTCATTTACAAGGCATTCGTCAAGAATGGTGGCGGTGAGATTGACTATATTTTGAAAAGATAAATAAATGGAATAGCACAATGAGATAAGTATGTTCAATATATCACTTGTGAATCTAACCCCATATAATCCTTGTCTCTGCATGCAGCATACGAGCAACACAACTATCCGTATATAAAGCAAAAATTAGTAGTCAGGAGCACCAATGTTTCAGGCATGTTTAATAAACAGATAGATTTTACAAGATCAGAAAATTAGTCTCTGCACAAAAATACCCAACTAAATATATGCTAAAAATATCTTTTTATCTTTTAAACCAAATTCATTGAAAATAATTACTTGCTCATTTTCCCTTCTTTGAATTAAGTTTTTCATATAATCAAGGTATAAAATTATACTTTGTGCCATTTCTTGCATGCTTAAACATGCAATGTTTCCAAGATTTTACTAAAACCATTCAAGTTTCAAAAGTTTAAGAAACAAAAGCTACACTTAGAATGAGAAACGAATCTAATCTAGAGATGAATGCAACCACTACTCAAAAAATAAAATAAAACAAAATAAAGAAAAAGAGATAGGAGAGGCTCATTAAAGAACATTTCTTTTATAAACAGCTAGGGCTAACAAGCATTGTGTGATTATACTACTACTACACAACAGAGGCTACAGAAAAGCTAGCGTTCTTCCCCTTTATAAACGAAACCCTTCACCTGCTCCTTAAAATCTAAATTCTAATATAAGTACTGGGACAATAAACCGTATCTGAAAATCAATGTAACTCATCACTTCAATTTTTTTGCACCAATATAATTACTTGGTTAAGCTTGGAACAACTAATTATCTTTATCACAAAAGCCATTTGATGTATAATCAGGGGACATTAGATAAATTAACAATTGCATGAACAACAAATGGGATCTACAACATGGTCTGCAATGGCAGAATCCATGAGACTATTAGAAAATAGCAAATTATGAAGCCTAACACTGAGATAATAAGGCTACATTTTTAACACAAACAATGTAAGGCATTTTGAATATACCAAGTATGACCAACAAAATCATAAGTTTCCTTATCCTTGTGATCTGTACAAAACAACCTGGAAAAGACAATACTTGTAGACAAGGCAACAACTTGACAGTACTTGCACCCTAGCAGCAAAATGCGGTCCAACAGCCAAATTCTCCCTCCAATTATTAGAAAAAGAAATTTTAAAAACTGTAGTACTTGGTGGTTGAAAAAAATTCATATACTAAAACTAAGTTTCTTTAAGCTCTTCCTAGAAATGTATGGAGTAAGAGAAGGCCAGTTGCACTTATATACGATTTGTGTAGTTACCTGCATTCTAGACTAAGAAAGCAATGCCAAAAAAATAGCTAGAAATTACAATGAACATTCCAAGTTGAATCAACTAGTTTTGAAGGAGCAAGAAGCACAACGGGAACATGATTGCATTTGTGTAACCATGAGAATTTATTCCTGGTAACAACTTGAATTAGATAATATTTATGGATTACTACAAGAGTAGACAATAGACAAATGTCAATAAAGATAATTGTCTTTAGACTCTTTACCTGATAACTAATGCAGCATGAATTAAAGGCACAATGATTGTTCTAATACTTTAGTAGATTAAGGAAAAGGAGGAGAGCAGAAACAAGAGAGTAGAAATGGCACAAATGAAAAAAGGGAAAACTTAAAATGACGTAGTGTAATATGGTAAACATATAAAAGTTAAAAGAGCAAGATAATCACTCTCATCTACAGCAAGTAGGATACACATTAGCTAATAGTTTCAACTCCAACCAATCAACCAATGCCAAGCAAAACCAAGAACCTGCACTGAAGTGACTCCATGCATCTCTGATTTAAGTTAAAGAAACTAGATAGAAATTAAACATAATCTACTTTAATATGCAGTTTCCAACAATGACATATCAGTAGAAGAATTTTAAGCAATTTGAAGACATTCTTATGTGCCTTCAGATCTTCACAGTTGTAGAAATATTGCAAATTCAGGCTTCACTGGGCAAAGCCAAAGAAATAAATTGATAACGCCGTACGGCAGTAGATTCATAATGACAGAATTATTATCAGGAATAGGATACAAGTCACAAGGGTCGGTTGAAGGCAGCATTTACAGACCTCAAGTCCCTCATCTTGCTCCAATGCAAGGCCAGGACCATTGTACATGTTCCTCATGAGCAGCGTGCATGATTTATCAGGGTAAAAATGAACTCTACTGCAGCGCTGACCAAATCTACAAGCTCCAGTCTTTAAGTGGAAAGGGCAATGAGCTTTATCCTATCAGATTTGAAGGCACGAGGTTAGAATGATGATATCTAACTACCCCAATACTGAGCCCCATCCCTAAAATAGATAGTATCAAGAGAACAAAAGGTATGGTGGTTGGTAGTAATATACATGAGAAGAAAGTTTATATAAAAACTCATATTTAGCACTTCAAATAATAGATGAATATTGGACCTGTTCAGTTCCAAAGTTAGGTACTTCTTTGGCAACACTCTCTAACATCTGTTGCGCTGATGAAGCATTCAGGTAGTCCGAAAAAGCTTCAGATTGTGGAGGAAGAGGATTTGATGTGGGCCTATCAGCATCCTGTGTGGAAATTTATTCAAGATTCAGAACTGTCACCAACAACCTGAAAAGAAAACATAGCATGAAACAAATAACTCTTGAGTGATTGTCATAATTTTACCTCTGGTGTACTCTTTTGGTTTGCTTCTCCTTTTGGAACCCGAACTTTCTTTTTCCTAATAATGATCTCATTTCCTTGCCAGATAATTTCAGCAGGCCCCTCTTCAACATATTCCCAATCATCATCCATCTCTTCCTGGCAAACACATATGAATGTAAGACAACCCATTTATAAACAATAAACAGAACCACTTTCAGGTTCTTTCAGTTCCAGAATTCAGAAGAATCAAACAAAATTCCCCTGTAAAAATATGAATATAAGTAACTGAACCTGGCAGTCTGCTTCGTTAAAGAGCAAATCAAAGAAAATTAACCAATCAAAAGGGTGATACATAAACCGACTCCTCTTAGTTTTTATAATTTTCTTATTAACTAGAAAATAGAGCCATGTGTACCTAAGATTTTTTCCCTTTCTTTCTTACCCTTTCCTGCCCTAAAACACCACCAAAAATTAACCGAGAATAATAAAATTATAGAAAGGAGATGAAATCACAAACTTGTTGCCGCTGTTCTCCTTTGTCATCCTCCTTCAAATCATTATTTCGATTCTCCTCTTCTTCCTTGTCTTGTTGAGCTTTTCTCTTAATCTCCATAGCTTGGATCCACGCTTTCTCCCTCTCCTGAAACTCCTTCAATGCCATCTCGTTCCTCTTTCGCTCCTCCTCCTCCTCTCTGGCAATCCTTTTTTTCTCCTCTGGGTCGTTGAGCCTGGCCTCTTCCGCCTCCCTCTCCTTCTCCGCAACCTCCTTCCTCCACTGCTTCCTCTTCTTCTTCTTCCATTCTTTCCTCTTCTCCTTTCTGCTTTTTTTCTCCATTGGATGATTCTCTATTATCCCTCCTCCTTCCTCTTGTTTCGAAGTTGCCGCTGCTTCAGCTCCAGCTTCAGCTTCACCCATTGTTAATGTTAGCAGTTGTTCCCCTGCCTGTGTTTCTATATCCAATGTTTTCTTTTCTCTAAAGTTTATAATGTGTAAAAATTTGCCATATCTATGGCAATTTTTTTCCTTATTATTTAACATAAATTATTTTAATTTTATAAATATTACATTTTGAATAATAATATTACAATTGGAACTATTAAAATTTAACATTAAATAATAATTTAATTTTTTAAATTAAAAAATTAAGTTATAAGCAAAAGAATTTAATTTTGAACAATAAAAAAATACTAATATTAAAGTCTCTTAATATTTTTTATGTTTTATTTTAATTACTCAAGTACCGTTTAAAATTAAAAATTATTATTATCTTCTACATTATTATAGCAATCATAATTTAAAGAGAAAAAATATGGTGTAATATTTGCGTAAGAAATCAGTATATATATATATATGGGTAATCTCGTATCGTATAAAAATATTATTTTTTTTTTTGATAAATGCTATTGAATTTTTATTAAATCTATAGAAAATTATAGTTACAACATAATCAAGTAAAATAATTGGATTAAAAAATCCAAAAATTTTTACAACCCAAAAACTAAGAAAAATAAAATTCCTATGAAAATAAGCATACCAATAAAATTCAGCAGCTTCCTGAATCTCCTTGTCTCTGTCCAAACGAGACAAGAAGAAGGAGTTGTAGGCGATTCAAACTGTCGTACAAGTACCGCTACCCAAGACTGATTTTATCGGCAAACAACCATCAACCGAGTGGGGATAAGTCTTTTCAAGTGACCACGACAAAACAATAAATCAGAAAACTAGCATCGATTGAATCTTTGTGCAAACAACAATCGATTGTTAGGGTATGCTGCAACATGCCATAAAGACAGTCGAATTAAACCCCAAAACAAAAATAAAAACATGTCACAAGGATAGATAAAAGCGTGTCACAAAGACTGTAAGAAATGATTAATAACAGTAAAATTATAATTTTACCCATAAAACTGTAAATTATTATAATTTAGTCACTAATGGCTAATTTAATGACCTACAGTTATATTTTTGAACCGAATTTTTAAATCAATTTATGATTTTTAATAGAAAGTTAAAAACATCATCCATCACAACATTCACAATTCAACTAGACCCTGTGAGGGGACGACATTGCAAAACAAACAAATGTGAGGGGACGGCATTGCAAACAAACAATCAGTCCCATGCTAACAGTATATTTCAGTTAGAAGCAGACAAATAAAATGAAAATGGTCGGATGAAGACGGTTGCCTAGGAACTTCATTCCATCTCTCGCATCTATGATTTGTCATCCTCCACTAGGTGATGCCGGATAACTTGTCTCTGTTCATCCAACTCGTAAAAGGCTTTAAATTCTGAGCTTGAAAAGAAAGCATCCAAACTGGTGATCTCATATTCTTCAGCCTGAAACACAACAACATGATTGTAAAAGACTACAAACATCAAGTAACAGACATGGTAGATCTCAATTCTAAAGTGGTTATACCTTAGCTTGCAAATCTGATACTTTCACATCCACATAGTTAAGCCTTGGAGATGATCCAGAAAGTATCTCTTCAAACCGCAAGGCATTGTTCACAATCTCACGTAGTAGTGCAGCCAGAAGTCCATGGTAGTCCTTCTTGAAGGTTATGTATTGCCTGAAGCTCTGCAAGTCACAATTTAAGATGCCATTTTAGAATTTTTTTTTGAAAGGTATTTATTAGCACATTATAGACAAATTGAAGCGCTGGACGCTGGTTATACCTTTCGTAGGGCTTTTTGTACCCCAAACTTCTGTGTTGAAATGAATGACTCGAGAAGGACACGTATCGCCATGTCTACATCTTCTTCTGTGACATGCTGCCTAAGGTGCATTCTGGCATGTGCTTCAGACATCCTGATCATTGATTCAATATGCCTCACTGCTATAGGGACGCCTTGTCCACGCTACACAGAATTCAGAAAGCATTGGAGCATTGAACCAAAATTACATTAAAAATCACACAAAATAAAAACAAGAAAACGGATCTTACAGATGATTCTTTTCGAAGATCGGCATAAACTTTAGTAAGTTTGGCCATATCCTTTTCATGGAATCTTGGGAATACATTCAACTTGGCATAGGTTAAATATTTCCTCAGCAATTCTTGAGAAAGAATCTACAATGCAAACCATATTATGATTATTTGAAGGACAAGATATGAAAAGTGCAATCAGTCAGACAGCATAACAGAACGGCCACTATGAACCTTTGAATCAGTTCGTCCAGCAGAGGCTTGAGTCTCTTCTTGGGATTCAATGAAAGCTTTGTCATCCATATTAGCACCCTTGGGTTGTGACCTGAAGTGGCTGTCAACCACAAACTGTGCAAGCATTTCATCTGTTACAGGGTCAACAACATCCTGCATTTGAAACCAAGTTCTTTTTAATCATATTAAGATCTGATAATACAAGCTTGACAAAGCAAACTAAATATTAAGCAGGCAGAGGGGAATTACCTTAACAACACATAGGATGTCAAAACGAGAGACTATGGGATCTGTCAACTCAACATTTTGAGAAAAAGTTTTTGAGGAATCATATCTGCAAGCCAGCATATATATTAGTTTTATGAACTGATTCTTAACTAAAATTTGATATATCCAGGAATCTGAAAAAGAACTGACCAAACTTGATACTAAACCAAATTAGGAAACCAAAAAATTGAGCCTTTTAACCCAATTTTAGAAATCCAGTTGTTGGTAAAAAAAAGGTGCCTATGTAAAACGTGGATTAAGAAATCCAGTTGTTGGTGAACCAGATGGCCTATGTAAAATGTGGTAAGCTCTAACCAATGAAAACACCGACCAAATCATCATCTCATATATAACCCATCTATACCTTCCACCAATAGGATTTGCAGCAGCAATAACCGAGCAACGAGCCTGGAGAGAAGTAACTATCCCAGCTTTTGATATGCTAATGCTTTGCTGTTCCATTGCTTCATGGATACTCACCCTGAATACACATGTTTCAATAACTTTACAGCTCAAGTAATACCCTAAAAGAAGGGAAGGTGGAAAGGTTCACTTACCTGTCTTGATCATTCATTTTATCAAACTCATCAATAAGACAAATTCCTTTGTCAGCTAGAACAAGGGCTCCTCCTTCAAGGGTCCACTCCCTAGTTACAGGATCCTTGTGCACTGCTGCTGTAAGCCCCACCGCAGAAGCACCTTTGCCAGTGGTATAAACAGCTCTCTGCCCCGTCTTTTCAACATACCTTAAAATAGGATACTTAAAAATTTAAATGCATGTTCATCTAATTCACACCAAAGAACTGAGAGAGATCATACTTAAGGAATTGTGATTTTGCTGTGCCTGGATCACCCAGAAGTAGTACATTTATGTCCCCACGAAGTCGGTGCTTCCCTTCTACATTTTTCTCCTGGCCTCCAAACATAGCAAGAGCTATTGCAGTTTTTATGTCTTCATGACCATAGATTGAAGGAGCAATGGACTTTATAATCTAAAAAATGGTCCATCAAGCATTCAAATAAGAAATTGACCAAAAGAGAGCAGTCCAATATTATTTACAGAAGAGCACAGTTCAGAATAAAAGAAAGTAATATGAATGACAAACCCTTTCTCCTATTTGTGGATCCTTGGCCAGTCTCTCAATGTCTTCCTTATCTTCTTGAGTGAGTTTATAGGCAGAAAAGAGATCCTGCTTCTTTGCAACATAGTTTGCCTCAATCACAGTTGCAAAAACAGGAAACCCGTTTTTAGTATTCAGTGACATATCAAAATTATTTGTGTAAATGCCTGTGACTTCCTGAAAAAGTGACATCAAATGCAAAACGAAAATTAGTGTTCCTCACAGTTGAAAAAGGTATGAATTAAATATAGGAAGAGGATCCTACAATTTCTTCCCCAGGACGGGCACAATCAATTAGATCATTGAGCAATATTACTTCCTTGTATCTAGGAAGCCTTCCAGCAGGTACAGTTCCAGGACTTTCCTGGAGTGTGAGCTTCTGGTAGTTCCTGTATACCGTCTGCAACAAGACAAGGAATAACATATAATGAAATCAAAATCTCAAATCATAACAATTAAAAAAAACAGCTAGGACATCAAAACTTATTTACAGTTTAACTGGGGCTGTTTTGATTCTTAATAAGAAACAGAAGCTCATAAATAGAATCCAAATTATAATAATTTCTTGTGTGCAAAAAAATAGTATAGGTTCATGGGCAAAGAGCAAACACTTACCTGTTCAATGTTGACAGTGAAGGGCCCCTTTGATTGGCATTCAGGGCAGGAACCAACCTTAACCTCTGAATATGAATTTTGAAAGAATGGCCCCAAAATTGCTCCACACTTGTTGCAATCGTATTTTACCTGTTGCAACTGGGGAAAGACCCCAGAGCGTCTAGTAACAACACCCCCAATACGAACCATGGTGTTCAAATGGATTTGCCTGAAAACAACCAAATAAAAAGGTAAAACCGAAACTATAGATAAAGGAAAATTATCAAATGATGATATGCAGTGAAATATTCTATGATACCTAATATCCCGAATTTGATCATAAATTGGAAGGTTTGTAATGCGAACATATATCTTTTGGTGGATGTTTCTGTAGTTCGGGTGCAAATCAAAAACCACCCTTTGGGCAACATCTTCCATAACTTCTAGGACAGATTGAGGGGCATCAGCCAGCCAGATAGCAATATTAGGATGAACAGAAATGAACTGCTTGTAATCAATCTCCAAGCTGCACTTGTTAGCTGCAAAATGGAACAATTAATAGCACAAACAGATTATGAAATCACTGCTTTTAATATTGATGAAACATATTCAATGATGAGTATATGCTTTACCTGACACCATCTCATTTATGAGACGTACATATTCGATGTCCCCATGTTGATTCTTTGGGTTCACATATGTCAGTATGAAATCCCTAAACTTCTTGAAGATGAAGCGACGAACTTCATCTCTAGTAACCCACTCTCTCAATGTTCCCTGGACTCTGTACATCTCGAACTCGCCTTGATCATCATCATCATCCTGAATACAATGAGGAAAGTTAGATGCAATTAGAAATGCGAACATAATTGAAGTTGAGGAGCGGTTTGAACCTCATAAGGGTAGTCATCAGTTCGGTCGGTCATGGGTACATCGTCCCGTGAATGGCCTTGTTGTGACCTTCCTGGTGAACTCTGCATCGCATCAGTGTCAGGTGTAGTCGGAGGTCTGAAATCAGCTCTCGGTCGCTTAGAAGGCCTATAATTGTCATCATCTGTGTCTGCAAGCATCATTTCAACTCCACATATTAACCGCTTCATGCACAAGTACAACGAAATAAAAGATTGAACCAGATTCAAAAAAAAATGGTAAGCTATGGAGCAATTTACCGACCCTGGTCATGGAGAAGCTGAGGAAGCTTGCGATTGGAGAGGCGGGCATCACGGGTATCAAGCTCCAACTCGGCAGCCCTACGATCTTGCATGATTTGATCCAGATCTCTCTCATCCTCCATTGATTCATCCAACCCAACTGACTCGTACTGGTCGTGCGCGTCCATCCTCCTATAATCATCCATGAAATTATCGTTGTACAGATCTTCTCCATCGTCTTCCTCTTCGTCCACCACATCCACCTCGTCCCTGATTATCTCGGGATCCACCGCTGCCTCTTCCTCGTCCGATGAGTGGCTGCTTTCGGCGGGCAACTGATCCGTGTTAAATCCGGCAGATGTCGGCGATTCTGGCGTCGACGGAAATGGGTTCCCCGAGTCTTCTCCAGCCATTGTTACCGTAATCTCTTTGCCCACTCAATCTAGCAGAAACAGAATCAGAAAAAACCGAAAGCTTTCTCTTAGGGCTCCCAAATAAATGACAAAACCCTTATCCTTTTGGCGCGATGTTTTGGCGGGAAAATTGTGTATACTTTTTGGCGCGAAGTTAGGTGGGGTGGGTTCGGAGTTCGGACCTATCTACACGCTTATTTTTATTGTTTAAAATGGGTTAATTAACTCTTGGGTAAACTACATAAATGGTCATCAAGCTTTTAGAGTAAATTTATTTTGGTCATTATATTTTTAAAATTATCGATAAAATCACTCAAACTTTTAGTTTGTATTTGATATAGTCCCTATCGTTATATTCTGTTAGAATTTACCGTTAACTTCCGTTTATCCTTAATAAAAAATGGATAAACTATAACAATCATCACTTAATTTTTTTCACTCCTATTTTGGTCACTAAAGTTAAATTTTTTAATTCATTAATTTAACTTTTTCAATTGTTCATATTTTATACACTCTTAAATAGCACGGTTAAATAAATTAAAAATTTTGATTAATTCTAAAACATCTGGGAAATATTGTTTTTATTTTTTTTATTAAATTTATCATATTATCATATTTCATCTTTTAATAAGTAAAATAAAAAAAATTATTACTCGAATCAAATATTTTAGTTAACCGATTTAATTGGTGCAACATGAGATCAAGAATTGAATAATCTAAAATTAACAATCAACCAAAATAACTTTTAAAGATTAATCGAATCTGATTTTAGTATAATTTTTTAAAATAAATTGTTTTGACTCGATTATGTTTCACAAATTTAAGCGAAATTGATACGTTTATACAAATAACATGTTTATACAAATAAAATATTTTTATTTACCATTAAAAATTATTTTGATTAATTTTTAATTTTAAATTATTTAATTTTCGATCTTATATTGTACCAATTAAATCAGATAATCTATTAACAAGTTAATCGTAATATTTAATTTTAAAAATGATTTTTTAATTTATTTATTAAAATATCAAAAATAATAATATAATAAATCTAATAATTATTCAGTTGTTTTAAAGTATGAAAAAAAGTTAAAAGTCAAAAATTAAAAGTCTACAACTCTTAATCTTACCCGAACCATTTTAAAAAAATCAAAAAAAAAATACCAAAATTATTAGACTTTAAGATTATAATAAATAAAATTTAGAAATATTATATATAAAAGATAAGATCATTTAATCATTTTTTTGTTTAAAAATATAAATCATAACCAAATTAAAATAATTTATTTTAAAAAATTACACTGAAATTTGGTTCGATTAATCTTTAAAAAATATTTTTGTTATTTGTTAATTTTTAAATTATTTAATTTAAGATCTCATATTGTATCAATTAAATCAAATAATTAAAATATTTAATTCAAATAAATTTTTTTATGTTGCTTATTAAAACATGAAATATGATAATATGGTAAATTTAATAAAAAAAATAAAAAAATATTTCTTGGATTTTTTAAGATTAATTGAATTTTTCAATTAATACAACCATGTCATTTAAGAAGTGACCAAAATATGAATAATTAAAAAATTAAAAATAAATAAATTTTAATGATCAAAATAAGAATAATTAAGAATTATTTTAAATAATTATTTATATAAATGATCCAACTAATTTTATTAAAAAATATCCTTAAATTTTTCATGTAAGGTGTTTTCGTGTTTTGGAAAACATAAACTATAACCTCGTTCTTATTTTTTTTTATTTTAATTAATAGTAATTAAAGTAATATCTGTTCTAAAAGATAATTTTAATTATTTAAGATTGATCGCAATCACTTTGCTGTAATTACTAGTGCTTGAACCTGTGACCTCTAGGAACAATAATCGTTCTGTTAACTATTTGGGCTAGAAGGCCCGTACTATATATATATATAACGAATTTTGTTTAATGTTAAATTCTTAATCAACTTTTCATATTATATAATCTTCAAATATTAAGTAGGAATTTGTGTTTCAAAAAACATGAGATTTCGAAAATTTGAAGACGTACATTAATATATCGCGATAATTATTATAATGTTATGAATATTTTTATTCATGATAGATATTCGTATATTAAATTAGACTTTAGTGAGCTTTATTATTATGGTTTAATACCTATTGAAATTAGGGTTTCCATCTTATGCCTATAAATATAGACTTTTGGAGAAAGCATTGTACACAACCCTACTTTGAGAATATAATACAAATATATCTCTTTGTCTCTCATCTTTATTCTCTTATTCTATTCTTATTCTTTATTTTATTCACAACATGGTATCAACACGAGACTCTAACCAACGAAGGTATTTGTCGTTCAAATCTTAAAGGAGTTATTGAAAAGAATTTATTACTAGCATGAATTAAAGATAAGTTCTTCTTCCTCAATTATATTCTAATTTTCGATTTATATTTCTTTCTTGATTCTTGACTTGATTTTTTAACTTTTAAAAACCCTTTGATTGTTTGGTGTTTGTGTAGCGATAAAGTGACTTAATTACCGTGGTGTTTGTCGATAATTCCCAAAAAAGATTTTAACAAAATATTGATGATTACCATATATTTAAATTAGTGAAAAGTCTGGTATGTTTTACTTATTTAATTTGAGATTTTTTTTGTCTTTATTTATAATCAATATTTGTTTATTTTATTATTATGATAAAAGTTTATGTTTTAATCATGTTCTAAGTATTACACGATATCATAACAAATATTAAAACTTTAATTAATATGTTCTTTGTTATGTTGATTTAATCCGAATATATTGTCTGAACATCCCGTTCTGCGAGGCTACTGGTCTCAAAAGAGGTTTTTTTAAAGGACCTTGTGGACTGGTTTAACAACGCCGCGTATGAGGATTAAATTTTTGTTCATTGTATGTATTATATATATATTGGTTGATAAATTACTATTTAATAGTATGGATATTATAAATTTTATATTTGCTTGAAAGCAATATTTTTGTCAAAAAAATTCGATTACAGAATTCTCCCAAGTTCAAGTTACGAAAATTGTCTTGATCCAAGAATTTTTATGAGAGGCATTCCATGAAGTGAATGCATGCATGATGCTTATTCCATGTAATTATTGGATTTATGACATTCTTTGAAGTGAATGCAAGTATGATGATTATTCCATGCAATTATTTGATTTATGTCATCTCCTAAAGTGAATGCAAGCATGATGTTTATTCCATGCGATTATTGAATTTGTTTCGTTCCTTAAAGTGAATGCAAACATGATAATTCACTATATGCTTAGTGAATAAAACCCAGTTATGTGCCAGAGTATCACTGATGAGGATATGTTAAAAAAACATATTTCACTTTTCATACATTAAAGTTGTCCTGTAGATACAATATCATGAAAATGTTTTAAATACCTATTAGTCTCCGCTCATTTTCCTGAAGTGAATGTGATATTTTATATCATGAAAGAATAAATGTCACATTAGTAATTGTGGTCATGATTGAGATCATAAAATATGCATGAATAAAATGATTATTTTGAGAATGCTTATATCCACAAGAAGTGGAATTATAAAGATGACAAGAATGATATAGATCATATCAAATCTTTATGTTATCAATGCAATGGTACAAATCATTGGTCTCGTACTTGTCAAACGCAGAAGTATTATGGACTTTATCTATAATCATGAATGTTAAATGAAAGAAAATATAAACAAATTTTCTTTGTGGCAAAAATAATTATGGCGTTATTAATTTAACTCAATTGGATATTGTTAATTTTCTCATAACCCTCGAAGAAAATAATTCGTCATTTATTTTATTTCCTCTATTAACTTCTAAAAGGAATAATTAGTGTTTTATTTATTTTGTTTTATGTTAATTTATTTTTATTTATTATTTATTTACTTTTATTTATTATTTATTTATGTTAACTTATTTTACATATTATTTATTTATGTTTTATGTTAATTTTTCCTTTAAAAGAATATGATTACTTCCGGAATGAAATATGCAATAAATTATGACGATTTATGCTTAGCAAACAGTGCAAATACTTATACAATACTTAAGCATAAGAAATATTTTCCCATTTAAATACAAGGAAAAAATATGAGTATTATATCTCAAAGTACTAAAATATCAATGCTTCAGAGGAGCTCTTGAGAGTTTATCTTTGATAGATATCCGATTTGATATGATGTGCTATATTTAATATTTTTTTCATTCCCCGAAGTGAATGGTACAAAGCACATATTTTTCATTCCCCGAAGTGAATGAAATAAAGCACATATTAAAAGGTGAATAATTATACATATTTTCTCATTTTAAATACAAGGGAATAATGTGAGTACTATATCTGGAAGTACTAATATCACAGAAAGCTTCGATTGAGCAAATATGTTATTGTCAAATGGAACTTTATTCCATAGTTACAGTGCATTATACTCGTCAAAGTCGCAAAGAGACTTGAGTTTTAAAGATATTTGCAAAAATATATTGAGAATATTAGTCAAGGGGATGTTGACTATCTCAATATTATGAATATAACTCAAGGCAATAAGAAAATCTTGAAAAAAATACATGCACTGTCATCCATATTGAACTATAGAAGAATTAATATAAATTGAAGCTCATGTTATTGTAAACCAGATGTTTATTGATAATTTTATTTGGCATGATCGGTTAGACTATCCCGGTTCAATTATGATGCGAAAATTTACTGACACTTTATGTGGTCATTTATTGAAGAGCTAAGATTTTCTTCATGTGATATTTGTTATGAAAGCAATTTGATTATTCAATCATCAACAACTAAGATAAAGTGTAAATCTATTAATTTTTTGGAACGGATACAAGGTGATATATATGGGCCTATAAATCTTTCTTACAGTCCATCTAGATATTTTTATGATTTTTATCGATGCATCAACTAGATGGTTATATGTATCCATGTTATTAACCCGCAACTTGGTGTTTGTGAGGCTACTTGCTCAGTTGATAAAATTACGAGTGCATTTTCCATATTATTTTATAAAGATAATCGATCTTGATAATGTTGATGACATGTAATTTTACATGTAGTATAACCAATTTGCATTAAGCCAACAAATGATCATAAGTTCTTCCCATTACAAATGGTTTTTGGTCAAGAACCAAATATTTCTCATCTTAGATTTTTTTGTGCGGTATATGTTATAATTGCTCCACCACAACGCACAAAAATGAGTTTTGTTGGGAATATATGTTAGATTTAAGTTCCATTTGATAATTAAATATCTTGAGCTTCTGGTAGGGAATTTACTTATAACTCGATTTATTGACTATCATTTTAATGAGTCGGTTTATCCAACATTAATGGGGAGAAAAACAAATAGCTGGTGAAAGAAATAAGTTGGAATGAATTATCATTTTCTCTTTTTGATTCACGTACTACACAAAGTGAACTATAAGTTCAATGGATAATTCATTTAGCAAATCAATTGCCAGATGATTTTGCTAACCCTTAAAGAGTGACTAAGTCACGTATACAAGCTATGAATGCTCCGATTAAATTTGATGTCCTGGAAGGACAAACTCTAGTTGCTAAAGAGTCTAACTTACGCTTGAAGAATAGTAGACAAGTAAGTTCCAAAGATAAGAAATCCTCGAAAAAGAAAATGAGCTAAATTTTATGATGGTCTGATCGAGGAATCAATGAATTATGAAAATCTCAAGAAGAGATTAAAAGATCTCCATTAGAGACATTGATATGAATCAGGTACCTGATAATAAAGAGATCTCAATAGATTATGTCATGTCTAGTAATAAGTGGAACTGAAATTAAATTGACGTCGATAATATATTTGCATGCAATATAACACTAAATATTTTATTTGATGATGTGGATTATGAATCATTGTCAATTGGGTAATATAAACAAAGAAATGATTGAACATCATGAAAGAGGCAATTGAGGTGAAACTAAAATCTCTTTCGAAAAGAGAAGTATTTGGGTCTATAGCTCGTACATTGAAATGTGTAAAGCTCGTGGATATAAATGAGCCTTTGTGAGAAAGAGAAATTAAAGAGGAAATCGTGAGATATAAGTTCATTTGGTTGCACAGGGATTCTCACAGAGACATGAAATTGATTATGAGGAAAATATATTCCTCGACAGTGGATGCAACTATTTTTAGATTTTCATAGTCTAGAAATAAATAAAATTACTTAGTTTCTGCCTAATGGATGTTGTTACATCCTATTTGAAAGGGCCTCTTGATAGTAATATTTACATGAAACTTTCAGAAAGATTTAGATTGTCATAAGCAGTTAATTTAAGTTCTCGAGAACATTATTCAATCATATTGAATATATCTTTTTATGGCTTGAAACAATTTAGGCGTATTTGATATAATCGCCTCATTGAATACTTATTACCATAATATTATATGAATTATTTAATTTTCCTGAGCATTTTTATTAAAAGGTTTAGCTCTAAATTTTTAATATTGTGTATGTCAATGATTTGAATATCGTTGAGACTCGTGAAGAGATCTCCTCAAATCCTTATGCATCAATCGACATACAGAAAAAATGTTTAAAGAGACTTTACATGCATAACACATATTCATTGATCACCCTTATGGTTGCTATGTCTCTTAATGTAAACGATCCATTCCACCCTCGAGAAAAGTAATGATATTCTTGGTCTAAAAGCATAATATATAAATTATTTGATCTGGAAGCATTGTATCTTAGTTGGTCTAGAAATATTATTTAAGTGCTAAGAGATCATTACCTTTAAATAATTGTTATGCATGAGGCAAAGCCGAAATATGTGTTTGGCTAAACATATCCTGAAAATATGTGAATTGCTTTCACAAGATAAGATACAAGCTATCTTGTGTAGAGGTAATGCAAAATTTATATCTCAAGGTGGATATATCAAATGTGATAAAACGAAACATATTTTTTTAAAGTTTCGTCCCTCATGATCTTTAGAAGAATAGTATTCAATGAATCATTTCAAGTAATAATTTGGAAGATTTATCCACTAGTGCATAATCTACTTCAATATTTGAAGATTGTATTCAATATTGAATTATGAAGATTCAAAGATCTTATGTGATATTTTCATGGGGAGAGTAAATACGCGTTGCACTCTTTTTCCCTTAACCGAGGTTTTGTCCCAATGAGTTTTCCTGGTAAGATTTTTATTGAGGCACATTGTTATGCGTATCAAAGATGTGTGTACTCTTTTTCCTTCACTAAGAATTTTTTCCCACGGGGTTTTTATCTTAGTAAAGTTTTAACGAGGCACATTATCTTCATGGATATCCAAGGGGGAGTGTTATAAATATCGTTATTCATGATAGATATCCATATATTAAATTAAACTTTAGTGGGCTTTATTATTATGGTTTAATACCTATTCAAATTAGGGTTTCTATCTTATGTCTATAAATATAGACTTTTGGAGAAAGCGTTATACATAACCTTACTTTGAGAATATAATACAAATTTCTCTATTTTGTCTCTCATCTTTGTTCTCCTATTTTATTCTTATCTTTTACTTTATTCACAACATATAATAAATTCTCACTTTACAAATAACGAGTTTTTATTAACTATTTGAAACCCTACACCTTAATAAATGTTTTTAAAATGTTATGATTATTTGACTAAATTAAAATCTAATTTAGTTAACTTAATTTTTAATGTGTAATTAACATATTAGAATTATTTGAATATATAATTTGGTCTAATTATTTATGTAATTATTTAAAAATTCTTAAGTATTCGAAAGATGATATTTAACTATATATAAAATTTAATTTGGACTATTTATTTATAAGATCCTAATTTTTTAAAAGATGATTTAAGTAGATAAAAAATCTTAATTAATTTTAAAAAATACTAAAGCGTGATAATTTGACCTAATTTTCATTAATTTGATCTATAATTAGACCTGGCAAACTTGACTCGAGGATTGAAAATCGAATCGAGACCCAAAATTGACCCAAATATGATTACCTGATTTTGACCCAAAACCTGAACCGTACTGAAATCGAAACCGATCCAAATTCTAGTTGAACTGAAAATATACCAGAATCGATTTTCAATCGAACCAGATGGACCAAAATCGATCTTAACCGAATTGATTTTCACCTGAATCGAAGGCAACTCGAAATAAAAAATATATATTAAAATAAATAAAGATAAAAAGGATTAAATTGTTGCATAATTCACTAAAAATCAAATATAAATACTATACAAAGTGATATATAAAGCATAAAAACCTAACTCGACCTAAAAAACCCGACTGAAACTGATTGACTCTTACTAACCTGATAATGACCTGATTCGAAATCAATCGACCCAAAATAATGGAACCGATATTAATCGAACCGAAACTCAACCGAACCAAAAATCAACCGATTCGACCCGATACTTGAATCGAAATCAACGTAAAACCGAACTTAAACCAAAAATTTGAACCAAACCCAAATCGATCCAAACCGAATTTAAACCGATTATTATAAGAACCGAAATAAACCGAATTAAAATAAACTGAACCAAATCCGAACCGAATGAACTATTTACCACCTCTATCTATAATATGGTTAGATTTTGATCTACGACGCAAGAAAAAAGGGCCTTTCAGATAACAATAATTTATTGTGACGAGAATTTTGTCGAACATTGAAAAAAATCAGATAGACAAAACTATACAGTAGTTGTGAAAATCTCGGACACCAGAAGAACAAATGTCCTAATCGCTCAGGACCCTAGGGTAAACTAAATTAATTAATGATTTCAAATGAAGTATTCTAATGTTAACAAAGATATACAAGCGATTTAAAAGAAGAAAAAAAAAACAAATTAATATACTTTTTCAAATACGAAGGATTTAGGGTTACAATTTTATCTAAGTAATATTTTCCATGGTGTTTAATTCCTATATTCTAATACCGGTTAATTACAATTCTCCATAACCCTTTTACACATGATTTTAATTTTAAAATAAAATGGACCTCGCAATCTATAAAAAAAAAATCCACTTGGAATCGGGATTACTAAATTAAAATGTAGATAACATATTAAATATGGGATTTAAATAAAAATGGCTTTTTATTATTAAATAAATATTTAATTTTTTTATTAAACTATTTAATATTTTGTTCATTACATTTTAAGGTTAATCCGTTCATTATAATGAAAAATTCAATCATACAATAAATATATGATATGTGATTATTTTTTAATTCTACTTAATTTTGTAATTCATAAAATAACTTTCTAAAAATCCTCTAATCCTAATATTTTTCATAAAGCCCCAAAATTTTTTATTATTGTCAAATCAATCACACTACTCTTATATCTTCGAAAATTAACAAACAAGATATTCAGTGAACATCTAATAACAAACATGAAATAGAATAAAACGTTAAACAATAAGAAATAGGCGTATGAAACACACAAATTAGTTTAGATTATTGTTTTGTAATAGTTATAAAAATAATACAGATTTGGCCATGAAATTTTTATATAAAAATATGAAAATAATTATTCATAATAAAAATCTAAAATCCATTGCCGATTATAATTTTATTTTAACTGAATTGGTTCGTCATTGATTAAAAATGCCTGTCGAGTTGAGAAATGATCAGTGACCACGAACTAGTAATGTTAAGCAGTACAAGTTTCAAGGTAAAAGACTGATCCGATTGGAATGGGATTTTGAACCCGACATGAATCGAACACGCAACCTTCTGATCTGGAGTCAGACGCATTACCATTGCGCCACGGATCCAACCGTGATGAATATCTATACGCAATATATTACTACCATATTTATATTATTATTATTATTATCAGATGCCTATACTGTTGAAAAATAACACCGTCCTCTTTCATTTGTTTATACATTTTGATTTTGATATTGCTGTCATATTCTCTTAAACATCTCTCCGATCTCCTTCGCCACAAAGCTTTGAATGTTATAAGAACTAAACCTTTGTGTTTCATTTTCCTTGTCTTAGCTAGCCTATCTATGTTGAACTGATAAGGATAAGGGACAGAAACAAAATTATAATTTTTAATATTATAAGGTACGAGGACGATAAGGGTACGGCATATAAAAATAATAAAATTATAAATATATGTAAAAAATCATAAATAAAAATTCATACTTTATAGAAAATTAGAAAATAAAATTCATAAATAAATCATAGGCATAAAGATAATTTTAACCATTAACGTTTATCATTTTTATCATTCTGGCCCTCACTCTTTTTTGAATAAATTTAACCCTTAACCCATATCTTTTTACAAATAACTTATTTTTTAACTAACATAATGATTAGACCGTTAAAAATTTAACGATATCGACATATCACATATATATGTGATAATATATTTTAAATAACTTGACATCTAATCTCATTCTACATATATATATATATATATGTCATTAACATTAAATTTTTTACGATAGTGACAAATATATACATGTAAAATATAATTTTATTCTAACATAAAATATAAAACAATTAAAATTCAAATAAAATATTAAAAATTAATTAAATCTAAAATAAAAAGTTACTAAGCATTCTCAAATCTTAAATATCATTTTTATATATATGATATATTATTATCGTTAATCTTTTAACTATCTAATCATTATGTTAGTTAAAAAAATGAGATATTTGTCAAAAAGATATAGGTTAAGGGCTAAATTTATTCTAAAAAAAGAATGAGGGCTAAAATGATAAAAATCATAAACGTCAAGGGTTAAAATTATCTTTATACCTAAATCATAATATTAAAGTATAATATTAAACAATTCAAGTCTAAAATTATATCAAACAACAAAAATCAAATATTGTTAATGTCTTCCGAGATCAACTCGCTCTCCACAGATAAACCATAAATATATCTCAAAACTCAAATCATAATACTAAGTCTAGAACAATACAATTCATAAACAAACCATAATATTAAGTCTAGAGTAATATTAGACAACACAAATCAAACATTGTTAATATCTTTCGAGATTAACTTACTCTCTAAATTTGGCTCATCAAGCGAGAGTTCGACAAACTTTAAATATCCAAAATCTCCCAATGAATCAAAAGCATCTCCACCTACATCCTACATCTTGATTTTCTCATTCTCGTATTAACTAGAACTCCTTGATAAAAGACGAAAATTGTAATGGATGTAAACTAAACCTTCGGCACGACTCAGATTTAACTTATTCCTCCTAAGTGAGTGAATAAAGGAATAAATACTTCAATTTCTTTCACAACAAGAGGATGAAATAGGTTGTTCAAGCATTTTGAAAGCCAAAGATTGGAGCAATAGAGTTTCGACACCAAATTTAGCTCATCAATTTTTCGGATCCGAAGAATACCTCCTTGTAAGAGAAGTCAAATCTTCAAAAGACTCACTCTTAAGTGAGAAACAATCATATTCATCCAAGACTTTATCATAATCATCAACATTTGAAAAAACCTTTCGAAAACACTTTATTCTCTCTCGAGATATTTCACAATCTCTATGAGGAGCAACTCTACTAGGATCCTCGGATAGCCAACCATCGCTATAAAACCTTCAACACATTAAAAAAATTACATATATATATATATATATATATAAAACTCAATTTTAAAAATATACAATTCAAAACTAACAAAGTTATGTACCTTGGATTTAGTGAGTGAGCTAAACAATAAAAAAGAATATAACCCTTTGTCCAACAAGCTATAAGAATCACATAAACAACATGATAAAAAGGACTGAAGTTTGAAAGAGAACATTTTTCCTTCTTGTAAATTTCACACTCCACTTTCTCAATCATTAAATCCCACATCTCGTATACCAAATGAAGACATGGCTTATCAGTGTCACATACTTTAAGCATGTCATAGATCTGTTTTGTAAAATCAATGATGTAAGCTATTTTATTCCACCAATCATCACTCACAAGTTTCTCTTTCACAAAGTTTGCTCTCTCCATGTCATCTTTTTTATAGAAATTCTATTCATCACTTTTGGCCATTTCTTGAAGTTCATACTTGATGAGCTTAATGAACCTCTTAAACATCACAATGATCGATGCAAAATGAGTATCAACAACTGAAAGTAACTTGAGAGGACTAAATCTTTGAAAGATTATCAATCTCATATTGTGGTTTATGATGAAATTCTTGATTTGTACATCCTCATGAATATTCGTAATCCAATGGCACAAGTCATATGTTTTCTCATTTCCTCAATATTTTTGCTGAACAAATGTTCTTCAATACAAGATTGAGTGTATGGACAACACACGAGGTTCAATAAATATGAGGATAAATGCTCTTAATAATCTCTCAAAGCCCCTTGTAATTAGCTGCATTATCAGTAATAATCTGCACCACATTTTGATAACCCACCTCATCAATCATTTCTTTCATCAAATTGGTAATGAAAAACTTATCTTTGACTTTACCGAAACAATTCACAGCTTTAAGAAATATAGGCTCATTTTTAGAAGTAGCCATAAAATTAATGAGAGACTTCCTTGTTGGATCACTCTTACCTTCTTAATTTATTATAATAAGGGAGAACATAACCAGATATATTGTGAGTTGCAGCAAAAATGAAAACCCTATGATAATGATGATTTCTAGCAAGATTAAAAGGTAAACCATTTGTATAGCACAATCTTGTAATTTCTTCATCTAATTGAGTTCTAGTATTCATATCGAATGATCTAACAAGAGGTGACAAACTAGATTTTTTCTTCTTAGAAGAATATTCAATCTCAATTCCAGTTCGAGATTGACATGGCAAAGAAACTTCTTTAGTTACCTCTTTTTTTCTTTTTCTTCTCCCACTTCTCTACCAACTTTACTATTTTAAGTTTTTGACTTTTAGTTATTTTTTTTACAAATTGCAATTCCTTTTCCGAAAATTTGAAGTAAATGGGCGTTTATCCTAGTAAAGTTCCACTACGAGTTTCACCATAAATGTTATATCAGAAATTTCAAGTTTCTCCAGTAGTCCCTCGTTTTCTATTTTTATTACATAATTTCACAATGGAGACAAATTCTCATTTTGGGATAATAAAATTGATCCACTCCCACTAGCACTTTCAGTCTCACTGTTATTTTGAGATGTCATAATTAAACTATTTACATTAAATAAAAAAATAAATTAATTAAATTTAAAATGAATTGTCATTGACATGCAAAACTGCAATTCTAAGCTACATTATTTTATTGACATGCTTTTGATATGGAAAACCATGGCTTACAAGCGGAGAAAGTAGGCTTCCAAAAAAAAAACACAATGAATGGGGCTCACTAGAAGGATCCAAAAGGTAAAAAACAACAAACATAGTGGAATCTCAAGCAAGGTTGATTAGAATGAAATGAAATCTCAAGAAAGGTTGTACAATGAAATATAAAAATTACATGATCATTATTATTTAATATGGTAAGATTATCTTTTTCTCTAAAATAAAAATTAATATTCCCTGGTTATGAAATTATTAGAACAATAAGAATAAAGAACGTATCCGAACTCTAAAATAATTTGATCCATTTTTTTAGAACATAAACTAAATCCTTTGAGAAAGCAATGGCTAAAATTATTAGAACCGAGAAATAATAAATAATCAATGTTCTCCAGTTATGAAAACAAAGCAAAGAATTTTAAAAATTAATCATGTAAAGAGATTGATCAATGAAAAAAAATAAAAGAGAAATTACAATATTTACCTCCACCGATATAGCTCTTGGGGGATAGTAGAAGGTTTGATTCAACACCAGTGAAAGGCAAGCAGACTTGGAACTCAAAATTTCGTGAGTTCTTTTTCAAGTTTTTGGATTTTCAAGGCAGGAAGGCAAGCTTGATTCCACACCGGTGAAAGGAAGGCTTGATTCCACATCGATTACAAACAAATCTCACTTATCGGTAGAAATGTTTTTAGAGAAAATACAATAGAAAGGCGAAAGCTGGGTTTAGAAGTCTCGATAGAATGAAGATAACGTTCAATTAGGTTTTATTTTAGGGATTTTAAAAAAAATAAATTAAAAAGTCAAAAATAACCATAGGACGACATGTGCAGGTCACATGCTTCCCCAAAATTTTCCCAGAAAATCAAACGATGTCCCCGACGAAATTTAGCCATACCCCCTGATCACTGATCGTCCCCGAGACATCCCCTGACTGTCCCTGTATCGTTCTCGTACCTGGGATGTATTGAATACTTAAAACGTAGGTTATTTGTCGCCATGTGCAACGTAGTTGCTGATTATGGACTTCTTGTTTTGAATGGAAAGCAATGTGAGTTCATCTCCTTTCTTTCTTTTTTTTGAATCAGCTACAATGATTATAATAGTATCTGCTTTAGAGTATATTCTTAATCATTGGTCACTGTGTTGACATTACTTGATGCTCGAACCCATGACCTTCAAGAACAATAATCGTTCCTTTAATCATTTAGACTAAATAATTCATGCTGAGTTCATATCCTTTCTAATTTCACTTCTTCTAGTTGTAATTTATACACTATTTTGATATTTATCTTCTAAAATGAATGAAAACTATTAGAGGCTTGATGAATTGATCATATATTGAATGACGTGCTTGAATTCCTTTATTACTATATGCTATGTTATTTACGCTTGTGTGTAAGTGTCAAATACAGGTATGTATCTTACATAGGTATTCCATGTAATTAGATGTCATATCACCAAATAATGTTTCGAATATTAGAGTTGAACATGGGTACTTAAAAAAATGAAGAGTTAGGAACGAAACTGTACATATTTTCTAAATGATATCCATAATATTAATGAATTCTCTCAATGATTGATTAACAACGTTGAATGTGAGGTCGGGTTAGGTTTGATTCAAATTACTTTAGGATCGTTGTTTTGGGTCTAAGTCATTTTTTCCTGTAATTTCTTAGTTTACTCATTTAGATTTGACTTTCAAATTATTTGGGATCAGATTATTCTTGGGTTCAAATTATTGAGTTATAAAGTCTGATTAGATCTTAAATGAATCGGGTAAAAATCAGATTTTTTTAATTATATTTAGGTTATTCAAAAATCACTCTCTTATAAACTCATAGCATATCTTCATTTTGATTCAATATCGTAAAAGCATTTGATAGAAAATAGGTTGTTTTCATATGATTAAGTCTATCCTTATGGTTAAGAAAATAGGTCACATTGCATATCTTTGAATTTTTCATTCTTTGCACTTTTGTATTAATAGTTTTATTTTTTTATAATTTAGTCACTAAAAAATATTTCAATATTTTTAATATGGTCCTTGATCAATAAATTAACTCTAAGTGTATCCAATTCTTGCATAATTGACCAGTTGATCAAAAGTTAATACAATAATTTAATTTGTTGGTGTTGGATTTTTGATCATCGAAATCCAATTTACAACTAAACATTTTTAAGGTACTACAAAAATACTTAAACAAGGAAAATTTCTATGGATTAATTGGACTAACTTTAAAACCGATAGAATCCTAAAAATAATTAAATAAAGAAATTGAGAGCCAGTCTCATCCATATCTTATGTGGTTGACTTTCATTTATTGGATTTTGTCAAGTCAGCATTTTCTGTAATTGTGTTCAGGCTTTGGGGTAGAACAGTGCCAAATTAGACTTTACTTTTCCATTTTTTCTTTCTATAGGTATCAAATTACACATTTTATGAAACTTTAGGGATCAATTGTGATATTAACCCATTATATTCAAATTCATTTATTCGCTTCCGGTTGCTAGTATCCAAATTCTCAATTGCAAACCAAACCCGACCCGTATTTAGATAACATGGCATAAGTACATAAACCATCTTTCTTACAGAAAAACCCTAGTCTTAAACCCTTTGTTCTCTTCTCTTTGGGATTTTGAATTAACACTTGATTCATTCATTTATTTATTTTGTTTACTTCGTCGCTGATTGTTGAAGCATGAAGATCAAGAATGAGAAGAAGCGTGGGTCATCGGCCCCAAAAGGAGGCCCCAAGGGGAAGAAATTTTCCATGAAAAATGATCCCTTCTTCGAGACGGAGAACAAAAAGCGGCGGAAAATGGCCTACGATGATGATGACATTGATTCAGGGGGTTCTGAAGAGGAGGCGGAGATTCTGGGAGGTTCCGACGCGAGCGGCGGTGAACAGGATGAGGATGAGATTGAGGAGACCCCTGGTGAGATTCGGAAAAGGGTAGCGACTGAGCTTTTGGATAAGATGCGGGCAATAGCAAGGAAGGAGAAAGAGGACAAGGATGGGGACGAAGAAATGGAGGAGGAAGGGTATAGGGATTCGCTTGTGGCCAAGATTTTGCAGCAGGAGCAGCTTGAGGAGAGTGGCAGGATTAGGAGAGTCATTGCTTCCAGGTAAAAAAGAATTCATTTTTTGTATGTGCGTAGAGATTATCGTTTTAGATGCTTAAATTGTTGAATGTACTCAACCCAGGATTAAAAAACCAGAAACTGCTGATGTATTTAAAGTCTTGGTTAAGCATCGACAATCTGTTACTGCTGTAGCTCTCTCTGATGATGACTTGAAGGGCTTCTCAGCTTCCAAAGACGGGACTATTTTACAGTGGGATGTAGAAAGTGGGAAAACTGAAAGGTACCAATGGCCTAGTGAAGATATTCTTAAACGTCACGGGGCCAAGGATCCACGAGGACGATTTAAAAAGCATAGTAAAAGTGTTTTAGCATTGGCTGTTAGTTCGGATGGTCGATATTTGGCAAGTGGAGGCTTAGACCGCCATGTTCATCTATGGGATGTTCGGACTAGAGAGCACTTACAGGTAATTCTGCCTTATTTATCGAACTTGGAAGATATGCTAGATGATATTGTATACTTTTTTTAAAGAAAAAAAGTTGCATGTTTTTGTTTTTAGTTTATTAATTAATTAGCGCATCTCAGCAACTTAACCTGTTCCTGTTTTCAATAATGAAGTGTACAATTTTCTCAATTTGGCCTTTGATTTGTTCTCGACAGGCATTCTCAGGTCATCAAAAGCCTGTTTCATGTTTAAGCTTTAGGCAAGGTACCACAGATCTTTTTTCTGGATCGTTTGATCGAACAATCAAGTATTGGAACATGGAGGACCGAGCTTACATTGACACAATATGTGGTCATGAAAGTGAAGTGTTGACCCTTGATTGCCTAAGGAAAGAACGAGTATTGACTGTTGGACGGGATCGGTGTATGATGTTGTTTAAGGTAAACATAATTTTGAAGTTTTTGTTCATTATCCAAATAGACAACCATGGGAAAAAAATAACAATGTGAGGTAGAGTAATGCCTGCACTAAAATTCGGCATTTCTTCTCTAATATTTGACATCTGTTCTGATCCATGCTAAATAGGTTCTTGATCAGTCTCGATTGGTTTTTCGCCCTCCACCAACATCTTTGGAGTGCTGCTGCTTTATTAACAATGATGAATTCTTATCTGGCTCGGATGATGGGAGTATTCAACTTTGGAATGTTTTAAGAAAGAAACCTGTATATGTTGTGAAGAATGCTCATGCTCTGTTGTCTGCTGGCCAAAATGTTGAACAAAATGACAGTGAAAATATCCCTGATCATGGTTTAGGTAATAAAAAATATTTCAATTAACCCTGTTTATCATGCATCTTATGTTTTATTAGCTAGATGGTAGGCCACTCGGAATTTGAGGTGACATATATGTTGAGTTTTTTTTTGATACACAAATTGTGCAAAATTTATTTTATACAACCTGCACATTTTAAGCCTGAATCTTAAAATCTAGATCCATGAACCCTAAATTCTACATGTAAACCATACATTCTAAACCCTAAAACATAAATCCAAAACTCTAAATAAGACTCATAAAGCCTAAAATTGACAGACTTGTCTAAATTTTAATCTCACCAGTTTGTAATGTTAAAACCTATATTATTCCTTGCTAATTGATGCCTGATAGAACTTAGAAATGCCTACAGGTTGACCTCTGAGAATCAAAGTGACATTCTCTTAGTTATGCCTGTTTGTGCGCACATTATAATTGGTGTTTTCTTTTAATCTGGCTGGGGCCGATGTGGATGTAATCATTTTTTGATAATATGATCAATTGGAAAATATTTATCTTTCAAGTACATAAAATACTTTAAATGATTATTTTAACAATTTTTGTATATATTAGACTTAGGTTGAACCAAAATGTCTGATTCGCTTAATGAAGTAATACCTTTGGGCACAATCAAGCTTAAAATATCTTAGTCTAAGCCTTGCCTCAAGTGGGCTGAGTAACACTGCCCTTGGACCTCATTTGTTACTTTTTTGTTCTTTAAAGATTCTTTCAGTTTTTCTCCTTTTTTGTCTGCTTTTAATCTTATTGTCTCTGTTGAAACTCTTGTGATATGTTGTTTTGAGTCTAGAAAGGAACATAACTGGCCAAGTTTTAAACATAATTTTAGCTTCTATGAACAGCTTGCTAACCTCTATGATTAATTTGCTTCATTACTACACTGCAGAAAATGGGGATCACAAAATTGAGGGCTATAATAGTTCGTCAACATCTTCCTGGGTTAGTTCAATCAGTGTATGTACAGGTACTGACCTTGTTGCATCAGGAGCCGGTAATGGTTGCGTTAGATTATGGGCTGTTGAGACTGGGAAAAAAGACATTCGGCCTTTATATGACATTCCATTGGTAAGTTAATGTCACCTACTCAATGCCTTGGTTAACACTTAACAGCTCACTGTTGTTTTCTATTGCATGTTTAGGCTGTTGAATTATCCATTTCATCTAGGTCTTTTGCAAAAGCCAAATAGAAGTAACTAACTGAAGTAATTATCATTTTCATATAATATATATATACTAGGATTTATTGTCACATAAAATGCATGTGGATGTTTTTAAAATAATAATTATATAGTTCTAATGACATTTTTGTCCCCATTTCGAAAAAGTCATTTTAACCCTTAAAATTTTCTCCGACTCCTTGGCCTTCTATAATATTGATAAAAGCACGGACTTGGAGGAACTTTTAAACTGACGAGAATACCCTTTATAGTTCATTATATTTCTAGATTGACATTAGAAAAATAATATCCTACTATATTACTAAATTTTATATAATAATAAAATTAATTTATTTAAATGAAGTCATAACAATATTGAAATATGCTTTGCATTTGTATTAAACTAAATTTATTATTTTATATTGATTATCTCTTAATTAATATTGCAGGTATACATCAATTAAAATTAATTTTTAGAACTCTAAATAGATGCATTAGCATTAAACAATTATGAATTTTCTTTTATTCAAATGGGTTATGTAACTTCTATTTAAAGTGGTTGATTTGCACTAATAAAATAAGTTAGAAATTTTAAAAGGAAACCTTAGGAGATTTAAGATTCTCTCCAAGGAGCATTGTTTATAAGTGTTTCACTAGCAATCGAAATACACAAATCACGATAATAACAATTTGGTAATCATGTGTTTCGATTGCTAGTGGAACTCTTCAAATGGAACTTCATAACTTAGACTTGTTAGAGAATCATAAATCTTGAAGGATTTTTTTTTTAATTTGACTTATTTTATTGAGCAAATCAATCTCTAGATGTTACATACCTTGTTTGAATAAAAGATTTACTAAGCACTCAATCATATTATGAAAAGTCTTCTATATAAAATACTAAAAAATAGAATCTTCTAATAATATTAAACTATATCTCATTGAAACACTATCTTCTTTCCTAAAAAATAAGTATAAAATATTCATTTCCTAAAAACAACTAACTTAACCTAAAAATAATTAATGTAAATACCTAAAACTAATAAAAATCCATATAAACTAAAATTTGTAGTAATCTTTGAAATATATAGATTAACTAAAAAAATGTCTTTGAATGGAATTAAAAATTTTACCTGTAACTTAGATAATTTTATGTATAATAAAAATTTTAAAAGAAAATTAGAAATATTGTGAATAACAATGTCTATTTTATGCCAATTCAAACTTCCTATGTCCGTATAGACTAGTATTTCTTCATTGCTTTTAGCATTGAGAATCGATTTCAAATTGAAAAAAAGAAGAAGATTATGGAAGAATTTGCTTTCAATGTCTTGGTTCGATTCTTTATATGAGATGACACTTTTGGATCTTTCTAGCTTAGCCTTAAGGTTCACTAATTGTATCTATCAAGCCTACATCACAAGAATCAGTATTCTGTAGCATACTGTTTTTTAATAGATCTGCTCAGTAGCATACTGTTAAGAAAGGTGAACACTGTTTCATATTATGGAGTTGCATTTCTTTTGGAATACTATTGAGGTCGAGTCATTTGTTGCTTACAAAACCCTTTCTGTTATACAGGTGGGATTTGTTAATTCCCTGGCTTTTGCAAAATCTGGACGGTTCCTAATTGCCGGCGTAGGGCAGGTGAATTATTTGCCATTAACAGAATCTAGACAAATCTGTTCTCTAAATGTTTTAATATTAATTTTTTCCTTCATTTTTTTTCTGAACTCGGTATGAGGTTTCAAATATTAATTTGATTTCAATCTTGCATTAAGTGAACTAGAAACAGAACATGATATGATAATTGCATCCTAGTGTGCTGATTCTGAAGGTGGCTCCTAATAAAGTAGTTATTTTCCCACTATTATCTATCAATAGTCCTAGGAAAGCATCCATATCTATCTGGGAACAGTATCTTTCAATTAAATAATGGTTTGGTGCCTCAGTTTCCCAAAATTATTAGTTCTGCCATTGTTTGTTATGTATATAGATTCCTAATGGTTTTAGAAGGTTAAACAGTGTGTGAGTGTATACTTACAAGAGGTGCAACTTCTGTTATACAGTGTTAAAGCTGAGCTACTGTGATATATATATATATATATATGGGGTGGGGGGATAGGATTCACTTGCATAGAATGCGAAACTCATAGTTTTACACGTTTTTTCTGATCGTTGAATGGGTGAAATAGATGATTGAGATTAACTCTTTTTCTAGTAATTATCTTCACATAACCTGCTGTTAATTTCAACCATCCATTTCACCTATCCAACTATCCAGAAAAGTGTAAGTTAAAAGCTCGTATGCCGTATAATTGGATCCTATCTTAATGTGCATGTGTTTGTTTCTAAGATCTTACGTCAAGTAATGGAACTAATTCACTACGAGCGAATATATCATCTGTGAAATTGGAATTCTTAATATCATATTTTTATTCCTCTTTGGTATCATCATGGTCATTCTTGTTGATGCTTAAAACACCTTGGTTGCTGCAGGAACCCCGGCTAGGAAGATGGGGTCGCCATCCGAGTGCACGGAATGGAGTTGCAATTCATCCATTGGAGGTGTTGTAAGGCAGGCAGGCAGGTTGCACCTCTAACCTCTTCAGTTTTGAGTCATATCAGAGTAAACATGGCAGTGTACCCTCTACAATTGAGTTATTGTTTTGCCCTCGTAGTATTATTACTTAATCTTTGTATCAAATTTGATGTCACCCATTTAAACTTGTTCATTTGTTTTGATTACAAAATATAAAGAGAAAATCATTTGTCAAAATTTTCCATCCAAATAAACTTGAACAAGATATCAACTGCATTCTACGTGTTTAATTATTTTTATTGTTTAATAAAAATATTGTAGTAAAATTAATTTAATTAATTATTTCTAAAGATAGTTAAAATATAAACAATATTTTAAAATAAAACAATTCAAATCATAATTAAAGTAATCGTACAATGTCAAAAAAATATTTTGTTTAATATTTAAAAGATGAACATTTTGTATTCATACATTAAATAATAAATCTGTCTCCAATCCGACAAATATAGATAAATTATAATTTACTAAAACTTATGTATTAAGTTTCTTTTTCTCTTAATAATAATTTATCTTAAAATTTGAAATAAATGATTCGCAATAAGTATATTTCTTATAGTGACTTATATTGTATTTATGTTTCTTTGCATAATTAGATATGAAATGGTAGTTTATATACCGAAAATGTTTTACGGTGAAAATAAAAAGGTTTTATGAGCATTTAAATTTTAGAGTTTAAAGATTTAACTTAGGATTTAAGACTTATGAGATTAAGTTTAGAGTTTAGGATTTCATGATTGTGATTAGATTTTAAGATTTAGATTTTAGGGTAATATATTAGGAATTTAAATTTTAGTCTATAAGCCTTAAATTTTAATCATTTCCCTTAAATATTAATCTCATAAATCTTTAAATCATAAAATTAAAACGTTTGTAAAAATATTTTGTTTTCACCACTGATACATGAAATAATTATCCATATATATACAATTGTATTAAATTGATGTAATATAAAATTAAAAAAAAATTACACATTTTTTAGATAGTTGAATTAGTAAAAAAAATATAACCAAAATTAACGATAGGTGATGAGAATTTTACATAAAAAAGTATTTTTAATTTAAAATATTTAATCATTAATCTTTATCGTTACAATCAATTAATCTAATGATGAAAAATTAAGTGAATTCTAATTTTATTAGTATATATAATATTAATATCAATGGACCATGTTTTAAGTGATGTTGGATTTTAACACTGTTAGAGTGATGTGTCACATTCATTGCCGGAAGTAATGTATTAAAACCAAAATTAACATTTTAAAAGTAGTGACATTATATTAGAAGATTAAATAAAATATCTGGGCCATCTATGCCATTTCTCTTTTTATAGAAGAAAGCTGAAGTGTTCAACACCTAACACAATTTCACCGTGGTGAAATACAAATAAACAAACAAGTATTAAGTTAACCTTGTTCACCACGTCATTCGTGATCTCAATCAATCAGATTTATTTATCTTAATTTTCTTTAAAGTCAATCATCACCTCTTTTCTACATGTAATTAGTGGGTGAGTAATTATTAAGTAGTTATTTAAAGATTAACGATCTTAATTGCTTGAACCATAAATGACATAATAAACAAGGTTCACCTAATAATCTCTCCGAATAAACAGATACATAAATTAATTCAATCAAAAGCATGATTACTACGCAACGGGATATGTTAACAGATTTATGGACATCACATCAAAGTTCTTTTATTTAATTATATCATAAGAGTTGTTATATAAATTTAGGATTCAATTATGTAAAATTCAATATTTTCTTTATTTTTTCAAATATGAATATATTAAATAAGTGATAATGAAATTATGTTATCGAATATATTTTATATGTCATAAGGTTTAAAATATACTATAATAAGTTGCTCGTGGACCGTAGAAGTGATGCAATAAACATTTACTCCACCCATGTAAACCATTACTATATTGAAGTGATAACTTTATAATATTTTCTCTAATGATTTATTGTAAAGGTGATACATCAAAAGTATTTACTCCGCATCGAAGGAATAATAAAAGTGGTTTAAAGGTTGTAACACCTCGAACTCGAGAGTCATATTTGGGTCACAAGTCTAACCCGTATCCATAAAATTTTAAAATTTAATCCAATTCAAACTATTAAATATGACATAATTCAAAACGATATCATCGGAGCTCCAAATACAAGTTTGATAAAACATTTGACCTTAACAATTCAAAATAAAATAGAGTTCCAATTACAACAATGGTCTTACGAATACATAGCCCAAATAATCTAGTAATTGTACTCTACCAACCGGTCAATGCTGAAGTCTTCGAAAGATGGTGTTCTGCCACGTCTGCCCGAACGTCCGTCTACTTACCTACGTATGGAAACAAATTCCAAAATGCTGAGCTACGAAAGCTCAGTGCGTACACAACCTATCGACTATGCTTTCAAGTGAATCATAACAATAAACATGTGAGATGAAATAATATGATGATATGATATGTCAAATGCAACCAAATCATAAAGTAAACAAATTAGAAGTGAGGCCCACTGCCAACCCGACCCAGAATCTCATATCGGGCTGCTCGGAATCTCACATTGAGCTAATATACTCAAAATCTTGCATCGAGTTTTCACTCAAAATCTCACATCAAGTCTTCACTCGGAATCTCACATCGAGCAAGGTCATCATCTGTAATCTCACATCAGATGGTCTTCGATACATCACCCGGAATCTCACATCGGATGGTCTTTGTTGTGTTGCAACACTATCACTCATTGGATATCCGAATCCCACCAAACAAAGACACAAACCATACAAGACGATCCATCTAGGATCTTACATCAAGCAATACCTCAACCAAGCCAAAACCAAGCATGCAAGCATAATTTCTCATATTAAGACCCTTATTACCAATTTCGAGTTCATTAATCATTTTATATCATAAACGACCCATGAGAACACATACCATGAATTATAGAACCTCCTAACTCATCCCTTGAAGTTTTGGGCGAAAAGCCCAAGTGTATCGATACACCCATATAAGGGGTATCGAAACATCCTGTATTGAAATGCTCCCTTTGCGTTCCGATACCCCAGTTTCGATATGCCTCAAAGAAGGTATCGAACCAAAATGTTACTGAAATGTTTCGTTCCAAAACACGGGCAAGTCATTCCGATATGCTTGCCTTAAACAATTTATTTTCCTCTCTATGGTATCGATATCTGTACCAGAGGTATCGATACCCCTTTCACGAAATACAAGTCTACAACTTAAAATTCTTAAGAACCTAACCAAAACTAACTCAATCGATCCCAAATCGATCCTACTCATTAATAAAGTAATTTAAGTGAGTTTCTAATCAATTTTACTTAATTTCATCAACTATAAATTAAGACACCATTAAAGTATGCAAAGGCTCTATCCTAGCCAAACCATCACACAATTAATCAAGCATGCCAAAATGATGATGCACATGAAAATGAAAAGGACTTGGAAGTGTAACAACCTCCCAAAACAAACTGAAGAAGCTACACAACAAGCTCTCAAACCTTCTCCTTTCCAAGCACCTTGATGGCTCTCCTTGTTCTCCAACTACATGAAAGATGACCAAGGATTATCACTCTGCCTTAAATGATTCTAAGAAGCTAAAACAAGTTTTTAACCAACCTAAAACCCTCTGAAAACAAAAATCCGTTCTTTCACAAAACCCCCACTAAAAACCTTACCTCCACCATTTAAAATAAAGCTTACATTAAAAAATAGATCTCCAGGAGTTGACCAAAAACCTCTCTTACCTTAAAATTGGATTGTACAAGCTTGACTACCAAAAACCAACCTTTGATGATGGTGTTTGGGGAGGAAATGGGTGTAAGATAGGATGAGGAAAGGAGTGAAGAGGTGAGATCATGCCTCTACAAAAATGCAGAAAATTAAACCCCCTCTTTTCTCCTTTCCAACACCTCAATTAGCCTTTTACCATTCTACCCCCAAACCTTCATTCAAACTCAAACCCAACAACAACCCTTGAGCCCAACAAGCCCATCTACGAGGCCCACAACCTCGGGTTAACCCAACTTCGAGTCCCGAAACTCGGGTCGTGACAAAGGTATTATCCGAAAATTTGTATATCCGATGTATTTTATAAAAATATTGATTTTCATATTTGGGTCACTCTAAGGTCAATATATAAATTTATGTATCATACTAAAATTATGATAATTTGTGAAATGAGAAAAATGATGATTTTGCTTTTTAAGCCTTGTAAATTAAATGAAATATATATGAAGGCTTAAGTAAAGGATTATAACATATATGATAATACACTGTTGTCTATGATACAAGTTTTGCAATATAATGAGAATGCATGATTTACAAAAATATATATGATAAGAAGATATGGCATGAATTATTATCGAATGGTTTAAATAAAATATTTTTCAATGAACCTAAAAGAAGATATCAAAGCTGTGTTTGATTGATTCTTTGTCATAGTGAATAAGCCAAAAGATTTAGAAAGATGACTCCAAAGAACAAGCTTGTGAGGAGGTTGATTTATTCATTTTTTGATTCATGAGAATATAAAAAGATTGTCATCATAGAAGTAAAGAATTTGAAAATTTTCAAACTTGATAAGCTAATAAAATCTTTGTTAAACCATGAAATGATGATGTCAGAGGGGAAGAAGAACGAAAAAACAATGAAAAAATAAATGTTACTCATAAATACTTCACAAGTCGACAAAAAGATTCAAGTGGATAGAATAATAAAGACAAAGAGATTAAACTTTTCAAGAAGCTTTAAAGATCATGAAGTGCAAGAAAGAAAAAGGTGAACATGAATTAAAAATGAAGACAAAAGATCTCATCATATTCTTCAAATATAAAAAGTTGATACACGTTAGGTATGATTGTCTAAAGATAAAAAAAAAGATTAAACTATAAGAAAAAAAAAACATTTGTGGCTACAATGAATGTGAAGAGCATTTCACCAGTGATGAGGTAATCAATCTTTGTCTCATGACCATTGAAGAAGATTCAATGATAACTTAAAATTTATCACCTTCAATTTTATATACATTTGATGAATTCTAAGATATTTATGATGATTTGATTTTAGTGTTTAAAAATCATATTTTAAAAAATAAAAAAATAATTTTAAAATTGAAAGTTAAAAATGATTTTCTTTCTAAAACCAAATTTGAACTTGAAGCAAAAAAAATTATTTATAAAACTTGCTTTAAAAAATTCTTGAAGATCATCAAATATGAGTTTCGACGATCTTAAAAAAGAAAAGAAATTGATTTGTAAAAGTTTTGAAAAAAACAAATAGAGATTACTCCAAAATAAATTTTATAAAATTAAATTTTTATCAAAGATAATCTAATTTCTTTAGATTTTTAAATGGTAAATGATGAAGAATGGTTGGTGGGTCTTAAATGACTTACTTCATCAAAGAAAGAGAAAGAGTAAAAATAAATTTTAAAGGGAATTAAAATGTTTGAGACTAAAGCCAATAAACATAAAAAATTAATTGAGTTTTTATCCGTTGATGACCGTTGGGATTGATTTGGAGTCATTTGAAGCTGATTTCCAGACCAATTTCTGCTTCTGGTGCAAATGGTATTGATACTCGATAAACCGATATCGATATTGCCTCTTTGGGAAATAGTTGTTAGATCTGCATTTAAGAACCGATATCGAAACACCTTCAACTGGTATTGATACCTCTTGCTACCCATATCTAAACGATCAAAGCATGTTTTGATACGACTCCTAGTTGTTGAGGTTTTTTATAAAATCGTTGGGGTTTTCATAAAGTCGTTAGAGGTGTATCGAAACACCTAAAACTGGTATCAATATTGGCATATCGAAATCTCTGTTTGTCGTATCGAAACCAAATCTTTTAGTAGCAAAACATATCGAAACAATCTAAGACCGTATCGAAATGTTTGCACCATTTTCTTTAAAAACAGGCAAACGGTATCGAAACGCCTGAGACATTTTGTACTATTTGGCTTCTTTAAAACATTTGAAACAATTTAAAAGCCTTAGAAAATGTCTCAAACTTATTTTCAAGTTGTTTGAACTAAAATCATTTTTAAAATCTTTTTAAATTAATACAAAACTATTTTTTAATTATTATATCAAAATATTAATTATAAACAACATTGTTACAACACATACCATATTAATATTACATTCAACCACATATTGATATAAACTTTTCTGTACCAACACACAATAAAAAGGACAATTTATCTCCTTTTTGCCGTGCATTGTATGCTTATTGATATATTTTGGTATATAAAATATTTAAATTATTTTTTATATATTTTATTTATTTATTTATTTAAAATTTAATTTATTTTTGATTGCTTGGACTAACAAATCTTTTATTGCTTGGTTGAGGGGAGCCCTTTTCTAAAATATTTCATGTAAAAATTTTGGTCTCATTTTCCTTTGTTATCTTGAACTTAAATATGATTTCAAATTTTATTTTGATATAACAAAAAGAAAATAAAAATAAAAATTAAATTTTAAAAAAATAAAGATCTTTAATATTTTTCTAAAATATTCTCTTTTTATAAAATTATTTTTAAGGGAGAAAATTTCAAAAAAAAAAACAATTTTAAATTAGTTTAATTATATTAAAAATAGGAGATTATTGAGATATTTGATTTTGATATAACATCAATGAAAAATATTTTCAAACTTAAACTATTTTACAGAAATATTTGAAAAGTCCATTAATATCGATACGGTCTTTGGGCATGTTTAAATATTTTAAAATAATTAAAATGTCAAAAATAGACTTTGAGTACCGATACGGTCTTCTTAATATCGATATCCATCAACTCGTACTAATACGATAACCTCATGTACCAATACGCTAAATTAATCTCACATCTTCTCATGTTGCATTGTTACTGGAATATAACCAAATCTTTCATGTTCAAATAGACAATTGTATTTCATATTTGAATGATGCTTAAAACTCCATTTATAGATAGTTTTAACTTATTAATATTTTTATAATTTTTAATTCTATTTAAAGGGAAAAGGAAGGAAGAATTTAGAAAAGAAAGTGCTCTTAGTGGGTGTAGAATTTATAACTTAAAAAAAATAGTGCTCTTAATACTTTATGGAATATTTTTAGTTATTTTTATTAATAAGTTATGTAACTTTTACAATTAATTACAAAATTGATTATTAGGTTTTCAATCATTAAATATTATCTTTTATTACATTTTTACTACTATTTTTATTTTAATTGATTTTAAAACAAAAGATTATCGTCAAAGAAAAAATTCATAAGCGAAATTATTTAAGAGTTTAGGGTTAAAATTAAATTTTTTGAAGATTTTGTTTATAATTTATAAGGTTAAAATTTAGTGTTTAAGGTTAAATATATTTGTGTATCTTCACCCTTAAAACAATGTAGAATTAATTATAAATTACCCTAATAAGTTATGATGATTTAGAAATTAAATACTCCATCTATTCTATAAATATTATCCATTATTTTTTTTAGTTATCTTTTAATTTTGACTTGTGATTATTTAAAATTTATTAATGATAAAAAATATTTAAAAAATCCATTTAAAAACCTCGATAGTAGATTTTAAATATATATTTTATTAAATTTAATTATTTAAAGTATTAAATATAAATATAGTTAAAGTTTAAAAAATTTAATTTTCAAAAAATCAATAAAAGACATTATTTGTGGGATAGAAGTATACAAATAACATTTGTACAGTAAAGATGATTACGTATTTAATACATTGTATTCTTTATTTACTATAAATTTGTCTATAAATTATAAGTTTGGAATTTAATGACTTAATTGTAACTTATCATATTATAAATGTTCCAATTAAAATGACTTTACTTTTACATGTTTATTTAAATTTAATTGATTAAGAAAAATGACATACTCAAATGGAGAAAATCTAATTAATTTTTTAAGTTTAAATAGTAATAAATGCATATATTTAAATGAAATATATATATGTTTGTATAAAATTTATACTAATCTTTTAATTTTAAGGTTTAAGGATTTAGGTTAGTGTTTAGAATTTAAGGGTTTGGTGTGTATGGTGTAGAATTTAAGGTTTATAGTTAAAATTTAGAATTTATGGTCCAAGTTTTAGGGTGCTAGGATTATGGATTTAGATTTTGAATTCTATAACTTAAATACAGAGTATGGGTGTTCAAAACTACTAGACTCGATTGATTCGACTCGACTACCTGAAACAAAAGTGATGGATAATTCTCGGAAAAAAATCATCCGACCGGATCAGGTACCCAACCCAATTATTTTTGGGTCGGGCTTGGGCCGATTTTTTTCAATTACCGGGTACCCAACCCGACCCGACTAATTTTAAATTATATATTTTTTAGTTTTAAATTATATTTTTATTATAGGTTCCTTAATATTTGTACATAAAATTAAATTTAAATCTTTAAATTAATTTTATGTTTGTATTATATACTTTTAATTTTAAAAAAATTTTAAATATATTTTATTAATTTGTTAATATCGAAAGAAAAAACGATATTGATATTTTTAATATCATTTTAATGATAAACTTTAATAAATATATGTGTGTATATATATATTTAAATATTTTAAAATTAACTTTAAATCACTAATATTTATATTTGTTCATATATTATAAAATTATAAAATTTGTGTTTAATATGTGATTTTTTTAATTTTAAAATTATATATATATACGAACCGGGTATCCGTTACCCGATTAGCCGGGTACCAGATTTTGCGGGTACCCGTTATAAATGGGTTGGGACACGGGCCGAAAAATTATTACTCGAAAGAACCGGGTACCCAATAATGAACACCCCTAATACAGAGAGTTGTGTAATTTTTTAAAATAATTTTTTGTATTAAAATATAACCCAATTTAAATATTATTAACTTTTAGAAAAATACTTTGATAAGCTTTTTAATTTTAGAGTTTAAAAATTTAGGTTGTGATTTAAGATTTAAGTTATAAGATGTAGAATTTAAGGTTTAAGTTTAAGGTTTTGGGATATTAAGACTAAGGATTTAGATTTTAAATTTTATAGCTTAATCATAAAGTGTCAGTAATGTTTTTACGTAGTTTGTATATTAAAATATAACCTCAACTTTAATGTATTCAAATCTCATATAAACTCTATATTTATTTTCATTAATTTAATTCTAAACAAAATTATAAAATAGTATGTTTCATAAAACAAATTTATCAATTTAAAAAATATGAAGGATATTATTGTAATTCACCTTTAATGGTAAAATTTATTAAAGAAAATAAAACAATATAACATAGAAAAATATTAAAAGATATTTTAATAATTTTATCAGCTAATTACAATCTATAATATTAACATCTATAAAAACTACACATTGAAATATTTTAATGGTTTTAATTATATTATGAAAAAATTTTAAGCAATTATGTTTTAAATTATATTATAATATTATTAATCAATTATTATTTGAAATATTGTATTATTAAATTATCAATTAATATTTACAATAATACAATCAATTATGACTCTTATCAACTGATTTTCCTCTTTCTTTTTCACTTGATGAACATTTTTAAAGGGATGATTACATGGGAATTATCCAATTATGTAAACTATAACATTTTTCTTGGTCATACTTGTTTACTAATTACTATCAGCAATAACAGCATATACTAATACTCACTCAAATCCAAGCTCAAAACTAGGGCAATTACCTGTTTCCCTTGAATTCTCGACTTCTGCACGATCGTTCATTACATCCACTCTCTCAGAAGAATACACACCTCGACTCGAGCTACCAGGCACCGATGCTTCGTTACTGCATTTAGTATACGGTTCTGGATCCTCCATGTGAGCCTGCATGTAACATTTCACATAGTTGTAATAATACTCAAACTAAATAGTAAGCGATAGCAGTTACGAAATCTGAACAAACAACTGAACAGAACATCAGTGTTGATCATAGGATTGGCAAGCCTTCATAAGTTTTCACATGGTTAACTCTTTCCATATCACCCCCACATATGCATCCTACCATCTAAATGCTTATACAACTGGCAAATTTGTTTGCTCGGTTAAAGAACTTAGGCTACCTGATGGCAGGATATAACAACATTCGTTTCTGATATTGTATCTGTCGTTTAAACTTTCTTTAAAGTTTAAAATTAGAATGGAAGAAACCAAATACTCCATAAAGTTCATAAACAGGAATAATGAGCTGGTTTAAATAGTACATGCAACAAAAGATGAAAAATTGTGGACGCAGTAAAGGTAGTAGGTAACACGGCCCAAACCTGTTGCAATTTTCCAACTTCAGTGTTCTTGGAGGATTTATTGTCGCTACAACTGGATTTTGCTACGGAATCCAACCCTGGTGAGAACATTACCAACTGTTAACGAAAAGCATTAGGGGCTAATAGTTATCATTTCCCATTGGATGGAAAATGCTATTCATTCTTCTTAGGACCATGTCCCTCTTGGGGTATTTTATTGATGATTTTGGAAAATTCAGAAGCTAATAATATTGAATTTTCACATGATAGACCTTAAACTTGCCTTTAGAAGAGACATCAAGGGATATGTTTATGTCTTTGCATTCACTTGATTTGATACTATCCAATTTTCCACTTGATCCATGATGTGCAATTGACGTCCTTGGTAGTTGACTGCATTCAAGAACATTTTTAGTGGAATCTGAATCATTAGGCACCGAGGGGGCTGGATCCATGACATTCTTGTTAATAGGCTGAGTGGTGATGCTATCATGAATCATAGGTTTTCGGAGGATGGACAGGATTTGAGTAGCTGTAGAGGCAAAACATATGATGGTTAATTGCTTATTAAATCGGTGTAGCGCCAATAAAAAACATGCATTGCTTTAGGGATTGGACTTCTATGAGACCTCAGTTTCACATTCTTTCACATTTTCCCACTTATTTTTTCCCAAGCAAGAATATTGTAAACGATAGTTTATATCTGAGCAGGCCATAGCTTATAAACATAGCATACCAAAATCACTTAATTTAGTCTTGAGACATGAAGCAGGAGAAAATCTCTTGTATGGTGTTGGCTTTGTTATGTATGATGATCAGATCAAGGATAGAATACATTTACCATCACGGAAAGGCTTGTGTGCAGATATATTATGGCTTGACTTTGTCTCAGCAATACTTGGGATGCTCAAAGTTGGATCTGCATATATCTTTGAAGAAGCAATTTTTTGAGATTTTCCTGCAAAATTAAACCAGAGAAATATCCGATGGGATTGTCGGAACCTAAAAACAACCAAAAGAACTATGATAAAAAAAAAAACTTTTTAAAAATATAAACAAGAGAAAAGTAAAACTTCAAAAGTTACTAGAACTAAAAACAATATTGTACACAATGAAGGAAGAGAACAAAGAAAAAAAGAAGATAAATCAACTGTATAAAGTCAGTTTTCTGGAGAAAAGTGTTACACAAATAACAATAGATATATGGAAAGTGAAAACTGATATAAAGGAAGTGCCTCAATCCTGTACCAAAAAGGAAATGCAACTTAAATCATCGCTACTGCCACCAGCTTACCTTTCAAAAATGATTTGTTAGTTTTAAGAGAATGCTGCACTCTGTGGATCATCTCTGTTTTTCCAGAAACATTACAATTGCTTACATGGGCATCCGAGTTCATGAGGCCTGGATGGTTTCCTTCAGCTTCTCCGATGTTTACTAAATGAGCATCAAACACTATTGATTCACCGGATTGTATTACTTCATCTTTCTTGAGAAATCTACTATTTATTTGTATCTTGCTTTCATCATATAACATAATCTGAATTAGAAACCCAATAACCAAGTCTAAGCATTGATTACACTTCATGAGTTAAGAGAAAAATGGAAATGAACAAGTGGTCTGTTCATGGATAAGTATAACTTCTTGGATAGTGACTTAACAAGAATAAATTGTGTTCCAGAATTTTGTGAAAACAGACCTGTCTCTGCAGTGTTCCAGAATTTATTAGTTTTAAGAATCCATCATGGTACTTCTTGGCTTTTTGAGTTACTTGCGTAGTGTATAAGACCTGCCATTCTAAATGAGAAAAGCATGTTAGTCTGAAGAGGGGGGAGCGGAAACAAACTAGAAAGATATTGTAATAAATGGAAGGGAAAATTGTAATACAATTACAGAAAAACTCCAAAATATGCAGAGAGAGCAAAAAGTTGGTGGATCTGCTGGTCGTTCCAGTATACTGCAGGATAGATACTAGAAGCATGGGATACCAAGAAAAAAGAAATAGTCTCAAATCCAAGTCCAAAATATCAAGTACCAAATAGGCTCTATTTTAATATTACTAACCTAAATACACAAAATATACAAAATAATATTGGGGTCATGAACTATAAAAAATATCCCTAAGACCCTAACTAATATATTTATTAAACATGGATCATGCACATTCATGCCCCCTGGCACCTAATTGACTGTAGACTCTGAAGTTATCCTTGTAAGAACTTACTTCTAATCTAGCTATAGAGTGATTGAGCCAGTTTATCAAGGACCTACCGTCTCAATCACACCTCCCATTAAACAAAATGTAGGTGTCGACTGGTTACTTGAACATGAGAGTGAGTAACAAATCCAATACATCAAATAGGTGTATAGGAATTTTTATTAGTTTAGAAAATATTTGGAGACCTCTATACTCATGTCTAACTAGATATATGATAGACACAAGTACATCAAGAAAAATGAAGTGTCAAAGCAACATAAGGTTTCACATGCACATAGTCAATCAACCTGCCACCTCCCAAAAGAATATCCCCATTAATAGGTCTGAGATCCACATCTATGAACTGAAACGTCTAAATGAACAACTCCACAATCAATTCTTAGATGCTATATTACCTGGACTTGAGGAGAGTCTCGGATATGGTATGTGTACGACATTACTATACTCTTTATTCAAGTTTTTCCATATATTTGAAGGAACTACCACCTAGACTCACATCAAAATATGAGATGAACATAGGAGTTGCACATGGGTACTTCAAGAAAACAAAGAGTCCGGGTAACATAGATTAGGATTAATAGGTCTTCAAATCAATATACGCTTTTGTTGGGAAATAAAACATCAAAGTCAGACTAGTACCAAGTTTGTGATAAAACCTTCGCTCCCACAACTGAATGATATTTAGCAGGGGTGGAATTAGGCATAGCAATCAGTCATTCACAAAAAGCTCCATGTAGTATTAAATCGACGTTCACAGACATCAGAAATACTGCAGCGTTTTCGTCAACTAACCTGCGACACTAGCTTTTGTTGTAGTTGGACCCGATTTCTGAGCCACGTATTTTCGAATTTCAGTCCTCTTGAACTCTGAAACAATTGAAATTCATAAAGAAATGTTGGGAAATCAATAACAATCCAATTCCAAAGCAAAACTAACCTCTGATTATCTTTTGCGAAGGGCTCAGACTTCGATTGATAGGCCTGGATTCACTGCTCTTTCTTCCAATATCTGAAGAATTAATATGAGTAGTAGAGTGGAGAATCCCAACGTCAACAAAATAGGAAGCGAAAGTGAGGGTTTCGGCAGAGCTAACGATTTCATCTTTTCTCAACATCCTGCACTCTAGAAGCTTGTCGGACTCATCGTACAACATCAACTGCTAAGGCAACCATGATTACCACCAAAATAAAGAGTAGATTCAAAGGGAGAAAGGGATGAAATCAAAGAATGACAAACCTTGTTGGTTGGAATGTGAAGATCTAAGAAACCGTCATGATAAACTTTACGCTTCTGTTTGATGTGCTTGGTGTACGTTACACTCCATCGCTTCTTCTTCTCTTCGTCCATTCTTCACCAGTGTCAATCCACAGAACACCAAGTAGCCCGGGAATTTTTCTTTTAAAAGTGATTGGTTTACTTCAGCATTAAAATCCAGATTTTTCAAATAAGAAATACAAATGGTTAGGTTTAACTGATAGGGGGAAAACAGTGAGAAATTATATCATCTACCAAGTGAAAAATCATTTGAAAAAAAAAAAAAAATAACATAAAAAATAGGTAGTTTTTATTGGTCGGTTCTATAAACACGTGATGGGATTGATTTTTCGAAAACAGGTTTAAATGAAAATTGAGTCCCTAAACTATGCCATTTATTTTTGGGTAAACTATTTTTGGAAGTCACTTTCGTTTACCCCATACACTTTTGGTCATCAAATTTAAAAACGACTAGTAAAATTATTTTTCTTTTTGGATATAAATATTTGATCACTCCGTCATTAAGTAACGTTAAATTTAAACGAAAAATTAATCTGATAGCTGATGAAGATTTTTTTTACCTGTCATTCACGTGACTATTCCACCATGAAATCATCACCGTTACTCTTCTTCTTTCACCTCTTTTTTCTTTTCACCACCACCACCACCGTTTCCACCACAAAAGTAATATTGCGTTTAATTTTTCCCGTGGCCTCCCACATGAAACTTTAACCGAGTGAAAGAAGAAAGAGAAAGAAAAAAGTCACTTAATCAATATACCTGAATGAACTAAACGTAATATTTTCGTTGCTATTCTCTAACATTTCATTGGGTTCCATAAAACTTCTTTCTTATTTTATAATGCGAGAGTTTTGCCCAGAAAATGAGTTATAGGGATGTTTATTAAATCATATCCAAATTAATTGACGTATGAAACAATTATCGATAATTATACCAAAAAATAAACCGTTACTTGTTGGTTGATGATGATAATAGAATGAAAAACTTTGAGGCATGCTCTTCTTCTTACTGCAGGTAGCTCCATTGCTCCTCCTTGCAGTTGAGTATGACCACATTATAGCCCTACGGAGACTGTACATTTGGCGTATGATTATTCTGAGATACCAAATTAGTGAAGTTTATGGTTATGTAAAATTTTGATGTGGAATCATTGTTTGCGTTGGAGCAGGGTTTTTCATCAACTTCTTCAGCCTGAGGATTATATAAAGTCCTCGAGTGTTGATTGGAGTGTAGGAAACTGTGAGATCAGTGAGGTTAACGAAACGCGAGAATTAGATGTCGGTGAGACGGCGGAGAGAGTGAATGTAGTAGAAGAAAGTCAAAGAAAGAAAGAAATCAAAAGGGAAGTGGATAGGGGAGGCGTGACAATTGGTGAAGGAGAGAAAATGGAAGGAAGAGAGGGACTTGAGAGCTGCGGAGGACAAGAAAAGGTCGGAGGAAGAATTGAAAATGTAGAGGGAAACGAGATGGAGGAAAGGCTCGGAGGTGTCACAGACGGTGGCGTTGTAAGAGGAAGATTGAACGCAAAGGTCCTTTGCGGCGGGGATGTTGAGGGATTGGAGTGCTCGTATTTGTTTGGGTCAAGAGAGGAGGGGTAAAAAGGAGTTTTAGTGGTGAGTGGAGTTGGGGAGGATGTGGGGAGAGAGAAAGAGAGAGTGTGGAGGTTGTTGGAGTGGTCACGTGGACGATAGGTGAAAAAAAATCTTCATCAGCTGTCAGATTAATTTTTCGTTTAAGTTTAACATCCTTTAATAATGGAGTGACTAAATATTTATATCTTGTTTACTAGTCAATTTGTAAATTCAGTGATCAAAAGTGTACTGGGATAAACGAAAATGACTTCGGCATTAGTGTACCTTTATTATTTTTTAATCCTTATATTATTTTTATTATTAAAATATGTACCTAAATAAATAATTATTTTTAAGTTTGGTTGTTGTTTAAGTTATATATATATATTAACGAATTAAATGTTAACACATTATAAATATTTAGATACTTGTTTTGACTTGAAAGGTGATTTAAAGACTAAAAATAAAAATTATGTTTATATATTTTTAACAAAATAATTTAAATACTTTAAATTGTCAAATAATATTTAAGTATTTTTTTTATAAAAATAATTTAAAGATTAAAGAAGAAAATACTTATTTAAGGACCGGTTTTCATTTTTTAAAAATAAAGCAATGTCTAGTACTAGATAATCTCTTAAATTTAAAGATTTTTTTATGATTATTAATTTTATTTGAAGAATAAAAATTTTAGAGATTTAATATTTCAAATATACTCGAGTAGTCTTATTTTATTTTTGATTATATTATTTTTAAAATATACATTTATCAAATAATCTAATTCTATATAATATTTAATTTTAAAAATACAAAATAAATTTATCATTTAATTGTTTAGTATTTAAATTTTCCGCAATTTATTAGGTTTGTTTTGATTTTTTTATATTAATTATATTATCAACAAATTATATTATGTAAATATGTCATGTCAGCAATAATTAATTAAAAATTAATATAAATTAATATCTTCATGGTATAATTATATCAACAAGTCATGTCATATAGATAAATTATGTTAACAAAAATACGTTAATTATTACTGATTAACACTAAGCTTGTGGATTTCATCATCTGATTTCTTCTTACATAATTTTGCCTGCATTTCCAGATGTTTCCCCATCTTCTGCAGTTCCTCAGCTGATTTCTTTTGAGCTAACACTGCCTCCTTTTTGAGCTTCTCATTTAACTTCAGTAACTCATCATTCGCCTTATTCTGAGCCAACTCTGCCTTCTCTTCTGCCTCTCTCCGCGCTGCCCTTTCCTCCGCTAACTGCCGTTCCAAACATGCGGTTGTCTCCTTCAGCTTTGACTAAAGCTAAGCAAAACACCACGAAACAGTAAGCACAAACAATACTATTTCAACTACGCATCAACAAATTAAAAACAAGTACCATCTCAGTAATCCGCTTAAGCTGCTCAGCATGGGATCTTTCCATCTGCTTCTTCAGCTCAAACAATTGTTCATCGGAGTAGCCAATACCAGAAGCAGCCTCAAGTTGTTGAACACGGGAAGATGCACCAGCCTGTGGCATAATGAAAACACCATCATCAGTTGTAACACTAAAGTTTCCATCAAAGTACAAGGATGAAAGTGAAACCACTAACCTTGAGTTCCACAAACAGCTCATCAGTATATGGCTGCCCACCATTCTGATCTACCACCTTGTTCACAAGTGTCAAGAGATCCTCAACTTGGTTTGCTCTCTTCTTGTCATCCTCTGTACTGTTGTCAAAAAGTACAAACCGGTTTCCACAGAAAGAAAATCCTGAACAATATGGAGAGAAAATCAAGAGAGATTCAAAGAAAGCAATAGTTGCATTTACTATAAGAATTGAAACCTTCAGTGCTGGTGGACATTCCTCATGCAAAAACTCTTCGAATGTTTCCATGTCAGAAAATCTATCCCCACCAGTAAATACAACAATTACGTAGTCAGCAATTTTGTTTCCGAACAAGGACCACAACTTCTGCAATGCAGCTACCTCTTCTTCAGAAAACCGGGACGTAGCCGAGAATACTACCAGCACTGCATGGATCCCATCATTGGCCAGATCTATACACCTTGCAATCTCTTTTACTATAAATTCAGATTCAACTGAAGAATCAAACAAGCCTAAAACAACAGGTTAAATTTAGTGAACGATACTACTATAAAAAATAACTAGTAATATGTACAAGACATTGGCGTACCTGGAGTATCAATGACATTCAAAATTGTTAAATTGAGAAGAGAAAGGGAAAAAATGCATCTAAATTTTATTGTAAAAGTCATGTATACATTTGATCCACCTACGTGCTATTTATACACAAGAATAAGAGACTAACAAACTAACCAATTTACAACAATCTTCTAACAAATCAATCTAACTGGCTAACTGTACAAGATTAATTCTTAACACTCCCCCTCAAGTTGGAGGGTGAAATATGTCTTTGACCCCAACTTGGATACTAAATAATCATGCTGTGATGTACCAAGTGCTTTAGTGAAAATGTCTGTCAATTGCTCGGAAGAAGGAACATAATCAGCCTTGATCAAGCCTTCTTGTAGTTTCTCTCTGACAAAGTGACAGTCAATCTCTATGTGCTTGGTACGCTCGTGAAAAACTGGATTAATAGCAATCTGTAAGGCTGCTTTGCTGTCACAATAGAGTTTTATGGGTTGATCTCGGACTACACCAAACTCATTCAATAACCCATTCAACCAAACAAGCTCAGATGTTGCTACTACCATGCTCATGTACTCTGCTTCAGTAGAAGATTTTGCCACTATATTCTGCTTTTTTGACTTCCAGGATATCAAAGAACTTCCCATCTTGACACAAAAACCAAAAACTGATCTTCTAGTCATGGGACATGTAGCCCAGTCTGAATCACAATAAGCCACAAGCTCACAACTGTTATTAACACCAAGTAATATACCTTGTCCCGAATTCCTTTTTATATACCTTACTACCCTTAATGCTTCCTCCAAAAGATTGTTTTGGTTGTTGCATGAACTGACTAAGATTGTGGACAGCAAAAGTTATATCAGGCCTTGTGTGCGTGAGATATATTAGTCTGCCAATCAACCTTTGGAAAACAGACTTGTCTGGTAAGGTTTCATCATCAGTCTTCAAGCAAGCCTTATCATACTCCAAAGTTGTATACCTAACATTCTGCTCAAGAGGTGTTGTTGTTGGTTTAGCTCCCCCTATCCCTGATTCTTCTATTAACTCAAGAGCATATTTGCGTTGATTAATTAAAACACCTTCTTTTGATCTCATTATATCGAGACCTAACAAAAATTTTAAATTTCCCAAATCCTTCATTTTGAAGTTCTGGTACAACAGATTTTTCAGCGAGTTAATTAGACTCATATCATTTCCTGTGATCAGTAGATCATCTACATATATGAGCATGATTACCAACTTATCATCTTCTCTTTTAGTAAACATGGAATGATCATACTTGCTCTGTTTGTAGTTTGCATCTAGGAGTGCTTCTGTCAGCTTGAGATTCCTGATAAGTGCTCAAATCACTATCACTTTTTACACCTTTTATGGGCATTAATCACCGAATTTACACCCACTCGGACCAATGCATGTACTTAATATGATATATTTAGAAGTTAAGCTTATAGAGATAATATTTACAGAAAATGCAAGTTTTACTGTATTTTTATATCTATGCAGGAGAACTAGTGTCGCGACAGCAACAAGGCCGAGGCAGGACCTGATGCCGAGGCAACAGCTGAGAGCCAGGAAGCAAGATGTAGGCGATTGGAAGATAAAAATCTAAGGGACGTGTCTGGACATAAAGCACATGGATCGGAGCTGGCTAACATGAGGAAAAGCCCAAGACAAGGCCACGCGGGAAAGCCTCTTAGTTGAATTAAACTTGGAAATATTTTAATTATGTACATGACTTGTTCCCTACTCCAAGTTGTATTCTACTTAGGAAAGGTTTGCCCTAGGTCAAGCCTATATAAAGACCTAGCCGTCCAATGTATTACACACCGATACCAAGAGAGAGAGACGATTCATAGATTCAATGTTTTCTTTCTCTCAAATTATGTTCTAAGCTTTCTTAGGGTTTAGGTGAAGGTTGTTAGTATTTGTGAGAGGAGATTGTACTTTGTCTTTGTTTCAATGCAATAAAACCATCAAGGTTTGCTTATCCTTTGTTATTCTTTGTTCTTGCATTCAAGCCCGGGAGGGAAGTTTGTAAGTAATCCATTTATCTAGACTCGGGAGAGTTAGATTCACGAAAGGGGTAAGTACGGTATTTCAATCGCGAAATACTAACTCGGCCTAGGGATAGGTTAAGAGTTTCAGCGGCTAAAAGAAGTGTGAGATTGGTTGGTGGGTATAATTGATTCACGCCGGGAGGTATCATCAAAGACTAGTCATCAACAGTACTTCGACTTAGGGATAAGCGGAGTCATCCACGGACACTTTGTCGAACTTTGGTAAAGTCCACCCACGAGCAAGGGATTGCCGCGGCAGACAGTATCGTCGCTGCCAAGGCAGTAATCTGCAGTGCTGCCGAGGTAGTGATATACGATTGCCTTGGGCAGAGACAAGTCAATCAATTCCACAATACAACGCAACTGAATCCTGACCTCTCTCTCTCTACCTATCAAATCTCTTTATTTTATTTAGTTGTTTTATTTTAGTTCCATCACAACCCAAATTACTTAGGTTTTATTTTATTTCTTTCTATAGAACAAGAAGACGAAGAAGACATATTGAGTATACCAATCCCTGTGGAGACGATAATCCGATAAATACTTATCACTTATTACTTGCAATGTGTCCACTTGCACTAAACACGCACTTTTGACACGCGACAAGTCCATTATCTAAAAGCTTGTTTTAATCCATAAAGGGATTTTTGCAGTCTGCATACTTGATGCTCCCCCTGGCTGCAAAAACCACTAGGAATATCCATATACACTTCTTCCTCTAAGTCACCCTGAAAAAAAGCATTGTCCACATCTAACTGAAACAATGGCCGATCAAAATTTGCAGCCAAGGCAAGAACAGTTCGAACAGTGGTAAACTTAACAACTGGGGAAAAAGTATCAACATAATCCACACCCTCTTGTTGATTGTAACCTTTGGCAACCAAGCGAGCCTTAAATCTCTCAATAGCACCAGAAGAATTATACTTGACTTTATACACCTACTTACACCCAATAAGAACCTTCCATGGTGGTAAAGATACGACTGACCAAGTCTTATTGCTTTCGAGAGCTTGTAATTCCACTTTCATGGCCTCTACCCAATGAGGATATTGTATGGCTTCTTGGTAAGTTTTGGGTTCACAAAAAGAAATAGAACTGGAAAGAAAAGTTTGAGTTGAAATAGGGAGATGATCATAAGAAATAAAATCAGAAATGGGATAAGAAACAGAAGAAGATTGAGAATGAGAAACAAAATCATGTAACCATGATGGTGGTTTAGAAACTCTAGTAGACCGACGAAGAGGTTAGGAGCTACTGGTAAAAGAGAACTATCGTGAGATTGTTGTTCTAATGTATAAGACATTGGTGCAGAAGACAAGTCTTGAGAAGGAGATAAATGTTATGAAACAGAGGGAGAAACAACATGATCAGAAGAAACTAAAGCTGGAGAAGAAAAATTAGGATTAATAGGCTGAAAAGATATGTTTAAAAATTCTGAATCAGGGAGACGAGGAAAACTAGGAAAAAAAGAAGATGTAACAGGAAAATAAAAAGGAAAAACATGTTTTAAAAATTTAACATCTCTATTAACAAAAAAATTGTGTGTTTGAAGATTGAAAAGAAGATAACCTTTTTGAGTAGTAGCATAGCCCATGAAAATTGGAGGAATGGCTTTAGGGCCAAATTTATCTGTGAAATGTGGTGTAGTGGCATAACATAGACAACCAAAAACTCTAAGAATTGACAAATTTGGTTTTTTTATTATAGAGACACTCAAAAGGTGATTTTCACTGTAAGACAACAGAAGGTAAACGATTAATAAGAAAGAAAGCAGTTGATATACACTCACCCCAAAATTTAAGAGGAACATTAGATTGAAATCTTAAAGCACGAGCTACCTCTAACAGATGCCTATGTTTTCGCTCAGCAACACCATTTTGCTGAGGTGTATAGACACAAGTACTTTGATGTATGATTCCAAGAGAAGTAAACAATGAGTTGCAGTCAGAGTTAAAAAATTCTGTCCCATTGTTACTACGAATTATTTTAGGAGTACTTGAAAATTGAGTTTTGACAAGAAGCAAGAATTGCTTAAGGAATAGCACAGCATCAGACTTAAGTTTTAACAAATACACCCATGTCATACGTGAACAGTCATCTACTATAGTAAGAAAATACCTATGGTGACTATGAGTAGACACTCGATAAGGTCCCCAAAGATCTATGTGAATAAGCTCAAAAGGAACTAAAGTCTTAGAGTTACTAGCAGAAAAAGGCAATCGAGTTTGTTTAGTTAATGGACAAATAGTGCAATTATGTACACAATTATAATCAATAGAAATTGAATCATCAAAAGACATTTTATTCATAGTTGAAGCTGAAACATGACCTAAACGAACATGCCATATATCTGATTTACTCAAAGGAAAACTAGTAACTTGTGATGATAAAGAACTAAAATGATCTTTTGAAGAAAAAGACAAACCAGTAGCTCCCTTAGTAGACTCGAAGAAATATATCCCTTTAGACTCCTTACCAATCCCCATGATCTTTCCAGTTGAGTGATCCTGCAAGATGCACAAGTCAGGGAAAAAAGAAACAATACGGTGATGATCTTGGCTAACCTAGACACTGAAAGAAGATTATATGAGAAATTGGTAACATATAAAATCTTTGTAAGGAGGAGATTTGGTGTTAAAGAATAAGAACCAGTATAGCTAACTGTTTCAGTTTTATCATTGGGAAGATGTACAAAATGTGGTTTAGTACACAAAACACAAGAAGACAAACTCTCGAACTCATATATGATGGGGTCAGTAGCACCTGTTTCCAAAATCCAATGAAAGTGAGAATGAGTAACAAGTATTTTACTATCAACAATACATGCGAGATTCACAGAGGAATCTGTAGAAGACTTGTGCAACAATGATAAAATCTGGTTATACTGCTCCACTGTAAAAGAAGGAACAAATGTAACCACAGGAGCACTATCATCTGAATCTTTGTTCTCTCTAAAACATTCGAATCAACAACCATTGTCATTGAAGAATTTTTCTTCTTGTTGAACTTAAAATCTGAAGGAAAGTCAATCAAGTGATAACAAGAATCACGTCGATGGTCTTTCATTTTGCAATAATCGCACACACCAGAAAATCTTTTTCGATCAGACCCTTTTGAAGAATTAGAATAAAGCACAGAAACATCATAGACGAGTCCACCAGAAAGTTGAGAACGTTGCGATTCTTCTTGCACCAACATTGAATATGCTTGGTTAATAGAAGGAAGAGGTTTCATAAGTAAAATTTGACTACAGATTGCTGCATAGGTCTCGTTTAACTCTATAAGAAATTGAAAAAGCCTCTGTTGCACAATATGAACAGAGTTTTGGTGTGCAACTTCACACTCGCAAGATGAAAAAGGAACCAAAACATCATATTCATCCCATAATAACTTGAGTCGAGTATAATAGACAAAAATTGAAGCATCACCTTGAGTCATTATTGTAATAGATTGATGAAGAAAATAAACCCTCGACCCGTCAACTTTATCAAATCGTTCCTTCAAATCCTTCCAAACAGCTGCTGCACTTGTCGTAAACACAATCCCAGCTGATAAATCGCGGCTCACGGAGTTGAGAATCCATGAAAAAACAATCGCGTTGCATCGATCCCATTGAGAGTGCAACACAGTTTGGTAATTCTCTCTGCGACAATTACCATCGATGAAGCCAAGTTTGTTCTTTGCCAGTAACGCGAGTCGCATAGAACGGCTCCAGATGCTGTAATTTTCAAGACCTGCTAGTTGATGTGATACCAAAGTAATTCCAGGAGTATCCGATGGATGCATAAAAAGAGGATGATTACTATCAATCGTTTTCATGAGAAAAGCGATCGTGAAGAAGAATTACAATAATTGGGGGAAAAGGAAATTGTAAAAAAATATCGACGGAAGAAGTTAATCAAGAAGGAAAAATGGGCCCAATGCTCAAGCAGGCCTTAGAACCTGGCTATGATACCATGTTAAAATGAGAAGAGAAAGAGAAAAAATGCATCTAAATTTTATTGTAAAAGTCATGTATACATTTGATCCACCTACGTGTTATTTATACAAAAGAATAAGAGACTATCAAACTAACCAATTTACAACAATCTTCTAACAATTCAATCTAACTAGCTAACTGTACAAGATTAATTCTTAACAAAAATACGACCATCTTCAAGCTCTGCTCTCTGCAACTCACTTGTACAAGTGACCCCAGAAAAGCTAGCTCTTGATTTGAATGACCTTGTACCAAGAATGCTATTGCCGATTGCACTCTTTCCATTGCCAGTACGACCTACTAACACAAGAGTTCTAGCAATCTCCTCACTTCCACCCATCTCAAACACTTACCTGGGGATTGTTATGAACTAAAGCGAGCTACTGAAATGAACAGATGGGGGTTAAATTTATAGAAAGAGACTGAAAGAGAACGAAAAGACAAACAGTCGAGAATATCAGATAGATTGATGCTCATAGTCTCATAGCTGGAGTCGAGAAATTGAATGGATGTTCAAATAAACATCACTGATTTTCTATGATGAACGTCCAGTGGAACAAACGAACAGTCATAGCCCCTTCTTCTATCCAAACCTTTCATGTCTTGTGATTAAAGTTAAAATTTTAAGGGCTAATTACTGTAAAAGTCATCTTTGTTTGCTCGCAGTATAAATTTCGTCACTGATTTTAAAAATCGATCAATAAGGTCATTTACGTTTTTGTTGTGTAAATTTTTGGTCACTCTGACGTTAAATGCCGTTAAGGGTTAATAGAAAGATGATCTGACATAATAAAAAAAGATAAATTACTTAAATAGTCCCTAAATAATTATTTCACTTTTATTTCATCTTCAATTTAAACCTCTAAATTTTAAAACCTTATATTTTTACCATCTTCCCCCCAAAAAACTTTCTTTCTCTAAAAATTCACTAACCCAAAACCTATTTGTTCCCTTTATAAGTAAAATATCAATTAATTTACTCAATATAAAATCACATAACATGAAATGGGTCTCTTATCAATCAATTTATCCGTATAAAACCACATCAACATGAAATGAGTCTCATATCATTCAATTTATCCAAACCCAACATGAACAATGCCATGGAGTATATTTACTGATGGAATCAATTTACACTTGTCTGATTCTAATTTGTCCTAATAATGTCTTAGTTTTTTTATATTTGTATTGTTTTCTATTCAAGTTGATTTACACTAGATGAGAAAACAATGTTACTTGGATGGTTGTGTTCTTGAACCAGTAAAGATATGATGGATAATTGTTATTTCACTCTTTATCATTTGTTTATGACTTCTTTTGTGTTTGTGATATATCACTTCTTCTTAAGTTCAATGACAACAATTGTTACCGGAATTCATTGATCCAAATCACAAGTTCATTAAAAAATTCCTCAACTACAAAGAATTGCTACCAGGTGATGTGCTTGAGATCGCTTTCCAAAGGAGACATGACAAAAAGTTCACAGAGTTGGGAACCAAAAATGTGAATTCCAGCTATACAAGCGTTATGGATTTCGACCAAGATGTCAGAGTTGACCCAGATGGATCTTCAAAGGTAGGAGACAAGAAGAAAGAAAAGAAGGTGAGTGTATCTGTTTTGGGGTTCAACGTGGTCAACAACCGGATTATGATGGGCGAGATTCAGACAATAGAAAATTAATAAATTCTGACTCTTTTTTATTTAACTAATTTTTTTTAGATGCGGGGTTGTAAATACATGTCCGAATAAGATTTTTTTTGCTTTTAATTAACCTTTTACAGAGCATGAGGAATTGAATCTTCTAAAAGTGTTTCTGTTGGCGTAATATATTAGTTTTATGATAGAGTTTTAGCAACATTGATCACCAAAAATCAGTTATATGTCTTAGTCTTATTTGTATTATTTATTTCATCGTTGATTTCATCTGATTTTTAACTTATTTTCTACTGAAGAGCTCATGCCATTGATGCTTGCAGTATACTCCATGTCTCTGATTAGAAAGAGATTATTTTATATGTAGCTTTTGTGAGTGGATTAAAGGAGGAAACTAAGTCAGTTATTGTCTGCAGACCTGTCATTTACAGAAAGAAACATTTTGGGGAAGATGGTGAAAAGATAAAGTTTTAAAATCTAGAGATTCAAATTAAAGATGAAATAAAACTAAAATAATTATTTAAGGATTATTTAAGTAATTTTTTTTATTATGCCAAGTTATCTTTCTGTCAACCCTTAACGGCATTTAACGTCAAAGTGACCAAAATTTTACACGCCGAAAACGTAAGTGACCTTATTGATCGATTTTTAAAATCAGTGACTAAATTTGTACTAGGAGCAAACAAAAGTGACCTTTACAGTAATTAACCCAAATTTTAATTATATATTTTAAATAAAATATAAATTATAAATAATATTTATTTTTAAAATATAGGTTTAAATTATTATATTTATCTCATAATATTTTTAAACTATTCAAAAAATCACATATTACTAAATTATAATTACTTATTTTTAATAATATTTTTTATAATATCAATAATTTATTAATTAACAACTTTTTAAAAGGAACACAACTAAACATAAATAAACTTACTGTAAATACAGTCCCCAGCTCCTCCATCACTCCTGAGCGGATGCCAATGTTTCTTGAAAAACCGAAATCTGCTCCCCTTGGCAATAATTATACCTATTGGCGCAGCACCATCTGATTTGACCTTCTTCCATACTGCAGACTGACTAGATTCAGCTTGTTTAATCTCCACCGCACGCAAACGATGACTCTCTAGATTCATAGTTGATGAGTTAACGATCGAATGATACGAATAAATTAAAAATAAAAATTTAATTTTAAATTTAAATAATTTAAGATTTTAATAATATAAATAAATCAATGTTGATGGGTAATTTTAAGTTATAGAAATTTTTTAAATTGATATTGAGATATAGAATGTTTAAAAAAAATATTAAAGATATAAATCAAAAAGTTAAACATAAACTACTTTACCTCTCGGTAGCGAGGTAAATTTTTTTTTCTGAAAACGCCAGCAAAAGTTGACGAGGTGTTCATGTTCACACCGACAAACATCGCCAAATTTTCCTTTGCATTTTCCTTAACGTAACAAGGAGCAAATGAAACTAAAAGGGACATGAACACCTCGTCAGTTTTTGTTGGCGTTTACTAAAGAAAAAATTAACTTCGATACTTTTTGGTGGCGTGATCAATATTTCACTATTTATTTTGATCTATATCCCTAATATTTTTTTAAACATTTTATATCCTAAATATTAATTTAAAAGAGTTATATACCCTAAAATTAATTGTGTCTAGTGTTGATAGTATTGTTAGGTGTAGTTTACCTTAAAATTAATATAAAAATTACTAGGCCAAATCTTGATGTTGCAAAACAATAGCTTCTCACTTCTGCCGTAAATCATATAAATCGATGTAAATCATGTATTTTTTAATTGTGATTTTATTAATATTTTTATTTTAAATTAATAGATTTAAGGTTAAGTTTATAGATTGGGATTAAGGTTTAGAGAATTAGAAATAAAGTGTATTTTTCAGGATATATAATTTAGGACGTAAATTAGGGTTATAATTTATATTTTAATTTTTTAAATTTTTTTAATAAAAAACATTAAAATAAAGCATTATTAGAAGGCAGAAGATTTCTACTCATATAAATATACCGAGTGAGATATCTCCCAGTCTAAACTTTTGGATCTATACAATATATTGTATAAGATCAGCATACTGATTCTCTCTTTTCAGATCATGTTGGAGTTAGTTGTTATATTTAGGGTATACATTGAATCAGGGTCAACATTGGGCAGGTTTTTTAGTTATCGATTTATATATTTTTTTAGTTTAAAATTATATTTTTATTGTAAATTCATTAATATTTGTTCATAAAATTAAATTTTAAATTTTAAATTAATTTATATTCTTATTATATACTTTTAATTTTTAAAAAAATTAAATATATTTTATTAATTTATTAATATCGAAAAAAACAATATTAATATTTTTAATATTATTTTAGTGATAAACTTTAATAAATTATATATATTTAAATACTTTAAAATTAATTTTTAAATTATAATTTTTTATGATTGATCATGTATTATAAAATTTTAAAATTTATGAGTTTAATATGTGACTTTTTAATTTTAAAATAAAAAATTAAAAATATATATATGAACCAGGTACTCATTACTCTATTAGTCGGATACCCGAATTTTACAGATATCCGATAACGAATATCTAATATAAATAAACTGAAACATAGATAAAAAAAAATTATTACTCGAAAGAATGGAATGCCCTATAATAAACGCCCCTAGTTAGTATATTTGGTAGGCTTCTTCTAGGCCCGGGTGCTCCGTTGTGGCTGACAATCTCTATCGTTGACTTAATAGAGTTGTCATTGATTTTTTTATATATTAAATGAACTGAAATTTTAAAATAAATTAAAGATTACAAAACTAAAAAATTTAAAATAAATTAGAGATTATAAAATTTTAAAAGTTCAGCCGGGGTAAAAGGCATCGAACCATGTTTCGATGCTTGTTCTTGATCTCAAGAACAATGCTTTAAAAACCCAGGTGGTATCGATACCTGTTCTTAGGGTATCGATACCCTCGTATAAAAACACTTAAAAAGTTTATTTCAAAGTTCTTGGTTTGACTTGAAATCAAAAGTTTGATTTAGGAACTTAAAAAATTATTACAAAATAGTCCTTATACTTAATTGTTATATCAAAATCAATTTTAGTTTTACAATCTCCCCCTTTTTGATATAACAAAACCATTGAAAAAAATTTTAAGTTTAAATCAAGATTTTAGATTCCAAAACTTTGAAAATTCTTAAAAAAGGACTCCCCTTAATATATGCATAACTTTTAAAAAAAGGGTGGTTCCCTAACTTAAAAACTTAAAAAATATTTCTCCCCCTTTTTGTTAGATCAAAATCAATGGGATATAAGGCAAGATTCAAAGCAAGTATAGCATTTAAAGGAAATATAATTCATAAACCATAATCCATAGCATAAAATATCCAAATCCAAATCCAACAAAATAAGTTCAAAGCATAAAGAAATACCAAAGGTGCATAAGTTCTAATATGAATGAAAATGCAACATAATGCTTAAAAAGAAAAATAACTAGTCCTAAAGCCAATGCAAAGCAGAAAAAAACAAAAAACAAATCTAAGATCACTCATCGGTCATGTCATCACCATCATCATCATCATCTTCTTCTTCTTCTTCCTCATTGTCATTTCTATCTTCATCGGCAAGCTTTTGGCTATAGCGAAAAGCCTCAATGGAGATTCGCATGGAATGACATTGAGTCTCTAAGACCGTCAATCTCGTACCCATAGAATCAAAACTGGATTGGAATTGAGTTGACATAGAGTCAAGCCTTCCATCCATGGAATCCAAACGAGCATTCAAAGTACCAAATTGAGCATTCAAGTTGTCGAACCTCGTAGTGAGAAAAGCCATCATGTCGATATTCGGAGCAACTTGATGAAGAGGCTCAGGATCGATGGGAGGAGGAGGAGGACCCGAACCCATTCACCATTAGAGACATATTGAAAGTGGGCACGGTTTAGAGATGTTTCACCAATAGGTTCTTTAAGTGATTCCACTTTGTCAAAAGAGCAATCAATTCCCATATGTAAGAAGATAGAGCTTAGAATGCAAGCATAGGGAAAAGATTGGACAAATGGAGTGGCACGATTTTGAACATGCTAAACAATGTCCGAGAAAACGATTTGGGCAAGATTTGGTTGAGTATTTTCACGAAAACATTTAATCCAAAAACTATCAACTTGACTGTAACACCCCAAATTTGGGCATAGACGTTTAGAGGTCTAGTGGACCGGTTTTGTTGGTTTAGCCTAGTTCGGGATTAAATACTTAAAAGTTAGTTCTTAAAACCTTTTTTAATTAACCTAAACATCAAATATTTTTCTAATTTTCGTTTTCCCTCTTTGGAGGCAGCCGTTCATCAAGTTTTAAAGGTAAAAACTCATTCCTTTTCAATTAAATTCGTTTTTAATAATTATAATAACTTTTCTTCTTTAAATTTTCTTGTTTTCTCATCGTTTTCTCGTTTTAAAACCCGGAAAGTGATTGGATCAGTTTTGGAGGTGAGATTTCATCAATCCTATAGAAAAAATAAACTTCTTTACTTAAATTCTCAAGTTATTGGCTTGGAGTTTTTGTTTTAATTCTTTAATTTCATAAAAATCGGTTTTTCGACTAAAAATCCCAATTTTCGTTCAAGGATTTTGATCCGCTGTTTTGGAATCCTAAATTCATGATTTTGAATGTATTATAATTTTTATAACATGTTTTAAACATATATAATCCCAGACTATAGGTTTAGGAGAAGTTTGGTAGTTTTCGGAAAGTTTTCGATTAAGGTTTTGATATGTTTTAAGGGTTGTTGAGTGGGGGTCCGACTTGGGGTTTGTTGTGTGCGATTAGGAGCACTAAATCCTTAGTTTTTGATGGTTGAAACAGGACAAGAAGTTGTTGATCACATTTGAAGAAGTTTTGGATCGAATCAGTGACTTGTCGGACAAGAAATAGTTATTGGTGAGTAGATTATGAGGGCTGACGATTTGGCATATTTTTAAATTTGTTTTCAAAGGTTTGGGGGTGTAGGGAAGGTGTAAAAAACCTCCCTATACTCGGAAGTAAGTTTAAAGTTTTTCTTTCTTAAAGGTTCCCATATTATGCCTTGTTTTTACAACATTATTTGTCATGCTCTTGTTATGTTGTGCATATATGATTATACATGTATATAAATGCTCATGAAACTATTTTTAAAGAGATTTTATAAGCATTCTATGTTCTCACGGTTTTGTTTTGAAAAATAAGATAAAGGTGGTTTTATCGGGTTTTGCAAGTGATGCGTGAAAAGTGGGATACATGTGATTTGAATTCTGTTTTTGAATTAAGTTTTGAGCATTGAATTTTGATAATATATTGGGTAGTTAAGTGATGAACCTTATGGGATAAGTTGATTGATCAATAGGGTCTAGAGTGCACTATAAACATTCAAAAGTCGTACGTGTATAAATTCCTTGTGTGTTGCATTTTGCCTTTTATTCTAATGCTATGTGATGGGAGTAGTACTGTCACATACGGGTTGATCGGAGTAGTACTGTCACCGGACACCAAGGTGAGATAATTCATGTTGAGAGTAGTATCAACATGCGCATGCTCTGGGAGTAGTACTAACATGCAGTTGCCCGTTTATCCTAACGATTTGGAGTAGTACAAATCGGATCACTAGCACCAATATATGTTTTTACTTTTTAAAGGTAAGTGTCATGGTTTTTACTTGTTGCATATGGGATTATGCATGCGAGGTTTTGTGCATTGGTATGCATGTGATTTAAGCATTGCTATGTTGTTAGCATGTAAGACTTGAGCTTTGTGCATTGAGATGCATGTGTAAGCATTGCTATGTGAGTAGCATGTAAGACTTGTGTTTTAGCTTTTAAAGCATGTGATTTTAAAAAGGTTTTTAATAAAATTTAATGATGGCATTGTTAGCCGTGGTTTGATGACACTTACTGAGTTTTAAAAAGTGGCGTTGTTAGCCATGTTGGTTTTGTTTTATAAAGAGCATGACATGTTATTTTAAATTGATGAAATTAGTTTAATATGGGCTGCATTGCAAGGTGTTTTTACACTTGTTTTTATTCACTCGCTAAGCTTATGCTTACCCTCTCATTTACCTTGTAATGCAGAGTAAATAATGTTGAGGCAGCAAAGGGAAGCAAGAATCTAGGTAACCGCCAAGTGAAAGCTCAAGTATGTCTTTATAACATTAGTAGTAGTGAGAGAGCAATGGGGATGGATTACCATGTTAAGAATATTTCTATATTGATGAGACTTGTAGTAGTCGTATTCTTATACATGTTTGATGTTTATCTATGTTGATATTAGCTTTATGACTTTGACTTGAATTTTCTATTGATATTCCATTAGTTATAATAAAAATTATATTGAAGCTTGATTCTTGATATCCCTATGTGTGAATTTGAGTGTTGTTGATGTTGAAACATACTCTTAGGAGTTGAATATATTGTTGATAACTAGGTTGAATTGCATCTAGATAATATACCATGATACGTGCTTAAAGTGTTTTTAGGTGAATTTGCATATAGAGAATGTCATGAAACCTTAGGAGGCTGAAAATAGTCCCTAAACGTTGAGCATGCAATTTAATGACTTGTAGATATTATTTTACGTCGAAAATTTGCGTGCAAGCATGAAATATACTTAATTAAATATTGATAACCTTAATTTCACAATTAGGGAATAAAGTTTTAGAAATTACGATTAGGTCCCTAAAACTTGTTCGATTAAATTAGGACTCGTTTCTTTTTAGTCTCAGTTGTAATTGAACTCGATCCTTAAATGAACATGTAATAAAAATTAAAGCATTTTAAAAAGGTAAAAGATAATTTTTTTAGGGTTGTTTATCGAGGCGAGTCTCTCGATTAGCCTCGATATTCCCTGTGTAGCTCGTTCGAGTCGGGTGGCGTCTAGACCGGGTTGAGGGGGTTACATTGACGGATGCGAGAGTACTTACCATTTGATAGACGAATCCACCAAGAGATGATAAGATGTAAAAATCTATCATGCACGTCAAGAAAGGTGACTGAGCCGGTGAAATAACCAAGAGAGGTTTCATCTTCAATACCTTCTTCCTCAAGACTGAAGACATCGACAAAGGTAGTGAGATCAATTTTAAAAGACTGGCCCATGAGAAAAGATTCAATAGCCACCACTTTGCTCTTGTCCGTAGGGGAAAAAAATACATTTTGCATTAGTATAAAAGATAAGGACAAGAGTTGGAAAGAACTTGTCGGTGTGGGTTAGAAAACGCAAGAACTTCCAATCGATAAAGTGGTCGTAGTAGCGTAATTTGAACTTGTGCGAGTTCATGAATTGAACATCCGCACACCGTTCCTTTTTAAGAGTAAGGTGACGGAAGAGATTGAAGTTGTCAACCCTACGAGGTGTATCCAAACTCTGTGCAAAAACTTCTTGAACATCAACTCGAGAAGCACGAGAAGATGAGGAGCTACTGGCTTCGGTACGGGATCGTTTCTTGGGTGTCATTATCTAGAGATTGAAACAATTTGGAATTAGTTTCATAAAAACATGTATGCTCTAATAACCTAATTCAATCCTATTAATCAATAATTCAAGGTATTTGAGAATTTAAAAACAATTTTAAAAAATTTAGTGAAAAACCAATACGATAAAATCAATTTATATTCGAATGAAAATTTATGATTTTTAAATTTTTTTTGTAGGATTATGAAAACCCATACAATAAGCATTCAAAATATGTTCAAAATCTAAATTTTAACAACCTAAAATCAAACGAAAATAAGGTTTTTCAAAAATTACCTTGATTATGGATTAGAAAGAAATTGAGGTTTGTGAAGCACTAATTGATGATATAGTGTAGGCTTTGATGAGTAGATGAAAATCCCTCAGAGAAATCGTTGATTTTGATGTTAAAAGGGACAGATTAGAGAGGATTATATAGGGGAAGACGGCTAGGGTTGAGAGAAAAAATATCGAAGTGTTTTAGATTAAGTTAAAATAGGTTTAGGAGTCTTTTAAAGCATTCTGCCGCCGTGTGGTTCGATACCGGTATCGAAACAGCCTGTTTCGATGCTAGTATCAATACCCAGGTATCGAAACATGGTTCGATACCTGTTCTTCCCAGAAAATTCCCAGATGAACTTGATGAACAAGTATCGAAACAGGTGCTAGCTGTATCGATACCACTTAGCTGTGCTTTGCATTTTAGGCTTCTAAAGTTCTAGGAATGAGTCTCTAGAGCCCCTAAAGACACGCAAATGATGTTATGACATGATTAAAATGCATGAACAAGTTCATACTCCCCCTAGCAACATGCATAGAAGCATCAAGATGCAAAACAACATAGGCATGATTTCAATCAAGATTCAAGCAACATTTGCATAAAAGTAACACTTAAGAGGTCAAGATAGGCTAGTTAGACCTAACTCTCTCCTAAGAGTCCAAAAACGCTCTTTATCTAAAGGTTTGGTAAAAATGTCCGCTAATTGGTTTAAGGTGTCAACAAACTCTAAAACAACATCATTTTTAGACATATGATCTCTAATAAAGTGGTGTCTAATTTCTATGTGTTTGGTTCTAGAGTGTTGAATGGGGTTCTTAGTAAGACATATGGCACTAGTATTATCACACTTTAGAGGTATGGTTTCTACCTTAATTCCATAATCTAAAAGTTGTTGTTTCATCCATAACACTTGAGCACAACAACTCCCTAAGGATATGTACTCTGCTTCGGTGGTAGATAGAGCTACACTATTTTGTTTCTTAGAGAACCAAAATATAAGCATACTACCTAGGAATTGACATGTACCGGAAGTACTTTTCCTATCTATCTTACAACCTCCATAATCCGCATCCGAATAAGCATGTAAATCAAAGGAGAAGTCTTTAGGATACCAAAGACCTAAATAATGTGTGTCTCTAAGGTACCTAAAAATTCTCTTAATGGCTACTAGGTGTGATTCTCTAGGACTAGCTTGAAACCTAGCACACAAGCAAACACTAAACATGATATCCGGTCTACTTGCGGTAAGGTAAAGCAAAGAGCCTACCATGGATCTATACAATTTACAATCAACACACTTACCTCCTTCATCCTTGTCAAGCTTAGTAGATGAGCTCATTAGAGTGGCTTGAGGTTTCACATTCTCCAAGCCAAACTTCTTGAGCATATCCTTGATGTATTTTGCTTGATTGATGAAGGTGTCATCCTTCCTTTGCTTGATTTGGAGTCCCAAAAAGAATGAGAGCTCTCACATCATGCTCATCTCGAATTCACCTTGCATTAGCTTAGAAAATTCTTGACAATAACATTCATTAGTAGATCCAAAAATAATATCATCAACATAAATTTGAACTACTAAGATGTCATTTTTAAACCTTTTTATAAAAAGTCTAGTATCCACCTTCCCTTTTTCAAAGCCCTTTTCAATCAAAAAATTTGAAAGCCTTTCATACCAAGCTCTAGGGGCTTGTTTCAAACCATATAAAGATTTAGTTAATTTGAAAACATGGTTTGGAAATTTTGAATTTTCAAATCTCGGTGGTTGTTCAACATACACTTCTTCATTTATAAAACCATTTAAGAAAGCACTTTTAACATTCATTTGAAAAAGCTTGAAATCATGATAACATGCAAATGCAAGTAACATCCTAATAGCTTCCATTCTAGCTACGGGTGCATAGGTTTCATTGAAATATATTCCATCTTCTTGAGTGTAACCTTGAGCAACTAATCTAGCTTTATTTCTCATAATGTTACCACTCTCATCTAGTTTATTTCTAAAAACCCATTTAGTTCCTATAGTAGATTTATTACTAGGCCTATCAACTAATGTCCATTCATTACTTCTCTCAAATTGATTTAACTCTTCTTGCATAGCCAATATCCAATAATCATCATATAAGGCTTCATTGATTTTCTTATGCTCTATGCATGAGATAAATGCAATATGGTTCATTAATCTAAGAGAAGAACGAGTAGTTACCCCCTTGGATGGATCACCCAAGATTTCACCACTTTTGACATAGTTGAACTGTAACCCCCTCGACCCGGTCTAGACGTCACCTGACTCGAATGAGTTACACTGGGAATATCGAGACTAATCCGGGGACTCGCCCCGATAAACGACCCTATATTTTTTTTCTTTTTATCTTATCTAGATACTTTAATTAGATCCTACATGTTTGTGCAAGGACTAAGTTCAAAGTGAAGCGGAAATTAATGTAAGACAGGTCCTAGTTTAACCAAATAAGTTTTAGGGACCTAATTATAATTTTCCAGAAGACCATCATATTTTTGCCTAGGTATTGATACCCTATGAACATGTATAGAAACCTCTGTATAGAAAAGTGCAGATCATACAAGAATCCTGTCTAAACTAAAATACTAAAGTTCTCTAGATGCATACAAAACCCTATAAGCATAATCCACACTTCAAACAACATTCCTAGATGCAAAGTTACCTAATACCGAAGGCAAAGCACTTATATCATAAGCATAATCCAACATCAATAAATATGGCAACACATACTTCATAAAGTCTTAACAATTCTCATATAACTTAAAATCATAATAAGTTCAATAATAAGGGTTCCAAAACAGAGTTCCAAACTCAATAATTCTCTAATCCATTGCTCTCAACTACTTAGGTTCAAAACTTAAGAAAATGCATACTTAAGCTAAAGAAAATACTAAAATAGGCACGATTGGCTCCTTTGCTTTCCGATTGCTTCCAACACTTACTTATCTTCATTGCAAGGGAAAAAGAGAGTGATTAAGCTTAAAGCTTAGTGAGGGTAATAAAACATTTAAAACAACACTTGCAATGCAGCCCACAATTACTCAATTACAACAAAGGTAAAACATGTCATGTTTTCTTTAAAACAACATAATCATATTATCAATGTAAATAGCAAATCCATCAAGTGTTAACAAAATCATGGCTCACAAGCCAACATAAAGTAACGGTAAAATCCCTTTTAAAAGATATCTCATGCTTTCAAAGCAAAACAAGGCCATCATGCTATTCACCTAGCAAAACCTAATTAGACATAACACTTGCAATTTCAAATAGAAAACATAAATTATATTGAGGCTAGTGATCCGATTTGTACTACTCCAAATCGTTAGGATAAACGGGCAACCACATGTTAGTACTACTCCCAGAGCATGTGTATGTTGATACTACTCTCAACATGAATTATCTCACCTTGGTGTCCGGTGACAGTACTACTCCCATCAACCCGGATGTGACAGTACTACTCCCATCACATAGCATTAGACTAAAAGCCAAAATGCAATACACAAGGAATTTAAACACGTACGACTTTTAAATATTTATAGTGCACTCTAGACCCTATTGATCGATCAACTTATCTCAAAAGATTCATCACTTACTAGCCGATATGTATATCAAAAACCAATGCTCAAACGTAAATTCAAAACTGAATTAAACACATGCTTCCCAATATTTCAAGTTTCGAAACATAAACTGATAAAATCACCTTTAACTCAATTTTCAAAGTAAAACTATGGGAGCATCAATTATGTAACAAAACCATTATAAAACAGCAACATGAGCATTAAATCATCATGCAATAAATATCTATGCAAAATCAACATTAAGCATGACAAAGTTCATAGTAAAAACATAGAGTAATATGGGAACCCTTTTGCGAAAACTTAAACTTTACTTACTTCCGAGTATAGGGAGGTTTTTACACCCCCAACCCTATGTAAAATAAGTTTAAAACACTGCCGAAGCAGCCACTCTCAAAAACCATTCACCGATAACCGTTATTTGCTCGCCAAGCCACCAAAACGAACTAAAACACCTTCAAACGCGATCGCCTAACTCTTGCCCTGTTTCAAGCATCAAAACAAGGGGTTTAATGCTACAAAACACACAAAAGAAACCCTCAAGTCGAATCCCTACACAGCATCCCTTAAAACCTATCAAAACTTAAACCGAAAACTTGTCGGAACACACCAAACTTCACTTAAACCTATAGTCCGGGATTAGAGATTTTAAAAACACTTTATAAACATCCTAAAACAGTAAAAATAATCCATTTAGGATCCAAAAACAATAGGTAAAAACCTTTGAACGAAAATTGAGATTTTTAACCGAAAAACCAATTTTTTTATGAAATTAAAGGATTAAAACGATTTCTCCAAGCCAAGAACTTGGGAATTTCAGTAAAGAACTTTATTTTTCTAGAATATTGATGAAATCTCACCTCCAAAACTGATCCAATTGCTTTCCGGGTTTTAAAACGAGAAAACGATGACAAAACAAAAAAATTGAAGAAGAAAAGTTATAATAATTATTGGGAAAGAAATTAATTGAAAAGGAATGAGTTTTTACCTTGAAAGCTTAATGAACGGCTGCCTCCAATGAGGGAAAACGAAAATTAGAAAAATATGTGATGTTTAGGTTAATTAAAAAGGGTTTTAAGAGTTTTAAATTGGGTTTAATTAAGTTATTTAATTTAAAATAGATTTTGGGCTTAATTAATTAATATTTGGAAAGCCTAGACCAGCTAGGATTATAATTGGATCAAAGCCCCTTAAAGATTCAAAGTTTTGGCTTGTTTTATAAAATTGTCCTCAAAGTTACAATTTTTACAAAATAGTCACTAATTTCAAAATCTTAGGTTTTCAAGAGTCGATTTCGAAAATTAATTTGACCAAAGTCAAATATATGTTATTTAAGGATTTTAGAATATTTTTCCTCAATTTATTTTGATTAAAAACTAATTTTTAAGTGTTTTATCCCGAACCAGGCTAAACCGACCCACTAACTCCTAAGCTCAAACTTGGGGCGTTAAATGAACTCCCTTGGGTAACTCACTTCCCTTTGTTCAAGCTTTACATCTCTTAAAGCTTCTATTGGAGGATCTTGTGTTTCCTTATTGGTTGGAACCTCATCAACCTTTGATGCTTGTCCATCATCAATGGTTTCAATGATTCCTACATCATCATCATCACAAGAATCCTTCCTAGGAAGGAGGTTATCATCGAAAACCAAATGTATTGACTCTTCTACAACTAAGGTTCTTTTGTTGAAAACTCTATAAGCCTTTGAATTTAAAGAATATCCAAGAAAAATGGCTTCATCACTTTTTGCATCAAATTTACCTAAAGTGTCTTTCTCATTGTTTAAAACAAAACACTTGCACCCAAACGGGTGAAAATAACTAATGTTAGGCTTTTTGGATTTTAAAATATCATAAGGAGTTTTCTTTAAAATTGGCCTAATCATTACTCGATTAATAATATAACAAGAAGTGTTTGTGGCTTCCGCCCAAAAATATTTAGGTAAATTGTTTTCACAAGGCATGGTCCTAGCCATTTCTTCTAAAGTTCTATTTTTCCTCTCAACTACCCAATTTTGTTGAGGAGTGCGAGGAGCCGAAAAATTGTGGCTAATCCCATTTTCATTACAAAAATTCTCAAAACCTAAATTTTGAATTTCGGTTCCATGATCACTTCTAATATGAGAAATTCTTTGATCAAGGTCATTTTGAGAAATATTTGAAAATGTGGTGAATTTTTCTAAGGTTTCATCTTTTGTACTTAAAAATAGAACCCAAGTGTATCTATAGTAATCATCAACAATAACAAATGCATATGATTTTCCACCCAAGCTAGTTGTCCTAATAGGTCCAAAAAGATCCATATGGATCAATTGTAATACTCTACTAATTGAAACATCATTAATGGACTTAAAAGAAACTCTCTTTTTTTTACCCTTAGCATATGCATCACAAATTTTATTTAAGGAGAACTTGAGTTTAGGTAAACCTCTAACTAGATTTTGGGAGGCTAGTTTCTCTAAAACACTTATGCTAGCATGTCCTAGTTTCCTATGCCATAACCATGCATCATTTTCATCACTAGCAACTAAGCATGCATGAGAAATGTTTATGTCATCTAGATGCACCATATATATATATTTCCTATACGATGACCTATGAGCATTGTTCTATTAGATTCTATGTTTATTATTTTGCAACCATGTTTATCAAAAGAGACATAGAAACCTTTATCACACAATTGACTAATGCTCAACAAATTATGCTTAAGACCATTAACAAGCAAGACATTTTCAATTAAAATAGAGGAGTGATTACTAATAGAGCCAATAACCTCAATTTGGCCTTTGGAGTTGTCACCAAATATCACTACTCCACCCTTTTTGAGCTCTAACTCCTTAAATCGTCCCTTGTCTCCGGTCATATGCCTTGAGCATCCACTATCAAGGTACCACATGTTTTGACTTGAAGCTTTGGCCTTGAAGCAATGCTCAACCTACAAACAAAGATTTAGTTTTTGATTTTTGGTACCCAAATCATTTTGAGTCCATGAGAGTTAGTCCATAAAAGCTTGGTTCCCTTGGGAATCCAAGATGCAATGGCATTAATATTATTAGAAACAATGAGTTCCTTAGGAACTCATACACTCCTAATTTTTCTATATCTAACATACCTTTGAAAATTTCTTTGTCTGTGGTTATAAAAATTCTTTTTCACATGGTTGGGTTTTGAAGAGTTTCCTTTTTCAAAAGTTGAACTACCAACCACTTTGATTTGTTCTTTAAGCTCATTCACCACTTTGTGGTGATTCTCACTCAAGCTAGCAATAAGGTTGTTTAAATCTACATTTTCATTTAGAAGAACTTTAAATCATCATTTAAAGTAACAATTTTTTCTTTCAAATCCAAAATCGTTTTTGTCAAAGAATTATTTTTCGTTTCTAAATCGGAAATAGTTTTCTTGCTTTTCAAAATTGATTCTTTGAATTTTAAAACCAACTCATCATAAACATCTTGTAATTCATCATATGCATCATATAACTCATCATAAGACAAATCATTACAAGATGCTTCAAGGGTTACCTTAGGCTCATCAAGAGCCATGAGACAAAGGTTGGCTACTTCATTGTCCTCATCGGATGATGGCTCCTCATCACTCCATGTGGCAACATGAGCCTTTTGCTTCTTTTTCTTCTCAAAACCCTTTCTTTTGTATTGTGGGCAATCGGTCCTAATGTGACCGGGATTCTTGTATTCATAGCAAATAATTTGATCTTTCTCATCTTCTTTGCCCTTTGACTTAAAATCTTTCTTTCTTTGGAATCTTCTATTCTTATTAGCCCTCATATCCAATTCTTCTAGCTCTTCTTTTTCGCTAGAATCTACCTCTTTTTGGAAAGATGAAGCTTTAAGTGCAATCCCTTGCTTTTTCTTTTCAATTTCTCTTTTCTCTAGCTTAACATCTTCCTTCTTCTTTTCATCTTCTCTTCCTTTCTTCATTATCTCATGGGTGAGAAGAGATCCCACAAGAGCATCAAGCTTTAGAGTCTTGTGGTCCTTGGCTTCTATGATAGTCGTTCTCTTACTATCCCAAGACTCGAGAAGAGAGTAGATGAGCTTCCTCACAAGCTTATCTTCTGGTATGATCTCACCAAAGCCCTTGAGATCATTCACAATGACGGAAAACTGATCAAACATATTGGTAACGTCTTCATCCGGCTCCATCTTGAAGTTCTCATAGCTAAGATTGAGAAGACCTATCTTTGTCTCCTTGACATCATTTGTGTCCTCATATGTTGTCTCCAAAGAGTCTCATACTTCATTGGCACTTGTGCAAGATGACATCTTGGAGTAGATGTCGGGACCAAGAGCACAAAAGATAATGTGCAACGCCTTATCGTTGGTGGACATCTTCCTTCTCTCTTCATCGGTCATTTCATTCCACTTTTTGGGAACTTGTCGATCTCCTTCCATTTTCATCGGAATTGAGGGGCCATCTTCGATTATATCCCAAAGTACATAATCATTAGAGTTGATGAACAACCTCATCCTATTCTTACAATAGGTTTAGTATCCTCATTGAAGAAAGGTGGCTTGGTGATGGAGTGTGACTCGTTCCATGTACCGGAAGTGGAAGCCATGGAATTGTCTTGTAGATATGATCAACACACCTTGGATCTTCTTTGGTAGATGTGAATCTCTTCAAAGATTAGGCTCTGATACCAATTGTTGAGTTGATCGATCTTGAAAGATGGCTAAGAGGGGGTGAATTGGCAATTAAAAATTTAGTAGAAGATTTTTCGGTGAAAAATGGAAAATGAAGGACACAAGAATTATAGTGGTTCAAGCTTCGTAACAAGCTCTACATCCACTACCTTAGCTCCCACTAAGGATTTGAAACCAATTCACTAATTGAATTCGACCTTTTTCTCGGTTCAAGGGATAACCATTACAATTTCGAATCAATTCTTCTACCCAAGAATTAATTCAACCTCACAAGGTTAAAATTGAAGAAAGATGGGCAAATAGGTTTCTCTCACAAGATTGATAAGCCCCAAATACAATTAAACTCTCCCCAAACTCAATTACAAAGAATCAAAAAGAAATTACAAGAGTTGGGAGCAAAAGATATGCAATAGGTGCTTGGGAGTTGAATTTGATTGCTTGGATGCTGCTTGAGGTTCAATAGTCCTTAATGGTGTTGAAAATGCTTCATTTTATACCCTCTCATTGATTTCTAACCGTTGTGGTTGTTGGGAATGTAAATAAGGCCGTTGGAGCTTCATCTTCCCACCATAAATGCACTCTGCAGTAGGCGGTATCGAAACACGAAGAACCTGTTTCGAAACAGACCAAAGTAGAAAGAGTCGTTGTGCATTTAATACAAGGGGTATCGAACCATGCTTCGATACCTTTTTGAAACTGTAAGGTTGGGTATCGAACCATGTTTCGGAACAGGTTAACCACCAATTAAAATCTTAAATGCCACCAATGGTCAACTCATTTAATGCTAAAATAGCTGTTGGGGATTAAAGGGTGTATCGATACCTGTACCGATACCTGGAGTCATAATTTTAAATAATTTTAAAATTAATTAAAACCTTCGAAGTGGTTCGATACTTGGTTCGGAACATATGCTGGCAGTGACGAAAAGGTATCGAACCATGTTTCGATGCTTGTTCTTGATCTCAAGAACAATGCTTTAAAAACCCAGGTGGTATCGATACCTGTTCTTAGGTATCGATACCCTCGTATAAAAACACTTAAAAAGTTTATTTCAAAGTTCTTGGTTTGACTTGAAAACAAAAGTTTGACTTAAAAACTTAAAAAATTATTACAAAATAGTCCTTATACTTAATTGTTATATCAAATCAATTTTAGTTTTACACCAACCGTTAAAGAAAAATTGAGATTAACCCCACTTGAAAAAATTCCTATTTTTTGTCCCGCAAGGAAAATATTTAAAAAAAAAACATTATATATTTTTTATTAACTCATGGGGTTTTATTCTAAAATAACATGTTTAAAGAGACTAGTCCTAAAAGACATTATTTAGAGTTTTTTAATTGAAATTGTATTAAATTACTTAAAGGGGTTACTAGGGGTGATAACGAGCCGAGCCCAAGCCAGGTCAGGCTCGGCTCGAGGCTCGTTGAGTTTAGAATTTCAGGCTCAAGCTCGACTTGAAAATAATATTACTAGGCTCGGCTCGGGCTCAAAGCTCGTCGGGCTCGGCTTAGGCTCGACTCGGTTTGGCTCAAAATTGATAATTTTTTATATTATTTTTATTATTTATTTATTTATAGTTTATTTTTTATTTATTATTTTTAGTTTTGTAAATTTGTTTTAGTTGATAATATTAAATTTGTTTTATTTAATTTATTTTTTAGTAGATTTATTCAATTATTTTATTATTTTTCTTTGCTAAATAAATTATTTTTAATGTATATATAAATATATATGTATATATAATTATTTCGAGCCTATTCACGAGCTTTTCGAGCCGAGTTTGGGTAAGCTTGGCTCAGCTCGTTTAAATCCAGAGCCGAACTCGAGCCCGAGTCGAGCTCACTCGAGCCGAGCTTTGACCAAGCCAAACCCGAGTAGCTCGCGAGCCGATCAGACTCATTATCACCCCTAAGTGTTACCGAGTTAATTAAAGACGTGAATTATTTTTAAAATTTAAACGTATGACATTAATTATTAAGCATATTATTAGAAAAAAAAGCATTATTTAAGTTTTTTTAATTGAAATTGCATTAAATTACTTAAAGGGGTTTCCGAGTTAATTAAAGAAATGAATTATTTTTAAAAATTTAAACATATGACATTAATTATTAATCATATTATTAGAAAATTAGTTTACGGCTGTCGAATATTGTTGAACACTACAAACGTTGAATATTATTAAATTAATTAATAAAAATTAAAAATTTTAAGATTTCAACTTATAATTAATAATTATATATTAAGTCTATCACTCTTTTATTAATTATATGTTGAATCCTTGAGATTTTTAATTTTTATTAATTAATCGAATGGTGTTCAGTGGTGTAGCGATCTAAAAAATTGTAAGTGTCGTTAAAATTTTGGGGGGGTCGGAAAACATTTTTGACGTGTTTTTTTTAAAATATGACTTCCAAATAGGGGTTTTTAGTTTATTTTTTAAAAAAAATAGTGTCGTCATCGGCCATTTAGGTAGACAGGATACCGTAAAATTTGTGATTTTCGAAAATAAATTTCGGGAGTCGGTTACGGATAGGAAAGGTTAAGCACGTTACACCGTCCAAAATTAGTACTTTTATTTAATTACTGCTTTATTAATATTAATTTTTCCGGGCTAAAGTGAGTTTGATTTATTTTTTAATTGAATATGCGCGTTCATTTTGAAGCACCTAAACCCGAAAATAAGCGTCTGAACCACTACTACATTAGAATTGGCCTCGCTTACGACCGAATTTAGAAATCACATTAACAAATAAAGGTGTTATGCAATTCCTAATAAAATCAAAATTAATAATTATTAGGGGTGTGCATTCGGTTCGGTTAATTCGGTTAACCGACCGAACTGAAATTATTTCGGTTAATTTGATCGGTTAATTTTTGGTAAATTCGGTTAACGGATAATTTTTTTTATAATTCGGTTATCGGATAATTCGGTTCAAAATCGGTTAATTAACCGAATTAACCGAAATTATATATATTAAATATTATATATATTATATATTTATTTTTAGTCATTTAACTTTTAAAATATTATAAAATATTCATTAAATTTTTTTATATTATAAAATGGTCACTAAATTTTGTATTAAATTAGTATAAAATAAAAGTTTAGTGACTAAAAAATCATTTTAGCTTAATTTAGTGACCTATTATGTAATTTAACCAAAATTTATAATAAATTTCGGTTAGTTCGGTTAATTCGGCTAATTGACCGAAATAATTTCGGTTCGGTTAATTCGGTTAAGAAAATTCGGTTCGGTTAACGGTTAAGATTTTAAAATTTTCGGTTAATTCGATTTTGGTTAATTTGGTTCGGCCACCGACCGAATTAACCGAATGCTCACCCCTAATAATCATACGATGAAAAAAACCAAGTACATCAAACTGATGTATGGGTAATCGAACAACAGAATCTATACTAAAGAGAACGCAACAGCGATACGACAAACCTATGACTGAAAAAAAAAAAAAAAACATCTGTAGTGACGGAAAAAGATGACACAACTGATCATATTAGTATGCACCAAATATCCTAACAAAATAATGTAAATAAACAAATGACTTAGAAATTTAATTATTATTTAATAAAGAAGCTAAATGAATCGAATAATAATAATAATAATAATAATAATAATAATAATAATAATAATAATAATAATAAAGAGCGATTAAATTGTATGAACATAAATTTAAATTACAATTAAAATTGAGTGATTACAAGTAGTGTTTAGTATTAATGGTGTTTAGCGATGTTTGACACCCATCATAATTTTTTTTTAAAATTATATCATTTTGAGTGTATTTTTTATGTACGTACATAAACCGTAACAGTTTTAGATATATGTACAAAATGATGGTAAGTTTTTTGATTATATACTTAATTTTTTTAATTTTCTAACAATTTATATATATTTTGATTAAATAAAGCTATATTTATATTTTAAGATAAATATCGAGATTCAAACCCACACAAGATAATATAATTTAAATATTCTTAATCATTCGTTCGAATAATATATTTTATTTATATATGTTTTATAATACTTAATGTATCTTTTAATGATATCTTATATAATTTATTATATTTTTACCTTAAATTAAGATTTCTTATCATATAATTTCACTAATTAAGGACCTAAAAGCACACGAAAATACTTGATTTTAGGTGAATTTTAGTATTGTAAATATATTGTTCTTTTCTCCTCTGTTTTTATTTTTCTGGGATGAAGTATATATTCGTTAATTATGGAATTTTTATTAAAAATATAATTAAATATTTATATATAAAAAAAATTGAATTTAAAAAACAGAAGAAATAGGGGGGGGGCATTTGAATTTAAAAAGAATATACCGTGATACCATTTTAGCATATTCCAATTTCACAGCTAATCGATCAAGTAATTAATTAATATTGGGATGATATCTTACTTTGGAAATATACCTTTTTTATTTTTAATAGATTAAAAATAAGGATAAACTACTTCATTAGTCATCCAACTAATTGAGATATCTATTTTGATAATTAAACTATGAACTTATTAAATCATTAAACTTATTAAATTAACCTATTTTGATTATTGTTATTAAAATCTTAACGAAGACCGTGACGTATTAATTAACTAAAATGTATAAAATTATAATTTTTAGTCCCTTTATTTATCTATTGTATCAATATACTTGTATATTTTAATTTTTAATATTTTAACTAAAATATTTAAATATTTCTTTATTTTTAATTATGTAATATTTGAATATTTTAATTCAAAATAAAATATTCAAATATTTTAATTCAAATTAATATTTTAATTTTTAATTTTAAAATATTTAATATTTAAACTAAAATATTCGAACTAAATATTTAAATATTTAGTATTCAAATTAAAATATTTAATATTTGAATCATAATATTCAAATATTTTAATATTTTATTATCTTTAATCAAATATTGACTTTGATTCGATGATATAATATTATTTTTATTTATTTTTATTAAAATTAGATTCAAATTATGTTTATGATTTAAGTAGTGATGAAGACTAACACTCTAAGAGGTAAAAGTACAATACTCAATTTGCGACAATGAAATATTTCATGATCTACATTTCTTAATATTTGTGTTATTTAAAAGATATTTGTGAAATCGTTGATTTTTTTAAGATTTTAGTTTATGGTTTTTTATTTTGATACTAATGAATTGAAATTAATTTTTCCTCCATTGAAGTTGTGATGTGAAATTAATTAATGATAATTTTATTGAATTAAAAAATAGGTCGAATGGTCGTGTTTTAATAGATTCGTTTTGGACCCGGATCCGTAAGATCCATTAAATCTAAATCTGGATCTCAATTTTCTAAACTCATGAATCTAGAACAGATCTAGATTTATGATATAAAAATGGATCTGCATCTAAATCTACAATTGAATTCAATTTAGATCCGACTCGTCGTGATCCCTAGTCATAACCTAGTGGTATGTGTACTTGCTTTCCGCCTTATCAATGTTGGTTTAAATCCCACCAAGTCTCTTTTTTTTATTTATTTTATATTCTTCTTGTGTTTCTCATCGATTAGATAGCGGCACATATCACTATTTAATTAAAAAAATATATTAAATATTAAATAAAATATTAAAAATTAAAATAAATTCATCAAATTGGTTATCTAATTGGATGCTCAATTTTATTTAATTAAATTAAAGTTAAATTAATATAATAGATAAATAACGTAGATTAAAAATATAATTTTATACATTTTAGTTAACTGGCATGTTATCAATTTCGTTAGTATTTTAACAACGAGGATTAAAATAAGCTAATTTAATAAGTTTAGTGACTTGATTGACGAGTTTGATAATTCGATGATCAAAATAAGTATCCCAATTAGTTAGATGACCACTGGAATAGTTTATTCGAAAATTAATTATAATATAATATTTATAGATAATTTTTTAGATTTTGTGTTTAAAAGTTTTTAAACTTAAAACGTGGTAGTTTTAGTAACATTTTAAAGGATTGTTCCAGTCAGATTAAATATTTTCTTTTTACACCATAATAAAATTTTAAAGATCATTATAAAAAAAATATTGGAGAGTTTTTAAAATATAGACTAGATGAAATCTCTACTAGAAAACTATAATTACCTTTAGTTAATTATAAAGGTATCGATCTATTACACTTTTAATTAAATTAGTAAGCAATCACAAAAGGATGAAACTATTCATGACTACCGACAAACTCAAATCAAAAATAAATATTATGAAAAATATTATACGAGCATCAAACAGCTGTAAAAATATTTATAAAATATGTTATTAGACAAAGATGTGTCATAAAGACATAAAAATATATAAAATTTTATTAAAAATTATATTTTTTAATAAAATTATAAAATATAAAAATAAAAAATCATAAAAAAATAAAAATATTGAGGATCGATAATCAACATCAAAGTTGGTGTCATCGTTGATGGCCAAAACAAAATAAAAAAAGATAAAAGATTGAGTTGGGAGAAAATTTAACGGTTAAAATTTTGAGTTGAAATGCCATTTCGTGTTTAGAAGTTTAGGTTGCATAATGATAACTAAATTTTATCCACTCTACTAAAAAAAAATAAAAGGTAAACTATCTCGAATGTTATTAAATAATTTTAATTAAGTCATTGATTATCATTTTTGACAAAAGTAATAACGAGATAATTAAATAAATTTATATAATTACTTATTAGTTTTATTTTGTTTTAAGGGAACAAATTTTAACAAGTGTTTTTATTTTTATTTTTTTACTTTTTTATAAAAAATAAAATCTAAAAATTCTTAAAATCTCAAAGTCTTAAATCTCTTAAATTTTAATTTTCAAAATTAAAACCATTATCATCGTCAATAATCTCGTTGGACTCCTTTATTGTCGTTGCTTGAGATCAATGTTCATTTTTCTTAATCAACCATTGTTAGTAATCAATGAAATACGTGTTAATCAAATATCGAACGACTAGTCTTTCTCATTTATCGTTTGATGTCCGATTAATATCTCTTCCGCCAATTAATAATGATGGATAGTAGAGGAAAATGAGTGGTAGTTTCTAACGACGACAATGTATTACTCTAACAAAACAATCAAAAACAATAATAATTCTTAAAAATTTTGAGATATTATTTAATTTATTTTAAAAAATATAAAAAATAAAATTACATATCAATCTATTTTTAGATGATGAATATTTTTAATAATACTATTTAAAAATATCAATAAAATAAAAATTTAAATATCTATTTAATTTAAATATATATTATAATTTAATCTTATTTTTGAGTCAAGTCTAATTAAAGTCTAATTAGATAAAGAAAAGGATGTGATAATAGCGTATGAAATAGATTAGCGTAAGGTTAAGGCATTTCCAATCTTACCTATTTTTCATGCCATTTCATTAAAATGGCATATTTTAGTTGCTATTCATCCTCCAAACCAACATCATATTTTAGAGTAAAATTATATATATAGTTGAATATTATTAAATTAATTAATAAAATTTAAAATTTTAAAATTTAACGTATAATTAATAAATAGGGGTGTTCAAACGGTTAATTTGGTCGGTGACCGAACCGAATTACCAAAAACCGAATTAATCGAACTTTTAAAATCTTTAACTGTTAACCGAATCGAACTTTTTTCGAAATATATTAACCGAACCGAACAAATTTTGGTTAATTCGGTCGGTTTTCGAATTAACCGAAATTTATTAATTTTCTTATTCAAAGTTATTACATAATAAAAATCATTGAAAATACTTTTTAGTTTACGAAGATAAATTGACATTTAATTTAAATAATATCTAAACATAGATAAAAATATTAGAATTTTAGATTAAACATTACGATAAAACAAAATAAGTTGGATATAAGTTTAATAATAATATATATTATATATTTAATATTTATTATATTTAGGCTAATTCGGTTAATTAACCCGTTTCGAACCGAATTAACCGTTAACCGAACTTTAAAAAAAACTTTAACCACTCACCGACCGAATAAAATTTGGTGGCCGACCGTTTTAACCGAATTAATTCGGTTTGGTCGGTTAATTCGGTTTAGCCGACCGTTTGAATACCCCTATTAATAAAAGAGTGATAAACTTAATATATAATTATTAATTATAGTTTGAGTCTTTGAAATTTTTATTTTTTATTAATTAATTTAATAATATTTAACGATATTCAACATTAATAATGTTTAGTGATATTAAACGCCCGTCTAAACTTGATTTTTTATACGATAATAATATTAAATATTTTAATAATATTTTTAAAATATCCATCCTATTTTAAATTCTCATAATATTTAATAATATTTTTTACGAATTCTCTTATAGTACAATTTTATCTCTTTACACTAATTTAATTTTTATATTTTACAATTTTTATATTATTTACACTAAAATGATGTTATAATGTTGGTGAAGGTTGAAATGCCGAAACAAGAAGTTAGTTTGTTTGTATCGCCCGCAACTGCAGTCTGGATTGTCGCTTGATATATATATATATCCCATTCCTCACTTCCCACAGGCACAGCTACACGCTCCGCCGCAGCAACCATCAATCGCTTCCCCTTTCTGCTCCTTACCTAATAGAGATCAAGAAACATAAACTAACTTCATTCACTGTTCTACCAAATCTAGAGTTTAAACAACAAAGAGATGGACTCAGATTACGGCATTCCAAGAGAACTTTCCGATCTACAGAAACTCAGATCTCTATATCAGCCACAGCTACCTCCTTGCCTTGAGGTATATCACTTTTCAATTTCTGCATCTGCATCTCGTGTTTTGTTATTCGAATCGTGGATTTTTTATTCTCTTTTTGCTTCTTTTTTTTATTGTTTCCTTTTTGGCTTTTGTTAGATCTATCCGGTTCTAGCTCAAAATATATGCGATTCATGTCATGCGTCTAATTTTTTTTTTTTTTTTTCTAATCTTTTGCTTCTGCTGTTCTGCATGTGTACTGATTAGATTTGACCGGCTGTTTGGCCACTGTGGACTTGCACGAGACGGTTATTTGAATCGATGCATCGTTTTTGTTACTAACGACTTGTTTCGTGCTTCAGGGAACTACTGTTAGGGTTGAGTTTGGCGATACGACAACATCTCTGGATCCAACTGATGCTCATACCATTGAACGTGCTTTTCCACACACTTTTGGCAAGCCATTGGCTCACTTCTTTAGGCCGACTGCTAAAGTGCCTGATGCTCAGATTATAACTGAGCATCCGGCTATTAGGTGCTTGTTATATCGTACTTCATGATTTCTTTTCCTTTTTAAGATCATTGCTAGGACAATGGTTGCTTCTACTTGTTGCATCCTTCTTCGTTTCACCTTTATGTGGAATTGTTGCCATTGATCCATGGTTGTATGCTGCTGCATGGATGAGTTTGTGCATACAGATATCTTTTTATTTGTCTAATTACCGGTTATTCTTGCATAACAGGGTAGGACTCGTCTTTTGTGGGAGACAATCACCTGGTGGGCATAATGTCATATGGGGCCTCCATAAAGCTCTCAAAATCCACAACCCGGATAGCACTTTACTGGGCTTTTTGGGTAAGCTGCACTCAGTTCAGATGATGCATACAGTCGATGTACTTGTACATAAATAGATACACACCTGTTGAACATGTGTTTTGCCTCGTTTTTTTTTTTTATTTTATTAGCATTCCATTGCAATACAGTTGTGTGTTTTTGCTTGTTATTCTCTACGTGACAGTTATTCTTTTACTGCTCCTACTAACAGGTGGTACTCAAGGTTTATTTGCTCAAAAAACTCTAGAGATCACTGATGATATTCTTTCGACCTACAAAAATCAAGGTAGAGTTTCTCTCATGAGGCAATCTTATGTAAAGAAACAGTTTTGCTTTCTTGTGGTTCTATAATCTAACATGCTTCTATATGTTTTTGCTTGAGAAGGTGGTTATGATCTACTGGGACGTACTCAAGATCAAATTAGAACAACTGAACAAGTTCAGGCTGCGCTAGCTGCCTGCAATGATTTGAAGTTAGATGGCCTTGTAATTGTTGGAGGTGAATTAATTGTTAAGGTTTGCGACACATTATGAAAAGTAGAGATTACTAAGCGTTTTGTTTGGCTTGTAGGTGTGACATCTAATACAGATGCTGCTCAACTTGCTGAAACATTTGCTGAAGCCAAATGTCCAACAAAGGTAACATCCACGACAAGATCTCTACATTGTACCAACATTTTTGGTGCTTCTATCTCCATTTCAATTGGATGTCATTTTCCCCACAATATATTGGAACATGTCTCATGTTTTCAGGTGGTTGGTGTTCCTGTTACACTGAATGGAGATCTGAAGAATCAATTTGTTGAAACTAATGTTGGTTTTGATACAATATGCAAGGTATCCATCATAAACATTTCAGGTGGTTGGTGTTCCTGTTACATTGTAGTAGTAGTAGTAGTTAAAAAGAAATTCACTAGAACAGACTCCCAGCAGGTTCAGTAATTATTAAATTGCTGATGGATTTGTTCTCATGCTCAAACTAAAACAATTTAAAAGAGAACTTGCAGAAAGTAAAACATAATATATCAAAGGGATGACCTAATTTTTAAGTACTATATTTATACTTGCAAGTTTTTAAATTTTATGTGCAATTCTCTTTACATTTACATGCAGGTCAATTCCCAACTTATCAGTAACGTCTGCACTGATGCTCTCTCTGCAGAGAAGGTAAGTTTTTTTTTACATCATAATTCTTAAGATATCATCACCTTGGTTAGTGGTCACATCAATCTCAGTTGGCACGGTGATTATTGAAGTTATGGAAGATGCCGGTAAAAGCAGTAGAAAAGTGTGATTATAGATTTCTACTTTCTTACCCGAACTGATTTTCCTTTTTAGTATTATTATTTTATCCGTCTTATGGGAAGGAAGGCATCACATGTTGCCCTGGAATGCACCCTCCAATCTCATCCAAATATGGTCAGTTTTTGCTTGCTAATTATGCTTAATAGTTACTTATGCTACAGAAGATGTCTATTTTTCACATAACATTTGATATATTTTAACAGGTGATTCTGGGTGAAGAGGTGGCTGCATCAAAGCTTACCCTTTTTGACATAACAAAGCAAATTTGTGATGCAGTTCAAGCCAGGGCTGAGCAAGGTAAGATATTCCGAGTTGCTTTATTTCATGTTAGAAAGAGCTTAGTTGTCATTATTGTTTCCTGTCTTTGTGTATTTGGACCAGACAAGAACCATGGGGTTATCCTTCTGCCAGAAGGGCTTATTGAGAGTATTCCTGAAGTGTATGCATTGTTGAAGGTAACTAATGTTAAATAGTGACTAATCTCTAATTCCCTTCACATACCTCCTGCTCTCAAGTAAGAGGTTTTTTATTTGAAGCTTCGATGTGACATTAACCAGTGTGTTAATGAGATTTACTTCAGGAAATTCACAGTTTGCTCAGGCAAAATGTACCTGCTGATAAAATTTCTTCCCAACTGTCTCCTTGGGCGTCTGCTTTGTTTGAATTTTTGCCACTTTTTATAAGGAAACAGGTACGGGTTCTAATTTCCTGTAATTCTCAATGATTGAAGATGTGTGCACATGGTGGACCAATTAGTGAGCTTAATGAGTGTCATGTTCAATGTCACAGCTTCTCCTCCATCCAGAATCAGATGATTCTGCACAGTTGTCACAGGTAACTTGCTTTAGATATAATTACTCTCTTATTAAGAGAATACTCCATTAAATCTTTCTAATATCTATTCTGCCTTCTCTTCCAGATTGAGACAGAAAAACTACTGGCGCATCTTGTAGAAAATGAAATAAATAAGCGCCTGGTAGGGCAATATTCTCCTTTTGGTATCTACCTCTTCGATACTTTCTTATTGAAACTCAACTAAACTTTTAGAATCACTTATTCCCCAGAGAATACTTCTCATATAACAAGTTCTGCATTTATCTCAACATTTATGGGCATGATGTAGCAGTATCCGGTTGAATCATGTCTACTTAATTGGTAACCTTAGTGGGTTTCAGACTACGATTCTTTACTCACTTGTTTCTCTGTCGTTGTGGGCAGAAAGCAGGTACTTACAAGGGGAAAAAATTTAATGCCATCTGCCACTTCTTTGGCTATCAGGCTCGTGGATCCTTACCATCAAAGTTTGACTGTGACTACGCCTACGTAAGCTATCAATAAAGTGTGGTTATGTTTCCTTTGCCTTGTTTTAATATTCTCCCTTTATTACTAATGATGCATTTTCACAGGTTCTTGGACATGTCTGTTATCATATTCTTGCAGCTGGTTTAAATGGTTACATGGCAACTATAACTAACCTAAAGAATCCAGTGAACAAGTGGCGCTGTGGTGCTGCACCTATTGCAGTTGAGTTTTTATTTTGTTCAGTATAATGCATGATATGGATTGACAACTTCTAACCATCATTTCATTTCGCTTTTTGGGAGCACCCTTCCTCTGATCTACACCTTTTTAATGTTTTTTTCCTCCCGACCATTTTCTTTCATTGCTTGCTCTCTCTAATTCTTTGATTGCATTTACTAAATCTTAGGCAATGATGACTGTGAAGCGCTGGTCCCAGAATCCCAATTCTTTGGCCATTGGAAAACCTGCTATTCATCCAGCTACCGTGGATTTGAAAGGCAAAGCATACGAGTAGGTGTTATTTTAAGTGAGGCAGCGTTGATTCTAGATTTATAAGCACCCATTCTAATGTGTAAGCCTGTACTTGTAGGCTGCTGAGACAAAATGCTACAAGGTTTTTGCTGGATGATATCTACAGAAATCCTGGACCCCTTCAGTTTGATGGTCCTGGTGCTGATGCTAAAGCGGTAACACTATGTGTTGAAGACCAGGATTACATGGGCCGCATCAAGAAACTACAGGAATATCTTGACAAAGTACGCTTTTTCCCTGTAACTTTTGGTTCTGGTTTTGTATTTGCTTCCATTCAACTGCCATTTTTATGGTAGGAACTTTCTAATCCCCGGTCACCATATGTCCATGATGTATTTTTCAGGTCCGTACCATTGTGAAACCTGGGTGTTCTCAGGAAGTTCTGAAAGCTGCTTTAAGTGTAATGGCATCTGTGACTGAGGTTCTCTCTGCGGTGTCTTCATCTTCATCTGGCGCACAAACCCTGTGAGTGAACCAGTTATTGTACTGGTGCTCTCGTTTTTCTTAATTATCCTCAACTATAGGACGAACATTTTTTCTTTCTTTCTTTCTGTGAGAAACTAATTTTGAGTTGCCTCTGATTTCTTGTTTTCGAGATGGAAGATATTTTATTTGTTACTGAGAAGAGATAATGTATTAATAATCACAATGTCTTACACTTGTTTTCATTGTTATGTTTTATTTACATTGATCTTTCATGTGGAGTCTTAACTAAAAGCATGAGCAATGAGAGCATTTTTTTCGGGCCCTAAATAAGACGAGATAATTGAGTTATTCGACTCGATTGAACTTGATTTAAATTTATATTTGATTTAAGTTCTTATTGAGTCTAATTGAGTTATTTGATATTTCATTTGAAAAGTTCACGAGTTACTAAAAATTTAATATATTAAAATTTTTTAATTTTTATAATTTAAATTTTTATATTTAAAACTCTAAAATATAAACTATAAATAAAAGTTTAAACCTAACATCTTTATCTTTAAACCTTAAACTAATACTCTATGCCTTGAATAAGTTTGAGTTTACATAATTTATTAATTCTTTTAATAAAGAGCTTTGAATGAAATGTGATAGATGATGATGAGCTATTTGAGTTTAATATGTTCAAAGATCAGCAAATATTTGATTCAATTGAGTTCGAATAAAGTTTGAATTTGACTCAAATTCTTAATGAGTCAAATCAACTTCAGATTTCTTAAACTCGTTAAAATTTACTTAAACTCGAAATCAACTCAAAACTTTAACGAATCAAATTCAACACTACTTGACTTAGCTTCTCTAAGTTAAGTATTGTATGAATACTGATGATATTTAGGGTTGTATCTTTGTATGGCATTAGAACATATGCATAAGTCTGGTTTATGGTCCACTGTCTGAACTTCTGAACTTACTTTAAAGCTTAATGAAGTAGTCTTTGGAAAATAGAGATTTTCATATGGTTTCCTTGTGTCATTTGTAGGGATTGAAGTTTACATTGTTAATGGCTTCTAGTACCCAAACTCTTGCTTGTTTTGGTCAATCTCGCAGTTTATATGTCCCCTTATAATGGTAGTGCTTCTTTTACCCTTTGATTGATTGTGTTGGCACTTGCCATCGCACCAAATCTCTCTACTACTCTTTTGGCTTTCGTTTCTATATAACTTTCGGATTTGTTGTCCCCTTATAATTTTGTCCATGATTTGAGGATACTTGGACGTGACCTTAAGAATCATCTTGGAGGCTCCCAAAACTTATCATCAAACATTTAAATGAAAACCAATTATATTTGATCGAGTAATAAAATGTTTTTTAATTTAGATACTGTTTTAGAAAAGGTTTAATATTTAAACAGGTATTCAAATTATGCTTAATATTCAAATAAGTGTCCAAATTATATTTGTAGATTACTTTTGGTGTCTAAATTTTTTATAGCTCTAAATAGGTATCTAAAGTTTTAAATTAGGTCATTTTAAGTGCCTAACCATTAATAAGAATTCGTTTGCTAATAAAAATGTGACAAGTTTTAATTTTTTAATTATTTTTTTTAAAATTAAAATTTTATTTATTTTTAAATCGGCAATTTAAAGTTCGTATAAAACAATCTCAAATTTCTAACCTAAAACCTAAAATCCCTAAATTATCATCGTAGTCACCATTTACTAACTCACCGGAGATCACCATTACTGCATTCGGACCATCATGATCGTTTTTCCCAACCAACCATCGCCTATAACAAACGGTAGGCATGTCGACGACTTCATTTTTGTGATTTTGGTTTTTTTCGACATTAAGAAGTTGATCAACACACCTACCACAAATTATTAGTGATGGACGATTAGGGGAACGATTGTTGGTAGTTTGACGACAATAGTGGTGATCTTTAATGATATAATAAACGATGATAGTGATGATAATTTGGAGGTTTGGGGTTTGAAGTTAGAGATTTGATACTATTTTGTAAAGATTTAAAAATTTTAATTTATTTTAAAAAAATAAATTAAAAAAAATAATTTAATAAATAAATAAAATAAAATAATAAAAATAATGATACTTGATGGTTAGGTACTTAAAATGATTATAATTAAAATTTTAGACACATATTTAAAGCTAAAAATAATTTAAGCAGCCAAAGTGACTCAATAGTTTGGGCACCTATGGTATTAAGTCTTTAGAAAACATTTAATTATAAATAACTAACATCAATGACGAAACTAAATGAGGGTTAAAGGTAGGGGTGTTCAAAAATACCTGACCCGAACTACTCGACCCGTTGACCTGCTTACCCGATTAAAAATTACCGGGTATTTATAATGAAATACCCAAATTTTTCGGGCCAGGTATCTGACCTGTATTTTTTTTTTTCCGAGTAGTTGGGCCGGGTCAGGGCCGAAATTTTTTAAGAACAGGGTACCTGACCCGATAATTTTAATAAATATATATTTTTAAATTTAAAATTATATTTTTATTATATATTTTTTATTATTTTTATCTAAAATTAATTTTAAACCCTTAATTTTTTTATACTTGTATTATATACTTTTAAGTTTTGATTTTTTTTATAAATATTTATATTAATTTGTCAATATGAGATTTGAAAGAAAAATTATGATCGAGAATAATATATTCTTTTATCGATAAATTTTAATATATGCATATATATATATATATCCAAATATTTATCTTTAAAACCTATCTCAAATCAATGATTTTGTGTTTGAAATATATATCATGAAATTTTAAGTATTTCTTATATATTTATCACTCTCAAGATTTTTTTCACCTTTATCTTTTTATTTAAAATTTTTAAAAATTTATTTTATTTATACAATTGCCTTTCAATTTTAAATATTTATATTTTCCCATCAATATCAAATTCTATTACTGAAATGATTTATGTAAAAAAAAATGATTATTTTTCATCTTATTTTATTCTCACATGCCTTTTAATTTTAGTCAATATTTTAAAATTGTCAATTTTTATTAATCAGTTACTCATTCTTATTTTTAAAATTATATTTTTTTACAATTTTTTTTCATGATGACTTGTTAACTTGAATATTATTAATTATTTAATAATGACAAATAATAACAATCAAAGGATGAAAATAACATAATTTAAGAGTATAAGAACTAAATTAATGAAAAAATTACCTCTTAAACTGAAATTTATCTATTTCAACTGGAATTAAATCTCAAATTTCAACAGTCGAAAATGGGTTAGGGTTTTGGATTTTTCCAGCCCATCTTTGCACTGGCCTGTCTTCATGATTCAACCTCGACTCACTGAGTGTCCAGTTTGAGACTTTTGTTGACAATAGCTGACCCGGTCCACAGCTATCTTATTACAATTCCTAAATACAACTAGATTGTCGGTTAATCACGCGTGAATCGCAGAAAGTAGGGATTTGTACGAAAATGGAGGGTTCCAGGTTTTACTTCTTTGTGTTTGCCGTCGCCATTTTGGCATCACCGGCACTTTCCGATCTGGTCATTTCCAAAGTAGATCGACGTGTAAGTTTTCACCTTCTCTTTTCATCTTTTTCGAGATTTCTAGGGATTTAATGTTATTACTAGTGTTCCTTGCTAATTCATTTCTCTTATTGCTTCACTGCTTCTTGTGCTGTTTATGAAGATTGTATCCATCTGAAACTGCATTTCTTGTGTTGATCTGAACTGCTACTGTAGTTGCATATCTTTGATCGTCGCGAGCTGTAATTCTTTAGGTTAACGGCGTTCCTAATTTTGTTGCAGATATATTTGACATCTCACATTGTTCGGATCTCTTCAACTTTAAAGGTACTTCAGTAATACTCATTTTTCTTTTCTCTTTCAAGATGCTAGTGCTACTGCTTTCAATTTTTTTTTATTAAGTAGAGATAATTACATTCCCAAAGCTAATTCCGGGATTCGACGGATCCGAATCCTACAAGGTGGGACAAGATGAGCATCCTTGACCACTTGGTCAATTAGTGGATCTCCACCGCTTTCAACTTTATTATCTCTCTTTGTGTTCATTTTTACATCTGCTGTTATACATGTCTTCTAGGTGGAGAATGCTGGTCCTGATACGGTGTCCGAGGTTTTGCTGGCTTTTCCTGAGCAACAAGCCAAAAACATGGCATATTTGATGGCTACCCCACATGAAGGGAAGGGGAAAGTCAAAAACCCTGTTGTTGCACTTCCTGTTGAGGTTGCCAACCCAAAAGACATGCCTCCTGCTTTGACATTTTATTCAGTATCATTGCCCAAGGGATTAGCCGAGGGCAATAGCTTCACTTTTGACGTCTTGTCTGTATTTACCCATGCCTTGCGACCCATTCCTGAGCAAATCACTCAGGCTGATATTCAGCTTGCATTATACCAGGATACTGCATACTATCTATCTCCTTATGCTGTCAAGGCTCAGTCTCTAACTGTTAAATTGCCTGATTCTAGAATTGAATCATATACAAAACTGGAGAATACAAAGACTCATGGTTCGGAAATCAAATATGGTCCTTATGAGAATCTCCCTGCGTTCTCGTACTCGCCCATAGCAGTTCATTTTGAAAGCAATCAACCGTTTGCTGTTGCTCAGGAATTGGTGAGAGAGATAGAAATTTCCCATTGGGGCAATGTGCAGGTCACTGAGCATTACAAGCTTATCCATGGTGGTGCCCAAAGCAAGGGTGAATTTTCCAGGTTACACACCATATATTTTTTTTCCTTTTACTAGATTATGGTGAGCACCGCGCCATGTTGGAAGTTTGTTTCTAAATTTTTACCTCTTGGCACTACAGGCTTGATTTCCAGGCCAGGCCTAATGTTCGAGGTGCATCTGCCTTTAGGTATCTTGTTGCAAATTTGCCACCAAGAGCACATTCTGTTTATTATAGGGATGAAATTGGCAATATATCAACATCTCATCTCCGGAGTGACTCCAAAAAGGTTATACTGCTGAGTAGGATATAAGAAATATTTAGTCATTTGGTATTTTATTCTTATTGATATTGCCATGTCTTTGTAGACGGAACTATTGATTGAACCGAGGTACCCAATGTTTGGTGGCTGGAGAACTGCTTTTACTATTGGATATGGCCTGCCACTTCAGGACTTTTTATATGAGTCGGAGGGGAAGCGCTTCCTTAATATCACTTATAGTAGCCCAATGGTTGAGCTGGTTATTGATACTCTCATTGTGAAGGTTTTTATCTCCTCCTTCCCAACCTTGCCTAAAACTTTTATTTAATTACTTATTTCAATTCTTAATTATGACATAATAACATTACTTTTACTTATTATGAATGAGACATGTTACCACGTACTAAATGGGCACTTATGCTGTTGTATTCTTCTGACCTTAGGACTAAGATATTTGCTTGTGTGATATGATTGCTGTTTGGTGAATAATAGGAAAGTTGTCCTCTTGGCTGCCTCTTACCTTGATCTGGTATTTTGATTACAGGTTGTTTTGCCTGAGGGTTCTAGTGACATATCTGTAGCAGCTCCATTTCACGTGGAGCAGTGGCAAGAGGTATTAACTGTGTTAAGATTGTGTTTTTATTTGACCACATGTATGACAAAAGGTCATATTTGTGCTGAACTTTGAGTTTGAAGGCGACGGTCTTTTGTATGTAATGTGTTTATGGTTGTATGCAGACCAAGATCTCCCACTTGGATATTGATGGTAGACCTGTAGTTGTGCTTAAAAAGACTAATGTTGTGCCGGAGCACAATCAATATTTTCAGGTATTCTTTCTGTTAGTTTATCCGATATTTATAGTTGGTTTTCAGAGAGTTTATTTTAGAGAATAAGATGTGTTTTAATTAGATTCTAGTAAGCAATTATATTTAGAGTCAACTACTTTTGGCCCAACCCTTTAGAAGTCTATAAAAGAGTCTGTAAACTCAGTTTTAATGAGCAGAAATAAACTGATGAAGTTTACTCAAACTATAGTTTATTCACACTTTTTTTTGTCAATTTTTAGTCTGAGTGGCATGCACACTGCCTCTAGTAAACACAGAATGTTGGACATTGTTTGCATAATCCTACATGTAATCGTTTCATGTTTGTTTATCTTTCAGGTCTATTATAGGTTCAGCAAACTATCGATGCTTAGGGAGCCACTGATGTTAATTTCTGGGTTTTTCTTCTTCTTTGTTGCTTGCATCATTTATATGCGTGCAGACATATCAATCTCCAAGTCTTCTGCTTCTTATTTGGCTAAACAACAGTGGGAAGAGGTTGGTAGGATGTATTATGCCAATTACTTTGCTCACACTGAATACCATGTACAACTGAATTGGTATAAGATTTTGCTACTGTAATTTCAGGTTCAGGCAATGATTCAGCAGGTTCAGAATATTGTAAGTAGATGCTTAGCAATACATGATAAGCTGGAAGCATCACTACGTGATCTGTATAGGACCGGGGACATTCAGGCTTGTAAAGCTGCTCGAAAAGCTGCTGAGGGTTTGTTAAAAGAGCTGTCCAAAGATTTGAAGCCCTTGCTGACCACCTTGCAATCTTCTCCATCAGCTGCTCAAGTATTACCCAAGGTTGATCCGTCTTATTACCATTCGGTGTTGTTGCTCAACTTTTCTTAATCACTTTGACATAGATTTTCTCGCTTTTATGTTTATTGATTATAATTTGTTGCCTCATCTTGTTTTGGTAAAATTTATGCCTTGATATGCATCAATGTTCTTATTGTAACTTAACTATGCATGACTGGACGAATCTGTTTGCTCTGGATGTCAATAACATTTCTACTTTTTGTTTGCTCTTTACGGGCTGTTCGTATAAGTGACATTTTTTACGTGTAGGTGGAGGAGCTGGTGGCTAAAGAGAGAGAATTACAAGAAAAGGTGATGGCGAAGCACTCAACAGTGGTGGATGGCTATGAGAAGAAGTCGGGGGCACGTGATATTGAGAACCGTGTGGCTTTGCAGCAACAGAAACTTACAGCACTGAGGCAAGAAGTTGACGATCTTCTTGAGTTCATTGATGAAATATAACATTAAGTAGTAAAGTAGGCATAATATTTTGGTCCAAACCTGGAATGACCTTGCCATTTGTAATGCCGGGATCGGAATATTTACTTGGTTTCTTTTTTGGACGTCATTTTTTTCCCTTTTAACCTGCAATGCCTTCTCCTCTCTCAAGATCACAGAGTGCCTAAATTATCAAACCGAAAGACTTGGTGGCTATATAAGTATTGTACTTAGTGTGTCAGCTGGATTTATTTGGGTCCTATTATAAGTGAAGGTTAGTTACTTATGGTTTTGTAGGGGAAGTAGATTGCTAAGTCATCCCTTGTTATGCGTGAGCATAGGATTGTTCTTTTTCCAAGTGTTTAGGACTCATGGACGGAGCCATCTTTAACATAGGGATGTCCCCCAAAGCAATCTTCCAAGTACTAGGATCGCCATTGAAATCCAGAAAAACACCTGATATGTAAGAACTCTTCCCTGTCGTCCTATATACTGTGATTGAAGGAGTAAAAGATGTATCAAAATAAGCATTTCCTTTACTATCAAAATTACCCAGAACTAGGGTGAAATGATAGTATAAATTAAGTTAGTTGAAAATCTGTCTTGTTAATAAAATATTTTATTTTCATTATTTAGTAACTAGTATTATCACTGTTAAACAAGTCGTAGAACAATGTGAGTATAATTACCTGTTGCACGGGTGACGCTGGTTCGATTCTAGGGAACGGTTTCCTCCTTAGAACGAAGAAAAAGAACATAGAAAAACTAAAAATTGGCTTCGCCCGGACTCGAACCGAAGACCTGTTAGACTGATGTGATAACCAACTACACCACAAAACCTCTCTGGCACTTTAATACAATTATAATATTTATTGGATAGTTTTACAAAATCTTTTCATTTTCTCTGCAACCAAACACGCACTTTCCCCTCAATTCTCTCCGCCTACTTTCAATTATATATTTTAAAGAATAAATAATGAATCACGTCTTCGTCTAAACAAATTAAACTCTAAAATTATTAAAATAGCGACACCAAAAAACTGTAACAAACATCCTGTACTTGACATCTATGGTTCAAATTTGATTTCAGCACAAGAACTTTAGGACAGGACTTGGGCTTAAAACATACAATAAATTACACATTTGCAAGTGAAGAACACAAACATGACTCCAAGTGAAAGTACCTAAAGGAATTCAATCAACATAAACCTCAAATATCAAGTGATTTCTTTGAATGATTTACAATGAATAATGGCGTGACAGACGACGAACGACGTGTGGGATGTGATTAGTGCGGGAAGGATACTTCATTTTGTTGTGGGCAACGTCGGCGAACGACGGCGAGAGTGGCTCGATTTGGGGTTTATGAATTTTGGAGACTATTTGAAAATTTTAGGATAAGTTTTTATTTTTATTTTTTTTAATTTTATTTATTTAAATATAATTTTGAAAATTTCAGGAGCTGACACGTCACACGTGTCCTTTAACGATGAAAATTAACAAAGAACCTTAAATATGTTACAAAATGAAACGTTAAATATCTAATTAGCCCGAAAAATAATTTAAACACTTAACTAGAAAAAAAGTTATAATTTGGGTACCTATTTGACGTTTAAGCCATTTGAATTTGAGGCATTTGACGTAGGGATGTAAAAAGTTGACCCGACCTAAAAACTCGACTAAAACTTATTCGAGTTAGAACCTGATTTGACCCGAAGATATAATGACCCGAATACGATCCATATCCGATTGCTATTGACTCGAACCCGATTTAGATCTATTGCTGTTGTAACCGAACCCGACCTACATTCGATTAAGAATGATTCGAACACGATTGAACCTGTTAATGTGGACTCAAAACCTGACCTACACCCGATTGGAACGAACCCGAACCTGAGTCAAATTTGACAGATAACAAATATTACCTGACTGAATCAACCCGGGATCTGATTTTACCCGACCTGTTTTGAACTCGACCTATTTTAAACGCGAGCTGATAATTGACTCGATTTGTTTTGAATCCAACATGTTATTGACCTAAACTAATATTAACAAGACATGATATTTACATGACATGTAATTAAAAATATCTATAACTTTATGAATTTAAAATGTTGATAAATATAATTAGGTTTAATAAATTGAAATTTATCGTAAACTTAAGAAATTAATTTAGTAATTAATATTTAAATTTAGTATTATATATTTAATTAATTAATTAATTAAATTAGTTTTAGTGTACTTAATTTTAATTATAATTTTAAAGTAATATTTCATTAAAAATTAACTTTTTTTTTAAAATTTAAATTAATATTTAATTTACTATTAAAACTATTGTAATTTTAATAAAATTAATATTTAATTATAATATATTTAATTAATATTATTAAATTTTAATTTATTTAAATTATAAATTTAAATTGAGCTTAGGAAATTAAAACTCAATTGCATTAAACCAAAACAATTGCTAAAAAAAGTCCATTGATAAAAAAATATAAGAAAAAAAATAAAATTTAGAAAATTTTTTAAGGGATGTAATTTATCCAATAATTTGGAGGAATTAGAAATAAGTTTTGATTATTATATAAAAAGAGAAAAGACAAAATTTTGGAGAGAATTATAATATATAATAAATTTTGGATTATTATTATTATTATTATAAAATAATAAACTTTAATTAAATATAATCAATTAAAGATATAAAAAGTAAAAATTAGATTTGGATATTCATTTCACACTACTCTAGGTCGGGTAAAAAGCTTCGCGTATTTTTATATAGGTCGTGCCTAAAAAATTGGATCTCGCACCACTATACATCTTATTTTATAATTGTTTTCATTTGATCCTGATCAGTCAAAAATTAAGTTTTAAATTTTATATTTGTTGGGCTTGGAGATGCTCGATGAATAACCGATTAAACTCTTGCCAAGTGGTGGAGAAGTGACAATTTGGGTGTTTGTTGTGGAAGCAAAAATAACACAATGATTTTAGAGTGGTTCGGCCTTCGAACGAGCACCTACATCCACTACCTTAGCTTCCCACTAAGGATTTCCCAAATTCACTAAGAATTCAACCTTTTGAGGCTAAAGGGATAACCTTACAAACCTTGATCCAAAACCGAACCAAGCATCCAAAGTTCACAACCCAAACTTTGAGAATTCACTCAAACAAAGAAAACTTAGCAAACTTGTTTAGTCCTTCTAACAAGGCTAATTGTTTGCAACTAAGCTCTCACCCAATCCTAATACACTTGAGCATACATAAGCATTAAGCTCACAAGTGTTGTCTATCCAAAAATGTGAGAAATAAGCTCTAAGACAATTCTTGAATCATAATGTTGTTTACAATGAAGCATTTTTTTTCTCTTGATGCTTGAGGCTTCCTTTTATCATCCCAAATTATGATCTAGCCGTTTATAGCCGTTGGAGATGTTTTGGAGTCGTTTGAAGCTGATTTCAAGGCATATTTCTTCTTCTGGTGCAGGCGGTATCAATACCCCTAAAACTGGTATCAAAACACCTTCTTTGGGAAATAGCCGTTGAACCTGCATTTAAGAACTAGTATCGATACCAGTATCGATACCGCTCCTAGCCGTTGGGGGTGTTTAGAAACCGGTATCGAAACCAAACATCACAGTGGTGAAAAGGTATCGATACCAGTATCGATACCACTGTGATTTTGCCTTTGAAAACATGTCATTGAAGAACAGGTATCGAAACACCTTGAAGGTGTATCGAAACACCTGGGTTAAAAAACCTTCTTTGGTTTCTTTAAATCATTTAAAACATATTTAAAGTCTCTCAAAAACATCTTAAATATATTTTCAAGTAGTTTGGACATAAGAAACGTTTTTGAAGTATTTTCAAATTAGTCCAAAACTATTTTTCAATTATTATATCAAAACATTAGTTCTACAATATTTTATTTAATTTGATCCCAATTTAATTAAAATCAGATGATATATTTTAAAAAATTTCAATTTGATCATGATCATTTGAAAATTATGCTTCTAATTTTATTTTTTTATTTAATTTGGTCCTTTTTAATTAAAATCAAATTATATATTTTAAAATTATTTTAATTTGATCCTGATCACTCAAAAATTAAGGTTCAATATTTATTTTTGTTTAATTTGATCCCAATTTAATTAAAATTAGGAACTAATTTTCATATTTTATACAATTAGGTCCTTACATGTTATATATTTAATTAATATTTAATTTTATTATTATATATTAAATTTATTTAATATTTAAATTTTATATTATAAATTATTTTAATACCTAAATAAAAAATATTTAATATTATTTTTTATATTTCATACAATTAGGTCCTTTAAGAACTAGTATTGAGCTTATACAATTATGTAGGGTATCGAACCACCCTGCCTCGATACCCACCCAAAGAAGGCATCGAACCATGGGTATCGATACCCTTTGACCAATTCCAAAGTCAACAAAAGGGGACCCTCCAGCATCGATACGAGTATCGATGCCATTATGCCACTAGAGGTCCCGGTATCGAACCATGGTTCGATACACCTGGCCACTTAGCCTATTTCCACTCATGGGTATCGATACCGGTAGCCCGTGTATCGATACCCCTGCACGAAATGCAGGTCTGCACTTAGAAAATTCTAAGGATTCATTCTCAAACTTGATCTAATCAACCATAAAGTATTCTCATTAGTTTCTAGAAATATTTAGGACATTTTAACACCAATTCCAAGTTATTTAACACACAAATCCGAATTTTACCATTAATGATTCTTAAAGCTCCAACCAACACTCATGCATAGAAATCTATATGTATGCACACTACGATGATATGGATGATGGTAGGAAGAGTTGGGAGTACCAACCTCTTGCACAAACAGCAACAAACCCGAGCTCATTCCTCTTCAAGATTTCTTCTTTCCAAAACTTGTTGATGGCTCACAATCCTCTTTCTCTACAAGAGAAGGACGAAGAACGGATTAACAACACTTTGGGATGATTCTAGATCCTAAAACACTAGAAAAACTCAGATTTCAAGCCCTCAAAACTTAAACCCGGATTACACCCTAAACCCTAACAAAACCTCCACCAAAACCAAACCCACAGATTTTTACCTCTTTTTAAAGATCACAAACACCTCTACAACTTACCCTCTAGGCATAAACCGAGATTCCCAACAAAACTTACCAAGCTTCCACCTTTTGCTTGTCTCTTTTCTTGCTACAAGAGTGAAGAAGATGGGAGAGGAAAGAGAAGAAGTGATGAGATTACCTCTGCAGCCCCAAAACCCCTATTTACTCACTAATGGTGAAATTACCAACATGCCCCCAACTCACAACTTAGGCCCAACACAACACTGAAGCCCAACCAAACAAGTAGTCCAACAAGGCCCAAAACATCTCACTCGGAGCCTAAGACCGAAGCCCAAACCCTCGGGTTAACCCGATACTCAAATCCAAAATCCGCGTCGTTACACTAAATGTAATCATGAGAAAATAATTATTATATCAGAAGTTAAAACTATAAAAATACTTATAATTAAATTAAAATATTCCCTCTAAAATTTTGTTATTTTCCTTTTTTTTAAACAATTATTATTTTTTAATTAAAATCAATGGAAAAATAGGAAAAGAACCCACCCAAATTTTTAGGTTGGGGAATTATTTTTTAGCCCTTTATATTTTAGATGTTATTCATTTAGTTTTTTTCATTTAATTAAGTGTGTAATTTATACTTCTAGTTTAATTAGATATTTTAATTGTGTCTTAAAATTTTATTTTTAACAAAAATTAATCTCTAGTTATTTTATATTTTTATAATTTAATATAATATTTTTAATATGATAGTATTTTTTATTTATGTTAGCCCTTAAATTTTTTTCACTGAAATTGACCCTTCTGTATTTCTAATTTTTATAATTTACACTAATATTTTAAATAACAATGATATTTTTGTTCCTTATAATGTCTAATATTTATTTTAAATGTGACTCATATTCGTGAAATACATTAAATAATTCACTAAAAATGTCAAAACCAAAGCAAATCGATTGTTTGTATAAAATTAAAACTTAATATGAATTCGAAACACAAATTAACCCGACTTAGATCCCGACCTAAAATAAATCGACTTGAAGTCTACTCGAACCCGAATTAACCTTTCAATTAGTTGTTTCCGACCCAAAACATTTTGACCCGACCTAAAATTGACCTAAACTTGACCCAAATTGAATTAAAATATCAAATCCACCTGAAATGATCTATATTCAATTTGACCCAACCTGACAAAACTCGATCTGAAACCCATCCTTTTTTTTTATTGATATTCATGACGAGTGTTGTTGTCGAATTAAGATAATAAGGATTTTGCAATTAAATTGTAAATTTATTCAAGGAGACAATGATAGACGTAGTCAAAATTTATTAAAGAATTAAAAAGTTATACTTTGATACATTAAAAAAAATTGTACAATCTATCATTATTAAGTTATGAAATCTAATACCTATTTATTTGCTCTAGCATCCTAAAGTCTAATAATTTAATAAAAATAATTTAAATTAATCAAAACATATTATACTATAATAAATTTTTATTATTAAATTTTTATAAAAACTCAAAAAATTTTAAATAAAAATTCAAATAATAAAATTAGACTTATAAATTCAAATAATTTAATTTTTTTTTATTCTCGATCGAACACTCATCTCTATATAAATCTATAAACCTTAGACTACACACAAATTTGTAGGGTTCAAATCGTCTGCCCCTTTCTATGCCTCCATTCATGCCCCTACTTTAAATTAGACGGTTTATGGTTTAAGAGTCTAGGTTAGGAGGGGTTTTGGTTAGGGTGTACGGAATTAAGGGTATGATGTATTTTTTATGAGGTAGGGTTTAAGATATAAAAAATAAGGGTTTAAAGTTTAAAATTTATTTTTTAAAAAAAACAAAAGAGACATGAAAGGAGACATAAAAAAGGGGCAGAGCATTTTTGCTATATTTGTATACTTAAATGAAAGATATATAAAATCGAGAAATGATAAACGATCAAAATTTAAAATTTTTAAATTTAACTTGTATAGAGTACACGCACAAATCGAGAAATGATCAAAATTTTTACTTATAAAAAAAACTGAATGAAATTGATATGTTCATATTCAAATATCTGGAACTGGAAGAGTAACCAGAAACTAATCGAACTTCGGAGATCGAAACATCTATAGTTCATACCAAAACATTCAAAAAAAATACTTGAAATTGAAAGAAAAAAGAATCCCAAATTCCCAATTTTCAGAACTTACCACCTCCTCTAGCCGCCGTCTTCTTCTGAGTTCCGGCGACAGACACTGAAACAAGAGGCTTCTTATTCTCTTTGTTCATGCTTCGTAGAAGATACCGAGGAGTAGGAGTCTCCGTCTCCATCGCCGACTTACTCAACCTCTCAACCTTCTTCGATGAAGCTCTCCTCTTTGAAGATTCAACTGTTACTCCAAGATTATATCGATACGCAGACTTCGGTTCGGTTTCGGCTTTCTTTCTCTTAAGTCTCTCGTTTCTCCTCGCCGAGTACGCATCGTACAATCGCCCTCTCTCCAACACCAGAAACGAGTTATTGGCGTTGAGAACAGAGTCCTCTCCTGAACCGGCGTTCTCTTTTCCCTCATTCCCAAGTTCATCTTTAACCTTCCGGGTCAATGCCTGTAACTCGCAAGAAATGGAGCGGTACTCGGGTCGGATCTCGGGTTCTTCCGTGTGCAGTGTTCGAATCGGATTCTGGGATTTCGTCAAACAACCTTTAACAACAAACAAACAAAGAAGATGCCATGAAAACTACTCATCGTTTAAAAAAAAACAGAGAAGAAAAAGCTGATACCGAGTTCTTGATCGGAGATCACCTTGAGGGGTTTGCAGAGCGGCGGAGTTTAACCGAAGTGAGCGGCGGGGAAGTATGTTGGTAGATGATTTAGCTGCGAGCGGTGGCTTACGATCATATTTCATCTTCGACATGATGATTCAAAGATTTCTTTTCTTTATTCTTTGAGATTCAGAAAGGGGAATTGACGAAAACTTTCAGAGGTGTTTTCAAATTTTTAAATTGCATTTGGGAAATGGAGCTTTCCAAACGGTCATATTTCATGATTTGATCCAACGGTCGACAATTGATGTGGATAAAACTTGAAAGATTATTACCAAAATACTACCGATTACCATGAATCACACAAGGCATGTTTGAAAAGCAAAACGTATAATAAATACATGAATTTTTATCATTTATAAATTGATTTCAAATTTTTTTAAATTGAATATAGTATTTTTTTTTAAAAATTGATTACAATATTTTATATTATTATTATATACCTTAAATACATTTTTATAGTACGAGAAATATAGATGTTTATTATCAGGTACTTAATTTTTAAATACACGAAAAATCATGTAACACCCTAAAAATCGGGTTAGTAAAATGGTTCGAATAAATTATAAATTTAAGATAATCACATGTTAATTGGTTAGAAGGAAGGGGTCAAATTGAATTAAATATGAAAGTTAGTGGTTGCATGATAAAGTATGAATTTCCTTAAACTACCCTTGGTAATAAACCAAGTCTAAGCATATCATTAAGGGTAATTTGGTCATTTCTCACTTATTATCAATTGAACAAAATGGCCAAAAATTTGCTTCTTCCTCCCCATTCTCACGAGACAACAAAAAAAAAAAGGAGAGAAGATTTCATCTTCTCCATTGCTTCATTACCATGGCTAAAAGAAAAGGGGGTTTTAGAGTTTTGCATGCCTAAACTTTTGGTCTAAAAAACCCAATCCAAGAGGTCTTGGTAAACTTTCTTTTTTATAACCGAAATTCTTGGGTGTATAAGCTTTGGATTCTTGAATATTTGTGATACATTATTGTTGAATAAGGTTGTAGGAAAGCTTAATTTAAAGATAGTGTTTATTTTGTTATGGGTTTTCTTGAAGCATGAATAATGAGTTGGAGATTGAAATTAGGATTTTTGTAAATATGGCATGTGTGATATTTGACCTTATAAGCTACTATAAATGGATCGAAGGATGTTAATTTCATGTTTCAGGTGCTGGGAAGTTCATAAGAGTGAGCTTGGATTGGGTTCGGAACTATATAATGGAAACTAGCCGAAATTGTCTAGAAATGCTATTCCGGGTAGCACTTTTGAGAAAATTTCCTAGGTCACTTATGAAGGAGTTAGGAGCTTAAATTTTGCATTAAGATACCCCCATATACCTAGTTTAAGGAAAAATTTACGTAACCTCAATCGGAGTTCGATAGAAAAAGATATAAGCATTTTCGTAAGGGCTGTTTGAGCAGTCCTAAAAACCGGATAGGTCTATTTCGGGTAAAATCTGGTACTGATTGGAAAATATTTAAAATGTAAGGTTAATTGTTCCTTGTAGAGGATTCTTCTAGCTTTCCAAAGTGGTAAAATAGACTAAAATCGGATATCGGAATTAAGAGATAAACGATTCTTTTTAGGGTAGCAAAACTGTCCATAATAAACAAATGCACTTGTTTACATTTGTTAAGTCTAAGACCACTTGGAATTAAGTGATTGAATGTACCCTAATAGATGTTATATGTGTATGAATTACTAGAGAACACAAGGGAAGAGAATATCGAGGAACAAGAAGGGCTCGAACTAGCGAGGAAAAAGGGCAAAGGGATCGTGATTTACAATCCCTAAATTGCTCGGAATTAATTGTGAGTGTGGCAAACCTTAGGGTTAGGACCTAGGGTCCTAACCATCTATTTGTTTATTTGATTCGATTTTATTATTTAATGGACTAATCTATGTTCGGTAAAAAGGGAAAAGGCTAATGTTAATGAATTGTTTGATATGAATTGTTTGTTAAATTGTTAGTACTAGCACTAGTTTAACACATATGCATAGCTTGGAAATGCCGAGGTAAGTACGGCACGCGACTAAGGATGCCAGGTACGCGAATCATGCATGAAGCATGTTATTGGTGATATGATCAATTGTTTGATAATTTGATATGCCTATTACTTGTGATATGATATAAATGTCTTGCTTGATAACATGTCTTGGATTCTTACTCTTAATGACAAGAACTTGATAAATATGAATTGAATGATCAAATGGATAATAAAAATGTTATTGAGCCTTGGTCGATAGTTGGTCATAGGTAGTACGGCATGCCTAGAGTCTGAGCTCATTGTTTAGTGCTACGACACTCTTGTTTAGTACTTCGGTACTCTTGTTTGGTACTGTAGGTATCGTGATTTGGTGGTTAGTCACCAATTTTTAGATACCATGGGTATCTCTTGTTAGTACCTTTGTGGTAATCTTGTTAGTGCCTTTGTGGCACTCTTGTTAGTGTCTTCGTGACACTCTTGTTGACTCGCTTACCTTGTCTAACTATACCAAGGCAACACACGAAACTAAAATGGAGAACTAAAGTTTAAATGTGAATTATATGTACATGCATTTTCCTATAAAACATTGGAGCACGATCATGATATGTTATAGAGTATTGAAATGTAAATGTTGCTATTGATCATCGAAATGAAATTGTTGCTAAGCGTAGCACTCGAATTGTGAAATGGCTAATGAATGTTGTTAATAACTATATGGCTATAAGTAGCCCTTGTTATGAATGGATTATGAACACTCGAGAAATGAAAAATGACTGATGAGTTATATGCATTGATTCTATGCTAATTGAGCATATAGATCGTAACATGGGTTTGTATAATAGGAATGAGGAACATGAGAAGCATGTTGACTATGATATTTAGCCATAGATGAATTTTGTATATTGAAAGAACTAATGCTATGAATTGAGTTGTTTGCTTATTTGAAGCATGTTACTTTTGTTATTGTTTTATGTCTAATATGGTTAGACTAGGGCTGCCTCACTAAGTACTTCATAGTACTTACCACTCGTTGTTTCCTCCTTCCTAACTAACAGGTTATCGAGTTAAGGAGCTAGGTTGAGATTGATCGGGAGCAAGGACACCAAGCAAGCAATGTATGATATTTTGCAATGTTTTGTTAACTCCTAGATTAAGGTGGCTTAGTGATCATGCTAGACTAGTTTATGCATTTTGATAAGTGGTTCATGGTTTGTATATCTATCCATATATGTGTAATCACTCGAGCAATTGGTATGTAAGCCATAAGGCGTAATGACCTCCTTAGGCTAGTATTGCATATTTTGAGTTTTGCCTCATGGTTGCATTGGTAGGCCTTGGTGTTTTGCATATGATATGTAATTAGTTGTCTTGGCATGATAAACATGAACTAGTAGAATAGCATGTGAATCCTTAAAGCTATAATATGGGTATGCTAGTTGCCATTGAGAGAAATCCATGGCATAGGAGTTGGCTTGGTTGAAGAGTGATATGCGTAATAGTATGAGTGATGAAATGGATATAGGCAATTGAATTGGTAAGTGTTATTGATGCCTAAACATGTTGAAATTTGTCCCTTATGGATTAGGAATAGTTGAGACCATATACGTGGTCTTTTGATAGTGTCTAAGTGTTTAAAAAGTTAGAAATCTAAAAATTGGGGTAGGGGTATCGATACCACTTACATGGGTATCGATACCACCCTTGGCAGTAGCAAAATGGCATCGATGTTAGGTTCGATGCCAAGCTTCACTAAGGGCTCCTTGGTTCGATGCTAGTATCGAGCCAGGCCACTATAGCCTTAAGCCTTTGAGCCCTTGAAGTAGACCAACATCGATACATGGTTCGATACTGGAACTTCCAATAACAAAAATGCATCGATACCAGTATCGAACCAGGCTACTCAACCTTAGTCAACGAGGTAGACCAGTATCGATACATGGTTCGATACTGGGACCTCTAGTAACGAAATTGCATCGATACATGTATCGAACTAGGCTCATCAGCTTTGGTCAACGAGTCAACACAGTTGACCTGTATTGAACTAGGGTTCGATACCCCTGTTTCGATACCTCCCTATGAGGGGTATCGATACCCTTAGTTATTTTTGGTTCAACCTGAGAATTGAAAATTTATTTGATCAATAAGATAAAATTTATGATGATTAAATGAATAAGATTTGGTCAGAAGTTTAGATCAATCTCAATTGAAATTATAATTGATAAATGAATGGAATTTGAGAATCGAATTGGTAAATTGTATAGGTACGAAAAAGTTTTAAATTAGCCTCAAATTTGATAAGTGTTACAAGAGTTTGGCTCGTAAAGATATACAAATGAATAAAATGTTTTACAATTGAATACAAATTCGGTTTAAATGCGAGTCGAATGTCCGGTCGACGCCTCCGTCTCCTAACCCGGGGCGAGGGTGTCACAAATAAGGTATTTATTTTTTGATTTATGTTTTGAATTATTTAATTCATATATCATCTATTTATCGAGTATCCGATTAATCTAGTAATGAGTACTCAATTATTTTTTAATTTAAATATTTTAAAAATTATATAATAAATATATAAAATTTAAAAATTCATAATACATAATTTAAACACAAAAATTAATGATTTAAAGTTAGTTTTAGAATATTTAGATATATATTAAAGTATATAATATAAACATAAAAATAATTTAATGATTTAAATTTAATTTTAGGTATAAATATTAATAAATCTAAAATAAAATATAATTTAAAACTAAAAAATATATTAACATTTATCGGGTTGAATTGGAACCCGAATACCAAAAAAAAATCGACCTAGACCTGACTCAATTATTCTCGAGTCAACTACCCAAAATATACTCAATTTTTTAAAATCATCAAATCATTATATTGGATCAGCTGGATCATATAATTTTAAACGTCTATACTCGTAAATCAGATAATAATCTAAGATATCACATTAAATTATTAAAGCGGTCAACATTTTTATTTAAAATTTGTTTAGACAAATCAATTAATCCTTCACTTCTAAATAAAATCAATAATAATATAATAATATCATGCATACATAAACATGTAGTGAGTTTATACAAAATGTGAAGCTACAATATTTGAATCAATATGTTTTAAAATAAAATTAAAAAAAAAATAGATCATATAAATACACAAACTATATTAAAGAGATAATAAGGTTACGTACTCTAATGTGTGAAATGTTAAAATTTCTCTCCGATAATATTATTAGGATGCGAACGGTTTTTATCGATATATGATAAAAAAATCTAAATATTGAACATTATCATTCAAGAACGGAGTAGAAAATTATTAAAGAGATCACTTTTTAAGTTATATTTAAGAAATAGATTGGTGTATTTATTTTTTTTAAAATATAGATATATATAATATTTTTAAATATAGTATTCTCGGTCAAAACGAAATAAATATATTTTTTGTTTTACGCCCCGTAACTCATCGTCAACCAGGCTTGAACAGAAAAACAGAGCAAGTACAAGTATTAGTAGCATAGAAAAAAAAATGCACTATTCATCATCAAATTAATATGTTTGCTCGCGGTAATTGTGACCTCTCGAGAAAATCAATGACTGCATCTTTGAGGCATTTGCTAGTACTATTACATCTGATAATTCTTAATTGGTTGGTTATAAATAGACACGAGACTATGGTACAAAGGATTATCCCGGACACCTACACCGAGGTATTGATGATGATTCTCAAATATCGCAGAACAGAATGTGATACGATGAGATAAAATGCAATAGAAACAAAAACACATGAAACATGTTACTTACTCTTAACGGTCAAATTCGAAATGAATCAAATCTCCTCAAATAAAATTTAAATTTACGATCAATCAATTAACAGCCGACCGCTCTACCACTAAACTCCTAAGGAGCTCCGCCTATATTATCATTAACATTTATCATTATTATATAAGCTAATATTATCATCAATATTAGATCATACATTGATAAAATAATATTATTAACCACTTAATTCTAATATATAAATAATACTTATCCACACAACAAATATGATAACAATAGCAACAACATTTAAAAATCATTAAACATCAGTCGATATAAGCGACAAAGGTACATTAAAATCACTAAGCATCAAAATATGACAGTCACATATTTAAAGTTTGAACTTAAAACAATAAGAATTAGTTTAAGTGATAAACAGTTTGGTTTTGTTTAAACAAGTCTCAAGTACGAGATATTATGTACGCAAAAAATCCTTATTAAAAGACTCACCCATCAAAACTAAGTGTACACACAGGTTAATTCAAATTAATTAGGATAAAACCCTAAAAATCAAAAGAACAATAAACAAACATAACATTGACATCACTAAACATCTTCGTTTTTGATTTCTCTTAAAAGAAATTAGTGATTGTTGATGAGTACGTTTTGAATTGAGCTTGAAATTCTACGTTCACACATGATTTTTTTTTTCAGATTAAAAAAAAAAACTATTATTAGGATGTGTTTTTGGTCATGGTGAGAAACCTTAGTTTGGTTTCAAACCAAGGTTTTGTAGAAGCTAAAAAAAATAAGTTTTTCCAAACCTATGGTTTGAAAAGCTGGTTTGAGAATAAGAAAAAAAATTACACCCAAAAACTATCTCTTAATTTTAGTGTTTTTGATTGCTTTTAGTAAAAGCACTTTTTTAAGTGTTTTTAAGTTGCCAAAAACACACCCTTAGTCTCTTGTACAAATAATCTTTAATATTTAAGTTATTTTGTTAGATATCTTGAACATGAAAAAATATAATGCTTCACTTGATCCGATTTTTTTTCTTTGAATTTTAGAGTAAAAATTAAACTTAATCTATTATGACCCGATATAAATAAAAAATATTTTTTTATTTGATAAAAATAGAAAGTTAATTGAAAAATACAAATAGAGAGGACCACAATAATAATTATTTCATATTTGTTATATAAACTAGGGAAATAATTGAAAATATATATAAAGAGATGAATATTATAATAATTATATCTAAATATTTAAAATAAAATAAAATAATCATTTAGTATCTATTTGTTTTTCACTTTAAAACCTAACTGAATTTATACTTATCCTCAAAAAATTTAACCGAATCTTAACCGAATTATAAAAAAAACACTAGTATAAAATTAGATTATGTTGAAATTGATTGAATTTGAGTCAAATTATCATCCCGTTACACCGATGGTAAAATACAGCAAAATAGCACATTTTTACCGTTGAATTTTTTAAAGTAGTTATTCTTTGTTAGATTTATGTTCAAAATATGGAGGTCATAGTTCTTGATTCTTCTAAACCCTGGCATGAACTAATGTTCCAAAAAGAGACAAGTGATTCAAAATGTAAGAAAAGTGAGCTTTGAGTAGAAAGCAAGCAAGACAAAAGGGTGACCAAAAACCTTCACTTTGATTTTTCCCAACATGAAAGCTAAGCATATATGCCAAATTTGGATCAACCCCAACCCTACATCAAAATTTTAGGCTGGATCAAACTCACCAACACCCTTTACACTTTTATAGTATTCTTCACATTTACATTTCTAAGCGAAAGGAAGTGTATAGCTTGAGTGCAATCGATTCGATTTGAGTTCGAGTCTAATTTTATACTCAAGGTTCGAAATTCGTATTAAAGCTTGATTGAGTTTAATATTTTAAAACTCAAGTTGTCTTTATATATCTATATGTCAGTCTTGTACTCTTTGAACAGTCTTTGCCTTTTTTGTTTTCTTGTCATTGCTGAAATTGAATCATGGAAAACAGGATTTGCATGTTCCTTCTCTATTCAACAATGGCTGCAACTCTTCTCATACAATGTGGTAAGCTGATTTCTGCTGCATTATTGTTTAAGTTCTTCAAGATTACTATGTAACATCTGTGTTGGATTATGAGTGTCGGATATGGATACATGTTCGATATGATATGTCTGATCTTAATATATGCTGAACATTGGGATGGTTAGTAGTAAAATCTAACTATGGGGATTTTATTTTTCTGACAGATGCAAGAAAAACAATGGAAGTTGTAAGAAAACCAACATATGAAAAAGGTTCTGTCATGAAGCACAGAAAGAATTTAGAGCTAATGAGTGAACTTCTGAATTTAGTGATTGAACAACCTAGTGATACATCAAACACTCAACCTTATGTGAGCTCTCCATTTTCTTTGCCACCTTTTGATTCTTTGCCACCTTTTGGTTCTCCTCCTTATTGTGTTAACCCTCCACCTCCCATTGGAACCTCACCTTCCCCACCATCCCCCTTGTACAACTTTCCTCCTATTCTTCCAGGCCAAAGCCCCCCGCCAGGCTCACCCAGAACCCCGAATCCACCCAAGATCGTTCCAAACCCACCTAGTGTTTTTCCAAATCCACCTCCAACAGTTTCAAGCCCATCCGGGGCTCCGAATCCACCGGCAGTAGTTTCAGGCCCACCCGGACCTTCGAATCCACCTAGTATTTTTCCAAGCCCACCGCAAGCAATACCGACACCGACAATTTACGTACCGAGCCCATCGGGGCCAATATTTAGCCCACCATTTAATGTTCCGTCACCATTTGGGTTTAATCCAAGCCCACCATTTAGTGTTCCATCACCATTTGTGTTTAATCCAAGCCCACCGGTGTTTCTACCGCCGATTGTGTACCCTCCTCCGAGGGTTCCACCATCTCCCCCAAAGGGTCCAACCACCGCATTATGGTGTGTGGCTAAGCCATCCGTGCCTGGCCCAATCATGCAAGAAGCAATGAACTATGCGTGTGCATCCGGGGCAGATTGTTCTTCCATTCAGCCTAGTGGCTCATGTTTTGAGCCTAACACCATTTTTGCACATGCTTCCTATGCTTTTAACAGTTATTGGCAGAAGACCAGGGTTGCTGGTGGCACCTGTGAGTTTGGAGGCACTGCCATACTTGTCACAGTTGATCCAAGTGAGTTTCTAAATTAGATTTCTCCACACAGAAAAAAAAAATGACACAGATGTCTAATTTATATAACATAGTACTTGTACTTATTTGAGTTGCTTTTTGGTGTCTTGAAAACAGGTTATGATGGTTGTCATTTTGATTACCAATATTGATTGTTGAAGACATGGTGGCTACAAGAATGATCTCTTTATTAATTCTTTGCCCCCTTTTTTCAGAAAAAATAAAGAATATTGCAGACTTCCCATCATATTACCATGAACCGAACATACATTTTGTGAGAATATAATTTGCCTGTTTTTTTATTAGGTTTACAGTTCTTGTCTTTGAAACTCTCCATTGGTACATTTGGATCACTTCCATGGAAATTGTAATTTGAATTTCTAACTCCTAAAGCATGCATGCCATGTCAATAGTATAGTACTGGAGTACATAAATCAAACCAGAAGAGTTGTTTTCAGACAAGTTCAACTTACTGTGCTGTCTAATTGTGCAACAGCAATGCCCTAAAAAGGAAAACTAAAATTATAGAATTAGAGTTGTGGTTATTAGGTCCATAATATGCCATGTAATTCACCTTTTCCCTGCAAGCAGCCTAGTGCAGGAGAAAACGACACCTAATTCCTTGATGTAGCTTATGTTGGACAATAAGTAGTTAATCCAAGAAAAATAATAATAAATAAAAATAATTTATAAAATAGAACCAACAAAAATTAGCATACATCAAACCGAGTTTGAAAATGATAAGTTGGGAATGTGTTGAGGCCTGCACGAATGCAGTTTCCTTAAGACAGATTTTCTGCCACTCCGATGGTGCTCAGTTTATTGGTAGTCTGTCTCCCAAGATACAACAACAAGAGGAACTCCAACAATAGCACTTTTGCTGAGTTCCCGAACTGTTCTTGCCTTCATCAGTCACCGGAAGAAAAAGTAGGAGAGAAAAACGTTTTGAGAGAATTGAGATGTGTTTGAGAGATGTGTTTAAAACTGAGAAATCAATCTCATATTTATAGCGAAAATTAGGGCAACAGTGAGCAATCTAAACGAATTTAAAATTCGAAATATTAGAGATAATGCTAATTATCTAGTATTTTGAATTGAATTAAATTCAAATTTATACTAATAATAGTCATTATCTATCCATTATCCAAAAATATCCTGAGCAGTTATAACTGCTCCATTATCTGTATTTCAACTGAATACAAACTCCTTTTGGATATTAAAAATAAAATAAATTAAGGAAAATATTCACAACGGGTAAAATGTCCGCAAGCCCAAAAAGGGTCAGACTGGTCCGGACATTTGCATCGCCCACTTCGTGCACCCCAACCCAAGTGTTAAGTCATTCAATGAAAACTATGTGGGTAAGTGTATATAAACACTTCTCACTTCATTTATCCCATTAATATGGGATAATGGGGTTTCTCATTCCTTACTTTATTCCAACCTTCTTACTTTGAGCATCAATTTCTCATTCATCACTCAACAATTTTGAGCATATGAGCTACCGTTGTAAAGATCTCGCGGAGTAGAATAGGAATCAGTAATTCCTTAATCAAATCCTCATCTTTACTCTTTCAAAAAATGCTTCAAAGATGGTCATTTCTCACTATTTTCCAACAATCCCCCACATGAATGAAATTGATGATTGTATCAAAACATTTTGGCACAATGTGGTAATAGGCTCTACGATTGATAGATGCATAGGATAGGTAGGTGCCCACCTTTGAACCTTCCCTTGTGAAAGTATATTTACTTTACTAGTTAATCAGTAGACGCGATGTCCTTGAACTGCCAGCCGTTGGTTTAAACGATGACATACTTCACACACATATCTCTCTGACAAGAGATACTTCTCTTATGGTTATGCCCTTATGGCCATGGACATCTCTTGGTTCTGCGAGAGTATAAGAGAACTATGCCCAATAGTCTCCTTGAAGCGGCCCCACTTCACTCTAACATAAGTGACTTATGTTGCTCGTCTCACCGAAGCACACAATGGTCATTAAAAGCTTTTGCTTAACCTTTACCAAATTCTTGTCATTGTTCACATCATAGGAATGGACTTTGGGAGGGAACCCCTACAGTGACCGCACAGGTCTATGCAATTAGGTTGTCCCTTTGAACCTAGTTCTTGGGATCTCCAGTCAGCTAGGTAGGGTTTTTCCTTCACATAGCGCCTTTATTTTCATGGGCTTAGTCTCATTTCTTTAGATATTTTCTCAACTTGATCTCAATTTAACCCTTAGGTTATTGATCCACAATGTTAACCTTTGATTTTTATCAAATCAATAGCGATAACTTTATTTGAGATCAGTTGTCTAACGATATTAAATTGATGACCCATACGTCTCAAATTACCGTTTCTCATAAAATTATGTGCTCTACCAATAAACATTGTTGGCACATGCTCATGTCATTCATGAGTATCCTCCAAGACATTTTAAAGTCATTTGACTTTTTCCAGAATTGTCTAGATCTCAAACTCAGATTCTATTTTTAATCTGGTTGTAAACGTTTGTCTTGAGAAAACACATGACATAGCTTATTCATTCAATAATTATATCGAAGAATCTTTATGGAATAACGCTTTACAATTTTGAGTATCTCAGAGATATCTCAAAATTTTCACAATTATTATCCAGAGTTTGACTTTGGATAAATCTGCTTAAACTGCTCACAGTAAAAGTACTACTTTGTCTAATACAATTTACTTAGATTGTATATGACATTTGTATATTCCATTTCAATAAGTATTGGCTCGTATTTAGAGTTTTGGCTATACCGAAAACATCATGGCCAAACTTCTTTTTTCATGTAGTGTGACTTTATAAATATGAGACCTTCAAGTGATTATTTGATTTGGATATCCAGAATCAAATCTATCAATCTCATATTTTCTATACCAATCTTGGATTGATAGGTCTTTTTTATATTTACCATTTTTATTGTACGTCATCAACATAGGATCATATATCCTAGTCTGTTTGACATATCATCATTTGTCACACTTACTTGTCATCGTGACAATATCTATATTTCAACCGTTTGCTGAACATGTGGACTCTTTCTCATATCCATAGTTCATTTTACGAAACTTAGATCAACTTCTCTATGAAATGCATTTAAAGAATAAGTCATTCTTTTTCATTATCATATTTTTCTATAAAAATGATATTCGTTGCTATGTTTCCCATAGCCAATACAGTCCACTTATTTTCTTTGGTAATGAAATATTACCTTGGTGTGTGACACCCCCCACATTTTTATGTAGTTTTAGGAAGGCTTTATTTCCTTCCATAACTCATATGGTGTCTCGCACTTAGTTGATAGAACAACTCTCCCACATATTAGGCACATTTTGAAGATTTAATTCTTTTAGAAGTTATCTTCAAAATTATTGTACCTTTGGATGTTGCAACATTACTCACAAAGAGTTTCTCCTCAAATTAATCAATTTGGGTTTCAACATCCTTCTTATAAGGAATAAGTTCCTTAATTCATCTTTGCTTTTAAGCAAAACTCAATTGTTCTATCATGAAGGTAATAAATTTCCTTCAAACAATTTGTTTGACATATCAATTATTATGACAAAATTTTATCATAATATTAATCTCATTTGGAAGTATAGTCCAAAGATTTATTCATATCTCATAACAATTGAAGCATTTTCTCATGAAATTTAGCTTCTTGAGATATATTGCCTACTTTGCGGTTTGAAGTCATTTTTGACTTTCAATATATTTACTCTAGCAATATTTTCATAGTAATATTTACTTTAGCAAAATATGGTAAACATATTTACCTCATCCTCTCTAGCACTAGGAGGATCTTCTTTTGATCAAGTTCATCGTGATCAAATATACAACATCTTTGTTGTCACATTTTGAAATTCTTCCTCATGAATTTCACTGTGTAACATAGTCACAATCAAAATATTATAAATTTGTTAATCAGAAATTTAGTCAAAGACTAAAAATCATAAACAAAATTATAATTTCTAACTTTTGTTAGACAATAGGGTTTTAATAAACTAGAACCCTAAAACAAAAGTTTACACGATTTTAATAGAAAGAATAATAATAAACAGTGCACCAGGTAGGTTACTTTTAATATTTCTTTCAATCACTCATTTATGAAAGTTCTTGAAATCATTCAAGTTTGAGTGATCAATTAAGTCACTGCCTTTGATTCACTATAATTTGGAATCAATCACTAAGAATTTCTTAGCATCAATATCTTCCATTTACAGTCCAACGACCTTCATAATTCTTAAGTCAATTTCAAACACTGTGTATTTCATAACATACATCAGAATACGCTTTAAGAATTTTAACATAGAGAACAAATTTCTTCTATGTTTTAATTCGAGACCTTGGTCGAATCAAAATTATAGAATTAGTAACAATGTTACTTTCACTAACAAATTCTGTTAAAACAGATTTATTCACTTTGTTTGAAAAGGAGATTAAGTAAATCCATTATAACGGTAGGAATTAAATTCCTGAAAACAAATTTATTTACTGTATCTCAATTTTTAAAATAAATTCACTGATTTATTTCTAAATTAGAATCATAAAAGATTCTCAAGAAAATAAATCTGATAATTTATTTTTCCTTCAAAAACTAGAATCAACACAAGATTCTATCAAAGAAATAAATTCACTGATTTATTTCTCTTAAATATTGGGATTAGTGACACTAAAACCCAAACATAAATATCAAAGCAACTTAATTATTCAAAATGAATTAATCCTTTGATTTTACATTTCTTTGATTGTTGTTTGGAAGATCAAGTAAATCCGTTAAAACGGTAGGAAATAATTCCTAAAACGAATTATTTACGAGATCTTTGTTTCCAAAACAATCAAGACATTCTTTGTATTTACACTTTCTCAAGGAAAATTATTAATTAAAATAATAATCCAAAGTGTTTCCAAACACACATAATAATTATCTCAATAATTATTATTTCACATAAAAGGATATTCCTTTTCATGTTATACAACATTAAGGTCAATATTATTTTTTGAAATAAATAAAATTTCCTTGATCATAATAATATCAAAATATTATTATCGAATTAATATCATAATTTATGATATCATAATACATGCACCCATATATTTATTAAATCATTAAGGAATATTACCTTAATGAAATTTTCACTTATATGGTATTATCACAAAATAACATATAACTTATTTAAGGAATTCATGATTACCTTAAATTTATATATATGGTTTTAATATTACCATATTTCATATCAAATAAGCAATTTAATCATATATTGAATAAAGGAAACAAACCCGGAATTAATTATAATTCCAACAAATTGAAAATTAAATTTTCGTTTATTCGATTTTGATATTTTACAAAATCCGTAACTTTAGTTACTTTTCACGACAATTTCTGTAAAACAGATTTGTCCCAATTTGAGATTTTAGCAAACCCGTTTAAGAATGGCAGGATAATACCTGAAACAAATTGTTTGCTTTCTCAATTTTATTCCGAAGAATAAATTCATCAAACTCGGTTTAATCATCCGAATATATTGTTCGTCTCTATAAAATTTCTCAAAAGAAATTATTAATAAGAAATAAAATAATATATATTATTTCTAAAATAATATTTATTATAATTAATAAATATTATTAACGAACAAATCACAATAATTACCTTAAAATAAGACATTTACCGCGTTTTGAAATCCTTCCAACAGAATCATGATCAATTTCAATTGATCATGGAAATCTTTCCATTTCTCCCGGAGCGTGCAACAATCCACAACCAATAAATGCGCAACATCGGTGTTGGCATTTTGAAGAGTCTGAAAAAATTATATCGGGTCAGTCCCACCACGCCACGTGTCTATGGGATCGACCAATAAAAACTAATGAGGTGGTTAGTTTTTATTGGTCGGTCTCATAGATGGCGTGGTAAAACTGACCCATGATATAATTTCTCGAAGAGTCTGGGATATTGCTGCATTCACGTGTAAATACCATGCCTCCATGGTCGATTTCTTTCCAAAATTAAACCTCCACTTTCAGAATATCAAAAGTTGTTTGTTTCAACTTTCAAGATCAACCATAGCAATATTCACAACTTTCCTTGGCTGATCATAATCGGAATGATTGTATTGCAATGATACAAAATCATATTTGTCTGTTCATCTTGGATTTAAATCTTAAATCTGTCTTAAGATTGTTAGACAATAAGTGGTTAATCCAAGAAAAATAATATAAATTATTATTTAAACGAACAGTAAAACAGAACCAACAAAAATTAGCATAGATCAAACCGAGTTTGAAAATGATAAGTTGAGAACGTGTTGAGGCCTGCACGAACGCAGTTTCCTTAAGACAGATTTTCTGCCACTCCGATGGTGCTCAGTTTATTGGTAGTTTGTCTCCCAAGATACAACAACAAGAGGAACTCCAACAATAGCACTTTTGCTGAGTTTCCGAACTGTTCTTGCCTTCGCCAGTCACCGGAAGAAAAAACAGGAGAGAAAAACGTTTTGAGAGAATTGAGATGTGTTTGAGAGATGTATTTAGAACTGAGAAATCAATCTCATATTTATAGTGGAAATTAGGGCAACAGTGAGCAATCTAAACGAATTTAAAATTCGAAATATTAGAGATAATGCTAATTATCTAGTATTTTGAATTAAATTAAATTCAAATTTATACTAATAATAGCCATTATCTATCCATTATCCAAAAATATCCTGAGCAGTTATAACCGCTCCATTATCTGTATTTCAACTGAATACAAACTCCTTTTGAATATTAAAAATAAAATAAATTAAGGAAAATATTCACAACGGGTAAAATGTCCGCAAGCCCAAAAAGAGTTACCAGTCCAGACATTTGCATCACCCACTTCGTGCACCCCAACCCAAGTGTTAAGTCATTCAATGACAACTATGTGAGTAAGTGTATATAAACACTTCTCACTTCATTTATCCCATCAATATGGGATAATGGGGTTTCTCATTCCTTACTTTATTCCAACCTTCTTACTTTGAGCATCAATTTCTCATTCATCACTCAACAATTTTGAGTATATGAGCTACCATTGTAAAGATCTCGCGGAGTAGAATAGGAATTAATAATTCCTTATTTGAATCCTCATCTTTACTCTTTCAAAAAATGCTTCAAAGATGATCATTGCTCACTATTTTCCAACAACTTATACAATGAAAATGAAGTTTCACAACTTCATTTTCATAGATAAAATATCTATCAATTTCGATGTGCTTAGTCTTGTCATATTTGTATTGGGTTCCTAGCAATACTCAAATTTAATTGATTATCACAAAAATCTCATATTTTTTTTTCTAACTCCAATTGAATGAGGAGCTTTTTAATCCATGTTGTTTCACATATCCCAAAGGTTATTGCCTTAAATTCTGTCTTTACGATGTTTTTAGATACCACAACATGTTTTTTACTTTTTCATGTGATCAAGTTTCTACATACAAATGAAAAATAGTTACTCATAGATCTTCTGTCAATTCATCTGTCCATCTAGAGTTTGTGTAAATCTTCATTGTTGTGTTCTGATATTTTCCTTAAAAGTAAGCCCAAAATTAGGTGTAAACTTCAAGTATCTTAGGATTTTATTGATTTCATTTGTATGTACTTCTCGAAAATCACTTATGTGTTAATTGATTATTCTCACCGGATATATTATATAAGGCCTAGTCAGTGAGAGATAGAACAATTTTTCAATCAGACTTTGATATGATTCTTTATTCACATGATTACACATGTCATTCTTATTAAGCTTAAAGCTCGAATCTATTAGAGTGTATTTTCTTTGAGTTTACACTAAAATATTTTAGTTTCTGTGAGTAGATCCAAGATGTATTTTCTTTGATTGATACTAACCTTTTATTGGATCTTGCTACTTTCATTCCAAATAAATAACTAAAACATCTTTAGTTTCGAACTACATGGCTAGAATAATTTTTATTTTTATATTTCTTCTATGTTTTTAACATAGACAGTTAGAAGAATAATTTTATCATTTGGTGTAACATTTTTAGACAAGACGTGATCGGTCTGGCTCTATTTGAATCTATTCTGCATCATAACTTTAATAAATATGTCAAACCATTCTCTTGGAGATTGTTTTAATCTATATAATGATTCATTAAGTTTGCACACCTTCTATTCAATTGAGTAACCCTCTAAACCTGGTAGAAGCGACATATAAATTTCTTCCATAAAACTCTCATTTAGAAATGCATTTTTATGTGCAATTAATACAACTTCCGATATTTGTTAACAACCATTGAAGGCAACACTCTGATAGTATTCAATTTGATCACTGATGTAAAGATCTCTTGATGGTCTATCCTATATGATTGAAGAAACCCTTTAGCTATTAGCCTAGCTTTTTATCTTTTAATACTCTCATCTATGTTGTACTTAATTGTAAAGATCTACTTGCATCCAATCAACTTTTTTTTTGACAATCTTATTAACAATAGCTAAATTTTATCTTTTGATGTTTAAAAGTCGTAAAATAAAATTATTTTATCAAAATAAAATATAAAATTTTGAAATTTAATGGTAATATAGAAATCGAAAACCAATGAATACTAAAATAATTTATTGAATTAAACTAAACCAAACCGAACCGAATATACCTCTGACGTAAATAGTTGATTGTGGGCAGTGAAACACCATCTTAGAGGAAGCTTCAACATTGGCCAATTATGATAAAATACCATTACTTATATTTAGTAGGCTTGTATTCGAAGGACCTTATATATTTGTAAATTTATATTTATATTTAAATTATTTAGAGCTCCATTAATAGTTTTAAATATTGATGCATTTCTCTGTTCTTGTGACACGTTTTCTTCTGTCTTTGTGACATGTTTTCGTTTTGTGGTTTGATTCTTCTGCTTTTGTGGCACGTTGCAGCATACCCTAGCGATCGATTGTTGTTTGCCGGTGGTTTGATTTATCTGCACTTGTGGTTTAATTCAATCGACGCTAGTTTCTGATTTATTTCTTTGTCGGTTGTCTTTCAAAAAGTTATATCCCCACTCCGGTTGATAGTTGTTTGCCGATGGAATCAGTCTTGGGTAGCGATGCTTTACATGACAGTTTGGATCGTCTACAACTCCTTCTTCCTTCTTTATGCGTCTCGTTTGGACAGAGACAAAGAGATTCAAGAAGCTTCTGAATTTTATTGGTATGCTTAATTCCATAAGAATTTTTATTTTCTCTGTTTTTTAGGTTGTAAAATGTTTGGATTGTTTAATCCATTTTTTTACTTCTTGAAGGCGATATAAATATAATTTTTATAAATCTAATAAAAATTCAGTAGCATTTGTCAAAAAAAAAAATATTGTTGCACTTAATGTTTTAAAAAATCATGGACTGTTTTAAGCTTATGACCAAATATAGTCTATTAGTTTAGGACGTTACACTAATCCCAATCCTTTCCTCAGCTACACGTACAGCGTTGAAGTCACTGCCCATTAAAATTGGGAAATTGTACTATGAGATTGTAGACATTATCTACATAAATAAAATGTGTCTTTAGGATGGTTTTTTTTAAAGTAGTCTAAAATATGGTTATATCGTTTTTTTTATAAAAGTTATAAGAATTTTGATATATTTTTCGGTATATATTGATATTCTTGTACTTTTTATAAGAAATTTGATATATGTTGAAAATTTTACACTTTTCGTAAAAAATTCAATTTATATATAGAAATCTTTATATTTTTGTAAGAAATTCGGTATATACCAAAATCTTTAGATTGTTTTTTACAAAATTCGATGTATAAAAAAATTATGTACTAAACTTCTTATAAATTTTATAAAAAAAATAATACAATTGTTTTTAATTATTTTTTAAGATCGTTATTCCCTAAAATTACTCATCTTTCGGCAGAATCGTTTGGCTAACATGTAATTAAGAGTTAAGACTTTGGGATTGGAAAAGTAAAGCTCCCAACGGCAATATAAAATTATTCTGAATTAAGGTTGATCTATAATCAAAAACATTTGAATTTTATCGGTGACAGATTAAGAAAAATATTTGAGGTTAGATACACATAAAATTTTAAGGCAAACATAACTTATAAATATTATTAAAAAATTAAAGATTAATTTATAAAATTTTAAAAAGTTAAAAATAAATTTATAAATTCTAAAATATCTAAAATAAATTTATATTCACCCTACATTATACATACATAAATTATTCCTTCAGAAATTATTCCATCCGTTGCAGATTTGATTTACTTCTATTATTTAAATTCCAAGCCACAAAGAAACATTGATTCATAAATAAATCATCAAAAATATGAAAATAAAAAAAATTATGACATAAATTAATTTGAATTAATTAAGATATGTCTTATAGAACTAATGTAACATTTAACGATCAATGTTAACATAACATCCTATTATATTATTGATTTAGTTTGATATTATTTTTTAAAAGTGTGCTTAAAAATAATAATTTTAAAAGTGCTATAATTTTTTTTTAAAATTGGTTTTAAGATTTTAGTATTTATCACTGATGTTAGAAAATGATTTTCAGAAAATAAAATATCTATTTTAGACACAATATTGTAAAATAAAATAAGTGAATTTTGATGATGTTCAAATTTATTAATATTGTGATATATAAAATAAATTAATTTAAATTATAATAAAAATTTATTTTTTATAGAATTTAATTTAAAAATATAAATTACATTCTAAATTATATATAAACATAAAAATTATAAATTTATAATAAATTTAAAATAAAATAACTTTATTTTTAATATAAAATTACAAGATATAAACATTGATTTAATAAATAATTATAATTAAATAATAAAAAATAAGAAAATAATTTTATTTTTAAATTAATTTTTCACTGCGATTTTTTTTACTCATATCATCGTCATGTATTAGGGATCAACATTTTTAACTGGCCTAATATGGTTTTGATCGTGTCCGATTGAGTCGAATTTTTTGATGAAAAATATGATTTGTATTGGGTGTTTTTTTAGAGTGACATCAAGTCGGGTCGCGCCAGATTCGAGTTTAGGGTATAAAATATTCGACCTAACCCGAGACTAAATATATAATTTTCTATATTTTTTAGGATATTTATAATATTAGTCCCTTCTCTCTCTATTTTTTTATAATTAAGTCTTTAATTAATTTTTATTTATAATTTAATCCTTAAAATTACAATTTTTATAATTAAATCTTCTAAAATTATTTTTTACAATTTAATCCTTGAAATTATTTCTTTCCTATAGGTCGGGTCCGGTCGGAATCGGGTTTAAGATATTTTTTAGGGTCTTATTTTAAAAAAAATATTTGTGTGGGGTCAGAATCAAATTTAAGATATTTATGTTCGAATCAGATTTGATAGACCGAAAATCTGACCTGATCCGTGCCCATCATACTATAAAATATGAATTTAAGATTTTTTCCCTTCAAAAATCCAGATATGGTATACAAATTATTTTCCAGTCCAAGTGTCAACTTGAAAAAAACTTACCAAATTCAGAATTTGTATAAATAGCCAATTTTCAAAGAATTGCTTCTCCCTTTTAATCGCCTACCACCTCTCGTGGATCTAAATAAATAAATGGAATAAATATAAATATAAATCAATTGACCAGAAATGAAACACTTATACTATTTTAGTTTACGATTCCAGAGTTCCTCCGTTGCTAGCTTTCAGACTTTCAATCGCTTTCTGGAAATTGAATCTTTGGTTCACAAATTTCTAGGGTTAGGGTTTTGAGATATGGCGCAACAATCCTTGATCTACTCCTTTGTCGCACGTGGCACGGTGATTCTCGTCGAGTACACAGAGTTCTCCGGTAATTTCAACACCATCGCATCTCAATGTCTTCAGAAGCTCCCGGCAAACAACAACCGGTTTACTTATAATTGCGATGGACACACCTTCAATTACCTCGTTGATAATGGATTCAGTAAGAAATCTTTCTGGTTACAATATGGAATCTGAATCTTCGTTTCTTATTAATGATTTCGACGTTTAAAATGAATACAAATAATTTGGGATGTTGTACGGATTCAGTTGTTTGGTTTAATTATACAATGATTCCAAATCCTTTTTGTTGTTTAATCATGATTTCACATTTCTTGACCGGCGGATTGCATTGCCATCTGGGCTTAGTTTTGACTGGAAAATGTGTTTTTGGTTTTGTTGTTTCTATTCTGAGATTTGCATTTGTTCTGTTTGGTTAGCCAGAAAACGTAGAGGAAGAGAAGGAATTTTATATTTTATTAAAGTTTATCACTAAAATAACATTAAAAATATTATTATTTTTTTATTAATAAATTAATAAAAATATATTTAAAGATTTAAATTTAATTTTAATTATAAATATAAGAAATTTAAAATTAAATACATACCTTATAAAATTAGTAAGGTCGAGTATCCGATAATTAAAAAAAAAATCTCAATCCCGACCTAATAATTCTTTGAATGCACCATCTTACTGGTTTCAATTCTGTTTTTCTTAACTCCTAGATTCTATAATCTCTGTTTCAACTTCAAGTATTCATTTTTGTGAAATAACTTTGTTGCTGCAGCCTACTGTGTGGTTGCTACTGAAGCTGCTGGTAGGCAAATTCCAATTGCCTTTCTGGAAAGAATTAAGGATGACTTCTCCAAGAGATATGGTGGAGGGAAGGCTGCAAATGCTAAACCCAAGTCTCTTAATAAAGAATATCGGTATCGATTCTTCTATTTCGGCTCGGATTTATTCGTATACTTCTTGTTGCCATGCTCAGCTCTTTGTATGTGATATAGGTCCAAATTGAAGGAGCATATAAAGTACTGTTCTGAACATCCTGAAGAGATCAGCAAACTTGCCAAAGTGAAGGCTCAAGTTGCTGAAGTCAAGGGTGTTATGATGGAAAACATAGAGAAGGTAATTCCGGGACGAGGTCCTGTACGATTGTTCTTATTGTATCTGTTTATGTAGAAGTAAATAAAACGAATGTGTCGTATCACGTATGACGTATGTAATACATATGGCCTGTTTTCTTTGGTTGCTAACATTTTTCATTATCTAGGTTCTTGACCGTGGTGAGAAGATTGAGGTTCTGGTGGATAAAACCGATAGCCTTCGATCACAGGTTAGTCCTATCTGAACTAGTTTTATGGGTGAGCATCTAGTCTTATGTTTTTCTTTTGTGCATTATTCAGTTTTAATCGAATTAATCGATTGAATTGAATTTTTCGGTTAATTTTATTTAAAAAATTGTTATCAATTAATTCGGTTAGAAATTAGTTAATTAACCAAAATTATTATATAAAGTATTAATTATATATATTTTATCATTATATATATATCATAAATGGTCATTAAACTTTTATCAAATTAGCATAAAATGAAAGTTTAGTGATTAAAAAAATCATTTTAGTACAATTTAGTGACCTATTATGTAATTTACCCAAAATTTTATAACAAACAGTTAATTTAAAAACCGAAATAATTTTGATTAAGTTAATTCGATTATGATTAATTCAATTCGGTTAACGATTATTTTTCTAAAAAATTCAGTTAATTCAATTATGACTCATTCAATTCGAACATTGATCGAATTAACTGAATGCATATCCTTATTTTTTCCAATGCAAATAATGCAAATGTAACACGATGCTCAACATAAACCTTTGTTTCTCTAACACTATTTTTCTTAAGTATTCATATCCGACACCCGTATTAACCTCATATTTAAATTTTGGTGTTGAGATATGACATTTCATTTCAATTATCCTCTAAACACATACTCATACCGAACACATCCATGCATTGACTTGATATTTGTTTTCTCTCTCAGGCCCAAGATTTTAAGAAGCAAGGCACGAAGCTTAAACAAAAGATGTGGTATGAGAATATGAAGATGAAATTGATTGTGTTCGCCATTGTTTTTCTTATTCTTCTTCTGGTCATTCTCTCAGTCTGCCCTGGATTCAAGTGTTTAGGGTAATAAACATTTCCATGAAGACAGTTTTTTTTTTTTAAATTATTGTGATGGAGGAATCCCTGGAAGCTTACCTATTCTATTTCTTACCTTTTTTGAAATATTATTTAATTCTTTTTTTCCACTCATCATCTTGTAAATATGTTTGTATGGGTGTCTTTTAAGGACGAAAATGAAAAGTATATATAAATTTTTTTGACACTTGTGTTGCACTATGGATGTTCATTTTTTTTTTTTTGGTTACATAAACTTTGTGCCAATTAATCTAAATAGTCCCCAATAGTGTTAGTCAAAGGAGTCCATTACCTTTCATGCCATGATGTCAGACATCACTTAGGTTTAGATTGTCATTATTGTAATCATACAATTATTAGGATTATACTAACCGGGTTGGTTTAAGTGATAAGTAGTTTGGTTCTGTTTAAGCAAGTCTTAAGCTTGAGACGTATGCGTAGAAAATCCATACTGGAAGATTCACCCACCAAAATTAAATGTACGACCTGGGTTGATTCAGATTAGTTAGACCAAAACCTTAAAAACCGGAAGAACAATAAAAAAATTTTAATTGTCAACAAACGCTGGTTCAATTGTTAAAAATACTATAAAAATGTTCATTCACAATTAAATTATTTAATGTTTAGTGAAAAAAACGATAGATAAATACTCGTTTAGATAATTAAACGAGAACTTACACATGATGAATTTTTATTTCACCGAATAAAGTTATAATATCCAAAATATAAAATAAAATGCCAATAATTTAAAAAAAAAATCTTAACAATATTATTGCTGCAAAATATCCTTCCAACGTGTCATCACATGATGAATTAAATAAGAGTAATTTCCCAAAAATATTTATATAAAAAATAATACGTAAAGAGAGAGTTTGATAAAAAAATAAATAAAAGAAAATCAATATCAGATTTTTGGTATTAGTTCCGATTCTATTGGGTATCCATCGGGTACAAGGTCCAAAAAATTAAGATTCAGTCTCAGTCCCGATTATGACCGGGATCTAAGTTTTGAATCCAATCTCAGTTCCACCAAAACTGATACCAGATAAAAATCTATCAAATCTTACCGAATCTAGAACCAAAACCGAATAATCAGATTTTTTCCCGACCGCTGGTTCATATTACGTCTGAACTCCGCTACATTAACATTAGTGCATAATGATGTCATCCATACACATAAACCCCTCTATTTTATAGGGAAAATGCATGGGGTAGGTTGGAACCAAACTATAACATATTTTATTACAAAAACTTGCACTTCCATGCATCTCGTGCTCTATATATTTTAAATTATGTAAAAATACTTAATTTTTTAAGATTCGAGTTTATAAATTAATAAATCAAATCAATTGGGTCAAGAATTTTTAAACATGACAGCAATTTCCCACATTGGTCACTTTTTTTTGGCTGAGGATTCCCATTTCCATGTTCCTTTTATGCGCATCGTCAGATTCTCACTCGGTTGTTGCTTAAGAAATTCCCTTTCTCTAATCTGATACCACAAGATGGATATTATGTGCTAACTTTAAAACACCATTGGCTTCATAATTCAACAATGAACCTTATCCCAGGATGCATTTCTTACTCTTTAATCAATTTCACTATTAAAATCTCTACAACTCTTTTATTGTGTTCGACTCGACTCGAATATCTAATTTTATTAATAATGTGTTCATAATTAAATTCAAATGAATTTTTTATTATTCAAAATAGATATTACATTAAATTTAGTACTATCAAATCAGTGATGAGTCTAAAAAAAATATTTAAGAGTGAAAACAAATAAAATTTTAAGTTTTTAGGGAGGACATAACTCATAAATATTAAAAAAAATAAAGATTAACTCATAAATTTTAAAAAAATTAAAGATAAATATGTAAATTTCAAAAAATTTAGGGTAGACCTTAACTCACCTTACCTTATAAGTGCATCTGTCACTGTACCAAATAGTCACGTAGTCTAATCTTTGGACAGACTTACAATAAAATTTCTGAATGACTGTTTCAATTGATCGATCCAATTTTTTTATTAATGTATAATCCGTCACCCAGCAAATTTATGTTCATCCTCATTTTAATTGAAATGGATACGGTACGAAATCCGTAAAATTGTATTCATTTGTCATCTTTAATAGTACATACAAATACATATATTACAATGGTGGTAGACCCTGGATAGAATAAACTACTGTCAGGAGAAATTATTACATGGGTCATTTTCACCTCGTCATTCATAATTCATCTAATAAAATTGATACATTTCAAGATAATTTTTAAATAATTACCCACCATATAAAAGAAGATAAAACCCACTTTAAAAAAATTAAAATAATTTCTTTTATTAGATAAGACTATAAATACTGTGATAAACATGATTCATCCGATAATTTTTTCATATTAATCGTAAATATAATGAATTTCAGGGACTAAATTTAATCCTGTGAAATGGAAGATGATAGATGAGTCGATCCGCATATAGTTTGGTTTCCCTGCATAAAGCCTGGTCGGAAAGTGGAACTATTTCTCCACAGCTGTTTGTTTCCTGGGATTGAATGCTGCCTACTAACCTGTCCAAATGCATCCCAGGAATTAAATATTCAGACACCCTCTTTCGAACAATCATTATTCAACCTTTTTACCATCTATTTTCGAATAAAATATTCGCCAAACTTTTGCTAAATTATATACAGTATTTGAAAAAAGCATGGTAAAAGTTATATTAGGTTCATTAAATTAAAAATGTTATTTCATATTCGAATGAAATTAAGACATTAATTTAACATAAAAAAATAAGAGATTTTAAAGTATAAAAGTGATGATATTGTACATCTTATTATACATATCTTTTAAAAAAGATAATGATTTATGTTTAGTTCATGTCTTATCACTAAAATAATAAATCATAATTTTTAAATCATAAAAGTAAAACAATGTATCATATATTTTAAACCCTAATCCTAAACTTCAACCTTAAACCCTAATCTTAATATTTAAAATGAGTCAAGAATAAAAGACACTAAAAAGAGACTAATAATTTCGGTTCGTAAGCCATTTTGGTATCGACAACTAAACCCCATATTCTCAATAAACCTATGTTCCGTTTAACATTGCTTTTCAAGATTATTTTAAGGGCGAATATAATTACGGAGACAAAAATAATATTAATTAACTAACTTTTAGAGAATATATCGCGTTTGAAAAGTGTTTACAAACCCAAACATAAAAGACTTTAATTTTTAGCTTTATAGTTAAAAAAAATTTAGACGTGAAATTATAATTTTTAACCTTCATTTGCTACTATATTTGAAAAATTACCAACGTTGTTACTACAATTTTTTAAGAAAAAACATTGTAAAACAGTCAACTTTGTTCTTATTCTCATGCTCAGGTATATCCTAGGTATAAAATATATTATCTGTCTCATTTCCTACCTACTTGACCCCTTGGCATATTGGGAGTATATTAAAAAAATAATTGGAGTTGTTTGAGGTGAGAAACCTCCATTTCTGGACAGTTCCACCCTACATCTAAACATCAAACTTCAGTATAAAAAGGAGAGTAAGGCACCCAATTCTCAGACAACCAAGACATAGAAACAGAAACACAGACAGATGGAGTGGAAATCCTGTTATTTGGACATAGTTTTAGTGCCTCTAAGCTTAGCCATGAGCTTGGCTTATCATATGTGGCTATGGCATAAGGTTCGCACTCAGCCACTCTCGACCATCATCGGAACCAATGCCGCCGGACGACGATTCTGGGTCGCTGCCATGATGAAGGTACTCTCCATCTCCATCTCCTTAACAGAACTCACTTTCTTTAAGTTTTAAGAAGAAGATGAACTTTATAGGTCCAAATGAGAAGTTGGTTTGGATACTTTGGGTTATTTACATTTTAATCTCTAAAATTTTCAAATAATTTTTTAAAAAATTCCAATATAGTATGTATATTTATATTGTGTTTGTATTTTTTATTTTTTAAAAAATCATATCTAAGATATTTATATTTACACAAATTTTGTTTTAATTAGTATTATATAAAATTTAAAATATTATTTTCTATAATGAAATTTAAAATATTATTTTTATAATAAAATTTAAAATAGATTCATATTTAATCGCCATTAAACTATTAATATAAAATTATATAAATTTTAATTATTTTTTATTTTAGTGTTGTTAAAAAATATTTTTTTCTCATAATTTCAGCTACTAATCAAATTTAAATAAATTATTAATCAATTATAATAAATAATTTAATAGATTAAAACGATGATATATAAATAATTTTACATCTTATAAGAAATATAAATTACTTATAAGAAAAAAAATTAGGCATTTATTTCAATAAAAATTATATTAGGAACCTATTTTAAAATATATATAGTTTAGGTACTTATTTATAAATTAAACAATTTTCTTTTAACAGTGTTACCTTAAAATACTAAGGGAATAAAACTTTAGGCACCTATTTCAGCCGAAAAATACATTAGGCACTTATCTCAGAAAAAATATATAATTTAGGCACTTATTTAAGCCAAAAAACAAACATTAAGCACCTATTTCAGAAAAAAGTGTATACTTTAGGCACTTATTACTGAATTAAGCCTTTTTTTTTATCAAGTGGATCTTTATGAATATTTATTGTAAATGACCCATGAAATAATTTCTCAAAGAGGTGAAGATTCACAGAAGTTATATCATGGGTCATTCCTACCACATCATCCTTGAGATCAACCAATCAAATACATTCATTTAATTAATTTTTTCACATCATCTTTTTTACTAGGTGATTTTTTATTAATATTTACTATAAATTAAGTTTAAAAACAATTTTTACCGAGTAAAGATTTACTTGATAAAAAAGGTGCGGTGAAAAAATTAACTAAATGAATGCATTTGATTGATTGATCCGATAAATGACGTGACATGAATGACCCATGATATAATATCTCGAAGATTCAACTTGGAAAAAATGAAGAAATTATATCGTGGGTCATTCCCATCACGTTATTTATGGGACCAATCAATCAAATACATCTATTTAATTAATTTTTGGCCTCATATTTTTTACGTAAATTTTCACTAATATTTACTGTAAAGTAAGTTTAAAAACAATTTTTACCAAGTGAAGATTCACTTGGTAAAAAAGATGAAGTTAAAAAATTAATTAAATGAATATATTTGATTAGTTAGTGACAGGAAGACCATATTATAATTTTTCAAAAAAATAAAATAAATTTTTTATCAGATAAAATCATGAATAACATGATAAATCAGACTAATCTAATAATTTTTTTTCTAATCTTTTTCCATCATTATAAACTATCATAACCAAACCACCTATATATTCATATTTTTGTGATCTTACTTCTCTTTCTCCCTTCTTTTATATACAGGTGGATTAAATCACTCAATTTAATTTGTTTAAATAATAAATTTAATCGTTTATATATTTTTAATTATTTTTTCGTAATTTTATTCTCCATAGATTTCATATGTATGATGCATGTGTCATGCAGGACAATGACAAAAAGAACATCTTAGCAGTCCAAACACTACGAAACACCATAATGGGATCAACCCTAATGGCCACAACCTGCATCCTTCTCTCTGCCGGTCTAGCCGCCGTCATCAGCAGCACTTACAGCATCAAAGGCCCGCTCAACGACTCCGTCTTCGGAGCTCACGGCGAGTTAATGGTGGCTCTAAAATACGTCACCATCTTATGCATCTTCCTCTTCTCCTTCTTCTGCCATTCTTTATCAATCCGGTTCATTAACCAGGTTAACATCCTCATCAACTCTCCCCAAGACCCCGCTTCCGCCGTCACTCCGGAGTACATCTCGGAGTTGCTCGAGAAAGGGTTCATCCTGAACACCGTCGGAAACCGGCTTTTCTACACCGCGCTTCCGCTGCTGCTTTGGATATTTGGGCCGTTGCTTGCTTTCCTGTGCTCTACCACTATGATCCCTGTACTATACAATCTTGATTTAGTATTAGGGTTTACTAAGCAAGGGAAAACCGAACATGAAATCAATACTTGCAGAGGTTGTGAATCAGTGTAATAATATATATAATTGGTGTCGGAAATCGGAATGTAGGAACCATTGTAGGCAATGGTCTCCTTCAAATGCGTATTGTGCCTGTAAAAAAATATTTACTTTTATATTAGAGTGACTCTCATCAAGAAAAATAATGAAATCCATGGTAACTACATTTAACTTTTGTGATTTCATTATTATTTTTATAAATTTTATGATTATATTCGAGTTTTTTTATATAAATAAAGAAGATAATCAAATATTTAAATGTCTCGTTAAAAAAACTCTTTAAACTTGAATAGAGAAAAAAATAATGTACTTGGCAATCCTTGCGAGCAAAATATTTATTTTTTAAGGACAAACTTTATTTTTATAGATTTTATTTATTCTTTTAATAAGACGATTAAAATAGGACAAACTTTATAATTAAATGGTCACTACCATAAAATTAATTACTCTAACAGCCTAAAACTACTCTAATAACTTGCATTAAAATATTCGATTAAATTTTAAGGATAGTCCTTGTACTAATTAATTTGTTCGGATTTTGGCCTATATTTTTATTTGTTCAAAATTGATTACGCGTTTAACAGTAGGGAACATTTTCTGTTAATACCATTTAAAATTAGACATAATCACAAATTTAACCTTAATTTTACCAGTTTTATCAATTTGTCCCTCAACCTCTTGTTTTTTAAATTAGCCAAATTCTATTATAATTGACTGGAGTCCTTAAAGGCCGGGACAAAACTAAAATTTAGGGATAAGAGACAAAATATAAGTTCTAAAGAAGGATGATAAATTTATAATTATACCATTTTTAAAAATATATATAATAAAAAATAAAAAATTCTCATTGGAGGGACAACAACCCCTCCCAAGAGCTTAATAACTTCGTCTTTACTTAAAGATTACATCAAATGTTGACGTGAAAACCCGCATAATGTGTCATATTATTTTATCGACCTTCATGCGGGTTTTCGCGTCACCATTTGATACAATTTGAATAGGGGTGTTCAAAGCCGGTCCAATAGATACCCAGCGGCTCAATTAATCCAATATCAATACTATATTATTACTATGTCTCAATATCTTTTTTATTTTTTAAACTTGTATTATGAGTTTAATGGGCTATTGAGTACCCATTGGGCCGGTTTTTAATACCCCTAGTTTCGAGTGATTATGTTAATGTACAATGGAATTAATCCAATTTCACAAAAATATAGTTGAGGACCAATCAAATAATAAAATGACTAGATTGATTAACGTTGTAAACAATTAGGGCAAAATTTATCATTCTACCAGTTTCTTAGAGGAGGTAGCGGAAAAAAGTTACTGAAAGGACTGAAAACGAATGATTCGAAAAAAAGAGGGACCAATTTTGAGGAAATAAAAGTAGAGGGAGTGGATCCTCACAAACAAAACAAGGCATCTTAAAGATCCCAAAAGCATTACGTTTTCGTTTCGTTTCGTTTCTATCTATAGACTTGGGGAAGGGTCAAGAATCTGGAGAGCTTTTGATCCCTCAAAAATCCATCAATGGCGGGGGTTTCTTTGAAGTGTGGGGATTGTGGGGCGCTGTTGAAATCGGTGGAGGAAGCCCAGGAACATGCCGAGCTCACCTCTCATTCCAACTTCTCCGAGTCCACTGAAGCTGTTCTCAATCTTGTTTGCGCCGCTTGTGGAAAACCATGCCGATCCAAAACAGTATAAATTCAGCCTTTTACTCTGATTTCATTAGGGTTTTATTTCTGAGTTGTTTGTTGTTATTTTTTTTCTTGATTGAATTGGGTTCAAAAAAAATGATTTTTTTATTGGGTTTAATTTGAATTTCATGCTGAAATGAGTTGGAATTGCAAGTTTGCATTGTTTAGGTTTTAATTTTCTTTATTTCACCTAATTTGAAAGTTAATGCTTTATACTAGCTTGATTTAATTTAAGGGTTTTTGCTCGTCCAGTTCCTACACGCGTTGGTTAAGGATGTTTTTTAGTTACCACTTAAAGAATTGTTTACACTTAATATATTATTTTTACTGATTTTAAGATAATTGTGTGTTAATTGCACTTTTCCTTCAATATATAGCACTTTTGGTTTTAGCCAATGTCATTATGCACTGGTTAACATTTCTCTTGATTTAATTTATAAGTTTTTCTTTTGTTCTGGATTTGTTTTAGTTAGAAAACTTGGTATTTCTGGAATTAGGGAAAAGTAGAAGCTTTGATAGCAGAAAGTGGAAGCGTACGGTTAAAAAATGGTATTTTTTGGTGCTTTTTTTTTTGTGGAGAAGCTCTCACCATCGTGAAGTTTTTGTTTGCTTATTTGTTTATAAACACAAAAGGTTGCTTTTGCTTCCATGAACTGGCTTTTGTGGGATCTGAGGTTAAGTAATTTTTATCTTTTAAGGTCATTTTTATGTTTTGAAAACAAAATTTCAAATGGCTTAGAACTCTGTGTCTGTGATACTATTCTTTTTTTTCCTGGCAAATAAAGTAGTGCAGTTGGTTTTATATATGAGTATTAGAGCTTTACTCTTATTTCATCTCGAAGGAAAGCGATTGGCATACAAAAAGAACAGGGCATACTGAGTTTGTGGATAAGACTTTGGAGTCAGCAAAACCAATCAGTTTGGAGGTTCCGAAGGTAGCTATGGATTCAGAGGAGTCTGTTGATGCAGGAAGCACTAGCCAGTCTGAAGGTACATATGCAATGGTTATTTTAGTTAAAATTTGAAGGAATGATCTCTTTTGCAAAATATTTTTCTGGGTTTAATTGATTGGTGGATTCTTGTTTGTTACTTGGCCTTGTAGCTTTTTGTTTTGGGGTGATATTATGATGAGTTCCCGCCATTTGTACTGATTTTTTTTGCAATTTGATATGCCTTTGTGATATCTATGATAGCTAGAGCATTATTTGCAAAGCTCGGCTTCGATGACATAATTCCTTTTTCTTTTGTGGGTGGGGGATAATTGATGAAGATGTTATTCTAAATTCTACCCTAGGGAGATTTTGCTGTAACTCTTCCTCCCAAGTTCTGATGGATAATAAGTGCTTTCTTTGTTGTTATATATGTTATGTATGTCTGTATATTTACATGTGTATGCATCATTGTGACCAACTGTTTTGTTTTCCTTTGTTTTGATAGAGATGGTTGTGCCAGATGTTGACAAAAAGCTGCTTGAAGAATTGGAAGCAATGGGTTTCCCTACATCACGAGCAACACGTGCTCTCCATTTTTCTGGTATGGTCATTTACATTCTGAAAGTGCTTTAGTTTTCATTTTTTTTCTCTTTTATCGTTTTTTCCTGCTAGGTTGTAGATCTTATTACTTATTGTGTTGGATGTAAATGTCAGGTTGTGAAAATTGCCAAATATTGTGTTTGCTTCATCTCCATTTTAAAAATGAACTCCATAATCCAATATGTTTCTTTCCATACATTTAGTTTTTTAGAAAGTGATTTTCTCCTCTCTCTCTCTTCCAATTTTAAAACATGAATATGGACCACTTCACTTTTTTTCTCTTCTTCTTTTAGGTTATTAACATTCTTGATTTTGATACTAAAAGTACAAATAAGGAAAGAACAATGTGTTCATCAAAAGTTTAAGGCAATACCGATTAAGATGCAAGCTTATGGCATATTTGTTAGTGTGTAAATGTCAGGTTTCCCTTCTGCAGGTAATACAAGTCTTGAGGCTGCTGTGAACTGGGTAGTTGAACATGAGTCTGATCCCGACATAGATGAGATGCCCTTGGTATATTATCTTTGCACCCTATACAATACAGATCCCATAAGTACATAAATAATCAACTCCTATTAGATAGGAGTGGGCTGGGTTTCAAACTAAAACCAAGCTATAGTCACTCCAATATGTGTAAGATTCTCCCTAGCATTTATATGGAATTTCACTTGTGTTTGTCTTTCAGGTATCTGTCAACAAAAATGTTGAAGCACCTAAACCTTCTCTTACACCGGAAGAGGTGAAGATCAAAGCACAAGAGCTAAGGTATAACTTATAAAGTTGCATTCTTCAGTACTAAAATTTAATGCATAGTTCAGTCACTGATGATTAGCATTTACCATCGACTTTTCTGCCAATATTACTACTCGGACTTGAGTGTGAGCGTCCAGTAAGGGTATGTTTAAGTTTTTCCCTTAGCTTTTCCCATGTATTTTGGGGATTCTCAGAGCAGAGGGCCATATGGCTCGTATCCCGGTACCCATGTCTAGCTATGCATTTGGACGCAATTTCGTAAAGAAAAATGAAGAATCAGAGCAACATAGTTTCCACTTTTTGTAAAAACCTTAACCGTTCTTCCAAGCTCCTGATGTCCAGCCTGTTTTATGTGGTGAAAAATTTATGTTGGTCGCTTTCGTTTTCTTTTCTTTTTATTTTTTGAGAAGTTTGAAAGTTCTAGATTGTCTTTTGATGAAGGACTGTGAAACATTTCAGATATATTGTGAGTTGCTATGCTGACTTTTATGTTTGTGGGACATTGTGCTCCTGTTTTATATTCATCATTTTTGTAAATAATAGGGAGCGGGCTCGGAAAAAGAAAGAAGAAGAGGAGAGGAGGATGGAAAGAGAGAGGGAAAAGGTGCTTCTTCATCTCATGTTATGGAAATCTGATGTCTAATAATTTTTATGACTATACATATATAATATTTCATATTCTATAACTAGTTCTTAAAATTGTTTCCTATACCATCACATATTATGTTTTGCACTGTGAAAAAATAATTTTAATCGCTTTTTACATTATACCCATAAAATGTAATTGAAGGCCATGGAAATACATAAATATTTCGTTTGACCAACTTTCTATTGAGAAATACGTTAATGCGTATCGAAATAGTTCGGAATTGGTCAGATATTGTTTTGTTGTGATTCTCCGCTTGATAGAAATGTTCACTTGGCTAAGTTAGATGGCATTTATTCTTCTGAACTAAAACACGGACAACACCCACATCACGCTGGTAAAATAACCTTTCCCTACCACATCAGATTTCTTTTTTAGGGGGGTTAGTTAATGATCGTTGTAAAAATGAAGTCCTTTTCTGTAGTTCCCCTTCATTTCTCTTCTTTTGTCTTCCTTTCACTCTGTTAGAAATCATACTTTGTCATGGGGCATTTGTAGAATCATAAACCATGTAGAATTTGTCACTGTCTTAATTTTTTCCTGAGGCTTGCTGTAACATGATATCCGCATCATAGATCATTTTCCATATGTGTGACAAGGTTCACCATTGTCTCAGGAGAGGATTCGAGTGGGAAAGGAGCTGTTGGAAGCAAAACGTATTGAAGAAGAAAATGAGAGAAAACGGTTTGTCGTCGAGTTTATATTTTGTATTTTCCCTCCTTTTTCCATGATTTTATCAGACTTTGATTGGATAATAACTGTTATTGTTTCATTTTTTGCTTTCTCAGTTTGATGGCCTTGCGGAAAGCTGAAAAAGAGGAAGAGAAACGGGCACGGGAAAAGATTCGTCAGAAATTGGAAGAAGACAAGGTTCTAATTTTTTTCTTTCCACGTTTCCTCTTTGTCCAACACATTTAATCAGGTTATCCACTATGTTACTCTCAATACGAGCATTTGTCCAAAATGGATATGGTCCATTTTTTATAAGTTTTCCCGTGTAATTGAAAGGTCTTTAGATGGTCATATCCATGTATCTATGTTTGGATATGTATTGGACACCATGTTTGACATTGTTACTTCAGGAGAAATGAAGAGTTGGAGTAACATAAATTTGCCAACAGTGTTAACAAGTTGATCTCATTCAGCAGCTACCGGAAGCAATATCTCTGTTGCTATCTTAAATTTTATGGCATTATCATTACTTCTGCATTTGAGGTCCGGTAAACAAATTTATTTACATCTCGCAGGCAGAGAGAAGGCGGAGGCTAGGGCTGCCACCAGAGGAGCCTTCGGCAGCACCGAAACCTTCTGCGCCTGTTGTGGAGGAGAAAAAGGTAATAGCCTTTCTGAATAGTATCTATTGTTGTAATCCAATATTTTTGTACAACTCTGTTTCTGTATTGCAGAGTGCATTGCCAGTTAGGCCTGCCACAAAGGCAGAGCAAATGCGCGAATGTTTGCGATCTCTCAAGCAAAATCACAAGGTAAATAAAATGTTAATCTTGATCATTGCTTGTTATCATCTTACCTAGGAAGCATAGACATGAGTACAACACAATAGGGAAACTTTTTTCTGAAAATTACTAAAAATTTTGATATCATGGTAAATATTAAAAAAAAATTCCATCCGATAAGATGATGCCACTTATATAGCACATTTGAGTAGATCATTGTTTTGGCCTGACATTTTCTTCTTTTTTTATTTGGATAAGGATGATGATGCCAAAGTGAAGAAAGCATTCCAGACTCTTCTCACGTATATAGGAAATGTGGCAAGGAATCCTGATGAGGAGAAATTCAGAAAAATTAGACTCAACAATCAAACTTTCCAGGTAATAAATACAACCTTTAATCATATTACATATTAATTTCAACAACATTTATGTATATGCACTGATTATTCTTATATTTATTGTGTTATTCTTTTTATTTAATGCATTACTTTTCTGAATTCAAGAAAAAACTATTCATTACTTAACAGCCTGGCTGATATTCGAAAGGTATTAACCTAAAATTGAGCCAGGTTTTAGCTCCAATATTCAAGGCCGTTGCCTGGCTTGGCCAGTTCTGTACTTATAATATATATTATGTAATTATATAATACTACTGTAAACCTTAAAAAATAGATTAAGTTATCCATGCTTAACAACTTAATTAAAAGAAAAAAAATGTGAAGTTACTAAAGATATATAGAAGAATAACACAAAACAAATTAGAAAAATATATTGTAGGCCAACATAAAAAGGCTTGGATTATCCATTTATACATATAAATATGCTGACATAGAATTTGAGTTCCATATTTTGGGATGAATTTTGGAGAAGTTTGTGTATAGTATACTGTATAGATAGTGGTGTTGTTCATACTATACGTAAGTTGGAACCGAACTTGACCTACCTGGCATGTGAATACATTCAGACACTGGTTAACATTTCCCTACCCTATATGATTAATACATCCCCGAAATTATGTTAACTTGATAGGAATAAGTAAATACCTTAAAGTTCTTGTAATTCGGATTATTAATGCATTTATATTTTACGTTTTCTTTTTGTCAGTCATTTAAATTTATGTCGATGAAACGGCTTGATACGATATTGCCCTTCTCCTGATTTAAGTTGTATTGTATAACAGGATAGAGTTGGATCTCTAAAAGGAGGAGTGGAATTCTTGGAGCTTTGTGGATTTGAGAAAGTTGAAGGAGATGAGTTCTTGTTTCTGTCAAGGGACAAGGTTGACATGCAAGTTCTAAACTCAGCAGGATCCGAGCTCAACTCCGCTATCAATAATCCCTTTTTTGGGATTCTATAACTTTGAAAATGAAACATATATCCATAAAATTATATAATCTTCTTTCAGACTTATAGAAAGATCAAGGGGTTATACATTTACTGAGTTTTTATTATGAGAATATGGAATTTTATCTGTCAACTTAAATATGTAGAAACTGTTTTTTTTTTTTTTTGGTTAACATTTAATGAACTTTCAGTTCCCTAAAATACTTCATTTTAGACCTCGTATATTTTATTTCTTTTCCCATTTCCATTTGTCTTTCCCCTCGAACTGGTTTCTCCTGTGTCTTGTCCCCGAGATCCTTCCGGTCGCAAATCGTTTGTTCTTGTTCGAGGTGGTCTGAGTTCATGGCTTTTACTGGCAATTCCTCCATCATGCCATGTTGATGGACCGATAAGTATCTCTCTACATTTTCTCCCAAGCTCCTTTATCTATGTTCCCCAGATATATCATGCAGGTGAAGATTGAATATGCCGGCTCCATTTTGTTCTTTGGTTCATGTGGTGGTTGTTATCTTTCCCATTTTTTGATATTTTTTTTCTATATTTTCTGTTGTTATGTGTTGTTTTCTTCTGTTCTTTGTGGCTGGTTTGTTGATGTTTTTGCTTAATATTTTTTATGGATCACGATTTTTAAATTAAATTTGGATTCATAATTTTTATCTTTTCTTATACATAACTGACACTTGAATTTGTTTTTTTGGTTTCTCGTACCGAAATTTATTGTTTTAGTAAACGATAAAAGTTTTTTTTTATTAAAATGATCGGCTTTTTAGACAATTTAATCTCACATAAATTAAAAGATTGATAGTGAATTCCTTCAAAATAAAATATATTTTTTTCCGTAAAATGTGTGTCGAAGCTCAGCTCATGGGGCTTGTTGCTACAGGTTAAAAATTCATCATTTTTATTGTCTTTCGACTAGAGTGGATTACTCTGCTCTTGACAACCTACACGTCTTTGCAGGAGACGTTGCTTCGGGTATGCTGTGCGATGCTGATTCTAGTTCGTCAAGGCTTGCTTGCTGGGGATTTCACTTCTAATCTTAAGCTACTCCCTCCATCAAATATCGGCCATTTGCTGTATGTTGCAAATAAGTTGCACCCACAAGCTGCGAGCTAAAGCCTTTCCAACACAGGTACATGAAATCCTATTCCGTCCCTAAACACTTAGACTTCCACCCTGTGTCGAATATTTTTCTAAAGTAGGATCCCATAACGCTGTAGAATTTGTTGTAGACCCCAAAGGCAGCCCCCAAGTATTCAGAGGGGAAGAGGTCAGTCAAAGCACCTAACACTCTTCCCCCATGAAGATAGCAGAGACTCTTCCACATTTATACAAAACAACCTCAACTTGTGTCATTAATACAAGATAAAGTAAGAATTTGCCTACATTGACTGTGTCAAAAAAACACATGTTCTTTTGGAATACTGTGTCCTTAATCCCCTGCTTTTGTATGTAATCTATTCCTTCATTGGCTATGAAAGAGAAAGCAGGAATTTGCCTACACAGAATTAATAAAAACTGTGACAGGTTCTAAGCCTTCTTGATAGCACTTTACAGAGGATTTTTTAGAGACCACCCACCTAGCTTATGGGTCTGAAATCGTCAAGAGATTCTGGATTGATTTTCTTTGGAATCAAGGTGATGAAGGAGTGATTTATCCCATATTTCCATTCTCTACTGTTACAGAAATCAAAAAACTGTAAGATGTCCTGCTTGAGAACTGGCCAGAATATGTAGCCCAAACCACCCATCCCATCCCCTGTACTGCTACTTGAGATATATTTTCTTTTGATGTTATAAATAAATGATTTTTATATGATCGTACATCTTGCTTGATTATGATTTGCCTTATGGCCTGTATAGTTGACATTACATGCATACGATTTTAGAATATGTTTTAATCATGACTTATGAAACATCAAATTTATGGAACAATGATTTACATATTTATGGACTATGATTTATAGATTTATGAAGTATGATTAAGGACTATTGGAATCAAGATGTGAATCATTTGAATTTCCAACAACCATGTTTGGTATTGGTCCATATACCTGTCAAAACCTGACATCAAATACATAAACCTTCATTTCAACACTTAACAACTAATTACATGTATGGTATGGAAAGAGAACCAACTGCAGATAACAGTAGGGTGACACTGCAAATAGCGAGAGAAAAAAGCGGTGAAGAGAAAACAGACCATGCCAACTAGTTGGATCAGTTCAATCAAGAATAATGGCTCCTCCAGTTTTATTGATCCCCAAGGATCAGGGATTAAATAAACTAGAAAGAAACAGGATAGACCAGTTTGACCTCCTAATCACTTTTTTTGCAGCATTAGTAAAATGTATGCCAAATTAAAGCAATTTGATCTCAGGTGCACAAAACCATACCAGCATCACAGGTCACTCAGCTATAGCATGCAAAGCGCTTTCAATGTTCCAAAAGTCTGATTTTCTCAAGACAGTTCTGCATGTGCTGGGCAACATCTGCCGAGACTCGTGCTCCAACCATAAGCTTGTATTGCTCAAACTTTAATTCATCGCACTTCAAGGCAGCATTTTTACACGCCTTTGTACTTCCTATATGAAAGAGAAAAAAAAACAGAACTCAATATTAAACAATCTGATCTGTTTCAGAGATCTCAGGAATATCACACCAAATGATGCACAATGTTCAAAACTTAACATTTCAACATCCAAACCATTTATTTAAAAACAGGGGTTGCAAAACTATGATGTGGGAAGGTCAGAGCAGGGAATTTTTTTTCATCCAATAATTAGCCTAAATCCAAATATGAGTTGTAGCACATGAACTTGAACCATTAATGAATAAATCCTCTGAATCCTACCATTCACTCTAAAACTCGAGCTCCATTTCCAAAATTTTACGAACTAAAACAATGCATGGAAAATAGTTATAAAAGTTGAAGAGCGGCAGTTTAGAAAGTATCCAAAATATGAGGCATAGAGCATTTTATTTAAAACCATCTCAACTGAACCCTGATTTTCAATAAAAAAAACTGACCCAACTTTCAACTCGGTTTTCGTAGAAACAAAGCCCTTTAGGGTAGGATTATTTTGCAACCCTATACGACTCGGGGTAAGTGGTAGCACTGGATGCTAAGCATCCTTACAAGTTACATCAGACAACCAATACTCTAAAAACCCTATCATACCAAAACATTGTTGTTTGACAATTGTTAAAGCCAGTCTTACAGCTTAGCAAACATGAATTCCAAGCTCCCAAAACTAAAATGATAACAAATCTTTATACTAAAGAATAATCCGGCTAATATATTAGGAACATGCTGGTTAGGCTTCACATATATATATATAACTTGTATAAAGTCATGTCAATAAACAGACCAATAGCCAACTAAAATATTATACATGCCAATTTACCTTCATATTTAAAGAACTTACCAATAAGATCCAGCAAGTTAAATATCACAGGGCAATTCCCAATGCTCCTAACCAAGCTTATTGAGGACCAAACTTTTTGGTACTCATCTCTTGAAGCTCTAATTACGCACAGCTTTGTAATCGGATTAACATATTTTACTGAAAGCGAAATAAGAGAAAAAAGGTAGTGGGAAGAACCATTAGAACAGGGGACAAACAAGAAACTTTTGTTCAACAGCAATCAATAGGAAACCAGAGAAACAAGAATAGGCAACATTGTTTTTATATTATTGTACCTTGGAAAGATCCGATCGAAGAAGCTAGACCACATTCACCGAAGTTGATAAGAATGTTATCCTTAATTGCTTTGGAGATGTTAAATTGGGTAATTACAATGGGATCATCACCTGAAATTTCTTTATTTGGATCCAACATTACCTCCATTACCATGTATCTGTTCTTAAATCCCACCATTGTGTTTCAAAAAACGGCCCTCGAACACTATAGCAGCCTCTATTTAGCGGTAACGCCGGCGGTCGAAACCGCTATCGGTGAAAACAACGGTGGGACGTGGAATCGCACTAATAGCGGTGGATCGCGGCCGCAATTTAACGGGTAGCGGTAAATACCGGTAGTAACGAGCTGCTATCCCCGTTTTCTCCAGTTACAGTAAAAGCTAAAACTGTCCATGGGCGGGAGTAAGGGTGAGCGTGAGAGTTTAAAGGGAGGCGAACTGTTGAGACTTACAAGGAGAGGATTGGTCGACGTCGAGGAGAGGATTGACGGCGCGCCGACGACAAGAGAAAACGAAGAATAAAGAGGGTTTTAGGTTTTGCTATTAATATTATAATATTATTTTATTATCATTAAAAAAATCTTTGGGTTATAAGAATTATATTAAAAAATATTAAGAGCAGAGAACGGCATGGGTTGGGTTGAATCGGATTTTTAAATTATTCGAACCCGAATTAAATATAAATATCTTAAGTTCGATTCTGACGTGATCTATAGGAAAAAATTAATTTAAGGATCAAATTGTAAAAAAATATTTTTTGAGGACTTAATTATAAAAAATATAATTTTAAAGATTAAATTATAAATAAAAAAATAATTTTAATGACCTAATTATAAAATATATAGACAGAAGATCGTTATTATAAATATCCCTAAAAAATTATGAAAAAATTATATATTTAGTCCTAGATTTGGTCAAATCAGATATTTTACACACTAAACTTGAACCTGACCCAATGACACTTTAAAAAATCACTCAACTCGACCTGAACTTGATTTTTTTTTATAAAAAAATTCGACCCGATCTGGTCGGATCGTAACCCGATCGGGACGGGTAAAATGTTCATCCCTAATTAAGAGACCATTAATTTGATAAAATAAAGCACGTGAAATATTTTTAAATTAAAATCGATGGTTAGGGTTCAATTGGGTTTTGGTTTGAATTGTTTTAGTTTGATTCATTTTAGATTTGTTAATATTTGATTTAGATTCGGATCAAATCAATTTGAGTTTAGTCTAGATTTTAATTGGATTCTATGATAATTCGAACTATTTTGAGTATTGGATCAGATCAATTTGAGTTTAGTTTGTATTTGATTTAGATTCGGATCAGATTAGTTCGAGTTTAGTTTAGATTTTAATTGGATTCTTTGATAATTCAGGTTATTTTGAGTATTGGATAGGTGATTCGGGTTAAAATTGGATTGGATATTTTTAGATCAGATCAATATTAAGTCCTTCAGATCAATTCGGAGCGGGTCAATCTTGAATTTTTGAGTCAATTCAGTTTAAGTTAGAAGTTAATCTAATCATGTTACGTGTATATTATATATAAAATTAATCGTATATATTCTTATAAAAATATATATTTTTATTTGTTAATACTTAATATTATCATTTAGGCTTAGTTTTAATTGTTCAATATTTCGAAATCAATTATCAATATTAATCATAAAATTTAAGTTATAACTATAAACTTTAAATTCTAGACTATATACTATAACAAAAAATCATTTATCTGTCATTATTATTCTAAAATTATAACAATAGCGATTTGATGATATCTTATAGTTGGTTGTTTAATTATGAATGTAAATTTTTATTTCTTAATTTTATTTTTATTTATTATAGTAAAGCTTTACAATTATTATATCATGTTTTTAGACTATTAATTTAATCTAAAATTTATAGTGTTTAATTCTTTTGTTTTAGTAATAAATAAATTAATAATTTTTATTATTATTTATGTAGCTACAAAAGTCGTCAAATTTATTGGCTCTAATATAGATTTGAGTACAATAAATTTCAAAATTCAATGTGTACATTATTTGTGTGTATTCAATATAAATGTGTTTAATACGTAAAAGTAGTTGATTTTAGATATTTGTTTTTATTCATATATTAATATTACTTTTGAACGAGAACTCTTTATTTAAGACTTGTGTTTTATATTAATTTGTGTTTGTAAAAAAATAAATTTATTTATTTAAAAAAAATATGATATTAAATCATTAAATTATTATTAAATATAGTGATTAATTAATATTATTATAATATAAAAATAATAAAATATATATTATTTTATTATTTATTATATTATTAAAAATAAACAATAGTAAAAATAAATTATTCATTCACTTTGACTCAATTATTGGGTTAAAATCGATTTAATATTCGGTTTATATTGGTTTTGAGCAAATTAATTTCAGTTTGTTTTAAGTTCGAATGAAAATGGATTCAAATGAAAATTGATTCAGGTATAAGAAAGACAAAACAAAATCGTGTAAACACGGACAAGATTAGTGATTACATGTTGCTAAATCTTTCTTCAAACTTTACAATGAGTGTTTGTCGGGTAGAGTTGTTCTTTAATTTCAACCTAAAACTCTTTCTATGCCCCAACAATGACGTCATTATTTTTCTTTTCAGAGCATCTATGTCAATGTCATAAAAGAGTGACATTAGTTAAATGCTTAGAAGTAATATTTACCTTTTCGATATTGTCTTTGATGCCCAGTATTTAAAAAGGCACCAGTGAGGTGCACCTAGGCGTTATGGCAAGGTGAAGGTGAAGCGCCTAATTAAGTCTAAGCGAGGCGATTTCAATGAAGCGAAGCAAGACGTGCTTAAGGCGCTCTAGGCGTTCAGGCGTCAAAAAGCGTCACCTTTTTCATTTTTTTTGATCTTTTGTCTTTTTTTTATGTTTTACATACTAACTTGAGCTAAAAGTAGAGACCACACAAAAATATTAAATGAAATTTAAATTAATCTAATTGAGTTAATGTGTAATTTAAGCTTAAAGCATATCAAACCATATATACAAATATTAATGGTTGACTGGAAGGACAGAGGAAGATGCTCAAAATGAGTTTGTATTCAAAGAGAATGAAGGTCTTACTTGAGGAGACATTGTGATTGCTGTCGGAGTTCATGAAGAACGATTTAATTTGAAATCAAGAGAAAACACACAAGGAGGAAGAGATGGTAATTCAAGTCAATCTTTTAGACAAAAAGATGTCAATGGCGATGAACATAAGGAACATGACGAAGACTATCACTCTTTTGATGGAGATGATATAGAGAAAATTTTGGTAGAGGAAGACGATTATATATAATGTCATATTATCTAACATCCTTTTGAGATTATTATATAGCTACTTACCTAACTTTGCCTATTTACATATAAGAAATTGATAATGCATTAGAAAATGTTATAATATTACTCTTTTTATTAGAAGATTAAAAATGTAACTAATGAAATTATGAGCTTTTGTTGAACATGTAATCCTTTTTGAAGTTCTAAATTTTCATTGGATAGGTATGTCGTTGTATAGTGAAATCAAGTACCTATTTTAGTTTTATGTATCCTTAGAGACTATTTTGCAGAACCAACCTATAATTTTCATATTCTATAGTTTTTATAAGAATTACAAAGTAAGTCTTTATAATCTTTTTTCATCCAAACTTTTCATATATCCAACCTAATAACCAATAATAAATTATAAAATTTACACCTGTATAAGTCTTGTAATCTATATATTTTTAATTTTGTAAAAGGCACCCTTATTTCAATAAGGCGCTCGCCTAGCGCCTCGGTTATGGGACCTCTATCGTCTTAGTACGCATTATGTCATTTTTAACACTGTTGATGCCCATTACTTTAAAGTACTGCTTTATACCCTACACAAAATTCTTAACATCATGGGTTGATTTGAACTATTTTGGCTTTGAGATGTCCTTTCTTGGCTTGAATATTGTGGTCGTTGCTCTATTCTTCATGACAACCTTGAACATGAATAAGTCTATCTTTATTTATTCTATGCTTATCTTCATAGCATGTAACTTAGCCTTAAGCATATTATCTCGATTACCCATTTTCTTGAATAGATCGAATAGAAGTTTCACCATTTTTTCTTTGAGGTGACCTATCTTGTTGTCTTATTTTTTAAAATATGTATCTACCATACCAAGTCACTCCCTTAGGTCATTAAAAAGTTTCTTAAGTTGGATTATCGTATCCTCAAATAATGTGAAGATATCCTTCAAACACACCCTCTTGGATTTGTTAATACGGGTCTCTATAACCTTTTTTGATGCGACATCTTTTTGGTGGTTCTATCTCTATTAGTACCTTTACTCGAACCTTTATTTTGATACCACTTATCAAAGTGTTAGTGTTTTGACCTAACTGTAACTCCCCAAATTCGGGTGTCACATTTGGGCCATAAGCTCAATCCGTGTCCATAAAATTTCAAAATCAAATCCAAGTCAAACACTAAGTAAGACATAATTTAAAACGATATTTAAAATCCAAAGTGGTTTCACAACCCAAAATATCATCGGAGCTCCAAATACAAGTTTGATAAACATTTGACCTTAACAACTAAATAAAATAGAGTTACAATTACAACAATGGTCCTACGAATACATAGCCCAATAATCTAGTAACCGTACTCTACCAACCTGTCAATGCTGAAGCCTCGAAATGATGGTACTCTGCCACGTCCGCCCGAACGCCCGTCTACTTACCTAAGTATGGAAACAAATTCCAAAACGCTGAGCTACGAAAGCTTAGTGGGTACACAATCTATTGATTATGCTTTCAAGTGAATCATAACAATAAACATGCGAGATAAGATAATATGATGACATGACATGCCAAATACAACCAAAGCATAAAAGTAAACAAATCAAAAGTGAGGCCCAATGCCAAATCGACACTACGGAACTCACCCGGCCTGGAATCTCACATCGAGCTAATATACTCGGAATCTCGCATCGAGTCATCACTCAGAATCTCGCGTCGAGTGGGGCTCAGAATCTCATATCGAGCAAAGTCATCACCGAGATCTCACATCGGATGGTCTTCGTTGTGTTGCAACACTATCATTCACTGGGTATCCGGATCCCACCAAACAATGACACAAACCACACAAGACGATTCACCTAGAATCTTACACCAAACAATACTCAACCAAGCCAAAACCGAGCATGCAGGTATAATTTCTCATATTAAGACTTTTATCACAAATTTCAAGTTACATTACATATTTTATGTCTTAAACGACCCATGTGAACCCATACCATTAATTATAAAACCTCCTAACTCATCTTGTGAAGTTTCGGGTGAAAAGCCCTGGTGTATCGATACACCCATATAAGGGTTATCGAAACACCCAGTATTGAAACGCTATCCCTAGCGTATCGATACCCCTAGTTCAATACAGGTATTGGACCAAAAATGCTACTGGAGGACTCGGTCTCGATACACGGGCTAGGCATTCTGAAACGCCTGCCTTAACAACATATTTTCCTCTCTATGGTATCGATACCCATACCAGAGGTATCGATACCCCTGCACGAAATGCAGGTCTACAACTTAAAAATTCTAAGAACCCTAACCAAAATTGACCCAATCGATCCTAATTTATTCTTACTCATTAGTGAAGTAGTTTAAGTGAGTTTCTAATCAATTTTACTCATTTCCATCAAGTATAAATCAAAACACCATTAAAGCATGCAAAGGTTCTATCCTAGCCAAACCATCACACAATCAATCAAGCATGCTAAAATGATGATGCACATGAAAATGCAAAGGATTTGAAAGTGTACCAACCTCCAAAACGAGCTGAAGAAGCTTCACAACCAGCCCTCAAACCTTCTCCTTGCCCAAGCACCTTGATGTCTCTCCTTGCTCTCCAACTACAAGAAAAATAACCAAAACATTATCACACCATCTAGATGATTTAAGGAATCTAAAACAACCTTAAAATCATCTTAAAACCTTCCAAAAAACAAAAACCTGTTCTTACCTCTAACCCCCACTAAAACCTTACCTCCACCTTTTTAAACAAAGTTTACCTTAAAAGGAAGATCTCCCAAAGCTGAACAAACTTCTCTCAAGCACCAAAACGAGATTCCACACTCTAACACTCAAGATTCAACCTTTGGTGGTGGCAAATTTGGGAGGAAGATGATGAGAAAAAGAGATTGAAGAAAATTATGGTGGGTGATATCACCCTCTCTGCACAATGCAGAAAAATAACTCCTTTCTCCCCCTTTTTTCCATTTGTCAACTTACCAAAATGTCCCCAAGGTGTCATCAAACCAAGCCCAACTAACTCTAAGCCCAACAAGGCCCAACGAGCCCAACACGAGGCCCACAGCCTCGGTTTAACCCGACTCTGAGTTCTGAAACTCAGGTCGTGACACTAACAAACCGTACAACCTTAGTCGATGTTACTCAGATAAACGATTAAGTCAAATTCTTACTTTAAATGATCAAACTCTTCCAAAGAACTAATAACATTAAATCATTCTAAGTGAAAACAAACTATAGAGAATGACCTCATTGAACAAGAAGAAGTAAACCAAGAACACTCAAAAAGAATACAGGTGATTTAAAATAAATACATTGATTACTCAAAAGATAGAGGATACAAAATGAGGTAGGAGAAACCTCTATTTATATTTGAGTCCCCTATATTAGACGACCCTCGATGATTTACATCGACAAGTACGATCAAAGCCCATCAATCACAATAATACAAAATTAAAATATTCATTAGAATAAATATATTATTTAAGAAAATAAATTTTATGTTTACATAAAAAGTTCACGTAGCTCAAAATGGTTTGTGTCTTCTAAAATATTTCATAAATCGGACTTAGTAATCTCTTTAAATCTAAAATCTCCTTCGTAACCTCATGGGCAACTATTTATGCATGTTACATGGAATCGAATTGACAGCTCATGGTAAAATGCTCAACTCAAGAAAATATGTTCCAATTTTTTGTTTAACTATTAATATCCAACTCATTGTTCGACTAAAATCAATATAAAAATGATATTTTTAGTCTAATTTTTTATATTCATAATACCATGATTTGAACTTATAATTTTATTTAATAAATTAATATATTATTCTACTAAACCAAGTTATTTTTTGTGAAAACTGTTCCAATTTATTCTAATATTTGAGAATCCAATGTTGACTAATAGGTACTAGCCTAACCTACTATGTTACCTAACAAGTCAAACAAAATAATCGGAACCAATAACGTTAGTCAAAGGGTTTTCTCCACGTGCAACTGCAGCACAAACGCTCTACTTTCGCCGCTATCGATTTAGGCAAATGCAATGCCGCGGAATCTTTTATACAAGGAGGGGTGGATTAATATTTCGTTCATGATCTTCCATATAAAGGCATGTTAATCTATATTTTAAATTAAAAACTCAATTAAATTTAATTATTAAGTATTTTAAATAATTTATGTGAAAAAATTCCAAGTATAATAAATGAATAAATTCAAATAATTTAAATTTGATCTAAAGTTAAAAAATAGATAAATATTATCTTTTAGTTTAAATTTTAGGGACATATGTTATAATGTCTTATAAGTGAGGATCTATGATAAAAATTAAGATGAGTCTACAACGGGCGTCGAACACCACTGAACATCATTAATGTTAAACACCGTTGAACATTTTTAAATTAATTTATAATGAATAAAAATTTAAAGGACTAATCATACAATTATTAATTATATGTTGAGTTTAACACTCTTTTATTAATTACATATTGAGTCCTTGATATTTTAAATTTTTATTAATTAATTTAATGGTGCTCAACAATATTTAATATTAGTGGTATTCAGCTGTGTTCGACGCCCGTTATAGAATTTTTCTAAAAATTAATAATAAAAGTTACAGTAACTTGAATATTCCACGTGCATGTGATGTCTTTTTCCTATAATTCATTGAAGCAGAGCTTCTCGATGGTCCTGCCCTGTGGTTGATGTGATTAAAATCAATGTTGATGCTTCTTTTGTAGAGACATCCGGACAAGCAACTATTGGTGTCTTTGTAAGAAATAGTTCTGGTTTGATGGTGGATGGCTTGGTATACAAACTTCAGGGAGCTCACTCAGCTGAATCAGCAGAAGCTTGTGTTTTTGTTGCTGGTTTGAAGATGGTGGTGGAAAATGGTTGGAGTCGAGTATTTATTGAAGGTGATTCAATCTCCATCGTCAATAAGCTTAAAGCTCCTTCTTTGGATAGATCTTTGGCTGCATCGCACCTTAAGGATGCATTTTCTTTGCTTCATTCAAATTCGAATTTTATCGTATCTCATGTGAATCGTGTAGCGAATAGAGTAGCTCATGAACTAGTTCACTGGGTTTTTTCTTTAGTTAATCTTTTTTATTTTTTCTTTGATTTTTCATCTTATATCGAACATTTGTTGTTGGAAGATGCCATTTATGGCTAAATAAAAATTTTCTTTTACCTCAAAAATAAAAGTGGCGTCTTGAGTCAAATTATTAAATTTAAATTATGAATTAGTAGTCAGACTATATACACATTTTATAATTTAACAACTCAAATTTTATAATTTAACTCAAAACGTGAGGAGATGTCTTGATTGAAATTTAAATTTTATTAATAAACATTTTAAAAATAATAATTATACGTGATATCTTTAAATTACTATAGTTCTTACCATAGATTCTATTATCCTTAAAATTTAAACTAAAAAATAATATTTATATAAAAAATATAATAAAGAAATGGCTCCAACCCAAAGCGAATTAGTTGATCCGTTTTCACACTATAATTACCCAGCGTATGATGGATGAGTCAAGTCTCTCCATTTGGTTGTTTTTTTCCAGGAAAATCCCCTTGATCATCTTCTTATTGCTTCTATATATATTCTAACCTACCAAACACTCGCTACAACTTCTTAATCACTTTGGTTATGGAGAATCAAGATCAAGGAAACGATCACTCTTCAGGTTTTGCTTCTTCTTTTCCTATTTTTTATATGATTCTGGGCTTGTTGAAGTTGTTTGGTGTTTTCTCCTTTCTTATTCAAAAAAATTGGGATTTTTCATCATTTTCTAGGCTAGTTGAAATTGTTTGACTCATTTTTCCCGGGGAAAAAACAACTTTCTGGGTTTTATTGTAAAAAAATGGTAGTATAACTTTTTCTTCCTACGGTCATTAATTTCACTTTAATAGGAAAACTATTTTATATTATTCTGCTTCTTCGTTCTAAATTAACTTCTTTTTCTTTTGATTCTGATCACCGATGATTTTTTCAGAGAACCCGATTTTGATCTTTTCCGCACTCAGTTCTAATCTAATGTGCCGTTTTGGTGAATGTAGTTCACGCAAAGATCATGGAACGGCGTCGCTCGGAGAGAAACTTCGGAGGAATAGGAGCAATGTCTACTAGATCTGAAGAGGATGTATTTTCCGATGCGGTGACGGAATTTCAAGACAGCGGGCTCGATTCGGTCGAAGCTGACAAGTTTGCGGGTCTTACTCCCGCCATCTCTTTTAAAGATTGTGAGGATATTGGTAAGTTTTTATGATACCTTGACAATAAATTGGTGTTAATTATATTGATTGTGGAAATCCATAATTCAATATTATTAGTCAGATTTAGGCAGATAAGAATTTGTGTCCAATAGAGGAATGATTAGATTTTTCAATTTTCTTTTATATATTTGAAAGATCTTCGGAAATAACATCCTTACATTCATGTTTCGGACAAACATACCTCAAGAACAGTTGGAAGAAGTTGCTTACTTTGTTTTACTCGTGCAAATTTAAATAAGAAGACAAAGTGGAAAAAAGAATTTCTTCCGGGGTGGGGGTGGGCGGCAGTTGTCTCTCCCCACTCCTATATAGTTCGGTCACTGTATCAGTGTCTAGTGGACATTTGAGCATGGGCATAAAGATATGATCTCGACTCTCTAAATACATGGAAAAAAATCACATACACCCAAGTCCAAGTATTGTAGTGCATATGTAATCTGCAGATAGACAGTAATATATTAAAGAACACACTTGATTGTATAATTGGATGGTACACTAATTAAATTTTTATTAATACCGTTTTGCGTACTTTTTATGTTACTGGGATTCAGATAGGTGTTCGATACGTATATGTTACAATGACATGGATTTTTTTTTTTTTTTTGAGGGGGGGGGGGGGGATTTAATACTCATGCCTGCACTCCTGCCCAAGTTCAAGTATATGATATGCTAAGCTTCTGAAGCATAACAAGATATAAAAGAAAATGGAAGTCTAACTAAATTCACGGCTTCTCATGTTGATCTAATTTTAACAACTTGGTTTCATTTATGTATGCAGATATTATTCAATCACCTCTGGAGTCAGCTTACGGAAGACAAAAGGAAAATCCGGTTCTGAAAAGCATGCCTACAGACACAGCCGAGCACGGTGATGTTGGCTTGAGCTGTGGTAAAGATTCTGGAGATAAAAATGGTTCTGCTGGTGATGTGGTCTCAATCCAAATGGAAACAGTAAAGGGGGTCTCGGAAGAGAGTAGTGAAGCCTGTGCTGATGCCAATGAGAATGAAGACAGCAAGTTGAACGAAAACCTATCAAGTGACTCAGTTCATCCTAGCAAACATGCTGGCGAAATATCTGAAACAGAATCTATTTTGGAAAAGAGACCGGATGTAACTTCAGATATGGTTCAATTGAAGGAAGAAATCAGTGATAGGTTGCCTTCTAATGCACCCGGAAATGGTGAGCAAGAGATGGACGGAAAGGGAAACCCCAAAATTACTTTTGAAGAAAATCTGATGGATGCAAGTTTAAAATCCCAAAGTACGGGGGATATAACTTCAAAGACTGGTTTGGCTGACAAAACCGTAGAATTAGAGGAGAATAGTGATAAATTGGTTCTCAACATGGTCATTAATGATCTTATAACAAATGTTGAGTCCGCAAAAGATATTAATGTGCCTACAGATACCTTTGAAATACAGGCTGATGCAGCACACGGTACGGACTCATCCATTGTTGTTGATTCAGATGAGACTGATGAAAAAAAGGAGAAAGACAGTGTTTATGTGCTTCCCGTTCCTGGTGATATTCCTGTTGTAGATGATGCTGAAATCAAGCTACTTGGTTTTAAAGATCACAAAGGAGGTAAGTTATTCCAATCCAAGGCCGTAGCTTCTGAAGAAATAATCCTTGATAAGGAAGATGAAGTCAAAGACTGTGCTTCACAGGAGAAATCCGATACTTTTGTGTTGAATCCAATGGATGAAGACATTGTTAGCAAAGATAGCGATAAACTCGGTGTAAATAATGAAGTCAAAGACTGTGCTTTACAGGAGAAATCCGATGCTTTTGTGTCGAATCCAATGGATGAAGACATTTCTACGGAAGATAGCTATAAACTTGGTGTAGATAATGAAGCTATCGTTAAAGAAGTTCTCTTTGTCACGAATGCTGATACAATTCAGATTGATAAAGGGTCAGATACATTTTCTCCTGTTGATGCTGATATAACTGAGAATGAGAAGGGTCGGGAAGTTCAATCTCTCATAGAACAGCAGCCGGTTTATGTTGCTGATGACTTCCATCATGATGTGCCCGATGCAAAATGTATGGTCACAAAAGTTGATGTTGAGGCGGGAAAGTTAAATAATGTAGTTGGAGAAGGAAATAATGTTAAAGACACGGGAACATCATGTGAAGTTAGTAATAGATCTTTGCATACTAATCCAGCATCGGACTTGCTTGAAGTTGAGGATTCTGATGATGTCAGGACAAGTAAAACTCAAAAGTACAATATCAATGAAGTTGAAGGCGGGGAGGGACAAGAGGGAGGACATATTTCTATGAAGACCAACTCTACATCCGAACCAATTAGCAGTCACCACCAATCCGTAATTGTCACCGAGGAACTGAATGAGACTGAAGGCCTGCAGCAGTCAGATAGAGTTTCTAACAGTCAAGATGACAAAAAGGAATCTGAAACAAATATCTATAACAAGGTTCATGGAGAGAGTGCTATTGAAAATCTTGTTTCTGCTGTAGACCATAGTGAACAGAAAGAGATCGATAGAATATCAGTCGACCAGTTGAAGAAAGAGTTGATTAATTCTGGTGCTGTCAATGATAGCCATACCGGAGAGTCTGAAGCTGCTGCTTCTCAGACTAGCGCCGTAATTTTGCAAGGGGAAGCCGCTAGTGGATCTGTTAAACCTCAACTCGATAGAACTGTAGGTGATGTTTCAATCAATTCTAGTAGTCGAACTGATAGTTTGGAAGGCCACTGGGGATCTGTTTCAGGTATGTTACCATCTATTTTTCTTATTAAAGATATGATAGTGGAGAGTTTCTAATCTGACTTACCATTGATGAACCTATATAAAGTTTAGAGCTGATTTGATTCGGGTTTAAATATGTCAGATATGTGTACGTATATGACATGTTCAACATTTTCCATGTTTTTCCATATGCATAGAGGATCAATGAGGCGTCTTATCTCCATGCCTATGTAACTCTAGTTTTCTATTCCATTTTTCATATTTATCTTTTTTTTTTCTGACATATTAAAAAATAGGTATAAAGTTAAAAAGTAGCCCTCGATGTTTGATTTTTTAGTTATTTAAGCTTTTTTTGTGTGTGTAAACAATCTCTTAACATTTCGGTTTCGTGTAATTTCCATCTTGGTTAGATGAAAACTGTCAGTCAACAGATGTTGGCCATTTGGTGCTTATGTGTCACTCCAACATGGCATATGTAGATGATGTGGCAGTGCCACGTGTCAGTGAAGTGTTAAAAATATTTTTTAAAATAATTATAACCAATCAGATGATACTAGTGATATGAAACAAAACTTGAAATATTATTACCAATTTATTTATTTACCATCATCCATGTGCTCTCCAGTAATAAATTTGTCCTTTCCCCCACACCCTCTGCATCAAACTAAACTTGAAGCTCAGTCTTTTGTCAGATTCATTCCAACACCAAATTGCCTTTTTGTCTCAGAATCAGATCAAATATAGCATCTGGATCTTTTGAATCCAAGGAATATAGGTTCTAAACACAATCACAATCCTAGTCCGATTGGTTATAATTAATTTAAAAAATAGTATTTTACATGTCACTTGACATGTAGTACTGCCATGTCATTTCTATATGTTATGTTAGAGTGTCACGTCAGTCTCAAATGGTCATCTTCTGTTAACTGACAGTTTTCATCCATTTAAGGTGGAAATTGCACGAAATCAAACTATATTATTTGCAGCAAAAGAAATAATAGGGGTTAAAGTGACCAAAAATCAGTAGTTAGAGATTACTTTTGACTTTATGCATAAAACATATCCAGACATGTACTTGTATCTTATATTGACACTTGAGTTCGATTAACGTATATAATTATAAGCCAAGAATTAAGTTGATTTCTTGTTTTTGTGCCACGGAGAACAGTTCTTTCAACCCAATCCGACAACCCGGCTGCCATCGACACAGAGACTCTCCCATCTACAGGATCACAAGCACTCTCAGAAGCAGAGAAAGCAAACATAAAGAGTTCAAAAGAACATCATTTCGACATATCCGATGAATTCGAGCCACCATCGTTCATGACATTGGTTGAAGGAGGAGGCAGTGACCCAAAAGACGCCACTGTTTCTGAAACTCCGGCAGGACAGAATGCCGAAAACCCTAGAGCCGGTTGGTTCCCTTCACTTACTCATGTGGACAATGAGTCTCAAGGAAGAAAAAAGAATGAAAAGATCATAGAAAAAGTGTCTAACTGGAATGTAACCCGGCACAGTGCTCTGAAGAACTTAGCCAATAGTGAACCCAACGATGGAACCATGGGTGACAAAGTGAGGTCAACGGTGGGCCCTGAAACACCTATGTCTGAGCCAACCAATGTTGAAACAGAGAAAGAATGGAACTCTCCTCCAAGGTATCCATCTGATATTAAGAGAGAAAAAAGGAAAGGTAAGCCATTTTGGGTACAGTTTGCATGTTGCTCATCTGTAAAATAGGATTATCTGTTACTCAGGATTATGTTGTTCTGACTTTTTTAAGCACTTGTGTTTGACACGTATTTCAGACATATGGGTATAAGTATAGGATTTTCAGGAATCTTTTGAATAAATGATACAACTTTAGAAGAATTTGGCTCTACTTTTGTACATATACATGATCTTCAAATCCGAGTTCGAGTAACATAACAATCAGTGTATCATGATTTTGTATTTTTGATATTACATTCGTGTTTATATATGTATACAAATTTTAATACATTAATAGTTCATGTATTTATATAATTTTGTATGAATATAGGTTTTCGAGTTTTAATAATATGTTAATCTTCATGGAAGTGTTTGCTTTTTTTTTTTCACATTTATATAAATTTTTAATAAATTATTCCCTTTTTCTATCTTTTTGGTGCATAGTATTTGTACTATAAATAAAAAAATTTGATTAAACAATTTAAAAAAATGAATATGTTAATACTTCTTGTATTTATACACAATATTAAGGTGTGTATATATATGTTAATATTTTTTACAAATATGTTTAAACATTATTTAATTAAATGTCTTTAATACATTAATAATTTATTTATTTATTTATTTATACAAATTTTCTATGTATTAAGTATATTCATTAATAATTTATTTATTTGCCAAGTGAAAATATGTACCTATATGTGTATACGGGATAAAATCCGGGTATTATAAAACGAAGCAAAAATAAAATGTAGCAACTAACTAATTGAGTGCTCCAAATTATTTTTCTTGAACTATTTTGGAGTCTAATGATGGAGAAATTATATCATGAATTCTTTTCACCACGTCATCTGTGATCTCAACCAATCAAATTTATCTATCTCATATTTTTTTAAGGTGAATAATCACTTTTTTCCTATATGTTATTACTGAATGGGTAGTTATCAGGTAATTACTTAAAGATAAACGGACATAATTATACAAACTACATATGACATGATAGAAAGAGTTTATGATATAATCTTTCCCATTCATGACTTATTCGAATAGTTTGTTAGCTTGCAATTGGCTATTCAAACCGCATGCTGCTCCTCACCTTTTTCAAATGATTATTTTAGAAATTTGCAGATTGTGTGAATTCTTTTGTTTGATAAATTAACTTAGGTTTGTAATACCCTTTCTCTAGTCTGGTAAAATATAGATCAGGGATATCACTAATAAATAACAACGATTGTTATACGATAATTTTGATAAATTAACAATGATTTAATATAATATGATATTTTAATATTATACGAAAAATAATTTAAATTCTTCTGTTACACTTTAGAAAACCCTAGTCGCTTTCTCTTTTCTCTAAAATTCTTTCGTTTCTAATTATTCTTCACTTTAATCTATCCCTTTGATCGGTAGTCGACAATCAATCATAGTATTGATTGTTGACCACCGGATCTATAAATCTATTATTTTTATTTTCAATTGTAATAAGAATCTTTGTTTTATAGCACATTCTTTCTATCTTTGTGACACGCTTTCTTCTGTCTTTGTGACATGTTTTTGTTTTGTGATTTGATTCATCTGCTCTTGTGGCACGTTTCAGTGTACCCTAGCGATTGATTGTTGTTTAACAGTGGTCTAATTTATCTGCTCTTCTGGTTTGATTCAATCAACGCTAGTTTCTGATTTATGTTTTTTGTTTGTGATCTTTTGAAAAGTTATATCCCTACTCGGATGATGATTGTTTGCCGATGAAATCAGTCTTGGGTAACGATACTTTTTACATAATATTTTGGATCGTCTACAACTCCTTCCTTTTTCTTTATGTGTCTCGTTTGGACAGAGACAATGAGATTCAGGAGGCTTCTAAATTTTATTGGTATGCTTAATTTCATAAGAATTTTTTTCTTTGTTTTTTGGGTCGTAAAATGTTTGAATTGTTTAATCCAAATTTTTACTTATTGAAGACGATGTAATTATAATTTTTTTATAAATTTAATAAAAATTCATTAGTAATCAAACATGTCAAATACAATAAATTTGTAATTTACATGCCAAATTTTAGGCTTATTGGAGTTCATTTATGGTTTTAATCCACTTACATAATTTCAGTGAACTAATTACAATGTTTTGAAATTTGTTTCAAATTCTTTTAATCAATTTATTTGTATCGATACTGATACTCGAAAGGTTGTATTAATATATTAATTAAATAAAATCTTTTAAATTTAATTTTAAAAATATCGTACCGATACATGTTATGCGTCCATAGATAGCGGTATAGTTTCCTAACGTATCAATACGTTTATCCTAATTAACAAATTCGAAGTTGATTTGGGTATCAATATGACTTCACCTTACTGATACCCCTTGGTTAATTCAAATTCCAATAACGGATTTTCATAACGATACCTATATTTTGTATCTATACCAGTTAAGGGTGGACAATAAACTGATTACCTAGTCCCGATTAGATCCGATAGATTTTTATCTGGTATTGGTTTCGGTGGGACCGAGACTGGATTTAAAATTGAGGTCTCAATCATAACTAGGACTGAGACTATATCATGATTTTCTGGACTTGGTATCCAATGAGTACTCAATAAGACCAAGACTAATATCAAGTACTCAGTACTAATTTTCTTGCTTGTAATAGATAATATTCTTTTGTTTATTTTTTTCTCATCAAACTTTTTCTTTATGTATGAATATTATGATTATGACTCGATTTAAAACTTTAATTTTTAAGCCTACAATATTTTTATTTTATTATTTAATAATATTATTGATGGTTAAAAATTTTTCCTCCTATTACTCATATTTTCTTAATAATAAACCAATTGACCGGGTATCCGATATTGGAACCGGTTCCTACTAGTAACGGAACTGAATTCTAAAATTTATGATTCGGTGTGACCGGGATCAGGTCTGGATCCAATTTTAAAGAACCGATGGTTATCGAGATCGGGACCAATTCTAATTAAATTTTTTCGCGTACCTATTCTTGCCTACCCCTAGTACCAATGTTACTCAATGTGTTAGGATATTTATTTTGATATAATAATTGAAAAATAGTTTTGGAAGAATTTGAAAAGATTACAAAAATTATGCAAAGTCCAAAAAACTTGAAAATATGTTTGAAATGGATTCATAGGCTTTTAACATGATTTAAAACGCTTTTAAATGGTCAAAATATCAATTTTATAAGGCTCGTATCTATACGCGTATATAAAACCATTTTCCAGAAACGAAACCCTACAGTGGTATTGATACCATTATCTTTAGTATCGATATCGTTTATGTTTTTCTCCAACGACTCTTTCCATATTCGACCAATATCGATATCCCTTTACGAGTATCGATACCCTATGCTGTAGAAGTGCATATTTGCTTGAAAATTAATCCCAACGATTCTAAATTATCCCAACGATCACTAACAGCTAGTAACTCATTCCACATCATAAAAACAAGTTTGGGATGAAGAATGTGAGAGAACATCCAAGAAACATGATCAAGATAAATTGAATTAAAATCTCTATTTTCCCTTTATCTTGTATATAGTCTTAAGAGAACGATTTTATTGTAAATCTTTGATTCTATTGTGAGTTTAAATTGTGTAAACACTCATTTTTGTGAGATATTTAGTCTATCAAACAAATTTCTTTGTAAAAAGAGAGGTTCTAGTTTAGCCTTAGATAAAAACTAGTGTTGGTTCTATCTTAGCCAAGTCTAAAAGATAGGGTTGTAACAATTATCCCTTGAACCGGTAAAAAGATGTCAATTAATAGTGAATTGGTTGAAATCCTTAGTTGTATGCTAAGGTAGTGGATGTAGGTGTGGTCGAACCACTATAAAATCATTGTGTTATTTGTACAATTCTTCCGATTTTAGTAAATTCAATCAAGCACAAAAAACAGTCCACTTGACGGTTATCAGCAATCGATTCGAGTTTGCGCATCAATCCTTTCACAATGATCTGTAATGACCGGTACATCTTCACCCGTACCAGTACACCCTCACTCGTAATGATAATTTTATTTGTTTTCTTTGGGAAAGATCCGTTAAACTTAGAATAAAGAACGTGTATCGAAGCACCATATATCGATATACTAAAAACCTTTATCAATATAACTTCTAGTCGTTGTTTTCTAAATAATTGTTAAATGTGTATCGAAACACTGTATGAGTGTATCGAAATACGACATATCGATACAATAAAAGTTTGTATCGATATAGCCCCTAGTCATTTGGGGTTTTAAATATTTGTTACAGATGTATCGAAACACTACATAGGTGTGTCAAAACACAATGTATCGATACATTAGAAACCTGTATCAATATGAGTTTTGACCGTATTAAAAATTTAGCTTGAAACACGCACATTAAAACACAAGTTTGACTATTTTAAAATGTTTTAAACGCTTCTAAAATCTCTCAAAAAAAATTAAACTTATTTTTAAGTTGTTTGAACATAAGACCTATTTTTAAATCTTTTCAAAATAGTTCAAAATATATTTCAATTATCATATCAAAACTAATATCTCAATAATAATCTTAAACCCTAAATACTAAACCTTAAACCCTAAATTTTAATTCATAAATCCTAAACCTTAAACCATATACTCTAATTTTTAAATTATAATAAAAAATAATTTAGCGTTTAGAGTCTGTGCTCTGAGAGTTTAACATTTAGGGTTATATATGTAAAATTAATTCAATAATTATATATGTGAAATTAAAATTTAAAGTTTATGTTTAGAATTATATATGTGAAATTAATTGGATGATTATATATTTAAAATTAGAAGAATACGTATAGAAAAAGTAAGACATATATATTTAATTTAATAATTTATACCGTAAAATTGTGTTTGTCCAGGTTTGATTCCCCAAATACAAACTAATTTAAAAGTATGTGTAAATAACATGAAACAAATCTATGATTATATTTTTCAACTAATTTAAAACATTAAATCTAAATTAATAGTACAGTTACTTAATTACTTCAAAAAAAAGTATATGGCCAAATCTTGATTTTATCAATAGTATGGTAGCCATTTAGGTATTTTAACCAAAATTAAACTTTGTATTTTCCTCTATATAAACACACGGATTTTTACATGAAGGATCATATCCAAAGGCCTGACTTTCCAGAACCATACTCAATTTCATGTAAGTAGATCAATTTCTCGTTTCCTTAAATTCGATGATTGCTTCTTCTTCTCTTCTTATTTTTCGTTTTTCATTTGTTAAGTTTTCTGCAAGTTTTGTGTTAGAGAAATAGTAAAATCTTCTCTCAGTGAGGTTTAAGAAATCTTGGGTTTCTTTTGCTCATCTCCAGCTTTTATTTTGGGTATGATTTTATCATATCTGAGGGTTTTGTTAGAGGCGGGTTGTTTGGAAATAAGCTTCCTTTATGAATTATATGAATACCCTTTTGGTCCAATCCAATTCCCTGTTTCCTTTTAGAGATTCAAATCCGTTTCAGTAAATGAAAATGAAGGCGATTAGTCTTTTGCTGCTTTGTTTGAAGATAAGTATTTTTTTTTTTATGAATTTTAGGCTCCCTTTTGTTTCCATTAGTTTATATTCTCTTTAGGTTTTGGTGAGCATTTTTTATTTTTAAATTTTGTTAATATTATTTGTAAAAGGAAAGAAAGAAAAAAAAATTGTAGTGTTACTGAATAATAATGCAGCATATCATGTCCTACCAGCAAAGGGAGGATCTCGATTACATGGATGAAGACGACTACGGTCGAGCTGGTGGAGATGTGGATGCTGATGAATATGACATGGTTTGTTTTTCATTTTGTTGATATCTGTAGATTATATATGTATTTGTTTCTAATTATAGTTAATTTTTTTAATTTAATGATGAAATTCAACACTATCGTGTTATATAGTTTGAGCAGCTGACCAAGATTGCCGATACATCTTCTGCACAAGCAAGGAAGGGGAAAGACATTCAGGGGATTCCGTGGGAAAGATTGAACATATCTAGAGAAAAATATAGGTTGACAAGGCTTGAACAATATAAGAACTATGAGAATATACCGGCTTCTGGTGATGCTGTCGACAAGGTTCATTTATTTCCTTACGATCCGTGAATGAACTAGTTTACTGAATAGCATTTTAAGCTTCATCTGAATTGTACTTGTTGGTCAGGAATGCAAGAAGGTAGAAAAGGGTGGGAACTACTATGAATTCTTCCATAATACTAGATTGGTTAAACCTACAATCCTCCATTTTCAGGTTTGTTGGTCAGAAATTGTTTATTTCTTTTGTTATTGTCACTTGTATCCTGCTTTTGGGAGGTTTTATTTGGTGTCAATATATATTGTTCTTGAACTTCTCTCCATCTAGAAAATGATTTAGCTTTAATCATTCAAAAGATTTCCTTTCTCTCTTTTCTTGGTTCAGTTGTGTGCACGGGCAAGTGGCAACTATTAAAGAACCTAGATTTTCTTCTTTGGTAACAAATATGTTATTCAGTAGTGTCATTTATCATTTATGGATTTGATTGGTGATATTTATGCTTTTGAACTTGCAACATTGTGTGTATTTGCGTTTGCTCAGATGCATCTGTTCATTTCTTTAACTTCTACTTCTACTTCCCTTTTTATCATTGTACACGGTAATATTAAGATTTAGAACACTTAAATTAGGTCCTAGATTTGGGTACAAAATTCTATATCTCCAGTGTTTTCGACTTGAATAACCTGTTGTGGAATGAATTTTACAGCTCAGAAACTTGGTTTGGTCTACTTCAAAGCATGATGTTTACCTTATGTCCAATTATTCGGTTATGCATTGGTCATCGTTGTCACGAAATCTGTCTGAGATCCTTAATTTTGCTGGGCATGTGGCACCTACTGAGGTATTACAATTGTACTTATTAGCCTTAGTGCTTCTTATCTTTTACTTTCAAGCATGAATGATTTTAATGAAAGTTGGTTATTGTAGTAATTTGGGTCTATTTTATCTGCTAACTTCTATTGTTTTGCCTTGTAATTAGAAACATCCTGGAAGTTTATTAGAAGGTTTTATACATACTCAAATAAGCACTCTAGCAGTCAAGGACAATTTTATGCTTGCGGGAGGCTTCCAAGGAGAGCTTACTTTTAAGGTTTGTTAATATTTGCAGCCTTTTTCCTTTTTCTGCTGGTTTTAATTTCTCTGAGAAATGGTTATGGTTCATGGCTGGACTTAATCATCTTGTTAACTTGCCCAAGAAATGACAAACATTTGCATATGGTTATATTAAATAGGCTGCGTCTGTGGTTCTCTATCTGTCTATCTATCTGGAATAGATAGTGTATGTGTGTTTGAGAGAGGTCATATATATCTGGAATAGTGATGGGTGTTGCAGTGTAAACTAGATAGTAATCATAGTATGCGGAGAGTGTGCAAGGCTGTACAAGTACAACTACCTGGGATTACATTTTAAGCAACCATCCAAGTGTTCCTTTTACAGATGAGATTACTCTTCATAGGTGATGTGAATCCTGATAGAACAAGAGGAACTGAATTATTGAAAATCCTAGAAATCGAAATGTTTGATATGTTTCTTGGAAGAACAATATGGATTGATTGCTGTGCTTTAGTTCCTAAATGTTTTTTGTTGGTTCTATTTCTATAGTGTATTTATTTGTTTCTGTATATTCTGGTTTTGCATTACCATGTTCCCGCATTCTCAGTTTGCTTTTAGCCATTCATTTTATATATAATATTCTACAATCTTGTTTTCCTGTTTCTGCAGCACTTGGACAGAAAAGGAGTAGCCTTTTGTACTCGGACAACCTATGAGGAAAATGCAATTACAAATGCTATTGAGATATACGAAAGCTTGAGGTAGCATGATGATTGCTAAGTTTTTTGACTTGGAAAATGTATTGAATAAATATGGATTGAACTTTGAAGCTGTTTTGCAGGGGTGGAATCAATTTTTTGACCTCAAATAACGACTGCAGTTTGAGAGAATACGATACTGAGACATTTCAACTTCTAAATCATTTCCTGTTCCCTTGGCCAGTAAATGTAACCCCTTAAGCTGCTATTATGATGCCTAATTCTTATTTCAGTTCTTTCATAACCCTTCATGTTCTATCTTATATCTTATGCTACTTGGATTCAAGTGGTGTCTTGGACATGGGTATGTGGGTGGGATGGCTATATCCTGTTTTTTCAAATTCGTTTCATGTATTTGGACTTTGGAGAGTCTTTGGAAGATCATATTTTCATACTTATTTCCGGAAGTATATCCAATATATGTTTGGACATGAGTATTTCAAGAAAAATGAAAAGTACATAGCTTATATTTACACGTGTCTTAACGAGAGGCAATGGTCTAAAGGTTGCTGTATGGTGATATCCTGAGTAGTTAATTTCTTCACATAATGTATAGAAAGTGTAAACTCATAGGTTTGCATTTCAAAGACAATAGAAGATTGCAACTTCATAAACCCAAAAAGAAACCCAGAATCATTTATCATTTTCACGGACTATGTTAATTTTCCTGAACATGACTGCATTTGTTTATTCTGATGCAGCACACATCCATCAGCCCCGATCAAAGGCTTATCACTGTTGTTGGAGATCACTTGGATGGGTTGCTTGTCGATTCTCAAAATGGAAAGATAAATATTCATATTTTAGTAGCATACCGTTACAGCATGGGTGACTGGGCTAGCCCCGGTGCAGAAGTAAGGTTGCTCTGTAATGAATTGTCGATTCAAATCTGGGAGATAGTCTCCCTGAAATGAGAGCCGAGATTTTTTACATTAACTCTTGCATTTGCATTGTCCAGTCGAATTGATTGAATCGGGAAGCGGTGCCTGGTCCAATACGACATAGGTTATAGAACGAGGAGCTTATGAAACTGAGAAAAAAAATGGTTCAATGGATAAAGAAACTAGTAAAATAGTTAGAGGGGGGGGGGGGGGGGGGTTGTTTTGAACATCTTAATATTTGGATCTATATTCATGATCAGACCATTTCCCCATGTTTATTTTGTGGTTTCAGACAGTAGCCACGGTGGTAGGCCATCGAGATTACTCCTTTGCATCTGCATGGCACCCCGATGGACGCATATTTGCCACAGGAAATCAGGACAAGTCCTGCCGAGTATGGGACATAAGAAACCTCTCTATGCCAGTAGTGGCTCTCAAAGGAAACTTAGGTGCCGTGCGGTCAATCAGGTTTTCATCTGACGGCCAATTCATGGTAGTTGCTGAACCAGCGGATTTCGTCCATGTTATAATACGAGGTCGGGTTTCCAGGAACGACAAGAGATCGACTTCTTTGGTGAGATATCAGGGGTATCTCTGAGTCCAAATGACGAGTGTCTGTATATAGGAATATGGGATAGAACATATGCTAGTTTACTGCAGTATAGCAAAAGACACAGTTATGGCTACTTGGATTCTTACCTGTGATGATGTTACGTCCTTTATGATCCAGTGTGTAAAACAAGATTGGTCATTTAGGTAACGTAGATCGGACATTAAAAATAAAATCAGAGATTAAACGGGTTCGAGAATAGTTTACGAGTGAAGAAGAATTCATACCTTTATCACGCATAAAGATCGACACTTATGTACGTATGACCATATAAATTCGAATATAAGAATCATCTTATAACTTAAGATATCCAACGAAGATGATATCTAAAATATTTGAGATGATATTCTGTAATAAGATATCGAGATTTTGAGAATTAATCTAATACGATAAATACATACATAATGCATGCACTTATAAAGATTACATACTATTATACATATTACTTATACATATACAATACATACATATATTAATATATACCATAATTGAAATATACATGTAAATATATAAATAAAAAGTATATATTAATAATATATAAATGTACGTATCATATATAAGATATTAATATATAGTATTTATAATTACATAACTATGTACATACGTATATAACATATAATAAAACAATATATACACATATAATAGGATTTAAAAACTTTTAGGGATAAAATTTAGATAATATAGAGTTAAAGGGTTTGATTTTCTTTAGAAAAAACCTTAATCGCTCTCTCCTTTCTCTAAAATTCTTTTGTTCTTAATCGTTTTTTTTCTTTAATTTATCCCTTTGATCGATGGTCGGCAATCAATCTTAGTATTGGTTGTCGACCACCGGATCTATAAATCTATTACTTTTATTTTTAATTTTAATAAGAATCTCTGCTTTTATAGCACGATTTCTCTGTCCTTGTGACACGTTTTCTTCTGTCTTTGTGACATGTTTTCGTTTTCTGGTTTGATTCTTCTGCTCTTGTGGCACGTTGCAGCATACCCTAGCGATCGATTGTTGTTTGCCGGTGGTTTGATTTATCTGCACTTGTAGGTTGATTCAATCGACGCTAGTTTCTGATTTATTTCTTTGTCGGTGGTCTTTCAAAAAGTTATATCCCCACTCCGGTTGATGGTTGTTTGCCGATGGAATCAGTCTTGGGTAGCGATGCTTTACATGACAGTTTGGATCGTCTACAACTCCTTCTTCCTTCTTTATGCGTCTTGTTTGGACAGAGACAAGGAGATTCAAAAAGCTTCTGAATTTGATTGGTACGCTTAATTCCATAAGAATTTTTATTTTCTTTGTTTTTTAGGTTGTAAAATGTTTGGATTGTTTAATCCATTTTTTTACTTCTTGAGGGCGATGTAAATGTAATTTTTATGGATCTAATAAAAATTCAGTAGCATTTATCAAAAAAAAAAATTTTAGGGATAAAATTAGGGGTGAGCAAGATTGGGTATTTGGCTAATTTGAATAGAATTGATCTCGGTCTCGATAACCACCGGTTCCTGAAAATTGGAACCAATCTCAGTCCAGATCACACTGGGTCCTAAATTTTAAGAACTAGTCCCATTACTGGTGAGAACCGATACCAATATCAGGTACCCGTCAATTAGTTTATTCTTAAGAAAATTTGAGTAATTTGAGAGAAAAAAAATTCAACCACCAATAATAATATTAAATGATAAAATTAGAATATTATAGACTTGGAAATTAAAGTTTTAAAACTAGTAATACTCATAATATTCATACATAAAGAGAAATTTGATAAGAAAAAAATAAAAAAAGAACATTATCTATTAAAAGCAAGAAAACTAATATCTTATATCTACTATTGATATCGGTCCTATTGGGTCCAAAAATTAAGATCCAGTCCCGATCCTGGTTATAACCGTGACCTAAATTTTGGATCCAGTCCTGATCCCACCAGAACCAATATTAATAAAAATCTACTGAGTCAACCAAATCCAAAACTGAAATCGGGTAATCAAGTTTTTTGCCTATCCCTAAATAAAATCATGAATCTCGGACTAAAATAAAATAATAGAGATAAAATTGAGATGCTTGTAAAACTTTTAAGGACCGCAAAACTAATTTTCATGGGACAGAGAGATTTAATAAAACAAAATAAACTCTTCTATTTTAAAACACGTTCATTACATAAATTAAAAGTTTTAAAAACTCATTTTAACCCATTTAGAAAAATAGAGCTAAAATGTACTGACATTTTAAAAAAAATAGTCATTCTCTCTCAAAATTTTATCCATTGTAATTTTAATTTTTTTTATTGTTTGTTAACAATCAACTAATATTAGTTGTGAACTAAATTTATTGTTTATTATATTTTTATAAAAATCTTTTCATTGTGATACGTGTTTTATTTTGTCTTTATGATATATTTTTTTATAGTTCGTTTTATCTGTCCTTGAGATATAATTTCAACATATTCTAACAATTATTTGTTAGTTGCACAAAAATGGGTTCTAATTTAGACCGTTGAATCAGATTTGATCTAACAAATAAAATCGCATTTGAAATGGACGACCGTCGACCGAGATACAATCCGAAAGATATTAATCTGATCTAATGATCAAATCTTGGTTGTGCATGGAAGGGATAACATACTATTAGATAGGGATTTTAAAATTTATGATTTTGTATAGGTTTGGGCCTAAAATTCGCCGATACATCATAAAAAATCTGAGCTCAGTTTGATTTGTTAAGAACTCGAGTTGAGTTTGAGTTTTTTTCGAGTTTAATCGAGTAAAATATTGATCAATCTTTGATCATATTAAACTCGAGTAACTTTTATCTCTTAAGTCTCATTTAAAGCCTAATGGAGGAAAAAACTGATACACATGTGTAAACTCAAGCTTGTTAATTTTAGTTTTTAGTATGTTAATTTAGGGTTTAAGACTTATTTTTAGGGTTTAAATTTTAGGGTTTTAAGTTTAGAAATTTAGATTTTAAATTATAAAAAATAAAAAAATAGTATATTTATATTTTCAAGTAGTTTGTGAGCTTTTCGAGTCGGGTATCATGTAGCTCGGCTCGGCTTATTAAAAACTCGAGTCGAGTTCGAACCGAATCCAATCAAATCGATTTTTGACCGAGTGAAGCTTGATTAACTCACGATCTGTCTTGTCTTATTTACCGCCCTAATAACATCAACATAATTAATTAATTAATTAATTAAAGTATGTAGGATTCATATACATTTTGGCATGCTAATAATACACATCCCGCTGGATTGACAGTTCTGTTCTTTCTACTTTGTATACAATGTATGTTTCCAGCTTGAAAATTATTTTGTGTTTTTGTTTAAAAATAGACGGAATCAGAGATTGGATTTGTTTTAATCTATCTTTTAAAAAGAAAATAGAAATTGTTTTTTAAATTAAAAATAAAACATTTATGAAAATAAAATTATATATATGAGTACTTTTTTGATAATATGTCAGAATACGAGATTATCTTTCCTAATAATGTTATTTTTAAGGTTTAAATTAGTATCCTCTCTTTAAAAGTATAATATGTTTTTGCTAATACACCTATCACTTGTTGGTACATATGTGAGTAGTTTTTTTAATTTTTAATTTTATAAAGTTTAGACAACATTTGAGTCACCTAATTATTAAAAGTTATATTTGAGTCACTCATTTACGGGTAATGTTATAATTGGGTCACCCAATTATTAAAGGTTATAATTGGATCATTCAATTATAAGTAAGGTTACATTTGAATCACCATTCTTATTTGAAAAAGTATATCAATTTGACCGTTTTTTCTTCTAAATCACTTGTATACCTTTGTTAACATACTTCATTTGAAATCATTGATTAATCTAATACACAAATTGATAAACCATTTCTCAAATATGAAAAGTGATCCAAATATAACATTACCTATAATTGAGTGATTTAAATATAACCTTTAATAATTGAGTGACCCAAATATAACCTTACTCATAAATAAGAAATCAAAATATAACTCTATACATAATTAAGTGACCTCTATTGCAATTTACCCAAAAGATAAATACTCATCTTCAATCTTATTATCTCCTTTAATACATTCTACAAAATCCACAAGATTAAACGAGAACATATAAGGTTTCTCCCCAACTTAAAAACCCTTTCAAATCACCCTTACAGCGCAAGATCACTAGGAATTTGCAGTCTCAAAACTGACAACATGATGCTTGGAAATCGGTGCACCAACTCTAAGTTTTCCCATGCATATTTAGACATGCATATAGATGTAGACAAGTCTAAATGGAAATGAGCACACCCATGTCGGATACGTAATCATATTCAATACCCGTACATGAATCCGAGTACATACCTTAAGAAGCTGGGGTTTTTTCTATGGAAGCCTTTGTTGGATATTTTACTTTGAATCCCAGCATCTTATTTATTGCACTGATATAAGCTTTGACACTGGAAACAACAATATCCATTCCTGCCCCAGTGCCGCTGTCACCAAAGGAGTAGAAGATTTCAATGCACAGAATTCACTGAGGTGGAAGAGCTTAAAAAGGCAATGGAAATGAAAGCAAGATGATTTTGTACCTAAATGTTCGATGAACAAGTTCACCGGAAGATGCATGCGTAGATACGTGGCTGTTTTCAGCGCGAATTAGAATGCGGGTCGATGCTATAGCATCAATGCCTTCTGTAATGGCATTCAACGAGTACTCAAGAAGGGAAACTGATTCCTGCAATTGAAGGAAAAATTATGAAGCATTGATCCACAATCTCAGTAAAATAGTTAGTAAATACTAAATAGTCTTAATTATAATAACATCCAGAGTTCATAGACAAATTCTTAGTACCTTCCGTACACCCCCCCCCCTCTCAAAAAAAAAAAAAAAAAAAAGAGAGTACTGATGATTTCTGACATCAAACCTTTATAATGAGATCAACAGCTTTATAAGCTGAATCTACGGGTCCAGTTCCAACTGAGCAGGCAACATGCTCTTTCCCATCAGCATCAATGAGTTTAACTGTAGCAGTAGAAAGACCAAGAGTTCCACAAGTGACCTGCAATTTATGTTTTCCATTGAAATTCAATGCAAACTATAGTTAAATACAGTGACAACGGTTCTTCTATATCCTAGTGCTACAAGCCACCTCATAGACTCCAAATTCTGCATAGCTCTGGCTTTTCATTTTTCTTGAAGTGTCCTCAGACACTCATCCATATTCAACACTTCCACCCAAGTCTGAGTAACATAGTCGGTTTGTGGTTCTTATTGGATGGCTTTGGTTTGTGAACAGGATTGACAAAACCATGGACCTAAATTGTTGTGCAAAAAGAAAGATGGACATATAGAAGAAAGAAGTGAGAGGGGGGATTTGATAGGGTAAAGGAGATGATCAGTCAAAAATAAATAAATAGAAAAAGGAAGACTGTGCAAACTTCAAATAGCATTAGGCAGTGAAATGCATGTTAATTGGACTCGGGTGCAAGAGTCGAATACATGTTTAGTTTCTTAGAAGTTTCTCAATGTATTTGGAGAGTAGTATCTCCCTGCCATGTCTAAATATGCGTCGAACATGGTAGTCGGATACAAGTACTTGTAGAGAAATGAAGAGTCCAGCAATGTAGTGTGAAAATGAAAAGAAACAGTTTGCAGGGTAAGAGGACGTTAGTTAACTTTGAAATAAAAATTGGCTTTGTTTTGTGTATATATAGAATATATGAAAACAATACAACAGCTATAATGTTTTATACGGTAATGCAACCGAAAATAATAAACCAATGAAGTGCATCATAAAATGTCTAAGTAGCGCACTCAATACCACATTCTAGGAACTATTGTTTCAAAATTTTAGTTACCTGTAGATCAAGAAGCTTCCATACAAATTCTGGTTGAAAAACTTCATCTGAAACCAATGCTATTAGATCGGCATCAGTGACTCTCTGGAAAACCAGTAAATAAAATGAGCATAAGATCACATGATTCTCAAAATCAAAGAACAGAAATCATGCATTTATACTTTAGTTTTCAGAAAACAGTTACTTTTCCCTTTTAAGAATCAAGATAGGTAGAAAACATCAAGAACTCAACCAAAACATAAAAAAACTTATAAACACCATGGAGCCAGGTATTCATAACTAACAAAAACCATTACTTTAAACAGTCGTGTCATAATTGTCATAATTATCGAAGATCTTGAAAGTATATTTTCAACTATTTGGAATAAAAATCCAATGAAATTCCTTATTAACCGTGAATAATAGAGATTTTGAGATGAAGAAAATTATTCTCTATTTTTCTAATTTTCATCGAGAAGAATAGCACCTATTCATAGCATACAAAAATGCATAATCTAAGAAGAATTACATAAAATCAATAGTTAATATTTGCACTTAATTAATGCTAAATCCCTTGTTATCAGCTGCTAGAGATTAGAAAATGTAGTTCCCTAACTTTCATCAATCTACAATGTACAACTTATTTTCTGCAATTTTTATCAATCTATACTCCCCTCAAGCCGATGAGTAAATGTTGTAAGTCCCCAGCTTGAATATAAGTTCATCTAAGTTAAGGTTAACTAAGCCATTGTTAACCTATTCTGAGTGTCTGTTTATCTCAATGTATTTAGTTTTGTCACGATGGACTGGGTTCTTTACAATGCAGATGTTAGTTACCGTGAAATAGTTTAAGATAGAGCAGGAGTCATATCTTATCTTGACTCTATCTTAACTAAGTTTAAAATTTAAATTTATGTTTGTTATCTATTTAGATTTAAATTTAAGTTTATCTTTGTTATCCATTTAGATTTAAACTCTCTTGTAAAAGTCTATATAATAGACTCTTCTTTCATAAATAAAATAACAACTTACAGAGTTAATTAACTCTCTGTTTTCTCACATGGTATCAGTTTAGGAGCCGATCCTTATCTCTGATCCTTAAAATAACAACTACCAGACATTCCTCTCATGTCCTCTCCTGAAACCACAAGATCTGAAAACACTTGTACAACACCTCCTCCATCACCTAGGGTTGTAACACAAATTACCCCAACCTCTATGCAACAACAGCCTGCAGACAGTCCATTAAAGGTGTATACCAGGAGAAAAAGAGCCCCTAATGAAGGAGATAGCCATCCTGGCACTTGTCAAGAACCGGATTCAAGTCCTGTTGCTGCTGCACCAGAGGTAAATCCTACTACTGTTGAGGTTGAAGGTAACATTGCTCCTCAAAATTCTAGTTACCTAGATGACTTTCCTATTGCAATTAGAAAGGGAGTAAGAAAATGCACCATGCACCCAATTAACAAATTTGTTGCCTACGGTAAGCTTCAACCCACTTTTAAGGCATTTACAGCTAGCCTAAATAGTGTACAAATTCCTAAAACAGTGGAGGAAGCCTTGAAAGATCCAAGATGGAAGAAGGTTGTCGAAGAAGAGATAAAGGCACTTGAGAAGAATGAGACATGGAGTTTGACAAATCTACCAGAAGGAAAGAGGGTTGTTGGATGCAAGTAGATTTTCACTGTCAAGTACAATTCAGATGGGAGCATTGAGAGGTATAAGGCAAGACTAGTGGCTAAAGGGTTTACACAATCCTATGGAGTAGATTATTAGGAGACTTTTGCACCGGTGGCCAAGTTAAATACTATTAGAGTTTTGTTGCCTATAGCAGTAAACAAGGATTGAAAGTTGCAGCAACTAGACATTAAGAATGCCTTCCTCAATGGGAAGCTCGAGAAGGAAGTATACATGCAAATACCACCTGGTTTAGAAGGTAAAACAACTAGAAATACAGTGTGCAAATTAGAGAAATCACTGTATGGACTCAAGCAATCTCCAAGGGCATGGTTTGAGAGGTTTGCAAAAGCTATGGTGACAAATGGGTTCAAACAAAATCAAGTTGATCACACTCTATTTAGAAGGGTTGCAACAACTGGTAATAACCTTGTTAATTGTGTATGTTGATGACATAATTATTACAAGAGATGATAGTAGTGAAATTGATAATTTGAAAAGTGTTCTTGCCCGAGAATTTGAAACAAAGGACTTGGGGAGTCTACGATATTTCTTGGGTATGAAAGTAGGGAGGTCAAGTGAAGGTTTAGTTATCAACCAAAGGAAGTACATCCTAGATCTTCTCACAGATACTGGGATGCTTGGTTGCAAGCCAGCCGAAACTCCCATGGATCCAGGGTTGAAGTTCAACAAAGAAGTAGCTGGGAATCCAGTTGACAAAGAACTCTACCAAAGGTTAGTTGGGAAACTAATTTATCTTTTTCTAACAAGGCCAGACATTGCATACTCAGTAAGTATTGCAACCAGCACATTCGAGAAGAACATTTGGAAGCAGTTAACAGAATTTTGAGGTACCTCAAATTCACACCTGGTTCTGGACTAATCTTCAGGAAAAGTCTTAAGAACAGTGAAAGTCTACACGGACTCAAGCTGGGCAGGTGAGCTCACCGATAGAAGGTCAGTTAGTGGATATTGTGCTTATGTTCGGGGCAACCTAGTTATTTGGAGAAGCAAAAAGCAAGTTGTGGTGTCAAGAAGTAGTGCCGAGGCAGAATTTAGAGCCAATGCTCTCGGAATATGTGAAGGAATGTGGATAAAGAGACTTCTCAAAGAGCTGGAGTTAAATGGAGACAATGGGTTCAAAATCTACAATGACGACCAATCAGCTATGAGTATTGCTAAGAATCCAGTGCAACGTGACAGGACCAAGCACATTGAACTTGATAGACACTTTATCTATGAGAAAGTGAATGGTGGGATTGCAAAACTAAACTATATTCTGACCAGAAGCCAAATTGCTGACATCTTCACTAAAGCACTTCCAAGAGTTAACTTTGATGAGTTTACATCCAAACTGGGTATATACAACATATACACAGTTTGAGGGGGAGTGTTAGTTACCGTGAAATAGTTTAAGATAGAGCAAGAGTCATATCTTATCTTGACTCTATCTTAACTAAGTTTAAAATTTAAATTTATGTTTGTTATCTATTTAGATTTAAATTTAAGTTTATCTTTGTTATCCATTTAGATTTAAACTCTCCTGTAAAAGTCTATATAATAGACTCTTCTTTCATAAATAAAATAACAACTTACAGAGTTAATTAACTCTCTGTTTTCTCACAGCAGATGTCAAGTTGGCTACTCTATTGGCCTGTTTTTGTCTAACTTCAACTTTGCCAATAGTCTCTTGAGCCACACCCCTTCCAATATTTCAAGTGTAAGTGCTTGACATTCAGCTTTAACATTGCTTCTTGAGACTTTAGTTTTAAAAGGCGCTAGGAGGCGCAAGGCACAGCGAGACGCTAAGAAAAACACGTCGAAGGGCCGAGGCAAGGTGATACACAAGAAGCATGCACCTCTGATCGCTTTCACCTAAGGCGTTAAGCGTCAGAGGTGTCACCACTTTTCCCCAATGCGTTTTTTTACATATTAATCATGGTTTTTTCCTTTTTCTTCTTATTAATAATATTAGTTTGATTATTATTATTATTATATATTAAATATTATTACTATATTTATTGTTAAATACTATTATTAAAATAATTATTATTATTTACATATATAACATTTATTATTACTTATTATTTATTATATTGTTAATAATATTATATAGTACATATTAGCGGTTATCTTTTTAAATCAAAATAAAACTATTTTCATAAAAAGCACATCAATCTCCTCCATGACGGAACCATTATTACTATTTGATTTTCGAGTTGTTTAGAATTTAAATAATAAATTTATGATCAAATTCATGTTTAATTTATAAATTATCGTGTTTTTAAGCACAAAATAAACTATATAGTTAATTTATAAATTTTTAGAAAAAATGTGTCTCGTTTACGAAAGGTGAGCGCCTTCACCTCTCACTTCGGCTTTAGAGACTTTTTACGCCTCGAAGCACCTCCACCTTTTAAAACCAAGCTTGAGACTACTAATTGTTTTCTGCTTCTCCATGTAATCAGATTTCCACACATAAACGTGCAATAACTACTTGTAGACCTTCTATCTGTCAACTCTCCAACCTAGCTAGCATCAAAATATGATTCTGTTTTGGTTTTTTCTAAAGATCAGTCCAGGACCAGGAGTCCTTTTTAAGTACCTTAGAAATCAATACATAGCTTCCAAATGTGCTTCCCTTGAGTCATTCATGTGCTGGCTCACTATACCCACTGAGAAGCAAAATCAGGTTAACTAATAGATAAATAAATTAACTTTCTTACTAACCTTTGTATTACTCTTTATTTGTAGGAATTCCCCCTTCATCTTTACAAAACTTCATATAAGGATCCATAAGAGTTTCTACTGGTTTGCACCTAGTCATTCTAGTTTCTTTTAGAAGATCCAAGACATATTCCTTTTTTGAGTTCATTATACCAGTTTGTGACTACATCCATACCAAAGAAATAGCTAAAGCTCTTGAGGTCCTTTGTTTCAAAGTCAATATCTAGGAAGAATTTTAACTTGCTGATTTCTGTTGTATAATCTCTAGTGACGATGATATTCAAAGACGAAACTATATGGGGAGAGGGAGGGGCAATCGCCCCCATCCGAAGAATTTTTTTTCACTTTGGTCTCCTTATTTAAATTCTTTTAAAAATTATTTTTTTATGAATTTGCCCCCTACTTCTAAACATTTATGTTTTGTCCCCCTCAATCCCAAATACTGGCTCCGTCTCTAATGATATTGTAAGTTATCCGAAAAGCATTAGAGCTTAAGGGGGAGTGTAAGTTGACAAGGAATGTTAGAGTTTTTATTTAATATATAATTAAAGTTTATTCCTAAACAACAATTTAGATTTACTAGAAGTCTTATTTAAATTAAGAATAAATATTATTTAAAGTAAAGATAAAAGTATAGTTTTAGTTATATTAAAACTCTATATTAGCTTATTTAAATGCTTATTCTGTATACATTTGAGAATCTAGAATAATAAGAAAATACAGAGTTAACACATTATTTATTTTTTGGAAAATATCATATTCATCTTCTTCAAACAACAAATTTCTAACCACTAATCAGATACAAACTACCATCGTTCATTGCATCTCGGGCCACCATAGCCACTTTCTCATTGATATCGTCAACATACACAATCAAGATTAATATTTTTCCCTCTTGAGACATTTTAATAAATAAAGTGTGATCAGATTGGGATTGTTGTAGTCATGGTTAATAACAGTCTTAGCACATCTATCAAACCATGCTCGTGGTGATTATTTTAACCTATATAAGCACCTTTGAAACTTGCACACTTTGTTATTATTAGCTGGTTTATGCTGCCACGAGGAACCTCCATATAAACATTTTCCTCCAACTTCCATTTAGGAAAGCATTTTTAATAACTAGTTGATGAAGAGGTCGCTCTTCATTCTCTGTCAAGGAAAAAAAAACTCTTACCATGTTGAATTTGGCAATTGAATAAAAGGTTTCCTTGTAGTCAATGCCATAGGATTGGGTAAATTCTTTGGCTACCAATCTTGTTTTGCATCTTTCAATATTTCTATTATTGTTATACTTTACCGTGAAGATCCACTTGCAACCTACAAGCCTTTTTCCCAAAGTCAAATCTATATAAGCACCCCAAATCTTATTTTTAAGGGCTTTGATCACTTCCTCACAGGCTATTTGACAGGTTTACAAAGCCTAGTGATGAGAATCTAGCCCTAGTAGAAGAAGCAGGTAACTCCAATCACTTTTTGCTTACTGTATTTCTTTCCACCAAAGTTGCCTCATCTTAGATCATTGACTCTAGGGCCTTAGATCACATGGTAATAGAGAATTTTTTCCAGTTTTACAACTATTAGTTCTGACAGCTCAATTAAAACCGTTGCTGGCTCTTTATCTCCCATTAAAGATAGTGATTCTATTGTTGTTAAAAAAAGACTTTTTACATGAAGGAGTACTCTTTGTCCCTAACCTTGCATACAATTTGCTTTTTATTAGCAAACTTTCTAAAGATTTAAAGTGCTCCTTGAATTTTAAGCCGGCAATAATTTCCGTCTTTGTATCCAAATGGAATACTGAAGTTTATGACCCCACTAATATGGTAAGCAGCAAAATGATAAAAAACACATTTACTAATAAAAATATTATTACTTCCTATCTCCATTTTTAACTCTGTTATTGTATTCCAAACAGATAAAAATATTGATTTAGATGAAAAACTAGAAAACAAGAATTTTTAGAATAACAGAGATGAACTTCACAAATTGTTGAAAATGTTCCCATACAATAATGCAAGTTTTCCAAGGGAAACTTATGCAAAATTGTACTCCAGAAATAATCTTCCCTTGTTTACATCTTCTAAAAAAACATCACTGGAAACCAGGTTTCCATAGTTGAAGATAGCTTAACTTTCAAAATTGTACACATTCGGAGTGAAATATTATAATAGTTGATAATACGATGACCGAAGGGGAAAGAGATCTAGAAGTTAAGTGAAGAATTTTGCTAACCTTCTTTTGTTCAGCTACTCCTTTGAAGCTCCAGAATATGTTCCCAAGCTGAACATCATCAAGCTCATAACCAAGCTGAGGAAAATAGGAAGAACTAAGTAATCAGATAAAGCAAAGAGGTAATTTCATCCATTTTAGACTTGTGTAATAGCAACATACCTCTTTTAATCGGTCTCTCAAAGCATGACGTCCACTGCATCGTAGGATTGGAGAAGAAAAAGAATACAAAGACGTCATAACTCATAAGTTTCATAACAACTGAATTTGTAAAAATTAAACACAAATAGGAAGATACCAACAAACTGAACCTATGATATTCAGCTGGGGTTAGTTTGGTTATCTATAACTTTCAGTTCAGTTTTTATACCCAAAATAGATCCTATTTATGATTCAGTCCCTCCCCCACAAAATAAAAGAAAAAAAACACGAACCATTGTCATCTCCCTAGTGTCAGCAAGCATGTTAAAATTTCTTGGTCCGACTCTTTAGGCTCTAGTTAAAACATATTAAAAAGAAAAGGATATGGAGGAAAATATTTTGAAAACTTGAAATACCTACCTAAGTTTCCCAAGGACAATACCAACCTCATTGGACCGCACAAGCCCGATATCTTCGGGAGATATAATTTCATATGTACCTTTGTGCTTTAGCATTCCATCCTACAAAATAAAAAAGCATTTCAGAATATACGCCTAATAGATTTTAACACTTTTGTAAGTACATAAATGTGTGTAAGCTTGTGGAAGATCTAAAAAAGCAATATCTTTCAGATAAATATATATGGGATGGGATTTGGTTACAAGGAGTAAAACTCATTTAATTTTACATTAATCGTTGGCCATAGGATGAGTGAAATGGATAGATGAGGTTAACGGTAGAAAATGTGAAGATTATCACTTGAGAAAAAAAAATCTTAGCCATTTATTACTACCATCATCCAACGGTCCAAAATTAGTGTAAAACTAAATGAGTTTTACACCATATAAATGGATCCTAACCTTGTATATATACTGAAAGTATACACATAATGTGTGGAAAGAAAAGTTATTAAATTCCTACAACATAAATTGTAGGTCAAGCAAATTAGGTAAGCCAGCATTAGAAATTTCCAAGTTAGCATAAATTGTACAACATGATAATGCTAAGTGGGGCTAGAGTAATAAAATAGTGGTTTGATTTATACCAGCACCACACTTTTTTAAAAGACAGTGGATTCTAAACTATTACACCTACAGTTGACATGATAGAGAAGATAGCTTCTCTTTATCATTGTTTCACTCATCAAATTAACAATATGAGATCAAATATTGGTGCACTGTCAGCAATAAAGAATTTGCATATAAATACATACAACAATTATCGGAGAAAAAGTAAAACAAAGAAATAAACAGGTCAATTAAACATTGCTGCTAAAGTGGCCAAATAATGGATAGAATAGAACTTGGCTGCCTACAAGCACGACTTCATATAATCATCTATAGGTATCAACTTAAGTACTCTTAAGCCTGTATTTTGAAGAGCTCTCAAAATTAATCCCCAAAATTTATCCCACTTAAACTAAAAGTCAACATGAGTGTAGATAGAATTCAAAGTTCAAATATTAGTATTTTTAAATATGATAATAAATGCACTTCCGTCATCAATCAATGATATCATCAACAACCACAAATATATACGATCAAACAATAGAAAACCAACCTGGTGAATACCACTTTCATGAGCAAAAGCATTAGCTCCAACAATGGCCTTATGCGGCTGAACATGTAAACCCGTGTATTCTTCTACCTAAACATGCATTTGAGTCAATAACAAAACACCAAAGCTAATTCAGTCAAGAGAAACAGTTCAGCTGTAAAGCGGACAAAAGAATACCATTTTGCTTGCCATCACAATTTGTCGAGTATTGATTCCGGTATATAGACCTCCTAACACATGCTCACCCCGACATTTTAAGGCCATCACAACCTACATAAGCAAAAGTAACAGTTAAATTGAGTCAAAACAGTAAAACAAACTACAGGTCATAGGATATTACAAGAGCCATCAGTCAAGGTTCAAAAGTTTAACTGCAACCAAAATAATAGTTTAACTCAAAATTCAACGCTATATAGAGCAACTAACTGTTGCCGAACTATCTAACCAAGATTATCAAAAACAAATTGTCTAACCAACAATTCAACTTTTGTCATGCATGAAGAGAAGTATATAAATTCCATGCGAGGGAGTGCCCAAGTGTTGAACACATGCCTAACATGGACACAACTTCAACATGACGGAACGTATATTAAGGCCACAATGACACGTCAAAAAAGTAAAAATGAAGAAATAGTACACAATAAAAACATGGTCAAGACACTATTGGACACATCTGGACATGCGATGAATTTTTCATCTACAATACCTAACACATTCTAACTACATAATAATTCCATTATAGTAAAACTCAAAAGCTCACCTCTTCCATGGAAGCATTTCCAGCTCTTTCCCCAATGCCGTTGATTGTTACTTCCACTTGCCTTGCACCAGAACGAGCTCCCTAAAATCATAACAGCAAAGATGTAAATGCAACCCAAGTACATCTGAGTCTCATTGTGCATCAATTAGCAAAGTAAAGCAGTGGCCTACCGCTATAGTGTTGGCAGTAGAAAGCCCAAGATCGTTTTGGCAGTGTGTTGAAATGATAACATTTTCAATTCCTGGGGTATTGGCTTTTATATCAGCAATCAATTGCCCAAACTCACTTGGCAAAGTTATGCCAACGGTATCAGGTATATTCAGAGTTGTTGCTCCAGCCTTGATCACTTCACCCAAAATCTCATATAGAAACTCTCGGTCAGATCTAGTACAACTCAAAAGAACAAGACTATCATTTCAATGAAAATATAAATACCATTTTACATTTACTTATCCCAAAAGCAGCATACACAAAATTCATACATGGGTTTTGTTATTGATTCAAATGATTGTTTAGGTATAAGAATACATGGGTTAACATTTTCAGCTGCATAAGGTCATTGTTAGAGCTAATGCTTTTGCTCATAAAAGTGGTATTCACCGGGTTGATTTTCTATTGTTTGATCATAATTATTTAAAGCCCCAGAAATAATCAATCCATTGCATACATAAAAAAGAAACATGCATGAACATCTGAACAAGCCTAGGGATGAAATAGAGCTGAGCTCAACCAATCAAAAGCTCAAGCTTGACTCAAAATTCGAGGTTCTAAGCTCAGCTCGAGCTTGATTAAGCTTCACTTTCTAACACTAGAGATTGACTCAAGAAGAAAATCAAATTGCTTTCTTGATTAGGCATGGTTAGTAAAAAAACAAGAAGCTTGACTTCCATGCTCGATGACTTGTACTAGAATTCAAGCTTGAGTTTGAACTGAAATTTCTTTTATACCAAGTAATTATAGGTAAAGTACTGTTTTCATTCCTCTCACTCCTATTTTGGTCATATAAAAAAATCAATTTAATCACTCAACTTTGATATTGCGCCTTTTTTTCACTCAACCGATAAATCACAAACAGTGAGATGACATGGCTCACGATCCGATAACATCAAAACAAAATGACGTTTAGGATCCAAAGCTTAAAAAGTTCCCTTCGTTTCCCTCTTTTCTTCTTTTTCTTCCCCATAAGTGTCACAACTCACAACTCCTTACAATTTTAGGGGATTTAGCTTTGAGTTCCATCTAAAAACACTCAATGGCTTTACCAGACTGCTAGTAACAGTTTTTTGCTCTGTATACTTCACAGGGAACCCGACTGGCCGACTTCATCTCCAAAACAATATCATCAAAAGTGGGTTTTTAAGAAACAAAGAGAAAAAACTGTAAATAAATAATATTTTCAAAGAAAATTGTTGGAGTGAATCAAACTTTGTTATGAATGTTACATCAGTTAATGCTCAACATGGATTGCAGTCTTGCAAAGGCTAGCTATCTGGTGCAAGTATATCATTTGCAAAAGCATGTAGGTCAGATGTTTGAATACACTATACCGGAGCAATTTATTTAAATAATAAATATTATTTTGAAAAATTATTTGCTTAAAATATTTTATTTTCTTATTTATCTTTAACCAAAGTAAAGAATATTGATAAAATTCATAGAAATGACTAATATTAGAAAAAATAACAAACTAGTTTGAACTATACCTTTTGGGTCATAAAAAGAGTCAACTGACTATAACTCATTATTGAGTGTTAACTACTATTAGTTTATTACTTTCTAAAAAATTTTATTCTTATTGTTCTATTTTCATTTCCTTTAAAAATTTTAATACATTATTAATTTATTCATCTATTGATAATAAATAAAAAATTATGTCAAAAATGGTGTCCGAAGTAGGCTCACACCTCCCCTTCCATTGCGTCAAGCATATGCCCTTTGTCCTTCTCCTCTTCTTTTTCTTCGACAAATATATCTTCGGGCTTTTTTTTAATTTTTCATTTCTTCAAATTTATCTTGCTTCTCTTTTCCTCTTCCCTCTCCATTGCATGTACTCATTAGTTTCATGTTTTTTTCTCTTCTTTTCCACCTGATCATATTTTTTATTTTTATTTATTTTTTAAACAAGGTGTCATCTTTCATCGCCTCTATGCTTTTTGCGTCTCTATGCACTTCAACGCACTTCATTAAAATCGCATCGCCTAGACATGAATAGGTGATTTGTACTCGTCTTGCCTAGAACCTTTTTAAACATTGACCGTGTTTTTGTCTAACTATTAAGTTGTATTGAAATTAGTATATACTGTGTGATGAAATTTTTAACTTTCAACTAAATTCATCTTTGTGTTGGTCCTTCCCTTTATGGTTTGTTTGTCAACTCCTTGTCAGTGTGATTTTTTAATTATTAGTGTATGGTTTTGTGGGTCTCATTGAAGTTCCTCCAGATTGGCATCTCCTTCTCTGGGAACCTCTGGTTTGGGGTTTTGAGAAGCCATGGTTCTTGAGAACAACAATGAAAAACTTTGGCATTTTTGGGATTTCAAAATGAACATATTTGGAGGCTATTAGAGAAGATTCTAAGGACAATCCACATTTGATTTTGAGGTATGGAACTTAGAACTATGAGGGTGAGTGATTTTATTTTATTTTTACTTTAAGTATTAATAAAATAAGCCATGTCATAGCAAAATATTGATAGATTAAATTGAATTTTTAAACTTTAGTGACTAAAATAGAAGTAAATTTGTATTTACCCACTCAAGTGGTTCAAATTAGGTGTGAGCAAAACTTGACTTGAAAAAATTGAATAACTCGACTCAAGACGAAAATACTTGACTCGTCTTGACTCAACTCGAAATTTCATAAACTCAACTTGAAAAAATTACAAATAAAGTTCGAGTTGTAAAATAGAAACTCGAATAACTCGAAATTTTTAGTAATTAAATAATTTATTTTTAAGTTCAAGACGAACCTCTTAATTTTTTATGATATATATTTTGATACATAAAAATATGAATAATATTGTCACATATAAAAAATATGAAGAAATATATATATATATATATATATATATATCTTATATAGTTAGAGAAAGTCATTTAAATTAGAATCAAATCATACTATAACATCATAAATAATTATAATTAAATTTTTATAGGAATTCGAGAACTCGAGTCAACTTGACTCGAATTTCTTAAAACTCGAATCGAATCGAAAAATTTCAAATAAAGTTTGAGTTGTAAAATATGACTCGTCAACTCGAATAACTCGAAATTTTTTAACTTGACTCGACTTGATCGAATACTCACCCCTAGTTCAAACTCGACTCGACCATAACCGAGCCAAATTCAACGTTTTTTATTTATTAAAGGTGAACCTGAGCGGCTTGCAAGAACTCGGACACCACTAATCAAGCTCATAGCTTTCCCCAAAATGGTTTGGCTTCAATTAAATGCAATCAAGGAACAAACTTTAAACCATAATTTAATTCCCTTTCTTGGATTTTAGCATTTAATATTCTCATTTCCTCTAATCTAATCTAATCTAATCTAATCTAAACCAAACCAAACAAAACAAAACTATTCTCAGTATTTAAAAGAAATGATATTTGAATATGATCTTGTCTATAGAACAATCCCTGCAAAGAAAATAACAAAACGAAGAGAAAACTGGGATATAAAAAAAATCAAACCTGCCGGCATCTTCGGGGCTAAACTCCACATCATCGCAACCCAAACTCCGAGCAAACCGAACCATATTCCTAGCAATATCCAATACCTCCTCCTTACTCTTCCTTAACTTGTACTCCAAATGAATCCCACTGGTTGCGATAAACGTATGAATTCTAGGCCTTTTTGCATACTTAACTGCCTCCCAAGCAGTCTTGATATCCTTCTCATTACATCTCGAAAGTCCACAAATAACAGGCACATATCCATTCTCGTCGACTGCGTTTCCAACTTCTTTAGCAATAGCCTTAACCGCTTCAAAATCATCTTTCGAGGCAGCAGGGAACCCGGCTTCGATTATATCAACACCGAGCTTTGCTAGTTGGCGGGCAATGTCGAGTTTCTCCTTAGAAGTCAAGGTGGCGCCTGGGGATTGTTCGCCGTCGCGGAGGGTGGTGTCAAAGACACGAACATAGTTGGGATCGGGGATATGGTGGGGAATGTAAGGAGGGCGGCGGTGTGTGGAGGGAGGGTTAGGGTTTAAAGAGCATGAAATGACTAGGGATTTGAAAGGAAAGGAAGGGTAAATGATGGGTTGATAGGAAGAATTAGAAGGGAAAGTGATGGGCTGAGATCGAGGGAAAAGGGTGGAGTTGAGGGATGAAGAAGGGAAAGGGCAAAACTTGGAGGAAGTAATGATGGAGGAAGCCATGGCGGAAGTAATGAAAGGGGAAGAGAACTCAAAGGTGAAGTTTGAGGTTTTAGGGGTTCGATATTTTGGTTGACTATTCAATTCACCCAAAACCAAATTCCAAAATTTCTAATGGGTTTATTTTTGTTTTTTTATTAAATATAGATTATATTTTTGTATTTAAAATTTAAATTTATATAATATAAATATTTTTAATCATTAATTAATTATTGGATAATCATAATTAGAAAGTATTATAAGAAGATTTAAAAATTTTAAAAGTTATTAAGTGTTGAATATATGTATATATATATATATATTAGGTGGGTTGATTAAGTTGTTTATATTTAATTTTTAAATATTTTTTAATTTATAAATTATAAACTCATTAGAAACATATTTTTCTTTTCTAAAATTTTTCATTTTTTTCTTTTTTAAGTAACATAGTTCTTTTCTTTAGATAGAGTTAAAATTAGAATATATCAATATTTTTCTTCATGATTAATCGACAGTAATATTAATTTTAATATTTATTGTCGACTATTAATACTATGTTTGATAATTAGCAGATAACTAATACCGTATAGTAAAATTACATATGTTGACAGTAGATAGTTGATAGTATTAACTTATTTAATTACTAGATTTAATTAGTTGATTTTATAAAAATATTTAATAAAATCAATTGATAGTTATTTGATTATTTAAACAATCAAAATAAAATACGATTATATCTTATATTTGTTTGAATAATTTATTAGTTATTAATATTTTGTATATATTAATATAATTAGATTACTAAAAATCAAGAGTTTATTTGGTTTAGAAAAAAAAATTATTTCTATTTTAGAAAATGATTTTTATTTTCAATTTTTAAAAAAATAAAAAATATGTTTGGTTAATAAAGATAAAAATGTGTTTTCAAAAATAAAAATAGTGAAAATATATTTAATATGTAGCTTTTCATATTAAGAATGAAAAAATAATTATTAAATAATTAAAATAAAATAAAATATAGTTTGAAAAGTATTAATATAATTATAAATAAATAAAATATGAGTAAATAAATTTAAATTTTAAAAATGATATTAAAATAGGATTTCAAATCCGAATTAAAATAAATTTAAAATTTAAAAACTCTTGTTTCCTTATTTTCCAATTTTTTAAAACATTTTTAATATGTGTTCTCTTCGTCGTTTTCTATTTTTCAAAAAATAAAATAAAAATAAACTTTATTCTTTAGAACCAAATAAACTCGAATTTTTTAATATCATTACTAAAACATATATTAAATATATATATTATTTCTTATTTCTGAGATTATATTTTAATATAATTTTAGTAATATTTAATTTAGGTACATATATTAATTTTTTTATGTATGAAAATTTTGAATATGATTTTGTTAATTATTAAATTTATATATATATATTAATTATATTAATTTTTTATTATGAAATTAATTTTTTCATTTGAGTAGTTTTTACATTTTTTTATCCGAACCTAACTCAAAAAGCTCATGAGTCTTCTGAAATCGACAAGTTTCATTCAAATAAGTTATTATAATTTTTTTTACTAAGCATCTAAATTAATGAATTTCTTTAAAATTATCTAATTTTAGCTTAAAAAATATTTACCAAATAGAGTTTTTATCTTTTCTAATGTTTTTGATTTTCTTTCGGTCTCCTATTTACTTTTGTGGTATATTTTTACTTTATGCTATATATCTGTTTTATAACACGTTATCGTTTATCATTTGTGGTAGATATGCATTTGTGGATACCTTTTTACATTTTCGATTTTAATTTGTGATTTATCAGCGATCTTCATTAGTTTGAATCCCTTTTATTGTTCATTTGTTAATACAATCAGATTTGTTTTTTAAAGCAGACTCCAAAATTATTGATTTTTCTTATAACTCTTACTTTAATCTTGAAGCGTATAAATAAATAAAAACAAGAAATTACGATATTTGGTTTAAGTGTATCATAAACCCTTGAATTTTTTTTTTAAATAAATTAAAAATCTAATTTTTTACACTCAATTAAAGTTCTTATAGTCTAAAATTTTATTAATTCACCTATTTGACCAACGTTGACAATTAAATCTAATTTTTTTATTTATTGATATATCGTGTTACAGTGTTGCCACTTGGCATTTCTAAAATTAAAAAAATTAATCTAAAATTTTCTAAAAAAATTATAAAATTTATAAAAAATGATTTTCTAAAAATTTCGTAATTGTCATTTGGCAAAACTATAGCGATCAATTAAGATTCACTATTTTTCTTAATTTCAAATAACACGAGTACAAACCGTTTTATAAGCTAACTACAAAGAGTTATGTTACAAATACGCTTCTCTACTTAAAATTAAATTCAATCTAAGATATAAGATAAATGATAAATAAAAAGATAAGAGTTAAAATTAAATTCAATTTAAGTGATAAGATAAGAGATAAATAAAGAGATAAAATTAAATTCAAACTTTATAATCTATATAAACATTCTTGACAAATGTGGGAAGTTTACATGACCTAATCTTTAATGCCACAATAAAGCATCTTTTGAGGGAGTAAAAATGTAACACCCACGACCCAGTGTCACATCGAGCTTCCGGCCCAAAATCTGTACTTCAAAATTTCTTTCTAAAAGCCCATAAAAACGGGTTCAAATCCATTTCCATCATAATGAAATAAAGTTTGAATCCAATTTAAAACATAAATCTGAATAAGTAACGGGGTTCCAAAATATTACAACCGTTTAAAAGCATTCGACAATAAATAAAACAGAGTTACCAAAATTACACATATAGGGTCCTACAAGTACAAATGCCCATTATGCCTAAAAACAGTACTCTGACAACAAATGTCGATGCTGAACCCACCACGATGATGCTCCTCCGACAGTTCTCTTAACCTACGCACGAAAACACATTTCGAACGTTGAGCTACTAAAGCTCAATGAGTACTCGACCAACCGGTCCACATAAAGCATAACATAAACTAAGCATAGCAACATGAATGATGACATGGCATGAGTATAATGACGCTATCATATTCGCCTAAAACACATGATATCATGATGGCATATATCAACACATAGCATATGCAAGACAAGAGAAGACCACACATCAACTCAAGTTCTTAACCCGTATTTATATCTCATATATATATATATATATATATATATATATATATATATCGGTGTCCATATCACCTCATAGTAGTATAGAAGTAAGGGACCCATCAACACTAAGTAAGGCCCGTGGCATGCCACTCCACATAATCCGCTAAGGAACCCATCAGCACTAAGCAAGGTCCTAGCTGGTCTTCCGCATAATATTACCGATAACCCATCAGCACTAAGCAAGGTTATCAGTTTTACATCTCATATAATAATTACTCTAGTAACCCATCAGCACTAAGCAAGGTTACCAGATTATCCCATAATTATATTATATATATATATATATACTCTAGGTAACCCATCAGTACTAAGCAAGGTTCCTAGTAAGCCATGTGACTCGAATAGGTCACACGAACCCTTTACGGTTTCACATACCGGTTTACACATTAGACTCCAATTTTTATTCAATTATCTCTTTAACAGGTCTAGGTGTCTATTTCTCGGGTTAATACTCATTTTAGGGTTTAAACAAGTCTTTGGAACTTCTAAGATAGCATTGTGAGACTTTACCATTTTTCCACAAGAACTGGGGCTAATTTGCCCTGGGGTATCGATACCCCTACTTGGAGTATCGAAACACCAGACATCGATACCCTCCCAAAGGGGGTATCGGAACAATAGTACCGGTACTAGTATCGAACCCCTTTGACCCTTCCAAAAGTCAACAAAAGAAGACCTCATGTTCCGATACTAGCATCAATGCCATTATGCCACTGGACAACTCGGTATCGAACCATGGTTCGATACACCTACTCTTGTAGCTTAAATTCTCTTAGGGGTATCGATACACAAGCCACCGGTATCGATACCCCCTGCACGATAAGTACAGTTTTTTCATTTTGAACACTTAGAATCTTACCCTGAATCTATCCATTCAATATCAAATTGATCCTAGACCTTAAAGGAGTGATCCTAAACATTTTTACATCATTTTTACTGAAGTTCATCAACCTAAACATAAGTCACCATTAAAACATATTTAAGCTACCATGCAACACAACAAGCATCAACATGTATCAAGCTTAAAATATGATATGGTTAATGATTAAGGGTTGGAAGAAAACCAACCTTAAGCAAAGAACACAGCAAAAGAAGAGATTTAAAGCATACTAAAGCCAATTTCGGGCACCTCTAGCATGAAGAAGAGATTTTCTAGAGCCGGTGATAGGCACCTCTAGTTACTTTCCCAAAAATCTAAGTCTTTATCACCTAAGTTCATTAAAAGAATTCCTATAATCCAACAAGTCCCAAAAGTGTTTTAAAGTTCTTCCTATAGTAAGCTTCTAAGTTTTCATCCTTAAGCATCCTAAGGTTAAGCCTTCTTAACAGAACCTAAACATGGTAAGGAGAAAGATTTCTATAGCCTTAAAGAATAAACTAAGGCAATATTGATGATAAGCAGTGCAAAAGTGTAGGCAGTTGATTCAAGTAAGGCGGGGAGCATAAAAATTTTAAAAAAAATTCACTAGAATACTCCCTTTTTGGCAAGACCGCGGCAGTAGATTGCTGCCTTGGCAGTGAATCTGCACCCCCAAACTCAAACCAAGCATTGTCCTCAATGCTTTATATTTGAAGAAATAAGCGGCAAAACAAAATATGAATTTAAGAAACAGTAAAAAAAACACAGTAAAAGCAATTAATATTGAATTAAGGACAAAGAATTTTAAAGCGACTCCGAAGAGCTGTTTGTAACAATTTTCCTCCTCGGCATTGTTGTCGATTGCTTTGTCCTTGGTGAAGGCGATGGTTGCGCTTTTGCTTGCCGGGGCGGTTGGACTCGAGTGGGTGGTGTCCGTTGCATTGGGGCCTCTACCTCTTCTCCTTCTTCTACATCAGCCATCTCTTCGGTTAGCATTACGTCCGTTCCTCCTCCCATTGTTGTTGCTCCTCCGGTGTGGTGTGTACTTGGTCCGGCGGTTGTGGAGCTTTGGTGCACATAGGCATCTATCTCGGCTGATAGACTGCCCATGATAATTGGTGATCTAGGTGGAGTGCTAAAGACTGCCCTCCGCTTGGATGGTCTTCTGCTGGCAGACGAGGCCGCGGCAGAATCCGCTGCCTTGGATGAGCCAGCAGCCTGGTATTGGGGCTGAGGGTCTACATGGAAGAACGGCCTTGGTCCTCCTGGGGCTGGTGTAGTCTCAGTGTAAGGGGCGGCTGTGACGAACATGTTACTGGGAAACTCCGAAAATTGTGCTCCTTGGTCCGAAAAGGCGTGCAGCATCATCTGGGTTAAGGTGCCATTGAAATCCCTTTGGTACTCCATGTACCTCTGTTGCCTGAGGAACATTGCTGCCATCCTCTATAAGATCTCCTGGTACGGGTCTGCTGCGGCAGAGGTATGGGCAGTATTAGGCATGTCTGCCGTGTACTGGGCCCCGGCAACAGTATCGGCAGTAAACTACTGGGGCGTTGCTTGGACAGGTTCCGCTTGCGTGATCTGCATGACTTTGTGATAAAAGTCCCTGGTCCATCCTCATCGTGGGGGAGTGTATCCGTCCGTCTCTTCGATGGGCACACCTGCGGCAACAGATAAACCCGTGATCAAACAAGGGAAATACAATGGTCCCCTATCTTTCTTACCGCACTCGTGAATTTCCCGTAGGATGATCTCTCCAACATTGATGGTCCTCTTATTGATGATGGATTGGATAAGCACCAATCTTTTGCGATCCACCGTACTATTGTGTGACGTGGGGATGAGGCGTCGTTTGACAAAGGTATTCCATATCTTGGCCTCGGGCTTTAGGCTTTATCTTGTTACGGATCCTCTATGGGTACCGGTTTCCCATGGGGTGTTCACGTAACAAAGATCGTCTTTGAAGAGCTCGTAGTCCTCGGCAGTGATATCTTCCAAGAATTCGGCGTGGATATCACTGTCAGGGGTGAGGCCGTAGAAATTGTTGATTGTCTCGGCATCTAACTGAACTTGCCTGCCGCGGAAATGAACGAAGAGGGAGTCTTTGCTGGGCCCGTGCGTATAGAACTCCCGCACGATCGTTGCATTCGCCTGGGCAGGTTGGAGACAGAAAATTTCCCAATTTTGGTACTTAATTCTGTCATAGAGGTAGTGCTCAATGCCGTAGTTTTCTTCATCCGCATGCTGGAAACCTTGTTCTTCCCACAGTTACCGAGCGATGAAAGATCGGTTGAAACGATCTTCAACGTTGGCTGGGGCAAATCGCTTGTAAGTTTCCATCAATATTTGAGAGATGTGATTTCTTGGAGTTTTTCTTGAAAAGAATCTGGAATTCACGAAGATTATGAGTAGGCATAGAGTAATATGAGAGAGATTGTTATGAATACTAAAGAAAACAAGAGTGAATAGTTCAAGAGGAAAGAGTTTCTTATATAGGCCTCGGCCTTGTAAACGTTGAAGCCACTAGCCGTTTTGTAGCCGTTACACTTTACTGCCTTTTCCTTTTTCTGTTGCGGCAGAAATCTTAGTAGACTAGCCGTTACACTGTTCTGCCCATTGAGACTGCTGCGGCCCTGACACTATTTTATTGCCTCGGAAGAGTTCCTGCTTGAATTACTTCTCCTTTATTCTTGCTTATTAACCTAAAAAAATAAAACACACAAAAAGAAAAAGTACTTAAAGCAAAAATAATAAAAAGGAATAAAAATAAACTAACTAATCCTAATATATTAATAAAGAAAAAGGAGGAGATCATGTTACTTGTGGAGAGCAAGCAAATGCATCTCCCAAAATTATTCTCTCCCTTTGGCCCAAATTATGAATCGGTTGTGGGCCACTCCTTTTTGCTGTATGTTCATCAACATTGGGCTTAATCTTTTTGCCGAATATCCTGCCGAGAAGACTGCCCAGGCAGGATATTTTAGTGTCTATTGTGTGGATGGCCTTGTACTCCTCTGGATCATCATATTTTTTTAAGTTGTGGAATGCGTTGAGTTTGACTTGTTGGTCATTGACCAGCATTGTCAACTCTCCTTTTTCCACGTCAATTAGGGTGCGTCTAGTTGCAAGGAAAGGTCTCCCAAGGATGATCGGTGCATTGTCATCTGCTTCACAATCGAGGACAAGAAAATCAGCAGGAAAAATAAATTTGTCTACTCTTATCAGTATGTCCTCGATTTTGCCTTCAGGTTGCACATAGGATCGATCCGCTAGTTGGAGCATAACGGTTGTAGGTTTTGCCCTTCCAATTCCAAGCTTTTGAAAGACTGATTTGGGCATGATATTTATGCTTGCTCCAAGGTCGCATAGGGCCTTACCTTCATAGCTTTTACCTATCGCACAAGGTATGGTAAAGCAGCCAGAATCTTTTAACATTGGTGGCATGCGGTTATGCAGCATTGCCATGCATCCCTCCGTAGCAGCCACTGTCTCAAACTCACCTATTCGTTTCCTCTTTGACACCATGTCCTTTAGAAACTTGGCATAGTTAGGCATTTGTTCAATAGCTTCAACGAACGGTATGTTGATGTGGACTTGCTTCAAGATGTCGAGGAACTTTTTGAATTGTTGGTCCTGTTTTTGCTTTTTTAACCTTTGTGGGAAAGGTGGTGGTGGTCTCATCTCATCCAGGGTTTCATTAGTTTGAAATTTAATACCTGGCACCACTGGAGTTGTTGCTGCCTCGGCAGGCTGCTCAAGAGCTGTTGTGCTTTCTGCCGGGGCAGTGTTATCAGCTTCAGTTTGCTCAGCCTTTTCTTTTGCTGGATCCGCTGATTGATTTTGGCTCTCTGGGATCTTTTCTTTCAGCTGTAGACCACTCCTAGTAGTAATTGCTTTACACTGTTCATGGCCTATTACCTTAGCAACTTCAGTATTGCTAGGTAGACCTCCTTGTTGTCTAGTGTTAATGGTTTGAGCAAACTGCCCAACCTGAGTTTCTAGCGTCTTAATGGCCGCCTCTTGATTTTGCAACCTCATCTCAGTTCTATTCATGAAGGCATCTATCCTCTTGATAAAATTATTATTCTCTGTCATGTATGACTCAATTTTCATCATAAAGGCTTTTAGCGTGTTCTCTAGTGAACTTACCGGTTGTTGCTACATCTGCGGCGACGGCAGTGACTGCTGGGCTTGCTGCTGCGGCAGTTGTTGCATCGGCTGCTGAAATTCTGAAGGTTGGGTGATTGGGTTTAAGGCATTGTTAGGGTTGCTCCATGATAGGTTTGGATGCCTCTTCCATGAGGGGTTGTATGTGTTGGACATCATATTGTTGCGGTTGTAGTTCCCAACATACATACCGGTTTCTTGATTCATGCAATCAGAGGAACTGTGGTTACCTCCACATAAGTCACAGTACGAATCAATTACCTTGACCTCACGGGTATTTTGTTGTAACTGTAGGTTTTGTACCATCTTGGTAAGAGAGGCCAATTGTGCTGCCACTGAATTTGATATATCTAATTCATTTACAGTGGCTTGGCGTCTTACTCCTCCTCGCCTAGATGTAGGAAACTGGAAGTCATTCTTTGCGAGTTTATTCAATATCTCGATAGCTTCCTCAGGTGCTTTATCAAGGAGTGTTCCGTTTGCCGAGGCATCTAACATCATCCTTTTCGGGGCATTCGTGGCATTGTAAAACATTGTCACTTGTGTCCATAAGGGAAACCCATGCAAAGGACACTTATGCAATAGCTCCCTGTAACGCTCCCATGCCTCGTACATTGGTTCGTCTTCTGCCTGTCGAAAAGAAGTGATTTCATTACGGATTCTATCATATAAATTTGTGGGATTAAAACGAGTAATAAAATCACGGAAGAGTTCACTCCAAGATCCAATAGATCCTGCTGGAATGCTATTCAACCAAGCTTTCGCCCTATCCCTCAGTGAATAGGGGAATAGCTTTAATCGCAAGACATCTTCATGGACTCCTTGGATTTTGAAAGAGTTGCAAATCTCCATGAAGGATTTAAGGTGTTGCCTTGCGTCTTCAGTTGCAGACCCACCAAATTGTCCAATTGTATTAAGCATATTGAACATAACAGGTTTTAGTTCAAAGTGGGCTGCTTCAATCTCCGGTGTAACAACTCCTGGGTTTAATCCATTTAAATCTTCCTCCAGGAAGTCTCTAACAGTGAGCTGCCGCGGCCCAAGTGGCGAAGAAAGTCCTCCATTGCCGGCAGGTAAATTTTGTCCTGTCGGGTGATCTGCCATGGCTTCTTGGATTTGTGTCCTCAACCTTTACCTTGTTCTTTCGATCTCTGGATCTAACTCGTACAAGGGGTTGGTTGGATTGGCCCTGGTCATACACCACGAAAAACAAAAGAAAAAGAGACAAGAAAATAAAGAAAACAAAATTTAGTTGCCAGTCCCCGACAACGGCGCCAAAAACTTGTCGCGTGTCAAAAGTGCGCGTTTATTGCAAGTGGACACATCGAAAGTAATAAGTGATAAGTATTTTATCGGATTATCGTCTCCACAGGGACTGGTAGACTTAATATGTCTTCTTTGTCTTCTTGTTCTGTAGAAAAGTAAAAACACAAGTGATTGGAGTTGATTTATCTAAACTAAAATAACTAAATAAAAATAAAGAGTTGGAATAATAGAGAGAGATGGGCTAGGATCTAGTTGCGTTGTATTGTGGATTTGATTGACTTGTCTCTGTCTAATGCAATCGTATATCACTGCCTCGGCAGCACTGCAGTTTACTGCCTTAGCAACGACAATACTGTCTTCCGTGGCAATCCCTTGCTCGTGGGTAGACTTTATCAAAGTTCGACAAAGTGTCCTTGAATGACTCCGCTTATCCCTAAGTCAGAGTGCTGTTGATGACTAGTCCTTGATGATACCTCCTGGCGTGAACCAATTATACTCACCAACCAATCTCACACTTCTTTTAGCCGTTGAAACTCTTAACCTATCCCTAGGCCTAGTTAGTATTTCACGATTGAAATACCGTACTTACCCCTTTCGTGAATCTAACTCTCCCGAGCTTAGATAAATGGATTACTCACAATCTCCTCTCCCGAGCTCAAATGTGAGAACAAGGAATAACAAAGGATAAGCAAACCTTGATAATTTTATTGCGTTGAATCAAAGACAAAGTACAATCTCCTCTCATATATACTCGACAACCTTCACCTAATCCCTAAGAAGGTTTAGAACATAATGGAGAGGAAGGAGACAAGTATAGAATTCGGCTCTCTCTCCCTAGGTATTCCGTGTATAATACATAGGGTGGCTAGGTCTTTATATAGGCTAGACCTAGGGCAAACCTTTCCTAAGTAGAATACAACTTGGAGTAGGGAACAAGTCAAGTACATAAAAATATTTCCAAGTTTAATTCGGCTAAGGGGCTTTCCCGCGTGGTCTTGCCTTAGGCTTTTCCTTGGGCTAGCTAGCTCCGATCCATGGGCTTTGAGTCCATACACGTTCCTTGGATTTTTATCTCTCCATCGCCTACAGTCTTGCTTCATGTCTTTCTACTGCTGCCTCGGCTTCAGGTCCTGCCTCGGCCTTGTCGCTGCCGCGGCACTGGTTCTCCTGCACTGATATGAAAATGCAGTAAAACGTGCCTTTTCGGTAAATATTATCTATATAATCTTAACCTCTAAATATATCACATTAAGCACATGCATTGGTCCGAGTGGGTGTATATTTGGTGATTAATGCCCATAAAAGGAGTAAAAAGTGATAGTGTGTTGAGCACTTATCACCGTACTTCACTCAAAACCCCTCCTAAAAATCCATCCTCACCAGACCAACATTTTCTTACCTTGTTTTATAGATCCTTGTAAGCCCTACAACATTCCCTTCAAGCCAAAAATGGGATTTCTAACAAAACTGATAAAGATCTTACCTTTTGCTCTTCCTTTCCTTGCCACAAAGATGGAGAAGAAAAAGAAAATAGAGAAAAGATGAGCTCATTCTCTGCAGGGGAATTAAAACCCCAAACCCTTCTTGTCCTCTACTTAGATATTTACCAAAATGTCCCTCTGGACCAAGCCTAATTTAAAACCTAACTCAAAGCCCAACCACTCAAGGCCCAACAACACAAACCCAGGGCCCAAAACCGAAGCCCAAGCCCCTCGGGTTAAACCGATACTCGAATACCTAATCCGGGTCGTGACAACTCTTCCCTCCTTTAAAAAATTTTGTCCTCGAAATTTACTTATTAGGAAGAGATGCGGGTACTAATCTCTCATGTCTTTTTCAACTTCCCACATAGCTTCTTTACTCCTTTATCCAAGATTCCTATTGGTCTCTCCTCGTATGTCAAATCCTTATTGACTTCGATTTCCTCAAGCTAAGCAACATGAGAAGGATCTGAGCGGTAACGCCTCAACATGGACACGTGGAACACATCATGGATACACGTTAAGTCTAGAGGTAAAGCTAGTCGGTAAACCACTGGTCCCACTCTCTCAAGAACTTCATACGGTCCCACATACCTCGGACTCAACTTTCCTTTCCGACCAAACCGGATGATTCTTTTCCAAGGAGATACCTTAAGAAACACCTTTTCCCCAACTCATACTCGATGTGTTTACGCTTACGATCCGTATAAGCTTTTTGCCGATCAAACGCTGCTTGCAACCTTTCTTTGATGATCTGAACCTTTTCCTCAGTTTCCTTAACAAGCTTGGAACCTACAATCCGTCTCTCATTAAGCTCGGTCCAACATAAAGGTGTCCTACACCTACGCCCGTACAAGACCTCAAAAGGTGCCATCTTTATACTTGACTGATAGTTGTTGTTGTAAGCAAACTCTACAAGCGGTAACTGATCTTCCCAACTCCGAGCAAAGTCAACCACACAACATCTAAGCATATCCTCCAAGATCTGGATAACTCGCTCAGACTATCCATCGGTCTAAGGATGAAAAGTTGTGCTGAAGTGCAACTTGGTATCCAAAGCCTTATGGATAGACCTCCACAACCTCGCGGTAAACCTCGGATCCCTATTCATTATGATCGATGAAGGTACACCATGCAACCTGACGATCTCCTTTATGTACAACTGAGCCAACTTTTCCAAACTAAAGTCCATCCTAACCGATAAAAAGTGAGCCGACTTGGTCAACCGGTCAACAATGACCCACACAGCATCATACTTCCTCAACGTCATTGGTAACCCGGTAACAAAGTCCATGGTCACACGATCTCACTTCCACTGTGGAATCTGGATAGTCTGAAGCAAACCTGAAGGAACCTGATATTCCGCTTTCACAAGCTGACACGCTAAACATCTCGTCACAAAATCGGAGACATACCTTTTCATACAAGGCCACCAAAAGAAGGGACGAAGATCCTTATACATCTTGTTACTACCCGGATGCACGAACAACGGACTACGTGAACTTCTCTCATGATACGGTCTCTCAGATCCTCAAGAGTAGGGATACACAATCGGCCTTTGAAGTACAAGAACCCATCATCTCGTACCTCAAAGTCTGACACCTCACCTCGCTGACAAGCCTCAAGTTGAGCTACCAACTTCTCATCTAACGCTTGTGCTCTCTTTATCTCCTGAACTAGCGTGGGTTCCACACGCAACTCTGCCAACAAACCACCATCCTCGGTCATCCTTAACCGTGCAAACATGGCTCTCAAGTCCGACATGGACTTTCTACTCAGAGTATCGACAACCACATTTGCCTTACTAGGGTGATACTCTATGACACAGTCATAATCCTTCAACAACTTTATCCATCTCCGCTGTCTTAGATTCAACTCTTTCTGGGTGAGCAAATACTTCAAACTCTTGTAATCCGTGCAGACATAACATTTCTCCCCATAAAGATAATGCATTCATATCTTCAACGCGAAAATAACTGCCGCCAACTCGAGATCATGGGTAGGATAGTTCCTTTTCATGGGGTTTCAACTGTCTCGAGGCGTAAGAAACCACCTTACCCTCCTGCATGAGCACACAACCTAACCCACTCAAGGAAGCATCACTAAACACCACATGATCTTTCCCCGCTTCCGGTTGCGTCAAGACCGGTGCGTTGGTAAGATAAGCCTTAAGCCGCTTGTCGCGTGTCAAAAGTGCGCGTTTAGTGCAAGTGGACACATCAAAAGTAATAAGTGATAAGTATTTATCGGATTATCGTCTCCACAGGGACTGGTAGACTTAATATGTCTTCTTCGTCTTCTTGTTCTGTAGAAAAAAGTAAAATAAAACACAAGTGATTGAGTTTGGTTTGACTAAACTAAAATAACTAAGTAAAGTAAAGAGATTGAATATTAGAGAGAGATGGGTTAGGATCCAGTTGCGTTGTATTGTGGAATTGATTAACTTGTCTCTTCCCAATGCAATTGTATATCACTACCTCGGCAGCACTGCAGATTACTGCCTTGGCAGCGACAATATTGTCCGCCGCGGCAATCCCTTGCTCGTGGGTAGACTTTATCAAAGTTCGGCAAAGTATCCTTGAATGACTCCGCTTATCCTTAAGTCAGAGTGCTGTTGATGACTAGTCCTTGATGATACCTCCCGGCATGAACCAATTATACTCACCAACCAATCTCACACTTCTTTTAGCCGCTGAAACTCTTAACCTATCCCTGGGCTGAGTTAGTATTTCGCGATTGAAACACCATACTTACCCCTTTCATGAATCTAACTCTCCCGAGCTTAGATAAATGGATTACTCACAAACTTCCCTCCCGGGCTTGAATGCGAGAACAAGGAATAACAAAGGATAAGCAAACCTTGATAATTTTATTGCATTGAAACAAAGACAAAGTACAATCTCCTCTCACATATACTAAACAACATTCACCTAAACCCTAAGAGAGCTTAGAACATGATTGAGAGAAAGAAAACAAGTTATGATTCGGCTCTTTCTCCCTAGGTATTTCGTTTCTATTACATTGGAAGGCTAGGTCTTTATATAGGCTAGACCTAGGGCAAACCTTTCCTAAGTAGAATACAACTTGGAGTAGGGAACAAGTCATGTACATAATTAAAATATTTCCAAGTTTAATTCGGCTAAGGGGGCTTTCCCGCGTGGCCTTGACTTGGGCTTTTCCTCATGCTAGCCAGCTCCGATCCATGGGCTTCAAGTCCAGAAACGTCCCTTGGATTTTTGTCTTCCAATCGCCTACACTCTTGCTTCCTGGCTTTCAGCTGCTGCCTCGGCATCAGGTCCTGCCTCGGCCTTGTCGCTGCCGCGGCACTGTTTCTCCTGCGCAGATATGAAAATGCGGTAAAATGTGCCTTTTCTGTAAATATTATCTCTATAGGCATAACTTCTAAATATATCACATTAAGTACATGCATTGGTCCAAGTAGGTGTAAATTCGGTGATTAATGCCAACAAAAGGTGTAAAAAGTGATAGTGAGTTGAGCACTTATCACCGCTCGAAACTTTCTTGTCTTTTCTCGTTCCACACAAATGGAACCTCTTTCTGAAGCAACTTTGTCAATGGTGCTGCTATGATCGAGAAGCCTTTCACAAACTGTCTATAGTATCCGGCAAGTCCAAGAAAACTATGGACTTCCGATACATTTCTTGGTGGTTTCCATTCCACCACAACTTGGATTTTCTGAGGATCCACATGGATACCATCTGCTGCAACGATGTGGCCGAGAAACGCCACCTCTGACAACCAAAACTCACACTTACTGAACTTGGCGTACATACGACTATCCCTCAAAACCTGGAGAACAACTCTTAGGTGGTAGTCATGCTCCTCCTCTGAGCGTGAATACACCAAGATATCTTCGATGAACACAACCACAAATTGATCTAGATACGGCTGAAAGATCTGGTTCATCAAGTCCATAAAAGTTGTTGGTGCATTCGTGAGCCCAAACGGCATCACTAAGAACTCATAATGCCCGTATCGCGTTCTAAAAGCGGTCTTTTGGACATCCTCTTGCACCACCTTCAACTGGTAGTACCCTGATCGCAGATCGATCTTAGAAAACACACGGGCACCCCTCAACTGATCAAACAAGTTATCGATCCTAGGCAACGGATAACGGTTCTTGATCGTGACTTTGTTGAGCTAACGGTAGTCGATGCACATTCTCATCGATTCGTCCTTCTTCTTTACAAACAAAACCGGTCCTCCCCACGGTGACACACTCGGTCTGATAAAGCCTCTCTCTAATAGCTCTTGGATCTGCTATTTCAACTCTTTCATCTCTATCGGTGCCATACGATAAGGTGCTATGGACACCGGTGTCGTGCCTGGAAACACCTCTATACAAAACTCTAACTCACGATTGGGAGGTAAACCGGGTAACACCTCCGGAAACATATCGGGATACTCGCAAACTGTCCTCAAACTCCCTAACTCAGGGCTCTCTGCCCTTACATCTACCACGTGAGCTAAGAAAGCCTCACAACCTTGCTGGATCAACCTCTGAGCTGACAAAGCCGATACAACATTCGATAAATAGGGGTTTCTCTCACCCCTCACAACAAGCTTAGACCTATCCGCAACATGAAGCTTTAAACTCTTTGACCTACACCCAAGACTCGCATCATGCTCGAACAACCAATCCATCCCTAGGATTGCATCGAACTCTTGGAAAGGTAACACCATAAGATCTACAGGAAAGATCGAGCCTTGCACTTCTATCAGACACCTCCGATAAACCTTAACCACCAAAACATCTAAACCCAACGGACTTGTCACACGAACTCCTATTTCTAGATCTTCAGCGGGCAACCCCCAACACTGAGATATCCCACTACGGATATAGGAGTGGGTAGACCCCGAGTCCACAAAAACAACTATGGGAACTAAAAACAAGGTAAACGTACCTGAGATAACATCGGTAGTCGCACAGTCCTCTTGTGCCCTCACAGCATACTGCCTAGCTAGTGCTCTCGCCGTGGACTGAAAGGTACCACCCGAACCATGACTATCCCCTCCACGGGTAAAACCTCTACCTCTCTGACTAGGATAACTGGTCCCCTGAACTTGATTTGATGTCTACTTGACCTTCTTCGGGTAGTCCTTCACTAGGTATCCTGATGACCCACAACGGTAACAAGCTCTGACTGCGTTCCAACACTCTCATCTGTGGCTTCGCCCACACTGCTGACAAGTCGGAACACCTGAGCTCCTCTGAGAACTCTATGGGCTCATCATCGGAGATGACGTAGACTGCATCATCCTACCAGCAGACTCATAACCTGCGGTTAGATCTTGCACCATGACTAGAAGCTCTCCTACTCTGATTCCAACGGTTCTTGTTCCTCCCGAAAAGGACTGAGAGTTGTTGGAGTAGCTCTGGTTACCTCTACTAGCACCACCCTTAACGGAAGATGAACCATAGGTCAAACCTTGCACCTGCTCTAAGGACTTTGCACTAGCAGTCAACTCTGAAAACACTCTGGGTGGAGTAGCAGTGAGATACATCTATATCTCTTTCCTTAGGCCTTTCAAGAACCTCTTGCATCTCATCTTCTCCATAGCCACCAACTCGGGTGCATACCTACTCAGTTGTAGGAACTCCTGCTCATAAGCGAACACCGAACGATTACCTTGTACAAGATGGGTAAACCGCTCACTCAAGGTGTCGATGTGGGCCTCTCCCACATACTTCTTCTCGAACTCGTCGAGGAAGTCATTCCAAGTGGGTCTCTCGGGATCCCAACCAAGCTCCATTGTTTCCCACCATTCACGTGCATTACCTTTCGACAACGACAGAACACATGACAACTTGTCCTCAGATCTCAACCTCATCTGTCTCATGATCCAACGAGTGTCATGTAACCACTGATCAACTTGCACGGGATTATCTTGTCTTGTCCCATGAAAGTCAACAGTTCCCTGCCTACGCACCCTCTCCATTGGTGCCTCTCGAGGCGTAGCAAACGACCTCGGTATAGCTCTCACGATTCGGTCCAACGCCCGATTCAGCTGCAAGAAGTAGTTGGCCCCTTGACCAACTGCATCATCAGACGGTGCCTCCACCGCGGGCACATACTCCTTATCGGAGTCCTCTCGAGAACCCCAAATATCTTTCACAACTCTGTTCCTCCTTGGCATACTTATTGCACACAACAAACAAACGAGGTTACATCATTGAATATTCAACATCTAAGCAAGTACAACTTCGACTAATGGGCATGTACTTATCTGACACATATATGACACACTAGACTCCCCCGAAGACTTTCTAGAACCGACTCAACCTAAGCTCTAATACCACTAAATGTAACACCCACGACCCGGTGCCACATCGGGCCTCCGGCCCAAAACCTGTACTTCAAAATTTCTTTTCAAAAGCCCATAAAAACGGGTCCAAATGCATTTCCATCATAATGAAATAAAGTTCGAATCCAATTTAAAACATAAATCCGAATAAGTAACGGGGTTCCAAAATATTACAACCGTTTAAAAGCATTCGACAATAAATAAAACAAAGTTACCAAAATTACACATATAGGGTCCTACAAGTACAAATGCCCACTATGTTTAAAAACAGTACTCTAATAAAAAATGTCGATGCTAAACCCACCACGATGATGCTCCTCCGACAGCTCGCTTAACCTACGCACGAAAACACATTTCGAACGCTGATCTACTAAAGCTCAGTGGGTACTCGACCAATCGGTCCACATAAAGCATAGCATAAACTAAGCATAGCAACATGAATGATAGCATGACATGAGTATAATGGCGCTACCATATTCGCCTAAAACACATGATATCATGATGGCATATATCAGTACATAGCATATGCAAGACAATAGAAGACCACACAGCAACTCAAGTTCTTAACCCGTATTTATATCTCATATATATATATATATATATATATCGGTGTCCATATCACCTCATAGTAGTATAGAAGTAAGGGACCCACCAGCACTAAGCAAGGCCCGTGGCATGCCATTCCACATAATCCGCTAAGGAACTCATCAGCACTAAGCAAGGTTCTAGCTGGTCTTCCGCATAATATTACCGATAACCCATCAGCATTAAGCAAGGTTATCAGTTTTACATCTCATATAATAATTACTCTAGTAACCCATCAACACTAAGCAAGGTTACCAGATTATCTCATAATTATATATTATATATATACTCTAGGCAACCCATCAGCACTAAGCAAGGTTCCTAGTAAGCCACGTGACTCGAATAGGTCACACGAACCCTTAACAGTTCCACATACCGGTATACACATTAGACTCCAATTTTTATTCAATTATCTCTTTAACAGGTCTAGGTGTCTATTTCTCGGGTTAATACTCATTTTAGGGTTTAAACAAGTCTTTGGAACTTCTAAGATAGCATTGTGAGACTTTACTATTTTTCCACAAGAACTGGAGCTGCTAATTTGCCCTGGGGTATCGATAACCCTACATGGAGTATCGAAACACCAGGCATCGATACCCTCCCAAAGGGGGTATCGGAACAACAATATCGGTACCAGTATCGAACCCCTTTGACCCTTCCAAAAGTCAACGAAAGAAGACCTCCTGTTCCGATACTGGCATCGATGCCATTATGCCACTGGACAACTCGGTATCGAACCATGGTTCGATACACCTACTCTTGTAGCTTAAATTCTCTCAGGGGTATCGATACACGGGTCACCGGTATCGATACCCCCTACACGATAAGTGCAATTTTTGCATTTTGAACACTTAGAATCTTACCCAAATCAATCCATTCAATATCAAATTGATCCTAAACCTTAAAGGAGTGATCCTAAACATTTTTACATCATTTTTACTGAAGTTCATCAACCTAAACATAAGTCACCATTAAAGCATATTTAAGCTACCATGCAACACAACAAGCATCAACATGCATCAAGCTTAAAATATGATATGCATAATGATTAAGGGTTGGAAGAGAACCAACCTTAAGCAAAGAACACAGCAAAAGCACAATAAACCCGAGCTCCAAGCTCAACCTCAAGATTTTCCTTTCCTCAAGCTTGATAATGGCTCATTCACTTGTTTCTCTACAAAGGGGAGGTTAACAACAACTTAGAACCATTCTAAGATGATCTTCAAAGCTTTAAAACACTAAAAAACTAGGATTTAAGCTCTCCAAAACTCAAATCCCGTACTCCACTCAAAAGCCCTCCTAAACCTCCATCCTCACCAGACCAACATTTTCTTACCTTGCTTTATATATCCTTGTAAGCCCTACAACATTCCCTTCAAGCCAAAAACGGGATTTCTAACAAAACTGATAAAGATCTTACCTTTTGCTCTTCCTTTCCTTGCCACAAAGATGGAGAAGAAGAAGAAGAAAAGAGAGAAAAGATGAGCTCATTCTCTGCAGGGGAATTAAAACCCCAAACCCCTCTTGTCCTCTACTTAGACATTTACCAAAATGTCGCTCTGGACCAAGCCTAATTTAAAACCCAACTCAAAGCCCAACCACTCAAGGCCCAATAACACAAACCTGGGGCCCAAAACCGAAGCCCAAGCCTCGCGGGTTAAACCGACACTCGGATACCGAATCCGGGTCGTGACAAAAGATCTTTTATATCTTTCTCATGCCTCCTTTTATTCCTCCTTTGAAAATTTTCTAAAAAAAATGAATTTTAAACCTTAACCCTAATTTTCTATATCCTAATCCTAAACTTTACACCCTAAAAAATATACTCTACCCCTAATTCCTTAAACCCTAACCACAACCCCTAACTTTGAACCTTAAACTCTCTAATTTAAAGTGGAGGCATAGAAGGAGGCATGGGAAAGAGATAGATGATTTGGACCCTTTTTAGGAATCGAAAACTGGGGGAAAAACAACAACTTGAAACAACTTGTTTATTTAGATAAGTCTTCCCTTAGAGAATATAGAGGCCACACACAGCCTAACACGACCAATCACCTTTGCCAAGTTTAAATCCTAAAATTCATAAACTGTGAAGAGAATTGAATATTAGATTTCATATCACTCGATAATTTAGTAACTAAAATGATATTACAGGCCAACTTTGAAACATATAAGACATTATGCAATAGGATATTTTCAGATATTCGAACTATTAGTATTATTAGTAATTCTCACAAAAATGAACTTGGTATGCTTGAAAGGGTTGAGGGAACACATGAGTGGTTTTCAGAAATTCTAACTACATGAGTAATTCTAAAGCTAAAGATAAATGTAATTGTGTTTTCTTTATATGATAATATTAAGATCTTTGTATTATTCTTTGAACCTCTTTTATTTCTTTTTTCTTCGATCTATCTTTTGGGTTTCTTTCTTAATCCAAAAATTATATTTTGAGTGTAAAATTATTACGCACAACATTAATACTTTCGTTAAGAGTAAAATTTTATGACGATCATCATTGAAACATGTGGCGTAAATACAAAGATGATGAAGTAAAATAACGAGACGCTTTAAAAAATACTTAGACAACTAAAATTATTATTGACCCATTTCGGTATAGTGGATGATAGTAAAATAAATGGATCAATAAAAATTGGTTGAACAAGGTGATAAGAACACAATGATCCCCTAATTGTTTGACAAATTGTCAATATTAATTGACACCGAAAATGTCAAGCAATTGGTTTCGAACAATAGAGGCTTGATTTCCATTAAGATGACATAACGATGCTTGATAGTTTTGAAGAGATAAAACATGACCAGTTACTTTACTAATCAACTTGTTCTCTCTATTTACAAAGACTTTAATTTTGAAGAACATAAGTTTTTACTATATGAGTATGTTTCAAATGACTCTATGGATAAATTATTGTTTGATGTGGAAAAAAAAATGATGAAACTGAATTAGACATAAAAAATTGATATTTCTCTTAAGGTAGCTCAAGCCCCTACATATATGCATACAAAATGTCTTTTGATTTGTGATACGTATTTGTTTGTACAAGTTTGTTTATATTGTAAGGTCAATATAATAGAAGTATTTTTGTAGATTTTGCAATTTAATTGAAAATAGATATATTTGAAGAGACTAAAGATAATATTATTTTTGATCCAAGAGGAAATTTAATTACAAAAACTTCTAATGATGGTAATTTATCGACGCTCACAAGATTACTATTTAAGTTGTAATTGTTGTAAGTTCTCTATTTCTTGTTTGTTAAAGCTAGGTCCAACTGCCTCTGTAGATGTCATATTAGCATAAATGTTCGCAATATTATTTTTTACTTAAGGTGCAAATACGCTCTCGATTAAGTGAATTTTCGATAATTTAAACTAACATAAATGTTTATAACATCTAAGGAACTTTAGCATGTAAATGAATGTTAATTTATTCATGAAATTGAAGTCATCATGCAATATTGAATGCAATTTTATTCATGCAAAGCTACTTAAGTTATCATGCAAACTCTTACACGAGTAAAAGATTATAGAGATTGATTAAATTTGGATCCTCGACATTTAAGTTCTAATTTTAAAAGAAAATATTTTCCATAATCTCTCAGAATCTTTTAGCCCTAGAACAAGTGAGGTCCTTCAAGTAACTCCACCGGGTCTCTAGTGGTCGCGATCACATCAGGTGTTAAATGACTCTCCGTTTTGAGTGGGAGTGTCGAATATGAGTAATTGAGTATGCGTCCTACATTGTTATGTAATTTTTTTTTACTAAACTCTTTCTCGTGTATTTAGAAGCTCCTTGGAAGGTCATATCCTCACACTTATATCCGAATATGTATCTGACAAATATTTCAAATAAAATGAAAAGTCGAAATAGCACAGATTTAGCATACACATGATAAAATGAAAAGAAAACTAGTTGTATTAACATAAATCTACGTACTATAAAATTAAATGCATAAACTTTTTTCTTATTTCAGACCAACTTCTGATTTGCAAACATAAATCAAGAACACAAAATGAACAAAACTTTCTCATATTGATAAATGATTTGTTTCGTTTTTCATACAAGGGTGGTGTCTTTAAATCATAATATAAAAATTATTTCACTAGGGTATAAAACGCCACGTAATTGCACAATAAAGGGAAGAATAGAAATGAACTTCGGAACCAGCCGTATGGATCTTCCAGGAAGGACTTTCTAAATTAAATGCTTTGTGCTTCTTAAAATCTTAGCATCAAGCATGTTACTATAATCATTATGATCATCAATATATGCTATTTTTTTGAGTCCATTAGATTCAAAATTATCAAGTATTTTTAAATAATATTATCAAGCATGCTACCATTTTATCGGTACAACAGATCAGTAGGCCTACCCATGGATCGATATGGGATCAGTACGTCGGCATGAAATAAACTATTCGTGGATTTAAAATATAAGGTATATGTATGTATATATGTATATCGATACGACCCTCTTTATATCGATATGCTTAAGCTTATACCAATACGGATTTTAGTTCTAGAAGATTACTATAGCTGAAACCCTAACAGGTATCGATACGAGACTACCGTATCAGTGCACATGTGCAAAAGAAATCTTTAAAAAAAAAACTCAAACTTATTTTTAAGTTGTTTGGACTTAAAACCATTTTTGAAATCTTTTCAATTTAGTTTAAAACTATTTTCAATTATTATATTAAAACAAAAATCTCGTATGCAAAAAAAAATCGTTGAAAGACTCACCCACCACAATCAGGTATACGATGTAAATCGATCCAAATTAATTAGTGCTAAATCCTGAAAACCAAAGGAAAAAAATCATATCAATATATATATATATATATATATATATATAATGTTATAAACTATTCAGAATTAAGATTACCAAAGTAATATTTTGTCATTAATCCTAATATTTTCTTTTCTACATATCATTAAATTATTCCTTTTATTTTTATTTAGTGACAACGATATTAATTTTAGTGTTAGTTGTCATTCACTAGTACTCGTTCTTTTTCCTTTTTCTTTTATTATATCCAATATTCGTGTTTTCAATTTTTTTAGTTTTGACCAAAAGTAATTTTATCTTTGTGACACGTTTTTCTCTATTTTTAGTATGTTTTATGTTTTTTATTGATTGTTTGGTCTTTGTTTTCATCTTATGTGTCTTCAATGTTGAATTTGATGACGACATGACTAATCAAGATTGATATCACACATTCTTTAAAATGTTGATCTTTTCAACATTGAATCCTCGAGTTAGATTTAGATGCGTATTTCACAATAAATATTTTTTGTTCACGATTAAGTTGTATTAGTGATCATTTTTTAACATGCTTTGAGCATTATAGTTATTTTTAAAGTTAGTACCGATGGTTTTATCCTTTATCATCGATCTGATATTGTTTGTATATATTCTTTTATTCGAGTCTTTAAGTGTGTTTTAACTCTTTTTTTCTTGTATGACCCTTATATGATCTCAAGCTATTAGTATATTTTAATAATTTAAAAAATATATATATCCAAATTATGTATTTAGTTTACATTTATAGTTCTTTGGATGGCCGAGGGACCAGCTCCCAACACTCGATAACGATTCCATACATTGTTCAGTCTATTAAAATCTTAAGGCCTTATTACAACCAATAAAACATTGTGTTTCATTAAAAACAAATACTAATTGTGAATAAGACTAACTCTAAATTTTTAACGTTCACTGACGAAAAAAAATAATTTGAGTTATAAAATATAATATTAGACAAAAATAACCTAAAAAACGTTAGACAAACACTTTTTAACTGTTAAGTCTAAAACAAACCACAATAAAATTAAATTAAATAAATCAAACGCTCCCTTAATGTAATAATTATAAATCCTTATATAACAACAACAACAACAACAACAACAACAATAATAATAGTATTCCACCTTTTTCAAAAATATATTGATCTTTCACTCAAACTTAAAACTAGTTATCCTCCAAAATTTTCTCCCATCCACATGAAAAAAACAAAATTTTTTATTGTCTTCTATTTTGTGTTTCAATCCCAACTATTTTCTTAAACCATACAATCTTGCTTTAAAGTTGCTTGATTCATAAGAAACTTAAGTCTCCCTCTTGGACCTAAAATTAATCTTGCATGTCGTGAAACCAATCACTTCATTAGCATCGACATCTCGTTGTCGCCAAAAAAGAATGGATGATGTAGATTATAAGAAGGTTTTCGAAACGTTTGACAAAGATAGAGATGGAAGAATTTCAAAGGAGGAATTAAATGATTCGTTAGAGAAATTAGGCATCTTTATCTCAGACGAAGAATTAATCCAGATGATTAAAAAGATCGATGTCAATGGCGATAACTGTGTCGATGTCGAAGAGTTTGGCGAGTTGTACCAATCTCTTATGAGTGATATGAATGAAGAAGAAGACATGGCTGAGGCTTTCAAGGTTTTCGATCAGAACGGAGACGGTTACATTTCCGTGGATGAGCTAATGTCTATATTGGTTTCACTTGGACTCAAACAAGGAAAAACCGTCGAAGATTGTAAAAATATGATCATGAAAGTCGACGTCGACGGTGATGGTAGGGTTAATTTTTTAGAGTTCAAGAAAATGATGAAAGGGGGTTCTTTTAATGAGCTTGATTAACATGTGATTAGGATGAACTTTCAAGCTTTCTTGATATTTTCAGACAAAACAAGATGATCCACTGCTTACATGACCCTTGAAGTGTGCATGCATGCATACTAGGTTAAACCAAAGCCAATGATGTATCTACTTGTTTACCTATAGTCACATGACCTATCATTTAAAAGAAAATTTTTATTTATTCTTTTGGGGCTAATTTATATATGGTATTTCAGCTTTTGTATTTAATTAAGTTTAATATAATTTTACATTTTTTTTATTCTGACCTTTTCAAATTTTATTTCTTTCAATTTGAACCTTCTTATGTTTATTTTTATTATTTATTATTTTATTTTATATTTACTATTATTAGATTTTTATTTTATTATCATAAAATACTATTATTATTTTTTGGTAGTTAATATATTTTTTATTATTATAATTATTGTGTAATATATTTGCCATATATTTTGTTATATTTATTATGATTTTATGATTATCAATTTTATTATTTATATGGATTTATATTTACATCCGATATCTATACTTAATATCTTTATTGTTACTAATTGTCGACACATTATTTATTTTATGTTATTGAATTATTAATTTATTACGAGAAAATACATAATTATTCTCATTAATTATCCCTATTAATCCATAATGTCACTTTAATTTAGGCACTAATTTGGTTATTTATTTTACTTAACAATTTCTATTTCTTAATTAGCATCAATAGATTATTCCTTTTATCGGGTATTGATGCTTGAATACAAGTATCGATATGGTACTTTGGATACTAGTACTCACATAAGTACTTATACTAAAATCATTGATTGAAAAATCTTATAATTTTTCAAGTATCGATACGAGTCAACTATACCGGTACGTTGTTCAAAACTATACCGATACGATGTTGAACAACGTACCAGTACAACTAAAGCCCTTATCGATACCCTACTCAATAGCTTAAAACATCTTAGCATTGCACAAGATTACGTGATCTTACTTGATCCCTGAAACTTATGAAAGTAATTAGGTTTTGTTTATTAATACATTTAATCATTTAATATGAATTTAGGACCATTTAATTGAATCATTTCCAATATTTATCCTTTATGCATAATTTCCATCAAACACATCAATTTCATACTCAAGCACTCAATAAAAAATATTCAGATATATATGAATATCTGAATAAACCTATACGGTCACTAAAGTCTATACAAATCAAGTCATATCACTAAATATCATTATAATTATCGGTATTTAGACATACTTATTATTCATCTACCTATTTTGTATATACTAACACGCAAAGCAATCACATTTATGATATTCATGAAATATTTGGAGTTCAAGGTGTATTAATCTCAAGCGATTATTGATAAATTCGTACTCAAGCTCCTCAAACTCTCATCTGATCTAATATACGAGCTTGATCAATCTACTCACAATTATGAATACAAGATATATTAATTTCATTTATTCACTAACTAATTCACAAAGACAAACACGTAAAAATAACTTATCGAGTTTGAATTTGATAAAATACTCAGAACATCAAAAAAACCCTAAGATAAGATACCCTCAAAAAAGTTAACAGTAACGGCAATAATTGTCGTCGGTGGTGGCTCAGCAAGCTGGTTTAATCCACAGACAGATCAAAACGGTTTATGGCTTCGATTGACTTAGCAAGTCGGCTAGACTCGGCGTAACGACTTAGCCCTAGTTTTTGAAAGGTTGGCTTCTACCGGCATCCTACGCCCAGACATAGAAAAAGTGTGTGTAGCACATGCAACGGCTTTTTGTGGTTGAATAACGATAATTAAGCTCTAGATCGACTGTCCTGATGTTAGTGAACACAAAATAGTCTCAGTTTTTTGTTTTGAGCTCTCAAACCCCTTCAACTCTTAATTTTTTATGTTTTAACTCTTAATTTTTTCGTCTTTTATGATATCAAGTTTTTACTTTTATTCAAATGAAATCATCTGATAAAAAAGTAACACATATTACGCTAAAAAAAACTTTTTTTAATCTTTTTACCAAATTTTTTACACTTGAAAAAAAATTTATGTTAACACAACTTTTTACCAAATTTTTACACTTGAAAAGTAACACATTTATATTTTTGAGGTACATAGTTGGTCATCGATTTTCAAAAGAAACTAGTAAGGTCACTTACGTTTTGGGGTGTAAACTTTTGGTCACGCAATCGTTTGTTACTATTAAACATTAATAGTTTACTGGTCTAGCGATGAAAAAAGAATAAACTACTGTAATGACTACTTACGTTTGTCACATGTATATTTTTATTTCTGATTTTAAAAATTATATTTTATAGTCACTATTGAAAAGAATTATTTCAAATTTCACCCTTCAATTTTTTTTTTAAAAAAAATTAATCCTAAAACTTTATTCATATTTTATAAGAAAACATATTTATATGTGTTTCACATGAAAAACAATATTTCAAAAAGAACTTTTAGAAATCCAAATTAAAAATAAATATTTTCAATAGTGACCATACGTTTAATCTTTAAAATTGAAGACCAAGAATGTACATGTGATATATTATATCAATACGGGGTATAAGTATATTGGTACATCTAGTAATTTATGTTGTTAACCCATATCGATATAGGCTTGATCGTATTGGTACGGTCTACTGAAATCTATAAGTTTGCTTGCCGAATGTTTGAAAAAAGATATAGTTTAGTCCATATATGTTTTTTAGGTAATCATATGAGTTTGGATGATCGTTTCAAGTTGAGAAATCATGTTTAAGCATGAAATATGATTAATTAACTGTTGCTAATCTTAAAGTGATCTAAGTCCTTCAGTTTTATAGAATTTATGTTTTAGTCCATGTTCTATGAAGTTGGTATGTGCAAACTCCATTTCGAAATAGATCATTGTGATATCTTTCACTAATGCACGTTCACCGTATGATTTTAATGGATGCATCTCGATAAGATAAAAAGGAAAAATGATTGTGTTCGGTTTAATCTTTCTTGTTTGTCACAGTGAATCTAATGTTGTCATTTTACCCGGTTTCGGCTAGACCATGCTAAAGAAATTATAGTTGGATTAGGTGATTCACAAAGTCGTTCCTGAGATTTTAGTGACCTAGGGCAAACATAAAAAAATAAAAAAAAATAAAATAGTTTTTTAATAAGAAGTATTAATAAAATTAAATTAAGTATATATCTACTAACAAATATTAGGAAAAAATTAGGCCCCTAATAACAAGTATTAATAAAAAATTAATCCTTAATAAATATGGGAAAATAAATTTTAAGAGTAAACCTCTAATAACAAATATTGTGAAAAATCTAACTTGTAATAACAAATATTGAAAAACTATGGTCCTAATAATAATTATTAAAAAAATATACTCTACCTCTTATGTAAGTATTAGGAGAATTGGACCATAATAACAACTATATTAAAAAAATAGGCTTCTTATAATAAATATCGAAAAATAAGTTTTAAAATTAGATTCCTAAATTAAAAAAAACCGTGACTCTAATAACAAAAACAAATAACGAAAATAAATAAATTTTAATAGTATATATTAATAAATATTAAAAAATATTTTTTTAAAGCATACCCTAATAATAAGTTTAGTAAACGATAGGGCCCTAACAAAAAGCATCGTAAAAAATTAAAATTTAAGAATCATAATAAAAAAATGTATCGTTATAGAACAAGTCTAGTTATCTTTAAAGATGGTTGGGGTTTATCGAGGTGGCATCTTAAAAAAATTTAGAGGTATATTTTTTGCTTTTGATCCTAAGAATATTTATATCCCTTGATATTGTAGATGGAGGGATATTGACTAGATGGTATCAGGCCTACTGATGGTTACTAATGGGTTGATAGATTGTAACTCAGTTATCAGGCTATGTTCGAGCTCAAGGTCTTTAGGGGAGATAATAGGCTCCAAAGGCGTACGAGCATCTGGGCTCCGTGGTGTATGAAACATGATGTAGGCATGTATGGACGAAACTATGTTTGTTGTGGAAGGAATTCTTGTCCCTCTCAATTTTTTTGATATAATTGTACTTAAGGTCTCTTTTAGTTTAAATAATAGTAAAATAAAATTTTTGTCCTCCCCAATTTTTAAATTTAAAAGTTTAATAGACCTTTGTTCCTATTAATGTTTAATCTTAGTTTCGTAGCTGCAGACATAGTGTTGTCTCTAAGGCTAGGGTCTTCTGTAGCATCTATCGTGGGACTGACTGACTCTAGGGCTTCACAAATCTCAAAAGTGAGCCTTTGAGGGGGGGATATCAGAGCATAATACGAAGGCTATCTCTCTAGAGGCAAGGTTTTCCTAAGATGTTTAGCAGAGGTGCAATAATGGAAAGAGTGTCATAAAGTGATATTTAATTAAGACCTGATTTGACGTTTTAGTTTGCTGTAGAGTAGAAACAATTATCGAGAATTTGTGTGACGGTTCGAGCTTCAAGCGTCGTACTCGTGGCATTTTTATGAATGGTTCAGAAGATGGGTGCGGATCTTGTTTTTCGGACGATAACTCCTTGTTATAAAATTACAGGATGTGTCTGAGCTTCTGATTTTATTTTTCACGTGAGAGAAAGGTTATGGTGTTCTGTATATTTTTCTTACAATTTATGACACCGATTAAGAATGTCTAACGGTGAAAAGTTTGAAATGGAGTCCAAGGCCGGACAGAGCGAGGTGATGAAATTGTTAGTGTCACGGCCTATGTTGGTAGATTTTATATGTTGTTTCGTCCTTCTGTTTTTGATGTGGTGAGGGAGCACGACATAGCTCTAAGATAGTTGGTAGGCAAGTTCGGTTTAAAGATTTTCGGGGTTCTGTGCAGTTTATTAAAATATAACCCTTAGAAGTAATTGTTCATAACACCTATCACTTCAAAAAAATGTGGATTTTAGAAACAATTATCCTTTTTAGGGTTCCTACGGTCATTTTTATTGTGTCTGTTTAAAACCTCACTTGTTTTACATGAACAATACGATTTGGAAATAATTAATAAGATTCTATAATCAATTGTCCTATTTAGGAAATAATTATAACGTTTTAAGAATGTATTTTCAAAACATTTATAATAAATTTCGAGACTAACATTATCTAACGAATATAGCTTATCAAAATTTTAAAACCCTCTTTTTTAAGAGAACATGTCTGATATTTTTATTGTGCTTGTTTAGAACCTAATATTAGTAGGTGTGTCATGGTGGATTTTTATCGGTTATTCGATGATATGCATGGAGAAAAGGTGGCAGCCTCATGTGGTAGAGTTGCAGAGGCTCTTTTCTCTTAGCCCAATGAATTTAAAATCCCTGTCTGGGTTGGTGGGCCTCGTGAGAAGGTGTACTATAGAGTGCATGGTGGAGGAGGCCATTGTGGGGTGGAGTGGAACCAAGAATCTATGTTTGGATCGTTTCAAGTGTGCAAGGGTGAAGTGAAAGCTGATGGCCTTCAATTTTCCTTTGAAGTGAAAAATGCTCAAAAAGTCTACATGAATTTTTTTGCCAGAGCTAAATTAGAGCGAGTTGGCTCAATTTACCATCCTAAAGGGAGAAGGATTGGTTGATGTTGAGAAAGACGTTACTTTGCATCGTGTGTTCAAGGTTGGACTTGATGAGCAAGGCCCTAATGGTTTCAAGGCTTTTCATGTCTCAGTAGGGTTTAGGCTTATCCCAGGAATAATGTTGTATATGATAATAGCCTATCATCATGGTAGTTCGGAAGACGTAACCTACAGGGATGGATTTAAGGAGTGTTGGATGCGAGCCCTAAAAATTTTAAGTTCTCTTATATTTTATATATTTTCTTTGTATTTTCTATTGATAATTTAATTATGCACCCCCTAAACTTTTGTAATCTTGTATCCCCTACATGTTTAATATAATTTTTTATATTTTACACCGTTTTACATGAAGTTTTGGGTCTATCCTTGGTAGCCTAGGTACCCATTAGAGTGGTGAGGAAAGAAGGTAACCGGCTAATTTCCTATTGGGGGTACTGTAGCGTTATGATGGTACAATAGATCAGGTGAAGAAGAAAAACAAGGGGTTGCTTTTGAAGGCTGGTTTATTGGGTTTGAGGGATTAGTGTAGAGATCATGAAGCAAAGGGGGAGAGAGAGGGGTTTTGGGAGTAGTGATGGTGCTTTGGGTGTTTTGGATGGGGATTCAATACCATCGGTTGGTGCCTCTACATTGCCCACAAGTGGTGGTAAGAGCTCATTGCGTCCTATTTTTATTATTGCATGTATCGATTATAACACCTTAAACTCAGATGTTATATTTGGGTCATAAGCTCAACTCGTTCCCATAAAAAAAATTACATTTTCAATTCAAATCCAAGACGTACCATCAAGTAACTCTCATGGTCCAAAACACATACTTTGGGTTAACCCGACATCGAATCCCAAAACTTCGAGTCGTGACATCGATGGTCTTCCTAAGTAGACGTTCTTTCTTTTGCAAGAACAAACGGTCGACAAGGAAACGAGAGAGTTAGTGCAAAGGTTCTGATTGATGGATTGGCCTCTTCAAGTAGGTCTAGTGTCGCAACCACCTTTCTTGGAAACAGGAAAATAAATCCCCCTTATCAGATTACGGGAATTTTCCTTGCGAGAAAAAGAAGAAAATTCTGGAATGACTTTTGATTGCGACTCTTTCTAAAAAGAACAAGCCTTTCAGAACAATCTCATATGACAAAGATGCCAAGGTTACTTCTATGGTTGTGCCTGTGGCTCCTAGAGTCAGGACTCAAGATGGGTGTACTAGAAAGATTTTCTGTCACTCTGATGGTTCACAACGGGTAAAATGTCCACAGGCCCCAGAAGGGCTAGACCAGTTCAGACATTTGCATTGCTCACATCGTGCACCCCAACCCAAGAGTTAAGTCATTCAATAACAATTATGTGAGTAAGTGTATATAAACACTTCCCACTTCATTTATCCTATTAATATGGAATAATGGGGTTTCTCATTCCTTACTTTATTTCAACCTTCTTACTTTGAGCATCAATTTCTCATTCACTACTCAACAATTTTGAGCATATGAGCTACCGTTGTAAAGATCTCGCGGAGGAATCAATAATTTCTTATTCGAATCCTCATTTTTACTCTTTCAAAATATGTTTCAAAGGTGGTCATTTGCTCATTATTTTCCAACAAGAAATTCCTACCCTCGTGGTTACTCAAGAGATTAAAGAAAAAGAGACCACAACCCACTTGGCTTTGATTGAGAGTAAGTTTGTGTCTGCATTTATGTTGCCTAGTACATTAAAAGGAGTACTATTTTTATACATGTTTGATGTAGGATTATGAATGGTAGAGGTAGAGGGTCGTGCCCTCTTTGCCTCGCTTTCAATTAGGTGTCAAGATGGTGGTTAGGGTAAAGTCTAGGGATGGCGATGGATGGTTTACTCATTGTAGAACAAATCAAGAATCATAAAAAATTATAATTGATTTTTAAGTTAAGCGGTTCATTGTAGGTTAACATGGATTAGAGAGACATAAATAGTGTTAGGCTAATGATCGAGAGATGGTTGATGACAATCGATGGTGATTCACTCATTTTGACGTAGGTAGAGAGCCATTAATCATGATTAAGAAAGAAGAGAAATGTGAACGTGAAAAATGTATCGAAGATGATGCGGGGGTCATCGAGGTGACATCCCAGAGTAGTTAAAGAGGTTTCTTTTACTTTTGGTCTTAAGAGTATTGTAGATGAAGGAACATTGGCGAGATCATGTCAAACTTAGTGACATCCACTGATGGGCTAACAAATTGTAGCTCGGTTATCAAGTTGCGAGCTCAATCATAGTTGATAATTGTTTTGTCATGGTACGATAGTTGAACATAATGTCTTCGGTAGGGGTGTTCATAATCGGGTACTTGAAATTTTCGGGTACTAAAACGTCGGCCCATGATTCGATCTATAAAAATCGGGTACTAGGTACCCTATTTAATTTTTTATATTTTTTAAAATTTATTTTTTAAAAAAATATATATAAGAAATACTTAAAATTTCATGATATATATTTCAAACACAAAATTATTGATTTGAGATAGGTTTTAAAGATAAATATTTGTATATATATGCATATATTAAAGTTTACGATAAAAGAATGTATTATTCTCTTTCATAATTTTTTTTCAAATCTCATATTGATAAAATAATATAAATATTTATGAAAATTTCAAAACTTAAAAAGTATATAATACAAGTATAAAAAGAAGTTAAAGATTTAAAATTAATTTTAGAGAAAAATAATAAAAAATATATAATAAAAATCTAATTTAAAATTTAAATATATATTTATTAAAATTACCGAGTCGAATCGGATACTCGGTTTTTAAAAAGTTTCGGTCCTAACCAGGCCCAACTACCTGAAAAAAAAATGGGTCGAATACCTGGCCCAAAAAATTCAGACATTTTATTATAAATATCTGATAATTTTTAACTATTTTGAGAAGGTAGCCTTTGAAAGAGAATATGGTAACATTTATTTGATGTAAAATGAAAGGATATAATACGAAAACAAATGCAACCATCTCAAAATCAAAGTATAACAGACAAAGTAGAGTCGCCGACGCCGTCCTTTCTCTTCATCTGGATACAGCAGATACAAAGATCTACCACTAAATTCCCCTTCTCCGTTCTTCTCAATCAAGTAAGTCTCAAATGATTTCCCAGTGGTTTTAGTTTTGTGTTTCGCCCCTCTGTTTCATTGATTCTTTTGTTAGTTTTGCTTAATTTTCCAGATATGTTCATCAGTGATTATAACACTGTGAATTTAGTGTTAGAACAGATTTGGGTTTTGTGGGTTTGATTTGTTTTGACGGTTTCTTTTCTTATTTTTCTCTGTTGTTCTCCTTCTCGCCTTTGTTGATTCTTTTGTTAATTTTGGTTCTGTGATTAAAAAAACAGTGGATTTAGTGTTGGGAGGCTTTTGGTTTTGATGGGTTTGATTTATTTTGAATTTTTCTCTTCTATGTTTCATTGATCCTTTCGTTAATTTTCCTTGATTTACATTTATATAAGGTGACGAGTGATGATAAATACTGTGAATTCTGTTTTAGGACAGATTTGATTTTTAATGGGATTAGAATCTCTTGGTTGTTTCTTTTCTTTTCTTTATACCTTAAATATAAAATGTCAGTTTGATTGGTTTAACATGCGGAAAGTTGTCGTTCATTGAATAATATTGAAACACTATATCTGCTATTCATTATTATTTGAGATGACCCGCATTTGTAAAGAAATATATACTTAATAGTCAGGGACGGAGCTAGGATTTGGGGTTGAGGGGGCAAAACATAAATGTTTAGAAGTAGGGGTAAATTCATAAAAAAATCAATTTTTAAAAAAATTTAAATAGGGGACAAAAATGAAAAAAAAATGTTCGGGGTGGGGGCGATTGCCCTCCCCACCCCTATATACCTCCGTCCCTGCTTATAGTTTCTTTTCGGTATAGATTGAGATGACTTGTCAATCCGCATATCCGTGTTGATTTCATGCCATAACCATGTTATGTGAGTTTTGATACATCTGTGTATTTGTATCATGATCATGTTGTTGTCTTTTATACCATACTTTTGTTCTTTTTCCTATCATATTCATGTCACAAAATCTGATACGCCAAATTCTTTGGTCTATGATACCATGTCCCATAACTTCTGGTCTCACTCAATAGGACTTGAACCTGGAAATTCAAGTTTGACTTGTGTTTTAATTCTTGAAGTGTCTCCTTGAAGGCATTCATTTTAGTTGCTTTGGTCCGTGTTGCTATGACTTTTTATTTTTTTTCTCAAAGCAACTTGTATTTAACACATATGTTTGATACATTTATGGACAGTAGTACACGTCCTTCAAAAGGGTGAAAAAACTTTTAAAAAATACCTATGATATGCATATATCTGTATTTGACATGCACATCCGAGTTGGAGTAACATTGGGTTTTGTCCCTTAGAAATTTCTTTTTTGTGATATAATGTGATCTATATTGTGGGATTCACATTGTATGAAAAAGACATCTGTTTTTCATGGCTTCCGGTGTTTAAGAACTTCTTGAACTGTTTTTTTTTTTTTCTACTTTGAATTCTATTTATTAACAATTGTTCTCATTTTCCTCTTGTAGAGGATATGATTTTTTATTTGATTAAATGAAAGTTTATGAATAATGTCAATATTTATGTGAGGCAGTGGATTTGGACGATGGTGCAGAAGCCATAGAGAGCTTCACAGGAGGCGAGATAGTGACTGTCCCATGTGATGGAGGTCCAATTGTAGAACCATACGAAGGTATGGAGTTTGAGTCCGAAGATGCTGCAAAGATGTTTTATGATGAATATGCACGACACGTAGGCTTTGTCATGCGTGTGATGTCTTGTCGTCGATCCGAAAGAGACAGGAGGATTCTTGCTCGTCGACTTGGATGTAATAAGGAGGGATATTGTGTTAGCATTCGGGGTAAATTTGGCCCTGTTAGAAAGCCACGGCCAAGCACAAGGGAAGGCTGCAAGGCAATGATTCATATTAAGTTAAATAAGTCTGGAAAATGGGTAATAACAAGATTCGTAAAGGAGCATAATCATCCACTTGTAGTTGCTCCACGTGAGGCTCGCCAAACAATGGTCAGTTGTTCACTCCTCCCCCCCCCCCTTTTTCCTCTCATTTCAGACTATTATCTGCTTTGTGGTTACTGTACCATGCTCAGCACCACTGTCCGGAAAATGAGGGTTTCGAGATGATTTTGTTTTTGCTTAGTCAAGGATATCGAGATGGTGAAATGTTGTTCATGAGAGGGTAGAGGTAGGACCTAGCAACTTTGTTACTTAGGCTCGAGGGTAGGTGTGGGATATGAACATGCACTCAAAATGAGAATCTTTAATTTGTTTTTGAAGCTTTTTCATATACTTTGGTTGATGTTTAATATGGCTAACCTAATTATGGAAACAAGTTCATGTGGCTAACCTAATTAAAGCTTATTAATTCGAGTATTTCTAAAGTAATTATAGGTAGCAAAATTACTCCATTTGGTTTTAGTTTAATATTATGTTGCACTGACTCCATTTTTCTTGAAGAATCCTTCTCAACCTCATATCTGATATATTTTCAGTTATGGGTGTGGGGATATAACCCTCCAAAGATCCTCCAAGTAAATGAAGAATCTTAGAAAAACTGAACATACTCATGTTAGATGCATACTCGTATTTGACGCTCACACCTGAGTCTGAGTAACATAGTTTTCATAATTTTGATCTGAAAAATTGAGCCAATTGATTTGTGACGCATTCAACGAATCAAGCATTTTAATGTTTTGATCTTCTCATATAGGCATTTTTATTCTGTTTCCGAGTGTTTCTAAATGATGCTCTTTCTGTATGCAACTCCAAAGGATGAAAAGGACAAGAGAATTCAAGAACTAACTGTTGAACTGCGGAACAAGAAAAGATTAAGTGCAGCATATCAAGAACAGCTGACCGCATTTATGAGAATTGTTGAAGAGCACAGTAACCATCTATCGAGGAAAGTCCAAAATGTAGTCAACAACTTGAAGGAATACGAGTCAATAGAGCCGCAACTATTGCAACAGAGATAACCTCAAATTGTTGGTGTTTGTCTAGCATCCATCCTCTGCTTAAAGCCCTGTCATCTCATCCACCTGATAATTAGATCAGTAGATTGAAATGAGTCTTATAAACTGTTAGATTTCCGTTTTCCTTTTCCCGTTCTTTCCTTTCTTTTGCGGATGTAGGTCCAGTGTAACCGAGTTAAAACAGGATTCCAAGTGCAAATACAAGGAAGAGATGAGCAGGTACCAAATTCAAAGATAAGGGGGATTAAGGTTGCAAATGCAATCCGGGAGTGTGGAGGAAGGAACAAGCATATTTCCAGGTAAACAACATTCTTGAATATTCGACTGAAGGATGAAACCGGTAACAGGTATGAGCTTTCTCTCATGGCTTCCTCTGATGTGAACCTTGAAATTGGATACAGATAGTTTTGTTTTGAAGCTTTGAATAATGCTTTGGTTGCCATTGCTTCAATGGTCTAAATCCTGAATTTTCATAATCGTGTAAAATGGTGTAAATGATATACTGATCTTTCATCTGTACATTCGTTTACCCTTGAATGCATAATCTCAGCTGTTGAAATTTCTCTTTCATTTGTCATCTGGACACTTCATTAAAAATGTGTCATTAGTATTTGGATACGAGGATATGATCTTTTTAGTTGAAAAACATTTTTTAAATACAAGTATATTTGTATTAGGAAAAATTATTAGATTGATGTGATAAACCATTTTATTCGTGGTTTCGGCCAATAAGATTCATAAAAGTAAATGATTAGCTCTTCTTTACATGAAAATAAGAAGTAAATAATTATTTAAATATTATTGGTTGAGATCACAGATGACGTAGTTAGTAGAATCCATCTTAAAAACAAAGTACAGGGAAGGGTTCAAACGAAACCAGAAACAAACGCCAGAGAGGAACAAGGGAAGAGGAGAGGAGTCTTAAACTACACATTAATAAAAGGTTATTTTATTTGAGTCATTATTTTAATCAGTAGATAAGAGTGTATTCTGAATTAGGACCGTAAATAAGGTGAGATAAATTATGAGTTGTTCGAGTTTAATTTAATCAAAATTTAATTAAAGTTTGACTTAATTAAATTTAAGCTCAACTTAGTTCGTTTATGCCTTTGCTCTATAATTCTTTGATCAAAATTGTGTTTTTTAACCTTAAATTATGATTTATTCTGGATAATAATATTTTAATTTTTTTAAATTTAGATAAATCTTTTATTGTTTAGAAGTTTAATGATTATGTTTATTAATATTCAGTAAATATAGATCCTCTGAAATGAAATTAAGTGTAAAATATTTGACATTTTGTTAATAATAAAAAGACCTAAAATAAGTGTTATACATTGGTATTGAAAAGGTAAGCTTATATATATTAAAAATTAGCCATTTACAATTTAAATCATTAAACTTACCATCAACTTTCGTATAGGTCACAAAAACCTTTGATTTAATCAAATTAAATTATTAAACTTTTATTATTAACAAATTAAATCATTCACACTAATACCGTTAATTATTTTAACGGAAAAGATGACTCAATAATCTTACTAAACATATTTTTCCATGTCAGCAAGTTAATATTAATTAAAAATAAAGAAAAAATATTTAAAATCTTTTTTTACGTTAAATTATTAAAGAAATTGCAATTCAATCAAATATATAGTAACAAAGAAACGATAAGAAGATTTTAAATACTTTTTCTTTATTTTTAATTAATATTAACTTGCTGACATGGAAAAATATATCTAGTAAGATTATTGAGTTAGTTTTTTCGTTAAAATAATTAACGGTGTTAGTGTGAATGCTTTAATTTGTTAATAATAAAAGTTTAATGATTTAATCTGATTAAATCAAAGGTTTGTGACTTATACGAAAGTTGAGGGTAAATTCAATGATTTAAATTATAAATGACTCATTAAAAATAAATTATGTTTAACATGCTTAAATTAGAATTAATGCAATTCATAATTTAATATAACAATAATTAAAACAATTAATTATTTTTAGTTGAAAATTACTTAAAACAAAGATCGAAAATGGTAAAAATAAATAAAATAAGTACTTGTTTAATGATAAATTTATTATAAATAAACTTTAAAGGCGTAAGTGAATGTTTTTCAAATCATAGTGATAAAATCTATTTATACAGAACCTTACCATTATAATTATTCTCACTGAGATTCAAAGAATGCATGTTTTGAACATCCTTGTCATAAATGGACCAGAGAAGTAAGGGTATAGACTTAAAATAAGGGACAAATAAACTCAGAGAATATTAAAAAGGTGTTGAAAACATCTTAGAAAATATTTTTAATAGAAAACCTAACAACTAAATCCGTAGAGTAATCCTATTAGTACAGGATGATGTATATCTTATTTAGGTGATCTAGGTTCGAGCATTATGTATGCACGGTGTGTGCACGTATTAAAAAGCTAAAAAATTAACAAAATATGACCTTGTAATCACACCAGTATATTTAAAAAAAGAATAATGTTTTATTTTTTTATAGAAATTCATAATCACACAAAACTGTAGCAAGGTATGGCCCCAAAAACTGTACATTGACTGACCTCATTTGATTTGGTATAAACCCTAATTCTGATGTGGTTCAAATCTGGCAGCATAGTTATACAGCTAAAATCCTAATGAATTGGTATAAACCCTAGATTTCACAGCCAACAGACCTCTAAATTTTCTAAAATCCAACCTGTATATACCCGACATCACGACTTGATAGCCAGGTTTCGGTCTTGTATATATTTCAACGATGCATGAACTAAACGTGAACTACACACAGCTCTGATGCTCTTTGTTCTCCATTTCATGAACATGGTCGACTATGTGTTGGATCTTCTTTGATAGACTCTCATTGTGCTCCTCAATTTGTTCGAAAATCAACTCTAGATGTCTTTCGTAAGTTGCAGCTCTTTTTTTCTCGATGGCCAGCTGCTGTGTTAATTCTCGGATTTTATTACGTTCATTCTGCAAGAAAAACAAGATTGATAAAGCAAGTTTCAGCACAGATAATGAATGACATTACCGACACATGACTTCGAAATAAATCCGAAACTGATTTAAATACAAGCAATGGCAGCATGAGTGGTACAATAACAAAATTGCAGAGGCTAAATGAAAGTTTTGGTATTTAAAACAAGTTGGGTGCAGACATGGCTATTTGACTGATACAACACGAAACAATGTGTTTATGCCGGGAAAACAATAGCAAATATTTGAGGTTAAAGGCTATGAATGTAACACCAAAATGAATTCCTAATGTAGATTCAAAGAAAATTTGACCTTCATCGTTAAGGGTTCAAAGTCATCGGTCCATTACCGATAAAATGGTCCATATAGCATTCGAAACAAGACCAGAAAAGAGATATTAGTTTTCTACAAGAGCTCAAAATCAAAGCCTGCTTTATCAAAGAAAATTACACTATCGTTTACCAAGAAAAAAAGGGGTAAAATTATAATCTAAGGAACCTTTGTAGACTCAGCTAGAGTCGAGTTCTCTGCTACGATTAGTGTCTTTTAAGAACTCATGAAAAAGGACACCATATCCATATGTTGCAGGATGAAGATTAATAACAAGAAAAAACTTTGAGGTTATGCTTTAAAGCAAACATATTTCTAAGCAGTATCCCTTCATTACATTTCACTCTTCTAGTGCCAAGACATATGCATCATCATCCATTGATCATCACAACAATGTATTCCACACATTTAAAAAAGATCGAGGTAACTATAATCATATTGTTCTCATTTTAATAGAATTTAATCAATAGTGATCCTGAACGTTCATTTGACAAACACTTTGTTGAATAATTTATCAATGCATTAATCATTTCTTACCCTTAATTCCACTACATCACTTAACAACCGATCATAATTCATATTATGAGCACATTAATGCTCTCATGCTATGCAGAAAAGATAACCAGCTATTTAAGATGCTTTTTTCATGGTTAATGTATATCTTTGCCAAAACATTATTAAGCAAGAATGTTTTCAGATTGTTTCTAATTTCAAAGAAATATAAACTATGCTAAGAGAAAGAAGTACAGATGATTATGATAGTAACCTACATCACCCGGACAAGCATAAAGTATGACTTAAATAGAAAACTGAAATATCATTTTAATGTACTAGCCAAATGAATTTATGTCAAATAGGGTAAAATACTGACCGGATATTGATCATAAATGCAATCCCTCCGACCTTTTCCGGGCACTAGAGGATGAGTGTGCTCCTTCACGAATTTCGTGACAAGCCATTTACCGGAACTAACTTTCCTCACCAAAATCATTGCCCTGCATCCAACCCTCGTCTCTGCCCTTTGCCTCACAATTTTTTCTCGCTTGTCGGGCATTCTAAAACCCTCTTTGTTGCAAACAAGTGCCCTACCAATTGCAGATCCATCACGCCTAGAACGGGAAAGTTTGCTTACCCGAATGACAAATCCTACCCTTGTAGCATATGCATTATAAAAAGCATGTGCAGCTGCCTCAGATTCAAACTCCTGACCCACATAAGGCTCATCAGCTGGAATACCCTCTGGGATGTCTTCACTTCCTGGAGAAGTTTGCTCCATTTTCTCATTCAATGCCAGTTGAAAAGTTCCTTCAACAGGATTGTATCCATTTTCATTTTCATTTTCCATGCTACTAGCCCCAACTTGGACCGAGTGCAGTACCATGCCACCATTAACATCACCATGAACCCCAAACTCCACTGCAAGAGAAACCCTTTTTTCTAATCAGTGCTAGCAGATGAAGGATAAGTATGCAAAGATACAGAGTTAACCTTTATATTTCCTATTGAGGTCCAAAATTGCTTGGCACATTAAAATCAACAGTTACTGATAAACCATCTAGTTACAATCAAACTTAATATTAAAATGGAATAAAACAATGACAACCCTTTTTAAAAGATTCAACCAATCATCTAGATCACAGATTCACTCCAAGAAGAAAACAAAACAAAAGAAAACACAAATAAAATTTACTGAACAAATTGCTCTCAAATAGAACCCACAATAATTCCTACTTCCAAGAACTATCCTACTTCCGAGAATTATATAGACATGGATATGGAGATATAATTCTCCAAAGACACTGCAAATACATGAAAATCTTAGGTAGAAAAAATAAACATGAGGCCAAAAAACTTGAGGCTAAAAGAAACATATTTCTTATTTCTAAAGCTTAAGTGTAAAACATAAACATCTTAAGAATGAAATAATAAAAAGGAAAAGGGAAAAAATGAAAATACAAAGTTTATTTCTTGAGTCCTAGTTGGAGTTAACTATGGAACAAGTCTGCTCCTTTTTCCTTTTTTTTTCTCTAAAAAAACCCTTTATTTCCCTACCCGCATAACAGATATTAATCACAAAATTCCTTCAACGTCATCAACTAATTCAACAACCTGAGGCCCTAATTCTATATGCTTTACGTGCAAATTACATTCTTAAAATGGGAAAATTTATAAAATATATATATAATAATGAAATTACCAGAATGAACACAACAAAATAAAATCTAATAAAATGTTAAACCCTAAACTTTCTCCGTTCTACTTGCATTTTCTCGCCAACCAAACAGATAATAAATTAACAATTCAAGACAATAAAAGGAACGTTCAACAATTGGCATTTTCCATCGAACATTAACAAGAACATTATCAAAATTACTGAAATATATAATAAAATTAAATCGACTAAAAATTAAAATTAAATAGCAGGAAACTTACTCGAAATTTTAGCCTTAGTGAAATGAAATTGTGATGATCGATTAGGATTTAAGTGAAGGGGAAAAGGGCGAGACTTTTGGGGTGCGAGATCAGGGTGGGGAATTATAGGGATGCAAAAGAACGCTACGTGGCAAGTGTTTATTGGTTGTGGTAAGTAATAAGGTAAAAAAACGTTTTTATGTCCAATTGAATGTTGACACGTGTTTTGACAAGTGGACTGTGATTTAAAGTTTTTTATCATAAAATTGAATGAAATTGTTATGCATCATAAAATGGTAATTTATTGTTAGTTTTTTATTAATTTAAAAATAAATAATATACGATTTGATCTTTAAATATAATTGAAATATAAGTAAATTCATATTTATTAAAAATATCTTAAAAGAATATTAATAAGGGTTGTCCAAATAGTAAGTAATTTGGTTTAGGACTCGATTTTAAAGTGTGTATTCAAAAAAATTCCTTGTTGGGGGACTTATCCACCCAAACTAGATATACGATGTGAGTCGATCCAGATTAATAAAATAAAACCCTAAAAACCCAAAAAGCAGTAAAAAAATATCTTAAAAAAATATAAGTAAATTTATTATCACTTTCATCAACAATGTCAAAGAAGTATATGAATTTATGATCTATTGTTATTAGGTTTGGTACGATGAGATATTAGAGTATTAAAATAAAATTTAAAGTTTGAATTATAATATTATAAATAAAATAAATAGAGTTTAAAATATCAAAATGTAAAAAAAAAATATATAATATCTAAAATATCAAAATATTAAAACATATATATATATAATATCTGATTAAAACTAGTTAATCGATAGATTAAATATCGATAGTTATATTAAAAACATAATTTTTTATAATAAAAAAACTATTCTGAAACAAATATAATTCAGTAATCATTTTTTTATCCTGATTTTCTCTTGTTCTTCATCGAAATCCCTAAGATAATTTTAAGTTGTAAAATCAATAATTATGAGGGTTTTTTTTAGTTATTAGAATATTTGTTTAATTTGACCCCGAAAGTGCACTTTGAAGTCTTTTTATTATCATACACTTTGAAGTGCAAGTATCTACAAACAGTGATTTAGGTGTTCAATTTAGTTTATATTCTTGTGTTAAAATTATATATTTTTAGATAAGAATTTAATATTTTTCTAAATATCTTGGTATTTAAAGAAAATATCATGCACTTTGAATTTAATATTTTTCCAAAATACAATTATCAACATGTATCCTCTATGAATATGTTTATTTTTCTAAATATTCTAGGTAGACAACCAACTCAGAAACATAATTTTTTTTAATCAACTATAATGGTTACATTAGTATCTGTTCAAGAATATACTCTCAACCATTCAATCACTATGCTGCAATATAACCCGGAACAACAACCGTTCCCTTAACCACTAAAGCAAGATGGTTCGTGCAACTTAGAAACATAAACTTGCAGAACAAGGGGGAAATTCTTTCTTCCAACCAATTCAATGAGAATAAGACAATACAACAACCAAGCACAAACGCATTCCATAACCATCACAAAGTTTTATAATTGAACTACTAATATCTCCATTAAAACACCAGAACATAATCCATTACACTAAATTTCGAGCTTTGAAAGTAGCAAAATGGCATAAACACGATAAAACCAAAACCAAAACCTACCTCCATCACCTATGGATCGGATGACAAACTCAAAGCACTTTTGTTTTCACAGGTCTTGGACACTCAAACCTGCAAACAAGAGAAACAAGAACAATAGCTTGTTTCAGTTACTTATCAACCATTAAAATATTTCATTTGTTCATTACTGCTGGTTTTCTCGAAAAATAATCTGTATGGTTTTACCTGGAGGAAGAGACTGCTTCAACTTATTCGCCTTCTCAACATCGGAGACACAAAGTGTGTACAAGTACTTCGAGCAGCGAACTTTGAACTTGACAACATCTCTGCTCTTCTTGATTTTTACAGAGCGTGCATCTTTCCTTCTGGCAGTGAGAAGGAAGTCCTTGATCTCATGAATTTGCTTAGGCTGCACACAAAAACAAAAGGAAACATTCATTTAACACAGAACCATATGTTAGTCTGGCACAGATACGAGTGCCAGACACAGGATAAAGAAATCAAAGGTGCAATATTTTAACTTTTATAACAGGTTCACACACTCCATTTTCACTGACCAGTCTACTGCCAATTAAAACTTTGTTTTCTCATTATTTAGAGAAGTCCTTCATCTATGTAGCAATCAAGAAATAAACCAACAAAATCGATTCATTCCATTACATACATCCTATCCTGTCCAGAAAGTATATAAATGCAAATACTCTACATCCTATCCTAGTGATGAAGAGCCAAACACAAGCACAGAAATCAGTATCAAAGAGTATATAATAAGAAATCCCAAGATGGAGTAAATGATAAGGCGAAAACACCAAGAAGAAAACAATAAAACCTTCAATGGCAGACAAGGAATTCATGTTAAATACAATAACAACTGATGCAATGACTAAAATTTCTTACAAAATCATTATCCTAAAACATTTAGGACCTCAAAACAACACAATCTTCTAATACAAAGAAGAACATTTGAGTATTAACTAAAGAAGTTACAGTAAAACCCTTGAAACAAAACACTGATTTGTAAAGTGACTATATAGCTTGTGAATGAATAAATTTGCAAAATAACTCAGCCAAAAACATTGAAAGTGATAGTAATCACAGTTCTGGAATCTCTAGAAAACCTAAAGGCTAAAACCAAAACAAACACTCGGTTAACTCTATAAACACAATTCCAGAAGAAAAATTGAAAAATCTTTTAAAAAAAGTCAAAAATAACAATTGGAAACAAGAACGAAATTCTGAGGCATGAATCAGCAGCAGCAAATACAAACATTTGGAGCATCGAAACAAGAATATACTCAGAGATGCAAGGAGATACTTTAAGAGAGAAATTTAGGATTTACCATTTTTTATTGAAGCTAGTGAGATCTTCTTGACCCTGCAAAAACACAAAGATACCTCCGAACCCTAACTTTTCCCTAATTCAATTAATATATAGGCCCACAACAAAAACCCTAGAAAAGTTAACTGGGTTCAAATAGGAACCTAGTTGGAATTGGACCGGGTTTGGGATAATTCTTTTAACGTCAGTCTATCTTATATTTTTAAATAATTTTTTAATTATAAAATATAAAAATATTAACTATTAGAATAATTATTTTTAATTTTATATAAATTTAATCATCGATTTTAGAATTAAAGTTCATTGTATATCAAAATTTTTGCATAAATAATGATCAAGGACAATTTAAAGAGTTTAAAGATCTTGTGCAGTTTATTAAAATAGAACTCTTAATTTATAATCGATAAAAGATATAATTTTTTTAAATAATACATTATAAATTATATTATTAAACTATCCTTTTTAATAATAGAAAATTGATTTATAAATATTTTGTAGCACCCGACCCGGATGTCACATTGGGCCTACGGCCCAAAACCTGTATTTTAAAATTTCATTTCAAAGCCCATTAAATAAAATCAAATTCAAGTCCAAATGCGATTCATAAATCCATTAAGTTAAAACATAACCCAAAATAATAGTAAGTAATCGGAGCTCCAAAATATTACAAACCATTAAAACATTCGACCCAAATTAAAATAAAAAGAGTTACATTACATAGGGTTTGACATAGTACTAACCCACTAAATCTAATACATGTACTCTGACAACGTGTTCGATGCTGAAATCCAAACCTTGATGGTGCTCCACGAACTGGCTTTACCTAACCTATGCACGAAAACACATTTCAACGCTGAGCTACGAAAGCTCAGTGGGTACGCCGAACTCAGCCAACATCATGCATATCATAAACAGTAAAGCATAACATATAAAATATCGTGCATGATATGATGATCTAGCATGCTTGCCTACCACATAGAATAAGCAATGTATAATGACACACACAGCATATACATGTCAAACAACAACACAAGGTAGTGAGGCCCGCGTCCACACAGTATCGGGATCCTACACTACGAGTAGGGCCCGCGTCCACACAGCATCGGGATCCCATACTCAAGGATGAGGCCCGCGTCCACACAGCATCGAGATCCTACATCCGGGATTTGAGGTCCTCGTCCACACAACATCGGGATCCTCCAAATCTCATACTCGGAATGTCACATCGAGTATCATCGAATGAGGCCCGCGTCCACACAGCATCGGGATCCTACATTCGGAATGGTCTTTAAAATCATCACCCGGAATGTTACATCGGATGGCCTTCGACGTGTTACAACACTTTTGGATATCCGGATTTCCATCAAACAAGGACTCGGTGCACACAAATGATCCACCTAGGATCCTCACATCAAAACATATCAAGACTTAACATAATTTAGTCATTCGGGGTTTAATGTCATCGAACTCATGTTAACAATTTGTTTCCTCGTTATAGGATTCATTAGGACTCTTAATTTTCTTATCGAACCTCAAACAATACCAAACTTGTCGAATTCTCGCAGGGGTATCGATACCCTTATGTGGGGTATCGAACCACCATGCCTCGATACCCACCCAAAGAAGGCATCGAAACATGGGTATCGATACCCTTTGACCATTTTTAAAGTCAACGAAAGAGGACCATCCAGATTCGATACTGGTATCGATGCCATTATGACACTGAAGGACCCGGTATCGAACCATGGTTTGATACCCCAGTCCACCTTGCCTATTTTCACTCATGGGTATCGATACCGGTGGCCTGTATATCGATATCCTTGCACGAAATGCAGGTCTGCACTTAAAAATTTCAAGGATTCATTCCCAAACTGCTCCTAATCTATTCAAAAGTATTCCTATTCAATCTTAAAGAAGTTTAGGGTGTTTTAACTTCAATTTCATGCCACCAAACACATTAGTCCGAATTTCACCATTAATGATCTTTTTCAAGCAACCCAAGCAAACCAAACATACATACATGATTCTTTACATGTTATGCATTCTACCATGAATGAATGATGAAAGAAAGAGTTGGGAGTACCAACCTTGAGCTAAAAACAGCAAAACCCGAGCTCCCTACACCCTTAAGCTTTTCCACCTCCAAAGCTTGATGATGGCCCTCCAACCTCTTTCTCTACCAAGGGATGATAAACTAAGAATTAGATAACACTTAGGAAGATTCTCAGAACATCAAAGACCCAAGAAACTGAGATTCAAACCCTTAAAACCTCATTCTCGTTTTCCCTCCAAACCATACTCAAAACCCTCACTAAAACCTTACCTCCACCAAAACTACCCGTTCATATCTTGTTTTGTAGATCCTTTGGTGTACAACAACTTACCCTCAAGCTTCTAAACGAGAAACACCACCCACAACAACAAGATTACTCCTTTAACTCTTTGTTGGAAGAAAGAAGAGATGGGGGAAAAGGTTAGCAATAGTGACTTCACCATTTCTTTTTTTTTTCTGTAGAGGGATTAACTACACTCCCCCCTCTCTTTGTCTCAACCTGCACAAAGACCAAATTACCCTTTACTAAAACCTCTCTAACCCAACAACACTCAAGCCCAACCAAACTAGCAGCCCAACAAGGCCCAAAACCTTACAACTCGGGGCTCAAAACCGGAGCCCAACCCTCGGGTTAACCCGACGCACGAATCCGAAAATTCGGGTCGTTACATATTTGAAAATCAAATATTTTATTTAAAAGTAGTTTTTTACGCTTTGAAGCAAATAGATATTTTTTATTTTAATTTTTTTAAAGATTAATTTCAATTATCATTAAAATAAATCTATTTAATTTTTTTACCGACATAATTATTTATAAATATACTTCAACAACTTTAATTTTTAAAAATTTTATTATATAAAAACATTAATAATAAAAATAATCAATAAAATTTTATAAACAATTATCTTATAACGCATTTAAAATTCTAAGAATTTTTTTATTCTTGATTTTTTGATAAAAATTCTCTTAATAATTTCGGTTTAATAAATAATTCATTTCTATTAATATGAGATAATTCATCTTTCCTAAAAATATTTTAAAATTTTATAATAAATTTTAAATTAATATCATCCAATAAATATAATTTATCAAAATTTTAAGTTTTTTATATTTAAAGATTTTATATAATATTTTTATTGTATCCGTTCAAAATAAAAAAAATGGTAAACTACTGCGCTAGTCACTTTCGTTTACCCCCAATACATTTTTAGTCACCGATTTTGAAAAATGATCAGTAAAGTCACTATCGTTTTCGAAGTGTAAATATTTGGTCACTCCGTCGTTAAATGTTAAACCTAAACGAAAAAATGACCTGGCAGCTGACAAAGATTTTTTTTCACCTTTCAAACACGTTGTACAAAGACCAATTCTTGAAGCGCTTTCATCTTTTCTTCAATTCTCTCTCTAGTGTCGTTAAACCAAAACACCATAGCTACACGACAGTTGAAGGAGACCGAAGCTTTTTTATCCTCTCTGAAAAAATATTAACCCCATGAATCGGTAACACAATTGCTTCTACAAAACAGAAACAGATTCCATAAGAAAACTAACAAGAAAGAAAGGAACCAACAAAAAAGATCAATGCTCTTGCAAAGATCCCATCACAGAGTTCTTGGCATGTGTTTATATAAACTATGAATTTGATGGAGCACAGAAGAAGACGAAGGAGTGTGAAGAAGTAAGTTACGTTATTGTATCTTATACTAACAGATTTTGTTGAATTCCTCAACGTCTCAATCGCTGACATTTTCTACCATTATGTTGTGCTAAAATGTTTCAGCTTGAAGTCAATAATAAATGGATTTTGCATGTGTTCCAAGTGTGCTTTTTGAGAAGTTGAATTTAAATTACGATGAGGGTGAGAGATGGATTGTGAATCTTATTCGAAACTCAAAGTTCAATGTCAAGATTGATTCGGAGACAAGAATTGTTATTATGAAGCCTAATCAACCCAACGTGTAAGATTTATTTATACATTGATGTTATGTAATAAACGTCATTCATTTCTCCTCTTAGCGATTCCAAACCAGTACTTGATGTCAAGAAAGAAACCAAGAGTTTAGTCCGGTTGTCAACGAACTCCTTTGTTGATTCCGACAACCATTTCGTCTCTGTAGAAATGTAGTTCAATATCAGTCGATCAAAGAAGAGAGGGTGCAAACTTGAAAGTAGGAAAAAAAAACCCTATAAACCACGTGGAAGCAGAACGACAATGGCGAGAGAGGTTGAATTATCTGTTTTACACAATCCGATCGATGGTTCTAAACGTAATTAGGATGGACAAAGCATCTTTATTGTTTGATGCAGTCACATGCATCGAAGAAATGAGATTTAGGATCGATAAATTAGAGATTCAACTCTTAGTACAATTCCAAAAACCCAAGTCGAATCCCATTAACGTTATCGAAACCAAACCCCAAAATCTACATTCGATCATTCAACCAAGCAATCTTTTAATTTCTGGCCAAAGAGGTAGAAGTCAATGTGGAGATCGTCGGATTTGAAGCGATAATCGCGTTCAAAGTCCTAATATCGATTATCCTGTGACACTAAAGAGAGAATCACAGACAACATGAAAAAACTTCAAAAACCAATACTAGAGAGAGTTGTAGGGTGATGAAAGTGCTTTAAGAATCGGTCTCTGCACAACATGGATGAAAGGTGAAAAAAAAATCTCCGTCAGCTGCCAGCTCATTTTTTCGGTTTAAGTTTAACGTCACTTAACAACAAAATGACCAATTGTTTACAAACCAAAAACGATGGTGACCTTACTGATCTTTTTTAAAATCGGTGACTAAAACTGTACTGGGATAAACGAAAGTGACTACCGCAGTAGTTTACTAAAAAAACAACTGATATTTTGGTAAAACTGCAACACAAATAAGAAATACATTTATGATAGATTGAATAACCCTTGTTCTAAAATTTCTTGGAATTCCTGGACTTGAGCTACAGGAAGGGCCAAACCAACTTCAACACCACCAACTTCATCTCTGCTCTCAGACAGGGAAATCTGGTTCTCGGAAGTAATATGAACAACATCACTCTTTAATGGGGTTCCAAAACCAAAATCAGTATCATAAACACTAAATTTGGGAGATCCAGCAATGCTCACATAATATTGACCTGCACGGAAGACTTCTCTTGCTATAGATAACCAACTCTCAACACCTTTCAGTGGATCTTTCTCTAACCCCTGGATCTCGTTTCCGATGGCCTTTGCCGCCGATAAAACCCCGTTTTTAGAAATCATTTCACTTGCTTGTACTGAGACTATGATTGGTTTTAGACAGTTGCCGAAATAGTTTGCAGGCAATCTTAATCGGTCTCGAAAATCGGCTTGGAAAACCAAGACGTAAGTCCCATGTTTATCGTAAGATGGATTGTTGTTTTGATAGAGTTTGATCAAGCAAAACCAGATGAAAGCGATGGTGACCACGAATGTTGATAATCTGGGCTCGTCTGTCTCGTTTTCTTCCCTGAACTTTAGAGCCAGCCATTTTTTCAACGTCTGGATGTGGGATTTGGCGAGTACAGGCGAGAGTCGAGCAGTGTCTGGTGCCGACTGGTTCAGTATTGTTGGCTTCGATTCATTGAGAATTTTGAGAAAAGTGGACCAAATTCCATGAGGGTCTTGGATCAAATTCCTGTTATGATCAGGTGGGGAGTTGTTGACGGATGTTGAGTCGAGTTTTGACTTACAGATAGCTGCCCATGATTTGGTGAAATGAGCAAACGCCCGGCCATCGGCTGCTATATGAGAAAAGGTGACACCGATGGAAAACCCGACGTTGGGAAAGATGGTCACTTGGACCGCCATCAGAGGATGTTGTTTGCAAGCACTGGTTCCATCAGGTGGCGGAGGCAATTCCCGGATGAAACGTTTCAGTTCGTCGACACGTAGTGGAACATGGTCGCCGCCGATGAGATGGTTAAACTCTGCCGCCGTCGATTCAGCGACGACAAATGGTATGAAATCTTTACCACTTTCGTAGTAAATATAAGGTCTTTGAGGCAGCTGAGGCTGAATGAGATGGCCTGCAAATGGGAAAAACTGCTGAAGAGCAAGGGAAAGGGAGGTTTTAAGATTAGGGAGAATGTTTTGAATGAAATGGGAAGTCTGGTATGGGAATTCGTAGAAGAAGAGACGTTTCATGTGTAAACAAGAAATCCAGATGGTGTCGAAGAAAGTGAGAGGGAGAGAGGTCGTCGGAACTGATCCCGGCGGCGGAGAAACATGGCTGATGTCAAGAACCTTGATAAAGCAATGCTCCGCCATTGAAATTTTTACAAACTACGATTGCTCCAACTTGGGGTTGTTTTTTAACTAGCTTTCCTGTGCAGATGAAGCCATGAACTTTCTGCAGAGAGAGTGAGCAGACAAAGATGAAGTTGCTGGGTGAGACCAGTTGTTTTCTTAAACCTGGTATTTGGCATGTCGGACACGTGGCCTTCAAATGGATAACAACATCTACACGTGTCCTACCCAGGCTTCTGCCAGATGGTCCATAGCATAAACGTTGCAAATTGCATGCTGCCAGATGGGTCACAAGGACCATCTCTAATGGACCATCCCCCGAACCAGCTAGTGTCATTTTTCTTTAAGCCTACCCCACCCCACCCCCCACCCCCCGAACTAAAGGATCATCCCTAATGGAGGTATGCCCTGATACCATTCAACTATATGGGAGAAAAGAGAACACCAATAATATTTGCAAAGGAAATAGCAAAGAAAGCTTCATGAATTTCGAGTATGGGGTCTTAAACAAAACAAATTCTGTGATGTTTTTCATCTATGTTACTCCGGTAGATCGAACACCCAATCAGAAAATTGCTTTAACTGTTCAGCATATATGAGATCAAATCAGTCATTGATAAACACAAGAGAGAACACTATAAAAGCTCAATCGTCTGCAACATACAGGTGAAATTCTTCAACAGGATATGACAATGGAGTCTATAGATACTTTCTTGCGAGGGCACGGACTTTTGTGTCGAAATGAGATGATGTAATCCGGGAACCAGGAAGGTAAAGTGGATTTAGAAGGACCTGCACATTGCCAAGATTAGAGTATGGAAAAGCAGTCAACTATGGAAGATGCAAAATGATTTTACAGAAAAAAAAATGATGTCACAACATACATTCAATCCTTGTTGAATGGAGTTTGGGATCTAATCTTGTACTTAAAAGCTTAAAAAGTAAACCCTTTAACTTTTTCAATTTAAAAATCCTAGTTTAATTGCTGACACCGGAGGTAGCATCGGTCTAAATTTGCCTTCAATAACCCATGCCATTATTGTGAACTAAGCAAGCATAGGGACTTAACTCATAACTTATGGTATCAACCTGGGAATTTTAAATCAAATAAAGTAAAAGGATTTAACTTATAATTTTTCAAGTATAGGCACTTAATCTCAAACTTTGCCACAGTACAGTCACCAGCAGCATATTTTGACCCAAAAGTTGCAAAAGTAATGTTTTCCAGAGCCATATGTATATGGCACAAGTATGCTGGGCATTCAAAAGATTATACCCATATACACGATGGAAAATATGTCGAACATGGCACCTTTAAGAAAAAAATGAAGAATCAGGCAACTCAACTGGAAAGTTTCTAAGAACAAATAAAGATGAATTAATGCAGGAAATCAGTATATAGAGTGGATTAAGAAGGATCTGCCCATTGCAAGATTTAAGAGTACGAAAAATCAGTCAAAACATGAAAAATTATAATTTTGTGACAAAAATTACTATAGAAAAACTATGTTACCTGACTCAAGTGTTAGATACATGTGCATGTACGATATGAATATGCTCAATCTTTTACAAGTGTTTATACATTGAAGGATTATACCTCATATCCAAATTTGAAAACAAGTGGCAGACATGAATACTTCAAGGACAATGAAAACTTCAGGTAATGTAGTTAAAACAAATGATTGGTATAGCATGATTCAAGAAAATTCCGTATGATGCAAAACATACAAGACTTATATAAACCTAATTTTCAGAGTAAATATAAAGAAGCCTTCGAAATAATGTAGAGCAGGTTTGAAACGTGTTATTAAAGGAAGTCCACAGCGAGTGAAAAACAAGATTGTATCTAGGAAATTAACACATCCGAACAACTAAAGCATTGCAGCAGAAAACAATCAGTACAACAAGATGAAGGAAAAAAATCAACATAAAGACCTATAGAAATTTAACCGTCAAAATGAAAAGCATGACAAAATTATACAAGAGAAAGGGATTAACGAGATAAGTAATTACCTTTATATAAAGCTCATGAACCTCTTGGAAGAAGCTCTTGATTCCATCTTCATTACGAGAGTCATGAAGTAGCATAAATCGTGTATGTAAGATTAAGTCAAGGAAATATTAAAGCAGAACTAGCAACAGGAAAACCAAATCGTATATGTAACAGAAATGCTATAAATCTGCTTCGATTGAGGGGGCTTTCCCATTGTTACGATTCCAGCCAGTCTGCCACAAGAGTTGCCTATGATGAACACGTATAACTCATCAAAGGGAGTTTCCAACCTTAGACTCGTTAGAAAAGAGAGTACTAACTCTTAAACATCTGTAATTAAAATAAACCTCTCACTTAATCTTTATTGCCGCCAATCAGCCATTTTAAATAGAGGTTACATAGGTTTAATTGTTTAGATAAAAAAATTAAACTAAGGAAATTATAAACAAGAACTCTAAATAAAGAAAAGACTTGCAAAAGTAAAATAATATTCTATTTTCTAAAAATAAAAATTAATTCCAATCAAAGCTCCTCCTTGACTTCACAAGTCCTTCGTCTCCCGTATGTCTTGCCAACAAAGGCATCCACAATAAATGACCACGGTAGTCTCAAGATATAGAAGATGAGAACAGTACTGATTGTCTCATTTACTGATTCGGTAGTAAAACGACGATAACTCTTGACGCTAACATACTGCTTCAGCATGTCAAGCCCAACATGGCATATTTAAACCTATGTTATTCGAACTGATTAACGCGTTGTGTCTGACACGGATATGTTTAATTTTTTAAAAAGTTTTCTATGTATTTCAAGGGTCATATTCCCGTACTCATGTACAAATATGTGTCAAACATGGGTACCAAATATGGGTACTTCAAGAAATGAATAATTGGAGTACCAAATTTTTGGGGCATTACACCTGTAGTACTCCAATGAAAATGAAACCATAAAACCATATGATAAGAGGACAATATATCTGAATGATTCATTTATAAATAGCCAGGTGCCAAAGTTTACACATCTTAAGAATGGTGACGGAGCAGCATGCACTCAGTGACTGACAAAGCAACCTCGTAGGAGTAGGAAACAATCTATGATTGTTAATAGTATCAAAAAGCAGCAGAATGTTGGAGTAGTCAAGATACACAAGTAGAGGATATTTTAAGAGTAGTTAAATACTATGCTTTAAAGTCAACAATCTACAGGGACCAATAGTTTTATGAGGTTGTTCATTTCAATGGCAAATTACTTTCCCTTATTTTGATTCTTGAGAATCATCAGAATATCAGATATTGGGTGTACGGTCAACAAATTAGTTTTAGGGTTTAGGGTGTACGGACAAAATGTCAGACTCAGTTCTATATGTAAAAGGATATGACCAGCTGTTACATACACTGATACCACCAAATCATTGAACCTGTCAATTGCTTTCAAGAACCTGCAACGGAAATGCAAATAAAGTTTATTGAGATGTTGGTAGGTAAAAATGAAAAAAACCTACAACAAAACCTTGGAAAATTCCCCAAGACGAGCTAAAATGGAAGTATCAAAGAAAATGGAACTAACATCGCACTAGTGGTCCATGCTAGATCTTGAACAATATCCAAAGCCGCATGTAATATGAATTGATGCAGCTGAGCATCGTCTGCTCTCTGCATAGAGCAATGCAGTCACGAAGGAAGAAACAATTAACAGCAAATTTTCACTCAAGGCTAAAAAGATACCATACAAGCATAACAAACAAGTAATATATAAGGTAAAAAGATCTCAAAAGTCACAAGATTCACCCACACCTGATCATACTAAAAAGTGGGGGAAATGAAACAAATAAAATAAAGAAAACTAACTATGTGACAAAAGTGACTAGATGATGTAATGAAATACTTCTGAATAACTAACTTGAAACTAATAATTTTGATCAAATTAAATTTAAGTTCGACAAAGCAAATTTGAAATGCCATTAAAGTTTAAGCGTTTTTTCGTCATAAAACAAGCATGAAATTCATGTATCTGAAAAAGAAAGGTACAAATGCCCGAGAAAGTAAAACAATAACGTATAAAATAGAATTCATTATAAGAAATATATGTACAAAATACAAAGACAAGAATAAATATCATACTTTAGCAGCAGACCCCACTTCAGCTTCATATATTGGGATGTCATTTCGGCTCACAATGATAAAACAAGCTGTACTTGTCATCCTTACTTTATGGCAATTTCAACTCTAGTTGACAGAATTCTAACATCAAAAGAGAGAAAAACATAGGTGGTTAGGCAATATGGCACATAGAAAGTGTAATACATGCAGACAAGTGCACCAAATCACACACAAACAACAATTGAGTAAACAGAAGTTTGAATCAGACGGTTCCGAGAAACGAGAATAAAAGAAGTGAAATAGAAGAATACATCCTAACAGTAAAATACATGCTCCAAAGGCTAAGGGCTACTTAACACAGTTTAACAAACAGCATAAAGCGTTCGGAAAGTTATATCTTGATTAATATTTTGAATCAATAAAGTTCTTCAGGGTATAAAAAAGTTATAGAGAAGGAAAGGTTCTTTGTACGCAATTCATTCCAAAGTTATAGGCAAGATATCTGTATTTCTATTTTGAATTCCAACAGGACTGTCTCAGAGATTTTTGAGGCCCTGAGCGAAAACTAAAAACGGTCTCTTATGTAACAAAAACACGCTTTTTTACTAATAAATATTTTGCCCCTTTTTGGTACCCTATTTATGCACCAACAATAAAAAAAAAATAGGTTTAGAGTTTAGAATTATGATTTAGAATTTAGGGTTAAGGCTTAAAATTTATCTTTTAGTGTTAGACAAAAAGTGACACCGGAAAAAGAATTTTTTATTCATCTCATTAGTTTAAACAATTAATTTAATATTTCAAACACATTATTTTCATTGTTAATTTTATATATTTATTTATCTAGAAAAATAATTAATTTTAACCATTAAATTAATTTATTTATTTAATAAATTAAAAAAATTAAAATTAAAAAAAATATGAATAATTAAATTTAGGGCCCTATGTCGATCGGAGGCCCTGAGCGACTACTCAGGGTGCTCCCCCTCACAGCCGGGCTTGAATTCCAAATATTGTAGTAAAGCACAATTGTACCGATAATCCATTCTTTAAATGATTTTTAAAAATAGAAGAGTACATTAGAAATAGATTAGCAAGATAGTTTGGAAGTTAAGAAAAAAATATGAGTGTTACACTTTGCTCATAGAATAAACAAGAACATGAAACTCATGCAACTAACATTTTATTCAATTTCTATCTAATTAGAAAGCAGTTTAGACATAAATGGAATCTTCATCAAGCATTTGAAATAGACAAGCTGCAACTAGATTCACATAAATCTTTAACTATTGGGGCATAACACTTTCAATCAACAAAAATATTGATACCCGAACTCTTCATTTTTCCTTATGTCCTTGTGACCGGTGCATAATCAGACATGAGTATGAGAACATGATCCTCCAAATATTCAGAAGAAATCTATATAAACAAGTTTGAGTACAGCCATGTCTTAGACATATCTGTCTTGAACACTCACCCAAGTCTAACATAAAACATACAAATTCTCTAAGTTTTATAAGATTAAGAAAATGAAACACGATCACACACATTTTAACGCCAACAGTTAATGTCATCTGTTTTAGCTTCCCCGTAAAATGCCTAAACTACAACTGTTATACAAAGAATTTGTTTTTAGTTTCCCAAAGAGTTGTTCTGCCTCAAATTTTCTAAATCTATTCTTGGATTGCAAACAAATAAAGAAATACATCTAATCTATGCTAACACAAAATCCTTCACCTGAAATCCCCAATCTCAACAATCAGGCAGTTAATTTATCTGCATTTCATCCTCTAATTTCAAGATTTCATGTTATATTAAAAAACCCATCTTCTGAAAATCGAATATGAATCTGAATTTAGAAAATCCAGTAAACCAAGGCAAAAGCATCATAATCAAAAGAAAGAAAATAAAAAAGGTTAACTGGGTATTTGATTCATACCTCAAGATCACAAATTTGGCAGCGAAGGAAATACAAGATCAAAGGATAGAATCAAAATCGGATCCGAAATCAATATATTTGAAAAAACTCAGAGCAAGGAAACATGGTTCGAAGTGACTGAGAGCACGGGAAAAAACTGCGAGACAAGAAATGGTTCACATGAATTTGGGTAAACTACAATATCAGTCCCTAAACGTTTAGGGATCTTTTATAATGGTTACTAACTTTCAAAACTTTCACGACAGTCATTAAATTTTTAATTTGCTTTCCGTCACTACCATCAACCACATTAAAAAAATGATGTGTAACTTCAAAATATATATTTATAATTAATTTATTAGAATAAGATATAAATTAATTATAAATATATATAATTTGAGATGCCACATCATTTTTAACGGTTGTTCATAACAAAGACCGTAATAAATGTGAATTAAAAATTTAATGACTATATTAAAAGTTTTAAAGATTTAGTGACCATATTAAAAGTATTAAACATTTAGAGACTATTAATGTAGTTTATCCATGAATTTTTGTACAAATATTCTTTTGGGTTAATACTTGGTTAGTCACTTTTGTTTTTAAGGTATTTGATTTTAATCACTAATTTTGAAAAATTATATTTTTGTTGCTTACGATATTGATTTATAAAATTGTTAATCAATTAATTGTTCAGCTCATTAGCATGATGACATGGCATATTAGTCAAACAAATTTATTTTTAATTTGACCCATAAAACTTGAGTAAATATTAATAGTATGTTAGTTAGAGTTACTCATCTGCTCTTATATATTTTTCTTAAGTTTTGAGTTCAATATTCAACAACAGTTAAAGTCTATTTCGATACTGCTCCTAGCCGTTAGGAGATTTTATAAAGTCGTTGCGTTTTTTTCATAAAGTCATTAGAGGTGTATCGAAACACCTAAAACTTATTTTGATACATGTTTATCGAAACTGTAGTTTATCGTATCGAAACTAAATTTTTCAATAATAAATCGTATCGAAACGCCTAAGGGGCGTATCGATACGTCCCAGGCGTTTTGATACGCCTGGGACATATTGAAACGTATATACCATTTCCTTTGAAAACAGAGAAGCTGTGTCGAAATGCCTAGGCAATATATCGAAATGCTTGAGATATTTTGTATTCTTTGACTTCTTTAAAATATTTAAAACACACTTAAAAGCCTTAGAAAATATCTTAAACTTATTTTTAAATTGTTTAGACTTAAAATCATTTTGAAATCTTTTTTAAATTAGTCTAAAACTATTTTTAATTATTATATTATTAGTTATACACATTTTAAAACTTAATTAAATAAAAAATTAGAGATTTAATTATTTTTTTTTTTTAAATTTAAATATCTTGTACACTGTAAAAACGTGGGGTTTTTAAAGACCATCCTTTTAACAATTAATCTATTGATTTCTTTTCTATAGGTTTGTTCCACAAGCTTGTTTTTGTTCGAGCTACATTTCCAAGGAATAAAGATGGGGTTTTGAAAGAAGAAAAGGAAAATTACAAGCAAGGAATAAGGGCAAAAAACCATGAATAACAACAACAACCATGGCCAAGAAGATCAGCGTAACAAAGAAGGCCTTGACACCAGATTCAACCAAACCCTCAAGAATGTACAAGGGTAACTCTTCTTTAACCATTCCAAGTTCCCTATTCTTTTCTATTTTCTCTCTTGTTTCTCGATATTAATTCTAAATTATTCTTTTTTTACTTGTGCTTTTGTCCCTTGGATTTAGATGTAGATACCCATTTGAGAAATATTGCGGATCTTTTGAATTTCAGTTCCGATTCTCATTTCACGTGCAAGAATTAGGTTAATTGAGTTTAAATTTTGCTAAGATTGAAAAACCCTTTATGGAATTAAAGCCAGATCTCTCAAGTTCTACATAATGGCATAACCAGTCTCTCTTTTGGAAGATGATTCTTTCATATTTGTACTAAGATTGGAATACCCTTTTTTTCTTCTTCTCTAGAAACGTCTGATTTTGGTGTATGTTGTAATTTGATTTTGTCATTGTTGTTGGAGCATCATATGATCACATTATTTAGAAAATGTTACTCCTTTAGCTTGTTTTTTTTCTTTCTTTCTTTTTTTTTCTTGAGAATAGAAAGGATGACTATTGAATTTGAGAAGTTCAGCTTGGATTTCATAATGCAAATTGGCTGAAGATTGATGTTAACATGGGTTGCAAATTGGCTTACTCCAAATTTATTGCTTTGGCTGTAAATAATTATCTCTTTTATGCCTCTTATTCAGGTTGCTTAAAGGTCGCAGTATTCCGGGTAAAGTATTATTGACCCGAAGGCCAGATCCACTTGATGATTCAGGCTTACAAGAACAATCTCCCACTTATCAAAGAAGTTTCTCCCAGAACGAAGCTGGCTCAAGTGATGACATGGACAAGTCTGTAGAGGTGAGGTTTAGTGTGAAATCTATAGTATGTATTATTCATTCTATTACTAAAATACCGAAAACTGATATATTCTTTTACTTGTGTGACTATAGAGTTCTTTAAAAGTCTGATTTAATTGAAAAAATTGGTTTCATTCAGGGAGGAGTCAGAAATACAAATAACTCGGATAGTAATACAACTGTTAATAAGTCAAGATCTTCTACAGTGAAGATCGAGAATGCTGTCAATGAAGTTCAGAACTCTGCAGTGAGAACAAGAGCTACAGATTCTGCCAGGGTTACAAAATTCTCTAGAGAGCTCTCAGGACAAACAGTTATTTTAGGTGCCATATCTGCTCTATTGTTTTGGGGATGATTTTAGAATCTGTATACGTATGATTATAGTTATGATTTGATTATTATGTCTTTTTGCAGAGAGGTTACGTGAGTTAGCTTGGAGTGGTGTTCCACCTTACATGCGTCCTAATGTATGGAGACTTTTGTTGGTAAGCTCAGAACTATTAGTTTTAGCCTTTTAGGCATTAAGTGGACTTGAATTAACGGCTTCATTACTCTCTTTTTTTTCAAAGACTTTTTTTTATGTAAAGTAATGATTTTTTGTTAATTGCTGCCATGGTGCTGCCTTTAATATTATCAACTTTGTAAAATCCTCCATATAAATACTTCTTGCACCACTACAATTCATTGGATTCCGCTTTTTAAAGCTCTATAACGTTTTAGCTGCTGCATCCTAGTCTAATGAGTAATGATACCATGCTTAGCGTTATATATATCCTTTTAAGGAGGTATTTATTATTTGGTTTTAGTTTGTTCCAAATGCAAGCTCGTACAGGGGTTCACTTTCTCTTTGTTGTGTGGTCTTGTTGGCTTTGTATTCCAATTAATGGAACCAATGAAGCCACTTTTTAGACGGAAAAATTCTGCTTGCCTCTTATTTAATATTCTGGGCTAACTAATATTTTATCAGATTGATATAGATTGCCTTTATGAAATAAATTTGGTTACTCGTTTGAAATTGTATGAACTGACAACAGGGATATGCGCCATCTAATTCAGATAGAAGGGAGGGAGCTCTAAGGAGGAAACACATTGAGTATCTTGATTGTGTTGGTCAATTTTATGACATTCCTGACACTGAACGGTCAGCTGATGAGATTAGTATGCTTCGTCAGGTACCTTTATCCTTATTCTATTCTCAAACTTGATTATCAGCCTTCTATGCCCGATTTAACAACTGTGTTTATTCCGTTTGTTAGATTTCTGTTGATTGTCCCAGGACGGTACCTGATGTTGCTTTCTTTCAGCAAGCTCAAGTTCAAAAATCCTTGGAGCGCATTCTTTATACATGGTAAAGTACTATTTTAGTTTATGAATTTACACTTATTGATGGATTTCTTATGCAAAACTTTAAAAAGAATGTAAAGCTTTGGGTTTTGATAATTAAATGCTTGATTAATAATCCTGTTAAACCCCCAAGAGGCCGGACTGGATGGTAAAATACTGGTTTTCTATTTATTTGTAACTTATGAGATATGCTCTTTTAATCTCCTAGTTTATAATAAATATTAATATTAATCTGAATGTATTTTTGTTAATTATTAACTGCTTTTATAGTTTATTTTACATTAAATTAAGTGTTTAAAGTAAACATTTAAAACTCAAGGAAACGGCAAACTCTTAAATGTAAGACCGGGAACTCATTGAATTGCCTGGTTGAACTGGGAATGGAGGTCTGACTGGTTTGGCCTCTGCTCAAGTTTTTGTAACATTGATTTATGATTGCTTAGAAGCAACTTTTGAGATTTTGGTGTTATTTTGGGGGTAACTGATGCTGCTCTTTAACTTCATGTGCAGGGCCATTCGGCATCCTGCCAGCGGATATGTGCAGGGGATAAATGATCTTGTAACACCCTTTCTAGTTGTCTTCTTATCAGAGTACTTAGAAGGAAGCATAGATAGTTGGTCAATGTCTGATATTCCTTCCGAGAAGATATCCAACATTGAAGCTGATTGCTACTGGTGCTTATCAAAGTTGCTTGATGGCATGCAAGACCATTATACATTTGCTCAACCGGGAATCCAGAGGCATGTATTTAAGCTGAAGGAATTAGTTAGGCGCATTGATGGTAAACTCTATAGAGGCCTTTCAGTTCTCTCCCTAAAATTGCACTTTTTATGAACTCAACCACTTTTTGCTTTATGAAGGAATTTTAAGTCATCCTTTACCAAGCAAATTCTGCTTTGTAATAGTTTCCAAGAAAGGAAGAGGTCAAGAATACATGTGCAGGCTTACCCTTTTTCTTGATGTTATAGAAAAAGAACCAGCTTATTATTATTATTCTTTTGTGTGTGTGGGTGAAAGGGGTGGGGATCTGTGTTTGAGTACTTTCTTTGTTTTAAGGGTTATGATGGAAAGAAAGATGTTTATTCCCTATATAAATTTATTTTATTGACCTAAATTTTGTTTACGTTTTCATGTTCAAATTTCATCTCTTATTCACTTCTTTGTTCTTTAACTTGGACCAGAACCTGTCTCTAAACACATGGAGGACCAAGGACTTGAATTTCTTCAGTTTGCTTTTCGCTGGTTCAACTGTTTGCTTATACGCGAGGTAAGGTTTCACCATGTTATCCATATTCATTGGTTTATCCTGTATTTCAAATTTTTTTTGTATGATTAATCAAATGCTCCAACTTTTATTAATTTATTTTGTTTGTTTAATAGCTCCCTTTTCATTTAGTAAACCGTCTATGGGACACGTATCTTGCTGAAGGAGATGCTCTGCCGGATTTCCTTGTCTACATATTTGCCAGTTTTCTTTTAACGGTGAGCACTCTAGGTTCCTTTGTGCTCAACTGTTTTACTTGCTTATATCTTTGACTGCATTTTTGCAACCTTAAGGAGATGCGGCTTTGGTAAGTGTTCAATTAAAAAGATGTTTGTCTGTGTGTGTTTAGTTCTTTCTTTTCCTTATCTAAAAGAGAAATAATCACCGTTGCTTTTGTCAAAAAGATAATGATTGTTTATGTTTTCCTAGACTTTATTTTTTTTGAAGTACCAATGTGCTAAAACATCTTATGCCTATCTAGACATGGGTTTAAGTATATCCAAGGACCATTGAAACATATATAAAAATGGAAAAAATTGAACATATCTGTATCTCACACACACCCTAATCCGAGTAACATAGATGATGACAAAGGATAAGTTGTTGGATTGAGGACATCAAACTAAAAACGAGCCTCTCTTACAGCTTGCTCCATATACCTAAGAGCTTGCAGTCACACAAATTTACATAATTCAGATTTATTGATGCTTGTTTTCCTATATTGCTAAGTCAGCCTGTTTACTTGTATCATTTATGTTAAGGTGTAATGTCCAACTCTGAACTTTGCTTCTGCATGGTTCAGAAGGAACAACACTGCAACTTTTTATTTCCTCATGAACTCCTCTAATGAGCTTCTATGTTACTTGAACTTGGTTGTGAGCATTGGATATGTCAACACTGGTATGTTCCTTGGTGTGTCATGTCCCATTACCCATATCCTAATATGTATTAGACACGTATACTTCAAGCAAAATGAAGAGTCCGATCAACATAGATGAGCTTTACTTTGTGACTCCTATCCATTCAACTGTAGTTTGTTTTGTTTTAATGACGCTTAGATGCCGGACGCCTCCCTGAAACATTTTTCTGGTCATGTTTATTCATAATGGTGACAAAACTGGCAAATCCTTAATTGATGAATACTTTGTTCTCTATGTTTCAGTGGTCAGATGAACTTCAAAAACTTGACTTCCAGGAGATGGTGATGTTCCTTCAACGCCTTCCAACCCAAAACTGGACATACCAAGAGCTCGAAACAGTACTTTCTAGGGCTTACGTATGGCATAGTATGTTTAACAAGTCTCCCAGCCACTTTGCTAGTTGAGCTTAAATTTTAAGTTCTTTATTTATCCGATTTTTCTCTCGTTTAAACCCTCTTTGCTTGTTGATCAAAGTGATTCAGAGAGTGATGTGCATGTTTTTGTGTTCAATTAGAGGCCAAGAAGTCTTCCTCCTTGTCTTGGGTCATGCTATGTTACCTGGACTTAGGGTTGTTGGAATTTGGAGATATATAAATATTTTTCTAGGTTTTTTCATATATTTGACTGGGTAACATAGGTTTCATGAAAGTCACATATGTTTGTAATCTGCATCAACCTTGGAAAGTAGAGAGCATTTTCCCTTTGTATAACAAGTTTGGAACTCCATCAATAGATCTTAAAGAGAATGGTGCTCGTCTATTTAGCCTATAATTTTTAATTATCTTATAGTGATTACAATAGTATATGTTCTAGAATATAATCTTCACCATTTGACATTGATCGCTCAATCACACTGCTGGTATCACTGGTACTCAAACCTCGTGATCTTTAGGAACAACAATCATTCTTTTAACCACTTGGATCAGATATTATTGTTGGGGTATTTCATGAATCCCATTTGAGAATCCCATTTGAGGGAGATGGGAAAATTTCAGGGTTTCCATTAAACTAAGCGGAGAATATAAATGTTGTGGGTTTGCTAACTATGCCTCTATAATAAATAAGTGTCTAAATTATATATATTATGCTATGGATTTTAGGTGTTTTAAATTATTTTTTAAAATAAATATTTAATTGTTAAGTTTTAGGTATTTGAATAAGAAAATTACTAATCAATTAATATCAATGGTAATAATTTATTTTGTAATTTTTAAAGAAAATCATTTATCTAATATTTTAGAAAATTCTAAAGTTATGTAATTTTTACAAAATAGTCTTAAAAAAAATTAAATTTCTAAATTATCATCGTTTTTATCGTTCATCGTTGTTCGATAAAATGACAAACGTGTTAACTGAACATCCATTTTTCGTTCAACATTTGTCTAGCACGTCACTTATTGTTTTTGGTGACATTGTGTTTGAGAAAATGAAAAAAATAATTTTTGAGTAAAAAATTGTTTTAGGTAATAATTTTGAAAAAAAATAAAATTAACATATTACATATCATGTTTTGTGGTTAATAGATTTTTTAACGGTAGTTGTTACTATGTATTAAAATTATAATGATTAAATTTTTTAACAAAAGTATTTAGATATTTAAAGTTAAAAAATATATAATTTAGACATTTATTGTTTATTTAAGCTAAAATCAAAATGGCTTAAACAAATATTCACCCGATCAATACGGGTTGGGCCTTGTACATAATTTATAAATAAGATTTTTAAATTACATGAATTTTATTCTTAAATTTATTTTAGTTATTAAAATTTTAAAATATTTAAAATTAAAACAAATTAAACAACGAGAAACTATATCATAGGTTATTCTCGCCACATCATCTATGAGACCAACCAATCAAATGTATTCATTTAATTATTTTTTTCACTTCATCATTTTTACCAAATGAATATTTATTAATATTTTTATCAAAATATATTCATTAGTTTCTTATTCGTGAAAATTAATTTTTAATATCATTAATAAGTATATACAAAAGAATGTATATATTAATTAGTGAAACTATTTTTTAATTATTATATTTAGATGTATATATTATTTTTATATATAAAATTATATTTTAAATATAATTTTATTTATTACTAAATTTAGAAGTACATATTAATTTCTTATTTATAAAATCTTTTTTTTAACTTTATTAGTTATTTAAAATTATACTATTTATAAAAAAAAAATATAATTTTCAAGGATAAAGAACCTTTACATTATTTTTATTCGAACCACTAACTTAAAAAAGCTCTTAAAAAGGAGATTTTCCAAATTAAAAGATTTTACCTCAAAAAAATTTTTTTAATATAAATCCTTGGAAGAATCCGATTAAAAATTAAGATTTAGGCGTTGATTGTTATTTGATTATCATGTTGATCTACTCTTATTTTAGATCGTCAGATAAATATTAATAAACATTTATAATTATTAAAAATAGTTTGAGATTGAATTAAAATTGACTCGATTTTGATCGTTTAATAAATATACATTATGCAAATAAATACATTACACTGTCCTCGAAAATTCCGAAAACTAGAGAACAATGCTTTGTCTACAGCAGTGGTAGATTTTTTCTTTGGGAAAGGGAGGAAAAACAATAGGAATGGATACATGAAAAGAATGAAATGGGGTCAGAGTTCTTCATCTTCAAGTCCAGGTATGTACTCCAAACTCACATCGAAAACGACCGGGCTACTCGGAGTTACTCTCGGTCTTCCGGGAGCCGAAGTTAAACCCTTTGGGAATGCCAACTAAAGCACAAGCTCAACCAAGGTCCATCAATGGAGGCAATGTTAGAAAAAGGGACAAGATATTTGGACTCGTAATAACTGAATCTTTCAAGGTTAAGTCCCCATATCTGTGTGGGACATAGAAAAGATAAAGAGTTAGAGCAGTGTAGAGTAGTAGCTTACCGGTCCCGGAATATAAAGTCTGTGCTTTCCCCCTACTTTCATGCTCAAAATGCCTTCATCAAGCCCCTTGATCACCTGTTCTACTCGATAGATGAACAATCAGTAACAGCAAGGACATTGCCAAACCTTAAGACTGGATACATAGAGTTTTGATCGTAGGCCACTCAAAGAGCTTACCTGACCGGAGCCTACTCGAAATATGTATGGCTGACCTTTCTCCAGTGAACTACAAGAGCATTGGAGAAAGGGGCGTGTAGGATGTGAATATCAGACATCTTGCATATGCTTCAAACAGGATATTAAGAGTTTGCAAAATTAAATGATTACCTGTCAAATATTTGTCCAGAAGGAACCATTGCAACGTAATTAGCGGCCACCTGCAATAAAATCGATGCAAAGATCACAAGAGATAGCTCAGGGAGTCAGGGTTCATGTGGAGCTACATACCTGAATGCTGGTGAAACTAAACCAGACAATGCAAATTGAAAAGATCATGACAGAGTACACATGGCTTTCTCAATATTAATACAAAGTTTGAACATAAAATTTGAGCATTTGTTACTAAGAAACCTTCAATGCTGGTTCGTACGAGAGACATTCAATTCCGGGTTATTCGGATAGTAGGAGAAAAATTGCAAACTTGCAGGAGAAAAACAATTGATGCACCTGAAAACCAACAGGAGGACTGGGACCTTCACCAACTTAAATAAGAGGGCTAAGAGGGCTAAGTAATCTCACCATACATTTTCAAGCTCTTTTTCGCAGGCATCGTCGCATAGTTTTGGCTTTTCTTCCGGCGGCAAGCCGGCACCATCAGCAGACGGTGAGTTCAACAAGATGCTAGGAACACCAAAAAGTAACCCCATCACTTCCCTTCGAGTAACTAGATTAAGTCCATTGTTGTGTTTTCTTGTTTTACAACATGAGCACCTAACAATTAGACCCTGGCCCCTGATATGATTGAAAAACAGGTTCTTCCCAGATCCAGAACCTAACACAGTTGCATCAAATCCAAAATTGAAACAGCTGAACCACTTAAATAAGAAAATATGCACATAAACTCTTTACTAGGATCCCCCAAATATGGCATATTAACAACTTGGTTCTATATAATTAATGCATAGGTATTGAACTTGGATTGAATTCAGTACAAGAGTGATTTATAAAATGAAATGGAAACCCCATAAAAATAAACACAGAATTCATTTCATCCCCTTAATTCATAGTATCCGGTGTAGAATTTTAAGCAAAAGAAAGGGTCGGGTCGGGTCTTACTAAGTGGAATCAGCAAAGCTGAATGAGAAGAAGCCATGCTTGATACCATGGTGCTTGAGAAAGGAAGAGAAAAGTGGGGCGAAAGTGAGGATTTTTGTTATCAATGGATAAGGAAATCTTTGCAAATTTTGTCTCATCCAGTCGTACATTTTCTATGTTTTTCTTCTTTTTTAATTTAACACCGATATATTTAAATAAATATATGAATTTACAAATATGTTATTTTCTATTGTGCCAAGAAAAGTACTAGTTTATTTTCTCTTGCACAACCAGGTTTTCCCATTCTTGAGGATGACCAGAGCATTGCAAAGAAGGCCAGGGGCTATGTTGATCATGCGGTTACCATGGATACAGAGGTGGTGGGTGCATGGAGAGACAAAGGGATGTCTCATTGGGAGGGCAATCGTCCACCACTTCAGAGATTTTTTTTTTTTTTTAAATGATTTTTTATGTATTTGTTCTCTCACTTTTAAATGAAAAATTCTCTATAACAGGCGTCGAACACTGTTGAACATCATTAATATTGAATATTGTTGAACATCATTAAATTAATTAATAAAAAATTTAAATCTCAAGGACTTAATATGTAATTAATAAAAGAGTGATAAACGCAACATATAATTTATAATTGTATGATTAGTCCTTGTGATTTTTATTTTTTATAAATTAATTTAATAATATTCAGCGGTGTTCAATATTAACAATGTTTAGCAATGTTCGACGCCCGTTGTAAATTTATTCCTTTTAAATATTTACGTTTTGTCTTTTGATCCTAAATTTTGGTTTTCTCCTTCCCCAGAGCATGCGTACGTGTGGGTGATAATGTTAGTTCAACGGTGAATGAAAATGAATTGTTTATCGTTTCGACGACGAAAGATGTACCTGATGATGGATAAGATGACTCTAAATTTAGTTTTGATACAGATAATGTAATCATATTAAATGAAGACTACATTGTGGATGAGTCATAGTTGTTCTTTATGATTAAATTTTTTGATCGAATTCATGATCAGATTGATCGAAGTATAAAAAATATGATCATTGTTCGTCTTTTGGCACGTTCAATTCGGTATGGTACATTGCTGTCGAGGACTCATGCTATGTGAGAGAACTCGTTTCTTTGATAAGATCCAATTAACTGTCGATGATTTGGAGGATTATTTCTATGTTTATAGGTTTGAGACAAATGAAGAACAAGTTCATATACTATGATTTTGCTCGAGTACATATATGATGTTTAAAATTATCCAACTTGATTAATTCGATTTGACTACTTAAAACAAAAATGGTAGGTAATTCTCGAAAAAAAATGCTCGATCGAGCTGGGTAATTTCAAGTCGATTTTATTTCAAATCGAATTAATTCAGGTTTTAAATTCATATTAATTAAAATTATTATTTTTGAGTTTAGTACAAATAAGTAATTAAGTAAATAACCGATAGACTTTGGGTTGAATGGTTGATCATTCATTTTGAATTAATTATTTAATATCTAACGTATTTAACTAGTATGAATCTCATTAAAAATAAATATTACGCACTAGACTAAACAAAAATATCATCAAATGATTCATATCTTAGAAATTGGACTAAATTAAAAAAATAATAAGGAATAAACATTGGACTAGTAAGAATAAAGTTTTAAATTAGAAAGATTAAACATTAATAAAATAAAATATATAATTTAAAAACACTAAACTAAATTAAAAAAATAAATAGTAGTCAATTTGAAATAAAATTAAAGTTGTAAGGACTAAATTACAAAAATTATAAATTAATAATAGTTAAATTTGATAAAAAATTTAATTTTAATACATTATAATTTATACATATACAATATAATTTAATACATTTCAAAAATGGAAACATGAAATTTATACTCTATATAGAATATATTTTATATATGAAATTTATACTATATATTAGAATATATTCTATATATAGAATTTATACTTGTAGCGACCTTTTCTTAAAAATTAATAATAATAATAATATTAAAATTAAAAATTAAGTGTGAATGAAAAAAAGGATGTGAATAAAAAAGGAAAACTGGTGGAGACTTCGGGAAAAAATTAGGGTTTAATTTGAAAAATTGAGAATTGAAAATGTTAAAATCGGGAATTAGGTTTAGAAATTAGGGATTTTCATTCAAAATTGAGAATTTGCAAAATTAGGTTTAGGGATTTGACAAATGATTGGGAAATTGAAAAAGGGATTTAAAAAAGGTTAGAGTCGCCACCGATCATTTTTGGTAACCGGACACCGAAAAAACCAGAGATTCGAAAAGATTCAGGTTCGAGAGTCGGTTACGATTTAAAACGATGTTATCATTAAAAATCGCCCAAAATTGACACCTTTATCAAAATACCGCTTAATTAATTTAGAATTTTTCGATTTAAAGTGGCATTAGTTATTTGTTTAAAAATTCGGATTCAATTTTATTTTTACCGTGTCTTTATCTGAAGGTAAACGCATACACTGCCACCACTACGTTTAATGTCGGGCCCGTTACGACCGGATAAAGACATAATTAATTAAATTCATTAATTATGAGAGGTGTGATTTCCAAAATAAAATGACAATAAATACAAAACATAAATATGCACATGAACAATAAAGATGCACAAAATATATAACACATTAAAGCATGATGAAAATAAGACAAATATATACAAATACAATATAAACAAATAAATAAATGCATGATATAATGTATAAAAAAGCTAAATGCATGGCACGAATAAAATATGTACAAACATGAATATAAAAAAGCTAATAAAAGAAATAATATTTACAAAATACATAAAAAATAATTAAAGTGCTTAAATAAAATGATGTCACATATTAATAATAAAGTAAGCATATAAAAAAGGGTTAAAATAAATTAAAATAATAAAATTTAATTCTGGAAAGGACCAAAACAGAATAAAATAAAATTTAGAGGGTCAAAATAAAAAAAAACATATTTTATTTTCGAATTGTGACCGATTTAAAAGTATTTGAAAACATCCAAGCACCAAACATGCTATTTTGAGATGGGGAAGGGCTAAAAAAGAGGCTTCAAAACACGAAGGGACCCGGTTATAATAAAACCAAAATTAAATAGGTGATTACAACAGAAACAGTGGTGAAATTGTAAGGTTTTGAAAACAGTAGGTGACTGAGGGCGAGATTTCAAATCCACGGAGGGATTTAATGAGGCAATAAGCCCATTCTCATTTTAGTCCTTCAGTATAAAAGACAAACACAAAATAGAAATTCACCCCTTTGTCATTTGTTTCAACCGAAAACAAAAAGAAAATGGAATTTTCTCTCGGTTCTTCTTCATAGGAGGATGAAGATCAAGAACATTCATCCTCCAAACCCAGAAGAACCATAATCCCCAGAAATCGGCCGCCGTACTCCGCCACGAGCGACCTTAAAATGCTTTAAAAATCCTCTTTTTTGAAACCAAAACCCGATCTAAGCCCTTGTTTCAGTAAAATCAAAAACGAAAAACCTTTTTTTCCTTGAAACCGAAAACGAAGATAAAAAAACCTTTGATAACAAAACCCTAAACCCCTTTATTTGAAAACCAAAAAAAGAACGATGGTTCTCTTCTCCTTTCGAAAAACAGTAACACAAGAAGGGAGGATCCTATTCCGCGTCCCGGCTCACCACAATCTATCCGAAGATCTAAGGTTTATCGCCGGCGATCGGAAAGGAGAAGGAATCGAAAGGTAAAACTTGAAACTCTAAATCTATTTTTATTTCATATGCAATGGAGGATATACCTCAAAGAAAACTGCTTTGCATTGATTCTGGTGGTTAGGGGGAACCCCCGATTACAAAGGTTTCGGCTCTCATTTATAGTCGATTACATGAAAAAAGAAAAATGGGTCTAAAATCCTATTGGTTGCTCTCTGATTTTGGACGCATATGTGTGCTGGAAATTTTAATTTTCGCCTCTGGTAATTCTCTAATATGCTTCTGATATTTGTTGGCTCTGTTGTTTGGCGCAATGAACCTTTGAAATGTTTGTTGGTCGGCTCTGTAATTCCTGAATTTGTTGGTGTAGCCTCTGTTATTTCAGATTTGTTTTTTTTTTTGTGTTGATTCCTTGTACGAATCTGATCATTTTCGTTTGTTTGTATGTGCGAGGTGGCCGTCAGAATTAGAGTGGGGACCATCTTGATCGCCGGCGAGGGGAGACCACCGGACGACGAACAGAAGACGAATAGTCACCTGGGGTAGTGAAGAGGCACGCGTGCGGCGCGTCTGGAATTTAGAAAGGTCTTGTTCCTTAATCGTAGGCGTTGGATCTGAAACTTGATCCAACGGCTCAGATATAGCTACGCATGGAGAAAAATAGGATCAGATTAGGGTTTTCTTTAGTTAGATTGGGCTATACGGGATTGGGCTTATGTAATTGTTTTAATTATATTTTATTTGGGTTGTGTATTATTTTATATCCGGGCCTTGATTATTTTGGATTTAAATTTTATAATATGGACTATTAAATGTATATAAAACTTGGGCTGTCATTTGAATGTTGGGTTTCTTATTTAGTTTAAGAATTGTTATTTACTTATATATTTATAAATATAACAATAAAATATAATAATAATAATAATAATAATAATACGGAAATAATAACATATGTTAATAACCTTTTGGATTTTTTTATTATTTTTTAAACAATAACATATTTATTTAAAAATAGATACAAAATGAATATAATATATGAATATATTTTTTGAATCTTTCACAAATTATATGAATTAATTTTTTTGGAATTTTATACTTAGTAATTAAATTAAAGCCCGTTATTCGATTAAAACGAAAATTTAAAACTCGGGTTTAATACCCCGAATAAAGTTAGTGATTACAATATTATATATGAAAATATGAAATATACAATACTATATATATAAAATTATATAATATGTATATATATAATATATAAGTATGTATATAATATATATTGTATGTATACTTGTATATAAATATGTATGTATACATTGATATATGTATATGTATTAGATGTATATATGTATATAATATACATTATTGTATACTACATATATAATATATTTATATATATTATATAATATATATACTTAAATGTATACTAACATATGTATTTAATTTGTTTATGAATTAATGTATGTATATGTATTTAATTAATGTATGTATATTATTAATTCTTTAAGCCCAACACTAATCTCCTAAGCCCAAATCACTAAATTAGTTCTCTAAGATCAATTCTTCAATCACTAAACTAATTCATTACGATCAAATTGAAACAATTTTAAAATATATAATCTGATTTTAATTAAATAAGGATCAAATTTAATAAAAAAATAAAATTTAAAACTTAATTTTTGATCATAGCTAAATTGAAATAATTGTAAAATAAGGTATAGAGCGGTACGAGATTCGATTTTTTAGGCGTGATCTATATAAAAATATGCAAAATTTTTTACTAGACCTAAAATAATGTCAAATAAATATCTAAATCTAATATCATTTTTTATATTTTTAATTGATTATATTTAATCAAAGTTTATTATTTGATTATATGTTGTAATAATAATAATCCTCAAAATTTTACTATATATATTAATTTCTTCTAAAATTTTGTTTTCTCCCTCTTTTTTATATAATAATCAAAATTTATTTATAGTTCCCTCCAAAATTTTGGGTAACTTATATCCTCTAAAATTTTTACACTAAAAGTAAATTAATCTCAAACTTAAAAAATGAGTTGCTTCTTTCCCTTCAAAATTTTATCTTTTCACTTTTTTTTATCGATTATCTTTTTTTATCAATTATTTTGATTTAATTTAATTGAGTCATAATTTATATTAATTTAATAAAAATCTACATTTAATTTTAGATTTTTTTAATTATGTTTGTAATTTATGTTCTTATATTTAATTTAACTTAATTAATCCTAAGTTTAATAAATTAATTAAATATTAATTTAAAATTATAATATTTATTAAAATATTAATTTAAAATTATAATTTTTTAATGAAATATTAATTTAAAATTATAATTAAACTTAAATACATTAAAACTAAATAAAATAATAAATAATTTAATTTAATTAAATATAAAATTAAATTTAAATATTAATCCCTAATTTAATTATCATGTCTAATTCTATTTTTTAAGTCTAATTATATTTACCAATATTTTAAATTCATCAAATTATAAATATACTTAATTATATGTCATGTAAATATTAAGTTTAATATTAATTCATGTCAATAACATGTCGGGTTCAAAACAAGTCAAGTCATTTATCAGGTCAGGTTCAAAACAGGTCGGGTTTAAAACATATCGGGTAAAATCAGGTCTTGGGTCGATTCAGTCGAGTAATATCGATTATCTGCCAGGTCAGACTTGGGTTCGGGTTAGTTTTAATCGGATGCAGATCGGGTTTAGGTCCACAATAACAAATTGAAATCGAGTTTAGGTCATTCTCGATCAGATACAGTTCGGGGTCGGTTACTACAATAACAGGTCCAACTCGGGTTCGGGTTCGATTACTACAATAACAGATCGGGTTCTAGTCATTATATCCCCAGATCAAACCAAATTCTGACTTGAACAGATTTTAGTTGAGTTTTGAGACCGGATCAACTTTTTATATCTCTACTCTCGGTGGCTTGGTGGATAGAGAAAGATAAAAATTATAAGCGTTTATTAAATAAAAAATTATTAAACTAATATATTTTTAAATATAAATGATGATTCAAATACATTTATTTATAATTGAATGATCAAAATATAATTTTTAATAATTTTGTACATAATTAAAGGGTTATGTTATTGATTACTCTAAGGACTGTCGATAAGAACTTTAAAGAATTTTATTATTAATATTTATTTAATTTTTAAATAAAATATAATTAATTACTTCATTAAAAATTTATGTTTTATTAATTACATTCTTAAATCATAAACACTAATCCTTAAACCGTAAACTTAAATAGTAACCCTAACCCTTAACTATTTAACCATAAATCTAAACCCTAAACTTAAATATAAATCTTAAACTTAAACCCTAAATCATAACTTTTTTAAATTAATATTAATTACATTAAACAACCTAAATTAATCAAACTCAATTTTAAAAAAAATTATAATTAATTATATTTTATTAAAAAATAAAATAAATATTAATTATAACTATTTATATAAATAACCTAAATAATAAATATAATTAGTTAGCTTTTCTTTGTAATACCGTGAAAGGAATATTCGAGATTTGGAACATTGCGGATGCCAATCGGAGACTCTAGAGAAGGGTTAGGTAAGTGAAAAAGATGATCACGTGCTGATGCACGCACCCACGCCTACCCTATACCCTCACTCTTCACGCCTTCTGTTCTTGATATAAGTCAAAAACCTAAGTCTACAACCCTTCACCCGTCATCATTTTCTGTCTCTTTACTCATCGTTCGGGTTTTTGATTTGTTATTTCAAGCACCCAATCCTATCTCAACTACATAACCAGTAAAAATGGGGAGTTCAGGGCAGGTGTCGTGGAAATTGGAGGATCACCCATCTCTTCCAAAGGGGAAGACCGTCGCTCTCATCGTTCTAGATGGATGGGGAGAGTACAAACCAGATGAGTACAATTGCATTCATGTCGCTCAAACTCCTACCATGGATTCTCTCAAGGAGGTTATTTGCATTTTGGATATATTTATTCTTCAAATTTTAACTTAGATCCGTAACTTTATTAAAAGCCTTTGATCTGGGTAGTCGTTTTTATAGTGTTATTTGTTGTGGATCTTGTTTATTCTATGCTAATATGGCTTCATCTTTAGTGGGTCTTCTTTCTCTTGGAAGTTGGGTTTCGGATATTAATTTTCTGCCTTTACTGATTACACGTTAAGATCCGTATCTTTCTCAAAAGCCTTTGATCTGGGTAGTCGTTTTTATAATGTTAGTTGCTGTGGATCTTGTTTATTCTATGCTAATATGGCTTCATCTTTAGTGGGTCTTCTTTCTCTTGTAAGTTGGGTTTCGGATATTAGTTTTCTGCCTTTACTGATTACACGTTAAGATCCGTGCCTGATTTTAGCTCCTATCCTTTTAGATCTGTTGTTATTTTAATTGTTCTTCGAATTGTTAGGTTGATATTCTACTGTCTCTATAAACAATAAACAAACACTTGTGCCTATTGCTTAATGATTCGACGATAACTAATAGTAAATTGCGGCAAAGTGAAATAAACGTAATAAACATAAATAATCTACTATTTTTGTGAACACATTTCATTATTCATTCAGCTTCAGATTTTACATGTTTGGTCTATGTTATTTAGATGTTGCAAGTGAGTGTTGAATAGAACTGTATTGATGTCTGAATATGTGTTAGACACAATATATATGCATGGATACTTTTGTAAAAATGAAGAGTGAGTTACATGGTATATATCAGTTTGATTCTACAAAAAAAATAGGGGTTGAATATTTTCTATTTCAGTCATTTTTACATTCTTTTGCTTCAGTGATGGATACCTTTCCATATATCATCAATTTGAGATGAGACTTAATTTAATTTGAATTGATCTTGTTGACAGGGTGCCCCTGAGAAGTGGAGATTAATCAGAGCTCATGGTAAGGCTGTAGGACTTCCGACTGAGGATGACATGGGAAACAGTGAAGTTGGTCACAATGCTCTTGGTGCAGGACGCATTTTCGCTCAAGGGTAAGCTTCTCTTTCTTATTTGTTGCGAAAGTTTGTCTCTGAACTATTGCTATGCATCTTTGTCCTTGTCTGAGTAACATGAGTGGTAGCGTCAGATTTGGTATTAAAATTTCTAACTTTTTCCATCTGTTTGGAGAATCCTTGGAGGATAATATCCAACACATCTATGCCAGAGTATGTGTCGAACATGGTTACTTAAAGCAAAATAGTTTCGTATTTCATTGCATTCTGCATGCATCTACTTTTTGTGGTATTCCATTTCTCTCTCAAAGATGGATTTTCGCAAATTAAATGGGTTCCCAGTGTTTTAACCTACTGATTCATTTATAACTATAGGGCTAAGCTTGTTGATCTTGCTCTTGCCTCTGGGAAAATCTACGATGGAGAAGGATTTAAGTATATAAGTGAATGTTTTGAAAAGGGAACTCTGCACTTGATCGGATTACTTAGTGATGGTGGTGTTCATTCTCGACTAGACCAAGTGCAGGTAATTTTGGTCATTCGAGACAAGCTTCTGGCATGTTCATTTCCATCTTTTAGTTATTAATTTATCTTCCTTTCTGCAGTTGTTGCTTAAGGGAGCTAGTGAGCGCGGTGCTAAAAGAATTCGTGTTCACATTCTCACTGATGGTCGTGATGTTTTGGATGGTTCAAGTGTAGGCTTTGTGGAGACTCTTGAGAATGACCTTGCAAAGTTACGTGAGAATGGTGTTGATGCCCAGATCGCATCTGGTGGAGGCCGCATGTATGTCACAATGGACCGTTATGAGGTGAGAAATAATTGTTAAAAGTCCCCAAAGCATGTATGTCACGATTATCATTATTTTGCATGAACAAACTTGCAGTTCTGTGTTTCAAAATCTTTGAGAGAAGAGTTCGGATTATTGTTTATGTTACTCTTTTTTTTACTTTATTTGACAAGGCAAGAAATACCTGGTTAATTACTCCATGGAAGAAATTCTACCTTATTTGAATGGAACAAGAAACTAATTTTTGTGAGTTGATCTTTTGCAGAATGATTGGGACGTTGTGAAACGAGGATGGGATGCTCAGGTTCTTGGTGAAGCCCCACACAAGTTTACAAATGCTGTTGAAGCTGTAAAGAAATTAAGGGAAAGTGCAAATGATCAGTACTTAGCTCCCTTTGTTATTGTTGATGAGAATGAGAAGGCCGTGGGTCCAATACTAGATGGTGATGCTGTTGTTACTTTTAACTTCCGAGCAGATCGAATGGTTATGCTTGCCAAGGCACTTGAATATCAAGATTTTGACAAGTTTGACCGAGTACGAGTCCCGAAAATTCGTTATGCCGGAATGCTTCAATATGATGGCGAGTTGAAGCTTCCAAGCCACTACCTCGTTTCTCCACCTGAGATTGACAGAACATCTGGAGAATATTTGGTGCATAACGGTGTCCGTACTTTTGCTTGCAGGTTTGTTTCTTAGATGTTCCTTGATTTTATAGAACAAAGTCTTCAAAGAAATTGATTTATTTCTTTGGCTAATTGGACAATGTAAAATTTAAAACCATGTCTATTACCTCTGGATGTTCTGCATTGCTTGTTATCAAACATCACAATGTTAAATTTAATCCAGGCCCTTAGCAATCAATCCCGTGTGAAAGAAAGGCCCATGAGAATTCTTTCCCAATTCATCAACATTTATGGGAAAGAGTTATATGCCTATTATGATTTTTGAATCATTGTTTTATGTGAAATGTAGATTTTATATTTTTTTATGTCCAATTATTTATTTACTTCACTGTATGTTAATTATTCCTTTCCTATAACAACAGCGAGACTGTCAAATTTGGCCATGTCACCTTCTTTTGGAATGGAAACCGCTCTGGCTGCTTCAACCCCGAAATGGAAGAATATGTGGAAATCCCTAGTGATGTTGGCATTACATTCAATGTTCAACCTAAGATGAAGGCATTGGAGATTGGTGAAAAGGCTAGGGATGCAATTTTGAGCCGCAAATTTGACCAGGTGATCATTAATGGTCTCATTACTAAATAGGCATTCAAATCTATGAAAGATGCTTATGAACTCTTTCTATTTGTTTAGGTGCGTGTAAACATACCAAATGGTGACATGGTGGGTCATACTGGAGATATCGAGGCTACAGTTGTGGCATGCAAGGCTGCTGATGAAGCTGTCAAGGTATGATGGCTCGAGTTCATTCTTTGTTTGTTACTTGGAACTTCCTAAAGATTTTACATCATTTTAGTGAATTACAATCAACATAGAGATGAAATAGAATGTGTGGTTTTATGGGAAAATGATGTTAAAAGGATTATGGATGTTGTGTCTTCTCTCGAGTTCGCCGGTTTGACTCAAAGTCTTGATTCTCCTTTCCACCTATGGCACTTGATTTGGCCAAACTCAACCTTCATAGGATGCCGACATTCTTATCATTGGAATTCAATGTTACATTTCTATTAATTTCTCTCAAACTATACCACACAACATGCTTCATTGGGTGTATCACCGAATGCTTATCATATTGTTGGTCTTTACTTGATTTGTATTGTTGGGTTCAGATGATCATTGATGCGATAGAGCAAGTCGGTGGAATATATGTTGTGACCGCTGACCATGGCAATGCTGAGGACATGGTGAAGAGGAATAAGTCTGGGCAACCTCTTTATGACAAGAATGGAAATCTCCAAATCCTCACCTCCCACACTTGTCTACCTGTAAGTTCCTAGATTATCTGAAAGAAGAACAAACTTAGCTTTTTGTCTGTTTCCTGGTGTAGTATATCTTTTCATTTAGTGTTATTGTTCACTTTTATCAATTTGTGATGCGTGTTTTGGATGTATCCAATTAGGTGCCTATTGCAATCGGAGGTCCAGGACTGGCAGCAGGCGTTAGATTCCGGAACGACGTTCCAGATGGCGGACTTGCAAATGTCGCTGCAACTGTCATGAACCTTCATGGTTATGTAGCACCGAGCGACTATGAGCCCACACTCGTCGAAGTGGTGAACAATTAGGGCTAGCATAATAGGAGGCCCCTGAAGATTTGCACTCTTCCCCCCCCCCCCCCCCCCCCCCTCATGGCTGAATGCCTATACAAGTTTGGAATAAGAATTTATTTGGATCCAAATACATTGTATTTGGGTTGACATTTGAGTTTATTTCCTCCAAAGTGTTTAGAGGAATTTTGGATTGAAAAACTTAATAATTCCCAAACCCATCTTTACAAACTGTTGCTACTATTCTTATTCAGTTCTAGGATATGATAAACATACCCGAACCCGGTATTCGAATCGATTCATCTGAATCGATGTGAAAGTGGAAAGAACAGAGACAATGAGACTACCAGTAGAAATCAAGCTTCAGCTACAATAGATTTAAATGTATAACAATTCATATAAAGAAATATCAATGGAAAAACAACATTAAAGTTGTCTTATACTGGCAGTTTTGGTCCCCAACACTTGAATTAAATAAAAAGACAGTAAAATCACATGAAGATGTTGAAACTACACGGATCCTAAACATATTCATAACATTAACCTTGCCTGGGATCTCAGTGCTGGTGCTGAGGGGCAATTCACCACTCATCACATCCGAGAAGAATTTTGCATCAGATATCAACCGATCCGCCATTAATGTTAGAGTTAAGTTCATGTGGATCGTTTGGTCTGCAGAGATCTTACCTGCGGGGATTGGGACCTCGCCTACCTGTTGATCTCTGTAATTCAATTCTGCATTGGAGTCTTTGAATTTGAACCCCACATTGTTGGGGTTGGTGATCGAGATATGGACGTGGAAGGTGGCATTGAGCAGTGCTTGTAGCCTCGCCAGATTGGCGGAGAATCTCAGGTCACGTAGGGAAACGTGGTCGATCGTCGTCACCGGACATTTTGCCTTGAGTGCGGTGAATGCCAATATGACTAGCAATAGAATGATGAAAACCAAAACGCCGATGACTGTGAAACTGATGGTTCTCCATTTTCGCCTGTTCCTGAGTACTCTTGCAGCGTCCGAACTGTTTGGCTGTTCCATTGATGATATCTCAGTCTTGTCTCTTAATGATTCAACTTCCATATTTGATGATTCTTTCTTCAAGGCCGAAAATCTTGCAGTTTTGATCTCTGGGTTTGTTTCAAAATTTAAAAAAATTATCGGAAAAAAGAGTGCTTGGAAAATCAAAATTAAAATGGCCGAAAACAAGGGTGCATGCATTTCTTATTTGTTCATAACGTTATAATTTAATCGATTACCGAATAATTTAATAGGATAAAACATTATAATTTACGCTTTAGATTTTGATAATATGAATGGAATAAATTAAATAAATAATTTTTTATCGATTTATTTTTTATTTTTTAATAAATATTAAACTCATAAATTATAAAAATTAAAAATATTAAGTGTCAACTACAAACTTTAATCATTTATTATGAAAATAGTTAACATATGATAGTTGATATTGAGTTTTGATATAAACTAACTTAATTTTGTATATTTTTTTATATATTTTTTATATATTTTCAAGTTAAATAAATTTAAATCGAAAATTAGACAATTTTAAAAGATTTTTGACAAATCATCTAATGTTAATATAATGTATATCAATCCTACATATTCTTAAAATGTGGTATAACTTTTAAATAAGTCATTTTTAGTCCCTTCAACTCATGTATGTTATATGTGATATTGGTCTGATTAAATTGGTTTAAGATAATTAAAACATGCGTAGTGGACTTAAAAGAGAATTTTTTTAAAACAAATTTAAAATATCATTAAACTTTGCATGCAGTTACAAATGTCCATTTATAATTTAATGATAAAATTTTATTAGGTCTGAATATGATTTTGAGAGGGTAATTCAATTAAAATCAAAATAAATTTTATCATTAATACGGGCGATGGTGTATCGATACAAGCTTGTATAATTTGATAGGTCAAAGGGTATATCAATATTGTATACGAAAAATCAACATTAAAATTTTACTATAGTATTGTACCGATACAACTAGAGGATGTATCGATAAAAATTACCAAACTAAAAATTATGAATTTGTTTGATCTCGTATATCGATGCCTAATACTGATATGGGTTTAACAATTTAACGGTCATAGTTGGTATATCGATACGACTTGAACTGTATAAGTACTAAAAAACACTAATAGAATCCTTGAAAATTAATATTAAGTCTAGTGTATCGATACAATAGGACTTATATCGGTATAACCTTTCTATCCATAACTAATTTACAAAACTTTTCCGAGCTATATTGGTATGATCATAAATGGTATCAATACGAGGTTAGTTAAATCTGTTACTTGGCTTATAAAATGAACTTCCATGCTTTACAGATTAGCCTTAATAATGATTGATTAAATCGGATAGGTAAACGGCCTCTAAACGCATCGAAGGTCTATAGGATTAAGTCCGTAAACGAACCGAACGTTCAGTGAACCGTTCGTGAATCGTTCGGCAAGAAGTTCGTTTATGTTCGTTTATTTATTAAATGAACGAACATGAACAATGAACAAAGGGTTCGTTCGTTCATTTATATTCGTGAACGTTCAATAATCTGTTCGTTTATGTTCATTTATTTATGTTCGTTATGTCCGTTTATGTTCGTTCATTTATGTTCGTTTAAATTTATTCACATATATCTAAGGATGAGCATTACATCAAGTAAGTCGAGTCAAAAAAATTGAGTTACTCGAGTTGAGAAGAGTCTTATTTTATGACTCGTTAAAAACTTTCTTGTTATAAGCTAGAGGTGTTTATTGTTCTATTAAATCTAGTTAATGAATCGAACCAAAACAAAACTAGTTAATCAGTTAAATTTTAGGTCTCATCTAATAATTAAGATTTTTTTTAATTTTAATTATCGACTAATTCAGTTTAAATCAGTTGATTAGTTGAATTAATCAAATTAATCCAAAATATTAAATATTTAACATACTATATATGTTATTTATACTCGTTCGTTTACGTTCATTTATGTTTGTTCGTTTACGTTTGTTTACGTTCATTTATGTTTGTTCGTTTACGTTTGTTTATGTTCATTTATTTATGTTCGTTTACGTTCATTTATGTTCGTTCGTTTATCATTTAAACGAACAAACATAAACAAGCTACAATCCTTAATGAACAAACACGAACAAGAAAATTTATGTTCGTGTTCGTTCGTTTGTTCGGTTAAAGTTAAACGAACGAACATGAACACACCCTCGTTCGATTCGTTTACAGCCCTATATAGGATCATTGTTTATAGGTTTAATTTCAGTTTGGTAAAGGAATTACTGTTAAGGACATTTAGTTTATAAGAATTATATATTAGTCCCTAAAATTTGGAAAAAATTTAAATTAATCCAAAATTGATAAATCTAGCAGCATATATATTCATTGTTCCTACCATGCTATTATTGCATCACATTGAACATTGAACCCTTACCGATTTATAAAATATTGAATAAAATAATATTTCGATCGTCGGACTATCTTCCGATAACTTAAATATAATATTTAGAAAAAAAAGGTGTTACAAAATGTCATCTCTTCCTCCTTTTAAACTAATTTTTATTGAGATATTAATTTTTATATAATTTAAATAAAAAATATTTTAAAACTTAAACTAATATGCAAAAATATTTTAAAATTCCGTGTGCATCTAAAAAATGTGTTTAAAATTGTTTTAAAGGTTTTTTTTTACATATTTAAATACTTTTAAAATAGTTAAAGCGTTAAAACAAGCTTTTTAGTATTGATACAGTCTTCCTCGTATCGATATCCAATAACTCACATATGTACAGCTGTCCATATATTGATACACCTTTTTATTTACTCGTGTTTTGAGATTTTCGAGGGGATAAAAGTTGTACTTGTATGGTCAATCCCGTATTGATATGCGTAGACTCGTACCACTACAGAAGTATCGTATACTGGTACCCAATATAAAAAATTCTAACGACAATGTTTATTTTAAGGAAGATATTGATACCCGAAGCCATGTACAAATATCGAGATAACCATAAGAGCATTTAATATTAGAAATTAAGTCCACAACGCCTTCAAACCAACCTCAACCAGTAACTATCATAAACTCATTAGAAGATTTTAAAGGGACCTTTAAGCAGTTATGAAATAACAAGAAACACATTGTCAACATTCTTCGTATAGAGAAATTATTTTAGTACTTAAATTGTAATATTTTTTGTAAAAAAATATTAGTGAATCTAATTATCGTATTTATGCAAGTGTTAGGTTTTGGGTAAAAGCTTAAGATTATTAATATATTTATCTTATGAGGTTTTAATCTGCTTGTTATATTTGAATTCTCTTTGTGAGTGTATCTCAAAGCTTTGGAGTATAAGCTTTGAAGGCCGTAAAGATTATCCTTTAAGCTTAGAAAAAAATGGAAAGACAAATTTAATGAATTTATAAAAAAAATAGTGAGAAATCTAAAATAATAAAAGTAGACTTAGTTGAGAAATCGAATCATTATAAATGATTGTGCAAAGTTTTAAATTCCATTGATTCCACCACAAAGTCAATTCGCTCCCTTTTGGTATATTCAGTTAATTGTTCGAGCCTTACAATTTTTCTATTATAACTTTTTGGTTTTTGTTATGAATTTATTTTGATGTAAAAAAAATACTGTCAAAATTAGGGTCGTAAATAAGATGACATAACTTGTGAGTTACTTGAGTTCAACTTGATCAAAGCTTGAATTGATTAGAATCAAATCAAGCTTGAACTCAATTTGAGTTCTTAACGAGTCGTTGTAAGGTGCTCGATAACTTACTCAAAAAAATTTGAGTTACTCAGAAATATAATATATATTTTTTATTTTTTAAAATTAAAGTTAACTAAAGTGTATATTGTTGGATATAATTATTATTGTTGTTGTAGAATAAATTTTCTCAACAATTATTATTATTATAAATAAGATGAGATAGATTATGAATTATTCGAATCTAATTCAATTAAAATATAATTAATATTTAACTTTAGCTCAATTTCGACTCTAATTCTTAACGTTAATATTTTTTTTGATTGCTCTTCTGGTTCCAGAGTCTAGCTTTGACTAATCCAGACCAACCCGCATCGCACACCTAGCTTTGGTGGGTGAGTTTCCCAACAGGGATTTTTTGCGTACACAACGTCTCGAACCTGAGACTTGCTTAAGCGGAACTAAACTGTTTACCACTAATATTTAACGTTAATATTTAACTTTAGCTTAATCTCGACTCTAATTCTTAACGAGCGAGTCGAAGACTCGCTAGTTTATACCCCTAATCAAAATCCACCGTTGCCATCTTTGGGCTTTAAAGCTTTTTGCATTTGGAATCGGTGAAGATTAAAGCCCATTGATAACGTCCCAAAACTCATGTAATTATGGTTCAATACAGGGGTTTTTCTGTAAAAGCAAAAGAAAGTAGCCGTTGCAAATCTACGCTCTTAAAAACGCCTATCCACTTCGATTTTCAAAACACCAATAGCCCAGAATCTGCAGATCGAAATCAAGAAAGAATTCAGATTAAAAGCGTTCCATTGATTGATTCATCGAAAATACATTGTGAGTTTCGTTTTGTTTCTTAATCCCCCCTTTCACAGTTTCTTTCTTCAGTGTTTGTTTATTTTCTTGATGAAATTTGAACCTTTTTGTAAAAGAGAAATGTTTTTAATGATTGTGATGGTAAAAAGTGATGAGAGTGGATCTTTATTGAAATTTTATTAGTACATTTTAATTGTTACTCCCCTTTTTTTCTACTTAGGGTTGAAATGAAAAAAGGCTGGTGAAATATACCGAAATGGAAAAGCATAAATTTGAAAAGTCTGTTTGGTTGTTGAGAAATTCTGGGTATTGAAGAGGAAAATTCATGATTTCCCCAGAATTTTTCTATCGGGTTGTTTTTTGTCTCTCCCTTTCTGGGTTCTTTGGGGATTTAATGACCTAGGGTTTGTATGATTTTCCGAAGCGAAAAATAGTACATGAAAATGAAATTTCTAAAATATGTTTGAACTTGTTTGAATTAGCTTTCCGTTGTGACTATCGAAGAAATTAAATTTTGGGTTCTTCATGTTTGCTACATGTTTCTCTATGAACCGACAGTCTTTGGGGGTGGGGTGGGGTAAACAATCTGAGATTCTTTTATTTACGCGTTCTTTTGAACTAAACCAACACTCTTTGCTGACGATTATGTGGAGTTTTTCTTTAGTTTTTAAAGTTGTATGATATGGTTTTGTGCTGTAATTACACTATTTTAGTCAACATCTATGTTACTTGGATTCCGGTGAGCGTCCGGAAACAGATATTTGTCCGACACAAGTATCAGACAAGGGCACCTAGCCACCTTAAAACAGTTCTAGTAGAAGATTATGTTGCAGGATTTTGTGTGTTTTCTCTCCCATTACGCATTTGATGTTCCCGTGTCTCTTCATACAGTATTTTTGTTGATCTTGTATGTGAACTTGATGTTGCTTGAGTTTCACCTCTTATTTTCTTAGACCTTGAATTTTCTTCTCTTTTGGAGCACTCCACATCTCACAGGAGGATTGTTTCGATTGGTAATTTGCTTTGACGGCTTCATCACATACTGTTGGTTCGATTCGAGATCAGAATGTAAATGTTCACTACAATGGTACTATTCCCAACACTTTGTGTTCGGTTTTTAGTTGTTTATGAGTTGAGTTTGATAAATGAAAGTGCAATCTCCAGGTGCTTCTGTTGCTGGCAAGGGAAATATATCTACTGCTCCGAGGAAAGGTGGTGTTAGTGGAAGGAAACCACTTGGTGATTTATCAAACTCAGTTAACCGGATGCTAATCCAGTCGTCGAAAAAGGAGAACTCTAAAATTCTTTCATTCCCTGAGAAAGAGACTGCTGTCTCGAAACTAGCACATGATTCAAGCAAGAAGAAGAGTGTCTCCAAAGCCTCAGAGAAAGTGCAAGTTGGTGGCCGCAAAGCTCTTTCTGACATTTCAAATTCTGGTAAGCCATGCTTGAAGGAGACGTCAAAGAAGATTCAAACATCAAAGTTAACCATTTTGGCAGAGAATCCTAGTGAACCCGAAGATATTGCGAAGGAAGGATTCCTGCACAATCACGATGAATGCATCAAAGCTCAGAAAAATGATATAAGCATGAAGGAATTTTTGCAGTTGTTTGGATTAGAAGGTAAATAAAATTGCTGTTGCATTTTTGGATGTCTTTATGATTTAGTTTCTAGCTGAATCATTTCTGTGAATGTTGTTTAGATTTCTCCAAAGTGCCTGCATCTGCAAAGGGAACTCATGTCCTAAACGAAATGGTCAGTTTTCGATTCATTTATATCCTCCCATTTAGTAGTGTTGTTTATAATGTATACACAGATTATTTAGCGAAATGGTCAGTTTTAGCATCGACTAGCTTTGGCATTCTGATTGTCTTTATGATTACTACTTGTGTTACAGCAGCCCATGAGTCCTCCGAGGTACATTGAAACTCAAGAGCTGACAGAGCTGCCTGACCTGCTGATCAAAGATTGGTCTCCTCCGAGGCTTAAGATGTCAACAAAACTTGACTCTGCTCCCCCTAGTCCGGGGCCAGCAGATCATTATCTGCACTGGAACGATCCTGAAAACATGGTCAGTTTTGAGTTGATTGGATCACCATGATGGTGAAACCATTGTTTTTGTGGAAACCCCAAGTATTGCAGATTAGTTTGTTTGTACTAGACCTCAGTTATTTTGTTGGTAGCTGGTAAAATGTGGCAACTTACGTTGCATTCTTGTTTGACATGGGATGGAAGACTCGCTCACTTTTTTGGGTATCATTTGACCTTTTTTCTACTGTATATCTGGCTGAATTGTGTGGAACTTTTAATTTCGTGTAGGGCTAGGGATTCACCCTTGCTTTCTGTTTTGCAGTCACCACAGGTGATGAAATGATCCAATATTCACATGCCTATTTTCAGACGTTTTTTTAACTATGATAACTAATTTTTTTTTAAAAAATCATAAAAATATAATATACCAAAAAAAAGAGAAAATAGGTTATATATATAAAAACTCATACAAAAATAAAACGTGAGAAATCTAAAGGTGTAAGATTGACAAAAGCTTACAAAAACAAAGCAAATAAGATACTAGGTGAAAAAAGAGTGGTGAGTGAATTAAACTATGAAGTAAATTACTCTACTACATAGTTTTATTTATATCGATAGACAACCATCAGAAAAGATCAAACTTTCTATCACCACCGATAAGTATTTATGAAAATTTCTATACGAACACCTAAAGATTGTTAAGGTATACAAAAATCGTGCCAAAAGAACAAATAAAAAATTATATTTATGTTATTTCACACGTTTCAGTTTCTTAAAATTCTGAAATTATATTTAAAATAAATAAAAAATTAATGAAATAACTTCAAAATTCACAAAATAAACCAAAATTTTAAATCCCACCAATTCATCGAACCCCTTTCACTACCGATTATGACACCACTACTCTTCACATCTTTCGTCGAACTATCATGATCATTTATCTTACTAATTCGTCATTGGAAATCGACTGACGTCGTCCGAAATATCAAAATTATCAAATAATTTATTAGAATAATCTATGACGAACAATGACATAACGGACAATGAACAATGTGTGAATCATTCGGTAAAGACACTTTATTTCATCACCGAAAACGCAACTAATGCCTATGATAATGTCGGATTTAGAGGTTTTAGAGATTTTAAGACTATTTTAAAATTATTTAAAAATTCCATGATATTTTAAAAATTATAATTTATTTTTAAAAACTATCATGTGTAATGTTTTTATTAACTAACGAAATTTTTTAACGGATAATCACAACAAACACATATTTAAGTAATTTAAAAAACGTTCATTACCTGTTTGGCCCAAAAAATATTTTAAACACCTAATTAAAAAAATATATAATTTAAATATTTATTTACCACTTAAACCTATAAATATTTATCGATTTATGTTTTAAAAATGACATTATGTATCACGAATCTTGATTATGAATTATAAAATGAACATAAATTATAATAAATTATTAAACCTATTTCTTTGGTTCCATAGTTTGTCTTCATTAAAAAGATAAACTCTCCTTTTGACCTGAACTTGATCTGCCAATCTTATTGGATTGTAGCCTGGAGATGGTCGAGCTCTTTCGAGAGCTACAAGTGGGACCCCAATTGATACACTTTTCGTAATAAAACAAATTGCAACACAAAGAAAATAAAAAACATATTATCTTGAAAAAAAAACATAAAAATGAACATGTGACTGAACACATATATAAGCATGACTTAGATATCGAACACAAATACATGAAGGAAAATGGATGTAAATTATAGTTCTAAAGTTCCAGTTCCTCCAATGGCGGTTCATGGGTTACTCTTACTAATTAACAAACTAGTTCACCCTAGTTAAACAGGAAGACGTTTCAAATATTTACAAGTGCAATAACATCCGAAAATATGGCATACAAGTTCAGTAGCAGAATTGGATAAAGGAAATCCAGAAGGATTAAGTGGGGAACCAATAACCACAAGTCGAAACAGATTGTCATCCGTTGATCACTCTTTTCTTCACATATTGAACAGGGAGAGAAATGATTTTGTCGGTGTAACTCGGCGATCCGTACAAGCTGCACATCTGTTCTCCATGCTTCTACCATATAAATCTGCCTGAAATTATTTTACAGTTTATGCATCATTAAATTGCAAACAAAGGCAATGCATATTCAATCAGAAACTCGTATACAAGGAAATAATGGAACTCACATGGTAATTTACAGCACCATAGGTAACCCCAAAAGGCGGATAACTACAGATAGGGTTAACAAGTTGCACTCCACAATCAACACAATCTTGGAAATCATCTATAAAAATCTTGTCATAGTCTTTGGTGCCTTGCATCCTGTATATTAATACCTTTTCAGCTTAAAAACCACATGAATATGAGGATAATTTGACATAATAAAACCTTTGATGCTCAGATTCATTTTCGAGTGTCCGATACAAGTATATGCTAAATATGAGAGTCTATTTATTTCTTTGAGTTTTGCTATGCATTTGGAGGGTCTTTGGGGATCATATCCCTATACCCATGACAAAATATGTGTCAAACACTAGTATTGGATATGAGTAATTCGAGAAAAATGAAAAGTAAAAGGAATGGGAGCAATCTAACAACTCAAGTATCAATTTATACCTACATTTGAGTAGCTAAAGCATATCTTATTTAATGTTATGATACTAATATGTTTCATACACGAGTATGTTTATTTTTTTCAAAGTTTTTTCATGTATTTACAAGGTCATTAGATGAATATATCCCCATGCTCATGTTGGACATGGGTGTACAGCACCTCTTGGATACATTTTTAGATATATGCTACATGGTGCAAGCTTCAAGCTTCATTACATTAGGATTCTTATAAACTTATGTACACATAGCCAAATTTGCAATCATTTTAAACAAAGAAAACAAACAATATATATACATACACTACAACATGAGTACTTACCATATAATATATACATATACAAACAGACAGACATAAAAATACATATCGATACATACATACAATATATATCGTCCATTTGCACTCATTTTAAACAATGCAAATACATGAATGCTTAACACACACACACAAAAATATATATATTTCCAATTTGCACTCATTTAAAACAAGCAAATGCATGAAAACTTGATAGATACATAAATATACGGCAAATACATGAGTATGAAATGTATATACACAATATATATACACAAAAATGTGTGCATAAAATATATACACGTTTAAGTACCTAGAAATTTGCTCTCCTTTTGCAACATTGTTGAGGGAAACCAATGAAGGGGTGTAAGCAGTAGCATCAAACTGTGAACGAGTCCGGAAAAACTTGGTTCCACGAAGATTTTTTCGCTTCTGATTGTAACAAACCACTGCATCATTATTGTACAACATCAATATCTCCCCATTGCTCAAAACAACCATTGGTTCATAGAAATCCCAGCTGCCTTGCTTGGGATACAAATTTTCAATAACAAATTGTTTGGTCCACGTCTCCTTCACACCATACTCCTTCATAACCCAAATATCGAACCGTGTCGAATTTGTGAAGTAAATCATAAATAGACACCCTTCTAGCACACCAAGCCTGGAGTAATTTGTGAACTTCTTATCATCTTCTCGGAAATGATCTGGTGGCGGGAGTGTCCCAAACCTCTCAGAATTGAAGTCAAAAGTATGAATGAATTCACTACCATTGGGTGTACAAGGAAACCAGTGAAGAGAATCATTCAAGAAAGCATTGAATGGCAAAGCAACAGTATCAATCGGTACATTTCCAATGCTCCTCCATGAACCAGTTCCAATGGTGTAAATCTCAGCAGTTACATATCGATTATTCGATTCAACTACCGGATAATAGCTCTGCAAAACTTTGTATTGGTCCATCATAGTTGAATAACCAAGCCCCCAAAAACTACCTCTTTGTCTATCCTTATAAGGTGGTTGAATTGTGATGAATTCACCCAAAATTGGGTTACAAACATAAAAGTTATAATCTTTATCAGATCCAACTAAATAAAGCAAGCCATTGCAAGCATTCATATGAGATATATCAATAGTGGGGAGATTCCATTTGGGGGTAAAATTGAGTTTTGACACCTGGAAATTTGAACCACTGGATTCCACATGAGCTAACTGGAGTCTTTTGGAAGCATTCTGGAGTGGAAGGGTCTTGATTAAGATGGAAATCTGAGATTTGGAAAGATGAAGCTTGGCGAATTCAGGATCTGAAATGAAACAAAGGAACCTCTTGCAAACAGACCTGCATTGGAAGAGGGTTTTGATTGGGAGCCTGGCGAGGATTTCATAGATGGTACGTCGCGGAAGAAGAAGAATCCTGCAAGGAAGAATGGGTGATTCTTGATTTACGCAAGGGATGATGCTGGTCGAAGCTTTAATGGCTGCTCTTTTTCGGCCATTCATTTTTAATTGCGGATTTCTGGAAACCCTAACAGAGAGGGTTTTCGATATTGTGAAAGATGTCGGGAGAGAATTCCTCCCTTATAAATTTTCACAGTATAGAGTTATTTACCCCAGAAATCCCCAACTTATACAAACATTATAAATTGGTCCTCTTACTTCAAAAAACTTTAATTAAGTCCTTGAACTATCAATGTTACTTTACTTTTTTTGATTCAGCTACAGTGGTTAGTAGTATCTGTTTCAGAGCATACTCTCAATCTTTCAACATTGGTCGCTCAATCACTGTGCTAACAACACTGGTGCTCAAAACCGTGACCTCTAGGAACAACAATCGTTCCTTTAACCGATGAGGTTAGATGGTTCGTACCTAATATTACTTTACTCGTGTTCTTCCACTGGTCTAACAATCCACTTGAACATTAATCATATTTAAGTATAACTAAAAAATTTAAAAATAATATAATATTTAATTTATTTTAATAATAATAATATACCTTTATAACTAATTAGTTTTTTTTATTAATTTTAGTTGAAAATTATTGAATATTTTCCATAATAATTAAAATATAATAAAAAATACCATGTGATATTACTCGAATTCTAATTTGGACACCACAATATAATTACATAAAAATTGTAATTTGCCAAGAATTCTAATTACCTCGAATGTATGCAGTGAGGATTCTGGACAGACGCAATAAAAGCGACTGCACAGGACCCAAAAAAAGAGGACCTCAAATTTTGATAAACTACATTCATTAGATGATGTTAATTTTAAAATTCATTGAAAATTTTTGAAAACCCTATTAAAAAATGAGTTATAATTGTTCAAATGTTATAATTATTTCTTAAATATGACAATTGATTATAAAATATTATTGATTATTTCTAGTGATGTTTTGGACAAACGCAATAGAAACGATCAAACAGCCATAGGAGCCCCTATAAAGGACATTTTCTTCTAAGGGCTACAATTTTATAATTAGTGGAGGTCATGAACAATTACTTTTAAAAACTATATTTTAATAAATTGCACAGGACCCCCAAAATCTTTGAACCGCCCCTGCATGTATGTTTGGTAAACACAATATTACAACCAATCGTAATCATAAAAAGTATAACTAATATATTCGTAATTATATTATAATCACGACTAATCTTATAAATTTTAACTTTTTAATCAATATTAAATGTACGACAAAAATTCTTATGTCATATTTAATTATACAAATCGTAATTACACAATTATGCAAGTTTAACTTATAAATGATATTAACTTTTATAAAAAAAAATCTTAATCTCTAAATATTTTTGTAAAATACTTCAACGATGTTGGGTTATAATAGACGCCGACAAACAAATTTTGTCGGTGTAGCGATCCTTTTTTCGAAAAAATCTAAAAAAAAGTTTAAAAGTTTGGTGGGATTTAAAAATTCGGTATCCGAAAATAACACCTGAAGAACAGGATGCCACTCCTAATGGAATACCGTTTAAATTTAAAAATCCGCGGTAATATTTAAAAAGTCGGTATCCCGGGAGATGACACCTAAAGAACAGGATGCCACTCCTATTGGAATAGCGTCGAAATTTAAAAATCGGTTAATCGGTTAGAGTCGCCATCGATCATTCAAAAAAGGTGGATCGAACACCGAAAGTAAAACCAGAGAAAATTGGGTTCGGGAGTTGGTTACGTTTGGGGAAGGATTAGCACCCCTATAACGCCCAAAATTGGTACCTAAAAGTTCGCATCGTAATTTTTTAAAGAAAATATAAAATCCAAATTAAATTAATTTTTAATTTAAAATGCATATCCTAATATCCACGACAATTCAGAGAAGATAACACCCGGAGACCGGGATGCTACTCCTAATAGAATATATCGAAATAATAATTTCTAAAACAATAATAAAGTAAATAATCATATAATAATAATTTTAATAATAAATATACAACCATACATAATATAATAATAATAAAACAAAATAATAATACTAAAACTAATAATAACATAAGAAAATTTAATAGTAAATATAAAACATAACATAATAAAATATAAAACGAAATTAATAAAGTTACTATAAGCTAAATCTGCAAAAAAAGAAATTAAGGGGTTAAAAATAAATAAACCATAAAATAAGGAACTAAAATGTTAAAAACAGTGATCAAATTGAACAAAAACATGAAAATATGTGGCTAAATAGTGAAATTAGTGACTAAAATTTAAAGCAAAGTAAACTGGAGCGCCGAAATGAAGGATACTGGAGAGTCCGAGGACTGCGCACGTAATTTTCCCATTAGTCTTGGTTAAGCGCAGGTCCGGGTTAGGCGAACGGGTCGGTCTCGGGTCTGGATGGCTAAAACGACGTCGTTTTGGGCCCTGTAACCAGGCGCCAAACGACGTCTTTTGGATGCGGTATATATGTCCAAAATTTGATGAAGACTCTTCTTCATCTTCATTTGTTTCCAGAACAAATAAATGAGTCATCAAAGACACTCTCATGCTCTCTGGGATATGGTCGCCGCCGAGGAGGAGCGACACCGTTCGCCGTCGCCGGCCGCCGCGCCGGCCACCGTCGCCAGTCGTCGGAAATTCAAAAGGAGGCACCTTTCCGAAAGATCTCGGCGAGAGGAACACGATGGTGGGCTTATTTTTTCAAGAAAATCACCGTGGAAGCGTAGATCTACAGATGAGTATTCGAATTTTTTTAAAAATTTTACCTTTCTTTTTGCTTCCGATTTGCTCTCGATTTCTCCTTTTTTTTTTCTGATTTGTTTCAATATAGTGGTGTTTGATACTATTTTTTTGCTTCGACAATGCTCTTTTTCATTCCATTTCTCATAAAAAAATACAAGGGTTCGTTCTGGGTTTTATACCCAGATTACAACATTATTTTATTATTTCTAGCCTGCGATTATAGGTCTAATAATCCTCTTTTCTTTTGCAGATTCGAATAGACAAGGGCGGTGGAGCAGACCCGGGTCAGACATGGGCGGTGGCTGGCCAAACGGGCGAATAGGAGAGCGCGTGACGGCCACGCGCGATTCGAACAGTCGCGCGTGGCGGCCACGCGCGGCCATCTCGTATGGATGCTGAAGAGGCGGCGAATGGGGCTGGTTAGGGTTTAGTTTGATTGTAATTAGGATTATTTTGGTTTGGATCTGATATGGGTATGGGTTATTATTGGGCTTGGATATGTATTTGGGTCTTATATTGGATTGGTATTAATAATAGAAATATTTTATATTTGGATTAATTTGGGTCCAAAAATGGCTATTACAGCTGCCCCTCTTTGCTCATTGTTGTGTAAAAAGAATAGAGCAAAGATCAAGGAATAGCCATTTTGACGAGTGTGGTTTAGTTTGGTTTTTTTTAATAAGGTTGGGGTTCTTTTTTGGTAAGGTTGGGGGTTCTTTCTCCTAACCACCGCCTTTTCCTGGTCTTCACTTGATCTTCTTTGCTTCTCCGGAACAAAATTCTTTCAAAATTGAAACTTCGAGCATGCAACTTCTTCCTTGCTTGTTCTTCTTTCAAGTGCCTCAGATGAGTAGATTCTTCATGTGTAGAGTCCTGCTTATCTTCGGCAAAGTCCTTATGCTACCAGTTCTTCTTGTGTTGACCTTTCATCTTCAGTTGTCGACGCTGCAAGTTCTTCCTATATAGAACCTTCTGCATCTTAAACCGAGAGTCCTTCCTGTAATGAACTTCTCGTTGTAGATTCTTTCTTTCATAGAATCTTTTGTCTTCGATTTTAAGAGTTCTTCCTGTAGTAGAACTTCCCGCTAGAGATTCTTTCTGTCATAAAATCTTTTGCGTCTTCGATTCTAAGAGTTCTTCCTGTTGTAGAACTTCTTGTTAGAGATTCTTTTTCTCATAGAATCTTTCGCATCTTCAATTCCAAGAGTTTTTCCTGTTGTAGAACTTTTTGCTAGAGATTCTTTCTCTCATAGAATCTTTTGCGTCTTGAATTCCAAGAGTTCTTCCTGTTGTAGAACTTTTTGCTAGAGATTCTTTCTCTCATAGAATCTTTTGCATCTTCAATTTCAAGGGTTCTTCTTGTTGTAGAACTTTGGATATGAACTCTTCCTATGTAGAGCCTTCCAAGTTGTGAGTTCTTCTTGTACACAACTTCTTGGTTAATTTTTCTCTTAAATCTTGAATTTGTTAGTTCTTCTTGCATGGAATCTTCTGGTTGATTCTCCTATTGAATCTTGAGTTTACTGTCTTTTCTTAAAATCTTCATTTTGCAATCATGATTTTTTCAGTGCAAAGCTATTGTCAACTCTTCATTTTCTGATGTGGATTTCAACTACTTCTGTTGGCTCTTATTATTTCATGTTTCGTCTCTTGAATCTTTTCTGGTTCTTGTGTGCCTATAGAAAAGAAAATCAAAAATTTTCTACAATGCAGGTTAGCATGCGCCTAATCCTAGGGATGCCTTCACTATATGATGCATGAATGATAATATCTTGATGTCTTCTGTGATCCTCGCATTTGATCAGGCAATTGTAGCGCTTTCTCATCTTCAATCTTCTTCTCTTTTGATGTAGCAAGGACGTCTCATCTCACGTCAAGAGTTCTAACTTCCAACATCAACTTTTTAGGGTACTTTTTTGAGCTTTTACTTTTAAAAGCATCTTTGAGATCTTCTCTTCTCTTTCCCTTTCTTTTTTCCTTCTTTTCTCTTTCATTTTTCTTTTTTCTTTCTTTCTTTTTCATTTTCGTTTTTTCTTTTCTTTTTTCTTTTTTCATTTCTCATTTTCTCATTTTTCATTCTTTTTCTTTTTTGCTTTCTCTTTTTCTTTTTCAATGAAAAGCTGGTCTTCGGATGATATTTGCCTACTGCTGCCTCATTCTGGTGTGTTTTGCAGTTTTAGCATTTCAAGACTTTCTCATGAGTGTTTTCTGTTGCATGGGATTCTTCTTGCGATTAGTTCTTTGCCCGCATCACCTGCACCTTATAGGCTAAGACTATAACAAAGTAATGTCGAGAGATCTTTTGTTTGTTATAAATCTATGTTAACCTTAAAAATGATGAATGATAACTTATGAAAAAAGATATATGTAATGTATTTATATTCAAAATATCATGGCAAACAGAGGGTTTTAAAAAGATGACAAAAACAATACAAAGTCTTAAACATTTCACTACATGAATGACGTATGGATCCTTGTTGATGATAGATTTCTTGCCCCCGGTCCTGTCATCGTATCGAAGAGGGTTTGCCCATTGGATGCCCATTCTCAAGATGGATTCGAGCCGCCCTTTACGGGTTTTCAACTCAATTCCTTTGTTGGTTACAAGAAGCCCTTTTTGGGTTTTCCTCTTGAACCTTTTTATTTCTTTTCTTCTCTTTTTTTTTCTCTTTTTTTTTCTTTTTTTTTTTCTCTTTTTTCTCTCTCTCTTTTTTTAAGCGTAATACTTTTTAACTGAGTCTGAATTTATTGGATTACTCAGTTCGCGTCCATCCATTTTCGCTAGGATTAACGCTCCTCCGGAAAAGGCCTTTTTAACCACATAGGGCCCTTCCCAATTTGGCATCCACTTCCCACGGAAGTCTTTCTGTATGAGCAAGATCTTTTTCAGCACCAGATCTCCCTCTCGAAACTCTCTAGGCCTAACCTTCTTGTTATAGGCCTGTATCATTCTTCTCTGATACATTTGACCATGGTAGATGGCCCTTAATCTTTTTTCTTCAATGAGGTTGACCTGATCATATCTAGCTTGTATCCACTCAGCTTCATCCAACTTTACTTCATTTAAGATTCATAGCGATGGAATCTCCACTTTTATGGGCAGTACTGCTTCTGTGCCATACACCAGGGAGTATGGAGTTGCCCCAGTTGATTTACGTACAGAGGTCCTGTAGGCAAATAAGGCAAACGGTAACTTCTCATGCCAATCCTTGAAAGTTTCCGTTGTCTTTGCTATGATCTTCTTGATATTCTTATTTGCAGCTTCCACTGCCCCATTCATCTTAGGACGATAAGTGGTGGAGTTATGGTGAGTTATTCTGAATTGCTCGCATACTTCTATAATCATCTTATTATTCAAGTTGGAAGCATTGTCAGTAATGATTCTCTCTGGCAATCCATACCGACATATAATTTCCTTCTTTATGAACTTGCAAACCATCGCTCTCGTGATATTTGGATAAGAGGCTGCCTCTACCCATTTGGTGAAGTAATCAATGGCCACCAAGATGAAACGATGTTTATTAGATGCTGCTGAATGAATCTGCCCAATGACGTCCATTCCCCACATTGCAAAAGGCCACGGTGAATTCATGGTGTGCAATGGTGACGGGGGAGAATGAATCTTGTCAGCATATATCTGGCACTTATGACACTTCTTGGCATAGCTGATACAATCTGCTTCCATAGTCAACCAATAATATCCGTATCTCATAATTTTACGGGCCATCGAAAAACCATTAGCATGCGTTCCGCATAAACCATCATGCACATCTTCTAGAATCTCTTTAGCCCGTTGGGCATCGACACATCTTAATAGCACCTGGTCTTTGCCTCTTTTGTACAGGACTTCTCCATCTAAAACATACCCTGCTGCCAATCTTCTGAGGGTTTTCTTGTCATTCTCACTTACTCCTTCAGGATAAGTCTGGCATTTAATGTACTGCAGGATATCATGGTACCATGGTTTACCGTCGACCTCTTCTTCCAAGGTGCAACAATAAGCTGGCATTTCAAAAGTTTGCATTCTTATTGGCTGCATTTCTGCTCTTGTACTAGCTTTAAACATTGCTGCTAAAGTAGCTAGAACGTCCGCCATCTGATTGTCTTCTCTTGGTAGATAGGTAAAGCTGATCTTCTCAAATCTTCCAATCATCTCCTGGATCAAATCATAATATCTGACCAGTCTGGGATCTCTCGTTTCCCATTCTCCGCGAAGCTGATAAATTACTAAAGCTGAATCCCCGAAGACTTGAAGTATTTTAATTTTCTTCTCAATGACCCCGTACAATCCCATAACACAGGCTTCATACTCGGCTATATTATTCGTGCAAAAGAACTTCAGTCTGCTCATGAAGGGATAGTAAACATTATCAGGAGAGATCAACATCGCACCTATTCCATGCCCCAGTGCATTAGATGCCCCATCGAAATACAACTTCCACGCCTGCCCCTCTAGGACGGTTTCTTCTTCTGTCGTAATATACATCAGGTCCTCATCCGGGAAGTTAAAGTTCAGGGACTGGTATTCTTCTGAAGCTCGGCTTGCTAAGAAATCAACAACAACACTTTCTTTTACTGCTTTTTGACTCACGTAAATAATGTCAAATTCAGATAGCAACATTTGACAACGAGCCATTTTCCCGGTTAGCACTGAGGCTTCCATCAAGTATTTCAACGGATCCAGTTTAGATATCAACCAGGTGGTATGGTATAACATGTACTGCCTAAGTCTTCTAGCGGTCCACACTAAAGCGCAACACAATTTCTGAATCGGTGGGTACCGAGTTTCACACTCTGTGAACTTTTTGCTTAGGTAATAAATGACCCTTTCTTTCTTTCCAGACTCATCATGTTGTCCTAGTACACATCCCATTGAACTCTCGTAAATTGTTAAGTATAAGATCAGTGGTCTGCCTGGCACTAGTGATACTAGGATCGGGGGATTCATCAAGTATTTTTTAATCTTCTCGAGAGCCTCTTGGCATTCTTCATCCCATACCCCTGGATTATTCTTTCGGAGCAATCTAAAAACGGGATCACATTTTTTAGTCAATTGAGAAATGAACCAAGATATATAATTTAACCTCCCTAAAAATCCTCGGACTTCTTTCTGTGTTCGAGGTGGCGGGAGATCTTGGATTGCCTTTACTTTATCCGGATCAATTTCTATTCCTCTTCTGCTAACCACGAATCCAAGCAGTTTCCCTGATGTCACTGCAAAGGTGCACTTGTTGGGATTGAGCTTCAATTGGTACTTCCTCAATCTTTGGAACAGTTTCTTTAAATTATGGATGTGCTCCTCCTCTGTTCGGGACTTAGCAATCATATGGTCCACATATACCTCGATTTCTTTGTGCATCATATCGTGGAAGAGAGTCACCATTGCTCTTTGGTAGGTTGCCCCGACATTTTTGAGTCCGAAAGGCATTACTTTATAACAGAACGTCCCCCATTCTGTCACGAACGTAGTCTTCTCCATATCATCTAGATGCATCTTTATCTGATTGTACCCTGAGAAACCATCCATAAATGAGAACCATGAATGCCCTGTTGTATTGTCGACCAGGGTGTCAATATGAGGCAAAGGAAAATTATCCTTTGGGCTGGCTCTATTAAGATCTCGGTAATCAACGCACATGCGCACTTTCCCGTCTTTCTTTGGCACAGGAACTATATTCGCAACCCATTCAGGGTACTTCGCCACTTTTAGAAAACCAGCATCAAATTGTTTCTTTACTTCTTCCCTGATTTTTAGTAACATATCGGGCCTCATTCTTCTAAACTTTTGCTGAACAGGCTTGCACTCAGGTTTTGTCAGTAACTTATGCACCACGATATCTGTATTTAGTCCCGGCATATCCTGATAAGTCCAAGCGAACACATCCTTGAATTCTTGTAGTAGGGCGATCAAATCATCCCTAGTATGAGAGGAGAATGTAGTGCCGATTTTAACTTCTCTCCTATTTTCGTCAGTCCCCAAATTGATAATCTCCAATTCTTCCTGGTGGGGTAGGATCTGTTTGTCCTCATTTCCCATCAATCTTACTAACTCATCAGGGACTTCATAATCTGTATCTTCTTCATCAATTTTCGCCGAACACAGAGGCTTTTCAAAGTCTACCTCAAGGTCGGATCCAGAGTCATTCACATAATCAAGTGTAAGAACCCTGTATGTAAAAGAGACTAGTATATATATTGAAAAAATGGATGTTATTTGCATGCAAAAATGGTGTAAATTATGTGCATAAAAATGGATATTGGAAAATGTTTGCCATTTAATATATAATATACATAGGAAATATATTTTTATTACAAAATGTAGTTAACATAGTGGCCCTCTTACAAAAGATCCCTAATGCTTGTGGGCAAAAAGCAAAAGGGTTAGTTTAGGACATTACTCTGTTTTAGTCCTAAGAGCTATAGGCAGGTCTACTGTGCTCCAGTTGCCGAGCAATTCTCCTGGAAAACAGGGACGAATCCCAGTCAAAAACTTGTTGGTACCCTCTTCATCAGATACCATGTTAATAAACATTCCTTCTAGCGACTCGCTGAACAATTCTTCTCCATTGAGCTTGTCATTCTCTCGATTAGCTTCCTATACACCCTGTTCAGCATTAATAATCCGGGGGGACACAAAATTATTTTCAGGAAAGGTCAACAACCTCCATGGAGTACCTCCCCCTCTAAGCCTAGCTTTCCTTCTTTCTTCCCTCATTCTAAACTTTTCTCTTCTTGGTAACATACTAGGCTTGTAACCAAGCCCGTAACGATCCTTCTTAAAGATGACAGCTTTAGCATGTAAGGTTCCTTGCAGGTTTCTTCCCAAGCCTTTTCCTGTCTTAACCCCTCTTCCCAAGGTTTGGCGAACGACCATCTTGGTGGTGTTGGACAACCGAGGGGTCGGGATCTTACCCCTTTCTGCAACAAAGGTTGCATTCACAAACTCTAGTGCTCTAAAAGAACATTCCACTGCATCTTCATCAGGTGGAATATAAGGGGTATCAGCGGTTATAGAGGCAATAATGTCTTCTTCTACATTAACACTGACTAACTTGCCTTCAATCACAAACTTCAGTTTCTGGTGTAGCGATGAGGGAACCGATCCGGCGGAATGAATCCACGGCCTTCCCAATAAACAGTTATACGTTGGCTTTATGTTCATGACGACAAAGTCAACTACATATTCTGTCGGCCCAATCAACAAGGGCACCTCAATCCTTCCTACTACCTCTCTTTGAGTTGCATCAAAGGCCCTTACTAAACTATGACATGTTTTTATGTGAGAACTGTCTATCGGCAGCCTCTGCAAGGTGGCTAATGGTAATACATTCAATGCCGAGCCGTTGTCCACAAGCACACCGGGTAACACATACCCCTTGCAGTGTGTTGTGATATTCAGTGCCTTGGTGGACCCCATTCCACCATCGGGAATCTCATCATCACTGAATGTGATAATTATCGGCAGCAATGTGGCCAACAATATGGTCCAACTTGGCCACAGAAATGTCTTCCGGTACAAATGTTTCGTTTAATACCTTCATTAATGCCTCCCGGTGTTTTTCTGAGTTTAACAACAGCTCCAGTACAGAGATTCTGGCTTGTTGTCTACGCAACTGCTCCACAATATTATATTCACTATGCTTCAAAAATTTCAAAAATTCATGCGTCTGTGCCTCAGTCACTGGTTTGTTTATCCTTTGAGGCGGGTCTTCTCCAAAAATCTTTTGGGGTTCAACTCTTCCTTCCTCAGTTGCTTCAGCTTTTGCCGAGTTTGAAGGGTCTAGTGGATGACACCGTCCACTCTTCGTGAAATTCCCTACATCATTAATACCTTCGGCTTCTTTAATCTCCTCATTTTGCACAGAATCTCCTCCTACTTGCACTTCTCCTCCAACTTGCACTTCTTCTTGCATCTTAGGTATAGAAACATTAGCAGCATAATTCCAGGGAACTTTTTGCATGTTTTTGAATGGAAAAGGAGTAGAGGGTGTGATAATTATCTTGGGTGAATTTCCATTTCCCACATGGGTGGGACTGCTTTCCTTTCTTCTGGATGAAGCTACGAATGGTCTTTCTGCACTGTATTTACTGTTTGAACTATCAGACGCACATACATCCATTAATTTCTTCTCTTCAGTCTTCTCAAAGAACTCAATCTCTTTATTGTCCATCATTTTTTGAACTAACTGTTTGAACTGTTCACAATTCTGAATTTCATGGCCCTCTTCCTAGTGATATTCACAATAAAGGCCACCTTCTTCTCGAATTACCTCCATTCTTCCTTCTATCATATGTGCCCTGCATAGTTGTTGAAAAACCCATTTCAAGGGGGACTTTACTTCTTCCACGTCCTTTTTAACCCTTTTATCATCTTCATCTTCAATTACATTCACCTCTTGCCCTCCATGATTCGGCAAAGGGTTAGAGGCTACACTTGGGTCGTCGAACTTCAAGATCCCCGTATTTATCAAATTCTGAACGATCTTCTTAAAAGCAATGCAGTTTTCTGTAGAATGTCCAAGAACTCCAGCGTAATCACAATGGGCTTTTTCATCGTACCAGGCAGGAAAAGGAGGTTTAAAAGGAGTAACATGGTATGGTCGCACCAAGTCAGCCTTGTACAACTGGGCGTACATCTCAGCATATGGCATTGGTAGAGGAGTAAAAGAGATCCTTTCCCGTTCTCTCTTAGGAGCAGTGTCTTCTTTCTTCTTCGAGTTTTGTGTGTTTCTAGTGGAAGATTGTGGTTGGGTGATGGTGAAGTTTGCCGGGGTGTTGTAAGTACTGGCAAAGTTCACCTCATTGTCCTTTCTTCGGTAATGCTTCTGAGTTTTCCCCTGCATCGATCCTTCCATTTTTTATAGCCATCTCAATCGACTCACCCGTTCTAATGAGATCTGAAAAGCTTTGAGCGGTATTGTTTATTAGGCGGTCAAACAACGCCCCTTTTAAGGTGTTCACAAACAATAAAGTGATTTCATGTTCCAAAATCGGCGGGTGAATTTGCGCGGCCACATCACGCCATCTCTGGGCATACTGGCGTAGGCTCTCATTCGAACGCTGCTCCATTGTTTCCAACATGGCTCTACTAGGGGTCATGTCAGAGACGTGCTTATAATGCTCGACGAAGGCTCTAGAAAGGTCCTTCCACGACTTAACATTGTCCCGGCTGAGTTGTGTATACCAGCGCATAGCAGACCCGGTTAGACTCTCTTGAAAACAATGAATCAGAAGCTTCTCATTTCTTATGAAAGGTGCCATCTTCCTGCAGTACATGGTAATATGGGCCGACGGACACGTGGTTCTTCCATACTTGTCAAAATCCGGAGTCTTAAATTTAGGCGGAAGAACCAAATCTGACACGAGACTTAGGTCGTTAGCTTCGTTTCCTTGCTCGCTTATTCCCAACGAAGCCTTGAGTTGTTCTGCGAAGATGCAGAACTTTTCTTCACTTTTGCTTTCTACTTCAGCTCTAATTTTTTCCACCACGTCCAGGTCTGGTACTTCCTCGTCTTGTAATGCATCCAGGTCGACTGATTGTTTCATAGCTGCTCCTTCTGGTAGACTAACGGATGCTCCAGTAGTATTAAAGTATACCCTCTTCTGAGGCGTCGATGTATCAGTTTGGACTCAAACGTGAGATGATGTCGTGGTGTCTTCCGGCTCCTCAGTAATGTTTTCTGCAGCTTTTCCTTTACTCAACATCGCAGTTATTTGAGATAGAATTGTCGCTTGAGCCTGGGTAATCTGTTGGCTGATATTCTGACTGATATTCTGGGTGATATTTCGTTCTGCTTGATCAATGCGGGATTCAAGATCCTTTTGGTCTCGTTCTAAATTGGTCACTCTTTCATCCATGATTTTGGTCTTCAAGCGTGTACCGTAGCGATGCAAAATGGTTGCGAGTTGAATTAAAATTCTGTCATGATATGCACATAATTAATTAATTGGCTTTAATAATATATGCAAATATAATGTTTCGTGTCATGATGTAATGAATGCAATGGAGGTGTTGATTCTTAAGTAACATCAAAAAAAGAGTTTCATTAAGATAAAGAGGTCCTGATTACAATAAGTAGTCATAACACTAATTACAGATAGCGGTTAGCCTTTACGTCTAAGACCTCTATTTCTTGTAGTAACATATGGACACGGGACCCTAGTGGTGTCCTGGGACTAACATGTGCCCTAAACTCGTGGGCTTCCATCGCCAGACCCTGGATGAAGTGAGCTACTCCTCGCGCCTGCTGCATGACTTCCCTCATTGCCCGACGCTGATCTCGGATCAATTGACCAGCTTGTTGCAGTCCGTATACTATTCGACTGTTATCCTGCTGCAATGCTCCTTCAAAAGAAACCAGTCTCTCTCTGCAATCCTGGAGGGAATTCTCAAGTTCAGCAACTCTATTTCTTAGCAGCTCGTTCTTATTTTACGCAAGACTTAAGGCAGCAGTAAGTCTTGATTATGATAACCCTGCAAGAGCTCATCCAATCGCATAACCTGAACTTCGTAGTCTTCATTCTGTGATATCAAATCTTGATTCTGAGTTTGGCTAGCAGTTAACTCTTGAGTAAATGCTTCTAATTCTTTGGCTTTATTTCCGACTAATTTTTGACTCGCTTCATACTTGCGAGCATAATGATCAGCCCTCTTTTTCTCTTTTAAAAGTTTACCTGTCAACTCTTTAGCAGTGGTGCTCAGACTGTTCCTACGCGTATTTTGCTTCAATTCTTTCCATTCTTCCTTTAACTCTGCATGATCCTTTTCCAGTATTTCCTTCTGTTTCAAGACATTTTTACCTTTCTGTTTGTATTTTTCCACATCAAGTGAAGCTAGGTAATTTGTAGACTCTAACTCCGAAATACGCTTCTCTAGGGCTTTGACCTCCTTTTCGTGTGCTCTCCTAGCTTTCTCCAAGTCAGAAGGAGCATCTTTCATGTGCTAGTCCATAGACCGAGCATTCTGTTGATTTCCAAATGGGATAATATCATTGATTCTCGTAACTCTCCATTGATCATAATTGGAGGTAAACGGTGCATTATAGATTTCGACCATATACAAATTCTTCCAGGCTCGACTCATCTTTTTGATTTCTCTCTTATAACCATCACCTTGACATGCAAAGTCGGATCCCTTCAAGCCTTGAGTTGTTGGGATAAATTGCATCGATCCGAATTGACGAGATACTAGTAATGGACAATCTCCGATTCCGCCCCAAATGCCTGGTAAGGGTACCCAGTCATACTCCCCACATCGATAAAGGAACTCGCTTATGATCAACCATGGTACCTTCCAATTGATCGTGCAATCTTGGAGGTCTTTAAATCCTGCCATCCACTGTCCCTCGGTCATAGCTTCAGCTTGGTATTCTTCCAAAAACGTCTTTATTGGTGAAAAAGTGGTAAGGCACATCTGATAAGAAAACTTCAGGTTCCACAAATGGCTTCGGATCCACACATCGAGCAGTGGTACACATCCCAGAAATTTACCTTCACCCATCTTTCGGCAAGCATTCAAAGATCGAAACGTCTCGGCTAAGATAGCGGGTACCGGGTTAACATTCTTTCTAAGCTTGTCAAATAAATTAGTCACCGCGTAATCTATATGTCCCGAAACTTTGGGAAAGATAACCATACCGTAGATGTTGTAAGCCAACAAATACCTCCTCTTGGATGGATCTGGATGGCGAAGGATCAAATTACGGATATATGTCCAAGCAATGCAATCTGTTTTACCCTTCCTTACAATTTTACCTTGGACCCATTCTTTACTTATTCCAGTAAAATTCATCAAGCTTCCCACAAAAGATGGAGGATCCTTCGGTTTAAGATAAACCATCTCTGTCTTGAGTCTTGGACAGTTAAGCAGAGCTATATATTCTTCAATAGTGGGAGTCATGTCAACCTTTCCGAACGTGAAACAACAATACCCGGGATTCCAAAACTGTGTTAACGCTCGGAACATGTGGGCGTCTGTCTGGACATTCAGTAGTAATGCTATATCGCTGAACTCTTGTTGGAAAGTTTCCTTCAAATCTGCATCGAAGTTCTGCCATATTTCTCTTAACTCGTCAAGCTTATTTTGCTTCGATACGATCAACGTGGGTTCCACAATCTTCGACACATGGTCATCTGATAAGTTGTTCCCCTTTTCCATTTGGAGGCGTTCAGACCACCCCAATACTGTAGCGTTAACACTTTTGTTGATACAGAACCTCTCATCCATAATTGAGCGTCTCCTAGAATGTACTTTTGAATCAACACCTATGTATGGAATGATATGCAAGAATGGATGGATGCAAAAAGAAAGAAAAAAAAGAAAAAACAAAACAGACACAGAAAAGAAAAGAAAAATGAGTCAGTATAATTAGTTAAGAAAATTAAACAAAATAGAAACGTAAATAAATAAACAAATAAGCACATAAAAATAAAAATAAATAAAACAAAAACTTAAAGGGTGATTCTAAACGAGCAGCATAACGACACGGTTTCAAAAGGTAGGCTTCTACGGTTCATTATATGTGTTTCAGTTCTAAAGTAAACAGTATCCGAACTATCGCTAGGACATCGATTCGGGGGAATATGACCCTTATTTATACGGAGGTGAGAACCTCACGAAATATAAGGACCAAAATTCCAGAAATGAATTACCACACTATACGGAGGTGAAAACCCCACGAAGCGAAGTAATCATTCCACCTAAGGGTGTTTAATCTAATGTAGATGAAAATTAAAAATTAATTTAATTGGAATTTTATATTTTCTTAAAAATTATAATGCGAACCAAACTAAGGCTTAACTTCATTTTCTTTAAAAAAATTGTCCCCAGCGGAGTCGTCATTTGTAGCGACCCTTTTTTCGAAAAAATTTAAAAAAAGTTTAAAAGTTCGGTGGGATTTAAAAATTCGATATCCGAAGATAACACCTGAAGAACAGGATGTCACTCCTAATGGAATACCATTTAAATTTAAAAATCCGCGGTAATATTTAAAAAGTCGGTATCCCGGGAGATGACACTTGAAGAACAGGATGTCACTCCTATTGGAATACCGTCGAAATTTAAAAATCGGTTAATCGGTTAGAGTCGCCATCGATCGTTCAAAAAAGGTGGATCGAACACCGAAAGTAAAACCAGAGAAAATTGGGTTCGGGAGTTGGTTACGTTTGGGGAAGGATTAGCACCCCCATAACGCCCAAAATTGGTACCTAAAAGTTCGCATCGTAATTTTTTAAAGAAAATATAAAATCCAAATTAAATTAATTTTTAATTTAAAATGCATATCCTAATATCCACGACAATTTAGAGAAGATAACACCCGGAGACCGGGATGCTACTCCTAATAGAATATATCGGGATAATAATTTCTAAAAACAATAATAAAGTAAATAATCATATAATAATAATTTTAATAATAAATATACAACCAGACATAATATAATAATAATAAAACAAAATAATAATACTAAAACTAATAATAACATAACAAAATTTAATAGTAAATATAAAACATAACATAATAAAATATAAAAAGAAATTAATAAAGTTACTATAAGCTAAATCTGAAAAAAAATAGAAATTAGGGGGTTAAAAATAAATAAACCATAAAATAAGGAACTAAAATGTTAAAAACAATGACCAAATTGAACAAAAACATGAAAATATGTGGCTAAATAGTGAAATTAGTGACTAAAATTTAAAGCAAAGTAAACTGGAGCGCCGAAATGAAGGATACTAGAGAGTCCGAGGATTGCGCACGTAATTTTCCCATTAGTCCAGGTTAAGCGCAGGTCCGGGTTAGGCGAACGGGTCGGTCTCAGGTCTGGATGGCTAAAACGACGTTGTTTTGGGCCCTATAACCAGGCGCCAAAACGACGTCGTTTGGATGCGGTATATATGTCCAAAATTTGATGAAGACTCTTCTTCATCTTCATTTGTTTCCATAACAAATAAATGACTCATCAAAGACTCTCTCATGCTCTCTGGGATATGGTCGCCGCCGAGGAGGAGCGATATCGTTCGCCGTCGCCGGTCGCCGCGCCGACCACCGTCGTCGATCGCCAAAAATTCAAGAGGAGGCACTTTTCCGAAAGATCTCGGCGAGAGGAACACGATGGTGGGCTTATTTTTTTCAAGAAAATCACCGTGGAAGCGTAGATCTACAGATGAGTATTCGAATTTTTTAAAAAATTTTACCTCTCTTTTTGCTTCCGATTTGCTCTCGGTTTGTCCTTTCTTTTTTCTGATTTGTTTCGAATATAGTGGTGTTTGATACTATTTTTTTTGCTTCGACAATACTCTTTTTCATTCCATTTCTCGTAAAAAAATACAAGGGTTCGTTCTGGGTTTTATACCCAGATTACAACATTATTTTATTATTTCTAGCCTGCGATTATAGGTCTAATAATCCTCTTTTCTTTTGCAGATTCGAATAGACAAGGGCGGTGGAACAGACCCGAGTCAGACATGGGCGGTGGCCGGCCAAACGGGCGAATAGGAGAGCGCGTGACGGCCACGCGCGGCCAGTTGGTATGGATGCTGAAGAGGCGGCGGCTAGGGCTGGTTAGCGTTAGTTAGGGTTTAGTTTGATTATAATTAGGATTATTTTGGTTTGGATCTGATATGGGTATTGATTATTATTGGGCTTGGATATGTATTTGGGTCTTATATTGGATTGGTATTAATAAAAAAATATTTTATATTTGGATTAATTTGGGTCCAAAAATGGCTATTACAGTCGGCAAACGAAAGGCGATAATATTGACGATACTGAATACAATGACAGTGGTTGAAATAAGTAAGATTTTTAGGGTTAAGTTTTGTAGAAGATAAACAATGTAAATTTTTTAATTCTTTTAGAATTAGGTTTGATATTTTTATTAAAATAATAATAAAATAAAATATTAAAAATTTATTTAATCTAATATTTTTCAATTAAATTAATTATACTTCGAGTCTTTAAGAATTTAATTTTTTCTAAAAAATAATTAATAATAGTGTAAATTACATAAATGGTTCTTTGATTATACCTCAATTATCTTTTACATCCACTGATTATCAAATGTTACAAATTGATCCATTAACTAATTTTTTTGATACAAAGTGATCCCGTGCCGTTAAAAATTTGACGGGAAACTGATGTGAATGTTAACATGTTGACTTAGATTATAAAGATCGGGGATGCCACATGATCATCCAAGTCAGCATGTTAACGTTTACATCAGTTTCCCGTCAAATTTTTAACGACAAAGGACCACTTTGTATAAAAAAGTTAGCCAATGGACCAATTTGTAACATTTGATAATTAGATAATGTAAAAAATAATTAAAGTATAGCCAAGAGACCATTTATATAATTTACCCTCAATAATATTCAATGATATTTAATATTAATAATATTAACGGTGTGTTATAAATTTTTTAAATTATCATAATTTTATTGTATTATAAATTAAGATCGTAATTGAAGACCTCCAATTAAATCAGTTTTATGAAAAAAAATATTAAAATTTAATGACTATATCTAATATTTGAATATTTGGTGACAAAAACTATTTTAGAATAATTACGTTGTAATTATCTTCGTAATTTTTAGATAACAAATATTTATTCGTTTGACCTTTCCCCTTGAAATACAAACATTTTCCCGAGAAAAAATGTGAAAAGTCTCCATGATCAACCACAGATCAACTGATCTTTTTTCCATTTCTCAATCTACAAATTCATAATCAAACCGGCCTTGAGAGATTATTGAATTTTTAGTACTTTCGAACATGTCTTTCTCATTCTTCAAGCCGTCGAGGCCCAAAACCCCATCAGAGGTTGCCAAAGCGATCAAAGACAGCCTTAATGCTCTGGACACCAAAACCGTTGCTGAAGTTAAAGCCCTTGAAAAGGTTTAAAGAATCTGTCTGGATTTTTTTTATTACTTTAATTTGATGTAATTTCATTCATTCTTTTCTTGTATTTGGTTTCCGATTGGAATTATGAAATGGGTATTTGGAATAATTTCATTTGGATATGGTTTTGGCATTGATTTTGCAGGTTGTTTGGGATTTTCCCCCGTTTTATGGCTTTTATTTCGATGTTCTTATGTTTGGAGTCCCTTGCTTCCGCTTATAAAAATGCTACCGACTGTCATTAGGATGTTTGGTATAGTGTATGTAAATGTCGTTCGTTGTAATATGAGCAAAATGATTAATGTTTTATTTGTTGTAATAATGATATAAAGTTATATTACAATGATTCATGTTTGAGTGTCGGATTGAGTATGTCTCTGGCATATGTTTTTTTTTTAAAGTTTTTCAATGTGTTTTGAAGCTCCCATATCCAAAAATATGTTGGACATGATTGCTGGAACACACACTTCAAGAAAAATGAAAAGTTTGTTGCCCTTTGAGAGCTTCAAAACTTAAACTGGAGACCTCCCAAGTGGAATGTTCAAGTTCTAATTATGGAACAAAAACAGGGCAATGCTCGCTCTGTATCTGCCTGCTATTGTTGTCTTATGGGATCATGCTGTTTTAACCTGCTTTGTTATAGAATAGAGATTAAACAAAGTGTTGGCGTTTTATTTCAAACGAGGTTTATGTTCCGAAAAGAAATCAAGAATTGACCGCAGTCATGTATTTGAGTGCTTTGTTAACTATCAATTTATATGCTCAAGAACTTGGATATTCATAATTTTGTTTTTATCTTGTTCTTAGGCTATGGAAGAAGTCGAAAAGAATTTTGCGGCAATGAGGTGCATGCTTTCTGGAGATGGCGAGGTTGAACCGAATGTCGAACAAGTCTCACAGTTGGCATTTGAAATCTCAAAAGAGGATGTTATTTCTCTTGTTATTCACAAGTTACCAACACTGGGATGGGAAGTAAGTGCTGTTGAAATTTTTACTTTTGTGGCCTATATCCGGTAATTAAATAAGCATTCTAATGAGTATATATTTATCAGGCAAGAAAAGATTTAATCCACTGTTGGTCCATATTGTTGAAGCAACAAGTTGATTCCACATATTGCTGTGTGGAATACATTGAGAAAAATTTGGATTTGCTCGACTTCCTCGTTGTTTGGTATGTTTATGAATGCCATCACATTTATCTATGTACTCGCCCTTTTGTAGCTTGAGATTCTATATAGTTATTGTCTGTCTATGTTGATCCGAGCCTTCATTTCTCCAATACCCATGTCCAACATATATTAAGACATTGGTATGGGGCCAACACAAGTGCCCTCTACATGCATGGTAAAACTTACAAAAATTAAACACACCTGTCCATGTCACCACTCGTACTAGAGTCCAAATAACATGTCTGTTTTGCTTAACAACTATGCTTGAAACTGGTTTAGTGGTATCAACCAGTAATCCAGTATCTATACTGAAAAAATGACCCAAGTCAATATCACCTATTGAATCATTAAAGTTGGGTGCATAAATCTTATTTCTGTTTTTGCAAACAGCTATGATAACAAGGAAATAGCTGTAAATTGTGGAAATATGTTGAGGGAGTGCATCAAATTTCCAACACTTGCACAGTAAGACATTCAGACTTTATGACTATTCTTTCATATGATTGAAGTACTTGCTAAACTGTCGAAATGATTAAAAATGTTGCTTCATCCTCCGATGATCATATATTATTTTCGAAAAGAAATACATTTCTTTCTATGTAAACTGTCTAAAATTATTTATTTGTATTCATTTTTTGGTGAGCTTTGTATGTTACCTTGATTGCAATCAATGTCCTCATCCCTATTCGTTCGATATGATTGAAGTACATGTGTCCAATACTCGCGTCTGGCTCATGTCCATACATAGGGATAGGGATATAATCCTCCAATGCCCCTCCTAACACATGAAAATTTTCAAATAAATGAACCTGTACCTGTTTGGATGCATATCATTGCCCTATATTTACACCCAAGTCTGAGAAACATAGTTTCCAGATTTGATTTTAGGCTTGAGGTGGTGAAAATGCAGAACGTGAATGCAATATGTTGCTCTTGGCTAAACACTCAAATATAACTCGAGTTATTAGTCGTCCCACTAATTACCACTTTCAACATCTTATGATGATTTTAACATAAAGATTTGGTTCCCGAAGTAAAACTTAATATTTTACATTGGACTGCTTTAAAGATCAAATGTAAAGCATATTATGAAGATTTTGAGTAAAAGAACCTCACATTCCGGTAATTCTGGAGTAGTAATGAGTTTTACAACATGTTATTTGTGTTAGAAGCACCACTCTGTTGTTCAGACTTTTTCAATTTTTCTTGAAATACCTGTCTGATAAGATCCTCTAGGAAATCTTAGATAAAACAGAAAATACCCATATGGAGTGCATGCCAGTGCTGAGACTTTTACCAAGTCCAAATAACAAATGTGATGCTGCTTTGGTTAGTTGTAAACCCTTAGCTGGTTTGTGGCTTTTGCCATCATTTTAATCTCATGTTTTTGGTGCAAAATTTTTAACTGAAAAAATAAGTTTCACTTTTTCACCCGTTAAATTTTATAGTGCTTTTACAGATACTTGTTAAACTCTGCTAGCTTTGTGTTGTTCTTCAAATTTGTGGAGTTGCCCAACTTTGATGTTGCTTCTGATGCATTTTCAACATTTAAGGTTCGATCCAATAGTTTTTTGTCTTCCTGCTAGATTAACTAAAGATATTTTTGGGTTCCATGTTTTCTGCCTTATGTGTGTTTGATTGAATTTTTTCAGGATATCCTTACAAAACATTCATCATTGGTAGCTGAATATTTGAATGGTCATTACGATGAGGTATATTTACGTGAAGTTTAATCTTTAGAAAGCATGGACAGACACGTAATAGGGGTACAATGCAAACACAACACAGATTATAAAAAAAAAAATTAAGACACATATGGCAGGGACAGACACGTAAATGATTATAACCAAAATTTACGTAAATGAGGTATATTTACGTGTTGTTTAATCTTTCGAAACTTAAAAATCATTATAACCAAAATTTCTCATTGTTGATTCCGTATTTGGGAGATATTTGAAATTATGGTAATTAGACCATGATGTGTCTGGATATATCCAGGGCTTTCCTTCATGTTTTGACGGTGTCTGATATATATTTATATTTTGATTTGTCCTAACGTGTCTAACACGTATTCTGCTGTCACACTGTTTCTGACACTTTGGCACTCCCTCTTATCTTATGCGGATTCTGAATTAATTTGCTAGTGACCAATTTTGCTTTAGGACTTAATATTTTGTTAAATGATTCAACTGAGATCTTCTCCTCCTCAACTTAAGTGTTTCTTTGGGATTGTTTTATGTTGTATGCACCCCTCTGGTAAGGGACAGCTATGATTACCAGTGATGAATTTGTGTGTATCTTTTTTCTTAAGTTCGTTGATGTATTCCTTTTCCATTTCCCATTTCCCATTTCTGGTCATCTAACGTGATAGAATTGTTCCAGTTTTTTGATCTATATGAAAAACTCTTGACATCTTCTAATTATGTGACAAGAAGGCAGTCTTTAAAGGTTAGTTCTCTCTGTCTCTCTTTCCTTCTGATGTTCTTTGTTGATCTGTTTATTGCTAATGCAATAATTTTTTTTGGTTTAGCTTCTATCGGACTTTCTTTTGGAGGCTTCGAATTCGCAGATAATGAAGCGCTACATTTTAGAAGTTCGGCATTTGAAAATCATGATGACATTACTTAGGGTACGTTCTTATTAACTTGTGCTTCTCTATGATCCTGTTGGTGTTAATTGAGTTTAATTGGTACTACCAATGTCTTGTTCATAAATCATTCAACCTCTTTGTTCAACCACCATAAACTTTGTATTTCCCATTCTTCATGGTTACATATGAAGAGACATGAAAGACGATTAATGCAAGAGTGAAAACGAGGAGTGATCTTACTTGTACTTGGGTATGTATTTGACATGTGCCATGGGTTTATTCATTTTTTTAGTTTTTAAAATTATTTGGAGTATTGTACTTTCATGCCCTTGTCAAAATAATAATCAAACGTGGGTTTCGGACATGGATGCTTAAAAAAGAGTCGAAATAACTTAAATTGGGACTGCACAATGTTAGTTTTGATTTACAAGAACTACTGAATCAATTTGGCCATTCAAGTTTGAATAGATTGGTCTAGTTAATATTTTCTCTCTTCTGCTTTTATGTTGTTCTGACTTTCATTTTGCTTGAAGTACTCGTACCCGACATTTGTGTGCTACTTATATTCAGACATGGGTATGTGGATATGATCCTCCAATAACTCTTCAAATACACGGAAAGACTAAAAAAATAATGTACCCATGTCTGACGTATTATCCAATTCTGATACATTCGAATCCGAATTACTTATTTTTTACTCTTTTGTCTGACAATTTCTTCTAAATATGTGCTTAATAAATAAATCTTTAATCATCAAGAACTTGTTCAAATCGTTTGTTATATGATTTTGCATTTCATTTTCTGCTCCATTTGTGTCGATGCAGGATTCAAGCAAAAACATTCAGATTTCTGCTTTCCACATTTTCAAGGTGCTCTCTCTCTCTCTCCCTCATGCAAACCAACCTATTAATTGGATTTAAAAACCTTTTAGTTTTATCTTGATATTTCTACCATTAAGCCAAACCATTTTTCTGTTTAGTAATTATATTTAATGTCAAACTTAGAATTTTTATTTTAAAAATGCAGTTATATATTGAACTGACTGCTTCTATCAATTGAACTGGTAATCAGACAATTGACTTGTTTGACCTTCGATCCAGTTTGTTTATTTTTCTAAACATTTGCATTGTGCTAACTTAACAATAAGACAAGAACGAAGGCTACAATGTTCCCGATGACTTTCTTATCTCTTTTACTTATATGAAACCTGAAATTTGTGATAATAAATTGTAAATCCTTTACATTTTATGATGATGATTAGTTCAATTTTGAAGTTAACAAAACAAACAAATTTGGAAAAAGAACCTGAAATATATGGGTGAAACTGAAATAATTGGTCTGGATTTAATCAGTTCACCGGTTTTCAGTTTCACACTCAAATTTGTTTGTGTTTTGGGTGGCCATTGCCCATTGGGTATGGTCGAATAATGTTAATTGAGTGTGGGCGTGCTTGAATTTATTTGTTTTTTAATTATAGATTTGGTTTAGAAATAAAAATATAGCAGACTGATTGAACATGTTAAAACCTATTTTATGTGGACTCGAATTTAAGTGTGGGTGTCTATATGTGTCTGACAAGGGTTTGTTCAATTTATTTCAAGATTTAAGGTCTTTGGAGGATCATGTACTGCATATGTCCAAATATGTATCTGACATGGATATTTCAAGAAAAATGAAGGGTTAAAATAACATAGGTTAAAGCTGAACTAACTGAATAAATCAAACTAACTGAATAAATCAAGCTAAATGACTGGATTTGATTCACTATGGTTGGTCTGTTCGGTCAACCAAACATTTTATATCATAGATTGCTTGAATGTCTAATGTATTGTTTTCCTTTATCCACATGCAGGTTTTTGCAGCTAATCCTAACAAGCCAAGAGAGATTAAGATCATTCTGGCAAAGAACCATGAAAAATTGTTGGAACTGCTTCAGAATCTCTCAGGGAAAGGTACTTGTTCTTATGACTATACATTTTCCAGAACTAATGTTACTCGGACTTGGATATGTATGTATCCGACATGTCTTAACACTCACGCCCGAGTTCAAAGGGTGGGGTCATAAATATTTTTGTCTGAAACCATTTTTCTCCTTACCGTAATCGTTGTCATTGTAGGTGCTGAAGATGAGGAATTCGAAGAGGAAAAAGAGGTAATCATCAAGGAAATCGAAAGAGTATCCCAGTTGCCACTCCTTAAATCCTAGTTTCCTGCTCCTTGTTCGAGTAAATGCTCAATCAAGATTGATGATTGTCTGTTGGCGGGAACTGCTTGTCAGAGAACGAAATTGCACCAAAGTATTATGGAATCTTCGATATTAAGATGAATATACTTGGAAATAGTAAGCCCCTCTAATTCTGAAACCTTGTTAGTACTCTCCATGAATTTTTATAAGATGTGAAAAACTGATAACCAGGCTTGATTTTCATTTGATTGAAAGGGTGTGAACTTATCGAGTTTTAGTTTATATCTATCATTATCATGCTAGAGACGAATGACCCGATATGGTATTAGGATCTTCGAGTTTTCGAGTTATTAGGTGGATGATAAGAGAAATAATTTCATTAAAGAAGCCAACACCATGTCCTAAGAATTTCGATTTCATTTCGATTGAATAATATTTGAATGATTTGCAAAACGTGATATTGGTTGAGGTCTGCTTTACTGGGATTGCCAGGTGATGGGTTGGTCCATCTCTTTAGCTGTTTTGAAAGGTTGTATTTTGCAGTATGATTATATTACTTGGGTGGTGTATGCTCCTTATTTAGGTGAAAAGGTTGCTTTAGGGAATTATATAATGTATGAAATACATGTATTTTTATTTTATGATTAATAATATATGGACACCCTTTTTTTGATAAATTATATGTTCATTATATCGTGGTCTATGTTTGGAATTCGCGATTCTCCCTTTCAATAATGTCTTCAAACTCATATTCTCCCCTTAAAAGAGCAATGTACCTTGCTATTGCACCCAACATTTGTTATTATCGGTCGATTTTTTTAATGTTGATTGTAAGAATTTTTTAATGAGATTTTTTTATTAAAAAATTTATAGTATATTCATGCATGTGATTAGCTTCACCAGTGTATCTGTTATTAGTTGGCATAATGTTACAAAAATGTAAAAGTTAATTGGAATTGAGAAATTAAAGGCAAAGACTGAGCAGATTGGAATCTGCTAGATTATGGAATTAATTTTAATTATGGAAAACTCTTAGAGATTTCCTCTTAGAATCAATGATTTCAAACGCCTATAAATTTCTTCTTTTTTTTTTTAATTTTTTTTCATCAATGGATGACAATGATGAAGAGATTTTCCATACCCAATTTTCTTTTCATTTTGATTCTTCTTCTTGTAGTTCAAGTTCATGGAAAATCTGAATTTCCTCAGTATTTTGAAGCTTCAAAATTTTCCCAAGAAACCCCACAATTTCCCCAGAAAATCCCATCAATTTCTGATGAAATTTCTCTACTTCCAGAATCTGAATTTTCTCAAGGTTCACTAGAACTCCAAAATTTTCCCTTTGAAACCTCTCAGCCTTCAGAATCTGGATTTTCCAAGGATTTTGAATCCTCCGATAAGCCTCTTCAAATTCAACAGGTTTCTTCTGAAACAGATTCACATCATAAAACCAAATTTCCTCTCCCATCTCTATCGCCTCCTGGCGCTCAATATCCAAACAACGCCTGTGAATTTAAGTGTTCGATAAAATGCCTGAAGGAATTGTTTCCTCTTCTAAACCTTTGCAACAATGTCTGCAAGACAAGATGTTTATTCCAATACTCGAAGCTGCTCTACAATTGTACTAATTCTTGTTCAAAATTAATGCCCTTCAACTTCAAATCTGGTATAGACCACTTCTTTGTTTTGGATTTAAAAATCATTTTCGGTTGTGTTATGTTTATCGTGGTTGTGGATATGACGGTTGTTATGGCGATCATTGCGGGAATAGTGATCGTGAATTTTTTTTAAAATTCGTACAATTTATTATGAGAGTTTTTTGGAAATAATGGTACAACGGTATAAAAATGGCAATAATGGACCATTATTACGTTACTGATCGTTTTTTTGTTAAATAACGGTTGTTATTGAGTGTTATTGGTGCGAATTTAAATCTCACCGTTATTTTTTCGAATAACAGTTTTGGATAGCAGTATTACTGTTATTTAACGACCAATAACGGACCATTTTTTAAACCCTTGATCGTATCTAATTCCTAATGATATCTGATATGATATTTCATGTTTTTTTGCAGATGAGAAGAAATCAGATGGATATTTGAAATATTGCTACAAAACGTGCATCAAGGTTTTCTAGTCTTATTGTACTTTGATGTTTTAAATGATTTATAATATTTGGAAATTTGAATGATTATGAATCCATTAGATTAGATTATCATCTATGAAATTAATGGTATTTACAGCAATAAAACAAGCTTAATTTAAGTTTATATTTAGGATAAATTATATAATCTATCATTGAATTTTTAAGACTAATATATTTTTATTTCGTATTCGATACGATCTCTCCTATTATATTCTTATAAATGATGTTGATGTGCTCGTTTGGTTTGATTTTTCTCATTAAAATAATACATTAAATCATGGTAAGAAAAAGAATAAATGAATTAAAATAATAAAAGGAAACGACACCGGATTGGTTTTAATTCATCCAAAGGCTTAAAAAGTTTTAAAACAACTAAAATTCCTATATAATAAAATTTAGGGTAAACTACATAGATAGTCACCATATTATAGGTTTAGTATCGATCTGACCATAATGTTTTAAAAAGAATCAAATACACCGATAAACTATTGATTTGGTATTAAAATAACCATCTGCCGTTAAAGATGTAACGGATTGATGACGTAGCAGTTAAATATAAAATGGAATAATTATACATTTAGTCCCTATTATTTATACTTTTTTATAATTTAATCATAATTTTATTATTAATTAGGTGATGACACGTTATTTAATTAGGTGGACCACCTGATTAAAAGAAAAAACAAAGTACAATAGCTTGCACTTGGGGGGTTTGAACCTAGGACTCTAAGGAAAACAATGGCATGTAAACCACTAAGACAAATGATTTCTAGTGATACTTGGCACCAATATAATATTTATCCTCTATTATTGTTTATATTTTTTATTTTCCAACTTACATATAAACATATATTTATTATTTTATTTTATTAAAATATTAATTGAATTATTTTATATATATTAAACTAAAATATCAAAATCCATAAAACAAAAACCCTAAATATCAAACCCAAACCCTAAATTATAAACCCTAAATCCTTTTATTAAACCATAAACTCTAAACATCAAACCATAAACCCTAAAATTTTAATGAATCTTAAACCCTAAACCCTAATCTATAATTTATTTTATATTTATTATTTAGAATTTTAGTATTTTTGATTTATTATATATAAAATATTCAATTAATATTTTAAATAAATAAATAAATAAATAAATAATATTATTTAGAATTTCAGTATTTTAATTTATTTTATATAAAATAATTTAATTAATATTTTAATGAAATTATAAAATAAATATATGTTTATACATAAAAATATATTTTTAAGATTTATTAAATATATTTTTAGTTAGGGTTTAGAAGTTTAATATTTAGGGTTTGGGATTTAAGATTCACTAAATGTTTTAGTATTTAGTGTTTGAATTTTAGGGTTTATGATTCTCTAAATAAATTATAAATTTTAAAATAATAATAAATTTTTTTTAAGATTTAGGATTTAGAGTTTATAATTTAGGGTTTTTGTTTTATGGATTTTAATATTTTAGTTTAATATATATAAAATAATTTAATTAATATTTTAATAAAATAAAAAATAAATATATGTTTATACGTAAGTTGAAAAGTAAAAAATATAAACAATAATACTGAATAAATATTATATTGGTGCCAAATATCACTAAAAGCCATTTGGCTCAGTGGTTTACACATTCATTGCTTTCTTTGAAGTCCCAAGTTTGGACCCCTCCAAGTGCAAGCCAATGTATTTTGTTTTTCTTAAATAATTATATTATTTTATTATAATAAAATTATGATTAAATTATAAAAATGTATGAATAATAGGGATTAAATGTGTAATTATTCTATTTTATATTTAACTACCACGTCACCAGTCCGTTACATCTTTAACGGCAGATGGCTATTTTAATACCAAATCAATAGTTTACCGGTGTATTTGATTCTTTTTAAAGTATTGTGGTCAGATCGATACTAAACCCATAGTATGGTGATTATCTGTGTAGTTTACCCTAAAATTTAAGAATAAAAAATTTATCATCAAAATTCTCTGTAAAATTGATTTTTTTATTATTTATAAATTAGGTTAATGGTTTAAACCCTTATTTATAAAATATAAGTTTAAACCCTAAATATAAAACGTGACCACTACTATTGATTGAGTATTATTGTTTAAAAAATTATGTTTAATTAATGTGGCTATTTTTTATATTTGATTAAAATAACTAAATTTTTTTGATGTGAAATTTTTAAATATTTAAGTGTTAGAGTAAAATTACTATTATTTGATTGGGATGTTACTATTTTATTGATTTAGAGCGAGTGATTCATTTTATTTTATTTTGATATAAATTATTACACACGAGAATTTAGAGTTAAAAGATTCTGATTATATATAGTCGGAGCAACATATAGTCTCTTTTAATAATAATGACAATATATTTTTTAAATTTAATATTGAATTGAAAATGGTATATCCTAAGATAATAAATAATATTTGTTTATAAGAATATCTCGAAAGAAATTGTGAGACAATATAGTAGGATTGAGAGATTTAGTATATCATTTAAGAAGAATAACAATAGAAGAGTACAAGCTATATGTAACAATGATGTTTATTCTTGGGTATTATGAGTAGGGGTGAGAAAAAAAAACTCGATTTATTCGGTCTTGGTCTTGGATTCGATTAGATTTGATAGATTTTTATTTGATATTGATTTTAGTGGGATTAGAATTTGATAAGTGTCCAAAAGTACTATTTTTATTACCCTTTTTACTCTTATTATTGTTAGAATTAAGCATAATATTAGTTGCATTATTAATCATACATACATATTTACATAATTTCCTTAGTTTGTGTATTTAATTTATATTTTGGTTAATTTTGTGGAAAAAGATATTGTGGTTGTGTGTTTCCTTATTTGTAGGGATTTGATTCCAATTTAAATTGTAAAGAGATAAAGTTGATTTCAAAAGACATGGAAAGATTTTAGAAGATTGGATTTGATATGGGAAGTAAATATTTAAATTAATATTTATTTACTAATCAAATTCTTATAACATAATTTGACCTAGCAAGATTCTATAAAAAGACAAAGATGTCGTCCAAAGCAAGAAAAGGTTGATCGAGCGACTGAGAGCAAGAGAGTAAGGAGCTATCGTCTTTTTCATCCTTATTTTCTCTTGTTTTATTCGAGTGATGAGAGGATTATTTGTTGGATATTATTGTCCAACCATGAACTAATTTAAAGTTGGTTGGGTTATTCTATTTTATGAATTGATCTAGTTTAAATTCTATTTAAGTTTGTGGTGTGTTCTTAATCAAGGTTTGCCTATTCTTTGTGTTAATTTGGTTTGCGAGAGAATTGGGAAAGGACCTCGATAAACGATTTATTTATCTAGATTCGGGAGAATTAGATTCACGAAACGAATAGGCATGGTTTGATCCAAGTGCGTGAGAACTAACCCGGCTTAGAGATAAGTGCAGGATTTCAACGGCTAATAGAAGCGCAAGAAAGTTGTTTGTCACTTTTGATTTACGCAGGGACGTATCGTCAAGAGTTGTGCAATTAACAGTGTCTCAGGTTAGGGATAACAGGGACCATTGAAGAACGCTTTATCGAACCTTTAGGATAGTCGCTCAACTTGCCCGAGCAATTCCCTTAGTTGCAATTGCCCAAGCATTCGGATGAACTGACTAGGCAATCTGACTAAGCCCAATTGTCGGAACAATTGAGTGGTGCGATCACCCACTTACGAGGAAGAATTTACTCAACCGTCATTCCATAATACAGGATAACCCAGCCTAATCCATCTCATTGATTATTCCAATTAATTTTACTTGTTTATTTTGTTATTTAATTTTATTTAAAAATCAATTCTCTAAACAATTGTGTCTTTATTTTCAGTGCAAGAAATTAGATTCCGGAAGAAGCACCAATCCTTGTGGAGACGATATCTTTCTATACTATAACTTGAAACGTGTACACTTGCACGTATTTGCGAAGCACTTAAAACACGCAACAGAATTGGATCCAAAATTTAGATCCCGATCATAATCGGGACCGAGACTAGATTTTGATTTTTTGGACACGGTATCCGATGGGTATTCAGTAGGATCGGGACCAATACTAAGTACCAAATACTAGTTTTTTTTTGCTTGTAATAGATAACATTCTTTTGTTTATTTTTTTCTTATTAAACTTTTTTTATGTATGAATATTATAAGTAGGGCTCGTTTTAAAATTTTATTTTTTTAATTTATAATATTATAATTTTATTATCTAATAATATTATGGATGGTTAAAAAATTTCTTTTATTGCTCATATTTTCTTAATAATAAACCGGGTATCCAGTATTGGTACTAGTTCTCACTAGTAACGGGATTTTATCCTAGAATTTAGAACTCTATGTAACCGGGACTGGGATTAGATTCAATTTTAAGAACCGATGGTTATCGAGACTAGGACCAATTTTAATTAAATTAGTCGGGTACTCGATCTTGCCTACCCTATTTATGAGTATCTAGATTGCATCTTAAAGACCCTAATGATAAAAATGACATATTAAAACTTTGACAATGAACACACTTATCAAAAAAGAATAAAAATAGTAGGTTATTGTCTCCTATGTGGATTAAAAAAACACATAAATTTCAGACTAACCTAACATATTCAAACTCCTTAATACAACAAGATATTAAAGAAGCAATTGGTGGTTGTGTGTGCCGTAAATTGTTCTTTGGGGAGAAAATTGTCTATAGAAAAAATTTTGGGTTCTTACAAAGATTAATAAACAAGATTTGTGAATACTTGAAAAAATTAAGGTATACAATCCTGATACAACCAACATTTACATGTTAGATAATAAAGATGTATAGATGTTTTGAGGGTTGCAAATTAAGATTCAAGAACCACTATAGGCCTTTCATTAATGTAGATGGATGTGTTGTAAGTAGGGGGGTTCATTGTCGGATATCGGATCGGATTCGATCTGATCTGATTTTTTCGGATATTTAGGTTTTCGGATCGATGATATAGTGATCCGTATCCGATCCGGAAAAAGCGAATATCCGCATATTTGGATATCGAATACTCGGATCGGATATTCGAATATTTCTATTATCCAAAAATATAATTTGATTAAACTAATTTTTCGAATCTGAAGGTTGTATTTTTAAAAAATTTGGAATTTCGAATATAATAAACAATAAATTAATAAATACAACAAAAATTACATTTATAAAAGTTTCATTTTTAAAAATTTTTGAAAATAATAAGCGCTAAATTGTTAAATATAACAAGATTAATATTAATAAAAATTTGAATTTTTGGATTTTCGGATAATCTGAAACTTGAAATATTGTGATCCGTATCCGATCCGGAAAACTTAAAATCGGATCGGATATCCGATCCAAAAATAAAAATCGAATCAGATATCCTTATTTTTGGATCGGATCAATGGATAATCGGATCGAATCAACCGGATCGGATATTTTTGAACACCCCTAGTTGTAAGAGTTACGACCAAGATTATCTATTGTCTGGTGTAGGAATTGATGCAAACGATTATATGTATTACATAGCAGTGACTAGGGGTGATAATGAGTTTGACCGGCTCGCGAGTTACTCAATCAAAGTTCGGTTCGAGTGAGCTCGACTCAAGCTCGGGTTCGGCTCCAGACTTTAACGAGCCAAGCATACCCAAGCTCGGCTCGAAAAGCTTATGAACAAGCTCAGAATAATTATATTATATATATATGTTACATATACACTAAAAGTAATCTCTTTAGCCAAAAAAAACAATAAAATAAAATATGAGATATCTACTAAAAATAAATTAACTGAAAATAAATTGGGCACTTTTTTTCCCTTTTTCAATATTGAATTCCGTTTCGGTGTTGGTTATGAAAAGAGTTTTTAACGAGGTCCTATCTTTTAGAGAAAAATATAACAAAATTATTTATTTTGAGTCGAGCCGAACCTGATAAACCCAAGCCGAGCCTAAACCGAACCCAATAATATTTTTGGAACCGAATCTGAATCTAAAATTCTAAACTCGCCGAACCTTAAACATAAACCGAACCTAATAATATTATTTCCGAATCGAACCTGACCAAGCTAGGTTTCGCTCGTTCTCACCTCTAACGGTTACATTCATTGAATCTGAGAACTGTGATAATTGGTGTTGAATTTTAAAACTATTGGCAAAAGACTAGAACATAATAAATTCTCACCATAAAATATTAATGTCTGAAAAATAAAAGGTACAATTTAAAGTTATTATTATGCATATTATTTTAATTATTTATTATGAAATATACGTGTCTTATTCTTTTTATTTTATTGTGATAGACTAATCAAAATTAGTTTAAAGTTATTTCCTTATGTTGATAAAACAAATTGTTTTAAACGAGTTATGAATTATTTTTGGATTATTTTGTTGAACTCTCTAGATTGATATGACGAGTTGAAAAAATAATTATTTTATTAAATTTGTCATGCTTGTATGGAAAATTCATTAAAAAATATTATGTTTATTATATTATTATTTCAGTAGGCAGTATTTAATAATTAATTAATTAATTATAAATTGCGATGTCATTGTCAGTATGACATTCACCAGTTAAATTATATATTTTTAAAAACTACTTCGTTTTGTTGTTCATTACAATTATTTACCTTTTTATTACTAATATACTAAATAATTTTTATAACATAAATTCAATAGTTATCAAATTATGTATAGAAAAATTAATATTTCTATATTTATTTTTTAACTATAAAATACTACCTAACTTAAGTACATAAAAAATATAAAATATTTTTTGTGAGAAATTATCCATATTACGCTCTATTTTTCATATTAAATATGGAACAAATCGGATTATTTTTATAAAAACTACACTTATTAGGAATAAACATTCGATCGAGTTAAGTCGAGTCAAATTTTTTTGAGTAATTCAATTTTACAACTCAAACTTTATTTGAATTTTTTCGAGTCTAGTTTAAGAAATTCGGGTCAAGTTTTCGAGTTTCTATAAAAATTTAATTATAAGTATTTATCATGTTATAATACGATTTGATTCTAATTTAAATAATTTTTTCTAATAATACAAAATATGTATATATGTTTCTTTATATATTTTTTCTTTAATTATAAGTATTTATCATGTTATAATACGATTTGATTCTAATTTAAATAATTTTTTCTAATAATACAAAATATGTATATATGTTTCTTTATATATTTTTTCTTATGTGATACTATTTTTATATTTTTATATATCAATATATAAATATTATAAAAAAATTAAGAAACTTAACTCTAACTTAAAAATAAATCCTTTAATTACTAAAATTTTTGATTTATTTCATTTTATAACTCGAACTTTTTTAAAAAAAATCGAGTCGAGTCTATAAAATTTTGAGTCAAATATTTTTGTCTCGAGTCGAGTCAAGTTATTCAAAATTTTCGAGTCGAATCGAGTTTTGCTCGCCCAACACTTACTACGAAAAAAGTAAAGATAGATCTAAATTCTCATCATCATTAATCAATATAGAGAAGCCTCAACCACCCTTTTTGCTTAAACAGAATAACTTTTCATTATTTTATAATTTGCTACATGAACAAATATGACCATTTTTTTATCTTTTAGTTTTTTTTATATCAAAATTTATTTTCTTATTTGGAATTGATTTAAGGTCTATTTTTTTTTCTTTTAGTCCCTTATTATGCTGAAATTTGAGGTTTCATCCTTTTATTTTAATTTGTTATAATTCAATCTCTCTACTCTTAAAATGTAATTCTTGCTACAATTTGATAATACCATTAATGACAATAAAAAAATCTGATTTTTTTTGAGAATTTTTAAAATAATTATTAGAATACAAATCTTTTTGAAGGGTGGAATGGAATATGATAACATTATTTTTGGATATAAACTTTAGTAGATTCTCTTCTATTGTCACTAATAATTTTGTTTGAAGTTTCTTTTAATTATTGAATTTTAATTCGAATTTATAATATTATTGTTGTAATATTTTAGAGATCATATATATAGGATTAAGATCTAATTACATGATGTAAAACCTGTAGAAATCATAGTAATTCACTGTTTTTTCTTGATATATTTCAATAGAGCATAACACATATTTATATACAAAAATATCTCTAACTTAGGAAACTAAAAATTAGGAAATAAACTAATTCTAAAAAATATAATCCCTTAGATTAAGGGATTATAATAATAAGAGATATTTACAAAATCCCTTAATTGAAGGGATAGAAACAATCCATATCTTTTGTGATCTTTCCATAATTCCTACACTGCGCCTCAAGCTGGAGAATATACATTGTATAATCCCAGTTTGAATAGAAATTTGTTGAAAATAGACTTTGGTAAAGCCTTAGTAAGAATGTCTGCAATCTGTCCGTCTGAAGGAATTTATGAAAGAGTGGTTGTCTTTTTGTTGACGTGGTCAGCAATAAAATGCCTATCAATCTCAACATGCTTTGTTCAGTCATGTTGAACTGGGTTCTTGACAATCTGAATAGCAGATTGGTTATCACACAAAACTTCAAAGTGATCCTCCTGATTAGTGTCGAGTTCTTTCAATAACTTAAGTAGCCAGATTCCTTTGCATATTCCCAATGCTAGTGCTCTAAATTCAGCTTCAGCACTACTTCTTGAAACGACGGATTGTTTCTTACTTCTCCAAGTTGTAAGATTGCCCCAAACAAAGGTGCAATACCCACTAATGGATCTTCTTTCGGTGAGATCTCCGGCCCAACTAGAGTCGGTAAAAATCTTAACAGTTCTGTCTTGTTTCTTCTTAAACATTAAACCGTGTCCTGGAGTTTTCTTCAAGTATTTGAGAATTCTATTCACTGCTGCTAAATGCTCTTCAGTAGGATTAGTCATGTGTTGACTTATCACATTTACAGGAAAGGTTATATCTGGCGTCATCAAGGATAAGTAAATAAGTTTTCCAACTAACCTCTGAAATTTCTCTTTGTCTACTAAGGACCCATCTTCTTTGTTGAATTTCAAGTTTGCCTCCATTGGTGTATCAACCGGCTTACAACCAAGAAAACCAGTTTCTTTGAGTAAATCAAGTACATATTTTCTTTGGTTAATCACAAGTCCTTCTTTTGATCTTGCCACCTCCATTCCTAGGAAATACCTTAACTTTCCCAAGTCCTTGGTTTTGAACTCCTTGTTTAATAACTTCTTCAAATTGCTAATTTCTTCCTCATCATCTCTAGTAAGAATTATGTCATCCACGTACACAATTAGGATAGCTTTCTTATTTGTAGAAGTTACTTTGATGAAAAGAGTATGATCGACAAGGGATTGCTTGTAGCCATTTTGAAGAATGACTTTCGTGAACCTCTCGAACCAAGCTCTGGGTGATTGTTTTAACCCGTATAGAGACTTGCTGAGCCTGCAAACCTTGTTGCTACCTTCAACAGACTTTAAGCCAGGTGACAATTTCAAATAGACCTCTTCTTCTAGCTTTCCATTTTTTACATCAAGTTGGTGTAATTGCCAATCGCAATTTACAGCCAAACTTAGGAGTACTCGAACAGTGTTGAGCTTTGCCACAGGTGCAAAAGTTTCTGTGTAATCTATCCCATATGTTTGTGTAAAATCTCTGGCTACTAGTCTAGCTTTGTATCTCTTGATACTGCCATTGGAGTTGTACTTTACAGTAAGATCCATTTACAACTAACAGCCTTTTTTCCTTGAGGAAGGTCTGTAACGGTCCAAGTAGCATTTTTCTCTAGTACACAAATTTCCACTTCAACAATCCTTCTCCATTTTGGATCCTTTAGTGCTTCATCTATGCTTGTGAAAACCTGTTCTTTATCCAAGATTGTTGTAAATGCTTGAAAAGAAGACATCAATGAATTATAACCAGCAAATTTTTTAATAGGATGTTTGGTGCATTGTCTAACCCCTTTTCTTATAGCAATAGGAAAGTCATCTAGAGTAATGGACTTACTGATTTCTTCTTCTGTTTCGGCAGCTGAACCCAAATCCAATTCACGGCAAGAATTAGATTGCAAAATAGCCTCAAGGATATGTTTACTTTTTCTTGTGTAGACACGAAACTGTTTGGGTGGCGTTGTTTTTTGAAGACTTTCAATGGGAGTAGGTGTATTTTCAGGAAGGGTGTTTGAAGTAAGTGTGGGTGAATTAGTGATAGGTATTACAGGAAAATCAATAGAAGTAGTTATGGGAGACAAGTTTGATGACAATGATGTCAATTCTAAACGTTGAGAATGAAGAATAGGATAAGATACCTGATGAGGCTGAAAATCATTCCATGTCTCCCCCTGAATTTCAGCCTGAGTGAAATAAGGATCTTGCTCATAAAAGGTGATATTCATAGTGGTAAAAAAACGTTTAGAATGGAGGTGATAGCATTTATAACCCTTCTTAAGTGAATAATACCCAACCAATACACATTTTAAAGATTTAGGATCTAACTTGGACTTATTAGGAGCAATATTCTGGATAAAAACAGTGCATCCAAAGATTTTAAGAGGTAAAATGGATGAGATAGGCTTAAAATGGGGAAAGTGTTGCAAAAATATAGATTGAGATGTTTGAAATTGTAAAACCTTACTAGGCATTCGATTGATTAAATATGTGGCAGTTAATAAGGCTTCCCCCCACAAATATTTGGGAACATTAGTGGTAAATAGGAGTGAACGAGTAACTTCAAGAAGGTACCTATTTTTCCTTTCTGGCAATACCGTTTTGTTATGGGGTTCCAACACAAGAACTAAGCTGAACTATGCCCTTTTCCTGGAAAAAATCACCCAAAGACCTAACAAAAAATTCACTGCCATTATCAGATTTAAAGAGTTGAATTTTAGACCCAAATTGAGTGAGAACCATGTTATAGAATTGTGCAAACACATCAGCAGTTTCAGATTTGTGTTTCAACAAATAAGTCCAAGTTATCCTACTGTGATCATCAATAAAAGTGATAAACCACTTACAATTATCAGCATTCTTCACCCGAGAAGGGCCCCAAATATCACTGTGAATCAAAGCAAAAGGGTGAGAAGGCTTGTATTTAAAAGGAGAATAAGATGACTTAGTATGTTTGGCAAGAGAGTAAACTTTGCAAGAAAAAGAATTCGGCCTTTTATTACAGAATAGAGCAGGAAACAATTTTGCAAGATATTGGAAACTAGGATGGCCTAAACGAAAATGCCATAACATAACAGGACCGACTTCTCCTAAAGCAGTGAAAGCTTTGGAGATCTCGGTTTTAAGAGAGGAAGGAAGAATGTAGAGGCCATTCTGCAAGTTGGCCTTACCAATCATCTTCTTCGAGTTCAGTGCCTGTAAAGTACAATCAAGTTCATTAAAAATTGCAGAGCAGTGCAAGTCTTTGGAAAGTTTACTAACAGAAATCAGATTGCAAGCCAGATTTGGTACAAAGAGAACATTCTGAAGTTCAATTTGTCTATTGAGAACAACAGTGCCATGTCCTTCTATATTGCACAAGGATCCATCAACCGTTTTGACAGTTTGACCAAAGGTTTGTAAAAAATTATGAAACAAAGCCTTATTACCATTCATATGGTCCGTAGCACCAAAATCGAGGATCCAATTAGGAGACAGCTGGAAAGAGAAAAAAGCTGTAGAACAAGGGTTACCTTTTGGTTCTTTCATAACCAAATTACCCTCACAAGGTACCTGTTTAAGGGTGGCTGCTTGTTCTTCAACTTGATACAATTCGGCAATGTTATCAGTGCTTGAGTAGGTTTCACGGACTACACTCCAGATTTCTGCGGCTGTGTTGTACAAAAGAAAATTTCTGCTTATACTTGGGGTCATAGAATTAAGGAGCCAAGTCATTACCTGGCCATTGTCATGCATCCACTTAGCAAAACTAGTAGCAGTCGCAACAGGCTTCTTGATTTCACCAGTAACATAGCCCAATCTTTCTCTACCCAAGAGAAAAATCTTAATTGATTGAGACCATTCAAGAAAGTTGTTGCCATTCAATCGATGGCAGGTGATAACTAGACCAAAAGAATCTGATTGAGCATCAGAATCAGAAAAGTTTGCTGGATTTGAAGTGATCTCCAGGTTAGGAGAAGAAGTTTTGGACATGGTCTAGGTTGGAAAGAAATCGTAACCTGCTCTGATATCATGTAGAAATCAGAGTAATTCTCTGTTTTTTCTTGATATATTTCAATAGAGCATAACACATATTTATATACAAAAATATCTCTAACTTAGGAAACTAAAAATTAGGAAATAAACTAATTCTAGAAAATATAATCCCTTAGAATAAGGGATTATAATAATAAGAGATATTTACAAAATCCCTTAATTGAAGGGATGGAAACAATCCATATCTTTTGTGATCTTTCCATAATTCCTACAAAACCCATTTAATTTTATATTAATTTTATATTGTTGGATGATGGTAATAAATGACTAAATTATTTTTTTATTGCTTTTAAGTGATTAACTTCATATTTTTAATGTTAATCGCATTCATTCATTTTACTCATTCAATGACCATAAATTATTGTAAAATTAATTGAGTTTTACGCCATATAACTGGATCTTATCCCTTAAATTTAATTTCCAACATAAAAATTTAATGATTAAATAGTATCTCATTAGGATATGTGTTCAATTATAAACATGTGTGATTGTTTTTCTAAAATTTATGATTTAGTTAATCAAAATTTCATTACAAACGGATCCTACTATAATAATAATTTTATTCTTTAATTTATAAAATTTATTATTTTAGTCGTAATTTAAAATAATTTAATAAAATTAACACTTTATAGGGGTGAGCGTTCGAGCGAGTCGAGTCAAAAAATTTCGAGTTATTTGAGTTGAGTCATCATATTTTTTGAAATTTTTTCGATTCGATTCGATTTTAGTGAGCTCGAGTCGAGTTCGAGTAGATTCGATTTTTTGATTTATGTATAAATTTTAATTATACTATTTATAATACTATAATATAGTTTTATTGTAATTTAAACGGTTTTCTTTTTAAATTTATATAAATATTTTTCATATTATTTTTTATATGTGTAAAAAAAGATTTTAAATTATTATTACCATCAATCAAATATCTTAGGTATGAATATGTCATTTTATTAAATTACAGACTTTATTAAAAACTTCCTTCTTATCTAGGTAAGACTAAGACTAAAAAAAATAATGATAAATTAAATACAAAAATTAAAACAAATAACATAATATAAAAGATACAAATAAAAACTTTATTAAATAAAATAAAAAATAAATCTAGAACATGATCATATTATGAAAAAGAAAATTAAAATATAAAAAAGAAGGGTCTGAAAATAAAACTACATGGGTTAAATGTGCAATTAACTTTTATAATTACTAAAAACTTCAAGTTATTCGATTTTCATTTTTGTAACTTGAACTTAATTTGAAATTTTTTCGAGTCGGTTCGAGTTTATAAAATTTCGAATCGAGTTAAAACGAGTTGAGTTTTTTCACCTCGATTCGAGTCGAGAAATTCGATTTTTTCGAGTCGATTCGAGTTTTACTCGCCCCTAACACTTTATATTCCAATATTCTAACACTACACCCTTTTAATATATCGTTCAATTATTTTTTATAATCTTTGTTATTGTCCATCATCTCGAGAACCAATAAATGAGAAGCACGATAAATATAATCACTTTAGTACTGAGTAGTTGACAAATTAATACAATAAATTTATTATAACCCTAGCACTACCTAATTTATTGATTATTTTATAACATTTAAAAATTAGACGATAAAATAAATATTTTAAAATAAAAAAGTAAATTTGAATTATTTGTATATAAAAATTAGATTATCCTTCTCAACTAAATCTGATGTCAAGCATCTAATTCCATGTCCCTACTCCATTACTTTATAATTTCCAGCATGAACAAACATGACCTACATTTTTTTTCTATTTTATTATTTCCAAAAAAAATACCATGTGAAGATGTCACATGAAACAGATATGAAAGGATATCGTAATATGGTTATGAGATTTATAAGGTAAGTCAATAAAATAAATATAAATATAAGGGTAAAAATCATCTGTCTCTTTTTTATGGTTTTTTTAAAATTTTTTTAAAAAATTTAATTTTTAAATCTAACCCTTATTTTTGATATCTTAAATCTTACATCCTAAAAATTACACTATACCCTTAATTCCCTAAACCCTAACCACAACTCCTAACCTTGAACCCTAAATCCCCTAATTTAAAACAGAGGTATAGAAGGAAGAATGAGAAAGAGGTAAATGATTTCCACACTAAATATAAAAGATTAAATATGTTATTATTTTTTTATCAAATGTCCCCTTTACGACAGATAATTCAATAATATTTTCAATAAAAAGAAAAATTTATTAACTATTTTATAACATTTAAAAGTTAGATGATCAAAATAAACATTTTAAAATAGTTTAGTGTAACTATTGATTTATTTTGTAATTTAAAATTACTTTTATATAAAACTTGATTCCTTTACTATTTTTTTCGACGGCTATTATAACGAATCAAAATCCTTAATCTTTTTATTGTGCATTTTTTTTACCTTCTACCCTGTAAAATACTTAAAAATTAAATTTTAAACTCTAACTCTAATTTTTATATCTTAATCCTACTCTTTACCTTTAATTTTCTAAACCCTAACCTTATATTATTTTAAAATAAGACAGATGATATACACCCTGCTGCAACACTATTTACGATTAAATTATTTTTCTCAACTAATCTGATTTAAAGCATCTAATTCTCCGTCTCTACTCCATTATATATCTAATCTATTTGGAAAAAAATTATATTATGGGTATGTCCCACCACGTGTCCATGAAACCAACCACTAAAAAACTAGTCACCTCATCAATTTTTCAATATCATATTTTTTTTAAGTGAATCTTCACTTGAAAAATTAAAATATATGAGGTGAATAATTTTTAGTGGTTGGTCTCATAAATGACGTGGTAAAACTGAACCATGATATAATTTCTCCTATTTTAGGCTGAGCTTCCTATAAATAAAGCAACAAACTTAGTCTAATCAATCATAGGGTTGAAAATTGGAAGTGAATTAGGACAGCAGCATCAATGTTAATCTTCCTTGTCCTAGCGCCTTTCCTTCTCCTCCTACTCTACTTCATCGTCCAGCCACAACCAGTAAAAATCCCAATAAAAGGTCGCCATGTGTTCATAACAGGTGGATCGACTGGCATCGGTCTAGCCCTCGCCCACAAAGCCATCTCGGAAGGTGCCCGTGTCTCTCTCTTAGCCCGCTCACTCTCTAAGTTGGAGGAGGCAAAAAATTCACTCCACCTAGCATACGGTGTCGACGTCGGGATATTCGCGGCCGATGTTCGTGACTACGACGCCGTGAAACGCGCCGTTGTAGATGCTGGACCCATCGACGTGCTGGTGGTTAACCATGGAATCTATGTGCCACAAACATTGGAGAAGCAGGATTTGGATGATGTGAAGTTGATGATAGACGTGAACTTGATGGGGAGTTTTAATGTGATAAAAGCTGCTTTGCCGGCGATGAAAGTCAGGAAAGATAATCGTCCGGCATCTATCGCCCTTATGTCCTCGCAAGCTGGTCAAGTAGGTATTTACGGTTACTCGGCGTATTCAGCAAGTAAATTTGGACTTCGGGGATTAGCAGAAGCATTGCAGCAGGAGCTGATTTCTGACAACATTCATATCTCTGTCATATATCCTCCCGACACCGAGACTCCTGGTCTAGAAGAAGAAATGAAGATTAGACCAGAGATTACGAACATGATCGTAGGGTCAGGAAATGTAGTACTGAAAGCAGAAGAAGTTGCCAAGAAAACTCTTGATGGCATAAAGTCTGCAAGTTTTAGCATCTCCTTCAGGATTGAAGGGCAGATTCTAGCCATCGCCAGTGCCGGTGCATCCCCTCAGAGATCTTTCTTCAGTGCATTCCTTGAGCTGATTTTCTCTCCTCTTTCACGTCTTATAAATCTACTTTTCCTCTTCCACGTCTACAAGAGCATTAAAAAGTCTCATGCAAATTAACAGATATCTCTTCTATTTTAGGGTTTTCTAACAAATCCCATCAAAATTTAAATTATATATACTCATGTATTTCTTCATAATAAATACTATTTTATGTTCACAGAAATTGTTTAATTTCTCTAATTTCGTCAACATCAGATTTGGATCGGTCCAAGTTTAATCCAAATAATAATCAGACTTCTAAAAAATTAAGCGAACATATAAATTCGAGTATGATTCAACAAAATATCTAAAATTTAAATTCGAATCTGAAAACTCAGACACATAGATAAAAGATAAAACTTAAATGAAATTGTAGAAGAAATTAATCAACTAATTGTATATAAACTTAATTAGATTTTTAATATATATCTTTATTAATATTGATAATCTCAATTCAACTTAATTAGGATTTTAATATATATCTAAATTTTTTAAATCTAAGAGTTTTAAATGTTTTTATTTGGATTCATATATGTATTAGACTCTAATCAAATATGAATTTAGATCAAATTCGGATCAAATCATAACAATGTCCATATCCAATCCACCTCCTATTAAGATTCAAACCCTTTTTTATTCCAATTCAAATTTTTTCAATCGAATTTAAATCAGATTTTTTTCTTCATATTAAATTCAATTTATATTATCATCCCTAATTTCGTCAACATTCGATTCTATAATTAAATGGTTCCTTGATGGCTGGTGCATTCTTTTCAATTCTATAATTAAATAGTTTATGGATAGAATACAATAGAATAATGTAAGGGATAGAGAAGCCTCAACCACCCTTTTGTCTAAACATAATAACTTTTCATTACTTTATAAATTCCACATTATCTACATTTTTTTATCTTTTAGTTTCTTATTTGGAAAGGATTTAAGGTTTATTTGTTCTTTTAGTCCCTTTATTATGTTGAAATTTGAGATTTCATCCCTTTATTTTAATTTGTTATAATTCAATCTCTCTACTTTGAAAATGTAATTATTGCTCCAATTAATTGATAATACCATGCATTAATGACTAGTGTTAAAAGCCAGGACCACTTGAGAATTCAGTAAAATTATTGCTCCAATTTATTTCGATTTTTTTACTAAAATATTATTTTAAAAAAAAAAATTATTTATCATTCTCATAAAAAATAAAATAAAATATTAAATTATTGCGCCAAACTAGAATGGCGAGTTAGAAAATAAATATTTATTTTTTAAAACTTGCTCAGTTGGTATGGAGACTGGAGAGTTCATTAACAGTTTTTTTCAGTTAATATTATTATTCAATTAGGTATCATTTAATAAATAAATAATTAAAAATCGACGAGCCAACATGAAAAGTTATACTTAAATTATATATATATATATATTTAAAATTAATTTTACTTGTTGATAATGGAGTTGGCGTACAATAGCAAGGATTATCTATAATCATTAAATATTTATGATGGAAATTAAAAATAAATAAATATATGTTCGGTTAATTAAAAATAAATAATCATTAATTTTTAAGTACAAAATTTGATTAAGTATTGAATTTATGTTATAAAAATTGCTTAGTATATTACTAATAATGGTTTGTAGTGGTAAACGGGTCATGGATCAGGTTTGGTTTTGGTTACATTAGATTTTGGTTCAATTGATTTTTGGGTATGTATTAATTCAGGTTATGTATCGGTCGGATTGGGTTATATTAGTTCAGTTGATTTTCAAATCAGATGATTTTTGATCGAATATTTTTGGGTCGGTTAATTTTGAGTTGAGTTGAGTTAAGATCAGTTCAATAAGATATCGGTATATTTCAGTCAATTTTTTATACCAGATCAATTTTTTAAACTGATTTTATAAAATTAATATATTTGACTTTTTGGTAAGTTATGCGACGGTTCACGATAAATCTGTCATTATTTCTTTCAATATTTTTTTTATTTTGTGTTGCCTTCAGTTCGGGTTAGATTCTATTCAGATACTTTCGGTTCGCTTGAAAATCGGTTCAGATCTATTTGGTTCGGTCAAAAATTAGATCAAGTGTATATCGGTTCAACTAATAATTCAATTTCGATTTGATTCAATTTATTTCGAATTTCGAATCAAGTTAGAATATTATATTTCAATCAATATTAAATTTCAGATCAAATAAAATCAGTTCGAGTATCATATCTTAGTTCAATATTTACTTTAATAGTAGTATTTAATAAATAAATAATTATAGATTACCATGTCATGGAGAGTTCCATTTAAATTATATATTTTTAAAAAGGCTTAACTCAGTAATAGGTGCCTAAAGTATACACTTTTTCTGAAATAGGTGCCTAATGTTTTTTTTTGGCTGAAATAAATGCCTAAAGTATATATTTTTTTGAGATAGGTGCCTAATGTATTTTTTGGCTGAAATAGGTGCCTAAAGTTTTATTTATTTACTGTTTTAAGGTAACACTGTTAAAAGAAAATGATTTAATTGATAAATAAGTACCTAAATTATATATATTTTTAAAAATAGGTGCCTAATGTATTTTTTATTGAAATAAATTCTTTATTTTTTTATAAATAATTTATATTTCTGCAATTGCCAATGCCTGTGGTTCTGGTATGGGTCGTTTGGCAGTTGTAGCTTCTTGAAGTGATTAGCCATGATGTTTCGTCTTCACCCATTTTTCTTTTCCATTTAGCTTGAATAGCCGACACAGATGTCTATTGTACCAGGTTTACATCGAAAACCATATTGGAAACAACATAATGACAAGGCCGGTAATAGATGGTGGGTAGTAGTGCTTCAGAATTACTGAAGACAACTTAAATTATGGCCTATAGTGGTGTAATGCGAAGGTAATAATTAATAATTGTTAAAACCATGGAGTTTTTTCGTCTACAAATCGTCAATGTTAAATTAATATAAATAAATTATTAATCAATTATAATGAATAATTTAATAGATTAAAACGTTAATATAAATAATTTTATATTTTATAAAAAATATAAATTACTTATAAGAAAAAAATAGACATTTATTTCAATAAAAAATACATTAGGTACCTATTTAAAAAATATATACAATTTAGGTACTTATTTATAAATTAAACAATTTTCTTTTAACAATATTACCTTAAAACACTAAGGGAATAAAACTTTAGGTACCTATTTCAGCCAAAAAATACATTAGGCACCTATCTCAAAAAAAAAAAATGTAGTTTAGGCACTTATTTCATCCAAAAAAAAAATATTAGGCACCTATTTCAGAAAAAGTGTATACTTTAGGCACCTATTATTGAGTTAAGCCTTTTAAAAACTATTTCATATCGTTTCTCATTACAATTATTTACCCTTTTTTTACTAATATGCTAAATAATTTTTTTAACATAAATTCAATACTTATCAAATTTTGTATAGAAAAATTAATATTTCTGTATTTATTTTCCAATTATCTGATAACTCCTAATTTTAAAAACTATTTATAAAGTATTTTTTGTGAAATTTTGCAATTTTTAATGTATTAAATAATTTTAATATTAAATTTTTTTAAAAAATTAGAAGTATAGAAAGGTTAACTTGGAGTTTGGTAAAATTTATTTGAGGAATTTGTAAATTAGTAAGTTATTTATATATTTAAGTTTAATTGTAAATTAGTTTAGTTTCTTCATTGTAGTTTAATACATTTTAGAATTTTAATTTTTATTTAATTTATTGTATTTAGTTAGTATAATTTAATTTACTTTTGTGATGATTTAGAGGGGGGAAATTGCATTTAAACTTGAATAATATAATTTAATTTAATATATTGTAACTTTTTTTTTTTATAAATGCTACCGATTTTTTATTAAATCCATAAAAATTATAATTACACTGCTTTCAAGAAGTAAAAAATTGAATTAAACAATCTGAACATTTTACAACCCAAAAACAGAGAAAAAATTCTTATGAAATTAAGCATATCAATAAAATTCAGAAGCTTCTTAAATCTCATTGTCTCTGTCCAAACGAGACGCATAAAGAAGAAAGAATGAGTTGTAGACGATCCAAACTGTCATGTAATAAGTATCGCTACCCAAGACTGATTTCATCGGCAAACAACCATCAAACGGAGTGGGATATAACTTTTCGAAAGACCACCGACAAAAATATAAATTAGAAACTAGCGCCGATTGAATCAAACCACAAGAGCAGATAAATCAAACCATCGGCAAACAACAATCGATCGCTAGGGTATGCTGTAACGTGCCACAAGAGCAGATGAATCAAACTACAAAATGAAAACATGTCACAAAGACACAAGAAAACGTGTCACAAGGACAGAAAAAGAGATTCTTATTAAAATTGAAAATAAAAATAATAGATTTATAGATCCGATGGTCGACATCCAATACTAGAATTGATTGTCGACCACCAATCAAAGGGATAAATCAAAGTAAAGAACGATTAAAAAAAATTGAAGAAAGAAGAGAGCTGTTAGGGTTTAATGTATTATTTAATAGGAAGTAAAGTAAGTCGTATTATTTATTTTAATTTTTTTTAGAATTTAATTGCATGCGGTAGAATTATAGTTTAAGTGAATTTGTAATAAATGACGATTGATTTATATAATTTTAAATTAATAAATTGATTAGTTTATGTATTTTTCGGAAGGGTGCCATACGAAACTGATGAGAAAGAGTCTCGTATTAAACTGACTTGGTTGCAAAATCAATTTCAACCCAATAAATATGAGAAATTATACCATGGGTGTGGTTCATCATGTCAGTCATGGTTCCATTCAATTATAATCATTTACTTTATCATTAATTTTCAACTTATTTTTTTCGAACCAATAAATCTTTACTCATATTTTTTATTTTATTTTAAAAATATAATTTCTGAAAATTATATTAATTACATGAGTGATTAGTGGTAGAATGAGGAATTTTCATTGGTTAGGGACCACAACTGACGTGATGAACCGGGCCTATGATATAATATCTCAAATAAATATAATATGATTGGTGAGATTTATAAGACAAATCGAACATATATTATAACTCCCTAAACCTGATTTAAAAAAAATTAAAATCTAAAAGTTATGTTTGAATTTTTTTTCTCAAGTAACACTTTCTAGTTTTAAATATTAATAAAAATATAATATTATTAAAATAATATTAGTATTAAAAACTATCACAATTATTCAATAAGTTCAAATATTAAAACATATTCTAATTGTTTAATAAAATATTTAGATTAAAATTCGAAAATGTATGCAGAAAAATAATTTCAAAATATAATAATAATAATATTAAAAATAATAATAATAATAATATGAAAGTCTAAAAATAAAATTTATATCAATAATAATTTATCTAAATAAAATATGAGATGATTTTAAATTAAAAAATAATAATAGTTTAAAAGTCTAAAATAAAATACATATTGATAATAACTTATCTAAATAAAATACGAAATATTTCAAGTACCGAGTCTCCTAATTAAATTGATTATGAAAAAAGAAATATAAGGTGTAAGTAAAAGAGCTTAGTATATCTCAAATTACAGATAAACACAAATAAAAATCATATTTTATTTTATGATAAAGTCTTTTAAATATGTTAAATAGAATATTAGCTCGAATATTTTAATTATTTGAATATTTTATGAATCAAATATTTAATATTTTTATATTTAAATTAAATATTCGATTCAAAAAAATATTTGCATTAAAATATTCAAATATTTAAATGTTTGATTTAATATTAAATTTAACTTATTCAATTTAAAAAATTATTTTAAATATTCGATTTAATTTAAATATAGAGATATTCGAATATTTAATATTTTTATGATTTATGTGATTTTTTAAATATCTCAATTAATTTAGGTTAGAGTCTCCTTCCAACTAATTTTAATTATTTTACTTATTTATTCCTAATTATATTATAAGATATATATTAAATAGCTTAATTCATTGTACGAGCCATCTAGCCTCAGTGGTTAAAGGAATGATTATTGTTCCTAGAGGTCATGGGTTCGAGCATCAGTAATATCAGCATAATGATTAAGTGATCAATGTCTAATGGTTGAGAGTATACACTAGAACATATACTACTATAATCATTGTATAGCTTAACTCATATCAGTAAATATATATATATATATATATATAATTAACTTCTCTTAAGTATCATTAAAAAAATAACACCTCTTAATTTTTTTTTGGCTCCTCCTCTGCTCCAGGAACAACAACTATTTTCCTGTTAGAAAATATTGTATATATAAATTATTAATTTAGATGACATTTTGATAAATAATTAAAAGATAATATTATTTGTGTAAGAAAAACCTAACCAAACTATGTAGATTCATTGCAAAAGTAATGTTTCATTTAATTAGATAGTTGAGAACAAACTATGTAGGAAGAGAAAACATGCATTCAGTTAATTTTATCGGTAATAAAAAAAAACTAAGTAAAAAAAGGTGAGTGATGTATTAAGGAGATTAGTTCGATAGATAAAAAGTTTTATATCGTTTAAGAAAATATTGAATATAAGATTTTGTATATATATAAATTTTTTTTGATAAATTTATTTATCAAAATTAAATATGCTATACGAATTAATTCGAATTAATTAAGACAAAAACCTGAAAAATTAAGTGAAAAAAAAAGTTGAGCAATGTACACAAGAAACTTCCACCATTAATGAAGTTTATATGGCAACAAATATTGTTAGATTTAGTGTAATTAGTCTCCCTCAAGTAAACTTAAATTGATAGATAAGAATTATTATGTGATTTCATTAATAAATAATAATGATGTTTTTTTTATGTGATATAAGTTTAAATAATGTAATTTATATGGTATGTTTTAAAAGATTAAAATAATAAATAAATATTACATGTAATCACATCAGAATACTAAAAATTGGGTTCGATTTATTACTAAATTGGGTTCGATTTATCTTTAAAAAATCCTTTAAACTTTACGTCATAAACCGAATTTCAATTTGAATAAAATAAATTAATTTTTGAATTTTTTTATTTAATTTTAGTAAATAAATCAAATGTATCGGATTAGACAGATAATTTGATCTTTAAACAAATAAACTATTTATACCCCAATTTGAAAGGAAAAGCTGAGAAAAAAATAGAGATAAATGTGTATTAGATATCAGTCAAAAATATATTTTCTCAAAGTATATTTTTCTTTTTCTCGATTTTCAACTCTACCAAACAATACGTCAGAAAATTACACTTTCTTTTATCTCTTTAATTTTTTTATTATTCCGATATTCTTTCATTCCGATAAACGAAAAATTATATCATAATTCTTTTTATCATATCATCTATAATATTAATCAATAAAAATTATTTATTTTACTATTTTTTTATATCATCTTTTTATCGAATAAACCTTTTATTATATTATCGTAAATTAAATTAAAAATTAATTTTTATCAATTAAAGATTTATTTGATAAAAAGATGATATAAAAAAATATATCTTTATGAGTTAAGACTAAAAATAAAAAAAAATTCCCTGACCAAAGAAATCCTTCGTTAGGAAATCTTGTTTTGCATAAACCAATGTAGGCCTTGCCGGTTTTGTATTATATTTTAATCCTAACCTACTCCTGCTCTCTAAATGGCACAAGAAGTGAAAAGAGAGTTAACTAATACTTGATGGAAATACATACATTTATAGTTTACAATCTCCTTAAATCATGAAACAAGAATTGTAATATATCATATATGGTTCTAATTTTTAATGAAAGTGGGAATTTTTTAATAGTTTTATGTAAAATAGTATTTATTCATATATTTTTAATTTTTTATTGTATTATACATTTAAAAATTATATTTTTAAGAGAAATTATATCATGGGTAAGTTTTACCACGTCATTCATGGGATCAACCACTAAAAATCATCCATCTCATTATTTTTCTTATGTCATATTTTTCTAAGTGAATCTTTACTTATATTTACAGTTAATTTATTTTAAAAATATATTTTTTTCAAGTAAAGATTCACTTGGAAAAAATATGACATGAAAAAATTGATGAGATTGATGATTTTTAGTGGTTGGTCTCATGGATACGTGATGGAACTTACCTATGATATAATTTATCGTTTTTTAATTATATATTTTAACTTACCGAATTAATAGGTTAAAATTCTTATTTTATATAGAAATGTTTGGGAGACGTATATTAAAAGATTTTTATTCGAGATTTGTTAATTGACTTAGTGGCATGAAAATACAAGAATAAAAATCATTTGTATCTTAATCATATTTTATTATATGCCCTTACTAAAAATTTCTAATTTCTTTTAAATTTAAACTCTAACGATAATTTTGATATCATAAATCTTACACCCTAAAAACTATACCTTACCCCTAATTCTTTAAACTCTAACTATAATCCCTAACCTTAAACCCTAAACTCATATTTTAAAGTGAGACATCGATAAAAACACAATAAAAAACAAATAATTTACCCAAAATATAATACCTTTCACTTTAATAAAAAAATTTATTCATTTTTTACGCCTACTCGACTTGAACAAAAATCCCCTGCCTCTTTTCTGTGCTTACTTTTGTGCCTCCTTTGTATTTTTGTAAAAAATTGAATTTTAAACCCTAAACACTTATTTTTTATATTCTAAACCCTAAATCTTACACCCTAAAAAATGCACCCTACCCCTAATTTTCTAAACCTTAACCAAAACCCTTAACTTAAAATCCTAAACTCTAAACTTAACCCTTTAATTTAATGGGCATAAATGGAGGTATGAAAAAGGGAGATGATTTTACTTCACTCAACTTCCTCTCCCATTATAAATGGAGCACAATCTCCCTCCAAATTCATTGAAAGACGTTGGCTGACAATGTCTCTTGCCGGCTTGTTTCCATTGGTGTTCTCAGTGTTGGCGTTTTCCGCCGCCACTCCTTCCCTCGGTTCCTACGACTATGGGAAACAACAACCCACTCCGGTCTATAAACCACCACAAAACCAGACACCTAGTTTTGATCCTATCTACTCACCAGAACCACCCAAGAATGATGAACACAAACACCAATCACCTTCCAATTCACCACCAAAGGAGAAACGTGAAGACAAACCACATTATTATCCACCACACAAGAAGGAGAAGCCCCAGGATAAACCACCAAAGAAGAAGGATAAACACGAATATAAACCACCGTCCTATCCACCACACAAGACGGAAAAGCCCGAAGACGAACCACCAAAGAAGAAGGAGAAACCCAAGTACAAACCACCTTCCTATCCACCACACAAGAAGGAGAAGCCCAAAGACAAACCACCTTCCAACTCACCACCAAAAAATTGTAAACCCGAAGACAATCCACCAAAGAATAATAAACCCGAACACAAACCACCAAAGAAGGAAACCCCACCTTACCATGAACCACCAAATAGTGAGAATGCAGGAAACCCACCAACATTGAACAAGCCCCTTGTTACTTAGCCATCCTAAAGTTAGACTATTATCATTATGGCTATATATATGATCTGATGCAGTGTCTAAAAATAAGGGCTATTGTCAATCTCATCTTTTATGTATCCTTATGTGTTAGTATAATATTTTATTGTATGTCATGTTTGATGGGAGACAAGTAGCGTCGAGAGTGCTCATCTCAGTACTCTTTTGAAGTGTGTATTCTATGACTGATTCGCCATATAGTATAAAATGCCAATTGCAGGTGTTTGTTTCCCTGGTATTTTCATGCATTTCGTGCCTTTTTGGGCAATCAAAACAGATCTAGAACTCAACCCTTCTTATGCTTCAACGCATGCATGGAGAAATCGGGGCCTGTATTGTAACACCCCGAAAACCGGATTGGAAAATAATTCGAATAATTGATAAATTAAAATAAATCATGTGATTAATTGGGTTAAAAGTAGGGGCTAAATTAAATTAAATGACAACTTGAGCATTGCATGATAAAAGATGGAATTTCATAGACTACCCTTGTAATAAGCTAACTCTAGTTATAGCTAAGGGGGCAAAATGGACATTTCACTTTCATTTAATGAGAGGCAAATTCAGCCCACTCCTCCCTTCTTCTCTCCATTCACGTGAAACACCAAAGAAAGGGGGGAGAGGAAATCACCATGGATGTTTGAGAAAAAGAGCTTCGTACCTTTGCATGAGTAGACTTTTGGTCTAGAAAATCAAGTATAAGGGCTTAGGTAAGCTTCTCTTTCTATAATCTAAATAATAGAATCTTGAGTTCTTAGATTTTAAATGCTTTCATGATGCTTTGATGCTAAATCGAGGATTTTAATTGTTTGGGTTTAGTTTTTGAAGCATGAACGAATCAGTTAGGAAGCTTGAAACTTAGATTTTGAAAATGCTATGTATATGGGTTAAAAGATTCGAATAATGGATGAGGAAGGTGTTAAGTGATGTTAAGCTTAATTTGTAGGTGCTGGAAAATTTTAAGAATAAGTTTGGGTTGGGAATTAAGACCATGAAACACAAGTTAGCCGAAATTACCTAGAAGTACCAATTCCGGGTAGCTATCTTTGAAAATTTCTATAGGTCGGGTTTGTTGGAATTATGATTTGAAATTTTAAAGCATGACACTCCTATGTAACTATTTTAAGTGGAAATTTACGGAACCTCAATCCGAGTTCGGTAAAAAAAGATATAAGCGTTTCCGTAAGGGCTGTCCGAACAGTCCCGGTTCTGGATAGACCTGATTCGAATGAAATCTGGAGCTGATCTAATAGGAATTAAAATGTAAGGTTAATTGGTCCTTTTAGAGGATTCTTCTAGCTTTCCAAAGAGGTAAAATGGACTAAAATAGGATACCGGAGCTAGGAGATATGATCGAATTAAGGAAGGGTAGCAAAACTGTCTGTAAAGCATAAATGCACATGTTTATCCTTGTTAAGACTAAGATCATTTGGATTAAATGATGGAATATATCCTAATAAATATTATATGTGTATGAATTGCTAGAGAATACAAGGGAGGAGGATATCGAGGAGGAACAAAGGCTCGAGCAAACTCGAAAGAAAGGCAAGGGGATCACGATTTACAACCCCTAAATAGCTCGGAATTAACAGTGAGTGTGGCAAACCTTAGGGTTAGGACCTAGGGTCCTAACCATCTATTTGTTATTGATTCGATTTTATTATGCAATTGAATTAATTTATAATTGATAGAAAAAGGGAAGGAGGCTAATGTTAAATGATTTGCTTGATATGAATTGCTTATTAGTTGATAATACTAGCTTAGTACATATGCATAGCTCGAAAATGTCGAGGTAAGTATGGCACGCGACTACGGATGCCAGGTACGTGATTCATGCATGCTTACGATGATATGATTAATTTCTTGGTAATATGATATGCATGACTATATGTTCATATGGCATGTTGGACCATGATTGATGCTTATATGTTAGCATGTTATGTACACTTGCTCTTAATGATATGAATTTGGTAATATAAATCGAATATTGATCAATGGAAAATGAAAATGATATTAAGCCTTGGTTGATAGTTGGTCATAGGTAATACGGCATGCCTAGGGTCTTGAGCTCATTGTTTAGTGCTACGACACTCTTGTTTAGTACTTCGATACTCTTGATTGGTTTGGTGGTTAGTCACCAATTGTTAGATACCATGGGTATCTCTTGTTAGTACCTTTGTAGTACTCTTGTTAGTGCCTTTGTGGTACTCTTGTTAGTGTCTTCATGACACTCTTGTTGACTCGCTTACCTTGTCCTACTATACCAAGGCATCACTTGAGAATAAATTGGAAAACTAATGTTTAAATGAAATTATATGCACAAGTACTTGTTCTGGAATCATTGAAAATTGTATATGAATTGCTACGGAGCATCTAAATGAAATGTTGGCTATGTGTAGCACTTGAATGGTGAAATGACTATTGAATATTGAAATGACTATATGGCTATAAGTAGCCCTTGAAATGAAATGTTGAATGAAAGCTTGAAATTGGAAATTGATTGATGAATAACATGCTTTGAATAAATGCTAGTTATAGCTTGGCATATAGAATATGAAATTGAATAGTATGCTAGTCTTGTTATTGATATAAGAAGCATGATAATCTAGAAACTTGATTGATGCCAATGCCATGGAATATTGTTGAGTTGATCGATCTTGAAGTATGGCCAAGTGGGGGGTGAATTGGCAATTAAAAGATTGATTGGGAAATTTTTGGTAAAAATGAAAAATTTGATGACAAACGATTTATAGTGGTTCAAGCTTCGAAACAAGCTCTACATCCACTACCTTAGCTCCCACTAAGGATTTTGAAACCAATTCACTATTGAATTTGACCTTTTTCTCGGTTCAAGGGATAACCGTTACAATCAAATCAATTTTCTACCCAAAATTGATTTGGACCTCACAAAGTGTTACAAGAGATTAGAGTGGGCTAAAAGGAATTCTCTCACAAGAAATAAATGCCCCAAATACAAACAAACTCTCCCCAAACTCAGATTACAAATTATCAAAGTGAAATTACAAGAGTTGGGAGCAAAGATATGCAATTAGGTGCTTTGAGTTGGATTTTTGTGCTTGGATGATGCTTGAGGTTCAATAGTTGTTAATGCTGCTTGAACATCTTCATTTTGTATGTCCTCATTGATTTCTAACCGTTGTAGTTGTTGGGAAATGAAATAAAGACGTTGAGACTTCATCTTCCCGTCATAAATGCTCTTCTGCAGGCAGGGGTATCGATACTCGGGAACCTGTTTCGGAACAGCCTATAAAAAGAAAGAGCCGTTGTGCATTTAATAGGGAGGGTATCGATACCCATTTCGATGTCATTACTAAACTGTAATTGTGGGTATCGAACCATGTTTCGAAACATCTCAACCATATTTAAAGTTTTAACTACCACCAACGGTCAACTCTTTAAATGCTAAAATAGCCGTTGGGAATTAAAGGGTGTATCGATACCTTGAGTCCTATTTTAAAAGATTTTTAAAACAAATAAAAAGTACACGATGTGGTTCGATACTAGGTTCGAAACATGCATTTCCAGTGGCATAATGGTATCGAACCATGTTTCGATACTCGTTCTTAGTTTCAAGAACAAGGCTTTAAAATGCAGTAGGGTATCGATACCGGTTGACATGGTATCGATACTCTCGTATCAAAACACTTAGAAATTTTATTTCAAAGTTCTTGGTTTGACTTGAAATCAAAAATTTGACTTAAGGACTTAAAAATTTATTACAAAATAGTCCTTTTTCATAATTGTTATATCAAAATCAATTTTGGTTTTACAAATATCTTATTGTTTAATTGTTACATGTCCCATTTAATGCTATGAACTTGCTATAGAGCATGCTATTTGTTATGTGTTTATGTCTAATATGGTTAGACTAGGGCTGCCTCACTAAGTACTTCGTAGTACTTACAACTCGTTTCCTCCTTCCCAACTAACAGGATATCGAGCTAAGGAGCTAGATCGAGATTGATTGGGAGCAAGGACAACAAGCAAGCAAATGTATGGTATTTTGTAATGTTTTGTTAACTCCTAGATTATGGTGGCATTAGTGATCATAGTATGTTAGCATTTTGCATTTGAGGGCTTGTCCTATGATTTGTGCATATACGGCTTTTATGAATTGTAATTGGTATGTAAGCCTTAAGGCTAGAAGTGTTTAGACTTGCACATGTATTTTGAGTATGGCTTATGGTTGCATCTAGAATGACTCTTGTCATATGCACTTGGTAGGTGTACATGCATTTAAGCTAAGTGGTTTAGTTGATTGCTATGGGAAAATGAATTAGTATAAGTGTTGACTTGATAAATGGTTTGAATTTAGGAACCTAGACTTGATATCTTGCCATGAATGACTAACATGTTAGAAAAGCTTTTTATTATTAAGGATAGCTTGAGACCATATAGGTGGTCTTTGGTAGAGTCTAAGTGTTTAAAAAGTTAGAAATCTGGAAATTGGGGCAAGGGTATCGATACCACCCTTGGCAGAATCAAAATGGCATCGAAGCTTGGTTCGATGCCAAGCTTCATTAGGATCTCCCTGGTTCGCTGCTAGTATCGAGCCAGGCCATTATAACCTTAAGCCATTGAGTCCTTGTAATAGACCAGCATCGGTACCTGGTTCGATATTGGGAATTCCAGTAACGAAATGGCATCGATACCAGTATCGAACCAGGCTACTTAACTTTAGTCAACGAGGAGGTCCAACATCGATACATGATTCGATACTGGGGCTTCCAGAAACGAAATTGCATCGATACCTGTTTCGAACTAGGCTCCCCAGCCATGGTCAACGAGTCAACATAGTTGACCTGTATCGAACTAGGGTTCGATACCCCCGTTCCGATACCCCTCTATAGGGAGTATCGATACCCCTAGTTAATTTTGGTTTAACTTGGAAAATGGAAATTGACTTAATCAATAAGAATATGTTAACGATAATTAAATGAATTAAATTTGGCTAGAGGTTTTGATTAAGCTCAATCGAGATTGTAACTGATAAATGAACGGAAATTTACGAATCGAACTGGTAAATTGTACAAGAACGAAAAAGTTTTAAATTATCCTCAAATCTAATAAGTGTTACAAGAATTAGACTCGTTGAGTTATACAAATGAATAGAAATGCCTTACAATTGAATAAAATGTCTTACAATTAAATACAAATTCGGTCTAAATTACAAGTTTGAATGTCCGGTCGACACCTGCGTCTCCTAACCCGGGGCGAGAGTGTTACATGTATGTTCAGGCGTAAGGCCATGATTACAGATCTTAGGGTTATACTTTGATAATTAACATAAGCACAAAATAGATTTTGGGAGCTATCCATATTTTCGATTGCAGTAGGAAGTTTCATCAACTTGCTATTTTGGCATTAATTTTTATGCTCACACCAACATTCATTCATAAAGAAACTGATTTTTATGCTTTAAAGTCTATTTTATTCGTAAAATACTTTTGATCTTTAATTATTATTTTACTCGAATGTTAGTTTTTGGGGGAGTACTTTATTAGTGTATATATTAATTTTTTTTAGGTAATACAAAACAAACTATTCAAACATATACTTCGTGAAGTAAATCAGATGCAACTTTAACCGACAGTTCGAAGAATAACAAACCACCTATAGGATCATCGCGATATATCTTAGCTTAGATTATCCGCAACAATATTACATTGGCGGTGAATATGATTAACATCCATCTATCATGGCAGTTGTAACAATCGCGCAATTTTTTCAACAAGAGCATGGGAACTCAACGTCTTAGATTGGTAAAGAAGTATTCGAATGACCTCAACATTATCGGATTTCACACTTACTCTACGATGGCCAAGATTCCACGCGTGTTGAAGTCCATAAAAGATAGCCCACAGTTCCGCAAGTAATGGCGAGCATTCCCCTCTACTTCTAGAGAAACCAAAAAACCATTCGCTATTATAACCCCGTAATGCACCTCCAATCATAGCGTTACCATCACTAATATTAACAGCACCATCAGAATTGAGTTTAACCCAGCCTTCCCTCGGAGGAGTTTAACACAAGTCAACAGTTAGACGAAAACTTAACGATTGTTGGGATCGACTAGCAGTTGCTTCAAACTCTGCGACAAAGGACATGCAGTAAGTGTTAAGGTTCTGTCTTTCCACGAATTCAACATTCAAAAGAATATTGCAGCGAGCTTTCTACAATTCCCAGCATATAACGACAAAGAGTAGAACCCAACTTGCATCATTTTCATTCCTTATGCTCATCACACCCAGATTCGTGTGAAACCAATTATGCAAAGATTGTAACATATTTATTTGTATTATATTTATTTGAATTTAATTAATTTTTTATAAAATATATATTTATCAAAAAATTAATAAAAAAAATATGAATATATATTTTTTAAAACACATTAAAATTATTTTAGCTCCCTATCTGGTGCGGATTTAGACAAGATATTTTTATAAAATGATTTTTTTCTATAAATTGAAAACAAAAAATAATGTTAAGATTATTTATTATATAAATTAATATATATAAAAATCATTCAAATACTTTTAAAATAAGTAAAGTTATTTAAATAAGTAAATTATACGAAATACCATTAAACGTTAACATGTATATTAAAAATACAATTGAATTATAAATTGATATTTTTATATTAATAAGTTTAGATTTTTAATTCGATCAAACACTTCATCATTAAACATATAATAAAGCGTTAGATAAAATGGTATCATTTGAGTAGAGTTGTTTCGTTATTTAAAATATCCTAAATTGATGTTATTTTTCTTAATCAAAAAAATCGATAAAATCGTGTTAAAAAGAGGGTGTAATACAAGGACTTCCTAGTAGGCCACCCATCTTGATACTATTCTCACCTAATCACGTTTAGCTACAGAGTTCTGATAGAATCCGGTGCATTAATGCTGGTATGATCGCACCCTCTAAAACGATGTTATTTTAATAGAAAAAATTTAAAAAATATATATTATATTTGAAGAAACTCAAATCAAGACCTCGTAAAAAGCTAATATCTATCTATCAAGTAAATTTAGAATATTATTACAATAGAACAAATATTATTGTAACACTGTAGCTGATTCAAAAAAAAATATTCTTACAATTTCAACGCTAATAATATATATAACTGTGGTTGAATTTAATTTTATTATCTCACGATATAATTTTATAATATTATTTTTATAATATATAATTGAATCTTAAACCCTTAAATATTAGATTTTAAACCCTAAACATCAAATCAAAAACTTTAAACTTTAAACACAAAAAATCAAACTCTTGACCCTAAACTAAATGTTATTTATAATATCTATAATTAAACGTTAAACCTTTCATTCTAAATGTTTATAGTTTGGGGTTGGGATTTAAAATTTAAGATTTATGGTTTATAGTTTAATTATATTATAAAAATAATATTTATAAATATATATATATATAAATAATAAGATATATAATATATATATATTTATAATATAAATAAAAATAGTTTTAAATGTTGTTCTAGGACCTCCCCCCCTCCTAGCCAACAAAAATCTTGACAGACAAGCTTTGTCCTTGTACCGCAAGAAACATTTATTGTGCCGACACACCCTACTCGTGGTAGCCGGTAGGTGAGCCAAAATAATAAAGATCGGATAGGTGGATCTTTCCATACCATACTTATCTAAAGTTAGGGGTGGTTAAATTATTTGACTCGATTGATTCGATTCATTCGGTATTTTAATGATTCAAAATTAAAATATTAAATAATTTTTAAAAAATTACTCGGTCAAATCAGATACCTAATTTGAGAATTATTAGGCTGATTATATTTTTTTTAATTTTCGAGTATTCAACCCTACTAATTTTAATATATATATAATTTTAAATTATATTTTATTTTATATTCCTTAATATTTGTAGCTAAAGTTAAATTTAAATATTTAAATTATTTTATGTTTATATTATATACTTTTTAAGTTTAAAAAAAATTAAATATATTTTATTAATTTGTTAATACCGAAAGAAAAAACGAGATTTATATTTTCTAATGTCATTTTAGTTATAAAATTTAATAAATATATATATCTAATTTTTTTAAAATTAAAATTAAATTATTAATTTTTATGTTTGGTCATATTTTATAAAATTATAAAATTTATGTGTTTAATATGTGATTTTTTTTAATTTTAAAATAAAAAATTATAAATCAAGTACTTGTTACCCGATCAAACGGTACTCATGTTTCGGATAACCAATTTAAATAGGCCTAAAAACGAGCCTAAATTTTAGTACCCTAAAGAACTAGGTACCTAAAAGCTGCGTACCAGGTAATAAACACCCCTATCTAAAATAAATATTTCTTCGTTCCATAAATATTATTACTTTTTTAAAATTATTTTTTAAAATTTTCACTATAACTATATTAAATATCGTAAATAATTATATGTTAATGTTAAAAAATTATCCAAAAAATAAATAAAGAATAATATTTATAAAACATAATGAGTATAAACTTATATACATATAAATTATAAAAGGTTTTAGAACAAATTCACTTATAAATATAAAAAAGCACAGAAATAATTTAACTATTAATCTTTAAAGTTACATTTTTTTTCTTGATTTTTTTATAAAATGTTATTTTTAGAAGTTTTTAAGCAATGTATTTTTTTTATGTTAAAAATGTATTTTATGTACATATGATACTATTTGTATTAACTATTTTATAAATAAAAAAAATTAAAATTATAAAAATACATATATAAAGCTTAAAAATATAAAACAGATTGTATGCAAAAATTATTTAAATTTAGAGAAAAATTTTAACGAGACATTTAAATATTCAATCTATCTTCCTTATTTATAAAAAAATTGTATTAATTTTTTTATATTATTAAATTTATTAAAAAATAGGCGAAAATGATGTCAACTTCAACTTATATTTGTGAAAAAGAATACACAGGACAGAATTGTCGTTTTCCGTTCGAAATATAATAAAATATTTTAAACTTTTGAAGAGATTAAATTAAAATCTATAAAGAATTTTTAATAATTTTTACTCGATTTAATGAGTTAAGATTAGGTTGGGTTAATTTTTATAAGGGTGAAATCGAATTTAATTAAATTTATGATTATAGTTAAAAATATTTAATTTAATTTGACATTATTCGATTTATAAATTAAATCGATCTGATCTATAAAAAATTTTAAGGGTAAAATAGTTGGATTAATGATCATGATATTTAGGGTAAAATATTTGATATGATCCTTAAAAATTTTAATATCCGATCAGATTTGATTATGGTTAAACTATAAATTAAATTTTAAGAATTTAATTATTATAAAATTTTTATTAAGAGTAAAATCGGGTCGAATTAGATTTATGATTATGGTTAATTTTTTAAAATATTTATGGTAATATCACCTTTTTATATATTTTTTTATAATTAGATTTTTAAAATTTAATTTATTATTTAATCTTTAAAATTATTATTATTATAATTAAATTTTTTAAAATTATATTTTATTATTAGGTCCTAAAATTTTTTATAGAACATATCGGGATCAAGTTTAAGATATTTACTTTTAGGTTTGTCGGGTTTTTAAAAGATGTATTCTAGGTCGAATTTGATTTTAAGATATCTCTTGCTGGATTGGGTGCGTCAAAAAACTAACATGACTCGTGCCATATTTAGCTATACTTACTATAATGCCTGTCTCTTTATTTTTTTTAATTATCTTACTATTTTATCTAATAAAAATAAAATAATTATTATAATTCTTTTTCTCTTTATATTTCTTTAATTAACTCTATATTTTATCAAATAAAAAATATTTTTATTTTTATTGAATTAAATTTGAGTTTTTAATTAAAATAAAATAAATTTAACTTTTATTTAAAATTAAATTAAATTCTAGCCAGTAAAATATGATAAAATATTAAATGAGATTTTAAAAAATTCAACTTAACCTATCTATGGCCATCCCTATTTAAAATTCAAGTCTCACTAAAATTAATTTTTTTGAATTTTGACTATAACTACATTAAATATTATAAATAATTAAATTTTATAATATATATTTAAAATTTACCCAATTAAAGATTTTTTAAAAAATATTATTCTTTAATTAAAAATAATAATTTAAACCCTTAAAATTTATAAATAAATTATATTTTCACCTTCCCTTAAAAAGTATCCGTTATTTCCTTTCAAAATATTATATCTTATTTATATTTTTCATATAGTTTAAAAATATATATATAGTAGATGTATAGTAAAATAATTAAAATAATAATTTTATTTCTTTAAATTAAAATATATTTTATTAAAAAATTAAGAAAAAATGAAAAAAAATATCTATAAAAAATTATTAATTTTTTAAATAAATAATTTCAAAACATAAAATGGACAAATATTTAGGAGGGGGAGAGCATTAATTGAGGTTTTTAATATGATACCGATTAAAATGAGACTAAAACGAGACTTTATTGAAATTGTTATAAAATTCGTATAAAAAATTATATCAATATTTTTATATGCCAAAATTCTTATATATTTTATAAAAAAATCGATATATACACTAAAATTCTTGCATCTTTTATAACAATCTCACCTCATTTTAGTCTCATTTTATCCGTCTCTGGATTAGTTTGCCTCACTGTATCTACATGTCAGAATTGTCGTTTTCAATTTGATAACAACCACTTATCAGTTTGGCAGATGAAAAAGCTGAGAACGCAACAGATGAGCTTGGTATCTAAAATCCATAACGAACTCTAGCCTTCCAATATCAGAAAAAGAGAAAGGATTCACGTCAATGGATTCCATTAAAGCTCAACGTCGACTTAACACCATTCAATCTCACCTTGCCTCCGCCGTAAGCTCCACCGTCTCTCACTCCGACATCCGTTCTGCCCCCACCGCAGCAGAGTTCGTCTATGGTACGTTTATACATGTAGATATGATTGAGAAGAACGATGATGTATAGGCTTGGACTGGTTGTTCTTTTTTATTGTGTGTGTATGTGTGTGGTTCAGATCCTTCCACGTAAAAATTTTATCTTTTTTGAAGTACTATAAATGTATATTTTTGATCTGGGTTTTCGGTTTTGGGTTTAATTTTCTGTCAATTATGTTTCAGAAGCTGCCATTGATGATGCTTATTTTATCTTTGTTGTAACTTACATATGTTGATATTGAAAAATTATGTTTGAACAGAACAGAATTACAGTGTTGTCTTGCCAGAGAAATTGCAGACAGGAAAATGGAATGTATACAGGTAATACTCTGCTACTAGCCTTCGTATATTTGATCTCGGCTTCGTCCCTTGTTTACTTTTATGCCTTACGACAGGTCTGCTCACTCGCCATTGAAGCTTGTTTCGAGGTTTCCTGATCATCCCTACATTGCTACATTGCATGACAATTTTGTGTAAGTATCTGACTATTGTCCAATGCATCAATGCTTTGTCTTTTTTTTCTCTTCATTTTGAAGTACTTCAGATGGTTACTTCAATTATTGGTTTGCTTTTGTTATTTAGACATGCCGTCGAGAACTTCGGCGATTACAGATATCTCGGAACAAGAATTCGAGTCGATGGAACTGTTGGAGAGTAAGTTTCCTAGGAACAAAATGAAGTTTACAGTTTGTTGTTAATGTTCTTCGTTTGGTTTCATTTTTATGTTCTATCAAGGTACAAGTGGATGACATTCAAAGAAGCTGCTACAGCTCGGACAGCCATAGGATGTGGCCTAATACATCATGGAATACTAAAGGTAAACCAGCATTTCAGTTAATAGGTGCTGCTACATGGTCTGCAATAAGTTTCTTACCTAGTGAACATATATGTTCGTCATTTTTCGGTCCGAATCTAACACTGATTCCTGGTTTTATAATGGCAGGGCTCTTGCATTGGATTATATTTCATCAATAGACCAGAGTGGCTCATTGTTGATCATGCTTGTGCTGCATATTCCCTTATATCAGTTCCTTTGTATGACACTCTAGGTTTGTCACTTCCCCAAATGCTATCCTTTTCAATTCAATGCTCGTAAAACTCGGCCTATTGCTACGATGCTATGTTGAAAATTATGTTCCCACAGGTCCGGATTCTGTGAAGCACATCATAAATCATGCAGATCTAAAAGCTGTATTTTGCATGCCTGAAACTTTGAATTCTGTAAGTTTAAGCTTTCAATGGTGCTTATAAGGAATTATATTTCGGTTTCCATTTCAACAAATCGAGTCATTTTGATTTATGAACAACTTTTCTACTGTCTTAACTGAATGAGATGGATCTGTTCTGGCATTAAATCATTTGAACTTGCAGTTGCTGAGCATTGTGTCCGAGATTCCATCCGTTCGTTTGATCGTGGTATGAACTCGACAAACCAGAACTTCCTTATTCTTTTCCGTCCGTTCATTCGATGTATCGGAGGACGTTCGGATCTCATCGGTGCAACGAAAATACATACTGATTTTCCATTTTCTATGTAGTAAAATTCTTTGCTTCATTAATCTACAGGTTGTTGGAGGACTGGAAAATGAAGTGCCTATGTTGCCATCATCAACTGGCATTCAGGTTGTCACATATTCAAAATTATTATGTCAGGTAAGGATACAAGGTTTGAATACTATAATTTGAATAATTCTACAATATGTTTTTACCCATTTACCCTTTTAGTATTTATATTTGGTGAATTAGAATAGATGAATTTATCTAGCAATCATACTCTGAATTTACTTAATTATGATACATGAATACATTGGTTCATGAATGTGCTTGCCTGCAACGAGAGTGGCGGATCCACAAATATATGTAAGGGTAGACACAAGTTAAAATATTTTTTAGAGTAGACATATATTATAAAATAAAATCTCAAAATATGTGTAAGGGTGGACATAAATCAAAGTCATGGACATAAACAAGAATAAGAGGATAATGGATTTCATAAATGTACACTGAATTATAAAAATTGAACTAAAATTTATAGACTTTTTCATTTTAGTCCCTGAAATCTTATTGCCCACCCCTAATTTATAATTATTGTAAATTGATATCTATCCAATATTTATATTCAAATCTATGATTATAGGTCTAATTTGTCAATAAACACATCCTACTGATTTTGTTATCTGCTATTTACTGATAAATTTGCTTACTAGTGTGCTCAATAATTCTTTTCCATGTGAATGGTGGTTCCATAGGGCCGTAGCAATCTTCAGCCATTTTGCCAACCAAAACCAGACGACATTGCTACTATTTGCTACACTAGTGGTACAACAGGAACACCAAAGGTATTATAAGCTTTCCCTTCTTAATTTTAACACATCTCATCTAAGTATAACCATAATTTTAATACTTCCGATATTCGATAATCATATTAGATCTAACAGTACCGAAGTTTCGAGTCGGATAAAATCATATGACTGCTTATTTTCTCTCCTAATCCTACGTTTTGTGAAGGGAGTTGTGTTGAGCCATGGCAACTTGATTGCAAATGCAGCTGGTTTCTCCATTTCATTACAATTGAACCCCTCAGACATGTAAGTTGTCTTGGTTTCAAACCCTGTTTACAGATAGGGTTGTGCTGAGACATTTATATTTCTTGTTCCTTAAGGTACATATCGTATCTCCCTTTGGCACACATTTTCGAACGCCTTACTCAGATCGGTCTAGCTTATTATGGAGTGGCAGTGGGATTCTACCAGGGGGTATGACAGTAAAATTTTGGCATATATTGTTCAAAGTTTTATATTATATTTTAATTATTATTTTTATATTTATGACGTATTAATTACAGAATATCACTGACATGCTCTTGGAATGCAGGATACCATGAAATTAATGGATGACCTGGCTGTTCTGAGACCCACTTTATTCTGCAGTGTCCCGAGACTGTACAACAGAATCTATGCAGGGTACTCCATCAGATAGTTTTGGTGGTGAAGTTAAATAACGAGAAAATATATATAAAAAAAACGAATTTATAAATTAAATAAGTATAATAATTTTGTTTTTGAATTTATATATTAAATTGAATCACCTTACCAGATTCTTCCTTTGTGCAGTATTCTGAACGCTGTTAAGGAATCGGGTTTCCTCAAAGAGAGACTTTTTAATGCTGCCTACAACTCTAAGAAGCAAGCAATTATGAATGGTAAACAGTTAATAGGAGTTTATGGTTTTGAGTATAAGAAATTAAATCTAAAATATATATTTTAGAGTTTAAAATTTAATATTTTAGTGTTTGATATAAAAAAAGATACTAAAAAAAAGATAGAAGATTTTTGTCATAGCTCGAGTGCGCATAGGTAATTACTAAGGTATATATAGGAAATTGAAAATGCCCTTTGTTACGGGTAAAAATTATTTATTTTTTATCGTGTCTCTTTTCATGTCTCCTATTAAAAATTCTTAAAAAAATAAATTTTAAACTCTAACCCTAATTTTTTATATCTTAAACCCTACACCCTACACTCTAAAAATTCACCTAAACTCTAATTCCTTAAACCCTATTCATAATCTCTAATTTTAAACCCTAAATTCTAACCCCACTAATTTAAAGTGGGAATTCTAACCCTAAACTCCTTTCCAGGAAAGAGTCCTTCACCTCTATGGGAGAGATTGGTGTTCAACAAAATAAAAGCAAAACTTGGAGGACGTGTTCGATTCATGGTTTCCGGTGCTTCACCATTGTCTTCTGATGTCCTGGACTTCTTGAAGATGTAAGCTTTCGGTTTGTACTCATTTGTTTTAAGTAATACTAATGAATCATATAGATGTTGTTGTAGCGTAAATAGAGATGAATCGTGAAGGTCGAAGAAAATGATCGTATTTTTAAAAATTTAAAATTATATATATTTTTAATAAAAAAATTATTTTTATCCTTTCGAATATTATATAAGTTTTCCCCTAAGCGTACAATAATGAGTTTACCTCCGTTACATAAATCCGCAGATGCTTTGATGGTAATATTGTGGAAGGTTATGGAATGACCGAGACATCCTGCGTCGTAAGCTGCATGGATGTGGGTGACATTCTTTCTGGACATGTCGGTTCTCCTAATCCTGCTTGTGGTGAGTTATTATTCATGTTACTTTAAAGTTTTATTTTTATTTAAAAGTATTGAAATGTCTTATTAGACCCATATCTAATATTCATACTTGATTCAAAGAAACATATGTATTATTACAGTTTTACTCTTATAAGATTGTAAGAGCTAAATGAATTTAAACGAATAAAATTTTAGTTGTATTCGTTTATTTTTAAAGATGTTTATATTTGTTTGTTTTATATTCACAAACATTCATAAATATGTTCGATAATATGTTCATTAAAATGGTAAACTATACCATAGTCCTTAAAGTCTATGGGTTCTGTAGTTTGAATTCTAAAGTTCACCAATATTTAAAATACATGAGCTTATAGACGAGCTTATAAACGAACTTGTTTATGAACATAAACGAACTGAATACACTTTTGTTCGTGTCTGTTCGTTTATTAAACGGACATAAAATTTTTGTTCATACTCGTTTATTTAACTTAATAAATAAATTGTTCACAAATAATTCGTTAAACGCTCTGTTTATTTACATCCCTACACTATTCTTGTAGTTTCATTCTTTTTATCTCATAAATGATATCTTATTTCAGAAATAAAGCTTGTGGACGTCCCAGAAATGAACTACACATCAGATGACCAGCCTTATCCTCGTGGAGAAATCTGTGTTAGGGGTCCAATTGTTTTCAAAGGATATTACAAAGATGAGATGCAAACGTAGGATTCACACATACGGAACATGTTTTCCAAGATTATTACAAGGATATTCCAATTGTTTTTTATTGGTTCTTGTTGAAACTTGAAACCATCATCAGCTTTATATTGAACGTGTCTAACTTTTTGACAGGAGAGAAGTAATTGATGAAGAAGGATGGTTTCATACAGGAGATATAGGCCTATGGTTGACTGGGGGTCGTTTAAAGATTATTGATAGGTAAGATCTAACAGCATTTACTCGAACCGAATGGTAAGAAGTTCAATATCTTTTAAATAAGATCTCATCTGCATTTCCAGGACATGTATATGTTACTGTCATATGTGTGTATTGGTACAGGAAGAAGAACATTTTTAAGCTGGCTCAAGGAGAGTACATAGCCCCAGAAAAGATTGAAAATGTATATGTTAAATGCAAATTTATAGCCCAATGTTTTATATATGGTAAGATAATGAGGGATGTAAAAAAATTTCATTCTTTTTTTCATTCCTGCTGCTGATACTTGCATTATTTTTCTTGGTAGGCGACAGCTTCAATTCTACATTGGTAGCTATTGTCTCGGTGGACCATGATGCTCTGAAAGCATGGGCTGCATCTCAAGGCATTAAGGTGATCTCTGTCTATGTTTCATACAATTTGCTAAAAATTTAGAACACAGGCATGACATGGCACAACAATAAAGGGTGGTCTATGAGAAATTATTACATGAACCAGTTCCACCACCTAAAATATAATTTTCAACCAATTAAATTAAGGCATATCATATATTTTTTTCATATCATATTTATACCTAAGCATCATCAAAATCATCCACTTTAATGTTTTAGATTTAAAAAAGGAAAAAAATATTACCCAAAATTTTTTATATTATCTTCCTCTTTATTATTCAATATTTTTTAATTAATTTTTCTAAACCCTAACCCTAACCCTAAACCCTAAACCTAAACATTAACCATAAACCATAATCCCTAACCCTAAACACTAAACACTAAACCCTAAATCTATAAAAAATTAATTGATAAAAATTTTAAAGAACAAAGAGAAATATGTCACAAGAAATCTTTGGTAATATTTTTTTCTTTTTTAAAATCAAAGATATTAAATTAGATGATTTGGACAATATTTATGTGTAAATATGATATGAAAAAAATACATGATGTGTTTTAATTTAATTGTTTAGAGACATAACTTAGGTGGTGTAATGAGTTATATAATAATTTCTCATGGTCTATGTATTTTATAAAAATGGTTGTTATTAAAATATATAGAAATTTTAAGTTTTAGGGATGCGACTGCCCTCGGCGCTCGCTAATTGTACTATGCCGATGAACAAGTGCAGTACAGTGATTTAGAAGAGTTGTGCAATGACCCAAGAGCCAGGGCGGCTGTCCAGGCAGAGATGGATGCTGTTGGCAGACAAGCTCAGGTAAATACATGTCCATGAACTCGTTGTTTAGTCCAACTACTCCATTTTTTTCTCCATTTCCTTCTTCACTAAGCCTTGAGCTTTGGATTGATCCATTGTTGAACAGCTGAGAGGCTTCGAATTCGCCAAATCGGTGACGTTAGTGCTCGAACCATTTACAATGGAAAATGGTCTCCTCACTCCAACATTCAAGGCAAGTTACTGGGATTTTGAACCTTCAACTTGCTACATGCCTATATGCTACTTCTAGACATTGGTTGCATGAATCAGATAAACTAAACCCTGGTTCTTATTTGTTGTTACCTTTTGGTGCCAGATTAAGAGACCTCAAGCAAGGGAGTATTTTGCAAAAGCAATTTCAAACATGTATGCAGAGCTGAAAAACATCTGATCTATCTCCTAGTAAGTAATTGTAATGAAATAAAACATGTCTTTTCTTCCACATTGAAGTTGTACATTAAGGACTAGAACCATTAGCATGCATGTTGACTGTTGAGACTTGAGAGATTGTCATCTTGGTTCAATATGATTTGATTAATCATACAAATTTTAATATGTGTTTGGCCAATGATTCACTTAGCACTTAACCTTGAAAAACTCTTCAAAACAATGTTGTTGATATTAATTATTAAGATTTCCGATAAAAATTAGGGTAAACATCACTATTGGTCACTAAACTATTCATGACTTTCTGTATTAGTCACTAAACTATTCATGACTTTCTGTTTTAGTCACTAAACTATTATTCATGTTATATTTTTTTTCTATTTCGGTCACCCCCTGTTAAAAACTTAAAAAAGAAAAAGAAAATGAGAATAGTTTTGTGACCAAAATAGGAAAGACACAATAGATTAATGAGAATACAAGGTAAAAAGGTAACATTAATGATAAAAAATAGAAAGAAAAAAAATATAATGTTAATGATGATTTTGCACAAAGTAATAGTTTTATAATCAAAATAAGGAATAGATGAGTTTTTCAATAAGAATTTTTTTTACACATACAACACTTCAAATTCGAGACTTAGTGTAAAAATTAATGGTTTACAACCTACATCTTACACCTAATTTTAGTGGATGAGTCTCTCGACAAAGACTTTTTACATAAACAAATGCCTCAAACTCAAAACTTATTTAAACAAAACTAAGTTATTTACCACTTATACCAATCCTGTTGATACAAATACAAATAAATTTAATTTTGTTTTATCACTACAAAAAAATTGTATGGTTAGATAACTATTCCTATGGCGGTGGTGATGAACGAGTGGATTTTAGATCGGTCTACCTCCGAGAATCTAGTTAACTTGAAGCTTGATAAATTAAAAAAATCACTAAATTATTTTAAAAATAATATCTTTCGTCATTAAATTTTCAAAAATTAAAAAAAATACTATAGCTTTGATTTTATTATAAAATAATCACTATAATATTAATTGTTATTAACCTCCGTTAAAGGGGTAATAGATCAAAATTTGGCCATTTAATCTTATTTCGATCGAAAGTAAGGTTTATCATTATTTTTAAACTCAATACGATTATCCAATTACCCGAACCTAAATAATCAGGTATTTACTCGAATTTTTTTCTTATCCGGGTTGGGTACCCGGTCCCTCATTTTTCAGGTTGGGCTCATGTCATAAAATTAAAAATTTTCGGGTACTCGGTTACTTTTAGGTACCTAGTTCTTATATATATTTTTTATCTTTTATTTTTAAATATAATTATTATTTAAATAAAATACCCTTATATTCACTATATTCTCAAATCAAACAACCTAATTTTTAAATCTATATCTCTCAAACTTAATTTAAAAAAAAATTAGGTACTCATTGTAAAAAAGAAATTAAAATTTATTGTAAAATAATAACTTTAATTTTACGAGTTAGAAAAATTTGAACTTTACGTGTTTAGATATACATTATTTTATTAAAATAAATTAAACTAATTTAAAATTTAAAATAAATTAAAAATATTAGAAAATAACTTTATTTTCTAAAATTTACATTTTTTTATTATTATTTATATATTAAAATAAATTAAACTAATTAAAAATATTAAAAAAATCTCTTATGCTTATGTTTTGTTTCGAATTAGATTATGTAATTTGGGTCTCAAATTTTACGTTTAGATTATGTAACTAGGGTATTAAAATTTATGCGTAGATATTGGATTATTTAATTCAAACTTTTAAATTTATGTATTTTTAAATTAAATTCAAAATTTATATAAAAAATAAAAAACCAGATACCTGAAGTACCGGGTAGCCAAAAAATCCGAGTCGGGACAATGGACGATTTTTTAGGTACCCGAACTTCCAGATACCTAATACTTCGAATACTCAAAAAATCCGAGTCGAGAAAATGGACAATTTTTTAGGTACCCGAACCTCCGGATACCCAATACTTCGAGTACCCGAATATCCAGGTACCCGGATTTGAACACCACTAATTACTTTGAAATTGTTAATGATGTCAGTGGGCAAGCTTGCACGTGTTTTATTCAATATAAATCTTCCTTGGTACTTTTCTAATTTTATGATTTGTATTTCTTTTTCAAAATTGTAAATAAAAAATAAATTATTCATATAGTTTTAAACATTTTTTATTATTTTATTATTTTTGAAATTATTGCTTAAAAATATTAGATAAGTATTAAAAATAAAATTTTAGTTATTGTTAATGAGACAAATGATATATTATCATTAATTTAATGTGTCAATTGTCCTGTCTCCTTAACAAATGTTAATGAAAACTAACTTGATGATGTTTTTGTAATAAAATTAAAAATTTAATGTTTATTTTGTAATTTTTAAAAATTCAGTTATCAAAAAATTATTTCAATATAATTTAAAGATTGTTAATATATTTATCTTTTAAACTTAGATTCATTTTATGTTCAGATTATTTCAATTCGAATAATTTTGGGTTAATTATATCCAACGCCACTAGTTATGAGTTTAATAAGAAATATGATACTTTCTTTTAAAAATTACAAAAACATTTTCCAATTTTATTATAAACAAGTTAATTAAAAATTATTAAAAAATTATTCAACTAACATATTATTATAAATAACTTTTTTTATAATCCAACATGATCTAATAACATTATTAGTCATCAAAGCTTATACAATCTATCAATGTGACCCTAATTAAATGATTCATTAAATTTAACTTAATATTTAAAAATTTATTATTTTAATATTTATTCTTATCTTAAGTTGTTTGTTCTTTTCTCGTATGATAACATTTTAGAACTAAATTATTGCTATTTTATGATAAAATATAATTATCGAACTACTGATTTGATTCGACAATATTAAAAAAATTTAAATTAATATAACTTTTAAATACTAAGAATTAAATTATTGACTTGTCTTGAATTAGGACAAAATTAATAGAATGTATAAATTTAATTTGAGACTAAAAATATAATTATACGAGAGAAAAACGACATGTTTATAACAAATATGTGAATTGAATGTTGTGTTTGTTACGTCATTTTGAAGTATATTGATAATTTTTCATCTAACGATTTTCATCCACAAAAAAATTATTTGATCAAAAATAAAATGTTAATGATTATCCTCTCAATAAATAATGTTAAGTTTCTAATGTGAGCATAACTAACCCTAGTTTTTTTTTCTATATACTTCTTACACCTCAGATGTTTGTCATAATGGATCGTAAAGGATTTGTTTCATTCCTTGAATTTATTTTATTTATGCATCCAGGGACGAAACTAAGTGGGGTGGGGTGCCGCCCCCACCTTCGATTTTTTTTTTAACTTTTGTCCCCTTATTTATTTATTTTTAAAAATTGTTTTTTTTTATAAATTTGTCCCCTTACTTCTAACCATTTATTTTTTACCCTCCTCAACCCCAAATTCTGACTCCGTCCCTGTATGTATCATATTTATTCATACATATGCAAATCCATGTTATTATAAAATGATAGCAGTTTTTAAAAAATCGATTGTCTAGATCTTGATGCTCTTAATGATTCTGGCGACTCTGAAACTGTTTCTACACTTAATTAATTATTGTTTATGTAAATTTTGATACGTTCATAATCATGGACGAAACTAGAATAAAATCATGAGGTCAAAAATTGTTTAACTTCAAAATTGACATGAACTTAAAAAGTATTTAAACAAAATAGATAGGATTTAATTCGACTCATCTGAAAATTATGTGAGCTAAAAGTAATTAAATTAAAAAGTATTCAAACATACCTTGCGGATAAAGTTACACGAGTCTAAATCACCTTTGTAGATAAATTACATTTCTCCAACCATATTCCAACACTATTTTACTTATTCTAGAGCCTGCTTGGTTCATAGGGATAGTTCACCTTAGTGGAGAAAAGTGTTGACAGGGAAATCAAGAATTTCATCCATCCATGGATTCTTCTCCTTCAAAGGATCAATCCTCTTCAGTGCTTTCCAAATCATACTGTTGCATTTGAACCCTGATCCAAACCCTATTTGCCAAACCCTGTCGCCGGTGTCGACCCTTCCTTTAGCTTCGCAGTAAGCCAGTTCGTACCATAACGAAGAACTCGAAGTGTTGCCGAATCTGTAAAGGGTCATCCTCGACGGCTCCATTTGCAATTCTCCAAGTTTCAAGCTTTTCTGTAACTCATCCAACACAGTTTTTCCCCCTGCATGAATGCAGAAATGCTCGAATGCAAGCTTGAAATCTGGAATGTAGACTTTCACCTGTTATGTTCAATTCATCAGTAGGTTTTTGACATGTAAAGATAAAAGAAATGGTCCAATCTAAAATTTTAATTTAATTTTTAAGTTTTATATTAATTTAATAAGCAAGATTTAATTGAAATAAAAGATAAAAATAAAAATAATGAGATTGTTTATATTTTTATTATATTTTATAAATATTATATAATTATTTTTAATATATATATTGATTAAATATATATTTTCTTTAAAAAATAATTATTCAAGTATTTTTGAGGTTTTATCTTAGTATATAATGATCATAAAATTCAAATAACAAAATATAATTAAAATTAAGATCAAAAATTAAATTTTAAAAATATATTTTTATGACTTATATTTTTAAAAAATAATTAAATTATATATAAAAATTTATTTAAAAATATTTTAATTTTATTTAAATAAATATATAGATAATATTTTTTAAAATATGATAATAAAAGAAATTTTAAAATTATTAAATAATAAAAATTTAAAATTATATATAAAAATTATATTAAATTATTATTATTATTAATATTTAAATTGGCCTAGATGATTACTTTCTAGATTTACTCATGCGATAATCAGGGACAATTGCCCCTCAACTATATTTGAGGTATGAATAGATAATTCTTCTTATATATTTATAATATAAGAAAATCAAGGACAATTGCCCCTCAACTATATAATAATAGCTCAGTCACTCTTCTCTTATGTTCAAATTCACGTATCTAGACTTTTTTGAGTACCCGAAATACCTAGTATTTAGTTAATATATTTTTTCTTTGATTTTTAAAATAAAATATAAAAAAATCACATAGACACATTAGATTTAAAAAAAATTATAATATATAATATAAAAGTAAAAATTAATGGTTTAGAGTTAGTATATTAATAACGAATACATATACAATATACCCTATTTAAGAGAAAAAATATTAAAATTCTTGATTTTTTAATAAAAATAAACTATGATGCTTCTAAAAAATTACTATAATTATATTTAATATTTATACATCTCAACTATGTTATATGTAACTATCCGAGTTGTAGAACTTGAATGTCGGCTTAACATGAGGCATATGCCTCACATTTTATGAAGTTAGGCCTTATGAACTTTTTAGCTATGTTATATGGCTCTTGAGAATGTGAAAGTTTTAGTGTCTTGGTGAGAGCTTCATTTTAGCTTTTAAGTTGAGGTTATTACCCTTTTAACTTTTGTGATTTCGTGTACATTATCAATTTTAGTGTTTATATTGATTTTATAATATTTTGGATGAGATTAGAGTTTGGTGTTTTTCAATGATGGTTTAAAAATTGATGTTAATAATGTATGAATGAGTAGTATAATCTACTTAAATATCTCTGCATAATATGTAAAAATAATTTAGGGCTTAACGATATAGGTTAAGTGGTATTTCAAAGAAAATCCAAGCTCTAGAAAATGAATTTTAGGCTCACATATCGATATTGAATGGTCTAACATCGGTGCTAAAATAAAAAGAAGATTTTATGAGGAATATATTGATATCATTTGTCGCTTACTGATACTCCTTGCTTATTTAAAATTTTAGTAACGTTTTTACGTACTAGTACGGTAAGGGAATATCGCTACCATTGTTCCATTACTTGAGGAAGACTCATGTTTGCTAGTACATAAAGGAGTGTGTACTAATACTAATTGAGGTAAAGGGCCCAATGGGTCTGAGAAACTAAGGCTTAGACCTTGTATGTAAGTTAAATGACTAATAATTTGATAAATATTAAGTGAATTACTTGTATTAGTAACCCTTAAGGATTCTTGGTGGATTGTGTGTGGTTGTACAATGTATGGTTACTTATTTGGTTGTATGAACTTATTTTTTAGAATTCAAATACCTAGTGAGAGAGTGTTACAATACAAAAAAATCCACTTGATGTGAAATTTAGAGTGTAAAATTAAAGATCACTCGATGTGAGATTTCGAGTGAAGACTCGATGTGAGATTTTGTGCCAATCATTCGATGTGAGATTCTGAGTAAAAAATCCATATAAGATTGTGTATTGACATTCGATGTGAGATTCTGAGTATGAGTATACATACTCGATGTTGGGTGAAGTCGAGCCTCACCGAGATTTCTATTTTGATATGTATGTGTTACATTAGCGACATTGTTTTATCTTAACATGATATGATGTTATATTGCATACCTTTATTAATGATTTCTATAAAGCATGATCGAGTAATATTGTATCTACTGAGCCATATTAACTTAGCATTTAAAATCATTGTTTTCGTTCGTAGATAAATAGGTAAAATATAAGTCGCAAAACACCATCAAAGATGAGGTCTCAGTATTGACCAATTTTGTTTGAGTCAAGCACTTAGATGTAGTGAACATTGTATTCATAAAACGCTATGTATTCTGTGTAACGACTCAGATTTTTAAAGTTTGAGAGTCAAATTTAACTCGAGGTGTAAGCCTTATAATTGGGTCTTAAAAGCATTTTTGGGCTTACTTTGAATTGTTGGATTTGGACTAAGAATTATAGTGAGGGTTATTATGGTAAATTGAAAAAAGTGGATGACAAGGAGGTAGAGAATAATTACACTGCACCAAACTTTTCCCATCTTCTTTTCTCTCTCTTCTCCCTTAAGTTTTGAAGTTAAAGGTGAGAGTTTTGAGTGCTAGAGTGAAAATCTCATTTTGGTGAAGAATAAAAGATTTATCGGCTTGAAGAGATCTTTATTTTGAGTTTAGGATAAGTTGGTTGGGCGAAGGAGAGATCCTTAGTTGGGGTTGAAAGAAAGAACGAATTTGAGGGTTTGAGTACCCTAAATTTGATGTTTTGAATTTATTTTAATTTTTTCTTCACTCAAATTGGTAATCCTTGCAATCCCTTGTTTGTAGTGAGAAAAATTGGTGAATCATCCAAAAGGCAAAGTTTAAAGAAGAGGTTAAGGGTTTGGGGCTGGTACCAAATCAAGATAAGTACACTTTTAATCTCCTTGTGTTTATGGAGTTCGTATATTCATGGTTTTGTGTGTTTGGGGTTAGTCTGATAGCTTGAATATGATAATAGTAAACCACAATTTGGTAGTTAAAATATGTTGAAATCATTAGTAAACCACTAATTACACCTTAAATAACTTATAGATCATTTTAGGAGGTTTTAAGCAACGTTTGATGTGTTTTTCAAACTACAATAACGTCTTAGCATACTGGTATGCGAGGGGGGTGTATTGATATTACTATTTCATTGAGGTCTTATATTGACATGGGTAAGGTGCATACACAAAAAGGGTGTATCAATATGAAATTGTCTTAAATTCTTTGAAGTGTGTTTTGAGTATCAATACTCACAGGGGAGTATTGATGCTATTAAGGGCGTATGATACCTCATATAGGTGTATCGATACACGTAAGTTAATTTTTTCAAGTTTTTAGCCTTTGAATTTAGAGGATCAATAATTCGTAATGAGAGTCTTAATGGGTCTCCTAAAGTATAAAATAGATTATACAATTAAAATATAATTTTAATAGGTTAATGCATTGTGCAAAGCATGTGATGTTGTGTAAACCTTCGTTTGATACTTATGTATATTTTTATTATGTTATGAGAATATTTTTACGGGATCCGAATATTTAAGTAGCTTTTAATGCTATGTGAATCCGGACCATATGAACAAGGGGTGTGAGATTCAATGTTTTGAGTCCCTGAATTATACTAAAGTTATGACGGAGAGTAAGCTCCGAGACTTAGTGATTACTTGACCCTCCTCGGGTGTGTGGCTTCCGATGTTATGTGACTTTGAATCAAATATCATATATATATATATATATATATATGACACATGATAGTTACAAGATGTTATGTTTATGTCTAATGCTATGTATTTAGGCGATTAAGGTAGCGTCTAAATCATTACTCCTTCATCGCATCTTGTTTTCATGAATTTATTTATGGTCTACATAAATCATGGTTGAGTGGAGGTGTATTCGTTGAGATTTTTAACTCAACGTTCAAAATCTTTATTTGCATAGGTATATAGGTGATGAATCTTTTCGAGAAGCATCATTTGTGGTAGGTTTGAGCTTCAATCTTGGAGGAGTGCATCACTTAGATAGATGAGTCATGTTTTTATATAATCTTTTAAAATATTGGAATTATTTTAACTCATAATTTTAATTAGTCAAAAAAAATTTATTTTAGTAATCGGGAGCTCCTATACACTTTTGGAAATGTTGTTCGCTTTATTATATCTAATTATGTCAAAATAGAATGATAAACTCTTTTGGATAAAAAAATGTTTTGAAAATTTAGTTTTGGATTTGGGCCTAAGGCCCAAATGTAGCATCTAATGTCGAGGGTGTTATATTTTATAACTCTATTATAAATTAAATTATATTCAATTAAATGTTTTGATATTATTTATTTTATAACTTCTAACAAATATTTTAAATACTTTGAATTTATATTTCTCAATTACTATAAATTTAAACTTTAATTGATGTTTATTGAGATTGTAAATAATTTTTTTATGAAAATAATTTAAGCATGTGGCTCCTACTACTACACGGCACATTGCCTTGCATTTCTTTCGTTTTCTTAATTAAAGCTTTGGACCATTTCAAATACAAGAAACAGTATGCACTACTTATCTTTATATAAAACTAAAATTAAAAATATTGGATCGAGTCAAATATCCGATTATAAAAATATTTGACTCAAACTCGACCCAACTATCTAAAAATTACGGGGATAATACCCGACTCTATTGGTTATTATTTTTAAATAAATACTTAATTTTTAAGATTTAAATTGACTGGTCAATAAATTAAAATATCCAATTAAATAATTTTGAACATCCCTATAAAATTTTTTATTTAAAAACATATATTTTTAACTATATTAATATAATCTCAAAATAATATTTTATTAAATAAAAATTTTCCAAATTTTGTGGATAAAATTATCTAAATCTCCCCAAAAGTAACATTTTCTTATCATTAAAACTATTCTATAAATTCAATCCCTTATAATTTGTACTTTAATATCGATTCAATATATTTTCCAAAACCATATTTATAGGTTTAATAATTTTATCCTCATTGCAACCTAAGAGCATTAAGGGTGAGGTTGGGACCATTTGAAAGCCTAAACTACTACTATTATTTAGTATGTTATAGAATATTAAAACTTGTAGTATATTAATATCTGTATTTTTATAATTATACTTAAATGATTTTGTTATTATTATTATTATTTTTTGTAAAAATTATTTCTATTTTTATCCACAGAGGGAAGAGAGAGTGTCTAGGAGAAAGGAAATTCCTATTGGGTTTTGGACCTAAAGGAAAGAGATAGGAGCAGGTAAATGTAATTTTTTTTAATCAATTACGGTGATTATAAGTGGTATATGTTTTAAAATATACTCTCAATTATTAGACATTAACCCCTTAATCACCGTAATATAAATATTAATGCTCTAACTTGTGACTTTTAAGAATAATAATCGTTCCTTTAACTATTAAGGCAATATTGTTCGCGTCATAAATATAGTTAAAAGTATTTTATTTTGGTTAAACAATACCTCGGGTGGAGGAGAAATTATATCATGGGTAAGTCTCATCACGTATCCACAGGACCAACCACTAAAAATCACCCATATCATCATTTTTTTTATATTATATATTTTTTAAAGTGAATTTTCACTTTAAAAAATTGTTTTTAAAATAAATTAACAGTAAATACAAGTGAAAATTCATTTTAAAAATATACATGGATAACGTGATGAAAGTTACCTATGATATAATTTTTCCTGGCGGAGGGGGAGCAACACCAACTCCTTATAAATTTCTTTTATTACAAACCTAACTTTTAGGACCCAATTAACCTAAACCTTTAATATTCTCTTAGATGTATCTAACTTCCGCCATTCACTTCAACTTTCAAATAGCAATTAAAAAATACTTAAATTAGAAACTTCTGAAAAAAAAATGAAACTTTTTTTTAACCAAGTAAAAGGAGTACCTTTTTTGTGAATAACTTTCTTGCAACCAAAGAAGCAATAACAAGGAGCTGTTCCGACCAAGGCAGAACGACAGGAGCAAGTGTCGTGATATTCTTTTTCAAGGCTTCTCCGGCGAACTTCATGAGATGTTTAGACAGTGCGACGCCGACGGTGCCTTGCTCGTCTTCTTCTTCGTACACGCATTTGTAGCTCGCATCGATAGGGGCCTCGTTGGTGCGAAAGGTGCGGAGCAGCTCGTACTTCGATCGACCGGAATCGGAGGGATGGTTAGATAGAAGGATGGCTGCTCCACCGACACGAAACAGGCAATTGGAAAGTAGCATTGCCCGGTTGTTGCCAAAATATGGGTGGAGAGTGAGGTTTTCTGTGCTCACCACCAAAGCATAAGTCCTTGGATGGACCTATATTGAAGGACAAGGGAGAAAAGAGGTACAAATCATTCACTAATATTATAAATTAATAATTAATAAATATTAAATATAATTACGTTCTTATGTTATATTTTGTTTATTTAAATAAATAAATAACTATCGATTATAAATTAATTTATTAAACACTTTTATACAATCAATTAATCCATGGGCGAGGTTACATGTATAGGTGAAGTGTCTGTTAACACCCAAAATTTTTGAAAAATTATAATTTTCTATATAATTTATATATAAAAAATTAAAATTATATAATTGATACCCTTTATATATAAATTGACACTCATTTATAAATGATTAATCCTTTTCAAATATCGTTAAAAAAACAATACCCTTTAAATAAATTTTTGACTAATCAACTCAATTAATAAAATCTTTTATTAATTATCGATTAATAAAAAAACCATCAATGGCAAACCTGTACTAAACAATACACTTTATATATTAAAATAAATTTTTTTAATATGTTAATGTAATAATAAGTTAATATTTATTTATTTTTTTTAGTATTTTTAATAAAATATACACCTGTACGTATAGTGCTTGAATCAGGTTACTTGAATAAATTATATTATACTTTTTAAAATCTCTCATAAATTAAAAGGATTTTGTTATGGCAAACCTGCAACAGTTGTTTGGCAACATCAATGGCGATAACTCCAGCACTGCAACCCATCCCAGCAATGCTATAACTCAAAACATCGTCTCTAAGCTTAAACAGATTCACAATCGTGTCGGACAAGCACGGCACCGGGTTAAACAAGCTGCTGTTCACCACCACAATCCCTATATCCCCACTTTCAACCCCACTTTTCTTCAAAACCTCATCAATGGCGCCGAAGATAACACCTTCAGATTCCTTCCTCGCCTCGGAAATCCCAGTTTCCATCGGAGACGACAATAATCCTCTAGGAAGATACGTCTTTTCACCTAAACCCGATTTCTCTAAGATCTTCTTTTGAAATGTTATGCTTTCTTCAGAGAATGTCGCAGCGTCTTTATATAGCTGCAGAGCACGTTCTTTGCTGCAGATTTGATCTGGTTCAGGCTTATAACATGCAAAGTTCAAGAGATAAACTTTTGCAGGACGGGTTTTGAAGTAAAGGGTGGCCGAGAAAATGAGAGAAAATGAAAATACTGTGATTGTTTTGAAGTGGTTTAAGATTTCATGGACCAAACCGTGAATCCAAAACGTTGAGAGATAAACTAAGATGATGGCCATTAACAAGATGCTGAAAGCTTGGAGTTTGAGGTTATATTTTTCTGGGTTTAACTGTGTCATCTTGATCATGGTAGATGATAGTTTCAGATTCGAAGACGACTCTTGGAGTAAGAAAACGAGAGAAACTGTTGGAAATGAATGCCTTGGAAAAGATATCGAACCGTGAAGGAAAACTATATAAGGCCTCACCCAACGAACCTGTGATCCGGCTTGAATTTCTTACCAAATTTCCATACGTAATCAATGAGAAATTATATCATTGATAAGTTTTATCACGTCATCGATGAACCAACCACTAAAATACATATTTACTGTTAATTTAAGTAAAGATTCACTTTGGGAAAAAATATGATATGAAAAAATTGATGAGATGAGTGATTTTTAGTGGTTGATCTCATATACACGCGGTGGGATTTATCCATAATATAATTTCTCGTAATCAAGAAAGGTTTATCATGTTTCCATCCATGTTTTTTGTTAAAAATTTTAAAAATTTAAATTTTAAACCTTAACCTTTATTTTCTATATCCTAAACTCTAAACCATACACTTTAAAAATACATCATATTCATAATTCACTAAACTCTAACCACAACCCTTGACCTAAAATCCTAAATTCTACATCCTAAACCTCTAATTTAAAATAAAAGAACGAATAGAAACATAAAAAAGAGAAACGATTTGCTGCCATTCATTGAGCACTTTACTTATTTTGGTTCGTGAATCGTTTACTACATTACTCCATGAATTTGTATTTCATAACACAGCTTAAGAATAGAAATACTATGAGATTGAGTTTAAATCTCAATGTTTATTTTGAAAATATAAAAATTTAAAATTTAAAATTGAAGCTAGATGAAAGTGTAAAGTTTAACTTTTTAGTGTTGTGGCACATATAATAACACTAAAAAGAACAAAAAAAAATTATATTTCAACTTATTTTTCAACAATAATGTCAGTACAAATCGTCTGTCATTTTATTGTGTTTTTATTGATGTCCTATTTTAAATTAACGAGTTTAAGGTTTAGGGTATAGAGTTCAAGATTAAGTGTTTAAAGAATTTAGAGTATGGTTTATTCTTTAGGTATTGGGTTCAGAGTTTATGATATAGAAATTAAGATTAAGATTTAAAATAATTTTTCAAAATAAAAATTTTAAAGAAAACACGATTAAAAAGATAAAAAAAATTTACACATTATAAAACACTGTGAATCAATATATAGATGCATGCCACGTGAGTTTAATAAATAAATATTTATAATAAAAATTAAATTTGAATAATAAAGTATTTTAAATCTAATAAATTAGTTACCCTAACTTTACTTATCCCAAACAAACCCTACTTAAATCCACCTGAAAAGAAAGTCTACATAACAACTCCCTAATTTTATTTTTTAGATTTGTTTTTAAATTTTGAAAATTATTTTAAAAAAAATTATCATTATTCATTTTAGTAGACCGTATATCATTAAATAAAATTATAAATTTATTAAAATAGAGTTTGTGAGTTGATTACACAACGCCTGATATAAGTATCAATCTATTTATTGGTCTTAGTGATAAAAAATTAGAAATCAAAATCAACTTCATCTAACTATTTTAATTGAATATAATATTTAGATATATGTGCTTCTTGTATTTGATAAATTTGAATTAGATAGATACTTAATTAATAACGGTGATTATATATTGGATCATAGATTAAATCAATATCGAATAAGATCGATTATTATGTTAATTTATGATTCGAATTAAGTATATTATCTTTATAATGAATGACGTAAATAATTAATTATGATGTCATGACTTGTTGTAAATTAAAATTTATCTCTAGCCAATACTAATTAAATTAAATTTTTGATAAACATTCGTTAAATCAAGTTTCTTAAATTTTTACGTCCTTGAATTAAAAAATTAAATTAATTAAATCATTTAATTAATTTTGGTCATTAAAATTTATTTTTTAAATATTAATAACACATGTTATATTACTATTTTATCACGTGATATTTTTATATCAGGGGCTTCTTACACTGTGAAGCCTAATTTAATTTGTAACTATGATAATAAAAAATTCTTTTACAAAATGGCATATAAAAATAAACTCAACAAGTATTCTTGGTTAAAAATCGGATGATATTTATTTTAGGAGATTTTTATTCAATCACTTTGTTTATAACATATGTGTATTATCTAAAGGTTAAAAATATATATAAATATATTATAGTATAATTATTTCAGACTATTAAATATGACATAAAAATTTAAATTTTTATCGTAATACTTATAATTTAATTCGTAAAGATATCGTTTATAAAAATGTTAAATTTTAACCGTAGGATTCGAGACATGTTGATGGCCATGTTACAACTTATAATTAATAGTCGATTAAAAGCTTTTAGATAGAGATGGAAATTGTCTGCCTCTTTCTCATCCCTCCATTCGTGCCTCCGTTTTAAATTAGAGGGTTTAAAGTTTAGGGTTGTTGTTAGGGTTTAAGAATTGAGGGTAGAGTGTATTTTTTAGGGTGTAGGGTTTAAAATATAGAAAATAAAGGTTAGCAGGGACGAAGCTACCTTGTGTGTCTCTCCCAAAATATTTTTGGTATAATTACACATGAGGTCCCTCTTAATTTAAATAATAATAAAATAAGGTTTTTTTCCCTCCTAATTTTTGTCCCTCCAAATGTTTGATCCTAGCTCCGTTCTTGAGGGTTAGGATTTAAAATTAAACTTTTTAAAAATTTTCAAAAAAAAATATTGTAGATGAAGACGTAATAAAGTTATCTTCTCTCCTCAAAATTGTAAGCAAAATTTTATTTCCCTCCACCCTAAATAGAGACTATTAAAAATATATAATATTTTTTAAAATTATTATTTCATATAAATGAAATTAAAAATAAGTATAAATAAGTAGTTAGGTTTGTTTTATTTTTTATATTTTAAATTCTATATATAATTTTGAGAAAATAAGATAAGATAAAATCTAATATCATAAATTCAAATCTAAATCTAAACTTATCCCACCTACTGCAGAGCAATGAGCATTGATATGTTAATTAGTTACCTCATTTTAAATTTTTCATTAAGTATTATTTATTGATATTTAATTATGTATAGCTGGGAAGTTTTCTCATCAAAGAATGGGTTTAGGAGATTTGAACATAGGTGTTTTATAACTAATTTTAAATGAAAATAGGTGTTTTATATTTTATTTAATTATTTTAGGATTTGAATATTGAGAGTGTGTTTGGTTCATGAAACATAATATTATTTTTAGAAATAAGATTTCCGGAATTATTCATTAATTACAATATTACTGAGAATGTTATATTATTTTGTTTGGTTTATTTGACAGGAATGTTAAACTACAGTATTTGCAGGTTGTAGGATTATAAAATTACCAAAATGTATGTTTTACAAAATTACCCTTATAAGATATTTTCTTTTTAACTAATTAAACTTTTGTAATATTAAATAAAAATATTTGCTTAAAAATTTTAAAATATATTTTTCTTTTATTTTTAATATATATTTTTTAAAATACTTACATAAATAATTGAATATAGTTATTAGTTTTTAATGTTATAATATAATATTATATATTTCAATATTTAGATTTATTATTATTTTATATTAAAATATATATAAAAAATAAATTTATGAACTTGTATAATAATCATCAAATTTTTTATTAAATATTATATTTATATATTTTTACTATATATTTTGTATTATTTTTAAAATCAAAAATCATTCTTTAAAATTTAAAATAAATTTTATAACACAATTTAAAATAAAATAATACAAATTTTTATCGTATAAATAAAAAAATATTATTTTTAGAAAAGAAATAATATTAAAATTATTTTTAATATTTAATATTAATTTTTAATGATGTGTGTATTTTATATATTAAATTATACAATAATTTAGATTATATAAGTAATTGTTTTAAAATATCAAACAAAAATTATTGTTGGAGAAATAGAAAATAATAATTTTATTGAATACAAAATATAATTGTAAGGACTTTTTAGTCCAAAGTGATGGAAATTGTTTAATACCTAAGGATTGGGTGAGAATAACATTCTCGTCATTTTTAAAAAAAAAAACTACTATTAGAAATATAGTATTACCCCTTCTAAAGAATTTTTTTAAACCAAATATGGGTATACGATTAAAAAAAATTATTCTCCTTAGTAATATTTTTTATCGCGAACCAAACTCACCATAATTAGCGTTAAAAAGTTATTAGCCAATTAAATATGATATGTAAAATATTTTAATTAATTGGCTTAACTTAGAAATGGGTACCCAAACTATACATTTGTTCTGAAATAGGTGCCTGAACTATTTTTTAGCTGAAATAGGTGCCTAATGTTTAAATCTGTAACCAATTTAAAATTTAAACTTAACGGTGTTAATTTTTTTTATTACCCAATTATATTTTGACACGTTACATCTTTTTATTTTCTTAAATTATATAAAAACAAAAAAAAATAATAACTTTATAATATTTTCAGAAAAAAACTTTTCATCTACTCTCCTTCTCTCCCTCTTTTCCTCTTCTCCCTTTTTACGCACGCGATTTTTCTAAAAAATCTACCGAAGTTTTCAGAAAAATTTTCTATTCATCCTCTTCTCTTCTTTTTTCCCCTCTCTTTCTTCTTTGTATGAAAAAAATCTTTTTAAAAATATAAAATATATAGACTTGTGTTACTATATTTTTAAATTTTGTTAGAACATAAAATTTTTGAACTTCTATATATTTATATATGTTTATTTTATCTTTTTAACCGTCGTTATAGAAATTTACATTATTTACATTTCATCAAATTGTTAAAATTAAATACAAACAAAATTTAATATTATAATATAACAATTCAATATATTATTCATGAAGTATATTGATAGGATTTTATACAAAAGATAAAACTAATCAAAAATGTTATATATAGACCATATTCACTAATAAGTATTTTTTTTTCATGAAATAAAAACAATCCTATAAAATAGAGAATTTATTTTCTGCTCCTCGATTATTTTTCAGCCTTTAATCTTTATCTATTTCCTTTTCAATTTAGTGTTTTCTAGTTGAGCTCTCAAGTCTTCTATTATAGATCCATTGTTTTCTTCCCTCTCATGCATAATAACAATATAAATTCATTACATACCAAATCACCATACGATAAACACACAAGCAAAGATTCTAAAAAAAATACATTAACAATGAAAACTTATGTAAAGTTAAATATGATGGAACAAATTTAGGGTTTAAGAAAAATTTGAGAAATATTTTTGATACAAAGAAGGAAGAGAAGAAGGAGAGATGAAGGAAAAGTCAATTTTTTTAAAAAAAACTTCTGTAAATTTATCAGAAAAAACGCGTAGAGAGGGAGGAGAGGGTGAGAAGAGAATAGATGAATTTTTTTAAAAAAATATTATAAAATTATTATTTTCTTTTGTTTTTATATAATTTAAGAAAATAAAAAGATGCAATGTGTCAAAATATAATTGGGTAATAAAAAAAATTAACACCGTTAAGTTTAAACTTTAAATTGGTTACAGATTTAAACATTAGGCATCTATTTCAGCCAAAAAATAGTTCAGGCACCTATTTTAGAACAGATGTATAGTTTGAGCACCTATTTCTGAGTTAAGCCTAATTAATTTCCTTAAAAATGAAAAACTTGGAATTTTGATAAAGGTCATTAAATCCTGAAATTCCAATATATATATATATATATATATATCCCTAAATATTGAAACTCTCCAATCTGACAATTCTTGTCGTCATTAGCAATGTTGCTAGCGACAGAATGAAGCATTTTCTCAGATCAAAACTCACGCATCTTTCCATCGTTCGCTCATCTTAAATCGTTCGAATGAATTAATTTTAAGATTTTAATCTTTATCTGACGTATTACATGACATCGATTGATTTCTAACGATGAGATGATGAGGTAACTACTTATGATAATCCGATAACGAATATGATGGACAACGATGTGATTATCAGTAACAATCGATTTAAAAAGGAATTTGAGTTTTGAAGAGTTAGGAATTTTGAATTAATTTGAAGTTGTTTTTTATTTTGAAAAATTTAGATTTTTTAAGAATTATTTTAAAAAATAAAAAATATAGAAGAAATAGAAATAAAATAAAAATTTAGCTATTTCTAAAAACGTAATTGTAGTTAACATCTACGCACCTAAAATTAACGAAATGAAACTTTAAATGTCTTTTTATCAAAAAAATAATTTATACACCTAAAATTAAAAATAATATATAAATAATTTTTAAAAGGTAAAACGTCATAAGGGTCATCCAACTATTATTAAGTTAATGTTCAGGTTATCAAATTGTAACAAAAATAAAAAAAAGTTAGATATGACCACCAACATTATCAACTTTTAACATTTTGATCACTCAAATATTAATTTGTCATTAATCATATAATGAAATATTTAAGTGGTACATTGTTAAGATAAAGGTTTTGATATAAAAAATTAAATAAATATTTTGTTCTTGATTTAAATATTATAAAAATATTTAAAGTCTAAATAACTTAAAAAAATGTATTTAAAATAATTTTAAAGTGTTTTTAACTTGAAAAAATATTTTCAAAAGTTTTAAAAGTCTAAAATTGGCCTTTAGTACCAATACATTATCCCTAATATTGATATTCTATGGCTCGTACTGATATGACTAAACTAAGTATCGATACACTAAGTTTAGCAAAAATTCTAATAGTAACCTTTTGTACTAATATGAAGGTATTCGTAATGATACATAAGGGTAAGTATTGATATCTTAGTGTCGAATATAGATACATCTTATATTTTGTATCTTATGGTTCTTTCTGTGAAAAAATCTTTTATTTTTTATTTAAAATCACTATAAAAATAAAATCTTCAGTTAAGAAAAAATAAAGAATTTGTGAAAAAATCTTCAGTTAAGAGCTAAGATAATAAAAATAAAATTAATTTGAAAGTCGAATCATTATTTTTTATTTAAAATCACTATAATTCATTAGGTTATTTTTTATTTTTCAATGGCTTCTATCACTTTCATCACAAAGTGTTGGTCCCGGTTTAGAAAAATTAGAAAAAACATAACAAAAGCTTTTAAATTTTTTCTTTAAAATGGACCAAACATTGTATTTAATATAATAAATATAATATATAATCGTGTACCGGTTTATTTAAGAATTATATATCGTGGCGATATCCTATGTTTGATATAAATTTTTTGATAAGTTTTTGAATTAATTTAATAATGTTTAGCGTTGTTCAACGTTAGTAGTATTCAGTAATGTTCGACACACGTGATAGACTCATCAAATTTTAAAGAAAAATTTTACAACAGGCGTCGAATACCGCTGAACATCGTTAATATTGAATATTGTTGAACATCATTAAATTAATTAATAAAAATTAAAAATTCTAAGGACTCAACATGTAATTAATAAAAGAGTGATAGACTCAACATATATTATTAATTATATATTTAGTCCTTGAAATTTTTAATCTTTATTAATTAATCTAATGATATTCAGCGGTGTTTAGCGTTAGTAGTGTTCAACAATGTTCGACGCACGTGATAGACTCATCCAATTCTAAATAACCTTTATGGTTATTTTTAACGAATTTTCTTGTTGAAAATTTTAAATAATTTTAAGAATTATTTTCCAAGAATTTTTCTTATATATTTTAATATATGCGTTTAAATTTTTCTTATTTATTCTAAATAACCTTTATGGTTATATGTTTTATATGTTTTTTTTAATAAGATCAAGTTATACAGTATTTTTTTTAAATTATACGTTTTTTAGATCGTTAAATGACTAAAATGGATAACTTAGATTAATTTCTTTTTTTTTCCTTCTAACTGATAATCTTCTTATAACAAACTATTAATCTAAGTCATTCGTTTCAATTATCCAATGATCTCCAGAAATGTGTAAAATTTAAAAGAGTTTTATACTGTGTAACTTGATCTTATCTCTCTATATAGTATAATTGGTTTATTTATCTGATTTCAATTTTATTTAAATATAATAATTTAAGGGTTAACAACTGAAATGGTCACTTATATTTTTTTTCCAGGACAAAGTTGGTTATCGATTTACAAAATGATCAATAAGGTAAACTTACGTTTTTAGGGTGTAAACTTTTAGTCACTCAATCGTTTATTATCGTTAAACATTAATGGGTGATTGATCTGACATTAGGGGTGTGCTTTTGGGTCGGTTAATTTGGTTAACCGACCGAACCGAAATTATTTCGATTAATTCGCTCTGTTAATTTTTGGTAAATTCGATTAATGGTTAATTTTTTTAAATTCGGTTATCGGTTAATTTAGTTTGAAATTGGTTAATTAATCAAATTAACCAAAATTATTATTATTATATTATATATATTTAATCATTTAAATTTTAAAAATTTATAAAATGTTCATTAAATATTTTTATATTATAAAATGGTCACTAAATTTTTATTAAATTAGCATAAAATAAAAGTTTAGTGACTAAAAAACTATTTTAGCATAATTTAGTGACCTATTATGTAATTTAACCAAAATTTATAATAAATTTCGGTTAATTCGGCTAATTAACCAAAATAATTTTGGTTCGGTTAATTCGATTATGGGTAATTCGATTCGGTTAACGGTTAAGATTTTGAAAATTTTGGTTAATTCGATTTTGGTTAATTCGGTTCGGTCACTGACCGAATTAACCAAATGCACACCCCTATCTGACATAATAATAATAATAATAATAATAATAATAATAATAATAATAATAATAATAATAATAATAATAATAAATTACCTAAATAGATCATAAACTATTAGTTCAATCCTATTTTAACCATCAAAATAAAAATAATTTATATAATTACACCTTAACATTTAAAATCACTTTCGAAAAATTATATATTGTTATAAATATATTTATTTATGGTGGATATCCATATATTAAGTTACACTTTAATGGGCTTTAGTATTAAGGTTTACCCATTAAAATTAGGGTTTCCATCTTATGCCTATAAATATAGACTTTTGGCATAGCATTGTATACAACCCTTACTTTGAGAATATAATAAAATCTCTCTCTCCCTTTTGTCTCTCATATTTATTCTTCTATTTTATTCTTGTTCTTTACTTTATTCACAACATATATTTTGTTCACTTATTATTTTTTTTTTTCATTTCATTTCTTAGTTTTCTATAATTTTTGAGAATGGATAATATGATCGGTGGTAAGTTCAAGCTAAGAAGAAAGATTGGAAGTGATTATTTTGGAGAGCTCTATTTAGGTATAATTCTTCAAAGCTTTCGTTGATGATTTTCTTCTCTGTCTTATTAATGAGAAATTATATCATGGGTCAGTCTCATCACGTCATTCATGGGACCAATCAATAGAAACTGTTTACTTTATTATTTTTAAATTTTTCAAGTGAAGATTCACTTGGGAAAAAATTATGACATGAAAAAATTAATGAAGTGAACAGTTTTTATTGGTTGGTGTCATAGACAGGTGATGAGACTGACCCATGATATAATTTTTCCTTATAAATAGAAAATATCTGTTGTTTTTCTTTAATTTCTTTGTCAGCTTGTGCCTTTTAATTTCCTGATTTTTTATGGGATTTTTGTTGAAGGTGTAAACGTGCAAAATAAAAAGGAAATTATTGTGAAGATGGTATAATAATCTTTTTCTCAATATACATCATGTATGAGTCACATACCCAATAAATAACCCATTATCTTATTATTGAAGAGATAATTCGATAAAAATATATATTTTAAAAATCATCGATACCATTAAACCTTGATTTTTATTAAAAATTCAAAAAACTTTTACACCTTAAATTAAATTTTAATAAAAATAAAATTTAACTATAAAATAAGTACTCAAACTTTATCTATATACTTAAAATTTTATTTTTAAATTCCATTAAAATACCTATTTTAACTATAAAAAAGTAAAAAAAAAAATGGATAAATAAATTTTATTTTTTTTAAAATTCAATAGTTTGTCTAAGCTTTATTATAGCAAGAATTTCAGAATTTGAACGTCCTTGTTTTTCATGTACTCGTCTATTTCTTTCTTGCCAAATATAGTAATTCGACCTACACCAAACTAACCGAAGAATAATAGCTCTTAACGAACGACCTCTCCCCTGCTGCAATATACACTCAAGAACTTCGGTCCAACAACTATGAGGCATATACAAATCACAATTCCTCAATATCCTTTCCCATAATTATCTTGAAAAAACACAATCACCAAATAAATGATCTCGTATCTCTACATCACTTTGACAAAGAAGGCAAACAGGGTCAATTGAACAATCCCAATGTATCATTCTATTTTTAGTAGGAAGTCTATCCAATACCACTAGTCAGACAATGAAAGAGTGTTAAGGGATAGATAGCTTACCAAAAACAATATGAGCCCAAGGTACCTTCTCACCTTTATATCAGATTATCTCTCGGACTTTCTTTGTTTTGAACTACCCTTCTAACTACTTGTCAATCCCAAATTATCTTTAAGCTTTAATTTTTTTTTAAAACCCAATTATGGTAGCTCTTGGTACGAACAAAGAGTATTGAATTTCCTTTCGATATGTAATGTTGCACCCATGCAACCCAAAGTGAACCAGTCTGAGACATCAAAAGTTATAAACATTTCGTCATGCAAGCTCGATTTCAATTTATAACATTACAAATATTTAGACCACCCTCGCTTTAAGATTATCTTCTAGAAAAAATAAAAATTTATTTTCACTAAATTTTAAAAAAATATATTTTAAAAACTTATTTTACCATTAAACCTAAAATCACTATATACTAAGCCCGTAAGCCGATCCAGAATGAACCGGAAATTCATAAAAATAGAAGTCCGTTTCTTTGACTTACCCCAGCACAGCACACCACCAACCGGTTATAATTATAACGGTCGAATTACTTTTTTAAAGGAAAATAATTCAAGATATTTGAAATCTTAATCTTCCCCGGACCCACCATTTTGCCTATTTCTTTATTTTTTCAAAAATAAAAAACAGAAAAGTTTTCCCTCTCCTTTCAAACTGGTCTCAGTCTCATTCGATCTCAAACCCTAGAACTTCCAAATCTTTGAGCAAACAGATCTGAGGAGAAGAAAACACAGATTATTGTACTCTAGATGCAGGACTTGGTTGGATCGGTTCGCCGATCCTTTGTCTTTAGGTCTTCAGTGTCCGGCGAAGATGGCGGTGGAGGACTGGGATGCTTCGTTGAGAAGATTGGTGCCAGCCTTCGTAGATCGCGAATCGGCTTGTTCTCTAAGCCACCTGCGCTTCCCACTCTTCCTCCTGTTAAAAAAATGGATGCTGCGTCCATCCGGTGGCGGAAGGGCGAGTTGATTGGTTGTGGCGCCTTTGGTCGTGTTTACATGGGGATGAATCTTGACTCGGGCGAGTTACTAGCAGTTAAACAGGTGAGTTATCTCAATTGAGAGTGTAACTTCTTTTTTTGTAAAATGTTTTGATTATATTTTTGTTGATGAAGGTTTCGATAGCGGCAAATGCTTCGAAGGAGAAAACACAGGTAGAAAAGGATTTTTTTTTATAAGTTCTTTTGAAATTAATTTTAACATTATAAACTGAAACAGAAAACAATCCATTATTTTTTCTGTTTCTTTAATTGAATTGATTATGGGTAGGCTCAAATTAGAGAGCTCGAAGAAGAAGTGAAGCTACTACAGAATCTATCACATCCAAACATAGTTGTAAGTGTTCTTTCTGTAATTCTAATTGAGTTTTGATGTGGGTGATTCATAAAGTATCAGTACTAAGTTGTGTTTGTTAGAGATATTTGGGCACTGGAAGGGAGGATGATTCGTTGAATATTCTATTGGAGTTTGTACCGGGTGGATCCATTTCCTCACTTTTGGGGAAGTTTGGTTCTTTCCCTGAATCTGTAAGTTATTGTTTTGTGATTAAATTTTAAAAGTTCTGGTTCTTTCCTTTTTCCACATCTACAGTGTGATCTTATTTTTCTCATTAATGTGCTCAAAAATAGGTTATAAGAATGTATACAAAACAACTTTTGTTGGGACTGGAATATCTTCACAAGAACAGAATCGTGCATAGAGACATCAAGGTACTTCATTTGTTTCTCGTTGAAAAATTGTTGCTTGTTACACCCATCGGTTTGATATGATGTTTTTTTATTCAGGGAGCAAACATTCTTGTGGATAACAAGGGGTGTATCAAACTTGCAGACTTTGGTGCATCCAAAAAAGTTGTTGAGTTGGTAAGAAAACCATTTTTCATTCTTTTCCATCCATGCCCTAAAAGTTATTCATTTAGAATGATTTTCTGCTTCTCCAGGCTACTATAAATGGAGCCAAATCAATGAAAGGAACTCCATATTGGATGGCTCCTGAAGTTATTCTTCAAACTGGGCATAGCTTGTAAGAAATTCATGCAACCTAATGCTTCTTATAAATTATAAAAATTTCATCAAATTTCTTTCGAGACTGGATTAGGGAAGTTTTATATAAATCATGATTCCTTTCTTTTTCATGTATTGTAAAACTCTTTCCTTCCTTTTCCAGAAAAAATGGGTAAACAATAGAAACAACTTATGATAAATCATTACAAGATCCTCTTAAGATATATACTTGTGCAATAAATACTCGCTTGGATTGAACTAAAATTTAATGTTTGAAGTCCTAGGTATCTAATATTAGAGCTTATCTACTTCGGTCTTCTTTTTCTTAGCTCCGCTGATATATGGAGTGTCGGTTGTACTATAATTGAGATGGCTACCGGAAAGCCTCCATGGAGCCAACAATATCAGGAGGTATGTATTGAAAAACTGTTAGAAAACCATCATAAGAATGATTTATAAGAATAATCCAATTATAAACTGAATAAGGATAGATTTTTCCTTATTTTAAATGCTGATTTGGTGTTTCTTTCAGGTTGCTGCTCTTTTCCATATTGGAACAACTAAATCTCATCCACCAATCCCTGAGCATCTCTCGAATGAGGCTAAAGACTTCTTGTTAAAATGCCTACAAAAGTACATTCTTGATATCTTTTTTTGTGTTTTAAGAGTTTCATATTTTCTCCATCCATTCTTTGTTTCTTAAAGAGGTCAATGAAATAGTTGAACCATACATAAATTGCAAGAACTTCTTTTACTAATAATTCCAAGTTTTAATTAACCCTTTTGGTGCCAGAGAACCAGAACTAAGACCTACTGCGTCAGACTTGCTTCAGGTAATTTGAAATCATTGACCAGTTTTTGCCTGAATTCATAAAATAGCCATATGCCGATTGTAATACCTGCTTTTAGCCAGAATATGACTGCATATATAGTATTCTTCTCCCTTATAATTTAATATCTTAATCAAAATAAATGCAGCACCCATTTGTGACTGGGAAACATCAGGAGCATGCAGTTCGTAGCTCAAATATGGTAAGTCTGATTGCAGTAAGCTTTATTGTATGATATTTCTATTCTTTTGACCTTCCTTAATCAATCTATCAGGAACCTGAAAATCTGGACATGGCATCTGGGGTTAACCTGAAGAGCTTGTATGTGTCCAAATTTCATGAGCTATGTTTATTTACTTTTTTCTATAGACGGTTTGAATGTTATTATTGATGTCACTGAATAAATTTTGGGATCAGGTCAACAAGCATAGGTTTAAAGGATGTTTCTGAAATGGCTAGTATGAGTTGCTCTACAACATATCTTGGTAAATTCTCAGAACCAGGAACCTATTGGAGGGAAAACAATTGTGACAATAGCATGTGTCGGATAGATGACAATGATCTTGAATTTGGTGCTTCAGTAAAGTTCAGCTCTGTTTTAGCATCTGCGAACTTGCATGAAGTAATCAACTGTTCTCGAAGTCCCCAATTCTTGTCAGATTTTTTAATTAGCTTAAATTAAATTGTTTAATTATTTATTTGCATCAGAGTTTTAATCCAATGTGTGAACCTACCGAAGATTGGCCATGCAAATTTGATCAAAGTTCCGAACTAAGCCGAAGTGGAGTAAACTTGTCCTTAGGTGAAACAATAGAAGATGCTGGCACTCTTGGAATGTCTGCTACGGAGGAGAATGACTTCACTTTTCTGCGTGGAATGCCAGCAGCTGATGATGATGAAGTTACAGAGTCAAAAATTAGAGTTTTTCTGGATGAAAAGGTATGATTTGTTTTACAAATACAATAATCTTTCTTTTTTCGAAGATTGATAGGTTCATTTTTTTATTTTGTTTCCTTTGAGAGAAGCTAATTTTTTATCATCATTTCACCAGGCTGTGGAACTAAAGAAACTGCAATCTCCTCTGTATGAAGAGTTTTACAACACGTTGAATGGTAGTCTTCCAACTACTGTTGGAGCTACAAATGGTGAAAATATTTTGAGCTTACCTCCTAAAAGCAGGTCACCTAAGCGTCTGGCTAGCAGAAGACTCTCAGTAGTTGCTGATGCTACCAGCATGGTTAGCCCAAAGGGTCATAAAAATCCTTTTCCAAATACTGCTGGTGGTCGTGATCGGACTTTACAAGAAATTCAGCCACCTGTTGGGGAATGGAAAGGGCTCAATGCCCAGCAGGATACTATGAGTCCTAGGTTAGATAATACTTTTATCTAGACTGTTTTACCGTACGGTTGCATGTCAAGTTTCATGCCATATTCTCTAATCTTGTGAATGGCATTGCAGCATTAGCTTTTCGGAGAGACAAAAGAGGTGGAAGGAAGAGCTTGACCAAGAGCTCGAAAGGAAGCGAGGTACGTTATGCTTTCATCTCGTTAACTCAATTTCCAGTCTAATTTGAGTATGCAATGGTTTAGTGTGTTTACAGCAATGGCCCCTTGTCTTGATTTGGCAAATATGACAATTGTGCTTGTTCTAACTTCTATGTTTTGTTAAAATCTAATATGCATTCCGATAGAGTCGAATACATAACAAACGAAATTTCTATTGTAGAGATGCTGCGGAAGATATCATCTCCAAAGAACAAGTTTCTATTTGGACAAAAAGAACAACAAATACGATCTGCATTTTCTGGCAAGTAAATGTATCTAACTTTATCTATGGGACTGTTCAGTTCTGTGTTCTATTTTTGGTGAGCATGTTCTTGATGAATATATTTAACCTTTTATTTAAAATTATGTATTTAGAGAAAGTTTGGAAAGGTCGTGCCCCTAGCCCTACGTATATGTCTCGGACCAATACAGTAATGATGTATACATATGCATAGTTAGCATGGCAGTGCAACCTTCATGCTGTATTATGCTCATGTTTGCTGCAAAATAAATTTATTAGTATTAGTGTATGCTTTTTCTGACTCTGTTTTTGCTTTTATGCACCTTACGCGTGAAGAGTTACATACTTGTTTTTTCTTGACCTGTGTCACTTAGGGCTATCAATCACCCATTGATGATGGTTTATCCAACTCATTCGATCCAATTAAATGGACGAAATTTTGATAATACATGGGTTTAATCCACTTAAAGTGGGTGATGAGTTCGGATAAAAAAATTTAACCCATCATCCGATCTGTCACCTGTCCATCTATCCATCCATTAATATAATATTAATTTTAAAAATATTAATTATTTTAATTTTAGTCTCACACTTTCTCATACAATTTCAACTGAGAATCGAATAAAAAGGTATGTATTTTACATTTTTTTCTTTTAATTTTTAATTTAGATTTTAATATTTTTTTTATTCTCTTGCGGTTTCTTATACAATATTATTTTTTCAGTCTTAATTGTTCTGAATTTCTCTTTAATTTTCTCTTTCATTTTTCTCATTTCAACCCAAAATATCACCAATATATAAAATATTTTAATTTCATTTTGTATCAACTATTTTTAATAAGATTTTAGATGTAATTTCAATTTAATTTTTTAATAATACAACCGATTTATGATTCGATCCACTCGTTTCATCTACAATTGATGGGTGAGATTACATTTAACGGATTTGAGTTAATGATCAAACAAATGATAGGTGAGTTGGATGACAATTTTGAATGCGGATGATGAGGTGGATGAAACTCTAACCCACCCAAATTCGACCCATTATCAACCATAGGGTCACTAGATAATAATACATTTCTAGCGACTTAGAATGTGTGGATATCGGGTGATTCTAGGAGAAGACCCTTAAAAACAGCTAAAAAATGATTGACCGGTTTACCTGGTCATTTTGTGTACATAATTGGTTACGAACAATGTACACAATTTCTTACAAAAACTTTAAAAAAAACGGTACATACATAGATTGTTACAAACTTAAGGATTTGTGTACATACGTAAATCCTTACAAAAATTGTAAGAAAAACGGTACATACATAGATTGTTACAAACGTAAGGATTTGTGTACATACATAAATCATTATGAGAATACATAAATTGACACAAAAATTATAAGGCTTTATGTATGTACACAGATCCCTACAAAGTATACACAAATGGTTATGGAAACCGTAAGGAAAAAGGTATATACACAAATCCTTACAACTTTACACCATGAGTTAAAGGAGACCATCCAAGGGTATGGATTTGTGTACATACACAATTTACTATAAAAATACATAAATTGGTATAAAAATGATAAAGATTTGTGTAAGTACACAAATCCCTACAACGTATACACAAATGGTTACGAAAACCGTAAGGAAAAATGTATGTACACAAATCCTTACAACTTCTCACCATGAGCTAAAGGAGGCCATCCAAAGGTAAGGATTTGTGTATATACACAATTTACTACAATAATACATAAATTGGTACAAAAACGGTAAGGATTTGTGTATATATACAAATCCTTACAACGTATACACAAATGGTTACGAAAACCGTAAGAAAAAAGGTATGTACACAAATCCTTACAACTTCTCATCATGAGTTAAAGGAGGCCATCCAAGGGTAGGGATTTGTGTACATACACAATTTACTACGAGAATACATAATTTGGTACAAAAATGATAAGGATTTGTGTACGTACACAAATCCCTACAACGTATATACAAATGGTTACGAAAACCGTAAGGAAAAAGGTATGTACACAAATCCTTGAAACTTCTCACCATGAGCTAAAGGAGGTCATCCAAGGGTAAGGATTTGTGTACATATATTTTTCCTTACAGTTTTCGTAAGCATTTGTATATACTTTGTATGAATTTGTGTATATACATAAATCCTTACATTTCTTGTACCAATTTATGTATTCTCGTAGTAAATTATGTATGTACACAAATTCTTACCCTTGAATAACCTCCTTTAGCTCATGGTGAGAAGTTGTAAGGATTTGTGTACATACCTTTTTCCTTACGGTTTTCGGTATACATTATAGGGATTTGTGTACATACACAAATCCTTACCATTTTTGTATTAATTTATGTATTCTCGTAGTAAATTGTGTTTGTACACAAATCCTTACCCTTGGATGGTCTCCTTTAGCTCATGGTGAGAAATTGTAAGGATTTGTGTATATACCTTTTTTCTTACGGTTTTCGTAACCATTTTTGTATACTTTGTAGGGATTTGTGTACATACGAGGTAATTGTGATTTGTATATTTGAATATTTAATATTTAAAGTAAAATAATTGTGTATTTAACATTCGAATCAAATTTATTAGATATTTTGATTAAAATATTTGAATATTTTGATTCGAATATTAAATATATGTATATTATGATTTAATATTTTAAATATTTGTTAATTTAACATTCGAAACAAATTTATCAGATATTTAATATACGAATTTTAAATTTGATGTAAAATAATTTGATTCAAATCAAATTTGATGTTTTAAATATTTGAATATTTTAACTATCATTTAACATTCGTATATTAAATATTCATATATTAAATATTTGTATATTAAATATCTAATTTACGAATAAAAAATATTCAAATAAAAATATTTGAATATTTATTATATGAATATTTTTATTAAACATTCATATATTCAAATAAAAAATATACGAATAAAAATATTCAAATATTTTTGTTCGAATATTTATTATATGAATATTTTTATTCCTATATTTATTATTTGAATATTTATTAAACGAATATTTTTATTCGTATATTTTTTATTCGAATATTTATTATATGAATATTTTTATTCGAATACTTATTATACGAATATTTTTATTCATATATTTTTATTCGAATACTTATTATATGAATATTTTTATTTCTATATTTATTATTCGAATATTTATTAAATGAATATTTTTATTCTTATAATTGTATTCAAATATTTATTATATGAATATTTTTATTCGAATATTTATTATACGAATATTTTTATTCATATATATTTTATTCGAATATTTTTTATTCAAATATTTATATTTGAATATTTATGATTTTATTTATTAATTTAAAATATATTAATTTAAAAGTTGGGTGACCTAATTGACAAGTTTTTGAGTTGGGTGGCCAAAATAGGTATTCTCAATTATTTGGGTGATCACTGGTGTAATTTACCCATTTTTTAATAGGGTGTAACCAATTAACTCATTTTAATCTAACGGACAAAAAAGATGGGCTATCATCCAACAACCATTATTTATTGACCGGTTTTTAGGCTTTTTTAAGCGCCGATTTTTAGCCTTGGCCGTGGATAATTATTGAGGTTGGTCCAAGTGAAGTAATTTTATATTACTTAATCTGATCTTGAGTTTAAAGCCATGTGTATATATAAAATTTTCACAGAAAGATTCACCCAACATAGTTTGTGATATAAGTCGGCAACATAATCAAGTATGTTATGCGGATCGATTTAGATTAATCAAAAGGCTTGAAATCAGAAATACAATAAAATTTTCATGCCTTTTTTCACCTTCAAACTCAAAACTAAAATCCAAATCCAAATAAGACTTACAAGACTCAAACACGAGACTCTTCGAGAGCATTTGGGTCCTAAAATGATAAAATTATTTAATTTTCTTTAGAAATTCTAATATTTTAAATCAGTATAATAAAAAAATTCCTTTATAAATTATAAAATTCTACATTAATACAATATCAAAATTGATGTCTTAGTTTTCGATGGGTTGAGTTAAAAACGAATAGCTAAAAGTAGAAAAAATTAGTGTTGATTTCTCGAGAGTATTGCCCGAAAATATAATTATGAAGGATATTCATGATATGTTAAATAGAAAATGGATTATTGTTGTGCAGCGAATTCCAAAAGAGACGAATTAGGTGACAGATGCATTAACTACTCTTTTTTAAAACCGCCCCCTAAGATCATTTTATTTGATAACCCTCTGATTTCTATCGCGTATATTATCATCGCGGATCTACATGACAATGATAGAATTTTGATTGATGTCTAATTTTATTTTGCTGTACTTAATTGTTTGATCCTTAATTTTTTTATATTCTATTAGATATATATTTTTTCATTTAAATTTAGAATATTTTAACGAGTCACTTATCAAATTTTCTCCTCTTATCAAAAAAATATATATTTTAACAAATTTTTTAATCCAACTTTTCCCCTCACCCCAATTATTCAGTGATTACAGACCTAATGATTCATAATCATTCAAACTTATCCTCTAATTTTTATTTATTTATTTTAATAAATAAATTGGATAAATACGATTTAAATTCTGGTTTAAAATACCAACTCCATAAAAAGTAAATACCAATAGGTAAATAATTAAATAAATAACCAAAAAAAGCAATTAATTAAGTAATATCATGTCTATATAGCAAGTAGAAATGGACCAGCTACAGTGTTAAATGTTACATTTTAGTAGAAAACAAAGGCACGTGATTCACGATAACACACGTGCTAATATTTTTACCGTTTCACTCACGTAAATATATATGGTAATAATATCTTTGACTGGCCACTAATATTTTTTTTAGGACAATTTATTAAATTAATGGGTAAATTTAAATTTTTAATACGACTATATTCAATTCATTTAAAAAAATGTATATAATAAATATAATATAAAATTCAAATTTTATTTTATTAAAAAAAATAAATTTTAGTTATTAATTTAATTGTGTTTTATAAAAAAAATAATTTTAATTTCATTTTATTTATTTATTTATTTTAATTATATACTATAAAAAAATTAATAACATAAGTCTCGTGTTTTATTAATAACCGTCAACGTGGGTCCACTGGGAAATTTTCCTTTATAATGATTAGAATTTTCATTTTCTTTTTCAATTAAGTTCTGAACCAAATCAGCAAAAGCTCCATTTTTCACTAAAAATAATTCTCGCCAAAGCATCATGGAGAAGAAACAGGTATTAATGTCTATACTTCTTTAAAGAAATTGATTCGAATTAATATCGGATATCTCTGTGTGCTTTTTTCTCTTTACACGTGTATGTGTTTGTCTCGGTTTATTAAATTGTATGTGTGTTGTTGTTCTCGCACGTGGATTAGTTTAATCGTTCTTAAATAAATATATGTGTTTACGTGTATGTGTTTCTTGTAGTTCTTATTACTCGAATTAAATTATATTCTATACAACTAATATTAACTTTAATATCAAAAAAAATTAAAATATACATAATTGATATCAAAGTTAGAAAAGAAAAGAAAATTTTGAAAGAGAAAATTATTTTCATATTTAAAATTTTAATAAAAATATATATTTAGGTGTTTATAAGTATTGATTAAGGGTTTTGAAATATTAGGTGTTTGATTAAATTTGATATGAAAATTTTTAAAATGTTTTTAAAAATTATAATTATATTTTTGAATTTAATTTGAAAAATTAGAGATATCTCTTACAATAAAAAAGTTTAATTTGTAGATTTTAATGTGTTTGTAAATAGTTTTTTTTTTTTAATTTAATTAGTAAAAATAATGTTTTGGTTTTAAAAAAACATGCATGAATACCATGTGGCATGTAAGCATAGGCCAATAATTTGACCCGATCTCGTCGATTTTGATTTAATCTAACTCGATGGGACAAATTTTTATTTAAAAAAATAAATTTGAATCGAATCAGGTCAAATTATTAAAAAATAAAGTTTGGTCAAGGTTAGATTTATGGTAAAAATTCTCTGACCCGACCTATATTTATATTATATTTCTATATATAATATATAATATTTTCATTATTTTTTGATTGGTTCGAGTTTAATTAAATTTTTTATTAATATATCATAATAGAGTCAAAATCAGGTTATATATTTTATTATTTTAAGTGATAAATATTTTATTTTTTAGGTCAAGATTAACGGAAAAAAATACACCGTTCCGACCTGTTGTCATCGTACCGTTAAGAAAATTCCGTAAATAATAATAATAATAATAAACAAAAGAATTAAATAGATAAGTTGGGGAAATAGTAATAATCAGAAATAATTTTGGGGAAAAAAAGGAAAATGAATGGGGATTGAGGAGCGACCAAATCAAAGCGAGGTTGTCGCGAAGAAGAGGCGAATCTGAAATCCTGGTGTGAGAGGAGAGAGAGAGAGAGCTGAACGACTATGGCGATGCTACAAAGCATTGCCGTTTTCACCATCCTTCTCCTTATGTTGATCCTTATCATTATCATCATCCTTATCGCCTTCAAACCATGGCGCTTTTTCTCCTCCCTTTACACAGTCTCTTCTCGCACTCGCTCTGTCAAGGTACCATCAATTCCTTTCTTTCCCGATTCGATCCATTTTCCTTCGATTTTAGGACAAAATCTAGTTTACGAGCACTGGTTTAGGTTTGATTCAATGTTTCTGATCGCGGATCATTGCCTTTTGAGCTTTGGTGGAGCTAGATTTCTTTTTGTGGTTTATTTTGATTTCTAGATGGATTAAGTTGAATAATTTTAGGTTGATCCATTTATCAGCTCTTTAGGTGCAATGTATCAATGCGGCGAGTTTATTTAGTAAAATTTTCGTGGTAATTGGTAATGTTTTGAATAAATAATACAGGATTCTATAGTTCAGCTTGCAGTTTGCTGAAATCCGTGGAAATGCAATTGCTGATTTCTTTGATTCGTTGAACTGTGGAGATGCATTTCATTGAATTATTTTTGGTATTCTTCTGTGGTGGCTGTAGATTTATATTGATGCTGGAAGAGTAACTGATTTTCTAGTTTAGCGGATTGGGGGTTGATTTAATATAATACGGTAGAAAATCTGTTTGGAGATTAATGGCACATCTATTTTGAGTCAGTCAACAATGATGATGGATCACCTAGGCAGCAACGTGTTGTATCCTAGAGACACTATGTGAATACTGAATATACAGTTTTTAGAAATGTATGCATCCATTGTTGTAGTGTAGGGTCTTCATGAAGGACTTTGTTGATTTCTTTCCATAATGGAAAAATGTGGAGAGAAGAGGAAAGAGGATAACTTAACTATCATTTTGAAGTTATCGTACGACTCATTTTTGCTGTCTCTTGGTCAGTGACAAATTTGGAAGTCTACGAAACCAATGGATAGATTGACTTTCCAAGTATATAGATTTGTTACAAATGTCAAACAATCCTAATATCAAATAATTATCTTTTTCCTGGATTTCTTCTATTGTATCTCCAGCCAACTATATCTGAAATTAAAATTTACTTTTAGATGATTACTCTCAGTTTCTCTTCCTTTCTCTTCTCTTTTCTAAATCCGTATAGTTTAAAGGCATTTGATGGCAGCAAGAGTTAGGATCTTTCTTTTAAACTCTTCACGTTTTGTTGTATCTAAATGCAAAACTTAGTCATAATTATTGTGCATATAGATTTATATTCCTTTCATTTAATAAAGGGGAATACTTGGAACCTGTTGAAGCTTGCGTGCTGTTTGAATTTTGTGCAGTCCTCTTTCATTTGCCAGTTTACATGGATTTGTAGGTTGATGATGTTGAGAGGCCTCTTGTATCAGATGATGTTAATATCACTCGAGATCAAAGCAATGATTTGACAATAAATTACGATTTAGAGGGAGCATGTTACCAAAATGAAGCTCTTCTGCGCCCACCTCGTAATGAGGGACTTGTTCACAAACAACGCATCTCCTCTGCATCTCCCCATTTGGCTCAGGGTATTAACTTTTTGCTTCCATCATTTCTCTTATAACTGTTCTGCTCAAGCAAATCCAATACTAATAATTTACTTTGTACAGGTGATAGTTTGGTTCCAGATGTAATATCTGATCCTTTAGAGGATATTTTTGTTGGGCAGACGCTAAAGCGCCCATTGGCCACAGAGAAACTAATTGAAGCGCTAAAACTTAGTAGGCCTGAAAATAAAAGTCAAAGCAGTATACAAGAGTTTGTGCCCAAGGCTACCAGTGATCAACGTAATTTCTGTTTTCTGTCTTCTCTATGAAGAGATTATGCTTTCTTTCAATAGTTTGAATGTGTAAAGCATGTAATTATATCTTTCTGTTAGAAATGCAGGAAGTTGCCTCTCTCTTGAGGTTGTCTCTGGCCCTTCTCGTGGAACTCGTTGTTCTGTACCGTCATCTAACACTTCAAGACTGGTGTTGACCCTAGGGAGAGTTCCTCCGTGTGATTTATTATTGAAGGATTCAGAGGTTTCCGGAAAGCATGCAATGATAACTTGGAATTCAAATGTAAACTTCTCACAAGTTGTATGACATGTTTGCATTTGGTTGCATGTGATATGTGTGGTGTATTATTTGTTTCAAATGTTATAAACTCCTGCAGAAACTTAAATGGGAGCTGGTAGACATGGGTAGCCTTAATGGAACACAACTGAATTCTCGACCAATTAATCATCCAGATTCTGGAAGTAGACAATGGGGCCACCCAGTGGAACTTGCAAATGGAGACACAATAACTCTTGGCACAACCTCAAAATTACATGTAAGTCTGTATGCTTTTCTTATTCTGGCATTTTTTTATTGCTTCTGAAATTTCAAAACTTCGTAGTTATATGATTTATCATGTTCATAAGTACTGAATTTATGCATGTACTAGAGCTGTTCATTACTTACATTTCCAGGATATTGAGGTATTTGCATTTTTGTTCATTTTCTTATGTTAGCAATTTCACAATATTGTCATAATCTGAGACCATGAGTACTGAACTGACATCTTTTCTTTTGTATATTTTGACTGTCAGAATCATCCTTTTGATATGAAATACCCTTTAAGAATTTGCCATATACCACAAGCCACACGCACTTCTGACATTATAGAAGTAAATAGTTTTTTTCAGTGCCATTTATTTCTTTCCAGGGAACTCTTATTTACTTCTGTTCATAACTATCTTTCAAGAGTGCTGATGTAAATTGAAGAACTGAACATTAATGTTGCACTTTTGGTTAACAGTTGATAAACTGTCTCAATACGATAAAATCCCATATGTTTGGATTGTAGACACGACTGTTTGTGTAGCAGCTACTTTAGTTTTCTAATAGAGACTATTGTGGTTTAGCTATTTCTCTTATACACTCTTTTTGATTGTACAATGTCCAAATCAGTTGATAAGATGTGGAAATATTTGATTTGATGGAGCTAATTTTATTGATTGCATGTTGTCTTGCATGGCAGGTTCATATTTCATCGCAAAATGAGTCCCTGGTGCCTTTTGGAGTTGGTATGATTTCGGACCCTATGTCATTGCGTCGAGGAGGAAAGAAGCTTCCCATGGAAGATGTTTGCTATTATCAATGGCCTCTTCCTGGCATTGATCAGGTTGTCAAGTTATCAAGTATTTACCTGATGTTTTTATCCTTCTATCGAAAGCAATGAATCTTATATTTGTGTCGGCATTGCAGTTTGGGGTGTTTGGTATCTGTGATGGACATGGTGGTATTGAGGCTGCCCAATCTGCAAGCAAGTTAGTATCCCTATTACATGTTTTAGGGTGCTTCATGGAGGGGTTCTGGTTGCTCATAAACTTCATGTTTCGGTTAATTATCAGATACACTTTATTTCCCATAACTTAATCGTGTGTTCTAGAGTGTATCGTAATCTTCAAAGCTTGTCACAGTATTATGCATCATTTCCCATCTTTCTGTTTTTGTTGTGTTTGTTTAAGTTTAGATAGTATGATTTTCATGAGCTTCTGATATGACAAATTCTGACTTAGGTTTTGCTTGGTAGATTTAATAATCACCTTCCTACTTTCTAGCTTAACCATTTGGTTAACATTTTTTTTTTCATTTACCCCTTTTGACGTAAAACCTAATGTGCAGATTTTGACTGAACTCTTTTACTAAAATTTCAAGAATTTGATATCCAGGATTCTGCCTGAGATGCTTGCTACCATTTTATCGGATTTTGTAAAAAGAGAGAGGGTTTTGTCACAACATGATGCCTCTGATGTTCTTAAAGATGCATTCTCTCGAACAGAAGCAAGCATGAATAACTATTATGAGGTTTTCCCCTTACCTGCCTTTTCTTCCTACTGGTTCTATCGACATTTTATTGCTGTCTAGTTTGTAAATCACTAGTTATTCTCTCCACTGCTTTTTTCCCCCTTAGCATCTTTCTGTACCATATTTCTGCTGTCATCTTTTGGATGTGCTACAAGTCTTGTTGAATCACATTATTTTCAGGCTATTACACTTATTTTCATCGACTTTGTGTGTCCTTTCAGTATATATGATAACTTAATGGGTTGCTGTCAAAAAGCACTGGATCTCTTTCTTCTGCATTATTTGAAGTTTATAGCGTGTATATCATAATAGTTAGTTCCTTGCAGGGCTGTACTGCAACAGTTCTTCTGGTTTGGGCCGATGGAGAAAATTTCTATGCACAATGTGCAAACGTTGGGGATTCAGCTTGTATTATTAAGTACGTGTTTCGTTCTTATTGTTTCACGTCGTTGGATTTCTAGGGTTATTAGGGTATTTTACAATCAGAATCTATCACTTGGAGACTGGAGTCTTGAAAAGATTAATATCACTTTGATCATGCTCTATTTATAATCATATTTAAGAAATTTACTTTTAATCTTAGGTAACGTTGTGATCTGTAAGTTTAAATATAGGATCAATGGTAGTCAATATTCATGAAGAAATCTTTGACATTTGTCAGAAGCTACTTATGCTAATCGGTGTACTTTAAGTCTTTAAATCATCTAAGTATTACCTGATATTGAATACTTGTGATAATCACCTATGTTACTCGTACTCTGGTATGAAAAATCTCGAATGCATGTATGTATCGTATGTGAGTGCTCAATTTCTTTGAGGCTTATTCATATATTTAGATGGTCTTTGGAGGGTAATATCTTTATAATTGTATCCGGATACATCAAACATGGGTGTTGGAAAGAGTACTTCAAGAAATATGAATAGTCCGAGCAACATGGATAATTGACCACCGTAGTCTTAATGGAATGCCTTTTGCCTTTTGTAGTGGCATCCAGTCGTGTCACTGTCTAACTTTCTGCAGAATCTTCTCAGTTTTCACCATTTTCTGTTCTTTCATATTTATAATCTGTTCCCGTTTATCTGAAATGCAATTTATTATCGTAATGCTGTACTTACTACCAAATTCAATTTTAATGGGACAGTCTCGGAGGTAAGCAAATTATGATGACAGAAGACCATAAAGTATCAAGTTATTCTGAAAGGCTCCGCATCGCAGGTTTAGGGGAACCATTAAAAGATCGTGAAATGCGTCTATGCGGTATGTGTTATGTTTCTGCATCTAGTTATCACGTTCAGGAAACTCAGAGACATTGCCAAAAGAAGCTACATTTCGAGTAATTGCCCATTTTTGTTTCAGGTTTGAACCTTGCAAGGGTGCTCGGAGACAAGTTTGTGAAGCAGCAAGATGCACGTTTTAGTTCCGAGCCCTATATAAGTCCACCTGTGCATATCAATCAAACAAGTGGGGCATTTGCACTATTAGCAAGGTGATTCTATTAATCCTTTCTAGTTATTTATAAGTTTGCATGTGAAAACATACCGCGACTATTCTTGGTCGATTTTGATGAAAACAACTTATTTTATATACTTTTCTCTGCTTATCTCCGATTTTCTTGCTCATATTCTTTAAATATTTTGCAAATTTTGTTAAAAACATGGATCCCACTTGCAGTGATGGATTCTGGGATGTTGTTAGTGTGAAGAAGGCAACCCAGCTAGTTGCACAGGTATTTTATTATAACATAATAATATTACAGCTTCTTTCAGTTTTTATTTTCTCTGTTTTTTTTTTTACGAAATAAATTGTTGGTCAGACGAGGTCGGCGTCGGAGTCGGAGAATTCGTCGGATAGGATTGCAAATGTTTTGTTGAATGAGGCTAGAACCCAGCGAACAAAGGATAACACCACCATTATTTTCTTAGATTTTGACATCAGGTCTGGAAGAATCTCTTGTAAAGTAGGTGATTCTTAATAAGGAATTTTTCTAAAGGTTTTTATTTAGTTTGAAAAACTATATATTAATTATTTCAAATGCTATTTTCATTTCTAGCTTGAACTTATTCAACTCTCCCCAAGTTTTCATTTATGTTGTTGTAGAGTCCCAACTTTTTCTAGCTTCTATTTTAAGTGCTTGGAGTTGCTTTTTTAACTCTACAAATATAATTTTAAAAAAAATCATTGGATGGTATTTATTGATTGATATTTAAGATAAATAAAAGAAACATATAATAGTTTCTTAATTTTTAATCATCAACTTTTTCAAAAAGTAAATCAATCGGTGGTTGTGTGGATTGTGGTAAAGCGAGATATGTTTGAATTAAATTTGGAGATGGAAGTTTTTTTTTTGTTTTTCGACGATGAAGTAAGACCAAACCTATAAACTTATTATCTTAAGTCGAAACAAGTTGATAGAATTCTCTTTTACGGTTCCCGGTCACTCCTATGTGGCGATATATGGGTGTAAAAAAGAAAGAGAGGTGTGGGGACATAGGGGTGTAAAAACAAAAGAGAGGAGAGGAAAACGATCGTTTATCGTTCACAATAGTTACAAACCGTTTTTGATTTGGTTTTAAACCGGTATTTAATCACCTATTTTAGTGCTTAAACGAACATTTCAGATAAATCGAATTTTTACCAAAATTAAAAATAAAAATTTAAACATAAAATCTTATCTTAATTAACCAAATCTAGAATCTTTTAAACCTATGATAAAAATTTATGTCTCAACATAAAATCTTACTCGAGTGAAACACCTAAAAGATTTTAGGTTCTAATATAAATTCTTACTAAATCAATATAATTTTTTTAGCGAAAAGATAATAAAAATGGTTGTATTATAAATTTTTGTCCTAGTTAACTTAAACTAAAACTCTTCAAGCAAATGCTAAAAAATTATATTCCAACCAAGAATCTTACTCAACAACCTAATGAATTTGACGATGTATTTCAATGTTTTCAGATTTTTTTAAAAAATAATAAGAAAATTGTTTAATTGTCTACAATTGTTTTTTATTTAAAAAAAATCCTAAAATAACTAAAAAAGGGGATGACTTCCCTTTTCTTTAATTTATTAAAAGTTTTTAACTAATTTAGTTTTTTTTTCAATCGAAATTTTAAATATTAAGAAGCTCAAAAGCGTTCAAATAATTGTTTAATTGTTTACAATAGTTTTTAATTTAAATTTTAAAGAATTATTAAAGTAATTAAGAGATAAACTAAAATAATTTTTAACTATCGATAAAAGATTTTGAATTCAGATACGATTATTAGATACAAATAGATATTTGTATATTTAAATGAGTATATCTAATATTAAATCTTTCGACTTTAGATCATCAGTAAAATTAGGATGTGCATTCAAACATCTTACATTCTTTTTCTATTGAGAGTCTTTACTTTTTGATAAAGCTTTAAGATCGTTAGATATTTTGAGCCATATTTTTAATCATTAGAATTTTTTTTTTCAGCGTAACTAGTAACTAGTTGACTAAGAAATCAATAAAGATTAAATCGAAAATTTAAAATCTCACTAGAATTTTTTGAGAGACTATCAGTGTTAGTCTTGATGTTGTCTTAAAAAATAATTTCAAGTTTTATTTTACTAACTTATTGAGGGAAAAGAATAATTTAAATTACAATTAATAAATAGAGACAAACTCGATTATTTAATTGGATTTTCAGTTTCTTCATTCATTGATGCAACACTTAATCTTTCTTCCTTTTATAATTTAAATTACAATAAGTTTTGATGTTGTCTTTAAATGGACCGTTATATAATTATTTTCTTTTAATCTATTATTTAAAACGTTCTCTTTTAATGATCGATTATGTATATGTTCTCTTCTTATCAAATCACCGTCTTGTATTAAACTTTAACATTATTCGATGTTAATATAGTCACTAATTTTTGAATTGGCCATTTGTTTTTTCAAATTGACCATTTAATTTTTCAAGTTAACCTTTCATTTTAGCAAATTCATTTTTCAACTTTACGATCAATCTGATAAAAAATTATTATCTTTTTATATGTATATAAAATAAAATATATATAACAATAATCTTAATATATACCACAAAAAATTTTAACATTATTATCAAAATTTTAGTTAATTATATATAATAAATGTATCTGATTGTTTGTCTTTTTTAAATTTATGTTGATATAACGTTTATATTCAATCGTCTTGACTTCTTTTAAAAGTGTTAAGTTTAAATTCACCATTTACATTAAAAACATAAAATCCAAGCCTACATACTTTAAAACTTAACAAAACATATTCAAGATTTAGATAAAACGCATCGATATAATTTTCTAATATACTGCTACATGATTTGAAAATAATTCTCAAATCATTTTTTGTATCGGTACACATCTAGTACTGGTATTGGATTACTCGTGTATCAATACACTTAACATATCAGTACAGTTTAGGCTTTCAATTTGGAAATCTAGATTCGAGGATTAGGGTTTTATTCTGGAAATTAGGATTTTAATTTGGGAATTAAGGTTTTATATTTGGTTTATTTCAAAAATTAAGGTTAGAGCGGTGATTAAGATTTAAGAATTAGAAAATTAAGATATGTTGAAATTGAAAATATCGATATAGAGATACCAGAATTGGATGGCCTACTCGAAGAGAATGTCGGCGATTGGCTGATGACGACAACGACTAGCAATCAAACCCCAAAATCAAAGGAAAAGTATGATCCCTAACGACGGCCACATAAAGATGGTCCCTTAAATAATTTAAAAAAAATAAAAAAATTAAAATAAGAGTAAATTATACATTGAGTATGATCTAATTATATTTAGGGATTGATGTATGATCTAATTATATTTAAAAAATTAAAAATATAATAATTTATTTTAAATAATTTATCTTTTGATTTTTAAATAATTTATAATTATACATTGAGTTTTTTAGATTTTTAATTTATATAAATTAAAATAAGAGTAAATTACATAAATGGTCCCTTAACTATGTTTTAATTATATTTTGTGTCCCTTAACTATCATAAGTTATAAATTGATCCCACGATTTAAAAATTATAACAAACTAGTCCAATGCCGTTAAAAAAATAAGATTGATGATGTGACAATTGATATAATTATACAATTAGCCCTCAAGTTCTACACTTATTTTAAATTAACCCTACTTCTAAAAATCTAACCCATATAATTTTAATGATCTATCAATTTTATCCCATTTCACCTAACCCTTTTATAGCAACTAGCCCAGACCCTTCAACAAACACCCTTCAGACCCTTGCTCTCCCTATCCCCATCTTTGTCACTCGATGAGCCTCTTTTCTGATACTCTTCTCCATGTTCTTCTACCTTTCTTTTGCAGTTGCCCCGGTAGCATGCAACTGCTCTGAATTGCAGCCACATATTGACCCATGACCATCATTTCCTCTTCAATCTTGTTCCTTTCTTCTTGATCTTCAGCCCTAGCTAAATGAGTGCACCACACACTTTTCATCTGGTTCCACAATAAATATTTAATAAGGCTGAACTTGTGAAACTGGAAATGCACCAATTATTTTGGTCTCAACCACCCTGTTGTCACATTCGACAAGAATCTTTAGCATCTCTTCATCAAGCTTTTTGCACTATTATGGCCTATGGGTCGATTTGTTTACCATAAGCCGGTGAGATCTTCCTCTAAAACCAATAAAGGTCAATGTCTTGAACATTTAAATGCATGGCCTTATTACCCTCGTGCATATCATCATCGTCGTCGTCGTCGTCAATTCCATCACCGATACGTACATAGTCCCATAACCACTATCAATCCCATCCTCATCCTTTTGCACCATATCAAGACTTCTCCGTCTTTATTCTCTTCAAACTCGACTGCAACCCCCACATCACCATGATCTCATTTACCGCACTGGTAATGATATTAAGTGGTTGTTCATCCAAAATCTCATTCTTGATCTCCTACTCTCCTTTTCTTTTTGGCTGATAAAGCCATTCCTCCATAATAACCAAAACACTCTCCTCTTACTTTGCCCTGACTGGAACCGTCTCAACAAGCGAGTCACATTCGTTCTTCTTCTTAGACCTCTTAACCTTCTCGTCTAACTGCCTTTATAGACACAGTTGCTAAACGACTAGGGTCAATCTTTCCCAAAAAAGATCTTCGGTCTCCGTATCACGAGAACGAGAACGATCTAGGATTTGGGCCAGTTGTTAGAAAAGATTAAATTAATAGATTATTAAAATTTTATGGGTTAATTTTAAAAAATTAGGATCAAATTAAAATAAGTTTAGAACTTGAAGACTAATTGTATAACTATATCAATTTATATTAATTGTCATGTCATCAACTGTTTATTTTTTAACGGTATTGGACCATTTTTTTATATAATTTTTAAGCCATGTGATTAATTTGTAACATATGATAGTGGAGAGACAAAAGATAATTACAACATAGTCAAGGGACCATTTATATAGTTTACCTTTAAATTAATAATGTTCAGTGATGCTCATCGTTAATAGTACTCAACGACATTTGTCGAGCGTAACAGACTCATCCTAACCGTAATGTGTCACATTATAATAATATCTTTAAAAAATTTAAAAATTAATAGGTAAAACCGATCAAAAGATTTAATTAATTTTATTTTTTTAAAATTCAAAAGCTCACGTCGCCTAAAAGAATTGATCCAAAATTATGTGCATTAGATGACGACTTACTAAACAACACCAATTCCCATAATAACACAAAAAATTCGGAGCTTTATTTTTGGTGAATAAAAATTCGGAGCATTATTGTCCTAATTAAGTCAAAAACTAAATCTAAATAAAAAGCATGAAAAATAATAATAAAAAAATCAACAAATTCATTACTTTTTAAAGTACTATTTGATACATATGAAAAAGGGTAAAAGGGAAATGAAAAAAAATTCAAAATATTATGTCACAGGTTAATTATTGATAGGTCCATGAAGAAAATAATGAAAATTTTAAATAAGGGTGAAATTGAAAAATAATAAATCATCTTAGATTAATTGTAGCGATACGGATTTTGAATCTGAATGTCGGGTTAATCCGAGGTGTTGGGCCTCGGTTTTGGGCTGAGTTACGGCATACCCACTGAGCTTTTGTAGCTCAGCGTTTGAAATGTGTTTTCATACGTAGGTTAGGTGAAGCCGGATTCCGTAGAGCACCATCGAGGTTTGGATTTCAACATCAACTTGTGTTAGAGTATAAATATTAGATGTAGTGAGTTACTAATTTGTCAATCCCTATATGTAATTGTAACTTTGTTTATTCATTTGGGTCGAATGTTTTAAATTGTTTGTAATATTTTGGAGTTTCAACTACTTTAAACTATTTTGGACTTATGTTTTTTACTTAAATGGATTTTATGAATTATATTTGGACTTGAGTTGGCTTGTTAATGGGCTTTTAAAAGAAATTTTAAAATACAGGTTTTGAGCCGGAGACCCAATGTGGCACCGGATCGGGGTGTTACATTAATTTAGATTATGTCAATTTTTTGAAATGCATATCACTTGTCAATTTTTTGATAATAGCCAATAGACTGACACTTCTACTGATGCTGACACTAAGCATAAAATCCAGCTTCATGGAGTTCAACATGGACCAGTAATGGTGGATTTGGTTGATCAGTCCAAGTTGAAATGTGGTGATCAAAAGATACTTCACAGGTTTGCTCTGAACCGAGAAGCGACAAGGAAGAGTAGATTGAGGAAAAAGGCGTATGTACAGCAGCATAAGAATAGTCGACTCAGGCTTACAGAGTTAGAGCTAGAGCTAGATCTTCAAAGGGCATGGCAACCTGGCATTTTTATCATGTCTGAAGTTTTGGGGGACAATGGTCATTTGGTCATGAGACATTTGACATAAAATTCGATCACTGTCTCGATGAACATCAACAGTTGATAAGGCTGTCATGGTACATTTTGATGAAGTTTTCAGGTTGAAAGGCATTGATGCCAGGACAAATGTATTTCACATGCTCTCTGGTAAGCGAAAATGCTTCCAGAAAAGTGTGTTATGTGGTTGGGAGGATTCCATTCATCTGAACCTCTCAAGATTCATGAAAATCACCTTGAGCCCTTAGACCTACAGTTAATGGCCATAAGTAATCTGCAACAGACATCTCAAGAGACTGAAGATGCTTTATCAAAAGGAATGGAAGCTTTGCAACAATATCTACTAAACACCCTTTCATATACATGTTTAGGTCCTACTGTTTACGGAATCGTTGTGGATCACATAGGTGACAAACAAGTTGAAAACAAGTGTGCTATTGCCCAAACATATTTACTAATGGTCTTGTAACAGGGCATGCTTATTGTGAAAACATATATCTTTTCCTCTCTAAATCTATTCTCTCCCTTCCTCTATTTGTATAACTTATTTCTGCATATTTCAACTAACGTGCAAACAATTCATATCAGATCCATATACTAAACATGCAATAAACCCAATTTAAAGTAAGATAAATCTAAACACTCTTTTTTCAGGTTCTGTAGGTTACTAAATCAAATAAGACATTTGTTTTCAACTCAATCAACCAATCTAGCTTTTCATTCAGCTATCTACAAAGGAGGATTGGGAACAAAAAAAAAAAAAAACTACAAATACTTTTGTCAATTGATAATATTTTTTGAACATGATGAAAATTAGGGGGGCAAGAGTATAATAAGAATTTCATCAGTTCCTACAACATTACAAAAAGCTGCTACTCGCCAAAATAACCGAACAACTGCCTACATACCCTAATGAAATGGTGGAAGTCTAAGAACTACATTACACTTTTGAGGCAGTGGATCTTGTAGTGAAGGATACCATTCATATACAACGGGCCTGCAATCTACCCAAGATGTTGATTTTGATTTTTCAGAAAAAATGTAGTGTATAAAAAAACAGAAATTGATAGTAAAACCTGTGGTTTAATCCTGTAGTAAAAATTGGAAAGCTGGATTCTCCGCAAGTTCAGCAGCAGGTTTTACACGTGCAAATTCTTTTACTTGCATAGAAACAGTAATGTCCTCCGTTGTGAATGGAATGCTACATTCAAACAGGAAAGTTTCAATATCATAGGGACTAAAATGCAATTCTTCTTTTACAGCTTTCTCTTTAGTAATCTTACCTGATATCATCTTCCAACAGAAAGGTGCTGCCACCAACATCTTCTGAATTATCCGGCATTAGATGTTTCATGCTGGCAATGGCCTGTACAATTGAAGAGGTAGAAAGGAAAAAAGAGTGTTGCCTTCGTCGATATGAAGTTTTGTGAGAGTGTGTGCCTTCAATTTAATTTTGGTGTGACTTACATTCGGTGAAACATTTGGAGTGTTGTGCTTGTCATCCCTAAAAAGCCAGCATATCCGAAAAAGTTGTTGAACGCTCAGAACCTGGTGAAGGACACACAACATAAGATAAAGCAGAGAAATACCCTTAAATACATGTACAACCTAAATGCATGACATTTCATCATCTAGCTCTCTAAAGAACCTTTGCTTATTTATTGATTTATTAAGTGGAATGTTCTATGAAACCATGTTCACCATCCCAATCATTCAGGGATGGCTGAAGAAACTTACAGGACAAAGTTCATTTGTTATTTGATCGTAGGATATGCTGAGTTTTTCTTGCATAACCTAACAAGACAAGAACAGTTATTCAAGTTGGAGAAATGAAAGTAATAAGAAGAATTGAAGAATGAAAGAAAATTACAAGATAACCAACAACTTGTTTTTAACCATAACTCTTCGTGATAGAGTTTATTAGGATTTATTTAAGGGTAAACCATTCCGGATACCAATGAAATTTAGACATGGAATCATTTATACCACTGAACTTCCAATTGTAGAACTTGAAGATCAAAGAAATATTTTTTTTTTCAAGAAAAGAGATGAGGGAAATTTGGAGAACTTGAAGATCATGCTTTCCAACCTTAATTTTCTCTTCTCTTCAAGAAGTATTGTTGATGACTGTGGAACTCAATTGTTTTGTGTTTTCATGTCAATCATGAACTAAATCAATTATCTAGTATTACAATTCATCTTGTACATTTAGCTTGACCTTTTTAATGCTTTATTCTTTTCTCAATGCCTTTGAGAATTTCATGTAATATGAACTTCATGCATCTAAATTGATTTGTATTTTTAGATTGAATTGTGGGAATCCTAGATGATTCTTGGAAAAGATAATCTACTATTAGACAATAATTAAACAGTATAAAATCAAAACATCTAACAAACTTGATGAATTGAATTGTTGATAGGATAGGCATATATTAACCTTACACAATCATGATTAGAGACAATTCTTAATGCATCATTCTAACATTAATTTAATAAACATATAGTCATTCATTAAGAGGGAATTCAAGGATTACTAGATTCTAGATCGACTCCTCCACTCGTTAAGAGGGAATTAAGGAATTAGTAGATTCTTGTAAGGTGCCTTGTTAATTGTGATCCTAGGTCTTAACCAAACAAAGAAAACACAATTTAAATTTATTTGTTAAATGATTTAGTTTAAATTTTATTATTCATTTTCACTAAATTGATAGTCTGGATAAAATCTAATGTGTGAATTTCGGTACTTCGTAAAATTCAAGTACCAATCCTCGTAAATGAATAGAAGAAACATACCAAGAAAGCAACTGTTTGCCTTGTGTGTTTGAGTTCACCCCATGATGAGCCTGCATACTGTAATTAGAGGAATCACCAAACCCACAATTTATTGAAATTCAGTAAAAAAAGGGAATTTTTTCCTTGATTGCATCTTCAAACTTAAAAATGCCACTGTCAACCAGGGACAGAACCCAATTTTTTTGGTATAATAGCATTTTAGGTCATTTTTAGTTTAAATATTAGTCAAATAAGGTCTTTGCCCCTCTCAATTTTTTTTGAATATGCTGGTGTGATTATGAGTAATATCTATTTAATTTTCTTATCTCTTTAATAACGCGCGCACACACCATGCCTTCAACAACAATCTTTAGTTGGAAATAAGAAATCACCTCTTCTGTCGCTTGGGCACACCATAGTTCCAATTCAATTAAGCCATACTTGAGATACTCCCCATTGCTAAGTGTGCAACACTCTCTACGGACAAGAAAGCTGTGGCAGAATATACTAACATCATATCTGTAATATAGTCTAATTATTTTATCTGCAGTAACAGGAACATAAAGATGAAAATTTGATTTACCTATTAAAGAGCTGCGTGTCTATATATGCAAATACTTGAGAGAAAATTTTCTGAACAAGTACTGGAGGCACCTGAAAAGAATCTGTAACCATAAGTTAACATTAAACCGATGGTACTAGTCCACTTTAATATCATAAAAACAGTAAATTACATACAAAGTTTTCTTTCAATATTCCTAGAAACTTGTTCAGGGACTCAATAATTCCTTGCCAGTGACTAGCGGGAGAACAGTTGCCTTGTAGCTCTTCAAACATGTTAATTGCAGTTCCCTTTGATGTCTTAGGTACCTGATATGTGGGGCAACCGGCAATGCATTAGCAACAAAAAGAAACAAAGCAGTTACAATTCCAAGATAAATCTACTTGCATCCATGCAAATATCTGGGAAGGGTAATTGTTCGAGAATGACACTTTCCCACTATATAAAGCTCCTTATACCTGGATACAACGAGAAATATGCAACAACAATTCCTTTTTCAAGTTGTCTCTAATGATTCCATAGATCTTTTCTACATATGCTGCGAGCTGCTGCTTAAAAAGTAAAGCTGGATATTTGCCCTCAACCTGACGTACTACACCAGCCGCAAGATTGGAAGAAGATGATTGAAAACTCTGAAAAATAACAACACCTTATCATATAACTTTCCTACATAAGCTGTAGAATCATTTCGCAAAAACATATCAAAAAGATTTTAAAAGAAGAATAAGAGTTTTTCTTTTCCCATCTTTCTTAACTTTTATGAGATTTATTGAAGATGTGGTCAGAAATATTTTAAATCATGACCACTTCATGCAAACAATTTAGAGACATTGAAAATGAATTATCTAAATACTTGAGTCATCCTTGAAAAAAATGACGTTGGAGCAGGAGGTTTCTGTGTTGCACTTTTCAAACTACTTTGAAGCAAAAACAACAATGCAGATACGTTGGACAGCCAATAAGCCATGAGATCATTGTCGCCGTTATTCTGCAATACATCAAACGAGATGATGAGTATTATGTTTGATTTATTTGTCCTCCTCTTCCAAGTTGCTTATGTCTTCTCAATTGTAATTTAAGAATCTGTTAAAGTAATGCGACACAGGTCCCTAGCAAAGAGGAATTCAAATATTCATTCACAGTCTTCATATATCTAAATAATTACTTTCCAGAAAAGTATAAAAACATAATTGCATCTTCTATATCCAGCAAAAAAATGATACAAGTAATTGCTGTTGATGCTTATTTCTTGCTGTCAAAGCAAAAAGTGAACACAGGTGCAACAGCAAAAGCTAAGAAACGATGATAACAATGAAAACATTTTGAACCTAAAACAAATTTGAGGTTGGTGGGTAATAAAAGGAACATCTAGCTGGATGCTTTATATTGGAATCACTGTGTCATTTTCTCTCTTTTTTGACTAAATATGATGCTGTCTTTAGCTTTTGTGTTTGCTTTTGTAGGGAAAAAATTAGGAAAGTAAGCAAGTAGCAAAAGCAAAATTGAATTGTATTATTATTAAGCTAAGAACCTACAAGGTAATTAATATAGGGCAAGTTCCAAATATAGTTTGAACAAGTTACAACACAAGGAGTTGCTACAATAATATTATTATAGACAATAGTACAATAATATCACACTTATGATAAAGAAAAGGGCAGCTATCGGTGATGATAAAGATTTGAGATTCTACATATGAGCTTTCCGTAATAAATATGTTACCTCTAATGCAGAGCCAACCATCTGAATAAGATTATCAAATACACTGGTTTTTTCAGCTTCTAATGATTTCCAGTGAACAAGGCATTTGTATATTGTAAATGCTGCAACAGGCTTTTCTTGACTGAATCCAAGATTCTGTTCCAAACATTTTATGAGAGAATCAACACCGTCGTGTGCCTGGGTGATACATAAAAAAAAGTCAAACCCTAGAAACTTCATCCAATCCAAAATCTTGAAAAACAAAACAAATAGGAAAGAACAAACGAGTTCCATATCATTCGAGATCATACTTGTGGCACTTCAATCTTAGATCTCTGCATTTTACTATCTTCTTTGTATATTGTAGCCATATATTATTAGTGTTTTATTAACTCCTAGAAGTTATCTAGGGATAAAGTTTTACCTAAACAAGGATGTTGTATTATAGTCCTTTAAAGGATATTATTAGTGTTTTATGTTCCTCAACCTAGTACGAAGACCGGAATAGCTGGACTTTGATTCTGGCCGCAAGATTGTGATACCTTGCGATCGGGGGGATTGAAACTACAGCCTTGGTTTTGATACCAAGGAGCTGCAAGGAGTAAATTTGGACTTTTCATTTTAAAACCTATTAATTAGAGTTAGATATGTACATTAAGCGATACATAACTGTAAGCACATGTTAAAATAAATTGGTGGTTAATTAAGATCCATGAAAGTACTGTATGGTTGAATTAGCACAATTAAGAAAAGCTGATTATTTTACTAATTGAAAGGAAGTACGTTCTTGAATTGGTACAGTGATGAAAATGTGGATTGATGTATGGCATTTTAGCACCTGCCAACCTTATGAATCATTCATTAGTTAACACTAGTCTTTATGAATCATGTGAAGTGGTAGGTTTAAATATACTTTTATGGTTAATATTGATTTCAGTCGTAGCGTAATAGCGCCGACATCCTACATTCCTAGTATCATGACTTGCTAGCTCTTGCTTATATCATTATGATAGTTATCATCTTTACGCTCATCTTACACATATTCCTGGTTTACTAGTTCATTTTGGTAATTGTATATTACTAGGCTCCTAGGCTCATGATTCGATTCTCCTCCCATCCTAGGTCTGTGGTAGCACATAGATCTCTATGACACTCATGACAAGTCTATGGTAGCATATAGATCTCTATGATACTCATGATTCGAATCTCCTTTCATCCTAGGTTTGTGGTAGCAGATAGATCTCTATGACACTAATGAGTGGGACACTCCTAATGATGTTTCTCTCTATAGGAAAATCACTACTCATAAGAAGATTTTCCAATCCTTAAATGGCCTCGGTGTGCCTAGCGCCTCTTAAAACTAAGGTGCTCTATGAAGCTTACGAATTCTAATGTTATATTTTTTCCAGGCATTGAACTCGAGGAAGATGATTGGTCATACTAACTTGCAGAGACGTCTCTATGTCCTCCATAGTAACCACCATTTTGTTTCTTCCGGTCCACAGTTCTTGTTTCACCTCTTTAGGACAACTTGATATTGTTATATTATGACATTTTAGATTAAGTCATCCTAGTTTTTATTATCTTGCAATGTTGTTTCTCAAACTATTTGTTAATAAAAATCCAAGTTCTTTTAAATGTCATATTATTACCTTTATCGATGATCATGGCAAGACTACTTGGTCACTTTTATTAAAAGAAAAATTAGAAGTTACCTCTACCTTTGAGAGATTCTAGCATGGTTAGTAGTCAATTTGGTAGCAAAATTCAGATTTTCGAATCACATAATAAGGGTGAGTATTTTGCTAAATCCTTGGGTGAGTTTTTTTTTTTAAAAAAAGAAATTGTCCATATCACATCTTGTGTGGATACACCACAACATAATGGAATTGCTGGAACATGCTCTTAGGGATTGTCCTTATGCTACTTCAATTTGGAGTCGAGTGGTTAGGCAATCGAAATTGCAGGAGTTTCATGCGTTGCCGTGTGATAATTGGCTTATGGTGAACTTAAGAAATAAAGGTGATTTCGCTGTGCATACAAATACTTGAGATTTGTTGTTCCCTACAATATGTGCAACTTTGGAAGTGTAGGTGTAGTTTTATTATGGATGGTGCTTATATTGAATCGTCAGATTTGTTGCACAGGTGTTTGAGAATGACACTTGATTTTAGTATGAGTAGGAATAATAGATCTGATAACAATTTTGGAGCTAGTCGAGGGGTTAGTAAAGATAACCGACACTGGAGAAAACCAAGTAGGGGTTGGGTTAAAGCTAATGCGGATGGGGCATGTAATCTTGCTACAAATGTTGCTGCTGCTGCGGGTGTTATTCAAGATGAGCATGGTAATTGGATCTTTGGTTATGCAAGAAGTCTAGGGGCTTATTCTAGCCTTATGGCTGAGTTATGGGCGATTCACAATATTCTTCTCCATGTTTGGCGTCTTGGATTTCGTTAGGTTGAACTAGAAACTGATAGTATAAAGGTTGAACGAATTATTGGTGGTACTTCAAGAACCTTACCTGGAAACTCAATTGTGGAAGACATTCGTGATATGTTACAAAGAGATTGGAATGTGGTTGTGCGTCATATTCCAAGAGAAACAAATAAGGCCGCACATGCTTCATCTAGTCTTCCAAGAGGTCGCCCCCCTGAGATTGTTTTATTTGATAGCGCTCCAACTTTTATCGCTCATTTGGTTTTTGTTGATCAACATGGGAATGATAGTCTTGGGGTTGATGTTTAATTTGGTTGCTTGTTGCTTTTTGTTTTTTTTAAATTCTATCAGGTGTACTCTTTTCCCTCATTTAGGTATAGAAGGGTTTTTAATTAGGCAGTTGGTTGAATCCTCCTCTTTAATCAAAAAAAGAAGAAGCTTTTTTTTTATCAGTTTTCATTCAAGCTGGGATTATACAATGTATATTCTCTAACTTGAGGGGGAGTGTAAGATTAGCCGAAAAATATTAATGTTGTATTTAATGTAAGTTTAGTAGTTAATAGTTTTATGATAAGTGTTCAAAAGTACTATTTTTATTACTCTTTTTACTCATATTATTGCTAGATTTAAGCACAATATTAGTTGCATTATTAGTTATTCATGCATATTGACATAATTTACTTAACCGTTGTATTTAAATCGTATTTTAGTTGATTCTGTGAAAAAAGATACTGCGATTGTGTGTTTCCATTTTTGTAGGATTTATTCTTTGGAGATAGGATCCCAATTTGAAAGGAATCTCATGTAAATTAAGTTGACTTCAAAAGGTAAGGAAAGATTCTAAAAGATTGGATTAAAGATGGCAAATAAAGATTTGAATTATGTTTGAAATTTTTTTTCTAAAGGGATAATTATCTCTTTAATATTTATTTTCAAATCAAATTAATTCTCATCACATAATTTGACCAAGCAAGACCCTATAAAAAGAAAGTCATGACGTCAAAAGAAGGGAGTCGAATTTGAGAATCAAAATTGAGAGTCAATTTTGAGAGAGTCAATTTGGGTTTATTTTTTGTATATCTTTAGGACCCAACCATGAATTGATGTAATTGGTTTGAGTTATTTTGTTTTGTGGTTGTGATATGCGATTTGGATTGTATCTAAGTATTTAAGTTGTTCTTAATCAAAGTTTGCTTATTATTGGCATTTATTTGGTTTGCGAGAGAATTGAGAAAGGACCTCGATAAACGACATATTTATCTAGATTCGGGAAAATTAGATTCACGAAACGAATAAGCATGGTTCGATCCAAGTACATGAGAACTAATCCGGCTTAGGAATAAGTGCAGGATTTTAACGGCTAAAAGGAGCGCAAGATAGTTGTTGTACATCTTTGATTAACGCAAGAATGTATCATCAAAGATTGTACAATTAACAGAGTTTCGCGTTAGAGATAACGGAGACCATTGAAGAACGTTTCGCCGAACTTTGAGGATAGTCACCCAAATTACCCGATCAATTCCCTCATCGCAATTGCCCAAGCATTTGAAGGATTGACTAAGCAATCCGACTGAGCCCAATTGCCGAAACGAGTTGCGCGGTGCGAGCACTCATTTACAAAGAAGAATTCAATTCGGACATCACTCCACACAACTCAAGATAATCCAACCTCCTCTCTCACCTATTCAATTTCATATATCTTTTCTTTTCTTGTTTATTTAAACTATTATCAACATTACTTATGTTTTTTAATTTACAGTGCGATAACTAGGGGTGATAATGAGCCAAGCCGAGCCCGAGCCAGGCTCGGCTCGAAAATAATATTACTGAGCTCGGTTCGGGCTCAAAGCTCGTCAGACTCAATTTGGCTCGAAATAAACAATTTTCTATATTATTGTGTTTTATTTATTTATTTGTAGTTTATTTTTTATTTATTATTTGTAGTTTTGTAAATTTATTTTAGTTGATAATATTAAATTTATTTAATTTAATTTATTTTCAGTGGATTTACTCTCAATTATTTTATTATTTTTCTTTGCTAAACAAATTATTTTTAATGTATATAAATATATATATATATATGTATGTTTATATATAATTATTCCCAGACTGTTCACGAGCTTTTCGAGTCGAGCTTGGATAAGCTCGGCTCGGCTTGTTTAGATCTCGAGCCGAACCCGAGCCCGAGTCGAGCTCACTCGAACCGAGCTTTGATCGAGCCCGAGTAGCTCACGAGCCGGACAGGCTCATTATCACCCCTAGCTATAACTTAAGCAAAGTGACTCAAACCAATCCCTGTGGAGACGATATCTAATATATACTATTACTTGCAACGTGTACACTTGCACTATTTACGTTGCACTAAAATCATGCAACATTCTATTTGAAGTCTGCTTCCTAGGAGAAATAAACTTAGAAGTTTGTTGTGAGTAATTCTCCTAATTATACCATAAGTCCTATTCTATAGTCTTTAAAGAATTTGTAATCTATGTAATTTAAAAGTAATCGAAATCATAATAGAATTTTGTTTCTCTTCATGATGCACTCACCAATGCACTTCCAAGAACTACCTTTGATGTGCTCACGTGCAAGTTGTGCGTTTACAATGAGTACTTACCAGCTTGAGCGGAGTGTAGATTGTAGCCCATATATTACTACGTTTGTATGTAACTAGAGTACTTTAATTATAGTAGGAGACTTGTCTAATTAAAAGGTAATGTCATTTAACTCCTAAAAGTTAGCTAGAGATAGAGTTTTACCTAACTAAGGATATTGTATTCTATTCCTTTAAAAGGACTTTATTCTTTCTATAATCGACATGAATCATAATAGAGAAATCATTCTTTCTTTACAAACATTTTCTCAATAACTTACATTCTCGACCAAACCTTGGTGAGGGAGCAAAAGCCAGTTGTGCCTGTCAAACATAGCTTTCTATCTCAGGGTCAAAAAACAACAAAGAATCAAGGATGTTGATATAACTGATCAACTGAAGTAAAGTTAATTAAACAATCTCTTCATTCTTCACTTACTTGCTGATCATTTTGCACAGGCTGCAAAGTGAAAACAAGGACCAACAAAGAAAAATAAGTAAAGTGAAAAAAACAATCACAACAAACAAACAAACTCAAGAATGATAAGAACATTAAGTTCTACATAGCTTACAGTAGATGTTGTATTTGGCAATGGAGATGACATATTATTACTAGATGCACTTAGCAAAGCTTGCTGTCTCAAAATCTTGCCATCAGTTTCCAAGTCCGAAATCTTTTCTTCTAACCTGTTAAAAGATACAAACAATTATTTTATGGAAGAAAAGCAGAGTTCAAGTTAAAGAAAAGAATGAACAAATCCAATTGACTAAACATTCATACTAACATTAACATCAAACATCTATTACCACAATACAAAATAAGGATAAAACCTTTGCATTGCAGATTTTAGCTCAATTATCTTCATCTCAGCCTCCATAGCCTGCTTTAGCCGCTCTTCACTAAGCTTATTTGTTTCTTCATATTTCTTCTCCGTTGCATCAATCTTTTGTTCTAATGTAGCTACCAAAGCCTGAAATTGTGTTTTGGTAAAAAAAAATATTTCAAGAACTATTTCTTCACTAAGCTTATTTGTTTCTTCATATTTCTTCACTCCAAGTAGGGTCCTTATTCAGAAGTAATAAATATCTAACAATACCTTAAGTTGTTCATTTTCAATAGTATGTTTATTCATCAATTCATCATCAATTACAGAGTCCCCCTGAATGACAGGAACTTGTCCGACAATGTTATTTGCACCTTCACGTTGCAACTTCTGCAACTGCCATGTAAGTTCTTCAACTTGCTTTTCCAGGTTATTGTTGGCTTCTATGAGGGCATCCGTTTCCTTGGAAGCCTGCGGACAAACATGGAGAATCAATTGTAACAATTGTGCACATATTGTCACTTCATGGACAAGCCTATGAGAACATCACATCAAACATGTCTATTCACCGGAAAACTGTACATGAATCTCTTGATCATCCAGAATGGAATTTAGTAGTTTTACAGACTGAACCAACAGATAAGAAGGAAGGACTTGATTAACTTGGATGTATCCTATTCTTGCCACTACAGTCACTAAACTATCAGCAATTGAAATTTTCATATTGATTGGACACGGAGAATAAGGACTAAACATTTAATGGGTATTGTTCCTATTGATTAACAATTGACTGAAAAAGAGTTGCACTTTGGAGATGACTTTGAAGAAGTGTTGTTGCAAGAAGTATTTTGGAGGCTGAATTTAGATCAATTGCTTATTGAATTTTTGTAGTGTTGTGGATTAGAAGAATTAAAGATATCTTGTTCATTACCTATAAAGGTGTATTGTGGCGACAGAACTACAATCTCCATTGCTCATAATCCAGTTTTTAATGATAGAACTAAGCGTGCTTGAGTTGATAAACACATCAAGTTACAGACATTTTAACAAAAGGGCTAGGTAAAGGTCCAACTGTGACAACAAAGCCACCACCAGCATTTCCCGTAATCCAGTTCTATAAGGTAGGACCAAGCATGTTTAAATAGACCGACAGTCCATAAAGGAGAAGACTGAAGCAACGCAAATTATAACTCCTGTAAACTCAAAATAGCAACTTGTTGATATCTTTACAACTAGGTTACAAAGTAAGAAGTTTGAAGCATTAGCAGACAAGTCGGGAATCCAAAATCGGTCCACACTAGCTTGGGGGTTGTACTGGAAAATGTAAATTGGTTCCCTAGAAATCATGGACTTAAACACATGGAAATAAAGTATTGTCAAATTATAAAGACTCCTGAGATAAGGAAGCCTTGTTATTATCGTTTAGGAGTTTGTTACTTTTTAGCAGTTTGATATTATCGTTTAGCTAAAATAGCAGTGTATAAGAACCTAAGGTGTAATCTATTTCAAAATAACAGAAACCTGAAACTCTATTCTTCTTTAAAGTTTTTTGTCAAGCACATTAATCAAAACCACCATCTATTAAGAACTTGTTGAAGCAACTTGAGAACATGCCAATGAAAGCCATCATGAGCTTAAACTAACAGGATATAAAAGAAATATGGAAAATCACCAATTTTAGTTTCCGTAATTGTCTACGTGCAATTTTTGCTCTCCAAGCACATTGTGTGGTTAATGCAGCTTTCTTTAACCTTGAGTAATAACGGCTCACCAAGAATCGACGACATTGACTCTGTCACAAACATGAAATCACATGGTATCAATATGCTGATATAGCAAAAATAGCAACCGGACATAGCAAAAACACAAAGCAATAGTATTATTTCTTTTTCTGAACAAATCAGTGTCAACATTTATTGCAACACAACAAAGATAACACTTCATTGAAGAGAAATGAAAATTCTTAGAAATGAGTAAAACCATAAATAAAAGGAAAACCGGTAGGATTAATATTTCATTAACAGAAAGAATTTTTTATCTTTACCTGAATTACTGTTGCAGCTATCATCTGCTTCTTGAACAGGAGTTGTTTGCGAGAAGTCATCCCACGGATGACTGCTTGAATGGAAACTGATGAGAAGTACAAATTCTTGTATGCTTTCCTTGCAAGAAACTTGCGTGAATGTTTTTGAATATTCAGACAAGCAGCTGTTCTTCTCACCCTCTCATAGTGATAGCGTGCCACTTGTCCTGTAATCAGGTTGGAGAAAAAAAATAAGTCAATAGATACAAGGCAGCAATTAGAACTAATGATACTGTCACAAATGAGCCTATATGAAATTCTTATTACCTCTATAGAAGGCTTGAATTTTTATGGAAGATAACTGCAACAATTTGAAGTGCTTGTAATTCAAATATGCACGGACTTTTTTCTGTATAACTCTTGCTGATACTCCTAAAATCTCACTTCGACGTGCATCGAGTTCAGCCATCTGACCAGCCCTCAGAAAAACTTTTGTTTTACCAACCTGCAACAGCAGCCAATCTCTTAAATGGAGGAGGAGCATAGTGGAAGCAACAATATCAAAATGAAATAGATGCAAAAACTGATATGCTCAATCAGCCAACAGGAGATGTGACATTCATAATATTCAACTACTCAAGAAGCGCATGAAAGGGCAAAAACTGTCCCAAAATTTTTAAGAAAATCTATAAATATAAGATGTACCTGATAACCACTGAGGCTACTCTTTTCCAGAATCTTCTTGCAAGCATTAGCCTCATTATAGCTACCACCCAAACAGGGAACTCATGAATTAAAGAATAAATTTGAAGTATTAATTTTGAACTACAATAGAAATTTTTTGAAAAGCTACCTTCCATTGAGAACCTCTGGTGCCAATATGGAAAAACGGTCTATAAATTCGCGAAACAACTTTCGGGAGGGAAATCCAGCACAACTAATTCTAATTGCTTCCAGAACTCCCTGGGAAAAATTGTACCAAGCCATCATATGGACAGGCTGATTAAAGCAAGGAATTAACAAATTATGAAATCTCACCCCACACCGAAGTTGTTGAAGTACATTGTTATTTTCAAATATTCCTGGCTTAAGAACATTATTTGGCTTTACACAACGAACATAGTGTGGTTCAGTGGCACTCAAAGTTTCAAGTAAAGTTTGGAGTTGTAGCTGTATAAAACAGATAATACAAGTCAAAATGAAATAAAATAAATGGTGCATATGATCTGATCTGCCTTTGTTATATACAGTGTAGCGGCAACAGACCTTGAATCCAGAAGCTATTGAAGACAACTTTGATGATTTGGAAGATTCCTGAGGTACAGGAGGAAACAAGCTTGAAAGAAAAGGACATCTGGAAGCACCCAAGAGGGCTTGATGCTCTGGAACAACTAAATCTTTGTTCTTCTCCAGGAAGAGATCAGTCTGGTAAGTCACCTGTAGCAAAACTGACTTCACAGTGAATACTAAGAAACCGTCTATTTCAAAACTAAATTTGAGAATCATATCAAGTGTAACTATTTCCATCAAATATATAAGTTTTGTTGGATATGAAATATTTCATTTCGTCAAGAAAAATGTTTGCTACAAACAATAGAACTCAACCACTATCTACCTATGTTGCACCGATACGGGGACGGATACGAGACGGGAAACAACAATTTCTAAAATTATAGGGTACATGTACGACAAATATAAAATAAATTTTAATATTTATACATATGATCATTAAAAAGCATTAAAATCTACACTAAATTAGAAAATCTAACGATTTTCTTGGATTAAAATGAAGCCCAAGACCATATATTCGTTAGGTGTGGCGGTTTCCTTAGATTAAAATCTATACTAAATTAGAAATTAGCTAACTGGGTTTGTCCTTTAATATTGACCAGTTTAGAGCAGCACTTGCTAGTCAAGTTTAACTTGTCTTTTACAAGTTGGGACATCATCAAGTTTGTGGTACAAGGAGTCATAAGCAAAAAATATACACCACATACTGTACACTTAGTGGAGCATAACAAATGTTTTTAGCGGGGCATAACATTAAATGAATCTTAAATGTGGTTCATTAGAATGTCATAGCATAAAGATACTCACATCACCAGCATAATGACAAATGGTGAAGTCAGTGCGTGCCAACTTTGGCTTAATGAAGCGTTTATGGTCTTTAAAAGTCTGATAGAGCTTTTCGGCAAAGGTCTCATGTGTTGATCGAGGAAACATGCTATGGAAAAATAATCGGAGTTATTGTAAAAAATTCACAGGTTATAGAAGCAAATGAAAACTAAAGTAACATAAACCAATTTTCATAAATGGAAATGGTGGTGTAACATTGCTATGTATCGAATACCTACCATGCCTCATCAAGAAGAGCAATGATGCCACCAGGTTTCTGTAAGTAAAAAAGTAAACATTAGTAGGGAAAAAATCTGTCACTGATCATTATAAATGAATATCCCCCTCCCCCATTCCAAAAGTTCCTCAACAACATTACTTTCAAAAGCTTTATTATGAGAACATCAATAAAAAAGAAATTGAGATAGTTATAAACTTATACCAAGCTCTAACAAGATATATGTTTTTCAACTCTTCAAAATAAAAGGAAATTTCAGAAAGATCACCAGCAAACATTTTGATATGTATGGTGTATTTCTTTCATTCAATTCATAAGTTTGCTAACAAAGAAGATAAATCATAAACATAGGTGGAGACATTCTAGTGAAGATAATTATTTTCTCTCACAACTCACAAGTAGCTAAAAAACAATATAAGCATTACAAGGAAACATGACAAATACTGAAAAATGGTATAATACCTCTAGTTAACAAGATACATCAAAATTTCAATCCTAAAGCATGACAAATTGGCATGTTCTTAAAAACAATAATAATGAAGGTTGTGTAAGGATCGAAATCAATTTGATTAAACACACCGTTCACCAAATGAATGGAGATCAAGATGTAAAGATATAAAATTTATTCATCAAAGATATTCATGAAAGAAGTATAGATCTCTTCCACACAAACAAAGCATAAGAGTCATTCCCTCTCCCTTAAATTCTTCCCCCAAAAGAATTTAAAAAAAAAGAGAGAGAGAGAGAGAGAGAGAGAATACAAACATGGTAAACACATTGCTATACATAGGCAAAGACATTCAAGGCATTATATACATATATATGTGTAAGTAAACCTGATGTAAATAGTTGTGTTTAATTATTATTAGTAATTTTAGTTAAAGTCTACTACCTAGAAGTGTCGTAAGTCTAATGTAAGTAGGACCAAAAAGTCTAATGTAAGTAGGACTCCTAATTGTATTTTAAGTCCTATTCTAAGCCTTTAAAAGGCTATAACCTTTGCAACTTTTGTAAGTAGTTGTATTTAATTATTATTTGTACATGTATGAGACTTTGTCAGATAAATTACATATTGGAAGTAAGGTACATGTTATAAAAATGATAAAATGGAATAAGGGTCGTGTTATACCTTTTCAATAAGATCAAGAATATCTTGGTTATCAACAAATTCGATATAACTCCAGTCAATTTCCTCCTTTTTATATTCCTCCTGCTCCATCTTAAAAACATGCTGAAAAAAATGATAGGATTGGTCATGTTAAGTTTTGCTTTGAAAGTTAAAATATCCTAAAGGCACTAGGATCAATCTAATGTATAAACCTGATTAAAATGTTGTTGCAGCTTTTCATTCGTCAAATTGATGCAAAACTGTTCAAAACTGCATACAATACAAAATTCAAAAATTATGTAGGTATTGACACTAAAACATAGGAACATGATCAATAGTTCTGCACACCGACAAACTTGAATAACAGAAACAATGTGCAGGAAGGATGAGTCCGGACTAGCCAAGAGAAAGAAGTGGTAATACCCACGAATTTAATCAACTATATAGACCCTGCATAATCTGTAAGGAAAGTTTTAAACATCATGGCCTTAAAAATATTGAATTCCCCTACCTAGAGAGACCAATCATGAAAAAGCACAGGAATATCATTAAAGAAATTGTTCTGTAAATGATGAAAACAAAGCATACCAGTTAAGCACCTGTTTGTCTTGAAACTCTCAAATCCATAAATATCAAGAACACCAATCAAGAATTTTGATTTTGTATCCTGACCAATAGAAATATTTATCTTTTCAACAAGCCTGGAAACCAAAGTGCAAAATGTCAAGAAAAATATCATATATAGATATGTTTTAGCATGTGCTTGTTTCTCTCCAAAATGATCTATATGATACATAGAAAGTTACCAGTCAAATAATTTTGAATAAACAATTTTGGCCAAAGCATCTCTACTTAGAGCTGCAGTATCAGGATCAAGTGCTTTTGTAATGCTCTCACCACGAGTCACAATAACACGTTTAACTAAGGAGTCTTCAAGAGATTTTTGATCACACCTAAACAAGAGAAACATATTAGAGTTTTCCTATTCAAATATATTCTTGAGGACAATGATATGGATATCTAAGGATAGCAATAGCAATGACATATCACATGAATAATTCTGAAACAGTTTTTAGATGGCGCCGAGATTTATCATCTTTAGGTTCAGCAGCATCTGTTTCCTTGCCCTTTGCAAACTCAACATTTCCTAAATGTAGAATTCCAGCAACAACTTGGAATATCGACTCCTGAGATAGTAACAAGCAAGTAGAGACTTAAAAGAAAAGAAAAAAAAAAAAACTCAAATATTCCAGCTGAAATAATGACCAAAATGCATTACCTGCTCTGCCTGATTGATCCCAACGACATCCATAGCTCTCCTAGTTTCAAAATACTCTTTAGAGTCATCTAGTACATCCAGCTCAATACAATTTGACTGATTCAAATAATGAAAAGTTCGTGGGTTTCCCAATTTGTACTTCTCAACATCCTGATAACATGTATTATGAAATAAAACCAGAAAAGTCTTAGATGCCTCTCTGGTAACAAAAACCATTCAATGCAAGCAAAAATAACGCCTGATGCTAGAATAATGGAGTTTACTCTTTTACCAGTATAGATATCATCAGGGCTAAAAATGTTTTCTTCTAACGTAGCGGGCTAGCGGCAGTGGAAAGCTGCCATAATTTAAACTAGTAGAAAAGAGTTTTTTTTTCATCCTAAATTCTAAGTTCTAATTTAAACTGTGAGGTAGAGATATTAACTGATGCAAGTTGGGCTGGAGAATTAACTGAAAGGATGTCTACAAGTGGCTATTGCATTGTTTTGGGGGGACAATCTAGACACATAGAGAATCAAAAGGCGGTTCGTAGTCTCAAGAAGTAGTGCGGAGGATGAATTTTGAGCATATGTTTCAGAAATTTGTTTAGGAATGTGAATTCAAAGACTTAAAAGAATTAAAGATTGATTTAAAGGGTCACTTCAAGATACAAGGTGATAATAAATTAGCCATAAGCATTGCTAAAATCCTGTTCATCATGATCAGACAATATGTAGAGATTGATAGATCTTTATTTCACAAAAAGTCAACAAGGGAACTGTGAAACTAAACTATATTCCTACTCAACCCTGCTTGCAGATAACGCGCTTCGAAGAATGAGCTTTGATGACCTCAAGTCCAAGCTGTATTTGTACAACATATACACCTAGCTTGAGGGGGAGTGTCGAAAGCTGTCATAATTTATACACCAAGAAAAAGATACCTAGTTAAATTCTACTATTGTAATTCTCAGCCTATAAAAGCATGCTGGTTTTTTATTTTAAGCTATATACGAACATAATTTCTCCACTTTTTATTCAAAATTTCTCTTTGTCTTGAAATTTCCTTCTTTTCTTATTAGAATATTCACATTAACCATATCCTTTGTGAACCTAGATTATGGAGATCTAAACATAGTTGTTATAATACATTTTGGCTTGTAAACCAAATATTTAAAATAACATAACCAGAATTTCATAACCCCTTGTCCATAGAGTTTGAAAGTGTTCAAGCTATGTTATTAGATAACTTTTAAAGCGACTTATAGATCATCCCTTTGCTTCTACCCAAATTTCAGTCTAAAAGAAAGGTCATTTTTATAAGAAACAACTATATCTAAACAACAGAACGAGTTTAAATGCGAATAGGGATTCCTTAAGAACCAAGACATAGAAACATGTATTCTGATACGGAAATTCTCCCCTATCATTCCTATCTGTCACCATCTTCTCTTTAAATTCTAATAGTTCCATATTATTATGCATCACATCCATTTTTTTATTTAGGAGTTCTTCCGTCAATGTTTTGCCCTTTGCATTGTCGATTTGGTCCATCCTTATAAAAAAAATTGAATCCCTCAATCTACACCCTAACTAACCAAACTACTATTAACAATTTCTCACACCTTATCCTTGTAAGAGCTATTACAATTTGGAGACAATATCCTCATTTCTCACTCTAACCTCCTTTACAACTCTCTCGGCCTCCTTTGCTACACATTATTTCTCAAAACTCATTGTATCCATATTACTTCCTGAGCTGATCAAGTAAATTCATTTGTTCTTACTAGTAGCATTTCCCTTCTCGTTCCACCATGATGTGTCCCTCCTACATGCAGAGCCATGGCATTAGCATCAACCTCATCTTCCCAATTAACTTCTTTGGTTAATCTATACAAGAAAAATGCTGGTCCATCCCCCATCAAACTCCCGCATTTGATCCTAAGGTCTAGACATGTGTATCTTTCTTATACGTTTTTCTATAACAAACATCTTAAACTTGAAACAAATGATTAAACTGAAAGACACAATTACCTCTGGTGGTGCAGCACAAAGCATGTAAAAGCAATGATAGTTTCTCTCCGGATCAGACACTTGGCAAACTCGAGAACGTTCTAACAAATAAGTCCTTATTGCAGCTCCAGATATTCTCCCACATTCATTGAACTGAATTTCCACAAATTTTCCAAAGCGGCTACAAATACATAATATTCAAGCATGGTTCAGTCTTTCATCAAATAAAGCAAGAGACTTGCACAAACATGAGGATTAAATTATGAGAAAAGATTTCCTACCTTGAATTATTGTTTCTGACAGTCTTTGCATTGCCGAATGCTTCAAGAACAGGATTCGACTACAAATGTAAAAAGAAAAAACCTATGAAAAAGATTATTTGCATTCAAGCATACTCAGTTTCCAAGAAGCAAGAGGAGGCCAACATCACAAAACGCAACATGGAATCGTCTATTTTACATATTGCAAAACTGAATAAGTCATGGAGTTTGAGCTACCTCCAAGACCTTTTGCTCCACAGAACGTTCCTCTGTGTTGCTATTTTGCCCTCCCATAAACGCTAGATACTGCATAAGCATCTTTGTACACTCTGTTTTACCAGCTCCACTTTCCCCGCTTACCAAAATTGATTGGCTTATTTTCTCGTTAATCATTTGTCTGTTCACAACATTAATTACACAAATAATGCACATCAGCAATGCAAAATAAAGGAGAATGCAGAAACAGGCTACCTATAGGCTGAATCTGCAATAGCAAATGGATGTGGGCTCAATTCACCCAAAGCAGCCCCTTTGTACTTTTCCATCATGTTATTTGCATATAAATGTGGCAGCCTTTGAAAAGGATTTACAGCAATCAATATATTTGCAGTATAGGTCTGGAATAACACATCAGCGCATTTAGCTTCAGAATATAATGCCTTATTATAGAATAAAAAGGAAACAGACGTGCAATAAATTAAAGCCACATATTGACACATGTACATCATAAACCACATTCAGTAGGACTACAAGATGTGAAATAACTAATTTGAGTAAGCATTAAATCAAACAAGATCGAAAGGAATGCCATTTGACAAACATGCTATGGAACAAATAATCTGAGTGTAGAAATCACAGATTTTGACTGGTAGTGATATTTTAGGAGAAAATTTTGTTGACAGGAGTTTGGTAAGATAGTTTAAGAGTAATTGTAGCATTATCCCTATTATTAGGCACTATAAATCCATGTTTTGCGGTAGTTTCCTGTTTTTGGACTTTTAGAATGCACATAAAGATGCTACTGTAACTAACAAAACCATATATGACTGAAAAATTAATGCCTACAAAAAAAAACATCAACTATAGCCAACAACAGAGGAGACTCGATATCATAGGAAGGGATTCAAAAAAGGTTTGCAACCACTATAATGGCAATTATTTAATGGTAACATTGTCGGCTGAAACCGTTAATAGTAGAAATAACATCGAGACTCAGAATCACACCAATATCAGTCGATAACAGATGCATTATAACAATTAACGGTCAATAACAATGCATTATTCATGTTATTGTTCTGTGTTTCAAAAACATCCAGAAAAATAAAAACCGTCATTCAAATTTCATCTCTAGAAGTTCAAAATTTCAAAAGAAAACCATAAATAAATTTATTATATTTATATTTATTATGATGTACAATAAATTGTGTGAGTTTAAAAAAATCACGACCGCGACACCTGTAGTAACCACAATAGCCATCGTTATGTTTGTAACCATGATAAACACGACTGTGGCCACTTTTTAAATCCCGGATCAAAGGTAAAGTTCTAGTTGAGAATCTCAATAAAAAGAAATGATAATTATCCTAGTACTATCAATAATATACAAGAAAAAACCACAATAGCCACCGTTATGTTTGTAATCATGATAAACACGACCGCGACCACTTTTTAAATCCCGGATCAGAGGTAAAGTTCTAATTGAGAATCTCAATAAAAAGAAATGATAATTATCTAGTACTATCAATAATATACAAGAAAAAAACAACAAATGGATCATGGTTTCAAGGGCATTTGATCATATGAAAGGAGATGTCACTATGTTTCATATATGCAGTGTATCTTGTGATTATGCATAGGTAACTATTACTGATTGGTCTCCCTAATGTGGTTGGTACAGCTAAAGTTATTATCTCCAAAGATATATTCCTTGATACATTCTTAGTTTTAAAGGGCACTAAGTGCTCTAAGACGTAAAGGGTCCTTAAAGTCGAGGAGCTAGGACCTAGGAGTTAGCCGAAAACACTCATCTTTCGTAGGCGAGACGTACTTTCGATTAAGTAATATAAATATTATCTATATTACTTTAAACATAAATATATATAAAAAAATAAAAATGAAAATAAGTTTATATTCTTTATTAAGGAATAAAAATAAATAATGGTAAGTATGGGAATATAGTTTGTATCTTGTACTTATGGAAAGTGAACTTTATTAGAATATTATGTCTAGGGTTTTACCTTCCTATTAATTAGTTACCTAGAATATTAGGTTAAATCTTGTATATAATAGCTAGCTACTCTATGAATAAAAAAAGAGAATTTTATTCTACAAATAATAAATATACATTTTATTTATAATAATTTAATTATAAAAATAAATAAAATATTTTTTAAAAAAAAGTGATTAATAACTTAAAATAAAATTAAAAATAATTTTATATCCGCTTAGAGACTCTCAGTGCAATGGATAGTAGACTCGGGTGCATCATATCATGATAGGAAATATTGATCTATTGGAGGATTATAGTGACAGCAACCTACCAGCCTCTATTTGAATAGCAGATGGCTCTCTTACTACCGTCAAAGGGAGTGGTTCTATTACATTAAATGATGATTTGATCCTTCATAATGTTATAGTGACAGCAACCCGATGAGTTGTGTGAGCTCGAGTAACCCGATGGGCTGTGTGACCTTAATTATGGTAAAGTTGGTAATGACATATGAGTATGGGTAATAACGAGCCGAGCCAATCCCGAGCTTGGCCAGGCTCAGCTCAAAAACAATGTTATTGGGCTCGACTCAGGCTCGGCTCGAAAACAATATTGTTGGGCTCGGTCCAGGCTCAAAACTCATCGGGCTCGGCTCGGGCTCGACAGTCTCGGTTCGACTTAAAATAGACAATTTTACTATAATTTTTTCTATAAAAAATAAGGCTTCATTAAAAACCCTTTCATAACCAACACTGAAACAAAATTTAATATCGGGAAAGGAAAAAAGTGCTCACTTTATTTTAGCGAATTTATTTTTAGTGGATTTATCCAATTTTATTTTATTACTTTTCTTTTGCTAAAGAGATTACTTTTAGTATATATGTAGCATATATAGAATATAATTATTCCGAGCTTGTTCACGAGCTTTTCAACCCGAACTTGGGTAGGCTCAACTCGGCTCATTAAGGTCTCAAGTCGAACCCGAGCCGAGTTGAACTCACTTGAACCGAGTCGAACCCAAGTACCTCGCAAGACGGTCAGGCTCATTATCACCCCTACGTATGAGACTTATAATTATTGATGACTTTTGATAGATTATTTGTGGACTCTAGCTAGGGTAATCTAGAAGATGATATTTAGACTATGAGGCCTTATTTGTGCACTCTTGATTATATTATCATTCATGCTTGTATTGTGATATTAATGAATTGTGCTAAAGTATAAATGTATCACTGAACTTAGTTAGCTTAATGTGCGGATTTGTAGTTTTTTTGTGCATAGATTAACAGGTTAACTTCTAGAGCACATTAAAGAGGACTTTCCAACACTGAGCTAGCTATAGAGTACGATATTTAATATTTTAGTTTAGACTGAATGAATTCTTAAGATCTTACCACAGTTGAGTCCATAACTATTTTAAATTATTATTATCTTGTTGTACGATATTTTAAAACTTTGAGCTCCTTTTTTTGAAAACTTAAAGTAAATGCTTATTTAATTACATGGATTTATGGAATATGGATGTTTGGGAAAAGCCAAATTATGATTTTAAAACAGAAAAATTGATGGGTCAATTCTGGGACCCAAATGTAATATTCCGGATCCAGATCAGGGTATTATAAGTTTCTTGTTTTAGGTATTTTATCACTTATAAATAGAGGCTACCCTAACTGGCGAAAACAAAAGAAAAAAAATTCTCTCTCCACACCAAGTAACCCTTACCAACTCTAAAATAAGTCTAACAAGTAAAAGAAAAGACTAAAGAGAAGTAAATCATCTATTATACTTACATAAATTTCATTCATATCAAATCGACATTTTAAATTCCGCAAAACTCCTGGTTCATGCAAATATGCTAGCCTTGTCATATCCTCAACACCAGATACAGGAAATTCAGGGTCCTTTGGATTGACATTAGATGCCTTGACCACAACCTACACAAAATAAAAGCAATAAACAAGCCACAAGCATTTCAAACTCTGATTTCATGGTATATAGTGAAGGAAAATTAGAGCGCAAGAAAAAAAAAGATGTCATGCGGTGAAAGTGATGAACTATGTCCATAATCTAAAGATTATATGTTTTACCATTGAAAAGTCTGCATTGTACACAATATAAGTTGAACAAAAAGTTCTAAATCAAAAGAATCTAAAAAGCATGAGCTCTAAGAAGAAAGTAAGAAGAAAAGTAAATATAAGGAACAATTCAAACCTTGTGTTATCTTTACCAGATTACACCTAGCCGGATCGTGAGCCCTAACATATTCCCTCAAGTTACCGCTCTAGTAAAGATCTTGCATCCTACTCTAATCACCTTTGTTTTTGGTAAAATTAATGTTCATTTATAGATGACCACTCTAGGATTACATGGACCTTTTTAATGAAAGAAAAAATTGAGGTTGAGGGGAATTTTAAAAGATTTGATGCAATTCAAAACTCAAGTTTAAGGTATCTAAAATTCACTATTGGACACGGCTTATTTTTCAAAAAGAATGAAGACAGAACAATAAAGGTTTTCTCTGATTCTAGTTGGGTTGGAGAGCTAACAAATAGAAGATCAACAAGTGGTTATTGTTCCTTTGTTTGAGGCAACTTGGTAACTTGGAGGAGTAAAAAACAGTTAGTGGTTTCCAAAAGCAATGTCGAGGCAGAATACAAAGCTATTGGACATCAAGAATGCCTTCTTGAACAAGACTAGCAGAATTACAACTCAGTGAATCTAATCAATTTGATTTAAAGACCGATAATCAATCAACTATTGGAATTGCTAAAAATCCAATACATCGTGACAGAACAAAGCATGTTGAGATAGATAGACATTTTATCTCAGAAAAGGTTAATAGTGGAATAGCCAAACTAAGCATGTTCCTTCCAAAGATTAGCTTGTAGATATACTCACCAAGGCTCTTCCAAGAGCTACCTTTGATGAAATTACATCCAAGATGGGACTTTTCAACATATACTCCAAACTTGAGGGGAGTGTAGATTGTAATTGTATAGCTTAAGGATTAGCCTTAGAGATTATTATGTGAGTTAATTATTGTCCTTTAGGAGTTTTAGTTTATCTCTAACTACTCTAATTTAAGATAGAGTCATCCTATAGAAGAAAACTAAGTTAACTATAACTCTTGTATTTGGACTACAAGACCTGTTGTATAGAAGTACAAAAAAATATTCGAGAGAGTACTCACCTTGAGACTCTTTTCTCAAACAGTCTTTATTTTATTCTAAAATACAAAAAGAATTCCCTGCTTAAACTCAAATTCAGCCAACTTAACTTGTAACCTCTTGTAAACCATCGGCAACGAAGTACTAGAAGACCAATAACATCCTCTACGATCTTCCATGCTTGCTACAGATTTATATTATTTTTAGAATAACTTATGGCTTAGCCATAATCTCTAGATGTTCGGTAAACATAATGAAAATCGTATCATCTCATGAACGAAATTTATTAATATAACTTAAAACTTCCAAGCTCATTAAACTAGGATGATGATTTTCTATTTGATTCCAGCTTAATAATACACATATACATGTTTCATGACTGCAAAAGACAAAGTAAAAAGCCCTTCATGAAATAAGTAAATCATTGGCTTGCAACTAAACTGCTGTTGGATGGAAGTATAACATGTTTGACAATAAAAAGTAACAAAAATATTGTGTATTAGGTATAGCATAACAAAAAAGGTAAAACAAACACTCACTGTTTTCTCTTTACATTTTACTGTAATCTCTTCCCCGTTAACTTGTTTAACTTCCCCATCTATCCAAGCTGCCTCAGGGTCCTCCACCCAAACGAGAGATCCGACAACAATATTGGATGGAGCAACCTGTGTGCAACGCCATGTCAAATCATCAGCAAGTCAATGTGAAGGAATATAGATTCAATTCAAACAATGAAACATAAAAGTAAGTTGCATTTCTACAATTAGATATACAGGGCTAGCAAAAGAGCTGTACAGTGCATTTTGTCCCCCACCATCAGATGCCACATTGATCAATCTATGCTTTGGTTTCTTGACATCTCTCTCACCCTATAATTCTCTAAAACAATTTTATCACATCCTTCAATTAACAAGTAAAATAGTATTGAACTTTCACTTTGAAAACATATATTAAATTCAAGCCAATAAAACGAACTCTTACAAGAACATGGTCAAGGTTGTTAACACCCCAATCAGCCTAAGTTTTAGTAAGCTAGCGACTTCACAAGAGGCTAGTAGATTATGCTCACATTTCTGTAGGGAAATTATTGATTGAGTGGCATTAAGCAAATTAATATAGTGCTATTTGACAATTGATTTCAAATAACAATTCCCAGGTTACTATCCATTAAGTATCCTTCCAACCAAGAAAAAGAGAAATGTAGCTCCAGAAACTGGAACGAGTTACAAAAAAAAACAATAATTACAATGAATTTTATTTTTTTAAAAAATGAAGCTCAAAACACAATAATTCACATTCAAGTGGTGAACATTTCTGAATCAACCCAACAGCCAAATGGAGGAAACAAACAACATTAAGGGGGAATAATTTCTCATTTGGATTAGTTCATTCACGACATTGAATCCAAAATCAGCAGAACAATTAACGGTACATTAAACTATACAGCAAATACAGGAAAAGAGAAATAAACTTGAAGATGAATAAAATCACAGGGTAGAAACAAATGCTGACCATTGTTTTTTATTAGATTCAGATCCAAGGCGGAGCCAATAAACCCTTGATCCCTCAACGCATAAATGCGAAACGAACAGTCATAAAAAAAATCCTCCAAATCCCTGCCTCTACTCAACCAAGAAACGCCGCTTTCACACCCCCTCCCTTCCTCTCTATCTCCTTTCTCTAATTGCACCAAATCCAAATGCATCCCTGCCTTCTCTCCACAATTTCAGACGATTATCGCAGTGTCCGTTTCTTTCCATTTCGTTACATTGATTATCCAAATAATATATGTATATGAACATGCAACAGCTTGGTTTAGAAAAATGTATATACAACGGCAGACCTTTAGACACCTATTTGGCTATTTGCCATTGCATCTGTAACTTTTTCTTTTCTTTTTGTTCCCCTGGTTTTTAGTTTTCCAGAACGACGTAAATTCCTGAACTCATCATTCACAATTTTCCTTATTTATCCTCGTGTTTGGAAGATATTGACCATTAGTGTCATGCACTAAGTTACTGGTCTGGTATTTTCTCTTATTCTTGATTAATTTTTTTTATTGATTGTATTGGTTTAATCCAATTGAATTATAATTTAATTTAATTAAATATTAATATCTAAATTATTTTTTAAAATTTTATGTTCAATTTTAATTTTTTAAGTCTAATTATATATACTAATTTTTTAAATTTATCAAAATATAGATATATTTAATTACATGTCGTGTAAGTAATAGTTTATGTCAATAACAGGTCGTGTTTAAAACAAGTCGAGTCAATTATCATGTCGGATAAAATTAAATTTCGGGTCGATTCAGCGGGTAATATCAGTTATCTGTCAGGTTAGACTTGAGTTTAAGTTCGTTTTAATCGAGTTTCGAGTTTACAATAACAGATTCAAATCGTATTCAAGTAATTCTCGGTTGAATACAGGTTGGGTTCGGTTACAATAGTAACAAGTCCAAATCAGATTGAGATCAACAATAATTGAATACAAATCGAGTTCGGATCATTACATCTTTGGGTCAAACTAAATTTTAATATGAACAGATTTTATTCGAATTTTTAGGTCGAATCAACTTTTTACATCTTTAGCCAAAACGGTCCGTTACGTGAGTCTGTTGTCCAACACCTAAAATGCGTTTAGAAAACGGTGTGATTGTTTTTTTTCTTTTACAGTTACTAATCCAACTTAAAAGAGAGAGAATTCGGTATTGAAACATATGTGGATATGACTCTTATATCAGTTTATAGATTATTTTGTAAGCGTTGTTGGATAATCAATTATACGTAAGATTGAACAAATATTAATTTTGATCGAAAGAAATGATGTTTCTTAGTCATATAGTGTCGGTCTAAGCGTTTGATTGAAAACATTTTTAGTTGACAAATGTTAAATAATAGACTTTTGAAGAGTTAAAAGAAGCTTTGACATAGATATAATCATTAATTTTATTCGAGTGTTAACGGTTTTTAATTTTTATTAATATTAGCAATAATAGGCTTTGATTATTATCAATTATTATTATTTATGCGTAATTATTATTTATTAATTAAAAAACTCAAAAATATTACTATTAATATAACATCAAAATCAATATTCTTAATTTTAAAACTCAATTATAAAACCTTAAATTAAAAACTCTAATTTTCATATTCTAATTTTGAAATCTTATTTTTTTTAGATTTTATTAAATTAATTTTTTAAGTTTAGGAAAGAAATTTGAGATAAGATTTTAAAGTTTTAGAAGTTCAAAAGTGTAAATTTAAATTTAGAAAGATAAAGTGATGTTTTGAAAATTTAATGACTAAAATACAAATTAGTATTTTTTTTATAATAATTTTTATGCTTTTAGTTTTATTTTATTTTTTATTTAATTAAAATTATATTATTATATTTTGAATTTCGAGAATTTTTAGATAACTAATTTATTTTTAAATTAAATTTTATTTTTCATTGAAATTAATTATTTTTATTAAAAGTATTTCTCCAATTTTATTATTATTTTATTAAAAAATATTTTATTTTATTATTGTTTGATTAAAATTCGTTTTTATTATATATATATATATATTGTGATTTAATAGAATTTTAATTGTGAGAAAATAATAATAAAATTGGAGATTTTTTTATCTATCTATCTATCTATCTATCTATCTATATATTGTGGTCTAAGAGAAAATTTTAGATTATTTTTTCCATCAAAAACTTTTAAAGACATGTTTTTTTTCTTGAATTATGTTTGAGTTCAAAACCACATTATTCAGTAAATTTAGTTGCTTTGGCTAATATATTTTCTCTTAATAATGCTATATGTGTTTTTCTGAAAAAATATTTTTTTTTGTGACATACTTAATATTTTGTAATTTGAAAAAATATTTGTGTTTTGTTGGCATGTCTAATTTTTGTATTACGATTTTAATTGTGCACTTGTGTTATCATGTATACATGTCATTGTAATTTGAGAAATATATTAAAATTTTCAGATTTAAGATTGCACTTTTGGAAGTAATTATGATTTATGTATCCTGTGGATTTATGTTTTTGGATAAATTGAGATTTTAGATAAATGATAATTTTGGATTAAATTGTGATTATTTTCGGATTTTCAAATCATGTTACGTTATATTGTGTGCATGGAGTGGATATTTTTATTCAAATATTTTTATTATATATTCATATATTAATTAAGACATTTGCTCAAATTATTTTTATAATATATTTATTAAATTATTATATTTTTAAAATTAAAGTAAAATTTTTTAAATTGATTTTTAGAGTAAAATTTTCAAGCGTTAACTTTTTAGATTCGACTTATTTCTTCTAAGTAGGGGTTACTATTAGTATACTATACAATTATTATATTATTATAATAATATATCACATATTTACTATTAATATTATTGTATAATTATCAGTCTATTTTGGGCGTGTAATTAATAAGGTACCGATTTTGGTCACTCGTAAGGGTCGTCTTTACGCGTAATCGACTCCCGAACTCAAATGTTTTAAAAAAGAATCTCTTGTTTATTTTATAGTGTTCGATCTACCAAGTGGTCGGTGACGACTCCAATCGTTTTAAATTTAAATAAGACATGTTTTAATAAAACTCTAATTTTTATGATTAATAATTAAAAGTAATAAAACTCGATTTTCTTTAAAATTTAATTGCCATGCTATTTTTATACCCTCTATTTTAAATGATCACGACATATTGATAAAACTTTAAATATTTTTCTAATTAATATTAATTATTTTTTACTAACTGAATGTTAGACGTGTAATTAAAAAATATATTAAAATTATAAAATTCATATACGAGACTCAAACCCAAACATTTCACGAGAATAAGACGTGTAAAAACCACTGAACCAAATGTCTCACATGTCTCTGAATTTAAATCTTTAGTGTATATATTATTTATTTATCGAAATTTATATATTATTTAATCGAAATTTATATATATAATGTATATATCGTAATTCTAGACCATTTTAGGAATTGAGGATTAGACAAAATATAAATTTTTAATAATGAAAAAAAATATAAATAAATTAATTGTTAAATATATATAAGGGATAAATGTGAAAAATATTTTTTGGGGGGACAAAAATCCCACGTCGCATAAAGTCTCGGCCAATGCTCCTCTTGCTTCGCCTATGTCGCTTCTGAACCGCTTCTCCGACTGTAAAGACGTCGGTTTCTACAAGAACCGCAAAAGGGTTCACGTCAAACGCAATAATATGTCGTTTGATTTCATGTTCTTAAGCTCATTGTCTCATCAAAGTGTTAAGTACGGTGGTCGTGGCCGTGGGAGCTGGTGGTTTAGCAACGAAGACGAAACCAAGACTCTTTTCTCTTCAAGGACTCTCTCCTCATCGGAATCAGTCCGGCAGCAATATCGTGATGGCCGGAGGACAAGAGTTAAAAGCGGGGATAAAGTAGAAGACAGCTTTGAAGTGGTGAAAAGTTCTGATGATCGCTACACTGCTTTCAGGGCATCGATGGTGGAGATGATCGTTGAGAGAAAGATATTTGAAGCTGAAGAATTGGAGAAACTGTTGCAGTGTTTCTTGTTGTTGAGCTCGCAGCACCATCATAGGACTATTATCAAGGTTTTTACAGACATTTGTAGGACGTTATTCTCTAACTGGTCTTAAAATGTTGAATGGCAAGAGCAAGAAGCAAACTGTTTGACGAGTCACGACATTAACAAGAAGCAACCATTTTTATTTCCTGGAATTATCTAGAATAACAAAGACTGATTCAAAACTTTATCATACAACACTGCAGCCTGGAGATTTCTTCATTCCTTGACTTCCCATTACACTTCTTACAGAGATTACATCTTCCCACCTCCCCGCATCTGCGTATAAATTGGACAAAAGAACTTTTCCACCACCATGGCGTGGTTCCAACTTCTCCAAATTCTCTGCAGCCCTTTCTCCTATATCCACATTTCCATGCGTTCTACATGCTGCCAATAATGTTCCCCAAATTACTACATCTGCTTTCATAGGCATGCTCCAAATCATTTTCTCCGCTTCCTCTAGACGACCAGCTCGGCCCAACAGATCTACCATACAACCGTAATGCTTGATACCAGGATCGATGTTATATACACTCTTCATGTGCTTAAAATACCTCTCCCCTAGTTCTACCAACCCGGCATGGCAACACGCCGTAAGGACTCCGATGAGTGTTATAGAATTTTGCTTGATATGTTGCCTCCTTTCCAATTCCGAATATATTTCAAGTGATAAATCGGCATGTCCATGCATGGCCAAGCCACATATTATCGCATTCCAAGGTGAGACAGTAGAGGCCTTGTCACGGATCTGAAAAAACACTGCTAAGGCAGCATCGATGCTCCCACATTTTGCATACATATCAATAATAGCAGCACCTAAGTTGTCATTAAGAGGGATGTAGTTATTGTGCACATATTCGTGAGCCCATCTACCTTCATTCAACATGCCCAATGAGGCAATAGCAGAGAAAACACTTACCATAGTTATTTGGTTTGGCTGCAGACCACTAGCTAGCATTTCACGAAAGAGCTCTAAAGCGGTATTAGGTTGCTCACTTTGCGCATAACCAGCAATCATAGAGCTCCATGAAGAAACATCTCTTTCAGGCATCTCATTGAATAACCCCCTCGCCTGTTCGATAAGCCCATTTCTTATATATCCTGCAATAAGGGCATTTCTAGAAGCAAGATGATTCTTAACACCCACTTCAAACTGCAAATTAGCAAGATCAACTCTCCCACAAGCTGCATAAAAATGAATGATAGTTGCTTGCACAAAATCATAACAATCAAAACCCGCCTTCACAATCCTACCATGGAGCTGAAAGCCCTCTCGGGTCGCACTCAGGCGTGCACATGCTGAAACTAAATCGACAATCATAACGTCACTTGCCTCAACTCCATCACCTAACATGTCACAAAGCATTATTAAAGCTTCACTTAACCAATCCACTTGAACATAAGCATCAATCATGGTGCCCCATGAAACAACATCTTTTTCCTTCACAGGAATTTTCTCAAACAACTCTCGGGCCAACTCAACATTCCCAGATTTTGCATATCCATTTAACATCACATTCCAAGAAACAACGTTTTTCTCTGGCATCTCATTAAACAAGTCCCTCCCATCCTTTAAACTCCCGCAGACACAGTACATGTGCAACAAATTGGTTGAAACAATAACAAACTCGTCAAGCATCATCTTAATCGCCAAACTATGTAACATCTTATAAATGAAAATCCCTCCGAAACCCGAACAAGCAGAAATCAAACTAGCCAATGTAACCTCGTTAGGCAAGATGCCATCATATCTCATTTCCTTAAAAATCCCAATTGCTTCTTTCCAGTAACCCTTTGAAGCAAATCCCATTATCATGGTAGTATAAGAAACACAACCCTTTTTAGGCATTTGATCAAACAGGTTCCGTGCTTCATAGAAACGACCAGATTTCACATACCCAGAAATCATAATGTTGTAAGAAACAGGGTCCCGGTTAGGAGAAGAAGTGAACAAGCGTTGAGCCTCTTGAATGAAACCGCACTTCGCATACATGTTAAGCAATGTGTTCTGGATAAAAGGATTCGAAAAGAAGCCTGATTTGATTGCAAGGCAATGGGTTTTTCGGCCTTGAGAAATGGAGCAATGAGTTGCAGCGGCTTTTAAGGAAGAGATGAGGAGGTCGTAGTGGTGGGTTTTGGAAGACGATGCTGAAGTTGAGAGGCATCTGAGATAACGTTGGAGGGAAGGTTTTGATTTGAGAGAAATGAACATGAGGTTGAGAGATTACCATGAGTGCCGCTTCTTCCTTTCGAAACCAAAAATATATACGGGCTAGGTTGACGTTGCTTTTGAAGAGTGCTTAGGAACAATGCCACAAAACGGAAAGGGTAAACTACCTCACTAGTATTAAAAAAATCTCATTCAAAAATAAATAAATAAATAAAAATAATTAAGGTGTAAAAAGATTTTGAATTTTAGAAGAAAAAAAATCAGTAAGCTTTTAATTTTTTATATTTGATTAAATTTTTGAATAAAAAATATAATTAATTAAGTCTTTGAATTAAGAAATATAATTGTAGAACTAATGCTTTGATATAATAATTGAAAAATAATTTTGGACTAATTTAAAAAACTTTTAAAATGATTTTAAGTCCAAACAACTTGAAAATAATTTTGAGATATTTTCTAAAGCTTTTTAGATGTGTTTTAAATATTTTAAAGAAGCCAAAGAGTACAAAATGTTCAGGCGTTTCAATACGCCTCCCAAACGTTTCGATACAGATTGTCTATTTTTAAAGAAAAAAATACATAGACGTTTCAATATGGTCTTGGACCGTTTCGATACAGTTTGCCCCTATGAATTTTGGTTTCAATATAAAAAACTACGATTCGATACGCTAGTATCGAAACCAGTTTTAGGTTTTTCGATACACCTCTAACAACTTTATGAAAACCCCCAACGACTTTATAAAAACCCCAACGGATAGGATCTATATCAAAATAGGCTTTAGTGTTTCGATATCAGTCATTAAATGTAGATCTAACGGTTATTTTCCAAAGTGACAGTATCGAAACGTCTCTTACGCGTTTCGGTACCACTTGTACCATAAACAAAAATTGACCTGGAAATCAGCTCCAAACGGTTCCAAATCAATCCCAATAGTCATCAACGTCTAAAAGCTCAATTTGGATGATAAAAGAAAGTCTCAAGCATCATGTAGATACCAATGCTTCAATTGTCAACAACTTATAATGAAAGATTTATCTTAATGCTTAATTTCCTATTGTTTGGGTAGACAAACACTTGTGAGCTCAAATGTTTATGTATACTCAAGTGTATTAGGAATTGAGTGAGAGATTAGATTGCAAATATTAGCCTTGTTAGAGTTGTGAACTTTGGATGTTAAATTCGGGAATTGAATCTAAGTTGTAAGGTTAGCCCTTTAGCCTCAAAAGGACAAAATTCTTAGTGAATTTGGAAAATCCTTAGTGGGAAGCTAAGGTAGTGAATATAGAGCTTGTTCGAAGCTTGAACCACTTTAAAATCCTTGTGTTCATTGTCTATTTTTTTGCTTCCATAATTTCCACCTAAATTATCATCTCTCCATCACTTAGCAAGCAAGATCGATTATGTATCGAGCTTAATAATTGTTATTAGAGTGAGGATTAATTAAAGATGATTAATATTCTATTGAGACGATCTGACAAGCTCGACTAATTATCTATCAACTGGTGATCTATGACGTTTTTCATTGACAAGCCATCATTATTCGATGGGTCCAACTATCCTCATTGGAGGACAAGGATGATGTACTTCATCAAAGCAATGGACTACAAACTATGGGATATAGTTGAAGATGACCCTTATGTGCCACAAAAAACAAAGACGGGATGAAGTGTAGATGATCGCAAGAAGATGATATTTAATTGCAAAATATTGCATATTCTCTTTTGTGCATTCCATCCTAACATCTATGAGAAGATGTCTTCTTATGAAGATGCTAAGGAAGTTTGGGACAAACTAGAAGTCACATATGAGGGGACAAATAAAGTTAAAGAGACCAAGATTGGACTCATCAACATAGAGTATGAGAACTTCAAAATGGATCCAAAAGAAGAAATTTTAAAGATGTTCGATCGATTCTCCACCATAACAAATGGATTTAAATTATATGAAGAAATCATTCCGGAAGAAAAGCTTGTTCGAAAGCTTATTTATTCTCTTCCTGAGTTATAAGATTCAAAGAAGACCACCATCATCGAAGTTAAGGATCTCAAGACTCTTAAGCTTGATGAACTTATGAGATCTCTCCTCACACATCAAATAATGATGAAAGGAAGAGAAGAGGAGAAGAAGAAGGAATATGCTAGATTGATGGGGAAGAAGAAGATCCATAAGCTTGGTGTAAATGTCAACATCATAGCCCTCAAAACCTTCAAATGCATTCATCTTGAAGATTCAAGTGATGAGGATAGTGAAGAAGATGAAGAGATAACTCAACTCTTATTGAACTTTGCTCAATTCGTGAAGAACGACATGAAGAAATCTTCAAATCACGAATCGAAAAGGAAGATAAACGATTCCCACAAGAACCACAAAAAGGGATCATCTTCAAAGAAGCAAGCATATGTGGCCACTTGGAGTGACGAAGACTCCACCAAAGATGAGGGTGGTAGCTTCTAACTCTTAAACTTTAAATTCTTATACTTTTGATGATTTGTAAGAAGCTTATGATAAATTAACTTTTGAATTTAAAGTTTCATTTTCTAAAAACAAGAAATTGATTTCAAAATTAAAAGTAGAAAATAATTTGCTTTCAAAAACCAATTTTGAATTTGAAGTAAGATTAAAAGAATTTGAATTCAAAGTTTTTTATTTACAAAACTTGTTTCAAAAGATGGAAAAAGATTATCAATGTGCTTTAGATAATCTTAAGAAAGAAAAAGATTTGATTTCCAAAGGACTTAAAATGAAAATAATTTGGGAAAATCAAATTTTATGTTAGACAATCTAGTTCCCCTAGATTTGTAAATGGAAAATATTTTAGAAATATTTGGGTCCCAAAATGACTAATCACTTCATCTAAAAGGGATGAGATTGAAAAATAGATTCCTAAGGGGTCAAAAATTTTTGCTACTAATGTCAAAGGATCCAAAAGAAATTTGGATACCAAAAAGTACTTGATTGTCTTGTTTTAGGTGTGATGGAGGATTGAGCAACCAAGTGCAACATTAAGGGGGAGCTCCATACACATAAAGAGGACACTTGAAGAAGGAAAGCTACATATCCTCCCTTGAGTTCAAGTGTGATAAATTTCAGTTGAATTTTGTTTTTATTTGCTTATTCTTTTAATTCAACTATGTTATCATATTTATTGGACTAACTATTGTTTGATGCCTTGAGTAAGAGGAAACATTTTGTTTTAAAACTAACAAATTGATATTTCATTTCAATTTTTTTTAACAATTGCAAAATTTAAAACTCTCATATATTATGATCTTTAAAGATTTTCAAACTTTGTTTGAACCATTTTTGATATAAAAAAGGGGAGAATGTTGTGATAAAATGCTTTTCGAATGTTTTAAATGAATAAGAGCGAACTTTAAATGACTTTGAATATTTAATTCTCTTATTCAAGTTTTATTTCACAAAAGGGAGCAATCTCAGAAACAAATTTTCAAGTTGGTTTTGTTATATCAAAAAGGGAGAGATTATAGAACTAATGTTTTGATATAATAATTGAAAAATAGTTTTGAAGTAATTTGAAAAGATTTCAAAAATGGTTTTAAGTCCAAACAACTTGAAAATAATTTTGAGACATTTTCTAAAGCTTTTTAAATGTTTTAAAGAAGCCAAAGAGTACAAAATGTCTTAGGCGTTTCGATACGGCTCCCAAGCGTTTCGATACAACTTGCTTATTTTCAAAGACAAAAATACACAAGCGTTTCGATATGGTTCTGGACCGTTTTGATACAGTTTGCCACTGTAAATTTTGGTTTTGATACAGAAAATCACGATTTCGATACACTAGTATCAAAACCAGTTTTAGGTGTTTCGATATACCTATACCAACTTTATGAAAACCTCAACAACTTTATAAACCCCCAACGGTTAGGAGCCGTATCAAAATAGGTTTTAGCTGTTTCGATACAAAGATTTATATTGTGTTTGGGGACAATTACGTATGCTTGGGTAAAAATCATGCTTATAGAAATACTTTGATGATTTCTCTTGGATGCTTGATAAATTTGCATGTGTGACCTGGTAGGAAATTGATTGTGAATAATTTATATAATGTTTACATGATGTTTGGGTGATGTTAGATTGAGTTAAAGTGTTATATGTGTAGTCAAGAAGTCATTATACGTCCTCTCGTATCGATATAAATACCCATAGATACAATATATGGAGTCTTTATAAGTCTCAATTATTCAAAATAGACCCTTAAGGATAATTATACCCAACATCTCAATATTGTACCCTCCTAACACACCTTTATACCAATTATCATACCCATATTATTGGTCTGCCCTCGTCGTAATAATTGAAAGATGTTGTAACTCAATAAATATAATTTTTTCACTATTGAACAATTGACAAACTAATAAAACATAATCATTATGATATTAAGATCGTCAGCAAGTACTCATAATCACTTTATAAATAAAATTTTTAAATATAAAATATTAAATTTATTGAGTTATTTCAAATTAGACTAAATTAATAAAACATATAATTTTCATAGACTAAAATTATTATCATATCAAGTCGTCTCTTTTAATTTTGATGATAGAGTAACTTATTTATCATAAAATTTCTAATTAAATAAATAAATTATTATTTAAAAAAATATTTATTTTTCTACACACTTGCAATTAAATAAATAAAACATATTAGACTAAAATTATTATAAAAAATATTTTTTATCAATAATTGAACTTTGATAAGAAAAATGATCTATTTGTCATTAAAATTTTAATTAAGTGACCTTGGATGTACTTTACCCTTAAGAAAACGATGCTTCCTACACACTTTCAATTTCAACTTATCCAAAAATTTTAAACATTTACGATACCCAAAAAACCCAGAAAACGATTGAAATAACAGCAAAGCAATCAGACAAATTCCCAAATTATCATTTGAGTGTTTGTTAGGCTAAAACTACTGAAGGAAGAAACCAAACGTAAAGCCAGAAGATCCCACTTCTTTTCTTTTCTTTTCCTTTTAACCACCCAAAATCTGGCAACCTTAGAAGGATTGAGAGCTCGTTCATCGTTTAAACCAGAGAGCTTCGATTTTAACAGCAACGGCGAAGAGTGTAGGCCTTGGCGTCGTAGGTTGTCAATGGCTTTCACCTGGGGATCCACTCTCAGGATCACTCTTCTTCTCCTTCTTCTTGCTGCTATTGTGTTCGCTTGTTTCACCCTCCCTATTGAAAAGGTTTTGCTCTCTCTATATCTATCTATATATACACACGTTTTCTTGATCTGGGTGAATTTACTTTCTCTTGTTTATTCTTAATTTTGCTTTTTTCTTTCTTTCTTCTTTTGGTTTTCTGATCTGGGTGTTTCTTTTTCGATTGATAATTAAGCTTTATTTGTTAATTTTATTTTATTATTTTTTTGGGTAATCCGAGTAATTCTATTCTTTCTTTTTGAGATTTTCTGGGGTTTCCTGTTTTCGCTTTTTTGGTTTCATTTTTTTTTTTGTATTGATTAAGATTTGAATTTTGTGGTTTTCCACTCCAATGAGTTACCCATGTGGCCTATTTTGGGAATAGGTTTTAGGATTTATTTGCAACTAAGCCTTTTGAACTCGATGCATTTGTCTAATTGCATTCCATCAGAAACCAAATAGGAAAATACCAAGTGCAAATCTGGAGTAAATATAAGGGATGATTTATGAGGAGAAATTCTAAATTAATTAGGGTTATGAATTCTTAAGGGTTACCAATTATTAACTGTTAGTGTGATTACCCAGTTGTTTTTCTTTATTTTGATGAAAAAAAGTTTTCTTGCAGATTCTGAAGGACTTTTTGTTATGGGTTCACAAGGATCTTGGACCTTGGGGTCCACTTGTGCTGTAAGTCATTTAAAATCATCTTGTAATTTCATTTGGCTTCCATTAGCATTGATTATTTGGTTTGCTTAATGTATTTCATTTGATTTGGTATTGTATCAATCTAATAACATAATATAAATTGTTCATTGCTGTCAAGACACAACTGATTATTAGTAGAATACCCCTCAATGACTGAATCTTACCCTCACTGTTATGTAGAATACCTCGAAATTTGAAGCTTTGGTGCTGATACTTCCTAGTTTGCTAGTCAATTGATTAGCTGTGGATAACTTAGTTCTGAAGTATTGGAACTTGTTACCTTTCAGCTCATATTTTTTTGTTAATTTGCAGGGCTGTTGCTTATATTCCTTTAACAGTTTTGGCGGTTCCAGCTTCAGTGCTTACTGTAAGCATTAAACACCTATACTGATGTTTCACTGTAGGCAACTCATTAGCTTTTTGTGTCATCGTGAACCTTTTTTTTCTTGTTCATATGCTATTTTAACTTATCAATGGTGTCCATGCCCGTGGAATTTACCATTATCTACTATTTTAGAAGTAAAATCAAGTCAATTCTTGATACAGATTATTTACTATACATGGCTCTTCAGAAAGCTGTTGGTCAAGCTCTATATGGAAGAGTTAATTACCTGTTAATAAACTTAGAAATAGTTTCTATGGCTGAGTGAGTAGCGCTGTGTAAGTATCTGGATCTGGACTGAAGGTTCCTTTTCAACAACTAGCGTTGATAAGTGATAACAGTATGCACAAACATCTAGAATAATGATATGGTAAATTGTGTCTCTTGTTAAATTGACACTTAAACAAACCATTTTAACCCAAATTTTGTTTGTCATTTACTAGAGAAGACTAATGTATGATTGTCGATTGACCAGCATTCTTACAGTTAATATGACATTAAGCTATCTCTATGATCTTATAATTTCTTTTTTCTTATTTTTCTGCTACCTGTTTTCTTAAATTGTTATGACGTGATGTAGTTTACTTTCCATGTAGAGTTGTAGATTGAAACCTTCTTCCAAAAATTAAACGAGAAGTGAAACAAAATTTAACCTTACCAAGTACTATGTTTCTTTTTTCAGCTTGGTGGTGGCTATCTTTTTGGATTGCCTGTTGGTTTTGTTGCAGATTCTATTGGTGCAACTCTTGGTGCAGGAGCGGCATTCCTTCTTGGAAGAACAGTATGTTAATTGATATGTTATGAAATTTTTAATGTTGTCTTATTACTTTACCATCCATGGACAAAAAACAACTTATTGATATGTTGGATATTGTTTTTTACTAAACCTTTCCACTTTCTATATATTTACTTGTTTCATATTTATTTCTACCATATTGTGTTCAATTGTCATCTTATTATTGTTGTTCTTATACAGATTGGGAGATCATTTGTTGTTTCTAAGTTAAAAGACTATCCCCAGTTCCGGTCAGTGGCAATTGCAATACGGAGATCTGGCTTTAAGGTTTGTAGTCGTCTTGTTATTTTCTAAAGGATGACTTACTGGTTCTATCTCTAATTCTTTAAATTTAAGCTATTTGACAAGCTTTGCCTTAAATCATGCTTAATGCATCAGAATGAGTTAATAAATGTGATCATATCTGAAAATGCCATTAGCCACAAATAGTGGAAATTTTATTTGTTATTTATCCTACCGATATCTTTCTCATGCTACATTGAAGCATTTTTGTTTATTGAATCAATTTTCAGGGGTCTCAAATTTTGGATATGGGTTGTATTTAGTTTGGTAATCCTAATCTGTTAACATGAAATTCCTCCTTGCAATGTTCACCCCCAAAAAGAAGAAAAAGGGAAACTACTATTTATAGTTCGCCCAATGGTTCAGTTGTAACAGAGCATGCTAGTTTATACAAATTAATGTTTTTTTCTTTTGAGAAAATGGATAATCACGATTGAGGATGCAAAAGTGAATAACTTCTTTTGTCAGATTTCTAATTTTTCTTCTTGTTGACAGATTGTTTTCCTGCTTAGACTTGTACCTTTGCTTCCATTCAACATGATGAATTATCTGTTGTCGGTGACTCCTGTTCCAGTTCTAGAATACATGTTGGCCTCCTGGTTAGGAATGATGGTATTTTCATCTCAATTTACTATCACCTTCTGCTTATTCTTTCCATGAATTTCAGCTTGATATTTATGTTTGGTTCAGTTTTTTGTTGTTTTGTCATGCTTCTGATTTAACACTGAGAGTGGTGTTTGTTACAGCCAATAACCCTTGCTTTAGTTTATGCCGGAACAACTCTTAAGGATCTTTCTGATGTGACACATGGATGGAGTGAGTTTTCAACTGCACGTTGGGTAAGTCTAGTGATTCTTCATGTATTCAATTGTTTATCTATTTTTATTTTAAGTGGTTGGTCCCATGTGCAGTTTTCTGAGGTATGCTTCATTTGTGGCCCCTTTAGGCCAGGAAAATGTACTAAATTAATTACTTCTAGTTACTTTTCCATAAGATTCTTTCCTGCTACTGACTTGACAGCACAAACCTAAACCTAGGGTGCATTTTTATCTATATATCTGGCAATCCTAATTAGGACAACAAAGATGTTTTTCTTGCTTCATCTTAATTATGCCTGTGTTCTTACAACCATGTTTGCTTCATGAATGCAGGCTTTTCTCATAATGGGACTTTCTGTATCTGGTAAGCTGCAATGCACTGAATGCATGATATTTTGCATCTCTATCTCTAATATTTTTCATTTCCCCCTTGCAATATGTATATGGTTCCAACTATTTGGCCTACATGAGCCCATGTATACATGATCATAAAGAGGAGTTGCAACACCCACTTATCTCCCATGTCTCTCATTACTATCTACCATATTCTCATTATCTCTATCTTTAGGAACTTAACTTTGTTTCCAACAAATAATAGTTTAGGGTGTTTATTATAAATAGGCTAGAATTTGCTTTTAGTTGCATCATGATTATTATTATTTGAATTCTCCTAATTATTGTAACTGCACTATAACCTGTGTTTTTACAGTTTGGAGCTTTTTGACCGGAGTGCATTTCTTTTTATGCAGTGGTTTTAATGATTTGTGTGACTAGAGTAGCCAAATCGGCTCTAGATAAAGCCTTGGCTGAAAATGAGGACATCGATAGCATCATAGGCTTGCCGCAGTTGCCTATTGTGGGTGACGCACCCGGAAATCTCCACCAGCCCCTTATAATTAAGATAGATGCGACTGACGATACTCATGAAAAATGAAGTAAAATTAGCTGTAAATTCTTCACCCGGTTCTTTATATGCTGTGGTTCGCAGAATTTGCATGGTTTTCCATAGAAATAGCTGATTATACAATTGAGATATTGTTGAGAATAATCCATTTAAGTTTTTAGGTTGCTGAATGAAAATCAACATATTGTTTAGAGCTCTTTCTTTCTCAATTTTCTGCATTATTTACTTGTGTTACTTAGATCTGACTCTGACTCGACTCTGACTCTGGTATGATTGTTGAAGATTGTTGTATCCAAGGTTTTCTTTTTCTTCCTGTATGTATAGAATTCTTGAAGTTTAACATCTCTAAAGTTATGTCCCAGTATGGATATTTCAAGTGGAGGGATTCTACCCTGCCTTAGTGTAATCTTATTCAGAACATGAAATATTAGAGAACTAAGCAAAGAATTAAGTGTCCGTTTGGTTTTGTGAGAAGGAGAATGGTTGTTTTATTTTCTTAGAAATAAAGAAAAATGAGTGAAATTTGAAAACATAAAAAATTGTTTTTAGTATTTTCATTAAGATTAAAAAAGTGGAAAAGAGAAACAGAGGTTTTTTAAATTTTAACTTTATTTGATTGGATTTGAATCTTTATAATAATTTTATTGGTTTTAAAATTTTGGTCTATTTAAACATAATAACATTTTTAATAGTCATATATAAAACTCAACAAGTGATCGAGCAAATATTATCTTAAGAGACTTAAATTTGATCATAATGTTTATAAGCTCGGTTTAGAAATAAAATTATTGAGTTTTTAGAGCTCGGTTCAATTTGAAACAAACAATTTTGTTATATTTTTTTTTATAAAAATGACCCCGTAAAGAGTTCATTACATAACTAACAATAAAATAAAATTCAATTATTGAGAAAAAAATGCCCCAATTATAATACCTTCGATCGAATGTTATATTGGGCCTTAAGCCCAAACCCAAAATCATAAAATTTCACAAAAACATTTAAAGCCCAGAATCATTTAAAGCTAAAAATCGACCATATAGATAAATAAATAATAAATTTTTTTACAAGTGAACTTCAATTTTAAATTTAAAATATTTGAACATATAATACAATTAATATATTTTTTTCAAAACTAAGTTCTATAAACTCTATCATGTAAAGTCCTTTTGATTATCATACTCTGAAAACCTCCACATATTAAAATCTCATATTGATAGTATTCCTCGATAACAAGATACGACGATCGACCTATGCACGAAAACAATAATTTCAAACATTGGACTTACAAAACTTAGTATAGAAATACCAAGTATAGATATACAAAGCTCGTTTCAAATATGTTTTGAGTTAATATTTGCTTATGGATTGATAGAAATACTAAGCATTGATATATATTAGATCTAGCTTCATTTCACCAAGTGGGTTGTGACTTGTGAGGCATCATTTTGTGAGAAGCATCAGGATGCAACGACAGTTGCAGTAGTAGCTAAGAGACATCTAGTTACCCTGATTGTCTTAACAATCTTAAGGTAGTGAGTATTAAAATCTGTAGACATATCATTTTAGCGTTTACTAATGTGTTGTGCCATCGACAAAGGTATGCTTCTTTTCTCCACCATCCACCTCGCCATGTGCTAGCAGCCGAGCTACTATGGTGTAAGTGACCATCTCCTAAGTTCACGAGGGACCTAAATGTGCGGGAGTTGGGGCTAAACGAATAGCACAATGTCTCTCTAGGATGAGTTCCTAGGGACGGTTTGGGGCCCATATCGTGCTTGTGCCGAGAATAAGAGGTTTTGTTGGACTCATTCCCTCTGAAAAAAGTAATGCAATCAATGGGCAGAAGTTCATATGTTGGAAATCCATAGTTGTGGAGTTCTGATTCGAACAAATCCATCCACGTCATGGAAAAAGTAGTTGAGTTGGTGTTTTTTTATTCAGAAGTAAATCTATTTTAACCTTAAGAAAAGAAATGAAATCATATATGTTTCATTTCTTGTGTGCAGATATAACAACTATGAGAACATAAAATTTTAATATTATGAAAAAAGCTATATTTCGTTTAGGAAAACAGGCTCCGAGAAGAAGCTTTGCTGAACTTCAACAGCAAGTTCCTCCAAGCTCAGCTGACATGCCAGACCAATCTGTACAAAGAAACAAAAACATGGAGTACAGAATAAGATGAGCTTGTGTCCGAAATTTATAAACTCGATAACAAATGATTTACGAAAGGTCTTAGGATGAACATTATCAAATTTTATGTTATATCATAGTTCGTTACATGTGTTTTATAAATTGTATCATGTGAAACATTATTAAATTGTTCAGTATCATTCTCTTTTTTACTGTCAATTTAATTCTTCGAATTATTATTAAAGTTGTTGAAATAAATGGTTGATTGTAAACCCTAATATGATTTTATCAGATTAATTCTTTGAAACAAATGGTTATACCTTTACGACAAAGGAGTATAACACAGTCTCTTCCATGCTGCTGATGTTGAGGTGAAGAACCTGAAATGAGAATTTCTCCAGCACAGTTATTATCTTCAGAATCTGACCGGGTATCCGCCGGCAAACGATTTTCAGGACGACGTTCGATCCCGATATCCTTGCTTCAACATCCGCAAGCGACGAGTTGCAACATGCTCCAACTTCTCCCACAGTTTCCAGTCCCATGGGGCCATGGTTAGGTTTTACAGGCACAAGTAGTGACTTTGGAGTACTTGGACTAAGGCTAGGGCTTAAACTCTTCCTTCGTTTCTTCGACTCCAGAGCTTGTAAAACAAGCTGCAATTCCTTGATGAACTCAATCACACCACCTATGATTGATGCTTGGTCACCCTATAAACCAAAACAAACCCTAAAGTTATGGAATTATATACTCTTAACCTGAATGATTCCGGTTCAATCCGACGATCTTCGTATCGAAATACAAGACAGAACATAAGAATAATTACCCTTTTAATATAAAAACAAGGGGTTAAAGAACGCAGAACTTTGAGGTGTTCATTCATTTGCCTTCTCCTATTTCTCTCCACAGCAATATGGGACATGTTTCAGCACTACTGTTTTGACCCTGAACAAGTGTTTTGTTGGTCTATAATCCTATATATACTGTGGGTTTGGAAAGTGTTGGCTGATCACTTTGGTTGGGAAATAAATGGTGTGGGATGCAGTCTCGTGGTTTGGAATGATTGTTATTACGTAGGGCTCACGTTTCTTATCTTGGAACAATTACATGCCTACTCTCTTCATGTAATTTGGCTCATATTTTAACTGTCTGTCATGCTCTTTCCCCCTTTCTTACTACTCTATCCCGAGATCTACATTTATCACACACCAACGTATGCAGGATGAAACCTAATAATAATCGGATGTAAATCATTTATTCTGTTATTGTGTTCTCGTTAGTATCTCACTTTAAAATAACGGGTTTATAGTTTAGAATTTAAAGTTAGAAGATGCGATTAGGGTTTAATGTATTAGTGGTAAGGTGTATTTTTTAACGTTATGATGTGAAAATTAGGGTCATGGTTTAGGATATAAAAATTAGGGTTAGGGTTTAATTAGAATTTATTTTTTAAAAAATATAATAGGCATAGAAATGAACATATTTAGTGGTCGAAGAATTTTTACTCATAATAATCGTATTTTTAAAATTGTATAATTTTATATCTAAATTTTTAATATAACTTTTAAAAGTTTAGATTTAAAATTTAAAATTCGACTTATTATGTATAGTGATAGGTTTTGATATATACTACAAAACTGAAATTAATAATCATGACATTATCAACAAGTATATGAGACACATTATATTTTCGATGAGAAATTTTATATTTAGACTTTAGAGATAACATTATTAGATACATAATCATAAATCTCAAATATATATTATGAAATGAACATAAACTATACTAAAATTAATAATTACGCCATATATATTGTAAAGTACAAATACAAAAGCTTATAATATCAATTAGGGTGGGCAAAAAACTGATTATCCGATCTCGGTATTAGTCCCAGTTGGATCTATGGATTTTTATCTGGAATTGGTTCCGACGGGATCGGGATAAAATCCAAAATTCAGGTCCCGATTATAATCAGGACTGGATCCTGATTTTTTGAACCCGGTACCCGGTGAGTACCCAATATCTTGAGTTTTTCAATTTATTTTTTCTCTTTATATATGAATATTATGATGAATATTATGAGTATGACTCGTTTTAAGGCTTCAACTTTTAAGTCTACAACGTTCTAAATTTGTTATTTAATATTATTAGTAGTAGTCAGAATTTTTTTCTTTTATTGTTCAATTTTTTTAATAATAAACTAATTAATCGGATATCCGATACTGGTTCCCACCAATACTAAGACCAATTCTTGAAATTTAGGATCCGATCTAACCGGGACCGGTTCTAATTTTCAGAAACTGATAGTTATCGAGACCAGAATTAATTTTAGATAAATTGATCGAGTACCCGATCTTATCCACCCTAATATCTACATTTGACAACTTTATTGTTTGACACATCAATCTTTTGTTAGTTGAAAAATATATGGATCCAATACATAAAATTAATTAATTAATAATGTATTGGGATTTGGTATATAACTCATATGATATATAGTATTGAGTTAATTCTTTAAATGAATCTTTATTTATATTTACTGTTAATTTATTTTAAAAATAGTTTTTTCAGGCGAAGATTCACTTTAAAAAAAGTATATAACGTAAAAAAAATTGATGAGACGAGTGAATTTTAGTGGATGGTCCCATAAACACATGATAAAACTTATCCATAATATAATTTCTTGCGGTGGATATTGGATCTTGTGACTGGCTGTGTAGAGCTTAAGAAAAAGCCAAATTTATCGAACAAAAATCCTCTCCCCCTTTTGTGTGCCTCCTTTCATGTCTCCTTTGTATTTTCTTAAAAAATTGAATTTTAAACCCTAAATCCTTATTTTCTATATCCTAAATTCTAAACCCTACACCCTAAAAAATACACCCAACCCCTAATTCCCTAAACCCTAACCAAAACCCCTAACCTAGAACCCTAAATCCTAAACCCTAAACCTTCTAATTTAAAGTGGGGCATAAATAAATACATAAAAAAACAGACGATATTACGATTAATCAAGATGATACTTATTTATAATTTATGTTGATCTTTTCTATTTTGGACCTTCAAATTAGATTTAAATACACGGTTAGGGTTGTATTAGAAAAAGAATTTTAGTATTACCGAAACGAATCTATAAATTTTATAATATTTAGGGTTTGTGTCCGTATTGAGATTTTAAAATTTTATTTATTCTCACTTTTAAATATATTTTTAGATCTGTCACTGACTATAACTTTATGCGCAGACGATAAATTATAGGCATAGAGTCAAAAATAATTCTAATGTACGACTCTTTGATCGCTTTAACTCTTACTTTTTTTATAAATAACTTTTTATCATTTTATTTTTATGCAATTTTTATTCACGTTAGATGAAAAATCTTAATCAACTAACAATTAATATTTTTTACTAACGTGACGATACTATATGCATAGACATTTTATTAATGTGATATCATAATTTTTTCTAAATATTTATTTTATATTAATATTTAATCAATTAGATAATATCACGTATATTCTTTGATCGATTCTAATGCATACTAAAGAAACAAAAGTTGAGAATAGTTAAAGTTAGGATTCAATTCCACACTTAGTGGGTGTAAAACATAACTCCTAACCACGCCACCCACTAGCCTATTTGTTTCTTTACCAAATATAATATTTATAGGTAAGTAGGGATGTTTAAAAATATCTGATTCAATCTGATTATTTATTAATCTGATCTAAAAATTTGGATATTCAATCTAGTTTTTATTTTTGAATCGGATATTCAATCCGATTTTAAGTTTTTCAGATCGGATACGGATCATAATATTTCAAGTTTCAGATATCTGAAAATCTAAAAAATTCAAATTTTCATTAATATTAATCTAATTATATTTAACAATTATTGAGCGTTAATTCAAAATTTTAAAGAATTAAATTTTTTATAGAAGTAAATCTTATTGCATTTAGTAATTTGTTGTTTGTTATATTCAAATTTTCATTAATATAACCTTTAAATTCTAAAAATTAGTTTAATCAAATTATATTTTTAAATAATTGGATATCCGAATATCTGATCTGAATATTTGATATCCGAATATGTGGATGTCCAATTTTTTTAGATCTGATATAGATCACTATATCATGATCCAAAAACTCGTATATAAAAAAATTAAATCCGATCCAATCCGATATCTGACAATGAACACTCCTACTAGTAAGATCTTCCCGAGTTTCCTTTCCGTTCATCCGCCATTGTTGAAACTTGAATTTTTAAAATAAAAATCAAATTTTTGTACCCAATCAAGTTTTCAAACCAATAAATTAAATCAATTAAATCCTTCAATTAATTTTAATTATCAATTTTTAATGTTTTTTAAATATCATCGTCGCATTATATATTACAGTTTCATCATATGATATCTATGTTGTTTTTTTAAATTATTTATCATAAGTTATAGAATTTTAAAATTTTTTAAAAAATCTTTTAAATAAAATAAAATATTATTAAAATGTCAAGTGACAATATTATAATACTACATAATACACTAATTAATTTAAAAATTATTATATTTAACGATTAATGTTGATAAAAAATGAACCGATAAAAATTTTAAAAAACTATTCTTAACACTTTAAATCTTCACAAAATCTGAAAAAAATATTCTCACCCCCTATATAAACCTGAAACTTCAAAGCCACTAAAGAGGAAAAATCCATGAGGAATGGAGTTTAAAACTGAAAAGAAACAAGAAATGAAATACCTCTCGCTGAGAGTGTGCACTCAGTTAATTTGGTCGGTGATCGAATCGGATTAATCGAAATTTTTAAAATTTTAACTGTTAATAAAATTAAATTATCTTCAACCGAATTAATCGAACCGAAATGATTTCGGTTAATTAGTCGAATTAACCGAAATTTATTATAATTTTTGGTTAAATTACATAATAGGTTACTACTAAATTATGTTAAAATATTTTTAAGTCACTAAACTTTCATTTTATGTCAATTTAATAAAAAATTAGTTATCATTTTATAATTTTTTAAAAGTTAAATGACTAAAAATAAATATATATAATATTTAATATATAATAATTCGGTTAATTAACTGATTTTGAACCGAATTAACCGTTAACTGAATTTACATAATTAACTGATCGGATTAACCGAAATAATTTTGGTTCGGTCGGTTAATTCGGTTAAAACCGAATAATGCACATCTCTAAACAATTACTTATAAGTTTTGAGCTTCGTTAAACATTATTAATACCGAATGAGTAACAATGGTTTAATTTAATTATCTTTTAATTACAATTGCTTCCTATTTTATATATAGTTTAATTTAATTCATTTTCTCATAATTTAATAACCTTTTAACCCTATAATTTTATTTGTTTTAAGAGGCACACATTTCATCAAAGAAAGAGAAATATTTTGTGACACGAATCATCTAATTTCAGTGGTTAAGAAACAGTTATTGTTCCTAGAGGTCACGGGTTCGAATACCAGTAATGCCAGCACAATGATTGAGCGATTAATGTCTAATGGTTAAGAGTATACTTTAGAACAGATACTACTATAATACTGTAGCTGATTCAAAAAAATGATATAATTTTTAATAGTTGGTCTTATAGATGTAACGACTCGGATTCGGATCCGAGTGTCGGTTTAACCCGATGGGTTTGGGCTTCGGTTTTGGGCTCGAGTTTGTGTGGTTTGGACCCGAGGCTTGTTGGGCTTGTTGGTTGTTGGGCTTATGAGTTTTTAGATGGAGGATAGTTTGGTAATTGTCTAAAAAGTGGAAAGTGAAGGGTTTTGTGGGGTTTGGTGTTGTAGAAAAATCTGAGCATAGAGAAGTCACCCTTTTATCTTTATCTTCATCTTTCTTCCAACCCAAAACTAGAGAATAAAGGTGCTAACTTGTGCTTATGGGGTGTGAATCACGTTTTGGTGTAAGAGAGGAAGTTTTAAAGTTTGGAGAGATCTATTAAAATAGGTAAATATGTGTTGGTTTGGTGAAGTTGGAGATCCATCATCAAGTTTGGGCAAAGGAAAGAGCTTGGGAAAAAGAAAGCTTGAAGAGAAGAGAAGATGACGTTTTTGTTGTTGCCTGCAAGAGGTTGGTACTCCCAACTTTTCCAATCTTTATGCATTTCATGGTAGAACACATAGCATATAGAATCCATGTATGTATGCTTGATTTGGCTTGGTTTGCTTGATGAGGTCTTTAATGGTAAAATTCGGATTTATGTGTTTAATGGCTTGAAAATGATACTAAATTATCTTAAACACTCTAAATAATGTGTAGGAATACTTTAGTACTGATTGGATCGAGTTTAGGAATGAATCCTAGGAATTTTCTAAGTGCAGACCTGCATTTCGTGCAGGGGTATCGATACACGGGTTACCGGTATCGATACCCATGAGTGGAAATAGGCTAAGTGGCCAGGTGTATCGAACCATGGTTCGATACCGGGACCTCTAGTGGCATAATGGCATCGATGCCGGTATCGATGCTGGAGGGTCCTCTTTTGTTGACTTTGAAAATGGTCAAAGGGTATCGATACCTGTATCGATACTCATGGTTCGATGCCTTCTTTGGGTGGGTATCGAGGCAGGGTGGTTCGATACCCCATATAAGGGTATCGATACCCCTGCGAAAATTGGACAAGTTAAGTATGGTTTGAGGTTCGATAAGAGGATTAAAGGTTAAAATGGATCTTATAATCAATGAAATGAACTGTTTAACCAAGATTGATGTTTATAACCCCGAAAGACTAAAGTATGATAAGTCTTAATATATCTTGTTGTGCTAAGATCCTAGGTGGATCGTTTGTGTGGTTTGAGTCCTTGTGTGATGGAAATCCGGATATCCATAAGTGTTGCAACACGTTGAAGGCCATCCGATGTAACATGCCGGATGATGTTTTGAAGACTTTTATTCCGAGTGTTGGGCGGCCTCACTCGAAGATGTTTGATGTAACATTCCGAGCATGGGGTTGGTTGGGCGGCCTCCACCCCTTTCCGAACGTTGGGCGGCCTCCACCCTTTTCCGAACGTTGGACGGCCTCGTTCGAAGATGTCCGATGTAACATTTCGGGAATAGGATTTGAGGGTGGCCTCAATCCTGAGTGTAGGATCCCGATGTTGTGTGGACGCGGGCCTCACTCTTGTGTGTTATTTTGTGATGTGACATGTACATGCTGTGTGCGATAATATACATTGTTTATGCCATGTGGTAGGCAAGCATGCTAGATCATCATTTCATGCACGATGTTTATATGTTATGCTTTACTGCTTATGATATGCATGATGTTGGCCGAGTTCGGCGTACCCACTGAGCTTTAGTAGCTCAGCGTTCGAAATGTATTTTCGTGCATAGGTTAGCGGAAGTTGGTTCGTGAAGCACCATCGAGGTTTGGATTTCAGCATCGACCTATGTCAGGGTACATTTATAGATTAGTGGGCTAGTACTTAGTTGGACCCTATGTATCTTGTAATTATGTTATTTGTTCGAGTCAAATGTTTTAAATGATTTGTAATATTTTGGAGCTCCGATTATTTTATATTATTTTGGACTTGAGTTGGATTTTATTTATTGGGCTTTCGAAAGGAATTTTGAGATACAGGTTTTGGGTCGGAGGCTCAATGTGACATCCGAGTCGGGGTGCTACAATAGACACGTGACGAGATTTATCCATAATATAATTTTTCTTAATTTTAGACGTCGTGATATAATTTAAATATCTTCGTACATAACTGGCTCTTTAATTCAATATTTATTCGATTTTAAATGTAGACCTCTAATTTTTTTTAAAAAAAAAATCATGTAATTTCCAAATCAAATAATTTTAGAACCTAAAACGTTTTCTACCTAAGCAAGTAACTTTTTGTCATTTTCTTCAAATATGTCTTCCTTAGCTATGCATTTGAAGAAAGCTTTGAACATTTTATGTGACCAAACATTTAGGTAATATAAAACCAAATTTTAGATCATTTTGGTCATAAATTAAGACATTGCAAACCACTAGTTTTTTTACACGTGGATTATTCCTAATTTTATGCCCCAAAATGTCTTAAACAAAATCATATGGAATCCTACAATATTTTTCAAATCGAACACACGTGGATTTTTCCACTAGTAGTATGCCCAAATAATATTTGAGACACCCTAGTTCATTATTATTTTTTAACATCATTATTTAATATTTAGTTAAGAAAACTATTTAATGAATAATTTAAAATCTGGACATATTTCAAAGAGGTTTAATGAAATTATCTCTCAAATTATTAATAGCGGTTAGTTCAAATGATAAGTAGCTTGATTTTATTTAAATATGTCTCAAGTTCGATAGGGTTGGACGGGTACCCGACTAATTTGAATAGAATTGTTTTCGGTCCCAGTAACCACCAGTTCCTGAAAATTGAAATCAGTCTCGGTCTTGGTTATACCGGGTTTTAAATTTTAAGAACCGGTCTCGTTACTGTGGGAACCGATTTTAATATCGGGTACCCGATCAATTAGTTTAGTCTTAAAAAATTGAGAAATTGAAGAAAAAATTAACCACCAATAATAATATTAAATAATAAAATTAGAATATTGTAAGCTTGAAAATTAATGTTTTAAAACTAGTCATACCCATAATATTCATACATAAAGAGAAAGTTTGATAAGAAAAATAAACAAAAGAAAATCAATACCAAATATTTGGTATCGGTCCCGATCCTATTGGGTACCGGGTCCAAAAAATCAAGATCCAGTCCCAGTTATGACCGCGACCTAAATTTTGGATTCAGTCTCGATCCCACCGAAACCAATACCAGATAAAAATCTACCGGGTCTTATCAGATCCGGGACCAGGTAATCAGTTTTTTTGCCCACCCCTACTGTATATATAAAAGTTCCTATCGAGAGATTTACCCACTAAAATTAAATATACAATACGAATAGATTCAAATTAATTACAACAAAACCTTAAAACTAAAATAACATTTAAAAAAAAAAAACATCTTATGAAAAAGAAAACACAGACCCTTTCTTCATCCAATTTGACTGTCTATAAATACAGGCCACTGTCCCCTGCATTTCCTAACATTTCTCAATCTTCCAACCCCAAGTCTTCGTTTATAGTATTGGATCTTCTTATAATTAGTGTTATCAGTATCAAAGTCATGTTTCACACAGTTCCGGCGATACTATCACCAGATTCCGCGCTCCATAACGATCCATTTCCGGCACTGGAAACCGACATCATGCAGTGGGATTGGTCGGAACTTTTCTGTTCATCCCAATCAACTGTGTCGGCAAACTCATCAGGAAGCGGTTCAGAGGAACCGAAACATAAACTCAACAACGCTACGGCCTGTCTTAACGATCAGAAGCAACTGATTCCTGTCATTGACGAACGAAAGCGGCGACGAATGATATCGAACCGGGATTCAGCTCGGAGGTCTCGGATGCGTAAACAGAATCATTTAGAGAAGCTGACCAACGAGGTGAAACTGCTACGAATCCAGAACCAAGAACTAAACAACAGGTTGAAGATCCTTTCCGACCAAAATCATTGTCTAAGGATGGACAACGACCGAGTCAGGTTTGAACATGCTATTCTGCAACAAGAATGGTCGGATCTGCGTCAACTTTTGCTGTTCAGATTTCCTTTTCATCTGCACGTTCATGATTAGACTTGACTCTTCTTATTCGATACCACGAAGGAGTTAGACTATTAATTTGATGGGACAAAACATACGTTCTAAAAAATAAAATATTTTTAAATATATTTTTATTAGTCTGACGATTTTTAAAGTTTTGTTCTGATTAATCCGAATCAACCTACATACTTAACCTATTAAATCTAAAACTTGTTTAAACGAGATTAAGCTATTTATCACTTAGACCAACTACTGTTAATAAAAATACCCTTGTTGGTAAAAAATAAGATTTTTTTAATTTATTATATAAATTATAGGTAAAAAAAATATAGAATTGAGGTCCTCATAAGTACTATATTATTTTCGTCTTGACATATATAAATATATTTGTTATAAATATTTATTTATGTAGATATTCATTATGATAAGAATTTTAATTAACAGATTTGATTTATTTTATTATTAATAATATTATCTCTATTAAATAGAGTTTAATGTATTATGTACTTTTTTAAACTTATAAATAGATGATTTGATGAAGACATTATGTAAAAGTTTATATTTAAATAATAACACAAATCTCCCTATTTCTCTTTACTCTTTATTCTTATTAGTTGTTCTTCGTTATTTTATTCATAATACGTTATTAGTACGAGACTATAATCAATTGAGGTCTTCATCATTTTAATTCAAATAAAGTTATTGAAAAGAATTCGATTATAGAATGAACCAAAGATAAATTTCCCCCCTTATTTATAGTTATTGATCGTCTTTTTCTATATATTTTAACTTGATTTTTAATTTTTAAAAGGCATAAAAACATATTTGATTGTATTTGAATTTTGACCATCAGATAAAGATGAGTTTTGACTCCTCACAAATCAAAAGATGATTTGATATATATTTGATCGTGTTTGGTTTATATTTAATTGATATTGTGATATGATTCTTTAAATATCAATTATTACTATTATTATCATATGATAAGAATACATACAAAATTATTTTATCATATATTCGTGATCCTCCAAAAAAATTACATACACTATCATATTAAGAAACTTATTGAGTTTTAAAATATTTGTAAAAGTGAATATCGAGTATTAGTCAAGAAGATGTTAGATATCTCTATATTACGAGTATAACACAATGCAATAAATTTTTTTTAAAAAATTACATACACTATCACTCAGATTATACTACACAAAAATTAGTGTAATTAAAGCAGATGTTATTGTGAACTATAAGTGTACTAATAATTACAATATTTGGTATGATCGATTAGGTCATTCTGGTTCGATTATGATACGAAAAATTATTGAAAATTTATATGGTCACTCATTGAAGAACCAATAGATTCTTCAACGTAATACCTTTTTATGTGATGCTTTCTCCCAATACCAAAGGTAGCCAAGGACTTGCAAATGAGTCGAGATAGTTCAAAGACGATACTGTCGGGATCTATCAGCACTTAGTGACAAGGGCGTCACTAGATCTAGTGGGGAGAAAGTCGCATCCCGCCATCCCGTGACTGAGCAAGACGCACACTAAGGGTCTTTCCATGCACACCACGTGCTTCACTTGACTCAGGGACTCATGTTCGTACCCAAGTTGCACACCATAGAGTCGAGACCAGCACCTCATATGCTTCCCGCAACCAAAGGGGCCAAGCCCAGTGCCTCCTGTTCTGTCCATGAGAGAAAGACACGAGGGAGCTCTCCCTACGCACTCGAGGGGCCCAACAAACCACACTCCATGCTATCTATTCTATGAAACCTAATACACGGTGTGCACCCTTGAGGGGGCATATGAGCTCTATACAAGTTACTCATGTTCTAAGGACCTGGTTCAGCAAGAGGCAAGCTTTCAAGGGGGTTTTGGACAAGAAAATCAAGGCATTTCAAGCTCAATCCGCCCAAAAGACCAACACCTTAGAAGGATATCATCTTCGGACCAACACACAAGGAAAAAGATCATGTTTTAATCAACACTTAAAGAAAATATCCTTTACCATCTAAGTATGATCATTCATATCCATTTTCTTTAAGAAACTATATAATATAACTGAGCATGTTTCCTTTGTTAGTGATCTAGAATTAAGGGATGATCCTTAGCTCTTGGTTTATTCAATCTTGGATCGTTAGATTAATGAAAGCTAGCCTATAAATAGAGGACCTCTTTCATTATTTGTATTCATTCTATCATCTTCGATTTTTTGAGTAATTAAGTAGATTTATTATTAATATTTTTATTTTGTTTTCCTTCTTCCCTTCCCTTAGATAAATTCCTATAAAGCTTTCACAGTTTTAAGAACACTTCTCTGGTGATTGTTAAAGCTGATTTAATCTTCAACTATGATCGTCGATTAAGATTACACGGGTTAGCTAGTCAAACTCCAACCTTATGACAAGTGATATATATATGTATATATATATATATATATTTTAATTTTTAGAGAAAAAAATTTGAATATTTATCTATTTAAGAAACATCGGAGTTCATGAACATGGGAGACTTTTTAAATTTGTCTTTGGTTTGAAATTCCTTTGTACGTGTATTAACTCATTAATTACACAAACTAAAAAATAAAATTAAAAATAAAAATTATGAATTTAACATCCAAGAGAGAAGAAAAAAATAAGAAAAAAAACTTAAAACTTATAAAAAATAGAGTAAATAAAATATATAAAAAAATGTGTTACACTAGTGTTTTTAATGAGAAATTAACATAAGAGAACAAAATATAAAAGGACATAAAAATGAGTTATCGTAATAAAAATTTTAAAAGTATGATTAATAAAATAAATATGCCTTAAAAGTATAGTGATTATTTATTGATTTTATTCTAAAATAATTTAAGAGTTAAAAAATTATGTAATTATTTTAAATAAATTAATTATATATTTGTTTTCATTTAATTACATTCTCCAATTAAACAATTTCATTAATTAAGTTTTTTGTTTAATGATTTTTGACATTAAATGTTAATAAATTAATTTGTGAGTTTAATTTTTTTTCAAAAAATTTAAAGGTTTGATTGATTTTTTTTATTTTTTTATTCTTTAAAAATAGTTATAAATAAAAATTAAAATACTAAAATTTTATTTTTAAAATTTTTAAATAAATAAAAGATATTTAAATAAGTAAAAAATAAAAATATTATAAAACTTTATATAAAAATAAAAAAATATTGAAAGTAATTAAAATTTTAAAATATTCAAAAAATATTAAATTTAAAAAAAATTGTAATAAAAATTCAAACTTATTTACTATACAAATTCTGCTCTTGCTGGTCCAAGTCTATTGGTGTTACTCTTATACACTTTCAATAAAATAAACTTTACATTAGAGCAACTATCTTTTAAGTTTCCTTCTTAAGGCTTAAAATGATACACAAAATATGTATTAAAATAATGTTCATAATTAAATCGGAGTTGATTATTTTTGAAAAATATGATAATAGATTTTGATTAAAAATAACGAAGATTTATCTAATAAAGAAATTTAATCTTTAAAATGTTTTTTTAATTATTTTTATAAATTATAATAATTTTACAATTATTTTATAATTTAATAATTTAAAAATATTATTTTTAATTAATTAAATCTCTTTTAAATAACATGAAATTAATTTTATAATCCAACTTAAAAAAAAGAGATTATTATTTATTTGTTTATAGGCTAAATTGATGAAATTAAAAAGAAAGTAACATTGTTGAATTTAAAATATTGTAATGGATAAATGGATGTATTTAAAAAGAAAAACAACAACTAAATAACTTAATAATTTAGAATTAAAAGGAAAAATTTACCTCTTAAACTAATTTTGAAAAAAAAAGTTCTTTTACAAATATTTGGATAAAAATGTAATCTTTTTTATTGATTCTCACACTCATGAAAAGATATAAAACAACTATTTAACTTATAAAAAAAATAATTTGATATTTTTTTTAAATGGATTAAAAAGAAAGTCATTTACCAAAATCCTTCAAAATCTATACTAAAATTTTGTTATTAAAGACTTAATTTTTTTAATATTTTTTAAAAAACACTTTTAAAATTTACTATCATTTATCTGTTTATATTTTTATTTTGTAATACTTGTTACTAAAAGGATACTTTTAAAATTTTATTAAATTTTTTGTTATATTTACTTTTAAAATTTTGTAATAATTGATATTAAAGACTTAATATTCTTTTATTGATTTTATTTTCTTAATTCAACAATTATGATTTAGTTTTATCATCACAGACCGCATCCAACAACTGATTGTTATATGCCTTTTGAATCTTAAATTAGATGTTTCATTTTAAACTCGCCTATACTTCCCTAAACCATCGCTTAGGGGTGTTCATTATCGGATATCGGATTAGATTTGATCTGATTTTTTCAAATATTCGGGTTTTCAGATCGATGATATAATAATTCGTATCCGATCCAAAAAAACGGATATACACATATTCGGATCGTATATTCGGATATTCAATTATCCAAAAATATAATTTGATTAAACTAATTTTTTGAATTTGAAGATTGCATTTATGAAAATTTTAGAATTTCGAAGATAATAAATAACAAATTATTAAATACAACAAGAATCACATTTATAAAAGTTTTATTTTTTAAAATTTTTAAAAATAACGAGCACTAATTTGTTAAATATAACAAGATTAATATTAATAAAATTTGAATTTTCGGATAATCCAAAACTTGAAATATTGTGATCCGTATCCGATCTTAAAAATTTAAAATCAGATCGGATATCAGGTTCAAAAATAAAAATTGGATCGGATATTCGTATTTTCGGATCAGATCGAATCAATGGATAATCAGATCTAATCAACCAGATCGGATATTTTTAAACACCCCTACCATCGCCCATAGTCGGGAATACGAGAAGAAAAAATATTGAATGAGTGATTTTCTTTTAAAGATTTAAAAGAGCAGATGAGTCTTTCGAATTAATTTTTTAGAATTAGGGTCAAATAAAAATTAGTATAAAACTTGGGAGTTAATTATATAATTATATTAATTTATACTAACTACCACGTTATTCACCGTTAATTTTTTAACGATATTGGACCAATTTATTATAATTTTTAAGTTATTAAACCAATTTGTAACTTATTATAATCAAGGGATGCAAAAGATAATTTGTGATAGTCGAGGACTATTTATATAATTTACTCTAAAAATAAAAACCTAATAAAGCAGACAAAGGGAAATGCAATCGGTCAAATGATATAAATATTGTAGAAAAAAATTTATTTCTCAATATATTGATTTTTCTAAATTATTTCTTAAATTAATGATTTTCTACCGTAAAAGTAAAGTCGGATTCTAATCCGATTTTGAATAGTGATTTATTTTGTTAGATTAAAAAAATAGTCGGGAGCAGGAGGCTTCGACATTGAATAGTAAAAAATACAAAAAAAACATTAAAATTGGTGACAAGATGCTTTGACTTTGAATAGTATTTTTATTTTTATTTTTTAACTATTCATAATCGAATTCTAATGAATCCGACTTCACTAGAATTGTTCAAAGTTCAATACTTTGAGAAATAATTTTACAAATACAATATTATGAGAAAAAAGATTTAAAGAACAATATTTACAAGATTTCACCCAAATAATTTGAACAAAAATCCTTTGTTTCTTTTCTGTACCTCCTTTTGTGTCTCCTTTGATTTTTTTAAAAAAATTGAATTTTAAACCCTAAATCCTTATTTTCTATATCCTAAATCCTAAACCCTACACCCTAAAAGATACACACTACCCCTAATTTCCTAAACCCTGACTAAAACCCCTAACCTAGAACCCTAAACTCTAAACCCTCTAATTTGAAATGGAGGCATAGAAAGGGGTAGACGATTTGCACCAAAAATAATTTAGGGCTACGATCATAGATTCCAGCAGTTAAATCACGACACGTGCCATTGATAGTAACATATCTCGATCGAATGATAATCCGACAATGAAAGGGAAATAGACCAGAGCTGTTTGATTCAAGCTTTCATGTTTTTTGGTTTAGTTTCATGGAGATCTAAATGGAAGATTAAAAGTAAAACGCTCAAAATCAACTTTGGATTCCATTTGACTGGTGTGGAATCCGAAGGAAAAGTTGGGATGACATTTATGATCATAAATTTGTTTAAACTTTAAAGTTTACCAGTATGATAAAAAAAAAAATCTGAATTTTACATATTTTTTAAAATTTAAAAATAAATAAAATTAATTAGTTGATCAAATTATTATTTTATTAAAAAAAATGCACCGACTAGGCAGAGTTGTTGTTCCTTTCTTCATTCTCACGTTGTAAAGGCTGAAAAAAGCTTTCATCTTCATTAAGAAGGTTTCTGGTTTACTTCTCACTAAGCTACATGCTCTCACTGAGATTTTGAGTCCATTAATCTTCTTCCCCTTGGGTCTAGTCTTGCATTAATTCCCATTTCTCATCATCATAGATCTTCCATTTTCAGCTTCAAACCAATGGATAAACTCCTTGAACTAGCACGTTCCAAGGACCCTAAGGACCGAGTAACAGGAGCTGAGCTTCTTCTTTCTCTTCTTCAGTCTTCCACCGGACCCTTGTCTTCTTCTGATGTTGAATCTGTCGTCTCAACTTGTCTGGACCTTCTCAATGACCCATCTAATTTAAACGCCTCTTTGGGTGCTTTCCAGTGCCTAGCATCTGCCGCCGTGCTCTCACCTGACCATTTGAAGCTGCATTTTGATGGGGTTTTGCCTGCTGTTGTGGAGTGTTTAGGGGATGATAAGCAGCCTTTACGTGATGCGGCTAGAGGAGGGTTGTTAACTTTCATGGAGGTTTGTTGGGTTCTTTTCTTTTCTGTTATAAATAGTGATTTTAAATGCAATTAGCTATTTAATACCTTGGACTCTTGGAGTTTTCTGGGGCTTCTAATTATTTCTCTATGAGCAGTTCAGTTTTAGGCTAAGATTCAACTCAAAGTCTTCAATTTTATCAATTTAATTATCTCCCTTAACCCTTATTTTTCATTTGGCTTGGTGTTTTTATTTTCGAACCTGGATATTCTCATTGGGAGTGCAAAGTACCATCCCATTGTATCTAACACTTGTTGTCGGCTAATGTTTTTTTTTTTTTTCTTTCTGAAAGGAAAAAAAAAATCTTGCTGTAGGTTGATTTGTTCTGCTTTTGGCATATTTATGGATAATAGGCTTCAATTTGATATCATCAGTTACTTTCTGTTTTATGCATTAATTTTTTCATTATTTTGCTTTGTATTGTATGTGTAGGATGTTAATATACAGATGTCTATAAGAGTTGAATTTTGCTTAAGCAGCTTTTTTTCAATTCTTTTGAGTTCTAAACCTTGTTTTTTGATAAAATATCATGCCATTTCTTTGAAGGGTCTGATTCCAAGCTGTATATTTTACTTTGTGTGGACCTAATTGCTTGTAATTGAATTATTAATCTTGCAGGTTTCTTCACCAACTATCATTGTAGACAAAGTTTGGCCTATTGCCTGGGTGCATAACAGATTGAGAGTTCGTGAAGAGTTTATGAGGATTATCACTTCTGCTATCACTGCTTTTACGTCGACGGAGTTCATGAAGGCTATTCTTCCTCTTGTATGTCCATTGGGGATGTTCAGGAATAATTAACTTTCAGATACCATTATTTTTGGAAAATATCTTATTTTTATGCTTATTGTGATTCTCCCCATTCAGATTTTACAGATGTTGAATGTCTCAACTCAGAGCATTAGAGAAGGAGCTATACTGTGCGTTGAGGTAATTACAATTATGAGTTCAGGCAGCCACAGTTCTCTTTAGTTGGCCTAATAGTTAATGAATCTCAAATGCAAAAGACAGCCTTCTCTATTTAATATACATTTAGTCAGATACCTTTTTCTTCTTCTCTGAAACTACATTTGTACATTTAAACACCCCTACTCATTATGTAAGTGCATGGGTGTGCCTAAAGACTCATACATGCGTACATATATACAACCATTGTTTTTTTCCTAGATCAAGTCATTAACTTAATCCAAACTCCTCTTGCCTCTTTTATTTTGTTTTGGTTTTATTTTTTTTTCTTTAAATGAGAAATATGAGAATGACTTGTTGGAATGCTATGGGAGCGAGTAGGATGAGATGAAAGAATTATTTCTACATTATGCTACTAAAGTTCCTAATAGCGTGTTTCATATAATTCCTTGTACTTTTCGTGGTCTATTTTTTTCTTCTTTGATGTGGATAGACAATACACTTGAGTTTCATAATCCCCTAGGGGATTATTTAACTAATTGTTTATTTTCAGGAAATGTACATGCAGTTTGGACCTGAATTTCTTGCTGAACTCCAACAAAATGATCTTCCTTCATCAGTGGTAATGTTATGTATTATCTATTTTGGGTATTTCTTGCTTTCTTCTAAGCATTGTTATGATGATGTTAATAATTTTAAGTTTGGCATTCATCTCCAGTTGAGTGTTTTTTCCGAAGTTAATTAATGGCTTTTGGGTCATTAATGCCATTCTTTTTTCTTTTCTTTTTTAAGGATTTTGATTGAATTTTACATAGTTTATTTTTCTCTTTATACATGTAATAATTACATCATAGGTTCAAACCAATATGAACTTGTTAGAAAAATGAGCCGCTAACTATTTGGTGGTTTCAAGTGATTATTGTTCTCATAATGTGCAAATCCTTAACCGCAGTTAGGAGATATTAATATCAGATTGCAGCAGATTGAGCCTAAGGTGAACCAAGCAGAGAGCAATCCTAAGAAAAAGGACTCTTTTAAAGAGATATCCGTTTCTGGAGGTGAGCATGCATATAGCACAGTTCATGCAATGCCAAAGTATGATGCACTGTGTTTGAATTTTCTTCTAATAGTTCTTTTAGGATTATAATGTTTCATATGATATCATTGGGAAGATGGCTACGATTTCCCTAAATTTTGTGATTATGCCACTAGAAATAAAGTTTGTGGATCTTTGTTGCTTAAAGAACCTGTGTAGTACACATATTCAGACAAGGGAGTGAGAATATGACCTTCTAAGGATCCTCCAAATACATGGAAAAACATGAAAAAATTGAACATCCCTTGTCCGAAACATATTGGTATCACTTACACCTGAGTCCGAGTAACATAGGTTAGGATTTTATTATTTAATTTAATGGTTCCAGTTCAAAATTGATTCATGAAACATTAATGTTGTTGCCACTTATGTAGGTTATCATGTGATTCTTTTTGTTATAATTCTTGTTTACCTTATGTTCGAGCACTTCCTTTGCTGTATTGCTGTCAAATTAATTAGGTTACGGTGGCATGACTCACTAATATACTTATATAATGTGTTTTATAGGAGAGATTGACTTTACAGATAAGCTGGTAGTTCCGGTTACTTTAAACTCTGAAAAGGAGCTAGTAAGAGAGATGGAGAAGATTGCATGTATGCTTGCAGCAGAAAATGATTGGTCTGTTCGAATAGCTGCCATGCAGCGAGTTGAAGCTCTTGTCATTGGAGGTTCGTGTTATTTATCACTTTGTTCGTCTTTTCTCTACTCTCTAGTTTACTCAAGCTCTGGTTGTTTGAGCTTGATCATTCTATGTTCAAACTTGAATTGCAACTTTTGAACGCATTTATTTACTACATTGTCGACGAAGTGCTTTAGTCTTGCACTTTCACTACTTGTCCCCTTGTTTTTTTATGGACCAACCTCTTCAGGTTGTTTACTTGTATATGAACTTAATCTTGATTGCTAGTTCAAATCAATATAGCTTATTTAATAAAAAGAAGAATTATTTTATTCTGTTGAAGATTATGTTAAAAATGCCCAGACAGAAAACAAAAATTCCAAAAAGTTAAAACTAAATAAGAGCTAACTAAGCCTTTCTCCATCATATCGGGTTTGGCTATGTGGGTCCTATTATGCCCTTTTGCTTATTTTGGAAAAATGTCCTCTGGAAGTACATGAAAAACTCTGTGCAGTTCATGTTTAACCAGGCTTAATGCCCAAGGCTAAGTTTTGAGAATTGTGCTTTTGACTGCATGATAACTTTGAAATTAATATTCTTGAGTTCCATGTTCAACAGTGTGCGTGTCTTTGAATCTGAAACAATGACGTTGGCTTTTCTTGTGTTGAAATTTATAAAAACTGCAAATGCTTCAATATGCTAAAAACCTTTTACTGTCGTGACGGTGCGGGGCTCAGAATGAATGTTAAGTATTTAATTTTGTACTGTTTTTCTATCAGGTGCTGTTGGTTATCCATGCTTTCATGCACTATTGAAGCAACTTGTTGTACCTCTTTGCACGCAGTTATTGGATCGAAGGTCTAGCATTGTAAAGCAGGTTTGTTGAACTTGCCTGCAAGGACAGATGACTCAGTAATTAGCAATTTGACTGTAATTGATGGGATTTCTATGCTGATTGCCTTTGAAAATCATAGTCCTGCTTTTTCCTGAAAAAATCTCCTGCATATAACAATACTTTGCATCATGCATTAGGAATTTCCATGTCCAAGATATGTCTTCTATAATTGTATTTACCAATATTTTTTGATTAGTTGAATTGATATCTTGGAGGATTCTATGTTTATTTGCTTTTGCAAATGTCAGCTTCTAATTTCATATATCCCTTCTGCTTGCCCCGTGTAGAATAAACTTTACCCATATAGCCGAGAACAATATTACTCTCACTTGTTTTCTTGAAGTACCTGTCTGATCAGGCCTATATCCTGACGTGGGAATGGGGATATGACCCTCCAAATACTTGGAAAGCTAGAGAAAATTGAGCATACCCATGTCAGAGTTCAAAGAGATACATGTGTGTTGAGTTGATCGATCTTGAAGTATGGCCAAGAGGGGGGTGAATTGACAATTAAAAGATTGATTGGGAAATTTTTGGTAAAAATGAAAAATTTGATGACAAACGATTTATAGTGGTTCAAGCTTCGAAACAAGCTCTACATCCACTACCTTAGCTCCCACTAAGGATTTTGAAACCAATTCACTATTGAATTCGACTTTTTTCTCGGTTTAAGGGATAACCGTTACAATCAAATCAATTTTCTACCCAAAATTGATTTGGACCTCACAAAGTGTTACAAGAGATTAGAGTGGGCTAAAAGGAATTCTCTCACAAGAAATAAATGCCCCAAATACAAACAAACTCTCCCCAAACTCAGATTACAAATTATCAAAGTGAAATTACAAGAGTCGGGAGCAAAGATATGCAATTAGGTGCTTTGAGTTGGATTTTTGTGCTTGGATGATGCTTGAGGTTCAATAGTTGTTAATGCTGCTTGAACATCTTCATTTTATATGTCCTCATTGATTTCTAACCGTTGTGGTTGTTGGGAAATGAAATAAAGACGTTGAGACTTCATCTTCCTGTCATAAATGCTCTTCTGCAGGCAGGGGTATCGATACTCGGGCAACCTGTTTCGGAACAGCCTATAAAAAGAAAGAGCCATTGTGCATTTAATAGGTAGGGTATCGATACACGTTTCGATGCCATTATAAACTGTAATGGCAGGTATCGAACCATGTTTCGAAACATCTCAACCATATTTAAAGTTTTAACTACCACCAACGGTCAACTTTTTAAATGCTAAAATAGCCGTTGGGAATTAAAGGGTGTATAGATACAGGTATCGATACCTTGAGTCCTATTTTAAAAGATTTTTAAAACAAATAAAAAAAATACACGATGTGGTTCGATACTGGGTTCGAAACATGCATTTCCAGTAGCATAATGGTATCGAATCATGTTTCGATACTCGTTCTAAGTTTCAAGAACAAGGCTTTAAAATGCAGTAGGGTATCGATACCGTTTGACATGGTATCGATACTCTCGTATCAAAACACTTAGAAATTTTATTTCAAAGTTCTTGGTTTGACTTGAAATCAAAAATTTGACTTAAGGACTTAAAAATTTATTACAAAATAGTCCTTTTTCATAATTATATCAAAATCAATTTTGGTTTTACAATGTGTCGGACACTTTCACCGAAATCGGAGTAACATAGCCTATAGAACACAAAAGGCCATCACTTAACCTTGATTATAGAATGGATACTACTACAAAGGATCCATAAAATCTTATGATACATGCCAAGATATAAATGATGTTATGTTTAAAACTACCAAATATGTTACTGTTTCATACTAACTGATTCATATTTTGTTCCATGCATGAAGTATTGAAATTTCTTTTAGCAAATCAAATAATATCAAGAAATAGGAATAGACATAGTAAAGTAAAAATGAATATTTATTTGCATGGGATTTTAGATATCTAAAATACAAAAATCAGAATTATGCATATCGGAGCAAATTACAGACCTTGTTTAATCTTCAAAATAACTGTTGTTCTCAACTCCTTGCTACCCTCAGGCTTGTCACCTCTTATGTTTCTTGTCAAAAGAGCTGTTGGGGGATTTTGAAGCTTGTTCGGAAATGTTCATTCCGGTAAGAATGCTTCTTAGTCTACTAAAATCACTAGTCAATATAGTAGCTTTAGCCTGTCTAACATCCTCAATATGATGTTTGCATTTTCTTTTAACCTTTTGGTTGCTTTTGATTTTCGAGTTTCAACATTATTATTTGATACCTTTCTTAGGTCCTATTCAAGCTGGTTGTGATAACAATTCTTATAATAGCTGAATCTGCGGACACCTGCATCAAAACAGTACGTGCAGAGTATGAAAGTCATAACTTTTTTTTATCATGTTCACCTTGGTGCCTGTATCAATGAATACCTACCTATACTGTACAGATGCTGCGTAACTGCAAAGTTTCCCGTGTACTTCCTCAAATAGTTAATCATGCAAAACATGACCGCAATGCAGTACTGCGTGCTAGGTATTTTATTCAGTCGTTAATCACATATGGATCATAAGTACGGATCATCTCACAACTGTTATTCACAATTACAGATGCTGTGAGTACTCTCTTCTGATGCTGGAGTACTGGGTTGATGCACCAGAAATACAGAGATCAGTTGATCTTTATGAGGATCTTATAAAATGCTGTATAACCGATGCAATGAGTGAGGTGTTGCTTCAATATTTTTTTTTTGAGACTCTGTTTCCCATTCTTGTACAGCAGCCTCTGTTTTTTGCTATTTCATATTCTAATTCCTGTTCAAATAATCATTTTGTGACATCTCTTAGATTTTCAGTTTAAATTTGGGGTTGTTAGATATACTAATTTTCAGTTTCAAACATGAGTGTGGGGATCTGGTCCTCAGAAAACCCTCCAAATACCTGGAAAAACTTAGAAAAAAGATATTGGAAGGTAAAAATAAAAGTGGTAATGTAATTGAAATTTGCTTTTAGGATTCGGCTTATTATGGTTGTTTATATGTTATGAAGAGTTATTACACTGCTAGGACTATGTGAAAAAAATTAAAAGTCACTCGTTGTACCATATGTTTGTTGGTTCGGCATTATATATGGATATATATTTATACATGAATATGCTCAATGATGTGGTTTATCTTCAATAATCTTTGGAAATGAAAAAGGTACGGTCAAATGCTCGACGTTGCTACAAAATGTTCAAGAAAACTTGGCCGGAACGTTCTCAGCAACTATTTCTGTCCTTCGATTCGGTTATCCAAAGGGTATAAACTTCTTTCTTTATTCATCTTTTTGAATTTCCAATTTTAATTGACTGTGATTTGGTGATTTTATCAAACAGATGATAAATGATGAAGATGGGACCACGCAAAGACGTCATCCTTCTCCCTCAGTTCGAGTAAGGGATGTCCGTAAATCCCATAAGGCCTTTCAAGCACCTTCTTCGACTAGTTTACCTGGACCTGGAACTTCAACAACAGTGGATCGTAATAGGGCTGTACCAGTAGGTTTTCCTCTATCTGCTGGTCCATTTCTCTCTGAAGTGAAGTCACATCGAAATAGTACTGAAAGAAGCTTTGAAAACATGCAACATGCAAACAAACAGAGGGTGCCTGCTATAGAAAACACGCTTGCTGGTTTAAATATATCTGAGAAACACGGTTATCAAAAGAAGCGGTCAGATAGCTTGGATTTAGGTATATGCCAAGTAGCTCGAAACATCCATTGATAGGTTTCCATACCTGTCACGCTCATTGAGCAAGTTTTCCATTTGCTACTATGTTCCTTAACGTGGATGAAAATTTTCTCTGTGGTTCCTAGTGCAGGAGTTGACCTTCCTTCTGCTAGTGGTCTCCCATTTGTCACTGCTTCAGCTGTTCCTGTAAATGCTATTTTTATTGACTCAACTGCATCAACTGTTAAAGGTAGGAGTTCTGTTGCCCATTTCATACGTAATTTCAAGCTTGATGACTATTTTTTCCTCTGATTTAATTTAACCATTAAATCCTTTTAGCTTGTTTGTTGTCGAAATCAGGAAAGCAAGCTTCTGAGAAACTGGGAGGTGGCTTTATGGAAGAGCACTCTGATGATAGGTTTGCCTGGAAATCTGTGGATAAGCACATTGACAAACAGTATGTGGAGACTTTTTCTAAAGATGCCAATTTCAGGGACTCCCAAGGTAATATTATTCCAAACTTCCAGAGGCCGCTTTTAAGAAAGAACGTATCTAATCGAGTTTCTGGAAATAGTAGAAGCTTTCTCGATGATAATCAGATATTACTTGGTGAAATGTCAAACTATGTGGATGGCCCAGCATCACTCCAGGAGGCTCTGACAGAGGGTCTCAGTCCGAATTCTAATTGGTCTGCTAGAGTTGCAGCTTTTAATTATGTCCGAAGTTTGCTGCAGCAAGACCAAAAAGGTGTCCAAGAAGTTACACAGAATTTTGAGAAAGTCATGAAGCTGTTTTTCCAACATTTGAATGATCCACACCATAAAGTTGCACATGCCGCTCTCTCAGCCCTTGCAGATGTAATTCCAGCATGTAGAAAACCTTTCGAAGGTTACTTGGATCGAATTTTGTACCATGTGTTTTCGAGGTTAATTGATCCCAAGGAATTAGTACGACAGCTTTCTGTAATGAATTTGGAAGTTGTAAGCAAAGCCTATGGCATAGATTCTCTTTTACCAGCTTTACTCCGGGCATTAGACGAACAGAGATCACCGAAGGCAAAACTGGCTGTTATAGAATATGCTATCAGTTCCTTCAAGAAGAATGCTATGAATTCAGATGGCGCTGCTAATAGCGGCATTCTAAAGCTGTGGATTGCTAAATTGATACCTTTGATCTATGATAAAAACACAAAACTAAAAGAAGCAGCCATTTCTTGCATTGTATCCGTACATACTCATTATGACTCGACTGGTGTTTTAAACTACATCATGTGTATGTCAGCTGAAGAGCAAACTTCTCTAAGGCGGATTCTTAGGCAGCAAACTCCTCGAATTGAAATGGATCTTAACAACTTCTCGCAGAATAAGAGAGAAAGACCTCGTCCTAGAAACAGTCATGAGCCATCTGATGTTCCTTCTCCAGAAGGTGAATATGCTGGTACATTGAAGAAAGCTTACTATTTTGGAAGATATTCTTCAGGATTGAATGATATTGATAATGGCAAGAAGTTCTCTGTACAAGAACCGGTTCAAGTTTTGGAATCAATTGCTCAAAAAGTATCAACTGAAGCTGAGAAAAATTTAAATCAGAATCTTGAAGGTGGCTCTAGTAATGCCTTTGTGTGCACTACTACTGGTGCTGATGAAAATGTGGAAGCCCATGTGAGACACCTTGATGGTGTTGATTATGAGAATGCCATGAACAATTACTGGTCTTTGCCATGTTTTAGCTCTAATCATCTCAAAGTAAGCAGTTCCAATGCTGGTAATGGCATCTTCGTTGATGTCAATCATAGCCTAGAGGATTCCAGCTATACCAAGATTCACTCTTCTCTAAAATCGCGTGTCATCATTCCTCAAATTCTTCACCAGGTGAAATATGAATGTTAAAGGTCCCCATGTCAGCCCCCCTCCCCCAAATTTCCTTGTCCCTGGCTCTGCATATCATATTTTACCCGAGTAATTTTGTTTCTGTTATTGTGTAGAAAGCAACAAACTCATTTCCTTGTCCTAACTCTTCACATTTTCTAGATTTCTGACAAGGAGGAGAGTGCAACCATAAGACAGCAAGCGCTAAAGCAACTAATGGAGGCTTCCATGGATCCGAATCATTCAATATGGGAAAAGGTTTAATCCAATTGAAATTCATGATACTCATTCCATATTTACGAACCATTCAATATGGACCTAAGTTACTAGGTTTAAGATCTCCACCATCGAAGATGTGCTTGTCCAACATATATACACGTATGGACATAAAATCATAATCAGTATGTTAATTGCCATTTATGTTCATGAAGAATTTGATTTTCCTGCACATTGACCATTGATAACTTTTGAAATCTTCACTAGAAGTTACCATTGATGTAATGGCATGCATGAGGGAGACAGGTCTATAGTTTGATGGATAGAATCTTAATCAAATGTCAAAGGTATCAAGTGTTGACAGCAATATGCTTATGCTGGAGGATGTTTTTTTTTCAGCATTTCAATCAGATTCTGAAAGTTGTCATTGAGGTGTTGGACGATCCTGATTCTTCAACCAGGGAGTTCGCCTTGCAGTTAGTAGCTGACATGGTGAACAATCAGGTTTGTGGAAAAAATCAACACTGTATCTATCAAATGAATATTTAAATAGTTGTATCCTAGTACATTTTCATTTCACCCTATGGTCCTTGGAATCCAGCATGAGTGTTGGATGTGAGTATGTTTCCTACATGGGTATGTTTATTTTTTTAAAATCTTTTCCATTTATTTGGAAGGGTTCTTGAAGTGTCGTATGTGATGCCCGTGGCCATGTTAGGATATGTGTCAAACATAGGTGTTGGACATGTGAACTTTAAGAAAAAATGAAAATCCCAAATAACATAGTTTTGATCTATGTTTTTATTATTTTCTAATGTATCCTCAATCTATGTTTTGTAAATCCAGAAAGATGCGATGGAAGATTCTATTGAACTTGTAATCGAAAAGTTACTTCATATCGCAAAGGATGCAATTTCCAAGGTGCCTTTGTTTTCATTAGTAGTTTAATACAGACAAAAGGCCTAATGTTACCCTTTCTCCTGAACATAATACCTTTGGATTAAGTTTCAGGTTTCAACTAAAGCAGAGAAATGCTTATCAACAATTTTATCGGAATATGACCCTTTCATATGCCTAAGCGTATGATTACTCAACTTTCATGAAATTGCTTTCTTTAATGTTAAATTTTTATCATGATTTTGTTTCATTTTTGGAGTTGCAGGTTATTGTAGCCCTTTTAATCACTGAAGATGAGAAAGCTCTCATTTTTTGCATCAAGGCATTGACAAAGGTATTCCATAGCTGACTATATATCCTTATGATTTTTTAAAAACCTAACTAACCTGAATTTAATTAAATTCTACCTGTTAGGATCATTTCCGTTCATCGGTTTTAATTTTTTAAATGTATTTTTATGTAGTATCTTAAACTTTCTTCTCTAATTTAAAAATAAAGTGTTTATAATATTACAAAAGAAATAAACTAATAAAAAATAAAATAAAATTTGGTTCAATTCGAAATTTCGAATAACTACAATTTTTTAACTTATGAACCTTAAATCAAACAAACTTGTAGGTTGTTAACGTGTAAATAGAAGAGTTAGGTTGTTAATGTGTAAATAGAAGAGTTTTAGTTACTTTGTATTTGTAAAGTCAGTAGTAGAGTGAATTAATTAATTAAAAATACAGAGAATAAATCTGATATTTTCTTGTTCAAAACCTCTATTCTTCAAAACCGAATTTGATGAAAACTTAGTCGAAACCGAACCAAATTGAACAGAAGGGTTTGAATCTGTTCCTGTTTTCTTGGGTATACTGCTCAGCCCTTGGACAGCAGACAACAAAAGATCAACAGTGGTTGCAGAATATATGCACTCTTCATCGAAATAAAAAGGGCATAAAATGAAATTTCTAAAACAAATAAGCAATAGCATCAATTTGTGTAACCTTAAATTCAAGTTTAGTTTCTTCACCTATGTGATAATTTTTTCGCTTGATGCATAGCATTATATTAAAGCTCCCTATAGTTTGTTACCCTTATTTCACTGTCACACACGATATACTCATTTTTTCTGCCTTTGCAAGCTTGTCCATCGGCTTTCTCAAGAGGAACTTCTGGCTCAGCTACCGTCATTCCTACCAGTTCTTTTTTGCGCATTCCAGAATCGAAATGCTGAAGTTCGCAAGGTAAAATTGTTTATTTTATGGTACATGTGGTGAAGATATCTTATGCTTCCTGTTAGCACTAAACTAATGTTATTTGAATAGGATATACCCCATATTCGTGTTCGAACACATGTTACCCCCAGAAAAATGAGTTTCTAAGTACCATAGGTGCTAACGGTGTAATGTGAACTTGGATATGTAGGACATGTGCTGCAGATATGTTCTTTTTTCAGGAGTTGGATTTGAACTTAGATCCCTCAGATACATAAGAATAGTATATTAGCCACCAATCCCCAATTAGGTTATTCACCAAGGCCTCAACTTTCTTCTATTCCGTCGTGTTGCAATCCGTTTGTCGAATGTTTAGAACTGATCTTTTAGATTTGCATATGAAATATTATAACATCTTATTCTTTGTTTGTGGTTAGCACTTAATATGCTAGGTTATGTATCTTATGTGACATAAGTTTTAGTTTATATTATTGCAACCCTTCAAAAATACATTAATCATTTCGTATAAAAAAACACCCGAGTCCGACATGGAACAGAATGCACAATGTTAGGCTTCTCCTTGTCTGGTCTTATTGATCAATCGTCGTGCTCACAATTTTCGGTTATATGTTTGGTCATGCTGGTTACAGACTGTTGTTTTCTGTTTGGTCGACATTTACATCATGCTCGGTAAAGCCTTCCGGCCATACTTGCGGGATCTCAACGGTACTCAGTTGCGTCTGGTGACTCTTTATGCCAACAGAATTTCTCAGGCCAGAATTGGAACTTGTGTTGAACCTACCAATTTTCCAGCAGCTTGAATGTGAATTTAGGGGGTGGTAAGTAATGTAATTGTTTATTTTATTAATTAATTTGCATTTTTTATGTATCTGTCTTTGGCGTTGTGTTTTTGAGTTTGCTAATATTTGACATGACATGAAGATGGCATGGAAAAAATACTTACAGTATTGTATGATATTAATACATGTAATTAACTTATTAAATATAATTAATATGTACTTTAAAGCATGTTTTGATCCTGCTGGAATTTCCTTTGTGGATTGTAGTAGAATTTCAACATATTCACGTCTGTCAGTCAATTAGATATTTGTTATCAAGTTTACTGCTTATGTTTGCATGAGATTTTATTTGTCTGGGGAAGAATCATGAAATATAATTTGCGGGTCAAAATTTATGTTTTAATATTTTATTAAAAGTGGATGAAATTAATAATGTGATTTATTATAGTTATTAGAGTCGGGCAAAAAACCCGATTACCTGGATCCGGTAAGACCCTGTAGATTTTTATCTGGTATTGGTTCGGGTGGAATTGAGACTGGATCTAAAATTTAAGTCCCGGTCATAACCGGGACTGGATCTTATTTTTTGGATCCAGTATCCGGTGGGTACCCAATAGAACCGGGACTAATACCAAATATTTAGTATTGTTTTGTTTTGTTTTTTTGTTTTATTAAACTTTCTCTTTATGTACGAATATTATGAGTTTGACTAGTTTTAAAACTTTAATTTTTAACCCTATAATGTTATAATTTTATTATTTAATATTATTATTAGTGGTTGTAAGTTTTTTTTTTCCATTATTCAATTTTTTTAAGAATAAACTAAGTGATCGGGTACCCAGTATTGGAATCGGTTTTCACCAGTAACGGGACCAATTCTTAAATTTTAGGACTTGATGTGATTAGGACCGAGATTGATTCCAATTTTCAGGAATCGATGATTACCGGAACTGAGATCAATTCTATTCAAATTGGTCGGGTATCCGGTATTCCCCGCCCTTAATAACTATCTTAAAAATCAATGTTAAAAAATGTCAAACATTTTTAAAAATTGATGTCTGAAGGAAATGATAAATATTAAAAGAATCAAAAGTTAAAAAAATATCACATTTTTTAAAAAATTGGAGTAAATGTCCAACATTTTTTTTAATATTTGATCTCAAGATATCTACTGCAATAATAAATATGCTTTATATAGAGATTAATTCTAATTAAGCATATGTTTAGAAAATCTTCAATACTATACCTATATGATCACATATATGGTATTTCTTAGTCCATGAGAGGAACACATTTCATACCAACTTTCTAACTCATTTAAAGTGTCTTTTTCATCCCACTATTCCTCGTTTTTCCTTCATTTAGGTGTTGATCAGATATTTCAAAATTTAATATTTTTTAAATAAGATTTAATATATTTTTAAAAAAATTATAAATATAATGATTAAATATGCAACTATACAATTTTTTTATTTTAATACTTAAAATAAAAGTTAAGTAACAGTTTTGAGATTATCTAAATAATTTATCTTTTTTTATTGTACTAAATCAACCTCTCGTTAACGCTTAACGATAAAAAATATCTCAAGAATTATAAATTTACAGATCGAAAACGAAAGTGACTATAACCGTCAAATTAAAAAGTCAGTGACTAAAAATACATAAACTATAAATATAAGTGATTATTCTAATAATTTAGCTTTAAAAACAAGAATTGAGGACTAAAATGATTAAATGGATAAAGTTAGAGGAGATAAACTTGGTTGTTCCATAAATAAGTAGATGCGAGAATAGACAATTAAAAATCTGGAAAACCATGTGATCACCATTTGAACTTCGAAGTGTCCAGATTTAGATACTCCCAAGTTGCCGGTTTCAGTTCCCAAGTACCAGACTCTGCTTCTCAGTTTTACTTCCACAGCTCTCTTCTCTTCTCCACCATCAAAAAAATGCAGTATAAAAACCTGGGTAGATCAGGTTTGAAGGTGAGTCAACTATCGTACGGAGCATGGGTCAGCTTCGGCAACCAACTCGATGTTAAAGAAGCAAAGTCACTCCTCCAGTGCTGCAAAGACAACGGGGTCAACTTTTTTGATAATGCCGAAGTTTATGCCAATGGTCGAGCGGAGGAGATCATGGGTCAGGCTATCAGGGAGCTTGGGTGGAAACGATCGGATGTCGTGGTTTCCACCAAGATCTTCTGGGGTGGTCCAGGTCCTAATGATAAGGGTTTGTCTAGGAAACATATTGTGGAAGGAACTAAGGCCTCGTTGAAGAGGCTTGATATGGATTACGTTGATGTGATCTATTGCCATAGGTTGGTTTATTTCAAGATCCGTTTTTGTTTTGATTTTTCTGGGTTTGATATCGCTATGAGTTTTTGTTTCGTCATTTGATTAATTCATTTTATGCAGATTTTCTTACTTTTGAATGTTTGATCTGATGCTGTTGATGTTTTCTGGGGTTCTAGTTTTGATTTGAATTCACATGAAAATTAGTGGAGATTTGGATTATGTATTATAAAATAAAAGGACTTAGATCTTGAAGATATTTTGATATTTAGTGTTTATGGGGCTTAATGTAGCTTGTTTGTTGAGGAACTCTAATATGTATGGCTCTTTTGGGTATAGGCTTATTTGATTAGATTAATGTTTCAAATGTGGGTGAGTGTATACTCTCTGCCATCTGTAGCTGTGCAAGGCTTTTTCGTGAGTCTTTGTAGATCGAATTCGGGTTTTCTTCCCTGATTTGTTGGAGCTTAAGATGGAGGACTTTTCTTTTTGAAAAACTTGACATGGAGTTCACCGTTTTTGTTGTTTGATTACAGGCCAGACACATATACTCCAATTGAGGAGACTGTGAGGGCAATGAATTATGTAATCGATAAGGGTTGGGCATTTTATTGGGGGACAAGTGAGTGGTCTGCACAACAGATTACGGAAGCATGGGGAATAGCTGAGAGGTTGGACTTGGTGGGTCCGATCGTGGAACAGCCGGAGTACAATTTATTGACTAGGCACAAGGTAAGTGGTTAGTTGCAACTCGGAATACTGAATAGGCACTATTTATGCCTTTTAATTATCTGTGAACTTTGTTTTGGCAATCATACATGTAATAGAATTCTCAGTATTATTTGGTTTGTGATATAAAAACTGTGATTTGCCCTTGAATTTACAGTTTTTAATCGGGAATGATTTTTTTTACATGTTTGCTTCGGGAACTAACGTTTTCTTTTCACCCTTCTCTTATGTCTGCAGGTTGAATCTGAGTACCTTCCTCTATACACCAATTATGGCCTAGGTCTTACCACATGGAGTCCTCTTGCATCTGGAGTGCTTACTGGAAAATACAGCAAAGGAACTGTACCTCCAGACAGTCGGTTTGCATTAGAAAATTTCAAAGTAAGAATCACTAAATATTTGCTTTCTTACTCTTGATTTTTTCTTGTTTATTGAACTTTTTGCCTCAATTTTAAATGTTGAACATAACCATCAGTAGTCATTTATGTTCCTTAGTCCTTTTTTGTAGAAATTCATTTTAGCAAGATTGATTTTAGGCTATAATTCATTATGTCTTTTGGTTCCTAGGAATCTAACATCTTTTTGATGCATCCATGGTTGTAATAAATATCATTTCTGGTGTTGGTATCCAAACAGAATGCAAAAATCAAAACTTAACTGCATAGTGGTAGTTGCATGTGCTAATTTCATTCTCCAAGCAGACTTTAGCTTCCATATTTAGTGCTAAAATTTTTCAGTTTGCATCTTTAGAGATGACTGAAACTTGCCAACCTTAACTTATGTGCAAGTATTAAATTTGATAATGGCAGCTTTTGTTCTTTCTGCAGTACTAATTTTACTCTCCTTCCCCATCGGTCACGAGTAAGCGATTAAACTATGTGCTTTCTTGTGTAGAATCTTGCTAACCGGTCACTAGTTGATGATGTGCTGAAGAAAGTCAATGGACTGAAGCCAATTGCTGATGAACTTGGTGTGCCTTTAGCTCAACTCTCAATTGCATGGTGTGCTGCAAATCCTAATGTATCATCAGTTATTACTGGTGCTACAAAGGAATCTCAGGTTAGTTTTTCATGTCTCTCTCATCATTTTATTTCCTATTTTGTTAGACTAGTATGGATCCAATAAATTCACTTTCCTTTGAGATTCTTCATGTGAATCCTATATAATTGATATAGGAACACTCTAGATGATGGTAATGAATATGGGTAATGTAATGAAAGAGTTGTATATTAATCTGGGATTATAGATGTTTGCAAACTTGACGTGTTGGGCACATAGCCGTACTTAACTTGACAATAACTCCATTTCCCTAGTAACAAGGTTGCAACTTACCTATCATCTGATGACAATTAAGGTACGTAGATCTTTTGCCTTTATGGCCATGGTTTCAGAATTAAACGGATAGCAACCTGATTTTGTTGCCATCTTTTGCCACCAGGCTCAGTCATTGTCAAAAGAACCCAAGTCTGAACTTGTAAAAGGATGGGAATATTATTTTCTATAGTTTCAATAAGTTCCAACCTAATGTTTCAGCATTTTCCTCTTTCTCATCTTTTCTTCTTGTCACATGTTGGTGATTCTTGCTTCATTTTATTAATGGACTGATTGTATTTGGTAGGCTAGTTCCGGTTGGCTAAGTTATATGGTGGAAACGTAATTAAAGAAATAATTCAGTTAGCTCCTTAGCTATAGAATTAGGTTAGTGTTGCCTATTATGTATCTTTCTACGGTGCAATTTGGGGACACGTTGAAGATGATGCCATTTTTCTTCTTCTTGTGTTTGAGAAAGATAGATATTGATAGGAATCGTATTGAATATTCAAGGTGATGTCCTAGTTGAATGTTGGACTCCAATATCTTGCGAAAGTCGAAGATTGCAACACAAATATCCATTATGACATTGTTCATCTCTTAGTAGTTTATAACTTGGATGTCATTAGTATGCAAGACATTGAAACTAAGAGGTCACTTTTAACTTCGGAAAATAAAAGATGTGGTCTAATTTCTATAACTTCTGATCAATTAGCAAAGTGATTAATGAAATGTCCTCGTCAATATAAAGAAGCATCTAGCAGTTGAAGGTTCTTCATACTTTGCAACAAATATTAGTTAGGTTCTAGACAGGGACAAAACTAAGTGGGGGTGGGAGGGGCAATCGCCCCCCACCCCGAAGATTTTTTTTCCACTTTTGTCCCCTTATTTAATTTTTTTTAAATTGTTTTTTTTATGAATTTGCTCCCTTCTAAACATTTTTGTCCCCCTCAACCCCAAATCCTGACTCTGTCCCTGGTTCTAGAGCATGTCTTTGGAATTATGTTTGCTGGTTCTACGTGTTTATTTATGGGTAGTGGTTGCATCAAGCTAAGTGGTAAGATTTTTTTATCACTCGGGTGTCTGTTGGATATGGATATGCGTACATTGATATGTTTAATTTTTTTTCAAAGTTCTTGCTTATGTTTGGAGGGTCCTTGGAATCGGAATTTCACATTCACATACCATATCCAAGTATGAGTTGAGGAGGGCCTATCAATAAATTTTGACTCTGATCAATATAGGTTCCAATTATATTTGTTTTTTAACTTTTAGTTGACTTTTAAAAGTTTGCATTCGGATTTGAACATTTTCACTACTGCCGATGCTAATGCTAAATACTCCTCTATACTCGAGCTAAACCAATTCCTTTTCCATCCAGATTCAAGAGAACATGAAAGCACTTGATGTGATCCCATTACTAACTCCTGCTGTCATGGAGAAGATAGAGGCCGTAGTTCAAAGCAAGCCGAAGCGTCCGGATTCGTACAGGTAGATGACGGATGCCTGTTGCACCATTGTAGCATGTCATTGGTGTATCAGTCTTTTGGTTTTGGAGCATATTGTTATGCCCCGTTTGTCATATCAGATTTGTGTGGTTTGTGTCTACTTGGTTTGATGATATGGTACTTTGAAGATTGGAACTTGCAATGTATTTGGCACCTTTATTACCAAGGTCCAAAGAATTGGGAGATGAAATGAATTTGGAACTGGTTTGTGAATACTTGCTTATTCATGGTTTTGAATTGAACTCATTTTCTAATTTCTGTTTTGATTTGAATAATTGTGGTCAGTTCCATCAACCATGATCATTCTAACCCACATTCAGAAAATCAAGAAGGTAATAGCACTCATTTTGTTTTGATTCATTGATTATGATCCTTTGGCAGGGTTTCTAACGTGAGATAGGTTAAAATGAGACTAAAATAAGGTAGAATCGAAATTCTTATAAAATTTATAAGAATTCCAGTATCAACTTTTCGGTATATACTAAAAATATTATATATTTTTTAAAAAAATTAATATGTATCGAAATTCTTACACTTTAATGTAAGAAATTTGGTATATACCCAAAAATCGATACAGAAATTCTTAAAAGTTTTATAACAATTTCGATTTTGCTTCAGTTTAGCCTTATTTAAACTCATCTTACCCTAAAATTTTCCTACCGGTAGTCCTCTTTAGAAAATCTTCACAATGGGACTTGGACAGTTTAAGTATTGTTCATCAAAACTATACTTCAATACTGAAAATCCTTGTTTGCCTGAACAATTGGAAGGCCCTAAATCAAATATTAAATTAATATTTTATCTAAAGTTTAAAATCAAATTTAAAATTAACTCTTTTATTAATATGTCACGTGATCAATGTAACATGAATTACCGATTCGATGACTAATTCATTGCAAAGTGATAATAAAGTGATCAAAATATAATTTTTGAATATTTTGTGACCTAAATCAAAGAAAATCAAAAGAATGTGACATCCATTGTAGTTACCCCGTAAGAGTTCCATGTCAACAAACGAATAGATGTCTAACGGTCAAAGGACTTGATTAAAAAAATTAACCAGTTTGACGGCTTGAGTGCAAAAGGTTGTTCTAATGGAATTATTTATATAAAAATTGAAATATATATTTTTTTATTTTCAATTTATATATTTTTAATATAATTCTTACACAAATAATTGAATACTTGTGATTTATTATAATTATATATTTGAATATATATAAAAAATATTATGCAAGAATTTATATTTTTTTTAATGTTAATAGTATAATATTATATATTTAAATATTTGAGATTTATTATAATTATATATTTAAATACAAAAAAAATAAATTCATAAATATTTATAATAATCATCACATTGGCTATTAAATCAAATATATTGATAACTAACTATAATTATTATATTATATATTTTTTAAATAAAAATATTCTTTAAAATATAAATATCCAAACAAAATTTAATAATACAAATATTATCATATAAATAGAAAACATTATTTTAAAAAAATAATATTAAAATTATTTTTAGTATTTATTATTATTTTTAATGATGAGTGTGGTTTATATATTTTATTATTTAATAATTTAAGTTAAATAAGATTTTTTTAAAATATTAAAATAAAAATATATTATTAGATAAATAAAAATAATAATTTATTTTAATACATAATATTATTTGAGGGTATCTTAGTTTAAAATGGTAAAAATTTTCTAATACCTAAGAATATAGTGAAAATAATATTCCCACAATTTTTAAAAAAATACTAGTGGAAGTATTGTATTATCCCTTGTAGCAAATTTTCTTAAACTAAACGTGGATAAATAATTTTAAAAATAAAATATTCCCATTAGTAATGATATTTTTCACGAACCAAATATCTTATCCAAAATAATATTGATAATTGAATTGTACCCTAGTCGGATTCAAAATAGTCATCTTTTATATTTTAAAAAAATCAATTTATAAATTAATTAATAATTTTAAATGAAGTAATTTAATATTAACGAGGATATACAAGTGATTTGAAAGAAAAAAATGACCAAATTGATGTACTTTTTAAATATAAAGTGATACAATAATAAAATTATCTATAATTGAGTGATTCAGATGTAATTTTAATAATTAAATAATTAAAATATAACCTTGCTTATAAATAAATGATCTAAATATAATTTTTAATAATTAAATAATTTAAATATAAGCGTACTTATAATTAAATGACCTCTTTATAATTTACCCTATTTATAGCCGGCTTGCATTCTATTCTAATTTAATTATAATATTACCGCAATTTCTGTGTCTTTTTTGGTGTTTCTATTTATTTTATAGTTTATTGGCGTCATCATCCAGTCTGGGCCACCCGAACGAGAAGGGAGTGGGAGCAAGAGGATTCAAGATTCAATATCTAAAGTTTCGACTCTGATCTGAATCGAACCAGGAAGATCCATGAAAAACTACTATTCCTGTTCCTTCTGCTCAACATAAGTAAGATCTAAACAACTCTGTTCATCAGTTCATCGTTGGTTGGATTTGGAATCGGATGGCTTCCTCGGGGAATCCCAATCCGCAACCACAAAGCGGCGGCGGAGGGTTAGATTTGAACAAACTGTTCAAACCCAGTTCGGGAGTTATGCTGCAGAATCTTCAAAACATGAACGCAGTAGCAACTCATCCAAGTCCTATCACTACCAACCTTACTACATCCCCTTCTTTCCCTGCCCAATCATCAACGATGCCTCCACCGCCTTATTTGACGCCTTCCTCCTCTTATCCTCCGCCTACTGGGACCTATCCTTTCCACCACCACTACCTTCCCTACCCTCCTCCTCCTCCTCAACACCAACATCCGTTGCTTCCGAATCCGAATCCACCACAGCTTAATATCAATAGACCCATTCATTTTCAACCGCAACCCTCAGCCTTTTTCGGTACCCAATCTCAGTCACATGCTCCTGCACCTCCCCTTTCTGCCCCACCTCTTACTATGAATGTCAACCCATCTGCTCCTTCGTCTCCCTCACCTGCCCGACTGTTGAGTAGCAAGGTCCCCAGGGGCAGGCATCTCCTTGGAACCAATCTCCTTTATGATATTAATGTTAGACTGCCCAGTGAAGTACAACCCCAACTTGAGGTCACTCCCATTACTAAGTATGCTTCTGATCCCGGCCTTGTTCTTGGTCGTCAGATTGCTGTTAATAGGAATTACATTTGCTATGGTCTCAAGCTTGGGAATATCCGTATCCTCAACATCAACACCGCCCTCCGATCCTTGCTTCGAGGCCACACTCAGGTATATCTATTTAACAGATACATACTTTTCTTCTATCAAGTTTCTATTTTCAACAATCTTATTACTGGCTTAACCTTGTTATTTAATTTGTGTCTACAAGAGAGTAACTGATATGGCCTTTTTTGCCGAGGATGTCCACCTTTTGGCCAGGTACTCCATTTTTCACCTTTTTCCCTTGGAATAGATCGACTTCATTCGTGTCATATAAAAGTGCACATCTTTCATTTTCTGCAGTGCAAGTGTTGATGGCCGGGTTTTTGTATGGAAGATCAATGAAGGCCCTGATGACGAAAATAAGCCGCAAATTTTTGGCAAAGTTGTTCTTGCCATTCAGATTGTGGGGCAAGAAGAATTGAAGCATCCACGAATCTGTTGGCATCCTCACAAACAAGTAATGAACAATGGGTTTGTATTTTATGTTATCAAATAATAACTGTTTGCCAAATCTCTGTATTTCTTGTATAGTCTTGCTTTTACCGTCTATATGTTTTTATTCCTCGTTGTAAATGTTCAAAAAATATTATCAAACAGGAGATCTTGATGGTTGCTATTGGGAATCGTATCCTGAAAATTGATACAATGAAAGTTGGAAAACTTGAAGTTTTTTCAGCAGAGGAACCTCTTAATTGCTCGATTGATAAGCTTATTGACGGAATTCAGTTTGTTGGTAAACATGATGGTGAGATTACAGAGTTGTCAATGTGCCAATGGTTGACCACCCGTTTAGCTTCAGCTTCTGTAGATGGCACGGTTTGTACCAAATCTTTTCCTCATTTCCTGCTTTTGTGGTCTCTATTTTAGTTCTTGATCTAGTTGCATTTTTTTTTTGGGGGGGGGGACTGAAAATGAAAATTGAACAATGAAAATCAATTACCTGATAGCCATATCTTGAATGCAGAAAACCTCTTTGAAGTTCAAAGGTTTTCCTCTCACCACTGAACTTGACATGTAAACCTGATATGTTTTATTTCCATCTAACATGATGGTTGTAGTGATGCAGGTTGAGCCATTTTAATACATGTAAAAGTTTTTGGGTTGTCCAAAGTTGTTTTCTCATTATAACCATTTACTATTTGGAATACTACGGAATCAAGTACCTGACAGCTGTTGAACTTTTAATGCCCATAAAACTAAAGATTTTGGGTTGGCTTGTGTCAGTTGTTCCACTAGGCTTGTATGCTTCGATTATGAGTACAACATTTGTTTTCATTCTTCACTTGGGTACTGATATTCATGGAAACTGTAAATTTCTGTGACAGGTGAAAATTTGGGGAGATTGTAAGCCCTTACCACTTACAGTGTTGAGACCACATGATGGACATCCTGTTAACTCAGCAATATTCTTGACTGCTCCACATCGCCCTGATCATATTTTTCTTATCACAGGAGTAAGTTTCTGTTTCATTCCCTTTTCATAGAACGTTTCTAGGGCCATGTTTAGCTTATGTGATTTTGACAGAAAATCAGTTCTGCTTTTGTGATAGTAATGTGGCTTAAATTCTCTTTTCATCGTACTAAATGTCATATTTTCTACTTTCCTTTTTCTTGTAGGGCCCACTAAACCGTGAAGTGAAGATGTGGGCCTCTTCAAGTGAAGAAGGCTGGTTGTTGCCCAGTGATGGTGAATCATGGCAGTGTACCCAGACGCTTGAATTGAGGTGTTCTGCTGAGTCTGAGGTTGACAGTTCATTCTTTAATCAAGTTGTGGCACTCCCCCGGGCAGGCCTGTTTCTGCTTGCAAATGCAAAGAAGAATGCCATATATGCTGTACACATAGATTATGGGCCTTATCCAGCAGCTACCTGCCTGGATTACATAGCTGAATTCACTGTCACCATGCCTATATTGAGTCTCACTGTAACAAGTGATAATGTGCCGGGTGGAGAATCTGTCCAAGTCTACTGCGTTCAAACACAGGCTATTCAGCAATATGCTTTGCAATTGTCTCAATGCCTTCCACCACCCTTGGAAAAGACAGACTTGGATAAAACAGATTCCAATGTTTCTCATGTTTTAGATGCCATGAACTCTGATGGTTCTGCTTCTCTGGAATTATCTCATGGATACAAACCAACTGACTTGAATCTAAATTCCTCAGTTCCTCTGTCATCTATTAACTCAAGTATCCCTAAAAGTGCTGCCATGTCGATTGATCCACAAAAACCAGCTTCTACAGAGGTGACTTCCGTATCTGAGAGTGCTGTGTTTGGTATGGAAAGTAACCCAAGTGCTTTGCCATCTGGAAGTAGTGCCGAAAATATGCACACTACATCACCTCCACTTCCATTAACACCAAGGTTATCACAAAAGTCTTCTGGTTTTAGAAGTCCAGCTGGTACTGATCATGTTAACCCCTCAGCACATGATCATTCCATTGACCACAAAGTGGATACGGCCAAAGAGAATAAGATTGAAATGCCTTACTCAGGTGATCACATGCAGACAGGTGAAGATATTGCCCAAAGCGACATTTCAACTGTTCCCGATCCTCTTACAGTGTTCAAGCATCCAACTCATCTGGTAACACCATCAGAGATATTGTCTACTGTGTCTTCATCGACAGAGACTGCACAGATTAGTCAGGTTACTAATGGGGATGAGGAAACAGTTGAAGATGTGGTCAAGAATGGGGATGAAAGCATAGAGGTAGATGTTGAAGTTCCTGATGAGACAAGACTGTGTCAAAGTAATGAAACTGAATGTCCACAAGGCTCTACTATTGTTGCAGATAACAAAGAAAAGGCATTCTATTCTCAGGCATCGGATCTTGGCATTCAGATGGCCAGAGATTTTTGTGCAGAAAATTGTGGTGTTGTGGGAGCTCAACAAGCTAATCGCACTGATGTTTCCGTTCAAGCAAATATACTTACTAATTCTGGTGACGGGGTTGACCAGAATGTAAATGAAGATGCCCCTCCAAAGGTTGGTGAAATAGATGCTGCTGTCACTGTTTACCCATCTCCTGCTTCTGCTAAAAGGAAAAAGCATAAGAAGAAAGCTTCTCAAGTGTCTATCCTCTCTTCCCCTTCAGCGAGCCCATATAATTCCACAGACTCATCTAATGAACCAGGGTGCAATTCCAGGGTTATGTCAGCTGATGCTATTTTCCCTCAATTACTAGCCATGCAGGATATGCTTGAGCAGGTAATTTTTCTAAAAAAAATACTATAAACAGCTTTTTGAAAAAAGTCTCGGTTCTTTTAGAAAGAGTATTAAAGAATCTCCTCTCTATACACCTTGTGTTTGTGTGTGTGTTAAAGTTTGTGATATACTCTTTTTAATATAATGATTTTGTTGCTCCAAGCAGTCCCTTAGCATGCAGAAGGAAATGCAGAAGCAGATGAATGCAATTATTTCTGCTCCGGTTAACAAAGAAGGGAATGGACTGGAAACATCCTTGGGTAGGAGCATTGAGAAAGCTATAAAGGCAAATACAGATGCTTGGTGGGCTCGTTTCCAAGATGAAAATGCAAGACAAGAGAAGTTAGAAAGAGACCACATGCAGCAGATAACAAATTTGATCACCAGCTGTATTAATAAGGACTTGCCAGCCATGTTTGAGAAATCCTTAAAGAAGGAAATAACTGCAGTTGGCCCTGTTGTGGCTCGGGCTATTATTCCCACTCTGGAGAAAAGTATATCTTCTGCCATTACAGAGTCATTCCAGGTAAATAAAGAAAATTCAAAATGTTGTGACATATCAGATTGTTTGGTGTTCTATATGAGTTTTCATTTATTTGGAGTTTGGACAGATGCACCAGTATAGTGTTAACCGTTGCCTCTTGGCACGGGTCAAGGTGATGTTCATAAGAATCACGATGCTAAACTGGTGAAACTGGTGTATTTAATGTATTGTTTTCTCTTGAATTTGATGAAACCGGTGAATTAAAAAATATTAAACACTAAATAGTTTTTTCGGAATCACAATGCTAAATAGTAATTTAACTAGTCTTAAACATAGTTGATATATTATTGAAAATAAGCCGTAAAGATTCCTTCTATCTTGTCTTATCTTTTAGTTTGTTTCTGGGTTAAATTTGGGGATGCGTCAAATGTTTCTACACTATTTGTTGCTGTGGTAACTTTCTTTCATCAGGCAGCTTCATTTTATACTAGTGAATTTTCTCTTCTAAATGTAGTAAAATATGGTATACAATTCCTTCATGCCACCTAAACTGTGGTAGAGTTACATTATGGGACTTTTAATTGGTTATTTTACAGAAAGGAGTTGGAGAGAAGGCGGTGAATCAATTGGAGAAGTCAGTCAGCTCAAAACTTGAAGTGACATTGGCCCGGCAAATCCAAGCACAATTTCAAACTTCTGGAAAGCAAGCACTTCAGGTAATTTCTTGTTCATGTTCCTCTTTTTGTGCTTATGTCAGTTGTTTTTTTTCTGTATTCATTTGAAACGTCCCATGCATCTCTTTCCCCATTTGGAGCTTTGATAAGGAATAATAATATCTTTCTAGATGATTAAGGTTCATTTATAAGAATTTAGATTGGTTAGATTTGTGAATGTATTCTTCTTTGGCAAATAAGCATTCAATTGTTTCATGGGCATTTCTAAACGAAATTCACAACCTTCCACATGGCTTTCTACCTTTATTGTAAAATGCAATTTCCTGTATTGTCCAATATCACCAAATTTAATCGATGAGTTGTACCTTACTAAATGGAGAAGCTTCCTTTATGGATTGGTAGCACTAAATTCGCTTCCACTTGAAATGTTTTATTCCTATTTTCCTCTCTACTTTATGTTGACACAGGTGGTTGAACTTATACTGCTAGAAAAAAATTCATTCTTTATTATTTTCTTTTTTTTAGGGGGGGGGGGGGGGGATAGATACCTGGCTAGTTTGTCCTGAAGATAACGTTTTGCCTTTAGAACCCATCTGATGAATGTCCAAAATCTGTGCCAAATTCTATGGTTATTTCTTATCGTATTTTACGTCTCTAAATTCAATCTTTTTTGGATATACCCTCATATCGGTCATTCTCCCTGTTGACATTTTACTGACCTTTTTTGGTTTGAATGAATGCCCATATATCTTCCAATTTGAACTCAGATAATGTTCTGCTGATCAGAGAAATGCTGGATTTATCTGCAGGATGCACTGAGGTCTAGCTTGGAAACTAATGTTATTCCAGCATTTGATTTGTCATGCAAATCCATGTTTGAGCAAATTGATGTCGCATTTCAGAAAGGACTAAGACAACACACAGCTACTGCTCAGCAGCAATTTGAAAAATCACATTCTTCCATTGCTGCTGCTCTACAGGTATGGTAGATTAGTGACAGTTTTATCATTTCTTGAATCATGATTTAATTCCACTTTAATGTGTTAAAAATGTCAAAGGTGTGCTATCTTGATAGCATAACTTTCAACAAATTTAATTGAACATTCATCTTTTACTTAATATATTATATAGTATAAATTGTCGGATAGTATTTTTACCATTTTTTGCTAGCTGTAGATCGACTGATTTTGCATAATTAATTTTATACGGTAATAGAGGTGGCTTTATCTGAACATTTTTCCTGCAAAATCTGGTTGTCTGATTAACCATGTAAACTAGCAAGATAAGTTCTGAAGGTAGATATTTATGCCCAATATTAGGATTTGTGCTTGAATGCGAGGTTTCTAAAAATATAGTATCATAGCCTGGTGCTTTTACACTGACATGCACAAAATTGAACCGTAGAAGGATGTCATTTAATATTAGGTGAAGTACTAGGTTTTAGGGTAACATTCTTTGTTCTCAAGAGCTTCACTAATGGATGATTATATGGCTGTCTGCAGCTAGTTTTAATTATGTCCAATATGATGAAATATACAAAGGCAGCTTGTTGCATTGAAGTTTTTTAAGATAGTTTGCTTTATATTTGCAGGATGCTATTAATTCTGCAGCTTCAGTCACACAAACTTTAAGGGAAGAATTGGCAAATGGGCAACGAGAACTTCTAGCTATGGCAGCTGCAGGTGCCAACTCCAAGGCAGGAAATTCCTTGATGACACTATCAAGTAATGGATCGTTGGCTCATCTGCACGAGATGGTATGTTCACTTGCTCCCCTGTTTCTCTCCCCAGAACTCTCATGAATTAGGAAGTATAACATCTGATGCGTGGACTAATATATTATTTTAAATAATCACTATTCATGTTTATCTGCCTCACACCGATTGTTGTTTGTAGCATCCGGAGGCACCTATGGATCCAATGAAAGAGCTAGGAAGAATGATAGCTGAGAAGAAATATGACGACGCATTCACCGCAGCGCTGCATAGAAGTGATGTCTCCATAGTTTCCTGGTTGTGTTCTCAGGTAAGTTAACAAGGGATGAATTAAACACACTCGCTCTAGTCTTATTTGTGTGGAAAATATTTTCCAACAAGCAGCCCTTATAGACCTGAAGAAAGCTCTAGTGTTGAGACCTGACTGTGCTTGCTGTGAACCAGGTTGATCTGCAAGGGATATTGTCAATGAAACCATGCCCACTAAGCCAAGGAGTATTGCTGGCACTTTTCCAGCAGCTGGCTTGTGATATCAACAAGGAAACAAGTAGAAAGCTGGGATGGATGACTGATGTAGCTGTGGCCATCATCCCCTCGGATCCAACGATTGCCATGCATGTGATACCCATCTTTACACAGGTCTCTCAGATTGTAGATCATCTTCAAACCATGTCTTCTACATCTGCATCCGAATCCTCCAGCATCCGACTTCTTAAGTTTATCATAAACAGTGTGCTGCGCTGTAAATGATTTTGTTCAATTTTTGGATAGTACCACTGTTTTTTCCCCATTTATATGTATAAATCTAGGAAGTATGCAGTGAAATGACAAGTGGGGATTATGTATGAATTCAGTGTGAGGTTTCTATTTGTGTGAAATTGTTGGTGTTTGGATGATTTAAATGTAAAACTAGTGCTTTTTACAGAATAAGTTGTTAAAAAACAAATCAATATCTTTTGGTGTTTGGTGTGACATAAGAGGAGAATATTTATTTTTAATATGGTGGTGTGATTATAAGATGATGTTTATTTAAAATTTTAATTATTTAATAAAGTATACACATTGTGTATATATGATGCTCGAATTTAGATTATCTTGAAGAAATACATTATTTTTTTTATTACTGAAACCGTTTTATGAGTTATAATAAGAGAATACTTAAAAACAAAATAACAATAAGACATAAGACGTGAACCAAATAACTAATCAAAATATCTGTAAGACTATAATATCTTGAATTTAACTATAGCATAAACATTAATACATACGTAACACAAATAAAACCCATAAATCTTAAAACATATATAGATTTATATATGATTAAAGTGTATTAGATGTCATTTATAAAAAAAACAACTATAAAATGTGGTACGGTGATTGATCACTTCGTCCTTAAATTATAAGGTTAGGAGTTTGATTTCTACCAATAAAAATGAAACACATTTTATAACACTGTTATCGATGGTGAATACCTTAACTCATATCGGTACTTGATATGCAGTTAGATTAGAAAAAATAAGTCTTTGCTTGAGGATATTTGTTGCACCAACTTTTAGTTACTACTTATGTTTATAATTTACATGAAATATGATAGAGTAAAAGTATATCACTGAGTTTTATAATTTCAGCATTCAAAATCGTTAATTTCATTCTTAGGTTAGTAGGATGACTCATTACTTAGAAAAGCACTATTAGTAGAATTTCGAAGCATCATCATCAATCTTTGGATTATGTATTCTAGAATTTTATTGTTTTATTTGTATCTCTTATTTTAGATTTTATTGAGAGTCGAGTATTAATATTTTGAATTAATTAGAGTTATTTCTGTAAAAGTTTTAAATATTTATCTATAATTTAAATTGGATTTTATATTATTTTAAAAAATAATATTTATCGATCTAAACTAAGTTAAACTTTTATAATTATAAGTAAAGCTTGAGATCCAAATATAATATCTGAATTTATGATGTTACAAAAATTATGAATGCATCAGTTTGAGAACGATCTCTACTCGTATTTGATCATTTTTGGGTAGAAGAAGCACCCGATCGAGTTGAGCTATTGGCTATTATATATAGAAATATTTAAACATTTACAATCGTCTAAAAGTTTATTTTAATCTCTTTATTATAAAAAAATATTTAGTGATTATATGTTTTAAAAATAAATATTTTGGCCTAAAATTTTAAAGTTATAATTAGTTGATTTAAATATATTTTTAAATATAAGGACCAAAACCATAATTTAACCTCTTAAATTCAAGTTTAAACCAGTGGCAATAAGAATGACCGTTTCAACGGTTCCATAAGTTCCGAAAACATTTTCGCGTACAAACTCTTCTTCTCCCCTCCATTATCTTCTCTTCTAAGCTTTCTCTACCCAGCCAACCAGTCAGCCTAGACTGTTTGATTTTCTCAGATCTTTCTCGAGGAAACATTGAACTTGTTGTTTGGTTTAGATTTGATTTAGATTTACAGAGATACAAGGAGTGAATGGGCATCGAGAGAACAGAGGAGAATAGCAACAAGAAGAAAGGGAATTTGCAATTGGGGAATTACGAGTTAGGGAGGGATCTCGGGGAAGGAAATTTCGGAAAAGTTAAATTGGCTAAGAATCTCCATTCAGGCCTCCCCTTCGCAGTTAAGATCCTCGAAAAATCCAAGCTCATTCAACTCAACATCGCCGATCAGGTTCGTTAATTTTTTCTTATACTACTTAATAGTCTTCAATTTCTTTTCGCCGATGAGTGTGCTTGTTCTTCTTCTGTAAATTCAATGATATTTCAGATTCTAAAAACATCAATCTGGATCTCAAATTGCGCAGATAAAGAGAGAAATCGCGACTCTGAAACTCATCAAACATCCAAACGTGGTTCGGTTACATGAGGTCAGTATCATTTCTCAATAATTATTGGTGTTGTTGGTGCATTCCCATACCTCTGCGATCATCCCGATGCCTATTTTCTTTTAATGATAGTGAAAGCTATTATTTTTCAATATTTATTTCTTATTTTAAATACAAAAATTAAATGAAAATCACAAAATCGATAAAAAAAAAACAAGTATAAAGACGATTTTCTAAAAAATATTTAATAGAGATTCTTAAAATTGTATCCACATATGTTGGTAATGAAACGAAAAAAATATAGAAACATGACCGCCATATCTCTTTCATTATTATTGACTACAGAGCTGAGGCACGTGTATAGCATTTCTGGCTAATATAATACTTTATGCTTTCTTTTTTTATCTTAAGCTAATGTAATACTTGGGTCAAAATTGTCTGTGCCTGCATCGAGTTTCAGTTTTGGCACGTGAAGTACGTGTCTCAGCTGAACCTCTCAGGAACCATCAATCTTGGTCGGCTGTTAAGCTATTTTTTTATTGCCTTCAATATCATCATTTGTTGTCTTTTTATCATGATCCACTCATTCCCTAGGAAAGAATTCAGATTAGGAAAGCGCTAGCCATAGCAACTCAAGTCAACATCCAATTTCCTCTCTGCTTCCTAATTTATTATTTATGCATGGACAGTAGGGTTGTGTATTAATTGAACAGTTAATTGTAATCGTGAATTGTTATATTTTATAAGTTAATTAATTTATCTATTAAAATTAAACGGTTTTAGTTTTTACGGTCATGGTTATTAATTTTGACTAATGATTAACTTATAGGGTAACAATTGTTAAATTATTTATATATATTTAAAATATAAAATAACATTTTAAATTTGATGATGATTTTTGTCTTGAACTTTAATTATTATATGTTAGTTAAACATTTGTATTTAAAACTTTGATGATAATTTTTATATCTTGAACTTTGATGGTGTGTTGTTACAATGTTATGTACAATAAACTTTTTAAACTTTAAAATATTATGAAGCTTGTGTGTTTTGTCTTGTGTTAAAATTTTACAGTATGTAAATATTTTTTTAATTATAGAGTAAGTGATTAAAATATCTTTATTTAAATATTTTTAAGAATATTTTAATATATCATTTATCATAGAGATAATTATATTATTCTCAAAAAAAATAATGATGTAGGAAAAAATTGTAATAGGTTACAGGTTAACCTCTAACCGAATCATTGGTTAACCACATCTTAACGGTTAACCGTTTCTTAATGGTTAGGTTATGGTTAATAAAATTCAATAACTTTTATAATGGTTAACCAACTGTTTAGGTTAAACGATACGGTTAGCCTACCATAAACACTCCTAATGGACAATAGTCAAGTGGGACCCACTACTTACCAACGCATGGAAAAATTATTATATTGTCTCGTTCGCCACGTTATTTATGGTCTCTTCCGATGAGATTCATCCATTTAACGACATATAAGAAAAAGTTGAAGATTCCCCTATAAAAGAGGAAAGAGATAAAGATTCAAATTAGAAAAAAAACAAAATAAAATTATTATTGAATTAAATCATGAATAACATAATCAGATCCATTTAATATTTTTTCTAACACATAGTCCATTTATTTATTTATTTTCGAGTTATTTACATACACCTGTATCATTGTAGTAACTTTGTAAAGTTGACAATGTACATGCCATTTATCCTTACTTTAATCTATTGTTTATACCGGCTTGTGAATTGCTCTAATGATGCTTTTGCTTATAATAAACATGCAGGTATTGGCTAGCAAAACCAAGATTTACTTGGTCCTAGAGTATGCAACTGAAGGGGAATTGTTTGATAGAATTGTAAGGGACTTGATGAAATTATTTTTAGGGATCCTTGTTCTGCTGCCATAATGTTGAATTAATTACATTGATGTGTTGTTCTTATCTGTTTTTGTATTAAACGTATAACAGGCATCCAATGGGAAGCTTTCAGAGGCTGAAGGAAGAAAGCTATTCCAACAGTTAATTGATGCCGTTAGTTATTGTCACAACAAAGGCGTTTTCCACAGGGATCTTAAGGTCCTTTCATCACCTCTAAACATATCAAATATTTGATTTGTTAATGCTATGAATTAGTCAAATCTTATATAACACAGATCATATGTATGTTATTTTAGGTTATGAGTGATGCAATAGGCTAAAATATGTCTTCTCTCTCTTTATCTGATATGTGAATATTCCAGCTCGAGAATGTTCTGATTGATGCAAAAGGGAACATAAAGATAACTGATTTTGGTCTCAGTGCATTACCTCAACATATTAGGGTACGTAAAGTGCTTTATCCTAAACAAGAAAATCACCATTTTTTTAAAAGAAATCTCTTTGAAGTAATTTTAATTTCCAGGAGGATGGCTTACTGCACACAACATGTGGAAGTCCAAACTATGTTGCACCAGAGATTCTGGCAAATAGAGGGTACGATGGTGCCACTTCAGACATATGGTCATGCGGCGTCATCCTATATGTAATTCTCACCGGATATCTCCCTTTTGATGACAGAAATCTTGCAGTTCTGTATCAGAAGGTATTTGATGCTATTTTGGCTTTAAAAGTATTTTTTTTCTTACCTACTCCATTACTCCAATGAAGAATTACGTGTAATAACCCTCTTGAGAGATTTGTGTTTCAGATATTCAAAGGGCATCCTCTGATTCCAAAATGGTTATCACCTGGGGCTCGCAACATGATAAGAAGGATACTTGATCCAAACCCTGAAACTAGGATAACAGTTGCAGGTATAAAGGAAGATGGATGGTTCAAGCAAGACTATACTCCTGCTGTACCCGACGATGAAGAAGAAGATATACACATTGATGAGGAAAACTTCTCATTGTGTGAAGTGGTATGAACTTGCAAACTGTTTTTTTCTTATATCTTGGTTGAGTCCTGTTTTTGCAAATTTCGAACATAATAGAGAGACTATTTTGATGAAGGCGTGTGATGGAAGGAGTCAAACTCAAGAATCACCCACTCTCATTAATGCTTTTCAGTTGATAGGAATGTCTTCATGCCTAGACCTCTCTGGTTTCTTTGAGAAGGAGGTAACTGTTCACTATAATTTTTAATTTAAAGAGATGTTAATTAGGGACGTGGCATTGACAATTCAAAATTTTAGCTTATACCAAATTGTTATTCACTTGCAGGATGTCTCAGAAAGGAAGATCAGATTCACATCCAACCTCTCCGGCAAAGATTTGCTTGCAAGGATCCAAGACACGGTGAGAGAGATGGGATTTCGAGTCCAAGTGAAAAACGGACGGGTCAGTTGCTTGATGAACTACTACTTTGTCTATATGTTTTTTCCAATATAAAATAAAAGCATGTTAGTGAATGCTAAGCCACATGGTAATGGCAACAATAACTAGAACCGGAAATTTGTATCCCCTTTTGTTTTAGTTACAAGCAACACAAGAAGAGAGAGTCCAGAAACGTTTAGGCAGTCTTTCAGTTTCAGCTGAGGTAAACTCTTGTGTTAGAACCTGAGCCAACCGAGTGTATTTTCACTTTTTCAGCAATGTTGATCAAGTTTAATGGTTCGATATCAGGTTTTCGAGATCAGTCCGTCGTTGCTTGTGGTTGAGTTAAGAAAATCCTATGGTGATTCTACAATTTACAGACAGGTACAGTTAGTTTGATGGTTCATTTCCTAATTTAATCTTGTTATTAATTACAGTGTGATGACTCTATAATTGCAGTTATGTACCCAGCTCTCAAATGACTTGGGTCAAGGCCTGGGGTCTACAGGAGCTTGATTCACTCCACTGAGAGTGAGAGGGGGATGAATAAGTAAGTAGCCTATTTGTTTTATGCTATTGGGGTAAGGGTAACAAGGGAGTCCGTCTATGTCCACAGCTTAAGAAAGTTATACGTTTATAATTTTATTTGAACTATAGTATTTTTAAAGGTTTAGTTTTTTTAATACTTATAATTAGGAGTTTAATTTTTTATATTTGTTAATGAAGTTTTATTTTTTTCTAGTATTTATTATTAAATATATACTCTTAAAATTTAATTTTTTAATATTTATTATCAGAGAACTTTTTCGATATTTGTTATTTTAGACATATTTTTGAAGTTTTATTTTTTAAAGTTTTTTTGTTAAGGGCTAAAATTTTTAATACTTATTATTATGAATTTATTTTTAAAATTATTTTTTTTTTGTTACTTGTTGTTAGGGATAGAGATTTATATAACCATACGTATTCGCAACAACAATTGTTATATGATGATAATAACAGTATGGAACCAAGATTTTTCTGTAATGGGATTAAAAGTAAAGTATATAAGGTATTAAGGATTTATATACTATTAAAATAAATATTATTGACTTCCTATCCCCAATAAATATTACCTTATTGAAACCCCCCTACCCCAACAAATGAAGTGAGGTGAATTGCACCTCAATTTATATGTCGCATACGCTCATAAGAAGATTCACGCGTGTGTTATTAAGAGATTTCATAATGACGATATTTACGGTGATCGAAATAACATTTATAATATTTATGACTACAATAAAAACTTAATATAACTGTAAATATAATCACAGATATAATTTAGATTTTTTAATTTAAAAATGTTTTTTATATTTATCGCGGGCCATCAAAATCTCAAGAGAGATTCAAAATAACAGCTTATTTCTCGAGGAAGTACAAATTTATTCATGGACAGTGGCTCTCCATGACCACATTTATTGTATATATAATAAGATCAATCTCAATAATTTATTTTACCTATTTAATAATAAAAAATTTATAAAATTATAAATTTTATATTTTATATACGAAAATCTTACTTTATATATATAGTTAAGATCTACTTATATTATATTAAACTCAATTAGTTTTACACTAATTTATGTCATCAAATAAACGGATAAGATCAAATCCTTATTTTTCCCCCTAAATAATAATTTTCACACATCCTACTTCTAATCTCATCCATCCATTTTACCAATACAATAATTTTCAAACTCATTAAGTTTTACAAAGCATTTCAATGCGATCTAATCCGTCACCAACTCTCGTTCATATTGCTTTCATCTTACTTTATAATAAGGATCAAAGAAGAGATTTTTTTTTATTATCTATACGCATCTTTATTTAAAATTTTCATTATTACTAGTATGCTTAGTTTATGTTAACCATGTCATTCATTATTATACATCAAGTACTAGGTTATTATAATATGCTTTCTTTCATCATTTATCTTGATTTACATATTGCATGGTAGAATTCCATAAACCTATAATACAAATCTTTATTTTAGCTTAATTTATCATAATCACATCTTTATTTTCATGAAATTTCCAAGTCTCAATTTAACAAAAATGAAGGATAAAAAGTTCAAACTTAACAAAAAATGGTTTCCCTAGGAAAACTAATATTTTAGATCCAAGATTCAAGCTAAGTGTTAGTACAAGTAGAATGTTACATAATCCAAGTTTAAAAAGACACTTATGTCTATACAAATATCAGAGAAATCGTCGTCGTCGTCATCATCAAAGAACAAACTTATTACGGAGTTATGGAGAACAGGTCCTACCTCTTCAAGGCCATGAGCTGATGAAAGAAAGCCTTGAGTATCACGGGAAGCCGACCGGATATGCAGATGTGTCATGTCTATCCGCTGTTGGTGTTCACAATAATCTGTACAACATAGGCATCTTTATTGACAGCCATGAGGAAGAACTACAAGTCCAGCTTGCAATATCATGTATGAGCAGTGCCAACGTCAATGATGGGATTTTGCTCTGAGTTAATGGTCAGTTCTGTCATGAAACGGAACTTTGCTCATCGCTCAGTATGTATTGTGGGAGACAAAGAACTTGAAATCTGGATGATTAACTCGCAAAAGACGAAGCCAGTTATCAGCAGCTTGCAAAAGGGAATTAGTGTTCTGGGATTCATTAACTCCATCGGGATTCCAAACAGACTCTTTGAACTTATAGAAAGCAAGTCCAAAGGTAGGCAATGGTAGCTTTAAGGACATGTCAGCGTCTTGGAACTCCCTACTGTTATAGCCTCGGAAGGGTGGCCTATCTTTTCCCGTACCTGCTCCAACAATATTGACATCAATTACTAAACAAAGTGTAATGCAACCATATTTATAAAGAAAGATGCTTACACGGAGAGGGTGTAGAAAGAGAGTGGTAGGTTAAAAAGCAGGCATCGAGATTTTGCAGAGTTGGACCCATCGGTATCCTATAAATTGGATACCTTCATTAACAAAAAGGAAAACTTGTTAGATATACAGGATACCATATATCAGGTTAGTAGAGTTTTCTTAACTCCAAGTGGGACCAGAAATCTGTTCAGTATCTATAAGCTATATTTAACAAAAATAAGGATACTTGGCAGTTTTTCAACCCTGCTTGTGGAGTTAATCTCAAATAATTATCATAGATATAATAGGGTTTAAAATCATATTTCAAAAACCCAGAGCCATTGATGAAGTCATTTAGAAAGAGAAAAACATACCATGCAACTGAAATCCAACTTGAAGGAGACAGATCACAGCTCCTATATGTCCTCAGGGCCGGAAACTGAGATGCCAGAACTGAGATCTGCAAGATGCAAAGTTATTAGAGCGAGCACAACAAGATGCACCTAATATAACAAAGGACATGGGAATTACCTTGTCAGCCAATGGCTCGCGACTAAATGGTTGATCATGCTCCAAGTATTCAAAAATAAGCTGACCCAGAGTGTTACAAGTATCACTTTCATCACTTGACGAACCCCCAAAGGGTCTATTTCTGAGAGACAGTGTAGTCAATCTTTGAATATTCGAATCAACAATCTCCAGCTGATTCCGAAACCCTGGGACAATGTTGTTAGCTCTTCTTGATATTCCGTAATCACTATCACTACCATCACTACTTGTCTCCTTGGACGACTCCGTATCACTCTCCTCACCAGGCATCCTGTTCAAAGATGGATTGGAAAACAAAACAACAAAACCAGAAAGCTATAAGTCTAGCGTTTTGGAAATTATGATTTAACAACTCACAGCTTAACATAACTGATACCCCAGCACTTCAACCTCTATTAGAAGGCATATAAACAAAACATTAAACCATTGAATGAGACCGAACCGATATGACTTCCAAAACAAATTGAAAACTATTTCTGAAAAGCATTACTGTGTTTCCAATCACCCAATCGAGTTTTGTAAATCAAAAATAGGAAAATATGCAGCAGCTGTCACCACATAAGGCTTCAAAGGGTAAAGTGAAACACTTGGTTAAAAGAGGCACCAGAAAGACGAGAGATAAACACAACTCTCAACAAAAGCAGGTGATTTGATAAAATGAGGTGTGAATGGCTTACCTCTGCCTTGGTGAGGGTCTTGATGGGTCGGTATACAGCTGAATTCCGGACAAATAAGGGACATAGTATTGCATTACATAGTCACTGCCATTCAACAAAAGTGGAACACCGGCTCCATATGCACTCCATTCCTTAAAGGACTCCCACAAATCCTTAAGACAAAAATATGGAAGAAACTCCAGTCTGCGCTCTTGTCCCTTGCATCCTCTTATGCTTGTCTATAAGATCATGAAAATTTCATTACTAAAAGTGTTATACACCCACACATGTATACATATATAACCCTCAAACACTTCAGATAAAAGCAATCCCACTTTTTTTTGCACTGATTCTGATTGTCTGATCTTCTGTTGATGAGCAAAGCTTCTTAAATTTTCCTACATTTTCTGACTATTAAAATAGCACTCAATTCTTCAGCTTCCTATTGGATTGTGATTCTTAATTTCTTACAATGAAATTAGCTATGGTCCAGTAATTCCGCTAATTTAAGCTAATCGGTAACATCCACTCATCCTTCAGAAAACAGATTTCCACGCATTTCATCATATAAACAGAACTGGACCTTTTTTCAATCAATCCAAGAGCTTTAGAAATGAAAGAATAAGCCATTTTTTTTATATAAACAAACAAAAAGAAACAAAATAACAAACAAAAAAGTTCAAACCTCGTAATTACAAAAAAATGTCTATTCTTTTTTTTTAATTTACCTTGGGTAAATACTGAACCGAAACCACAGGAGTCGTAAACTCCAAGAACCGATCCAAATTCGTCGGTTTATCGTCATTTTTGTCACTACTATTATTGGACTTAGAAGAAGGCAACGAAGTGGCGCATTCCTCGTGATCCATACTTTTCTCCGTCGAAATCTTCGAAGTCAACGGCGGTCTCTGTTCCTTCGGCTGCATCATCATCTGCTGCTGCTGCTGTTGTTTCCTCATCGGCGGAGGATTGTAAAATCGGTTCTCGCCGCCACGGCTTCTCGCGATCGAAACGCCACCGGAACCAGACATTTTTCGGTACTTTTGGGTACAAAAAGAAACACCCTAATCGGGGAAAACTGTGATTTTCTAATCTAGGGTTTGAGTGTTGTGAGTAAAAATCTAAACTTTTAGTGAATTTGGGAAAGGAGATAATCAAAAGAGAGTGAGGATTTTAAATTGTTTTTCTTTTTTAGAAAAATCAATGTGTTTTAATATTATTATTTTTATTAAACACTAATATTTGGTATTTATGAAGGGAAAATGAGATCCACAATTACGTCATTAATTAAAGGGTAAATTATATCATTAGTTATTGTTAGATGACAATATTATATTCTAAAAATTCATTATATAAGATAGGGGTGCTTATCGAGCGAGTCATGAGTTGGGCATTGCTCGACTTATGCTTGTTAAAAAATTTTGTTGCTCAACTCAACTCGTTGCTCGTTAAGCTCGTTAAAATTGTGCTCGACTCGCGCTCGTTTTGCTCGACTTATTGCTCAACTCGACTCGTTACTCGTTAAGCTCATTAAAAAACTTACCTTATTTTGAATTAAAGGTAAAATTTAACAATATCATATGAGGCTTAATATTAACATAAATTAATAAATTTAACCAAAAATATTAAAAGAATGTATAAAACATTTTTAAAATCATAAATACAACAAACTAACATATTAAAAATTAAAATAATAATTTATACATTAATAATTATTATTTAGATTTATTTTTTGATTGAAATTATTTTAAAGTAATTACTAAAAAATAGTTTAAAAAGTTAACGATCTGCTCACAAACTTATCGAGTCGAGTTAGACTTTGCTCAATTCAAATCGTTAAGGTATCAAGTCGAGTTCGGGTCGAACTAATCCGAATCGAGATGAGCTGCTCAACTCGTTAAACACACCTAATATAAGATCATTTGAAATATAGTGAACAAGATATCACAAAATCAATAAAAAATATTAACATAAACATATTAGAATTTCGAAAAATTATATAATGGATCATTCTCGGCATTTAATATATAAGTTCATAAATATTAACATAAAGCACGAGTCTTATAGTTCAAGTGGTTAACGACTTAACGGAACAGTTGTTGTTCTTAAAGATCATGGGTTTGAGCACCAGTAATACTAGCAGAGTGATTGAGCGATCAATCTCAAATGGTTGAGATTATATTTTAAAACAGATACTATTATAATCATTGTTAGCTAATTAAAAAAATATATTAACATAAACATATAGGGTTAAATATATCTTTTTATTTTTATTTTTTATAAGTGAATTTTCACTAATATTTACTGTAAATTAAATTTAAAAATAATTTTTATAAAATAAAAATTCTCTCGTAAAAAGTAGTTTTAATTGATTGATAATTTTAGAGCTTTCAACTTCACAACCGAAGTAATATTTACAAACAAAGAAAATCTCATGTTTGCGGTTTGCACAAATAATTTTCTCACTCAAAGAACCCTAGAGTAAAAATAATAATGATAGCTCACAAATGTTTTACAATAAAAAATATAACAATTAACCACACTAAGACTCTTTAATGTTGATGTTTTTTCAATATATTTTTTATTGTTAAGATTAGGGGTGTTTATTATTAGATATCGGATTAGATTGGATACGATTTTTTTTTGATATTCGGGTTTTCTGATCGATGATATAGTGATTCGCATTCGATCTGGAAGAAAGCGGATATCCACATATTCATATATCGGATATTCGGATTGTATAGTCAGATATCTGATTATCAAAAAAATATAATTTGGTTATACTAATTTCTTGAATTTGAATGTTGTATTTATAAAAATTTTAGAATTTCGAATATAATAAATAACAAATTACTAAATATTATATCACAATTATAAAAGTTTTCTTTTTAAATTTTTAAATATAACAAGCACTAAATTGTTAAATAGAACAAGATTAATATTATGAAAATTTGAATTTTGAATTTTCGGATAACTCGAAACTTGAAATATTGTGATTCGTATCCGATCTAAAAATTTAAAATCGGATTAAATATTCGATCTAAAAATAAAAATAAGATCGGATATCCAAATTTTTGGATCAGATCAACTGAATCAGATATTTTTAAACAAGGGATCAATCTTTTATAAATTAAATGGTTGGTCCTTTTAAGCAAGGGATCAATCTTTTTTTATAAAAATATGATTGTTATAATCAAAGGATCGATCCTTTTGCAATTTGAGATTAGAAGAAAAAATGTTTATGCTTATAAAGGGATTGATCCTTTGCTTTAGGGATAGATTTTTTTACCTTGAAGTTTGAAAAATAAATTTTATATATAAAAATAGATTATATTTATTTTGAAAAGATCGACTTAGATGAAAATCATTTAAAATATTTTTTAAATTTATTTAAACTTTAAACAATTTTTAAAAATTTAATATATTAGATTAAGTTTCAAAAATATTTTTATTTTAATTTATTATATCAAAATATTGGTTCAACCAATTTTAATATTTCAAATTTTAATTTATTTGTTTTCTAAATGATGATGAACATTTTTTATATTATTTAAAATATATAATAAGAAAATAAATTTCACCCAATAAATCTGTAAATTTAATAAATAATTATAAATATTAAAGTAGATTTTATCATATTTATAGTATTTATGAATGGAAATATTTTATAAAAATAATTCAATAAATAATATTTTATGAAATTTATGATCCAAAATACAGATATGTGAAATATTAGAGGATTTGTATTCAAGCTCAACATCTTATGAATTTAACAAGTGATTTTAAATTAAATAAGGATGATGATTATTCTATAAGATTCGAATTTAAACCGTTTTGTTTGTAAAATATGTCTTATTAAAGAATTAAAAAAATATGAATAAATATTTTCTTATAATCACTTTAAAATTATTAAAACAATTCATTATTTTATAATATGACACGTTATATCAATTGATTTAAAATTATTAGATTTAATAGTTAATATTGATAACGGTTAAATTAGATGCAAAAATATTTATCGGTTTAATCAAAAAAATTAAAAAAATTAGAGATTACGATACCTTTAATGGAAATTTCTCATGAATATCGATGTTGGAGAATTTTTTCCTCAAAATATTGTTTCTCCCACTTTATTTCCTGAAATATTGATGATTTTACAGTGAATTTGAAGTCGGCACCTTTAAAAACCGACTTTGAACAATATAAGGCTCCAACTTTGGCATCTGAACAATGTGCAGTTGCACGAACCAACTAGTCTCATCGGTTAAAGGAACGTTTGTTGTTTCTAGAGGTCACGGGTTCGAGCACCAATGTTGTCAGTGCAGTGATTGAGCGATCAATGTTGAAAGGTTAAGAGTATACTCTGGAACAGATACTACTTACCATTGTAGCTGAATAAAAAAAAAGTGTACAGTGTTAACACTACATGCAATATTCACGTGAAGATGTTATAGTTAGAGTATTTTGATTCTGTCTTCACCCTTATATTGTTCAAAGTCGATTTTTAAAGGTGTCATTTTTAAATTCACTGTAAAATCATTAATATTTTGAGAAAGCGAGAGAAACAATGTTTTGGGAAACTTTTTCCCCAATATTAATATCCATGAGATTTTCCCTACCTTTAATCCTATAAAATATAAATAGTAAAAAAAAACACTAATATTTTAATTCTTAAACTGTCTTAATCTCATTTTTATCATACAACCAGTGTCAGATGCACCTATACAATATGGTCAGGCTCATCCTGAATTTTTAAAATTCATACATTTGCCTTTAAAATTTTAAAATTTTATGAGTCAATCCTTTAATTATTTTAATATTTATGAGTAGGATCCTACACTGCATACAATATTATTACTTCAATCTCGTGACAGCTCAAAAAAATATTTGAGGGGATTACATGGAAAGAGAGTCTCTGAAAATGATTCTTCATAGTATTTATGGTAAATTCATGGTGCAGGCGATAACGGGGAACAAGGAGATTTTGGAGATTCTAGGCAGCATTATCAATGGTTTGGCAGTGCCGATGAAGGAAGAACATAAGTTATTTCTTGCGAGAGCATTGATTCCCGAAACTGTTGCTACTTATCACCATCAGTTACCCATGGTTTTGGGGGACTGTGGCTACTAGATAGTGAGGCTCTTGGTCTGAACTGTTTGCTTGGATAAGCAGGGAGGGGAAGGGAAAGACATTGCTTGGAGGCTGGAGCATAAGTTTAAATGTTTGATTAAATGTCAATTGTCACGTATGTAGGAGCTGATACTGGTATGAGTAATGTGTTCAATGAAAAGCTCAACAAAAAGAGTATTGAGACCAATATGTTTGATCAAGTGCTTAATGAGAGACGAGCATTTTCGGTAGTACAAGAAATCAGTTATGTAGTGGAAATGGATACCGTTCGTAGTCAAGTCTTTGACAGAGGCAATATGCTCGGTGAATCGTGTAATGAGAAATAAAAAGATATTAATGAATCGTCTTTGGCCGAAGGGTATTGGGACTTACTAAAAGTCTGCTAGAATGATCACCGGATCAGGGTGTAATGTCGATCCATCGATGATGGCTAAGGAAGTAAGTCCATGTGCAACTCAAATGTTCGATGAAAAGGTTATGTGACAAGATAATGACTCAACGACAACCAAACCTATAATCGAGTTTGTTGAGAGTGACACCTATATGAGTTTAGATTACTTCTAATGACCAAACACAACAAAGCAAGTGGTACATCTTCTAGTAATATAGCTTCAGAATTGACATTGGGTGGAGATCTTAGAGTGTGTAGAGTTGATGTCTTGAAATCAGATTCCCAGGAAACAAACACAGTGACTTTGCAAATGAGAAAACTTGATCAAGGTTCTAAGGTGGTTGTTAGCAAATTGTCTTGAATGGAAGCTATGTAGAATCTTTCCAACTTGCTCAGGTTTCAATTCAGATGCTAATTGGTGATCAAATACTTGATGATCTTAGTGGGGACTTTGCTCATCAAATTGCTCACTTTTGGGGGGTCTAGAGCTATTCTATGTCGTGTGAAAGAGCTCATGACTTTGTCTTTGCATCATAAACCCAATCGAGAAGATGAATATGGAAGAGTTAAAGCAACTAGAGGCAAAGTTATCCAGTGGAATGGTCATGTAGATTTGAAAATTTATTCAAATTTCAGTTCTCAAAATTATAATCCTTTGGGGACAAGGATTCTTTGGTCATCACCCAAAAAATTGGGATGAATTTAAGGGATATAGAGATGTATACGAGAATTGCATCATATACAGGGACGAAGCTATATAGGGGTGGGGCAATCGCCCTCCAAACCCCTAAAGAATTTTTTAATTTTGTCTTCCTATTTTTTTTAAATTTGATTTTTTATGAATTTGTCCCCCTACTTCCAAATATTTATGTTTTGCCCCCCTCAACCTCAAATCTTGACTTCGTCCTTGATCATATAGTATATCGATGGAAGTTTTTAACAATGCTAGAATATTTGATCTAAAGTGAAGTTCGAAGAAAAATAGGATGAATTTAAAGAACATCTGATCGAAGTTCAAAAATTAAATTAGAAATTAATTTTTTTGACTAACATGTCACATCGTCACACTTTTAAGCGTCAAACGACATAATTATTAAAATAAATCATATAAAACACATAAATAACAAGAATATTTTTTTTCAAAATAAGTGACAAAATACAAACCAAATAAAAATTATATAATATTATATTTTTTTTTTATTAAAATTACATTTTAACTAAATTATTATCCTGTTAAACCCACCACTAATCCATTAAAAATTATATATTAAATATAGACAGAGAGAGAGATTTTATATTCATTTCATCGTACAATTTGCACTACTAAGAATCCAAATTCTTGCACGTTATCTTAAAATATATTTTGAAAATTAAAGCAGACCCAATTTGATTTAAATATTTCTTGATTTATTCCACCTACCACTTGAAAGTTTTTTATATGAATTTTGGCATAGAAAAATGTGGATCTCAATGACCAAATCTGGAGATAATTAATTAAGGTCGACAGGTATGACTTTCTAAATATACAAAAGAATACATCTAGTTTTCAATACTTTAGAAGATAATGGAGTACATAGACCAACAATTTTTAGGTTTAATAGATAGATAAATGTTTAAATTATAGTTTGTTTTTAGTTGTATAACTTATTTTATGATAAAAATATATATTTTATATTTTATTTTATTAATGTTATGTGTATGTCGTTAATTTTTTTATAAAAATATATATATTTAAATTTATAAAATAACTTTTAAATTTAAAAACCTTAACCCTGAAAATTCTAAATCATAAAATCGATTATCATATTGCAGCCTACTATTTATGTCGAAAGACCTACAAGACAATTTACCACATCCCATTATCATCGAGAAACGATGACCAGGGTTCCAATCAAACATCAAAGTGAAACCTTCATTCGAAAGATAAAAGATAAACGCCGATCGAAAGAACAACAGACAACGATCGAGTTTAAGTTTGGTGTAATTTTTAGTGGTGTTTGATGTAGTTTACTCAGGTGCAAATCGTCTGCCTTTTTATTGTGCCTCTATTAGTGTCCCACTTTAAAATAATGAGTGTATAGTTTAGGGTTCAAGTTTAGGAGTAGCAGTTAGGATTTAAGAAATCAGGGGTATCGTGTATTTTTTGAGTTTATATTTAGGGTTTAGAATATAAAATTTAATATTGGAGTTTAGAATTTAAATTTTAAGGATTTTCTAAAATGAAACGCGAAAAAAGACATGATTAAAGGTAAAAGATTTTTATTCGATTTACTCGTAAATTTATACACTAAAAATCAAATCCAAAACACATCTAAAAAGGTAATCTCTTATTCAATGTTTTTGGGCAAGAAAGTAAGCCCTCAACAATATTTTCCTTACAAAGAAGTACCATTTTGCAACCAAAACAACATTCTTTCAATCATTAAACAAAACATGACAATCAATCTCGAGCAAACTCAATCTTAATGCCACCAATCTTAGCCAAACCCTTACCAAATTTAGGCACCAAAGTGACAATAATAGCATCATCACCCTCAGCATCCAATTCCTCCAACAAATCAGTTAGCCCTAACCTCAAGGATGTGCTCATTTTCTTACCATGGTTATGCTTATGCGGTACATTGACAAAGCTGCCTGCAAACTCAGTGTTGTGTGGTCCGATCACGGTGTCGTCTTCGTCGTTAACGTACACATCGAATTTCACCATCTGGTGTCTGTCAAACTCGATGTTTTCGATCACCAACACTTCCTCTTCCTCTTCTTTGTCTTTCCTACTCCTTGATTTCTTTGGCCTAGCAACTTCGAGGCTGACAACGTTGTTTAAAACAAGAGGAAACCTAACGTTTGTTACAACTTTTTTCTTTGTCTCGGCTGCATTTGCAACTCCCGATGCTCTTGTCACTTTATTTGTAACCCTGCTAGGAGTAGGTTTCGTGGCCAACCATGGAATGGCAACCCTTTGGTAATCATAGCGTAACTTTCGAGTGTCGAGGCAATCTCGAACCTTAACACGAACAAGATTCGCATTTTCGTCGTAGAAAATGAAAGCCGAGTTGAGCCAATCCGAGTCAGTGAAATCAGTTCGTCTGCCTCCTAATGTCTTCCAAACCGACCACATCCGGTCCACATTCGAGTGATGTGCGTAGAAGATAGGGTCTCTCGCAGCGGAATAGAAGTTCCCCATGTCTTCAAAATTAGGCTGTGTGTTGTCACCGCACCAAATGTGTACCGGTCCGTGAGGGATGTTCTCCAGCGAGCCGGCACCGGGGTCCGGTTCATCACCGGCACGATAAGCATTACCTAGGAAAAGCCTAGCAGTTTTTCCATTAGACACCATTTGCCTGTACATGATGTTAAGGTTACTCGAAATCTGATCATTACTCGATGAACTTTCATCGGTTCCGTTGAAATCAAGATCGAGAAGAGCCGATGATTGATGGTTCCGGTTGCGATGATCATTGTAGAATGGAGAATTAGGGTTTGAATAAAAGGCAGGCATTTGCATACCAGCAGGAGCATCCCAGTTCCAAAATGGCATTGCGAAAGTTGGATCATCAATCAGCTTCCCCAAGATTTTTTCGAAGAAATAAAGATAATATCTATGGAAAGGGAAGAAAAGCCATGAATTATGAACTTGAAGATCAAGATCTGGGAATCCAATTTGATGATAAGCCCCATTACAATAAGCACAATGAACATTTGCTTGTTGCATGAAGCTTCGTGGATCATCATCCGGAAGAGCTTTCATGAGCTCAATGGCCTTGGAAAATTTAGCCAAGTAATCATCACTTACTAAATGAGCTGCCGGCCTAGTCCGTAACGGCGCGTTCGAAGGAGGGAGCTTGAAATCTACAATTTTCGCCGACGGTCCACCCGGTGGACAACAATTGAGGTTTCCGACATTCTCAGGCAGGTCCGGTCGGCCGCATTGAGTAAAATCAGGACCGGCTATAGGTGCGGCAAATGCAAAGGGGTCATTTAGGGTGGATACACCGTATAAACCGCCGAGGCCGATGAGTACATCTCTTCTATCAAACTTGTTTTGATGATCATCACCATTTGTGACTTTGCATGACACAGGTCTGGAGATGAATTTTGGCTTTCGCTTCCCAGCTATGGAAAGTTGGGATGTTTTGGGAAGTAAACAAAAGGTCTTGGAAGCGAAGGAGCTGGCGGCAGCCGGGACGGCGGGCGACGGTGGTAAGGCGGAAGCCATAATTTGAATTGTTCTAACTTCTAATGGCACCCTTATTTTGATCTGTGTCTGAGTCTGAAAATCAATGGACTTCCCTTTTGTTTATATAATACATCTATTGGACTTTCCTACGCATGCATACGCACGTTAGATAATGGCGATCATGTTAGGGCATAGCTTATTTCACGTGCTTCTCAAAGTCTAAAACATTTTTTTTCAAACTGAGATTTCCATGTTTCAGTTCCTCTTCCATGTGCATTTCCTATATTTTAAATAATAATCATATAATTTCAACTTAAAATAATAATAAAAGTATTTTATATGTGTGCACGGACTCTGATTCTCGATATATTTTCATGCGCAAATCCTCTACTTTTTAATCGTTTCTCTATTGCTGCTTCCACTTTAAATTAATGAGTTTAGAGATTAAAGTTCAAGGTTAGAGATTGTAGTTAGGGTTTAGGGAATTAGGTGTAGATTGTAGTTTTAAGGGTAGGGTTTAGGAGGTAAATAATTAAGGTTACGGTTTTAAATTTATTTTTTTAAGATTTTTTAACATGAGGCATGAAAAGAGACACGATCAAGAGATAAGAGATTTCTACTCATTATAAAAAGATAATGTATTAATTATCTATTATAAAATATTAACTATTATATGACGAGATGAAAAAAGGAAGGGTGAACGAGTTAAATTATCGGGTAGATTTCTTTGTTACATAAGACTGATTATATCAACAAACAACTATCAAGCGAGTGTGGATCTATCTTTCTATGACCACTGACAGAATCATAATAAAAAATTAGCACCGTGAAGTTAAGTTAAGAATTAAACTCTTAATATTGAAGTTTAACTTGTTACATTAAATTATTTTTTATTTTTATTTTTCTATTTTTTTGTTTTTATTTATATATTTTAATTATATTTATGTTATATTTATGTTAATGTTATGAATATTTATATATAAGTGTATTTTATTATGATTAAAATACTATATATTAAATAAGATTTTTTAAAAATATTTTATTATTATATCGGGTTTCAAACTCATATAAAATAAAACAAGATATAAAATTTAATATCTATATATAGTCTAGATAAAACATTAGATATACTCTAGAATGAGAAAATAATACAAACTCTCTTTATTTATGTAGTAACCTAATTTTATCTACCCGTTTATTTTATTTTATTTTATTTCTATTTCTATTTTATTTCATATTTATTCCCATTTTCATTTTTATTTTAAGTGTAAATTATCATTCATTAAAAAAGACAAATAATAAATTCTAAAATATATCATTATAATTTGAGAATAAAATCAACAATTCTTTTTCGTTCTTTTTCGTACCTTTCATGTAAATCGACTATAAAAGTCAAACCATTCAACCCATTGTAGCACACGGAATTTTACAAACAATAACAAGAAAAAAGCAGTTGATTTTCTATATTATACATTTTATATCAAATTATATATATATATATATATTGGTTCGAATTTAAAAAAAAAAGAGTGTAGACGATATCATAATCATTTAGAAAGAGAATTATCGTCGTAAGTGCGGAGCCACTGTCACCATCAAAATCAAAAATTAAAGTCGGAAAAAAATATTATCGGTGATGATTCACGACAATCGATATGATATAATACGATAAATCATGACCGAAAACTAGATATTAGAAAAATCATGACCGGAAACTAGATATTAGAAGAGGTGTTTTTAAATTCACTATTTTAAAATAAAGGACCAAAAATATATAATAAAGAGATATATAATTTATACTCGTAATATTTATCGTATTTTTATAAAATATTCCCATTGTATCTAATTTTTTACACCCTAATTGATTAATAATTGTATTTTTTACTCCCAATTTCCTGTCACGTGTTGATATGGATCAGTCATACCTAATCCATTATTATATATCCTCATAAATATTTAAATATTTTTGTTTATATTATTTCAAGGAAATTGTGCCACACTGACATTTTTGGTCTGGACTTGCTTCATATATACATTTAAAAATTAATTCATTTGATTTTGTTTATATTATCAACTAATCCGACCATGTTAGGGCATAATTTACTTCACGTGCTTATCAATGTCTAAAACATTTTTTTGAGTAATTTACATTTTACATCACTAAACTTAGCATTCACTTTCATTTACATCATAAACCTTTAATTTAATCGAATTATATCATTCAACTTTCATTATTTATAAATTAAGTCACTTATATTGGTATCATTAAATATCTCTAATGAAAAAAATTGAAATTGATATTTTTATTTAATATATTTTTCATATATCATCCATAAATGATATTTAATTAGTAAATTTTTTTTAATTTACAAGAAATTTTGTTATTTTTCTTTTAAACTTATTTAAACGAAATAGAAAAATTTCACATAAAATTATTAAAATTGTCAATTAAACATTATTTAATAGTGATATGTGAAAAATATATTAAGTAATAGTACTAATTTATGTTGTTGTTGTTGTTTTTTGTTAAAATTATTTAATTGTGTTAGCATAAATGATTTAGTTTATTAATAATAAAAGTTGAATGATGTAATTTGATTAAATTGAAGGTTTGTGATGTAAATGAAAGTGGATGTTAAGTTCAGTGATTTGAAATGTAAATTACTCCATTTTTTTTTCTTAAACTGAGATTTCTATGTTTCACTTCCTATTCAATGTGTACTTCCTATATTTTAAATAATAATAAGATATTTTCAAATTAAAATAATAAAAGTATTTTTTTATATTTTTGCACCGGCTCTGATATAATAGCATATTATATTTATATTCAAATTTTAATACAATATGTATATATGGTTGGACGATTTAAGTTGTTTCTAGAAAAAAATTTTTATTAAGTTTAATTTTAAGACTTTTAGCCCTAAACCTAAGAGATGAAGTTAGACTATTTTCCCCCAAAATTTTCTTTAAATTAATCAGGTGAGAAGATTAATTAATTAATTAATTGTATGAGATTAGATTAGATAAGATTGAAACTAATTAATTCAATTTCTTAAAACCGAATAATTATTATATGATTTTGATTTAACACGTTATTTATAATTACATTTAATTAGATTTATTTATTTAATGATACATAAAAAATAAATAAAAATTAACCTTATAAAAAAATTATATAAAAAATAAAAAAATATTATTAGATAAAATTATAAATAATATAATAAACTAAATCTATCAATAATTTTTCTCAAAATTTAATGTTACCCAATGGCCAATATTATAAGAACTTTTGCCCAGGGATTGGTATGGGAAATTGAGCTGGCAAAGTCATTGTATTCTTCAAAGCTCATATAAGTCAAAAATTAATATAATATTTATTTTAAAGAAATTATATCATGAATAAATTACATTACGTTATTCATCGATCAATCACTAAAAATTATTTATTTTATTATTTTTTTATATCATATTTTTCCTAAATGAATTTTTAATTATATTTACTGTTAATTTATTTTAAAAATATTTATTTTTAAATAAAAATTCACTTAAAAAATATATGATATAAAAAGATAAAATAAATAAATTTTAATAATTATTCTTATAAACACGTGACTTACTCGTAATATAGTTTTTCTTTATTTTGGCTCTATCTTTTCTTAGAATGCCCATGTTAAATGAATACGTTAGTTGACTAACGTTTAACGGCATAATGTCGTATTATCTAATTTTAATATTAATAACAAAACTTATTTTATTTATTTTGACAATGATAACTAATTTTAATTAAAAGCAAGGAATATATTATAAATACAATGGTAAATTATACGGATAGCCACAATATTATAAGGTTGGTATCGAAATGGTCACAATACTTCAAAAAGAGTTAAATACATCGATAAATTAAATTTGGTATTAAAATAGCCACCGACCGTTAAAAACTAAACGGACTGATAACGTGGCTGTTAAAATTAAAATAAAATAATTACACATTTATTCCTTATTATTCGTAATTTTTTAAATTTAATCATAATTTTATTATAATAAAATAAAATAATTATTTAATTAGGTGGTGACAAATGGATGACATTATTTATATATTTTTGATTTATTAAATTTATTTTTCCTCCAATAAGTAAGATGGTGACATGTGTCACCACCAAATTAAAGGAGAAAAATAAAACTCATGTTGTTGCCTCCAGGGAGAATCAAACCCGAGCTTTTAATCATGGACTCAGGTGGCTTAACCACTAGGCCAAGCAAAAATTTTATATATAAAACACTATCACTTCTATATATTTATTGTTTCTCATATTAGTTCAATAATAATTTAACTATTATTTTTAATTAAATTGACAGTTCAAAATTTTATTTATAAACCCTAAACCTTAAACCCTAAATTCATTAAAATGAATTTTTAAACTCTAAACTATAAACGTTAAACTCTAAACTCTAAATCTCAACCCTAAATCTTAATTTTTTAAATGAATTTAAGGTTTAACATTTAAGGTTTAACATTTAGGGTTTAACATTTAGGGTTTAGGGTTTAGGATTTATAATGTTAAACCTTAAATTCATTTAAAATTTTAAGATTTAAGATTGGATTTTAGGATTTAGGATTTATGGTTTAATATTTAGGGTTTAGTGTTTAAAAATTCATTTTCAATGAATTTAGGGTTTGACATTTAAGGTTTAAGGTTTATAATGTTAAACCCTAAATTCATTTAAAATTTTAAGATATAGGGTCGGGTTTTAAGATTTAGGGTGTAAAAGCCCATTTTAATAAATTTAGGGTTTAAAGTTTAGGGTTTAGAATTTATAAATAAAATTTCAAACTTTTAATTTATTATATAATAATTTAATTATTATTTTTAATTAAATTAAAAATAATTAAATATAAAGGAACTAATATAAGAAATAATAAATATATATATAAATAATAGTTTCTTGTTTTCAAATATTTTACTTGGTCTAGTGGTTAAGCCACTTGAGTCCATAGTTTTGAACCCATGTTCGATTTCCTTTGGAGGCAGCTGTGTGAGTTTTATTTTTCTCCTTTAATTTTGGTGGTGACACCTTATTTTATTATTTTATTATATTAAAATTAGGACTAAATTAAAAAAATGTATGGATGATAGGGAGTAAATGTGTAATTATTTCATTTTATTTTTAACTGTCACGTCATCAAGTCTGTTAGTTTTTAACGGTCGGTGGCTATTTTAATACCAAATTAATAGTTTACCGGTGTATTTGACTCTTTTTAAAATATTGTGACCATTTTGATACCAACCCCATAGTATTGTGATTATTCGTGTAATTTACCCTAAATACAATGTATTCAGAGAGTTAAAATTTTAAAAAAAAAATAGATTTTTTTTTCTTTTCGAAATGAGACACACGACAGAATAAAAAAAAAGTGATGAGTAAGTTAAGTTATCTAAGGGTGTGTAAATTCGGATATCGGATATAATTCGAAATTTCGGATATCCAAAAATTTTAGATTACCTAAATAACAATCTGTATCCAATCCAAAAAATCGGATATCCAAAAATACGGATCAAATATCCGAATTTATGATTTTTTTTAATTTGGTGGTCCTATTCATGAAAATTTTAAGTATTTTAATATAACAATCATCGATTAATAAATATAGCAAGATTTTTATCTATTAAAATTTTATTTTTTATATATAACAAATAAAAATATCGAATATAATAATATTTATATGTATAAAAAATTAAATTTTTTTGATATCGGATAATCGGATATCCAATCCGAATATAAAATACTTATCCATATTAGATCAAAAAATTTTGGATATCTGATCCGAATTATCCACAAAAATAAAATTTGGATCGGATATCCAAAATTTCAGATCAAATTAATGGATAATTAGATTGGATCGGTCGGATCGGATATTTTTACACAACCCTAAAACTATCCAAGCAAATTGCTTCGGTACTCAAGATTATTTATATCAATAAACAATCATCAATCAAGTGAGGATCTATTTATTTCTGATCACCAACAAAATCATAATCTAAAACTAACATCATGAAGATCTCTGTGTGAGCAACAAAAACCACTAAGATATACTAAAATCATACCAATATGATATATATAAAAACAAAAACATAAAAATAAAAAATATGTCAGGCAGAAAAACATGACGTAAAAATAAAATTCTTATTAAATAAAAAAAACAGGCATAACTCGACTATTTTAAAAGAAAGCTAGGATATGTTTTGGAAATATTTTGGAAAGCACAAAATTTATTTATTAAATTAATTGTATTAAATTATTTATAATAATTTAATTATAATCGCATCAAATAATAACAATATGGTATTATCTGATTTATAAAAAAAATAAACATAAAAATATTTGGGAGAAAACTCAAATCTAAATGTTAGAAGAAAAAAAATAAACGACGAACCATTAGACTAACCTATAGTCTATGTATATTTTTTACATTAAATTATATTTATTTAAATTAACCATTATCTAACTTAATAATTTGTTAATCTTAATCTCTTAATATTAAATCTTATACTAATAATCAAATTCTTTACAGTTCATCGAACAAATCTCTTTTAATTTTTCTTTGCTTTTCTTGATAAAATATTTCTTCATAAAACACCCCTCTCTAAATTTATTTTTATCAAAAAATCAAATCAAAGTTCATTTTATAATTTTTTTTTCTAATTTTATTTATATATGTATATTTTTCTTTGTTTTTTGATAAATTTATTTATATACGCTCATTATGACCAAAATATCATGTATTAAATAGGATTTTTTAGAACGGATAGGTAACATGATACTTAAAAATATAATTATATATTTGATCCATGTTATATATATATATATATATATATATATTTATCAATTATGTCCTAATTTTATTTTAATAAAATAATTTAATTATTTTATTATGAATTTAGTTTATTAAATTTTATTTAAGTCGGACCGGTCCGAACATCTCACATTACCCGTGTCTTGCGCACTATATTTTTCTCAATAACATTTGTATGAACTTGGATATATTATATACTTTAAGGTCTCATTAAGTATAATATAAAACCATAATTTTATAATTCAACATTTAATTTTACTAATAAATAATTAGCCTTAAAATTTCAAAAATAGATAATATTTTCCAAGAAACGTATCCGGACAAAATTTTACGTATAGAATTATTACTATTATTATTTTTTTATATAAATGATTGGTATTATTTGCCCAAGAAGCATAATTTGCTATAAAAACATATATAATCGAGACAAAGAATCAATAACACTGAATTTATTTATTATTGGATAAATATAATTATTTGTGCATGACACATGCAAACGTAAAATCCTTTTACCTTGATAAAGATTTTACTAATATGTACTTTTAACATTTATATGATATAAAGTAAAATTTTACGATATATATCGAATATCGTTGAATATCATTAGTATTGAATATTATTAAAAATGATTAATAAAAATTAAAAATTTTAATGACTCAATATATAATTATAAATTATTTAAAATAAAATTTTTAAATTAAATTATTTTTTATATATATTATAAATAAAATAAAATAAATATAAAATTTTAAACCCCAGATCTTAAACTCTAAACCCTAAACAATAAACCTAAAACTTGAAGCATGAACTCTAGACCGTAAACTAGAACCCTAAACTAATCAAGGTTTAAGGGTTAAGTTTAGAATTTATGATGTAGGGTTTAAGAATTTTTTATTTAAAAATAATTTAAAATATATAATATATATAATAATTTAATTTACATTTTATTTTAAATAATTTATAATTATATGTTAAATTTTTTTAAAAAAATATTTTTTATTAATTAATTTAATAATATTTAACGTTAGTTGTAATTAACGTACATGGTATATCCATTTATTAAACTCGTAATTTTCAGAGAGATTATATTATGGCCCTGGCTCACCACGTCATCCGTAATCCTTAATCAATGAAAATCACTCATTCCACCATTAATCATCCATGTCATTAATCTAACTTTCACAAAATATATTTTTTAAATGATACGGAAAAATAATTTGAAATTCATTCGTTAAAAAAATAATTTGAGATTGCATGGACCCAATCATATTATGGGTCTCCGACTTTCGAAAGATTATATCATGAACTCTTTCTATCACGTTATTTATAGTCCATACAATTAGGTTTCGTTTAGCTTTAAGTAATTATTTGATAACTACTCAATCATTAATTACATATAGGAAAAAGATAATAATTCACTTTAAAATATATATATATATATAAGATGAATAAATTTGACTAGTTAGAATCACCGATGACGTGATGGTAAGGTTTCGCAATATAATTTCTCCAAACTTCCATAATCTAATCTTTTCTCGTTAGAGAAACATGCACTGATGTGGCATCTTATGATTGGGTAATTCAAAATCGTAGCATTGTCGTGTCGGAATGATTATATTTCAGTTTAAAAGTAAAAAGACCATAATAACTCTGCCTGAATATATAAATACAAAAATCTTCTGTTTCTTTCATTATTTTCAAAACCAAACAAAAAGCTTTGAATTTCTCTCCGTCTTCCTCTCTATTATTTTTTCTTGTTTCTTCTAAATAAAATAAATTGCAGTTTCAAAAAAGAGAGGAAGAAGAAGAGGAACAATTATACAGACAAGATATTTGCTTGTAAAATCAAGAAAATTGTAAATTCTTGCAAAAAAACAATTCATATTCATTGGGAAGGCAGGAAAATAAGAACAAAATGTTCGGGAAAATTGGATCAAATGCAGGAGAGGAGGAAATTATGTGTACAAATAGTAAGACAAAACACGAGGATGCTGTTAATATGAGTTATGATACGAGGAAATATGTTTCAATTTGTGCCATTTTTGCCTCCCTCAATTCCGTGCTTCTTGGATACGGTTTGTTCTTATCATTTCTTCATGTTTTTGACAGTTTTTTTTTTTTGTTTTTAATGCAATTTGATTTTCTAACATTGTTGACAGATGTTGGTGTTATGAGTGGAGCAATTATATTCATCCAACAAGATCTAAAGATATCAGAAATACAACAAGAAATCCTGGTCGGAAGTTTAAGCATAGTTTCACTTTTGGGTAGTTTAGCAGGTGGGAAAATTTCAGACACCCTTGGTAGAAAATGGACAATAGCCCTAGCTTCCATTGTTTTCCAATCTGGTGCAGCTATAATGTCTGTGGCACCATCTTATTCAATACTCATGATCGGTAGACTCTTGGCCGGGATTGGGATCGGTTTCGGAATCATGATTACGCCGGTATACATCGCCGAGATATCGCCTTCCATAGCTAGAGGGTCTCTTACTTCCTTCCCTGAGATCTTTGTGAACCTAGGGATTCTCCTTGGATACATCTCCAACTATGTATTCTCAGGGTTTCCTATACATACAAACTGGAGAATTATGCTTGCTGTAGGCATTGCTCCTTCCGTTTTCATCGGATTCTCGTTGTCGATAATACCCGAATCCCCTCGGTGGCTCGTGATGCAAAATCGAATCGAAGAAGCAAGATCAGTGTTGTCTAAGACATATGATAGTGCAAAGGAAGTAGAGGAAAGGTTAGCAGAGATACAAGTAGCCGCTGGCATTGCCAATTCAGATAAGTACATAACAAAAGCTGTATGGCTCGAGATATTAAATCCGACTCCCTCCGTTCGACGGATGTTGATCACCGGATGTGGAATCCAATGTTTCCAACAGATATCCGGCATTGATGCAACCGTGTATTATAGTCCAACAATTTTTAAGGATGTTGGGATCAGGGGCAACACTGAACTCCTAGCAGCCACAGTTGTTGTTGGGTTCACTAAGACCATGTTTATTTTGATTGCAATATGTCTGATTGACCAAGTAGGTAGAAAGCCTTTGCTTTACATAAGCACCATAGGGATGACATTCAGCTTATTCTGTTTGAGCTTCACTTTGATATTTTTCAGAGATGAACGGCTCGGGATCGGAATGTCGATCGTGTTTGTTTGTATGAACATGGCTTTCTTCTCCGTCGGACTCGGACCGATATGTTGGGTTGTTTCGTCTGAGATATTCCCCCTACGGCTTCGAGCTCACGCGTCGGGTCTCGGAGCAGTAGGTAGCCGGGTTAGTAGTGGTATGATTTGCATGTCGTTCCTCTCGTTGTCTCGTGCCATCACGGTCGGAGGGACATTCTTCATTTTTGCCGTGATTTCGACTCTATCGGTCGCGTTCGTTCACTTGTGTGTGCCGGAAACTAAAGGCAAATCATTGGAACAAATCGAAATGTTGTTTCAGAATGGAAGTGAATTGCAAGGTGATGAGATTGAAATGGGAGATTCAGAGCGTTTGATTCAAAAAGCATGAAGTGTGAGCCATTTCTCTTGTTCAATGTTTTTAAGACTTTGTTGATAATGTTGATAAACTATTCTATGTAGTATTTTTTTTTAATAAACTATTCTATAATCATTTCGCCACATTGGGGTTAATTTTTTTTATACACAATTTATATATCAAATAATAATTTATATTATTTTATAAAAATAGTATTTAGGGTAAATTATTTCGGTGATCACCTAATTAATTGGGGATACCTATTTTGGTCACTGAATTATCGAACTCATCAATCAGGCCATCCAACTTTTTAAATCGACCTATTTTAGTCATTGTCATTAAAATTCTAAGGGAAAAGGTTAATTAATGGTGGTGATGTGTCAATAAAATAAATCTATAAAATTACATATTTAATCTTTATAATTTATTTATTATTTCAATTTAATCATAATTTTAAATAATAAAAAATTAAATTAACCATCTAATTTAGTGATAATACGTGCCACCACTTAATTGAAGAGAAACAAAGAAAAGAAGCTAAATTAGTTTGATTGAGCATAGAGGAATCAAACCCATGACTAGATATCACCATTGTGATATAACACACCAACATATATTATTTAAGGATTACTTTATTGGTTAAAATTAAAAAAATATAAAATAGATTATACATTTAGATAAAAAAAAATTATCACTAAAAGTATTAAATTTAGTCCATAAAAATTGTAGTAATCTTCTTTTAAGTTGTAACCAGTTACCACTAATAACTCTTTCACTATTATATTAATGATATTTTTCATCTTCACAATTAGTTGTATTTTTTTACGATTATACATTTTGATACAAAATATTATGCATTTTACGATTATACAATTATCACTAAAAGATTAGTTGCTACCATCGTTTTTTTTTCTTACAAAACATTTGTATACCCTTATTAACAGTAAAGTATTTTATTTGAAATTATTCATTAATCTAATACAGAAATTAATGTAGAGTGACCTAAATATAACCTTACTCATAATTGAGCAACTCAAGTGTAACTTTAATAATTGGGTGACCCAACTGTAACATTATCCATTATTGAGTGACCTAAAAGTAACTTTTAATAATTGAGTAACTAAATGTAACTTTACTCATAATTGAGTGATCTCCATCGTAGTTTACTCAACAACTAAACCAAAATTTCCCGACAATTTAGTCCATCCTCGGATAACAATAGTGGTAAGGATTTAGTCTTGGTTTAAATCCTGAAAACATGCAGATAAGGGAGCAACCATCAGATTATTTAGAGCAATTGCCTCTCTATTTAAGACTCATGAACATTGAAACCAAAAAGTGAAAAGAAAAAAAGAATAACTAATAAAAGGCCTCAGTTACAGGATGGCATCAATGGGGTTAATGGGGATGTTTGCCATTCTTGTTCTAGGCTTAGTTCTTCCTAATTTTCAAGTATTAGGTCAGTTTAATCCTGATCAAGCAATGGAGCAAGCTAAAGAAGTAGCCGCCGGTAACGGCGGCCCCGGTGTCGAAGTTTTTAATGTCTTGAACTATGATGCCAAGGCTGATGGAAAGACCCCTAGCTCCATTGTATGGTTTTAACCTTTGAAAACACATTTGATTCTTAGTTTTGGACATGTTGGGATTAAGATGTTGATTAAGCAATATTTGTTGTTGTTTTAAGAATTTTATTAGGGCATTCAAAGCAGCATGCAATCATCCAGGAAAGGCAATGCTGGTGATCCCTGAAGGGGAATTTGTGGTCGGATCGATACTATTTTCCGGTCCCTGCACCTGCGAAGCTCCGCTGATGGTTCAAGTCAGCGGAACTGTTCTGCCACAGGGTAATACTGTGACAGCCGAAGGTGCAGAATGGATCACGTTCCAGAAAATCGACGGGTTGATCGTCAGTGGAAAGGGTACTTTCAACGGACAAGGTGAAAAAACATGGAAGCTAAAATGCAAAGGATGCAGCCGACAGCCTGCGGTAAACTGAATCGTTACAGACCGTTATTTAAATCCCTGCGCCTAAAAACCGAACATTTAATAATAATAATAATGGAAGTGTTGTATAAACTGCAGAGCTTGAAGTTCATCAAGGTGGACAACGCAATCATTAGTGGCATTCATTCCGTCAACGCCAAAGGGTTCCATTTTATGATCGGAATTTGCAACAACCTTAGGATCGACGATGTTAATATAATAGCTCCGGCAGACAGCCCCAACACCGATGGCATTCACATTAGCAAAACTGACAATGTCAGAATATCTAACAGCCGTATCGGGACAGGTGACGATTGTGTCGGAATCATCCATGGATCCACCAACATCACTGTCGAGAACGTAGATTGTGGTCCCGGACACGGTATTAGGTATATTCTATCCATCTCTATCAATGAATCATTTATCATAGAAACTCTGAATCATTATGGTTGGGTTTAAAACAGTATCGGCAGCCTTGGACATTACGACTCCGAGGCCGATGTTTTTGGCATCACCGTGAGGAATTGCTCGTTTACAGACACAGACAATGGTGCAAGAATCAAAACTTACAAAACTGATAGTCCCAGCCAAGCTTCCGGCATTATCTTCGACGATCTGGTAATGAAACATGTGAAGAACCCTACCCTGATAGATCAAGAATATGGGAAGAGGGGAAGCAGTAAGCATTCGAAAGTGAGTATCCAGGACGTTCAATTCTCGAACATCAGAGGAACATCTGCAAGCAAAGTGGCAGTAGAGCTGATTTGCAGCGCAGCAAATCCATGCACAGGCATTTCCCTGAAAGATATAAACTTACAGTTCGATGGAACGGGGCAGGCCACCATTCCCTTCAGCTCTAACTGCACCAACGTCAAAGTTTCCTACTCCGGCATCCAGAGCCCCCCGCCGTGTCCACCATAACTGCTCATGCTTTTGATATATCACGGCCTATCATTCTGTATTAAAATTCTATTTCAATATATACAATTAATTAAAGTTTACATCACTCATTTTTAATTAGTGGTCGAGTGTTGAATTCTCGTACAAACATAGAACATTAGAAAACGAAAGATTAATTATTAAACTCGCTTTAATATATAGATTTAAAAATAAAAATGATTTACATCACTCGTTTAATCGAATACGGGGATAGTAAAGAATATAGCAAACTTCTAGACAATCACATAATGAAGTAACTTTGTTAAGCATGTGTTCTTCATCGTCTGCAGTAGAAGGTTGGACGGGGATAGTAAAATACAGCGACCACGACGACAAAAGAGAATAGTTTATAATATTTAAATAAAGAGTAAAGAATATGTTAAAAAATATGATTAATTGTATCTTAAATTTATAAAAATTTTAACATTTATTTAAAAATTATTAAAAATTTAGTAGTGTGTAAGTACCGTATATAACAGTGTGTAGTAGTAATAGTATGTAGTGTTGTGTGTCATACATTCCAGAAATTTTTTTAGATAAATAATATTAGAACTTGAAATAAATATTTTTTTTTAATTAATAAAGTTTGTTTAAAACAGTATTGTTTTAAAAATAATATAATTAAGATTAAGAATAGAAAACATATTATTTTCAATGATATTATTTATTGGTATAAAAAATAAAGTAGTATTAGAAAATAATAAATTCCTATTTTTTCCCTTTAATCCTTTTGGATTTTGTATGCTTTCATAATTAAATTGGTGAATATATATATATATATATATATATATATTAAAATTAAATTAGCAAATGATTATAATTAAGTGGAAAGACGAGTAAAGGGCGTAAATCATCTACTTTATCTACTTTCTAATCGTACGTTAGTTGATGTCTCTACTTTAAATTAGTGGATTTAGGGTTTAAGGTTTAAGGTTAGGGATTGTAATTAGGGTTTAGGAAATTGAGGGTAAAATGTATTTTTAGGGTTTAGGCTTTAGAGTTTAGAATATAAAAAATAAGGGTTAAGGTTTAAAATTCAATTTTTTAAAATTTTTAAGTAGGAGACACAAAAGAAAACATAATAAAAATTGTATTTGTACATAACTATAGAACAAAAATCTTTCGTATGTAATCATGTCTTATTTTGTGAAAAATTATAGGGTAAATTATATAAATGGTCAACAAATTTTTAAGGTAGATTTATTTTGGTCACCATACTTTTAAAATATTCGATAAGGTCACCAAATTTTTAAGGTAGATTCATTTTGGTCACCGTATTTTTAAAATATTCGATAAGATCACTCAACTTTTAGTTCACATTCGATAAGGTCACTTAATTTTTAGTTCTCATTCGATAAGGTCCCTACCATTAAATTTCATTAAAAAATATTGGATTTAATATATCCTTAATAAAAATGGATAAACTATAATAAACATAACTCAACTTTCTTCTCGCTCTTATCTTAGTCACTAAAGTTTAAATTTTTTTTAACTTATTAATTTAACTTTGGCATAAAGAAAATTTTCACCCTTAATGTTTATATTTTTGTCATTTTAGCCCCTATTCTTTTTTTGGGATAAATTTAACCCTTGACCTATGTCTTTTTAACAAATAACTCATTTTTTAACTACTATGATAACTGAACCGTTAAAAATTTAATAATGATAACATATCATATATATGTGATAATAAATTTTAAATGACATAGAATCTAACCTATTAAATATATACATATATATAGAATATAATTTTATATCAGTATGAAATATAAAACAATTAAAATTTAAATAAAATATTAAAAATTAATTAAATCCAAAACAAAATTTTACTAAATATTCTCAACCCTAACTAAACTAAAATATCTTTATAAAAAGAGTAATTTACATTTCAAATCACTGAACTTAACATCCACTTTCATTTACATCACAAACCTTCAATTTAATCAAATTACATCATTCAACTTTTATTATTAATAAACTAAATCATTTATACTAACACAATTAAATAATTGTAACAAAAAACAACAACAACATAAATTAGTACTATTACTTAATATATTTTCACATATCACTATTAAATAATGTTTAATTGACAATTTTAATAATTTTATGTGGAAATTTTCTATTTCGTTTAAATAAATTTAAAAGAAAAATAACAAAATTTCTTATAAATTTTTAAAAAATTAAATTACTAATTAAATATCAATTATTGATGATATATGAAAAATATATTAATAAAAATATCAATTTCAATTTTTTTTCATTAGAGATATTTAATGATACCAATATAAGTGACTTAATTTATAAATAATGAAAGTTGAATGATATAATTTGATTAAATTAAAGGTTTATGATGTAAATGAAAGTGAATGCTAAGTTTAGTGATGTAAAATGTAAATTACTCTTATAAAAACCTAAAACTCCGATTTAGATTAAAACTAAAAAACCTAAATTCTAAATTAAAATAATAAAAATCCAATTGATTATTATAAAAATCTTTTATCTTTTATTCACTGATAACAAACTATACAAAACCCCTTCTTTTCAGATTATTTTCATACCTTTTTAGATAAAATTTTGATTTTACTATAGTTAAGGTCGAGAATGTTTAGTAGCCTTTTGTTTTAGATTTAATTATTTTTTAATGAATAAAAAATATTTTTTAAATATTTTATTTGAATTTTTATTGTTTTATATTTTTAGATTGAAATAAAACTATATTTCGCGTGTATGTATTTGATATACTAGATGTTATGTCATTTAAAATATTTCATCATTATTAAATTTTTAACGATTCAGTTATCATGGTAGTTAAAAAATGAGTTATTTGTTAAAAAGACATAGATTAAGGGCTAAATGTATCCCCAAAAAAGCATGAGGGCCAAAATGATAAAAATTATAAACGTTAAGGGTGAAAATTATCTTTATACCTTTAACTTTTGAATTGTTCATGTTTTGGGCAATCTCAAATAAATGGTTATATAAATTAAAATTTTTGATTAATCCTTTAAAAAATTCGGGAAATATTTTTTTTATTTTTCTTATTAATTTACCATATTATCATATTTTAATAAGCAAAGTAAAAAATTATTAGTCGAATCAAATATTCTAATTATTTGATTTAATCAGTACAACATAAAATTAAGAAATGAATAATCTAAAATTAAATCGAATATTTGGAATATTTGGTACAACATGAGATTAAAAAATGAATAATCTAAAATTAAATCGAATATTTAAAATATTTAGTACAATATGAGATTAAGAAGTGAATAATCGAATAATTATTTGATTTACTTCTAGTTCGGTTGCTGATTTTTCAATCCAAGAAGTCTGCTTGTGGCCATTCCACTCGTTCTACATCAACCGTTGATTTTTCAACCCGAGAAGCTTCACTGCTAACCGATTTAGGTAGTTGCATTTATCTTGGTAATAGTCTTGTGTCTCGGAGCTACAATAAACCGAAGTCTGTTTCTTGTTCGATTATAAAAATCGATTTTTACGAAAAATTATATCATGAGTAAGTTTGTTTCTTGTTCGATTATAAAGGCTGAATTTTGCAAGAAATTATATCATGATAAGTCCCACTACGTCATTCATGGAATCAATCACTAAAAATAATTTATCTCATTGTTTTTTTCATGTTATATTTTTTTAAGTGAACCTTCACTCATATTTACCGTTAATTTATTTTTAAAACAATTTTTCCAAATCAATATTCACTTGGAAAAAATATGACATGAAATAATTGATGAGGTAGATGATTTTTAGTAATTGATCTCATGGACACGTGATAAGACTTACTCATGATATAATTTCTCGAATTTTGCAGTATAGTTGTTACTACAGCTTGTCTGATTAAGAATCTAGTGTTGCTAAATCGAAACATGTCTGATATTGATATACATTTTGTGGGTCTTTCTAGGTAAAAGTTAAAAATTTAATAGGCTGGTATATATTTTTATTGCTTTGTAATGGTAGAAATAGACCAGAAGAATTGGACCACATTAAATACTATTTTTTAATACAATTAATTATTTCATTAATTATATTTTCCCCCACAACTTTCCAACATACATATACAATTTCAGACACAAAAACACAGCTCTTCTTCTGTCTTAACTGTCCATGCTTTGCTGCTCAGCTCCTTGCCAAGTCCAAACTATGTCCTCCAACGACGGCTTCAGTTCTTGCTTACAAAATTTCTTATATTCCAACGTATCCCCAGACGTTTTAGTCATCTCCACCACATGAAAAGATGGCGTAACCTCGAATATCTCAGCATCAATGGCCAGCAATCCCTTCCTCCCTTCCTTAACACCCTGCAATTTCACCTTACCATCTTTGTTCATGATCCGAAAACACTCGCTCTGAGCTATTTGTTCGAACTTGGAAACGATATCCGTCGCCGGTTTCTTGCTCGTAAACCGGGAGCAATCCCTTTGATCCAAGTCTTCCTCGAACAAACCAGATAAATCGAAGCCTTGTGAAAGTGAAATAAGATCGAAAGCATTGAAAGAACTGGGGCTCACAATGCAGCCTTGGTTATTACCTGTAAGTAATAAAACCTTGTGAACCCTAGTATACAAAACCGTATTTTTAAAGTATGACTCTTATTTTAATTTAGTCCCTAAATTTTTAAATATTTTAATTCCATTCAGAAACTATGTATTTTGTTTTAAATTGGTCTCTAAACTTTTGAATATTCTAATTTCATCCTTAAACTATAATTTTCATTCTGATTTCATTCCCAAAAAACTTAAATTATTAGTATATACTAATCATATATCTTATGTTAATAAAAAAAATAATTGCCACATAAATACCAATGTCTATGTAATTAATGACGGATGTATGTGGGGAGGGGCAATGCCAAAAAAAAAGAATTTTTTTTTTATTTTTGTCCCCTTATTTAAATTTCTTTAAAATTTGGTTTATTTATGAATTTCCCCTCCCACTTTTAATCATTTACATTTTACCCCCGCAACCCCAAATCTTGACTCTATATGTAATAATATAATGTGTCATAAACAATATTTTAAGGATGCAATTGAGATGTTTAAAAGTTTAACAACTAATATAGAATGGCATACACAATTTTAAGATGAAATTAAAATGCTTAAAAATTTAGAGATTAATTTAAAATAATGATCATAAATTAAGGACATTCGATGCAAAATAACTCTAAATAATTAGAATGTTTTAAAACAAAGAAATTGGTTTAATTAAGACATGATGCCAAAAATGCCAAAAATGTTTGATCAAATAGTCATTTTGGCTCATATTTTAATCTTGAAGCATTTTAATCATCAAAGTTTCATTATGAGTTAAAATAGTCTATCTGTATATGATAACTGTTAGTCAACTAACATTAAATGATTTGAAATAACGTGACAAACACACGTGACAATGCACATTGATATAGCAATGTCATATAGATAAATATGTCGACTTTATAGAATGACTTGTCAGTTAAAAAATAATTTAATTTTTTTTATGATATGTCATTATGTCAAACCATTTTAAGTTGTCTATCATCAGTTGACTGTCGGTTTTCGTCCGTAAATGGATTATTTTAACCTAAAATAAAGCGTATAGATTAAAATAACTATTCAGTTAAACGTTAGGCGTCTTTTTTGATATTATCTTTAATTAAAGATTACCTTGGCTATCATCTGATGTTGAAGAGGACCAATCGTCGAATATCGCATGAACATCTTCGATTATCGAGTTCTTATTACGATCCCAATCGGGTGTTGCTGGTGGTGTGTCGATATGTTTATACCCTTTCTTGAACCAACTATTCTCCATAAGTTTAGCAACCGTCATGCGTTGGTTAGGGTTAGGGTCAAGAATCTTGGAAAGAAGCTTACGAACCTCCGGCGGGAACCATTGCGGGCATCTGAATTCACCTCTGCTAATCTTTTTATACAATTCCATCAAATTCTCATCGTGAAATGGAAGAAAACCAGCCAACAAAACATAAAGAATGACCCCACAAGACCAGATATCAACTTTGGCCCCATCGTAGCCTTTCATGTCAATAACTTCAGGAGCAACATAAGCTGGTGTTCCACATGTTGTATGAAGAAGACCATCTTGTCTCCTCGATTCCCTCAAAGCACTCAATCCAAAATCAGAAACTTTAAGGTTCCCATTTTCATCGACCAGGAGATTTTCAGGCTTTAAATCACGGTGATAAACACCTCGGCTATGGCAATAATCGACAGCCGCGATTAATTGCTGGAAATACTTTCGGGAATCGTCTTCTTTAAGCCTACCTTTGGCAACTTTACTGAAAAGCTCACCACCTTTAACATATTCCATTACAAAGTATATCTTTGTCTTGCTTGCCATTACCTCGTACAAACGAACAACGTTGGGGTGTTTCACCAATCTCATTACAGAGATTTCACGTTTAATTTGATCGATTAAACCACCTTTCATTATCTTCTCTTTGTCAATGATTTTAATGGCACGGCTTTGGCCAGTTGTCGTGTTTCTTGCATAGTAAACCTTGGCAAATGTTCCTTGTCCTAATAATCTCCCAAGCTCGAACTTTTGCATTACGACTCTCCCTTTCTTCTCCATAATTGTTAAAAGAGAAAACGAATGCTGAAGCTTCTGCAAAGGTTCAACAATGGAGATTAATCCTTAAACTTAAACCCAGGAAGGTTTTTTTTTTTCTAACAATGGAGGAGAGAAAGCCTGTGGTGGTAGCTTATTTCAAAATTCAGCAGCATGCCAATTGGCTACAAATAATGGTCCCCTTTGAAAATGGCATGAATTCTGGTTTATTCTTTGTTGCATAACTGTTAAAGGCTATCTAAATCCATGAATCTCCCACCTCCCATAAAATAAACCAGACATGTTACCAAAACAGTAGGATTGGATGTAATTTTCTTTCTATATATAGTGATTTACTACTGTTTTTAGGATTCTTATATCCATTTATAAGGACTTTGAGGAAAATCCCAACTTTATCAATTTCTTTTATTAGTTCAGAATTAGTCTATATATAAGTTGGTCGTTTTCAATCATTGTAGATTTTAGGTTTTTAAATTTTAATGCTAACTTAAATAAAGGTAATTAAATCTATTAAGTTAAAATCTTGCTATTAGTTTAGGGTTATGTTGTTTGCTCTTTTGTTATGTCTCCATTGATATTTCACTTTAAATTAGTGAGCTTAAGATTTAGGGTTTAAAGTTAGAAGTTGTGATTATGATCTAGGAAATTAGAGTAGGTTGTATTTTTTAGGGTGCAGGGTTTAGGGTTTAAGATATAAAAATTAAGGTAAAAGTTTAAAGGTGAAGTATGAAAAGAGACATGATTAAGGGTAAGAGATTTTTACTCATTAGTTTACATATCATGTGAAGTCATGTTGAACATTTTAGGTCTTTATAATTTTAAAATTAATGGTTTATAACCGAAAATATGATCCAACTTAAAAATTGTTCAAAACTAACACTGAAATTTAATATGTGATTCGAAAATATCACTCTACTATTAAACCTTAAATGTTGTGCTGACATGTAAATCAAAATCCGGTTACCCAGGGGCTAAGCTACATAGGGTGGGGAGGGATAATCTCCCCCATCCCTGAAGATTTTTTTTTTCATTTTTATCCCTTGATTTAAATTTTTTTAAAAATTATTATTTTATAAATTTGTCCTCTACTTCTAAACATTTACGTTTTACTTCTTTCAACTCTAAATCCTGGCTCGTCTCTGTATTTACCCACTAACGTGGATTATTTTTAATAATTTCTTTTCCACATCAGTACAGTGGAGTCTTTCTAAAACACCCAATACTAAAATCTTAAATCTCTAATTTAGAAGAGATTAGTAGGTGAACCCTGTTCACCACGTCATCCATGGTCCAAGTAATCAGGACCGTTGATCTTTAAATAACCACCTAATAACTACCCACCCACTAAGTACATGTAAGAAAGAGGTGATGATTCACTTGGAAAAAAATTAAGATCAATGATCCTAATTAATTGAGACCATAAATGACGTGATGAACATGATTCACTTAATAATTTTTCCTAATTCAGTATTTTTTTCTACCATTTCTCTATATATTTCTGTCTGACAAAATGAAAGTAGGTTTGCGAAGGGCTGCAACACGCATGGTTGAAATGATTTCCGACACAGTTGAGACCATCATGGTCTAATGACAACCCTAGAAGGAAGTTGTTTGGTTGCCAAAATCATGACAGTTTGGTGCCTCATGCCTTTTCTCTAAACCTTCATTATTGTTATCTTCTTGCACATTTTGGGTTGACTGGGTCTGACCAACATTGTAATTTTTCCTGTGAACTTGACATCCATCTGTCATAACACTTGGAGGCTGCTGAAAAGGGTCTTTTCTATTTAATCAATTGAAGTCTGGAGTTGATATTACTTTCAATTCAGACATTACATCTGCAAATTCTTTATGATAAGTACCTATAGATGAACATGGGTAAAGTTAGATTTTCGGCTTACTCAAACTCGACCCGAACATAAATATTTATAAACTCGATTTTGATCCAATTTGAATATTTTTTTAAAAATTTGATTTGACTTGATCCAAAAATAAATACTCTAAAATTCGACTCCGATCTAACCTGACCTATAAGAAAAATAATTTTAAGGATTAAATTGTAAAAAAAAATTGGGACTTAATTATAAAAAATGTAATTTTAAGGACTAAATTATAAGTAAAAAATTAATTTTAAGGACTTAATTATAAAAAAATATATAGATAGAGGATCATTATTATAAATATCCTTAAAAATTATAGAAAATTTAATATTTAGTCTTGGGTCGAGCCGGTTCAGATATTTTACACCCTAGACACGAACTTGACCCGATGTCACTTTAAAAAATCATCTAACCCGACCTAAACCCTATTTTATTAATCAAAAATCTGACCCGATCGAAAGGGCCGGATAAAATACCCGTCCCTATAAGTACCTCGTACTGCCTTCAAAAATAAATCCTTGTAAGTGTTTTCTTTAAAGTTTTTTTCTGTTATTGAAGTTGTACAAATGTCCAACAGAAATTCTACGTGTAGCACTAGAAAACACTTTGGTCAATGCCTCCTTCAATATATGTTTCATAATAATAAACAAATAAAATAAATATTATACAAAATTTACTTAAAAACAGAAATTAAATTACATAACAACATTCAAACATAAAAAAATATATCTCGTAACTTGTTATTTAAAAAATACAGTTTACTTTTCGGAGTTAATTTTCTGAAAAGACAATTATAATGAAATAAATAGACTTATTTTTTATTGTTTTTATTATTTTTCATTGACAAATACAAAATTGGCTTTTGGAAAGAGAAATAATATTAAGATTTGAGAAAGAGAATTAAATATTTAAAAATAAAATTATTTTTTTGATTTTTTAATTATCTATATCTAATAAATTGACTGATTAATTTAAATCGGATACTACAAAGCCTCATTATAGGGATTATCCTCTCAATTCAATTTATTTCATTTATAATCTCAAGATTTGAATCTTTGACCTTGCTTAAAGAATTTAATATTTCATATCACTAGATCAATTAGTTGTTGATAATTATTTTTATAATTAAATTTATTTATTTATTTAATAAATAAATAAATAAATAAATAATTTTAAAAATAAATATAATCATTTTTAAAAGTCTTAAACCGATTGGAAGTTTAGCAGTCACCTGGACATCTATATATATATATATATATTAATTATTTAGTTTGGCTTAGTGGTTAAGCATTATCATTACACTTATCTTAGAAAAATTATTTAGTGAACTATGTTTATCACGTTATTTGTGGTCCCAAACAATTAAGACCGTTCATCTCAATTTTTTTAAGTGAATCATCACCTCTTTTTTACGTATAATTAGTGGGTGGGTAGTTATGAAGTGTTTAAACTCTATAACATGACCGTTCATCTCAGGTTTGAGTCATGTTGTTGTTGTTAATATTTTCTTAATTTTTTGAATTATTTTTAACTAAAATTAAAATCAAATTTATCAGATGTAAATAATAAAGATTAAATGTGTTTTATAAAATTTTATTTAACTATGTCATAATCAATTTTATTAACAATTAACTTGATTTAATTGAAACCATATTAAAAGTTTAATAGTTTAATTGATAATTTTTAATTAAATTATTAAAATATATTCGAACCAATAATTTAAAGACTTTAAAATAATTTAACCTTACATGTATGAAGTTTCTATTTAGTTTTTTTTTTAAAAAAAATAAATAATAACAAAATACATACATTTACTACGGTTATTACAAGTATAACACACATTTTACTACAATAAAGTGCTAAGGATGAATGAGGTCTGAAATTTTAAACAGATAGATGATAAGAATATTGAGTTACATATGCATATGTATATGTATATGTATATGTATATGTATATGTATATGTATATGTACGTGTATATGCATATGTATGAAGACAATGTGACCAAAAGCTATTTTTTATCCATTTTTTTGATACAAAGTAATATAGAAACTTAGACTTACAAAGCTGTTAAGATAAAAATCAGTTAGCCTCCATTGATAAAATCTCAAGTTCAGCCCACCACAATGGAGAGAGTCTGGGCGTAGCTTGTTCTTGAGCAATATGAATCCCTTCTCTTAACTTGGAAATGATCTCTTTCATAGTTGGTCTTTGCCTTGGATCTGCTATGATGCATTCTTTGACAACCTCACAGATTATCTCCAGTTCTTCGTTTTTGAATGACTCGAGCGTTGGATCGACCATCGATCGTATGTTGGACTTGTCATTCAGGTATTGATCTGCCTGCAAAGTTCCATGATCTTCATATTAGGGATGAGATTAGAGTCTGAAGTTACCAGTTGTTGCCTGAAACGTACCCATTTCTCGATCGGTCCTTGTTCTTTGGAGTATGGAAGCTTTCCGGTAATGGTTTCGAGTAACAAGACTCCGAAGCTATAGACATTTGCTTCTAAGTCAACTAAAGGTGGCAATTCAGATGAATGGTCTGAGTCTGCATCAGCTAAGGTCTTGGACTTCAGTGCAGGCGGTAAACAACCGATTTCCCCGAGCTGCGGAAGTCAAAGGATGAATGACAATGAATGGTGTGTATCGAGAAGAACATGATGAGAGTACGATTTAAACCGAAATCGATGTACCTTTGCAGCATAATCGTCTGTTAGATAGATAGAAGATGAACTTAAATTTGGATGAGCTAAGGGAGGATTTAGATCATGGTGCATATATTGAAGACAATAAGCGACGCCCATGATGATCCTCATCCTAGCATTCCAATCAAGATGCTCCATTTCTTTAACTGTAAACAAAGAACTACTAATCTTTTAAGCTCTCTTAAAAATGAATATTCGGGGAAACAGGAACAAAAATCCTCCGCCCCTTTATTACCATGCAGATGCTCGAAAAGGGTTCCATTCGGAGCATATTCAAACACCATCAACCTGTTGAAAGGTTCATCCTCCTCACAGTAGCCAATAAGGTTGACATAGTTCTTATGGTTAATTCTCGACAATTTATCGATCTACATTACGTCCCAATACGAAGACGTTAACAATCAGGGAATTTAACGTTTAAAAATTGCTCTGTTATGGCCAAAATGTTGTCATGTTTATGTTTTGTGACTGTAAAAATGACAAACCTTTCTCCGATATGCTTTCTCTGAGTTCTTGGACCAATCTTTTAAAGACGAAATGCTAGTAGCCGCTACAGCGATCTCAACCCCGCTGGAAAGTGTCCCTTTATAAACTTTGCAACCTCCAATTGTGTCTATTATATTGCTAAAATCCTCACAGGCTGTTTCGAGTTCAGCTCGGTTTAGCTTAGGCACTCCTGCATATCCAATAACAGAAAATTATGCTCTTTTTTCTGGAGTATGAACAAAAAATAAACAGAGGCCTTGCGGCAATATATCCGAACTGGTCTAGACATTATCTAAGCTTTAAGTGTCTCATGCTATATAAATTAAAATGTGCAACATGAAAAAAAAATTGACATTGCCTGTAATAAAAGCTTTCTGAAGCTGTCCACTTAATCCAGTTTTCCAGGGACCGATCGTTTCTGCAGCTCGTTTACGGTACATGAACAAAAACACCAGAAACAAAAGAAAGATGACTACACAGGGAATGACGATGAGATATTTCCATAAACTCCTGGAACCAGACTCTGAAGGCTGTTCATCAGGTGGCTCTTCAGACTGTGTATTAGTCACAGGAGGAGGAAGTTCAACTTGTAAAGGTGGTGCAGGAGGATGTTTATTTTTTGCTTTCAGCACTGCGGGGAAACTCCCACTACTTCGGGTAGTTGGAAGAGAAATGATCTGATTGTTGGACGACATACTGGAAGCAGGCACAGCTGGGAGGTTCTTTGACTGTTCAAGTAGCCTACGACGTGCAAAAGGGACAGCATCCGGTATGTTCTGGGCCATTGGTTGCCCAGATGAACCTACTTAAAGAGAAAACAGACGTCATTTTTCCCTGGTAGACATACTCAGTTTTCCAATGTACTCAAATTTGGTAATTGTAATACTCACCAGGCACATCTTGGCAGCAATCCTCTTGATGCTCGGCATGCGAGTCCTTTTGCCTTGTAAGAAGGTCAATCATGTGAACAAACAGAACTTGAGAACTTAAATAAAATAAAATAAAACAATACGAAGAAAAAATTAAAAGGATAGTTCATACTGTGCTAATGGTAAAGCATTGAGGTAATGTATGAGAGCTCCTTTAATCGGGATGAGCAACGAACCCACTCTGCTCAGTTGTTTCAAACTGCTTTGCCACAGGCTGTCAACTTAGGCAATCAAGTAATCAGGAAACTAGAGATCAATAGTGAATTCAGCAGTAATGAATATGGCTCTTACCATAGTCCAAACTTCCTATTTGCACAGCCAATTCCGGTAGCCGACATCGATGTAAGGTTTTCATCAAACTGCAGTTCGGAGAGCAAGTTAAGCCTCCCAAGACCTGGAGGAATGCTACCCTCCAACTTGTTGTCACAAAGTAACCTAAGGTGTAAGGTAGTTTGGTTAAAGCTAACAACGAGAACAAAGCATAATGCATGATGTAAAATATACAAAATATGACACTTACAAGCGTTTTAGAGACAACATTTTTCCTATTTCAGCTGGAATTGTTCCACCCAAGTCATTTTCCCTCAAATCCAGTAGCTCGAGTTTTGTAAGCTCACCTAATTCCTTCGGAACGGCACCGGAGAAACGGTTTCTATAGAGCACACTGTTGACATTGGTAGCAAGAAAATCACCCAGAGAATTATATTAGGTTAAGTCAGCACTAAAATATACTTGGAGAATCTTATCCCATACTCAATGTTAGAATGCGTCGGATAAGAGTATCAAACATGGGTACAACAAGATTACGAGAGACCCAAGTTGAAGTAGATGGACAACTACAGATAAAAGCATGAAAAATCCACTCATTTATCATCAAAGATAGTGAATCCTTACAGTGATCTTAAATGGCTTAGTTTCCCCAGCTCAGGTGCCAATGTTCCTTCCAATGAAAGGGAACTCAGATCACTAAAAAGCAAACAACAAAAAATGACATTAGAAGATTCATCCATTCATAGTTACACCAAAGACAGCTTCTAAACTAAAAACTCCTTAATTAAGCACCAAACTCTCTCTGTTAGACCATTCTCATACTAAACTCTAATTAGCTATCAAATGAGGAACATATCCGGTATGATGTATATGTATATGTATATGTATATGTATATGTATATGTATATGTATATGTATATGTATATGTATATGCATATGCATATGCATATGCATAAGAGGGACTTACAGCATTTGCACTTTACCGTCGACACAATGAACCCCCCACCACAAGCATGGAGTGCTGTCATTGGAATTCCAATTTGCAAACGCACCATAAGGATCAGAATCAACTTTGGCTCGAAATTCTAACAAAGCCAAACCTTCATCTCCGAATCCAATTATAATCAAAGAAAAAAAGTAAAACAAGAGGGAAAAAAGAAGAAAACAAGCAACTAAATTGAACAGAATAGGAAAAGAAACAAAAAAGAAAAAAGAATCAAATAGAAATACCAGAAGGAATTACCATCAGAATCAATGGCCAAAGATCCTTCAATCATGAAACTTTGAATCAAGAGCAAAACGCTTAATAAACTGAATGCAATTCGTTTCCATCTATCCCCCATTTCTTTATAAGCCAAACGCTGCAATGGCCGAGGTAGCAAAGACATCTGCCAACAGCCACAACGCAATACAGAATCGCCAGTTTTCCCCTTAATATAGAACACCAAACTCTTCTAAAAACTCACTCTACGAAAAACAAAAATGACACACCACACCAACACCAGAGAATCTCTATGTTCCTTTTGGTTGACAAGAGAACTTGAAACAAAAACAATCTGTTTTACCTTTGTTTTTTTATGCTATTACAATAATATATTACAAACAAATGTAAATCCACTGCCTTCGGATACCATCATCATATCGGAATCCCTCATTTTTTTCAGTTTATACTTTGATCTTACAACACCCTGAACAAATTCATGTTAATTATCAACTTTTGAAGGCTTAACTTCTCTCCTTACAATCTCCAGAGAAGCTGAAAAACCAACAAAATCAAAGCAAAAAAAGGTAAAAGAACATGAGAATGAGAATGACTTTGAGAGCAAGCAATCCAATAAAAGGAATAAGGGTCAAGAAAACGATATATGGTACACACTCTAAAGCTAGCTTTTACAGGTGAAGGGCCTTTCAAGTTTCACCCCAAATGCATAGAAACTTGAAATCAGTATCATAACAATCCACCATAATCATAATTCATTGGTTCTGCATTGGCTTAACAAAATCAGAATAAACATTCCACCTTGCAGTATCAACATCAGCACATATTGTAGAATTGCAAAGTAGTATCATAAAAAATCCCCCAGTCCTATAATTCATTGGTTCTGCAGTAGCTTAACAAGATTGAAATAAACATTAGCTTAATCTAATTAGGATAAACACTGCAATACCAATGGTACAATGTAGATACATGATTGAATACGAACTCTTAAAACAACCAAAACAAAAGCTATCATTTTCCATGTCAAAATTACAGAAAACAATGAAGAGTTGGATTTACCATAAAAAGTGCAGAAAGATCAAAACTTTATCCCTTGTTTGAAGCTGTTGTTGCAATTGTAATAATGGATTCCGTCAGAAAAATGAGGAAAAAAAAGTACGTAGTTGATAGACGTGGGAATGGTTGAGAAAGAGGCTTTTGATAGAAGATCAACTCAAAAAAGAAAGAAAAAAAAAAGGCAGCAAAGAAAAAAATATGGAAAATTTTTGGAATTTAAACAACAGGAACAGAAAATTTGTATTAAAAATACAGAAAATCCAGAATTTTTTTTCTATTACTGCCCTTTTTTACACGTTGATCTCAGAGCAGTAATCCCTTCTCTTCGACCATCATTTTCCTCATTCCCATCAATGCAAGATTGATTTTTTTTAATTTTTCCTGCAAAATTTTCCAGAGATTTTCTCTTTCTTTTTCCAAAAAGAAATTGTTTTTTGTTTTCTATCCTTAGCTTGAGCTTGATGACCCCATCAGCTGTGTTCTGTTTTACCTTTTTCTCCTTAATTTTTTTAATGATCATAATTAAAATTTGCTATTTTTTGATGTGTTTGATTAATTAATTGATTAGTGTTGGCGGGAAGGATTAGAGCGAAGATTAACTGTCAAATGTGACCCCACCCCATAAAAAAGAAATCGAAGAACGGTACTGGTGGACCCCATTTCCTTTGTTTTCGGACGCCGTTTTTCTATTAATATAAATTTTACCATCCGACTGAAAAAATTATATCCGGTTAAAAATAATTTTTTAAGTAAATATTCACTTTAAAAAATATATGAGATGAGAAAAGTGATGATATGAGTAATTTTGAATGGTTGGTCCATGAACATGTGATGAAACTTACTCATAATATAATTTCTCCTCTAAATGGGCCTACAATTTGTGTGTTGCCCTCTAAAACATGTATGTGTTTGTGATTTATCGACTAATTTAGTGAGATGAAATATTAAATTCTTTAAATAATATCGAGAATTTAAATTTTAATATTATAATAAATAATAAAAAATAATTATGAGATTCGATGATAAAAGTGATAGACATGTCATCAACAAATGGTAACGATAACGATTAAAATAGATCGTCGTGTTAACAGGATTGAAGATTGGTTAGCTAGTTACTATAGAGTAGGTCCTATTGCAGTTTCAGCCTTTGAAAATCCACCTATTGGCGTAATTGATCTATTACAAAAGGAGATTGATTCTTAATTTAGATATCTTTATTCTTTGTCATCAAAAAAACAAATGGTAACGATAACAATTAAAATCGAGATTTAAGATTTAATGATTTGAGGACTATATTGTATATTGGATTGTTGAGAAATATAGGATATTATTGAAAATTTTAGTATTTTTTGAAAATAATAAATATTTCATGTGCCATGTTTTAATTGATCAATAATTTTTTAAATGATCAATACTAACAAGTCACCTAAAATGATAATAGTAAAAAAAACAGATATTTATTCGAATCAAAAATATTTTAAACACTTATCTAAAAAACATAATAGTAAAAATAAATATGTCATGGTTATATAAATAAGTCTAAATGAATATTTTTATTTTTAAATTTAAATTAAATTAATAATTTAATCTAATGTGTGAAAACACAGTCAATTAGGTTTCTAGATAATAAATTACAATAAATTAATTTTTTGATCAACGTTCATCGTTAAAATACTAACGTGACAGTTTACGTAGTGATTTACGATGTTACGGTGCTGGTCTATGATATTGATGCAACAACACGTGTGATAATGATGTGATAAAAGGGGAGAATTAATTTTTTAATTAAATCCAATGACATAATTATTTTTTTATTGAGTTTAGATGTATAATTAATTTTAATCGAAAGATTGTTAAAGTATTAAAAATAAAAACACTATAATCAATCTAAAAAGTTAAGTAAAAACATAAAATTAGAAATATATAAATTTATAAATATAGAAACTAAAAATTTAAAAATATTTTATAAACTCTTGAAAAAAAATCTTTGATTATTTTAGGTGTAATATTCTCTGAATATATTTTCAATGAAATTATCCTTGCATTAAAATAGTAAAAAAAATTATTTTGTTATATCAAATATTAACGAGCATCAATTTAATACAGAAAAATGAAACAAAAATGGGTTTTATTGTTCTTTTAATACAAAGTTGGTTTCACTAAAAATTTGATTAACGAATGGTAATACTTATATTTACAAAGTCGAAGACTTTTTCGATGAAAATATTTAAATTTATAATACTTTATAAATAATTAAGTAGTGTAATAAAAAATAATTTTAAAAAGTTAAGTAGTGTTTATTATTAATGTTAAAAAATGAAAAAAATTATTAGGTGAATCATGTTCATTACGTTATTCGTAGTTTCGAGCAATCAGAACCGTTCATCTTTAAATATGAACAGTTCTGATTGCTTGGACCATCGATGACGTGATGAACATGGTTCACCTAATAATCTCTCCAAAAAGTGATTTTGAAAAGATAAAATATTTATTTTAGACATAATGTTATAACTTTTATAAAATTTAATTTAAAAATATAAATTATATTTTAGATTATATACGAACATAACAATTATAAATTAATAATAAATTAGTTTTATTCTCAATATAAACATTAAAGAAATTACAAATAAAATAATTTTATTTTTAATATAAATATTATAAAATATATATTATTTTATAATTATATATATGTATAAACGTTATAGTAAAGAAACAAGAAGAAGACAAGGCATCAAATATAAACCACAAGTTTCTAAACAAAAGCAGTTAAGAAGGAGAAAAAACCGACAAACGCTCTACGTCGCCTCTGGTCTAGTGGTGTTCAAGCCTGTCTCAATTCAATCGTCAAGCTTGTAAACTTTCTCACAGGATTAAGACCCATTTTTTTTAATTCAGAGGAAATGGTCAATTTTGTAATAAAAAAATCAACTACTTAATTATCATTATCTTGTAAAGAAACAAATAATGTACTTTTTTTTTCATTTTTTCTGCCTAAGCACTTGTAGAGATGAACAAAGCCTAAGTTTTTTTTTTTTTTTCAAGTTGAAGAAAACCCAGAAACATATATAGATTTCTGTACGTATTGATTCTGATTTATTGTGTTTTAAAGGTTGTATTTTTTGGGGTTTTTTGAGTAGTAAAGTTTTAATAAAATATAGTCAGAAGCTGAACCTTTGGGGTTTTCCGATGGATTCCGGTTCCTGGACGTCTCGTCTTGCCGCTGCCAAACGTCAATATAATTTGCAGCACCGTCATCAGGCCTCCCATTTAGGTACGTCTGATTTCAATATTTTTTCTGGGTTTTTCATTTTTTCTTTGTTTGATCTCAATTTTTATTTTATTTCTATTTTTGAAACATTAAAACAATCTAAATGAATAAAGATCGTTTGAGCAACGATGATTTTGAGGTAGACGAAGAAGTTCGACCCGATTTCCCATGCCCGTACTGCTACGAGGATTTCGATATTGCGTCTCTGTGTTTGCATCTCGAGGAGGATCATCCCTGCGAGTCAAAGGTTACGGTAAGAAAATTTGATTTATAGTAAGAAAATTGAGTTTTTCTTTTCTTTTCTTTTGTTTATTTCCCAGATGAAGTTAGGTTTGAAATAATACGAGGTTATTGTTGAATGTCTGATGTTCTGCTTTCTTATTGAGCCAAGCTTTATTATAGTAACCTTGTTTTTCTTTTATTTTTTGTGTGTTTTGGATTATTTTTATTGCAAAATTGACTTTTCCAGGTATTTTTACTTGGGTTTATGGTGTGTGTGTTTTCCTTCTATATTTATATAATCAAACTAAGGATGTTGCAGAGTTCAATCATGAAACTATTTGAGTAAATTTCATTTTTGACTTTCCAGTTCTTTGTTACGCAACGGATTTGTGTTCCGGGTGTTATTCCTTATGGGGCTTGAGATTTCCCCTAGTAGATTTGTCCTTCGAAACAAGACATCTTCGTAGGCAAAGATTAATCAGAAATCCAAGCTTTGGTTATTAGATGTTCTGTGATTGTGTACCCTCAACTCGTTTATGAAATCACGAGTCCATCATTTACCCTATTTTGAATGTCACATGCTGGTCTTGCTGCTTGGTTCCGAACATTGAGGAACCTTAAGAATTTTAAGGATAAAATATTTCTTTATAATGATTCCGAGATGTTGCTAATGATATCGGGACATAGTCCCAATCCTCGTTGATGATCTTGTAAGGATTAGGTTTCAGGTTTAAAGGCTTAGTTATGTTATCGTAACTTAATTTGGAAGAATAGAAACTTAAATTGCTTTGGTTTCATTTTCTTACTATAGGGTCAAAGGTCGTTTAACTAAAGATAATCAGGATTGGGGCGACCGTTTTTTCATTGTTGCTTAGTTGGGCGAAAGCAATAGCCTAGTCGGTATAGTTTTGGTGCTCTTGTCGATAACATTCATGGCAATGCTTTGGCAACTGAAACGGATATATGCTTTATCAAAACATAAATCTTAGGATATGTTCATTTTTATGCTGTTTTTATGGTATGCGGGGGGAAAAATGAAACTAAATCATACATGATGCCTCAAGGAAGCTAATCATCGGTCATGGAACCTTTGTATGAACTTATGTCAGAGTTCAATAGTGTTTCGAGCCACTTCTTTCTACTTCTTTTTCAAGTCTATATACAAAGAGAAGAATTATCACTCGATTTAGGGCAGCTCGAACTGTGTTGGTGGTGTTATTTCATGCCAGGGAATTGAATGCCTTATTCGACGGATAAAAATCAGAAGTGTACATACATGGAAAGGGATGTGTAACCGGTAGAGAATGTTTTAGGATTGAGAATGAGCATAGAGTATATGATATCGTTAAGCGTATAGAGGAATGAGCATTTGGTATATGTCACGGATGATGGAGGTAGATTTCAATGGCTAATCGATTCCTTGACATCTCTTTTGATACATAGGAGATTACCTTCTGGTTTCATTAGAAGTCCCTCCCTCTCACCCCATCGGTAGTGAAAACTGAATTCAAGTGCAAGTACATGGTGCATCCGTTGAAATACTCCAATCGGAAACTTTTCTTTTCGTCTATGATTGCGATGCTCCTGCATCAGATTGTCTTCTGTAACTTTTGTGTCTGAAATTGATGGAATGTAAAGTAGTTAAATGCAGGAATGAGTACAACCCTTGAAGTGTTGTTTAATGTTCAAACTTTATGGTGGAAAAATATTTCATTGATGTTTATCATGGCGAATCGTCTAATACCGGCATCAATCTTTCTGTTACAGATTTGTCCGGTCTGCTATGTCAAAGTTGCGAGAGACATGCTAAGTCATATCATGCTGCAACACGGAAATTTATTCAAGATATCCCTTCTTAAAGAAACTTCTCATTTCCTTATTTCTCATCTAACTCGAGAATTATGCTTATGTAAGTTGAATTGTTTATAACCTTAGTTTCCCTTGACAAAAGGTTACATGCATAGACGTCGCAGGCTACATAGAGTCGCGATTCCAAATAGTCAAGCACTGGCTCACCTGGGCCGGGATCTCCGAGAAGCACATTTGCAAGTACTTCTAGGTGGTGGTGCATATAGGTCAAGCGGTGTTAACGTGTCCAATGCCGCGACTGATTCGTTCCTTTCTTCACTCATTATGAATTTCCCCGTATCTGAAGCCGAAGAGCTTACAAAATCTGTCGTAACTAGTTTCGAAGATACCACTGCAAAGAATGCAGCACCAGCACATACTTGGAAATCAAGGTAATGTCTTAAATCTATACATTTTGTTGCCAAGTACATATCTCTGCTTGCAACTTGGGATGGATACAAATACAATTCATATATCCGAGCTTGATTTCGGAAACGAAGAATCTCTCCCAAGTCTTAACCCCTTAACCTATTGACTATTCATATAGACAGATAAACACTGAATACAGTTTGCATTTTGCTTCTTATTTCTTGCTGTGTGTTCTATCGAACAGTCTCGGTTCTTCATTGAGTTACGAAGAGCGCGAAAGAAGGATTCGACAAGCCACCGGGAGAGCCGGATTCATCCAAGATCTACTGTTGACAACTCTTTTAAAGGAGTAAGTGTTTGAAGCTATTCATAGAGCCACTTGAAAAGAGATAATAGAAGTTTTTGGTCCTTTTTTAAGAGAGTAGTGAGGAAAGATTTTCAACTTGATTTTATTATAAGCTCTCATAATGTTAATAATCTAATTAATAATGATAGAATATGACTATATTTATGTATTATTTAAATATATAAATAATAAAATAATTATTAATTATTTAATTTTATCTAATATCTATATACAATCAACTAATACAATCCATTAATTAAATAAGTTAACGTAATATGTTATCGACTATCAATTAATATGCTAACAACTATTTAATTTTGTGTCTCGTTAAAAACATCTTCAGGAATACATTTCTTCTTACTCTCTAGAAGCAAAATATATATATAAAGGATACAATTCATTCCACTAATGATTAAAAATCAGTGTAAAACTAAAAACGTTGATTCATGCACCTCGATGGCAGCGGCAGTGGCGGTGGATCTAATTCTGATGGTGGTGGTGGTGGATCTAATTCTGAGAAAGGTAAATGTAAAGAAAGAGTATACTTCCATTAATGCAACTTGATACGTTTTCGTGGTGCTGCTGGTGCTTTCATACTTGGCTTAACAGCACGACATTCCCTACATGGGGAGACAAGTGACTGAAACAATTTCCGACCAAACCAAGTTTTCGAGCCATTCGCCTCTCTTCGACCTTCATTTTCAACATCTTCATGAGAAACCATCGTCCGCCGTGATTTGTTATTACCGGTGGTGACACTAGGCTGAGCTGATCTCAGCAAGAACTCAAGTGTCCGTAGATGACCACCGGAGTTTCCCATGTCTGGATGGTAATTTCTGTTGGTGCTGTGTGGAATCCTAAACTCGAACTCCTGATCATGGTCCTTGTTGCTCTGATCAGATGCCGAGGGTGGTGATCTTCCTTTTACAGACTTTGCATGTTGATTCGGCTCGATGCATACGAGGCTAGTGAATGAGACAGATTCGAATGATGAACTGCTGTGCTCGGCTGCCACATCCATGGAAATCTTGTTTTGTTTGTTGTGGGCGTAGGTTCCCATTGAATCTGGTGTTAGAGCTGGTTTTCATGGTCGTGTCCGAACTCCTACACCTTTATTTATACACTAAAATATCGATATGTTCTAGGAATGCATTGAGATATGACCATGATGGGACATTTTTCAATTACCATTGGAAGGTCGTTTTGAGTTCATCATTTTCTAATGTATCTTGAACGAGTCCTTATGAATATTATAAGTATAATTTTTTGTTGGGTGGATTTAACAAAGCAGGGGGTTCAATAAAATAATACGAGGATTAATAGAAACATAATAAAAGAGTAAATGATTCCTCCTTATTAAGGAATTAGGGACGGTTCAAAGATTTTGAGGCCCTATACAATTTATTAAAATGTGGTTCTTAGAAATAAATGTTCATAATCTTTACTAGTTATAAAATTGTAATCCTTAGAAACAAATGTCTTTTATAAAGGTCTCTGTGCGTTTATTTCTATTGTGTCTATCCAAAACCTCACTAGTTCTACAGAAGCAATAGTAATAAGAATAATCAATAAGATTCTATAATCAATTGTCGTATTTAATTATAACGTTTTAACAATTATAGCTCATCTTTCTTAATAGTATTTTCAAAAAATTTCAATAAATTTTGAGATTAACATCATCTAATTAATATAGTTTATCAAAATTTGGGATCCCTTTCTTTTAAGGGCCATATGCGGTCACTTCTATTGCGCTTATCCAAAACTCCCCACTGCAACGAACCTCTGAAATGACAGAGAGAAATGTTGGATTTTGTTTAAACTCATATTTACTAAGACTAGGTAGGAAAGGATAGATTTTAGTAAAGATCGAGTCAAGGTCGGATTTATGGGAAAAGTTTTTTGTTTTACTGATTTTGAAAAATAACCAATAAGGTCACTTACCTTTATGAGGTGTAAACTTTTAGTCACTGAGATGATTGTTGTCGCTAAACTTTAATAACAAGTTTATCTAGTATAATAAAAAAAAGGATAAATTACCTAAATAATTATTAAACTATTATTTAACTTTTATTTCATCATTAATTTCACCCTCAAAATTTTTAAACTTTATCTTTTCACCACTTTCCAAAAAAAATTCTACCTAGTTTTAACCGCTTACTCCTTAGTTTACAACTCATTTATTTGCTTCTGCCGGAATGGGTCAAACAATAAACATATGGAATGTATGGAGCAAAGATCAGAAGAAAGCTCGTGTGCTTAACTTTTATAATGCAACTGTGAAAGATGTTAAATAGACACAGTAGAGATTATTTGTACTTTCTTGTGGATATGACTGTTCATCAAGATTGACTGTTGTTAAAGAGGGAGTTGAATCACAGATGTTTAGAGATTATCATGTTGTTGGAGTTAAGATTGTGGGATATTAGAACTGGCAAACCTATTCAGATTGGACATGTATCCTTAGATCAGCAATCCTCGTCGGAATCATGAACAATTCCAGACATTTTCACCCTCTTCTCAGTTGGAGCAGCAGCTCTATCATCTCCAGACTCCACTGCTTCATGTGAAGACAACACTTTCTCTGATCCATTCCCACCATTGTTGTCATCTTCAGAGTCGCTGCATGTTTCATTATCATTGTCATTTTCGTGTCCACCATTGTTCGGAACATGTTCTTGCCCGACAGCATCTGTTGTTGGGTCCAAGATTTTGAAGTCTCGCGAAGTGCTGCGTTTAGCATGCTTCAGTAAGTTCATCTTTGTGGCTTTGCTGAGTCGAATCAGATGTTTTTCATAATCTTCAATCTGGAATATCAGCTCAGGGATGCATTTATTCTCCCTTTTGATCTTGTTTGTCATTCCTTTGCTGCTTCTGCTTTCTTGTTGAGCCTGCAACCCATGTTTATATCAACTGGTCAAGCAGAATTCAAAAACGAAACTGAATAAGACTAGTCAACATCATCTTACGCTGTAGCAATACAAGTTTCACTTTTAAAACTCAAGCTACATTCAAGATGAAAATCAAATTGCTTTAACTTACTCAATTAGAGCTTGTGTTATTCGGACTCAGATGTGGCCAACACTAGTATGTAATGTATCTAACATGATTAGGGGTTGTTACAAGTGTCCGAGCAACATAGATTCAAGCTCAAGCTTTAAGAATTTCAATCTCGAGCTTGGCTTTAGCTTGTGCTACTTGAGCTCAATAAACAATAACTAACCACAATGGTCGGTTATGTTTTCGAGCCAAACACGCGAAGCTTGTGAGCATAGATACACTTTCATACCCTATTAAAAAACAGTAAAAATGGCACCAAGTGTTAGTTATATACTTGTTGCATCTCTGCCACGAAGTTATAGAGTGGAACAGTGAGCTCCTTGCAAGTTAGTTCAACAAGCTTCTGGAAATGAAGGCTTGGTAAGAGCTGCTTGTGACCTTTAGGAGCAATCCTCAGCTTTGAAATCTGAGCTAAATTCTTGTAAAGTCTTGCAGTTAATCTAAGAAAATGCTCTGCTTGACTATCTGTATTTTATAATATCAAAAATTCAGTTTTAAAATGAGAGAAAAGAGATTTTGACAATAATTGCAAAATTCATACTTACCCTTGAGGCTCATCAAAACAAAGGAAGATAATAGTTCAACAACAGCTTTAACCCTCGAATAAACATTTTCCTCAAATGCAAAACCGGAATAACACTCTCCATTCTGGCTTTGATGAATGGTTTTGTGAGCAACTTGTGAAGCTGTCTTTAGTTTTTTAGTTGACCAATCCATGTCGATAATGACAGTGTCTGTTATTTGAAGTAGACAAGAAGCTATAGCACTGGCTGTTGACTGGTTTATCACAAGGTATTCTGAGACTTGCGACGAGTTACTGTTATTTGATCCTATAAACTTTAATAGCTCCTTTAACATGTCTTGAGCCACAAGCAAATCTGTTGGTGCTGAGCTCAAATTGATGGCTAGTCTAATCATGTTTTTTGCTATTCCGGAGTTCATTGTGTTGTTGGTTTTGCACATATGAATAGCCCAAGCTCCATGAAGGTTTGTCCATTTGCTGGGCAATTTGTGACCAATCATCAACATGATATCACAAAGAATCTGAAAAACAAAGAATTACACTTTGATTTTTTGTTTCTGAAAGTGACAGTAGTTTAACCAAAGGAAATAACCATACATACCTCAACAGTCCGAAAAGTTGATAGTTTCATAAGATCCGTGAGCAATGGCTTCAAATATTTCCGAATGAATAACTCTTTGTTTCTTATATCTTGGTCATCGATTTCATAGGCTTGAGCACATTCATCTTGCAAATCAGCATGCTTGAGTTCGGGAACCAACAACAGGTTTTCAAGCAAGCGAGTCAAACGAGAACCACACAAACTGATTGTTATCATTTCCTTCAAGCAAAGTAATGCTAGACGGAGATGTTCCTTTCTTTCCTCGGCATCTTTTTTTGCTTTACTTTCTTTTCTCTTCTGACTAGTTGCAACATTTGAACCCGGTTTGGGCAAAAGAGTTAATCTCAGCAATGGAGGCCCCAGCATATTGATTTCCCCATAGATCAACTTTTTCACCAGATCTTCATTTCCCATGGCAACTGAAGATTTTACATGATGAAGGGAAGCATTCAAAGCAAATGAAACGATCTTAAAACATGTTGATGCCTTGCTCAAGGATGACTGGCTATGATTCTGTAAAGCTGCTTCAATGTTAGAGCTTTCGGTACTGTGTAGCTTCAGTGCTATTAACAATAACTGATAGATGCTTGAAGTTGCCAATAAAGGTGTATGTTCTTGAATCATTTTGGTGTTGCTTGAGTCAAGGTTATCCGTTGTATCATTAGGAGTAGCTCGTAAATTCGTCCTTTTGCCAGCATTGCTTTGTCTTGAAGTACTTGCCTCCTTAGCAAATGAATCATGACGGTCAACAAATTGAATAATCTCCTTTTCAAGTTCAACCTTCTTTTCATCCGTTGCTTTCTCCAAATCCATTGCAATGGTATTCAACACCACCTCAACAACTCCACACAAAATCAACGCACAACATTTCCATTTCTCTTCATGAGCGGCTGCAGAGCCATTTTGAGTACAACCAAGAATGTCTATTTCAATATGAACATGAGAAAAACTAGTGTCAGGCAAGAAACATAGTTCAACTAAAACCAGTAGAGTCTATAGCACATTATCTTCTAGAAATTAAAGTTTGGAACTATTAATAAATCTTCTTTTGTTTTAGTTCATATCCAAATAGAAAGATACAAACAATATAAGAGTTAGAAAACCTTCAAACCTTCCAAATTTGCATTTCTTAGAAACTTCCGAATCTTCAATAAAGCACTGGAAAACACCTCAGTAGACCTGTTCCTAACATCCTGCAGTTGTTTCAGATTAAGATGTGAGAATCCATTATGTAACTTTTAGATAAAAAAAATTACATGTCATCTTCAACACCATGGATGGGTTCAATGGGGACAGTACCTCATTCTCTTGAGAAAGGGAGAAACCAAAACACGCCACAATAGAATCTGAGAGTTTATCGGTTTTGCCATGTGTCTGAAGAAGCATAATCCAGGAGACACAAGAAAGAAGGCTATCCAGGGGCTCCTGAATAATTATTTTTCCATTTTCTGACAAAATGCAAGAGTTTACATCTAGTTGAACATCTGAACCCTGTAGAGATCATATTTCAAGTCAAATTATCAACTGCAGGATTTAATAACTTATATAATATGCAACATGAATAATAGTAACACTATGAGTTCTTCAGTTAGAAAATGAAAGCTCACTATCTAAAGTCAGGACCTATGTTACCCTGACTCATCATTTTCCGTTAAGTACCCAAGTCTAACACCTGTTCCAACACATTTAAACATGGACATGAAGGTCCAATCCTCCAAATATAAGGTAAACTTAGAAAAACATTGAACATGCCCTACAGCCAACATTCACCTTTGAGTCCAAGTAACTTAGTTCAGGATTGAAACAAGCTTTACATAAGGCTATTTTGAAACTTTAATATCTACCTCTTTGAAAAACTGGAGAAAATGAGGTAACAGAAAATCAAAGACTAGCCCTCCAATTGCTGGATCTGCTAAAACAAGCTTCACCAGTCCTTGATACATGACTTCCTTCACCTTTGCCTAAATGCAGCAATTTCACCTCACTTAGAAACTTATTTCAAAAAGATAAAATAAAATAAACCCTCTAAAGCTAAAACATAAAGATTACCTGCTGATAAAGACATCTCTGCAGCAAAGCACTCATCTCCTGAAAGAGATTTCCCCCCATGCTGCAAGGTATGTCAGCTTGCTGACTGCAGCTTGCTTGACTCGACGAGTCTTGGACAGAAAACAAGCCAGCCCCCTTAGGTTGCTTCTCTGCAAGTATAAGTTCAATAATAGAATTTGTTGCTGCAACACGAACTGTATCTTCTCTTCTAAATACAGCCTTACGTAGAACCAAAATAGCATAATCCTGAAAAGTAAAAGAAAACAATTGAATTATAAGCATCCTACAAAATTAGCAAATCTTTCACCTCGAGATACAACATTGATCTCAGGGATTGCAGATCACTATTCAGAAACTGAATATAAATACTAACAGATTTACTTGATGTTATCAGATATCTCTATTCTAGAAACATTTAGTTTTTTCATCCATTTCTAGTGATTCGCCTTACACCTAACGCACCAGAGGCTAATTTGCATTTTTAAGTAACTTTAAAAGTTAAAAACTGACTGTCTATGCCATTAAATTGTGCTTGATATATTTACCTGAAGATCACGGTTGAATCTTATGAGAGGCAAAAGAGCATTAACAAGATAAGAGGCAATTTTTCCATCCATGAAAGTGAAGTAATCCAACAATTCCTTAAGCCGAGGAACATGTTCCAACATAGGGTAAGGATAACACTGAATGAGATGAGAGAGCAGCCTACACATCAAAACTAATTCTATCAATAACCAGAAATCAAACAAAAAACAACATTTTAATTCTTGACAGTTACCTTATTATCGGCCTACTCAGCTCAGGCTTCAAAGAGAGAATGCGTAACTTGATTTGCTCGATAGTCTGTGACAAACCCTTTAAATCAGGTACTGAAGCATGCTCAAAGGAAGAAAAAAGTACTTAAATAGTAATTTCCAGGGAAGAAGGAAACCATAGTTCCTTAATAATTGTTACTAAATGTGTGAACATGTTAATAGAACAATGAAAGTTGTTAAATATTCATCATTTTCTGAAGATAACTTCATGATACACAAGCTTCATAAGAGAGGGACAGAGCACCGAAAGGTAAAAGAAACAAACAAGATTACTAGTATACCCATGGAGTTCAATATTTACAACCAAACAATTTCAATATCAAGCTTCATTATCGAGTTCATGGTTTTCTTCTCTACCATAGGCGATGCCTGTTGGTATCTTTATACAAAAATTACAGTCTACTCGTGTGATTTCATAGATAGACAAACCTCATTTCTTGCCATATCATGAACCTCAAATAGAGTTTTCAGTATCTCAATACCAAGCTCTTCAATGCTAAGGAGACCATTAGAATTGCCAAGCGCTTTGCAGTTTACCTCCCCAACTGACTCTAGCAAGATAAAACCAAATTGCAAAATACTAGGCACCATGTGCTCCCTCCCATAGTTGCTCTCATTTACCTAAACATCATCGCAATAATACATGATGCAAATTTAGGTATATGAGTACATGAGGGGAACATAATTCATAGGGAAAAGTGGGGAAATACAGCTCTTAACATGGACTTTTGGACCACTTTAACACTCTTCAGATATTCTTCTGTAATATCATCTGGTATCCATTTACATTCTCTAAATGAAGGAACAAACCAAATACATATTAATTAACTATTAGCAGAATTCAAAGGTTAACAGAAGATAAAAAGAAACTTTCAACGGATCAGTCACTTACTTAGTGAATTTATAGTCGCGGTAAGCAGTAAGCACTGCTGTTTTCAAGATAGCAATTGAGCTTTCACTGAACCTCCGTACCCTCGACACCGACAATAAAACAGCCACCGTGAAATGATTAAACGCTCGAAGATCAGATTTGACTAACCCCATAACCTCTTTCCCCAATGAAGGATCCTGCTTCACTGCAAAATTAACATGCAACAAAACAGTCCCTTCAACTTGTCTAACTGTGGAAGCCATTTTAGAACATGATTGAGACCCAAAAAAACACACAATCCCTTCAATAATCTCCCTTTTATTAAACCCTTTTGAAGCCAGAACTAACAACTGATAAACAAGGGAAGGCAAGTCCATCAAATCCACATTTTTAATCCCCATAAAAACTTTCTCCAAAAACTCCTTCCCTCTCACTTTATCAAGAAAACTAAACTCTTTGGCGATGGAAACCATTTCAAGCAAAAATCCTTTTGACCATTGGGAATCAAGAATCCTGTCCACAACGGAGTTCACGTAATCCCCTCCCTTTTCTTCTCCATTTCGAATCAACTCCAAACATTGGGGCAAAAGATCGAATAGTTGGGCATCATCTACTGTAACAACCACCGATAGATCTGATGCAACCGAGTCAATAACCAATTTGAGGTCTTCCAAAGGGATGTGGATCAAAAGTGTGTTGAAGAAGTTGATTGTTTTGAAGGAATTTGAGTCGTGCGGAAGCGAAGGGAATATTTGAGTATATGATAATAGAAAAGAGGAGAGCAAAGAATAGACATTGGGGGTTTCGGGAGAGAGGGAAATAAGGGATAGGAGAGAGGTGACATATTCGCAAACGGCGGAAGAGGGAGAAGGAGAGGCGGCGCGTGAGTGGAGGTAAGAGAGGAGGTGCTTGTGAGAGTGAGGAGAGAGTAGAAATGGTGGCAGGGAAAAGTTGGTTTGTTGGTGGCTGTTCAAAGATTGCTTTCGTTGGGCTAAATGCACGATATCAACGTCGTTTATCGGCGGCGGCGCCGATTCTGTGGTGGTCATAGCCGTAATTGGTTCCGTTCCGGAAATCTCTGTCACTACCTATCTGTATTTCTTGAGGGAAATTTGGGGTTTAAGCTTTGTATTTTGCGCGGGAAGAGCCAGAATTTTCATATAAGAACTAATGACATCTGTTTGAACCGGGAGGGGGATTTTTTAACCATTCATTTTAATTTCATTGATTTATCGTGGATTATATTAATTAATCTAAATAATGAATTATATTATTAGATTATATAAAAGTATTTAATAAAATTAATTATTAAACTATAATTGTTTGAATCATATTAATAATATTTTAGAAATTTATTAAAAATTAATATTTATCTATTTATCGAAAAACTATGATTCAATATATGATATCAGATTATTTATTGTGTATTTATTCATGCTTTTAATACATGAATTTATGGAATGTCTTTAAACGAGTTTATAAACATTATGAATATGTTTTAGACTAGGTTATATTTATGATTTTTTAAATAAAAAATCTCATCATGGGTACGTTTAATAAAATATTTTTTATAAGTAAAAATATTAAAACATAATTTTGAAAAGATCTAAATTAAAAAAATTATAAAAGACTATTTGAAAGGAAAAAAGAGAGAGATAGTATGAAAATTTATGTGTTTAATGAAAAATTTGGTATTTAAGCATACTTTATATCTCTATTTTAAAAACTTATCTGAAGTATTATATTTTTTTAAATTAACACCCTATTTTATAACGTCTTATTTTATAATAATTTTATCAGTATTGACTGGTTTCCACCCTTACGGGAAAATTTTTGTAAATATTATGGATGGAAAAATTATTTCCCTAAATATTGATGTGGGAAAATTATTTTCCGAAATATTGTGAAATAAATAGTAAATTGAAAGACTGGTTCAAAAGACACAGTCTTTGAACAGAAATTTCAAAAAACAGTGCACACTACGCACTGCACAATCTGCTTCTCTACCGCGCCTGAACAAACTTGCCCAATCTGTTTGTCTGACGCGCCTGCAAGGGAGAAAAAAACACAGCAAAGTCAGAGCTTAAAAGTTCCGTCATTCAATTTACTATTCATTTTACAATATTTAAGAAAATAATTTTCCCACATCAATATTCAGGGAAATAATTTTTTTATCTACAATATTTACAAGAATTTCCCACCCTTACGTGTATGATTGGATGAGTTCACTCGTCTTAAATTTTTTAAAGCTTATCTTATTATTATTATTATTTAATTTTTATAAATTAATTTTTATTTTTTAAAAAATATAATCTTTTATTTTAAAATTTTAAAAATATTTTTAGATTCGTCACTGTTAAAGTGTTCATGTGTTGTTTTATAAAGGTTAAGAAAAGTAAATATTTTTATTTCCTACATTTTGTTTTTTCAAATTTGGATCTTTATTGCTGTGAAAGTATCTTTATTTTCTACTTCTTTTGGATATACGGCTTGTTCTCACTTGAATTAAATAAATATTTTCTTTTTTAAAATTATCTAAAAAATAATCATATAAAAAACTATCATTTAACTAAAAACGAGTTTTAAATTTGTATTTAACTAAAAATCAGTTATGTATAAAAAATTGATGAATTAATTTTTTATTTTTTTTATCAAACCTCACGTTTAATTAAAAACGAGTTTAAAATTCATTTTATCCTATATGGTTTTTATCTTATATCGGCCGTAAAATAAAGATTTTCTACATAATCTTAATTGAGTTTATTTTTTAAATAATTTTTCAAAGGAGTATTCATTTATTTTTTTTCGAGCCTCTCCCATTTTTTAGATTTTAAAGTTTAATAGACTCTTGTATCTCTCAACGTTTAATCTTAGTATCGTTCATGATTCTGATCAATTGAATTGCCATGTTATTATAAATAAGTCAATTTTCTTTTAATATGATATGATATAATAATATTTTTAGCCTTAAAAACTGGTATAATTTATTAATTTGATCATAATTAAAAATAATTTAATAAATTTAACTCTAAAAATTTTAAAAAATTATCATTTAAATTTTATATTCTCTTTTTTTTTCTTATCTCATAAATATTATACTTCTTTCTTAATACAGTAATAGTTTAACAGTAAATTATTGTTGTTTTATAAAAAAAAAAGATAATTATTAAAACACTAAATTGATAAAAATCAAGATTGAATTTATTAAATTATTTTGAATTAAGATAAAATTAATATACTATAATATTATTATAGCAAATAAAAATAATATTTTATAAATGAAGTAACATATTTGTAATAATATATTAATTGGGTGATATATTTGTAACAATATCTTAATTAGATGACTTGTTTATATATTTTAGAATATATTGGCATGATTGATATAAACCCTATAATTTAGTGATTGCGACTGTAGTTTATCCAAAAATTAAAACATTTTTGTTCCCATTATGCCACAATAATTAGACAAATATTGGGGGACTAACTTCACAATTATGCCACAATAATTAGACGAGAGTTCTAAAAATAGTTTTTATATATATTTTTTATGTCAATAAAATTATATTTTTTTAATTAAAAAATTGTAAGAAAAAATTCACTTATAGTAAAAGATAAAACGGTAAACTACATAAATGGTCCCTTGATTATATCTTAGTTATTTTTTATACCCTTTGACTATCAAATGTTATAAATTGGTCCATTGACTAACTTTTTTGATACAAATTAGTCTTGTACCGTTAAAAATTTGACGAAAAACTAATATGGACATTAACATACTGACTTAGATAACTATGTGGCATCCTCAACCTCTATAATCTAAGTCAGCATGTTAACGTTCACATCAGTTTTCCGTCAAATTTTTAACGGCACAAGATCATTTTATATCAAAAAAGTTAGTCAATGGACCAATTTATAACATTTAATAGTTAAAGAATGTAAAAAAATAATTAAAGTATAATCAAAAGACCATTTATATGATTTACCCAAGATAAAATTAGAAGTCGATTTATGTATATACGAAATCACTTTTATATAAATAATTTTAAAGTCATTTTTTTAATAAAAACAGATAAAAATTATTCCTTTAAATAACTAACAAAATAATTTTTTTCATTCAAAATAGTCCGAAAATTCTGATAAGAAATAAAAAAGGAAATCCATTAACATTGGAAACAACGAAACCCTATTTTCGGTATTTTCCTTTATCTTTTCAAACTCTATCCGAAGTTATGTTCGCTTACGTCACAGCTTCAATGCCAGCTCATCATTTGTGTAAACGTAGCCATATGCGTGGCACGTGGGATATTGTTAGATCAGCAGGATAGCATATGATATTGCGAACTTCAAGAAGTAAAGTATAATCATCAAATCAACTGGTGGCTATGGATTTCAGTATTCGCAACCAAAACGCGTGGAAAACACCGCTTGAACAAAATCTTGGGGGAATGATTGACCTTTAAACATATAATAGAAAAATTATATCATCGCGTCATCAATAGAACTAATTTTTAAAAATTATTCGTATCATTATTTTTTTCGTGTTATATATTTTTTAAAAGTGAATCTTCACTTATATTTACTGTTAATTCATTTTTAAAACAGTTTTTTTAAGTGAAAATTCACTTTAAAAAATATATGACATGAAAAAAATGATAATATGAGTGATTTTTAGTGATTAGTCCTATGAACATGTGATGGAACTTACCTAATATATAATTTCTCCAAATAATATGAGTTTAAAATGGAATAATATATAATTATGAGAATAGTTTAACTAAAATATTTATTTTTGGAATATAAGTATTTTTTATTTATATTTAGAAATTTAGGTTAATTTTATACTGTAGATAGGAGAATGTCACGTAACGTTCATGACGTTTTTTTTTTTAATTTTGCAAAAAAAAAAAATTGAGAATACCAACTGCATATGACGTTCTCTTATCAAGTCGTTAGGTGTATATGACGTTTCTTGACCTAAATTTTAAAATAAATTTTAAATATTTTATTTTTCAAATAAAGACTTTAATTGACGAATATATCTAACAAAACCTATAAGTTTGTGCGAATATCTTTTAATATCATTTATTTTTAGGTGAAAAAAGACTTGAGTAACATAGATATTAATTAAATTGTACGTTAAAAATAATAAATTATATACTCGCAGAATTATATTATTTTTTTAAAGTATTGCTAACGTTGTTTGTATTTTGAAAAAAAATGTGTTTAATAAAATAAAAAATTTATGATATTCGACGAGTATTGATAAAAATTATTAACAATATATATATTAATGAGTATTATTAATTTAATTTATAAATATTAAATTTTTTATATAATTAAATATTTTTTAATTTTTAAAACCCTAAACTTAAAATTCTAAATACAAAAGCATAGACTTTAAATTTAAATCCCTAAACATTTTCTCTAAAACACTAAACTACAAATCATTAACTAAGTAAACCCTAAAATCTAAACTTAAAACCCTAAAACCTAAATTATAGAGTAAAAATCATACACCCAAAACACTAATCTATGTAACCATAAACTTGAAATCCTAAACCTTAAATTCAATGTTTGAATTTAGAATTTAGAATTTAGAGTTTATAGATTAAGGATTAGAATTTATAGTTTAGTTTTAGGTTTATAATTTTAGGATTTTAAATTTAGGGGTTAGGGTTTATATTTATAATTTAATGTTTATTTAGGTTTTATAGTTTACGATTTACTTAACGTTTAAGGTTTTGAGTTTAAGGTTTAAAGTTTTGGTTTAAAAAATAATTAAAATTAAAAAACATTTAATTATTCAAAAATTGTAAATTTGAAAAATAAAATAAACAATGTATAAATTATTTAAAATTTATTATTTTAATAAAAATTAAATAATCTAAGTGAAATTTTATTTTAAATAATTTATAATTATTGATTTTTTTTAAAAATTTTAATTTTATAAATTAATTTAATAATATTAATAATACTTATTGATAGAAATGTTTAACGGTACTTACCCTTAACAAAATTAAATAGTTAGAATGTAAAAGAAAAACACCCTCAGTTTTATTTAAATTTTATGGCATTTTTTTTTATCAAATTGGTCTCACTTGTGATTAGGGCTGGTAATTATTCGTGGATGATGGTTTATTCGATTCATCTGATCTAATTAAATGAATGAAAACTTGATAAAACATGAATTTGATTCATTTGAAATGGGTGATGGATGGAGTGGATGATAGATTCGGATGAAAATTTTTCAATCCACCATCCGATTAGTCACCCCCTATCTATCTATCTATCTTTTTTTTTATTGCTCTTATGGTTTCAGAGATTAGCCTTGACTAATCCAGACTGACCCGCATCGCACACCTAGTTTTGGTGGGTGAGTCTCCCAACAGGGATTTTCTACATACACAACATCTCGAATCTGAGACTTGTTTAAGCAGAACCAAACTGCTTACCACTTGGACCAAACCATGTTGGTTATCCTTTAATATAATATTAATTACCTTAAAGATTGATACTTGCTCACTTATATAATTTTTTTAGGCCCTTGTTTACTATTATGAAATAAACTTTGTTTACGTAATTCTGTTTCATTTTCAGAGCATTGAAAATTTATAACTTTAATAGTAATTAACTTAATGAATTAAATAGTATTTTTTAATAAATTGTTACATGTAATTTTAATTATAACTTTTAATAATAGAATTTATTTATGACCCGATCCATCCACCTCATCTGTAATTAATGGGTTGAACAGATTTGAATTAATATCAAACAGATGGTGGATGAATTGGATGACAATCTTGGATGCAGATGGTAGGATGAATGAAGCTCTAATCTACCTAAATCTGACCCGTTGCCGACCCTACTTATGGTACATGAGACCAATTCCATTATTAATAAATCAAATAATATTTAAATGAAATGGTAAATACAATAAATCATACATGAAATTAAAATTTATATATTTATGATCATTTTATTCTCATTTATTTTAAAATTTATACTAACATGGTTGCAGAAATTATTCTCATTTTTCAAGATGGTTTAATTTGCTCAATTTCAAAATTGATAGGGGCTTAAAGGATATTTAAACCAAAATATTTAAGTGACATAATTGTAGCTTAAAAATTTTGGGGAGAAATATTAACTTTACGAATGTATAGGGTCAAAATTTCCCCTTTTATGACTAAAATAAACTTTTTTAATATAATATAAGAACTAAAATAATTTTTTAATAATAGAGGAACTAATATATATATCTTATATGATTAGAAAAAGTCGTTTAAATTGAAATCAAATCATATTATAATATGATAAATAATTACAATTAAATATTTATAGAAATTCAAAAACTCGAATCAATTCGACTCGACTCGAACAGAAAAAATTTCAAATAAAGTTTGAGTTGTAAAATATGACTCGTCAACTTGAACAATTCAAAATTTTTTGATTCAACTCGATCGAATACTCACCCTTACCGGTGAGAGGCTTGCCCCTCCCCCAATTTTAAAATTTTATTATTTATATTTTTAAAAAAATTAAAGTAGCTTTTGCAAAAATTTAAAATGTTTTTGTTATGTTCAATTTTTTTTTTGAATATTTTTAAACAAATACCCTCTTTAAAATTTTTAAAAACTTCTTATAAGTATTGTTTTTTAAAAATTTTAAATAGTCAATTTTTTAAAATAATTTAAGATTTTAAATATTTAAAAAAATAAATAAGTCCCTCAAACTATGTTATAAAGATATATCCAAGAATTATATTTTAATATTATGAATAAAAAAATTAAGTTAAAAACCATTCACTTAACCGTCGTACTTTATCTTCTTTGTCGTCGTTTTTTTTTCGAATTTATTTTATTTATTTTTGATCGATGATCAACAACTAATCTTTATATTAATTGTCGACAATCGAATTTATTATTTTTTTATTTTCTTACATGTTAATAAGAATTTTTGTTTTCATGATATGTTTTTTTTTTTGTCTTTATAACATTTTATTTTTGTGGTTTATTTTATATGTTATTGTGGCATGACTCAGCATATCCTAGTAGTTGATTGTTACAGATATTTGAATCGGCGCTAGTTTTTCATTATGATTTTATCGGTGATCATTGAAAATTAGATCTCACTCGGTTGATGATTGTGTATAGATATAATCAGTCTTGGTAGCGGAACATTTTGTCTAATGGTTTAGATCGTTCACCACCTCTTCATTCGTTATGCGCCTCGATTGGATAAAAACAAAAAGATTCAAGAAGCTTCTGAATTTTATTGATAAATTATCTTGGCTTAACTCAATAATAGATGCCCAAAGTATACATCTTTTCTAAAATAGGTGCCTAATGTTTTTTTTGGCTGAAATAAGTGCCTAAACTATATATTTTTTCTGAGATAGGTGTCTAATGTATTTTTTGGCTGAAATAGGTGCCTAAAGTTTTATTCCCTTAGTGTTTTAAGGTAACAATATTAAAAGAAAATTTTTTAATTCATAAATAAGTACTTAAACTATATATTTTTTAAAAAATAGGCGCCTAATATAATTTTTATTAAAATAAATACCTAATTTTTTCTTATAAGTAATTTATATTTCTTATAAGATATAAAATTAGTTATATCTTAAATTAATCATTTAACATTTTAAATTATGAGAAAAAATTATTTTTTAACAACACTAAAATAAAAAATAATTAAAATTTATATAATTTTATATTAATATTTTTTATATTTTCCGCAACAGTCATCAATGGGACAAATCGATTCACTTACAAGGACATGCCGCCGGTTCACATGGGGAATATATACAAAAATTCTTATATTCCTATTAAATTTATAATTGTATAAAAAAGAATTGAAAATATTAATATAAAATTATATAAATTTAATTAGTTTTTATTTTTGTGTTGTTAAAAAAATATTTTTTTCTCATAATTTCAGCTACTGATCAAATTTAAATAAATTATTAATCAATTATAATAAATAATTTAATAGATTAAAACGATGATATATAAATAATTTTACATCTTATAAGAAATATAAATTACTTATAAGAAAAAATTAGGCATTTATTTCAATAAAAATTACACTAGGAACCTATTTTAAAATATATATATATATATATAGTTTAGGTACTTATTTATAAATTAAACAATTTTCTTTTAACAGTGTTACCTTAAAATACTAAGGGAATAAAACTTTAGGCACCTATTTCAGCCAAAAAATACATTAGGCACTTATCTCAGAAAAAATATATAATTTAGGCACTTATTTAAGCCAAAAAAAACATTAGGCACCTATTTCAGAAAAAGTGTATACTTTAGTCACTTATTACTGAGTTAAGCCTATTATCTTCACAAAAAATATTTTATTTTTGTTTTGTTTTTAGGTTTTCTTCTTTATAATTATAATATTTTTTATGAATTTAATAAAAACTTAATATCAATTATAAAAAAATCATTAACGTAAAATAATTTTTATAATATTGGATTCACATTAATCATTTAAGAAAATTTAAAAACAAATAATTATAAAAATATCGAATTATAAAATTTAAAATAATGTCTTTTAAATTCAATTCATTCATTTATTAATAAAAAAGAAAGAAGAAAGAAACAATAGAGTGCGTTGTTCACTCGCCAAGAAGAGCGAGTGAGATCTGGAACATTACTCCAGGAATATCTTATGTAGCGATTATTATATTAATATTTTATATATTAAATATTAATCCACGCCGTTCATCCCATTTCAGAAAATCAGAGTAATTTAATCACGTTCTAAGAGGTGCTAAGATTTAATTATTTAGATTTTTATAATAAATATAAGAGACTAAAAAGTTATTTTTCCTTTTTATAGTTATTAGTTAAAGTTGAGGATAAATAATTTTTAATAAAAAGTTGTAAAAAAACTTAATTTTAAATAGAATAAATGATAAAAACTTGTATTACCATTTTTTCCTAATAAGAGGAAAAAATAATACTCTTAATAAATTTAAAATTTATGACTTAATAAAATATAAAGAAATAAATTAATTTAAATTTTTATTTCCTAATATAAATATTACTATTTTTTTCGTAAGACATTTATTTATTTTATAAATAATAAAAATTTAACTAAAATAGTATAAATACTTTTAATATTTTGAAAAAAAATATTTTGATGTAAAATTCAAAAAAAAATATAAAATTATTTTTTTAATTAATTACAGTAGTATCTATTTTAAAGTATACTTTTTATTATTTCATTAATCATTTAATCATTATAGTAGTACTATAATATTGGTATTAATATTAATATTAATGTCATTATAAAATATATATATTTTTATAAATTTATTATTTAATATTTAGATTTAAGGATTTTTTTAAAACGTCATTACAGGCTAAAACTATCTTGCACGACACCACTTCCTTTAAATTGTCATCTGCTCAACGGAAGTTGGATCAAATATCAACAAAGAATTCGAATCAAAAGCTGCAGAAAGAGTCGACAATGGTGGGCAAGAACAAGGGAAGAACAACGATTGAAGTTGGAGATGATGGGGTTGCTATTATCACAATCATTAATCCTCCTGTCAATTCTCTTTCGCTGGATGGTAATCTTTCTTTCTCCCATTTTTTATCTTCTTTTTTGCTCATCTTGTTGGATTTTATAATAGTTTTTCCATTTGGAAAACACCCATTTCTGGTTTATGGTTTGTAATCGAGTTTTTGAGTTATGGAGTCTCGTGGGATTTCTTTGTTATGGATGGATTGAGTGAATCCTTTCTTTTATGCTAAAGTTGTTGAAAATTGTTTTGATCTTTGGTTTGCAAATGTATTGGATTTTATTGAATGACAGAAGGAAATAGATGTATTAGTCTACTTGACATTCATTATAAGATCAGAGTTTAGAGGGAAATAGATGTATGGTCAACTGTCACTTGGGGTCGTAGCTCGGTTGTGAATCCCGTATGCAGATATATCTTCGTTTCCGATATTGTGTATTCAAATTTTTAAGTACTTGAAGGGGTGGTTGAGGTGTCTCCTGGATCTCTATCCATGTTTGATTATACACCGGACATGGATGTCGGCTCAGGTGTGAGTCAGATACATAATCTGACATGGTATATTATAAATTTTAAGGTTCTCTTTTGAAGGGTCCTTGATTAATCAATAACATGGGTGTTGCTCGGGTGTGTGTTCGATATAGCTAATGTATCCGGCATGGCTATGTTCATATATTTCAATTTTTTCTTCAAGTATTTGAATGGTCTTTTGAGTTTCATGTCTTCATATCCATGTTTGATTACACCTTGGACATATGTGGATCTGGAGAAATTGTAAGTCGGAGAAACATAGTTAGGCAGCTGTCTGCTCAGTTTTGATCACCTGAACACTATAGTTATCAGCCTTTTTTCTCTTCATATATATTTTTATTAAATTTTAATTATTATATATAAGTGAGAATATATGCAATTGATCTCTTCTGTCATGTGTATTCCTTACAGTGTTGCAAAGCTTAAAAGAAAGTTACAATGAGGCCTTACGAAGAGACGATGTGAAGGCCATTGTTGTTGCAGGTAAGTTCAAGGAGATTACCCTTAAAAGCAAAGGAAAAGTTTTACTAAGATATTGTCTATGTTACTGGAATTCTATAATCTGAGATACTGATGTGCTTTGTCCCTTGACCAGGTGCAAATGGGAAATTTTCCGGTGGTTTCGATATTTCTGCTTTTGGTGGAATTCAAGAAGGAAAAGGTATATATATATATATATATATATATATATATATATATATATATATGCAGTCAGTCAGTTTGGTTAAACAATCAAAACCAACTTAACCTACCTCTTATAAATGATAACCAAAAGCTGACCAACTAAAGTGGGCTGGTTTGATTAATTAATTAACAGAAAATAAATGAGTCAATCTATCCTTTCTCTCTCTTTTTTTTCCTCAAACAACATATTTTATAATAATATTTTATATATGTTTCCTACACAAAAATATTGATCATTGGAAAAATGTAATAAACTTTATAATAATATTTTCATATATCTATAATATATTAAATATATATTTTATATTAATATTTAGGTCGTCTAATTTGGTCGGTTCAGTTATTATGTAAACTGAAAACCAACAGAATTGACATATTTAAATTGACTCCTTTTGTCGACTAAAACTGAGAGCTGAATTAACCAAATTGAATTATCGATTAACTCATTTTACCCGAGTTTTGCACACCCCTGCCTGCAATTCTTTTTTTCCCTCTCTTTCCTACTTATTTTCTTGTGTTACCTGGAAATTGATAAGATTTGGTTGCATTTTCCAGTGCAGCAGCCAAAGTCTGGCTATATATCTGTTGAGGTTCTCACTGACATCATTGAAGGTAATTATCTGGTTTTAATTATTTTTAAACCTGGAATCATTTTAATGTTGTTTGTATCTGTGTTAACTCTAGAAGCTTTGTGTTTCAGCTGCAAGAAAACCATCAGTTGCTGCCATTGATGGCCTGGCCTTAGGTGGGGGTCTAGAGATTGCAATGGTAGGTATTATTGAACTAACAGGGTGTAAGTGAGAAACTTGTTTTCTCTAGCTACTTGAATTCAACTAAAAAAACTCTAATTCAATTTGCTCATTGTTGTGCTGAACTTGAGCTCAAGCAGCTTGAGCTATCGAGCAAACCGAGTTTGAGTACCTTAATAATCGATTTGAGAAACTTGTAAGCCTAACCAAGCTTTTTATTTATAATTATTATAACATTAAATTATTACTTCCCCTTAATTTAATCAGTTAAAATCCAAACCTAAAATTTGTTCTTTAAGTATAAAAAAATTGTACATGAAATGAATTCGAATTCTAGAGCATGCATATCATGTAATGATCTTAATCAAGCCGAGTTCAAATAGTTTGTTTTTACTTCGAGAGAAGCTTGAGCTTATATAATTGTAGTCGATCAAGCTCGAGCCAAGTTGTGAGGTGAAGCTTCACACTGTTTGAGCTCGGTTCAGCTCACAACCCTAATTGAACTTTTTCAGAGATTGTCTTATTTTATCCTTTGGAAGGAAAAGAACTTATGATGTCTGTATTTCAGGTATGCCATGCACGTATATCGACCCCTACTGCACAGTTGGGCCTGCCTGAACTTCAGCTTGGACTAATTCCTGGGTTTGGAGGTATGAATCTTTGATCTGGTAGCATGTTTATGCTGGTTATTGAGGTGAACTATCAATCGCTTGTGTGGTGGCTGTTTTCTAGATTACATAATATGCTAATTTGACATATTGGCAATATTTACTTCCCTATTTGTTCTTTGAGTAACTTCTTTTTCTTGTCCTACTATTGTTCTTATGTTCCTAAATTGATTCAGGAACTCAGCGACTTCCACGGCTTGTTGGTCTCGCAAAGTCCCTCGAAATGATGTTGGTATGTTGTTAAATCATCTTTGTACTTGATCTTATTTTGGTATGTTTTGACCAATGTGGTTACATTATGAAGTTCTTGTTCATTAACATAGCAATTTCTTATTCGCTTCACTTTTCTCTCAAATAGACTTCGAAGCCAGTTAAAGGTGAAGAAGCCCTTCAATTGGGTCTTGTTGATGCTGTCATTTCATCTAATGAGTTGGTAAACACTGCACGTCGGTGGGCACTAGATATTTTGGCACGAAGAAAGCCATGGGTTGCTAGCCTTTATAAAACCGATAAGATTGAGTCCCTGGGTGAAGCAAGGCAAATACTTAATTTTGCTCGAGCACAGGCTCAGAAGAGGGCTCCAAATCTCAAGCACCCCTTGGTTTGTATCGATGTAATCGAAGAGGGTATAGTTAATGGTCCAAAGCCTGCACTGTGGAAGGTCTCTACTTATCCTGAATAGTGTTTGGATACTTTTTTTGCTAAATTTTTTTTATTTGTAGCTAACACTTCACTCCAAAACTGTATATCCAATATTGGCAGGAGGTTGAAGCTTTTGAAAGACTTCTTAAATCTGATACCAGCAAAAGCTTGATCCATATCTTCTTTGCTCAGCGTGGAACATCAAAGGTTTGTTGCATCTCTAATACACCATTAATGGATCCTTATATTTCATCTCTCAATTTCATCTTTTTGCTTTTCAAATTGGTTAATCTAATAGTGAAGCAACTTTCTATTAAAATCTGTGTTACTCAGACTTGGGTCAGAGTATCGTATGCCGTTATGTCTGACATGAGCACACTTTATCCCCCCTAAGATTTCCATATTTTTGAGGGTCTATGGAATGACCATATTCCCATTAACCAAGCGCGAATATGAGCCAAACATAAGTACTTGTAAAATAATGAAGAGTCGGAGCAACATTTATTAAAATCCTCTTATATTTTACATGTGGTTTACAGGCATGTAACTTGAATCTCGACTTATGGCTTTTAGTTGATTATCAATTGAAATGAAGTGGTTGTTACATTATACTCTTCAAAGCGTCAACTGCACTGGGCTTTGGTGAAACGTAGCCCATGCTTGGATGCTACCCCTAGCCTTTGTTATTTTCAGCTTAACTTTTTACACACTTTGTCTCTTTGCAATGGACAGGTTCCTGGTATTACTGATCGGGGTCTAGTGCCAAGACGAGTGAAGAAAGTTGCCATACTAGGTGGAGGTTTAATGGGCTCGGGAATTGCAACAGCATTGATTCTTAGCAATTATTCAGTGATCCTGAAAGAGGTTAATGAGAAGTTCTTAGAGGCTGGGATTGGTAGAGTCAAAGGTGAAACCTGAACTAGATTAACTTCTCTTTTTTTCCGACATCAATTTTGATGTACTTTAATTTTAGAAGGGTTCTTATTCTGAGACGTATTCGTTTTTGTTCAGCCAATTTGCAAAGCCGAGTTAAGAAAGGGATAATGACTCAAGAAAAGTTTGAGAAAACCATCTCTCTGCTTAGGGGAGTTCTTGACTTTGAAAGCTTTCGGGATGTGGACATGGTCATCGAGGTAATTAAGAATGCATTATAAGTTTTCCTCGTGGATTGAAAAAACAAATGAGACGGTTGGACTTCTGGTTCCAGTTGACCATCTTGAGAAATTTGAAAATATAGATAATAATTAAGAAAAATAGAAAAGGAAAAATATATTTTAAGAATAGGAAAAATTCTATTTGCAAAAAAACAATGATGTAAATGAACCAAAACATGATTAAAAACCCCACTTTTCTGTTAAAAGAAAATCCAAAAATAATAACAAAACAAAATTTCATCTTACCTGTTCTTTAACTCTTTTTAAAAAAAATAAAATTCATGGTGGTTACTGGCTTGGGTCTGTTTTCTAATTTCTACTTCAACTTGTATGGCTGAATTGTTGGACCAACCAGTTGAACCGATCCCTTTGGTCTGATTTTTTAATCCATGGTTTCCTTTTCTACAATTCATATGGAGGTTAATATTTTCACCATTTGTTTTTGAACCCTGTAACAGGCAGTAATTGAGAATGTTTCTTTAAAGCAACAAATATTTGCTGATCTTGAGAAATTCTGCCCACCACATTGCATACTTGCAAGTAACACTTCCACTATTGATTTGAACTTGATCGGTAAGAGAACCAATTCCCAGGATCGGATTATCGGGGCTCATTTCTTTAGGTAATATCTTAACCACAGTTACTATTTTTCTGCTTTTTTCTGTTTCCTCACTCAGATGGTTTATCTGTCATATATGATGCAGTCCAGCTCATGTCATGCCATTATTGGAAATTGTTCGTACTGAGCGTACATCTCCCCAAGTAATTGTTGACTTGCTCGATGTTGGGAAGAAAATAAAGAAGACTCCAATTGTTGTCGGTAATTGCACAGGTTTTGCTGTCAATAGGATGTTCTTCCCTTATACACAAGCAGGCCTTTTCCTTGTTGAACGGGGAACAGATGTTTATCAGATTGACCGAGTAATTACTAAGTTTGGAATGCCAATGGGACCATTTAGGTGACTAACTCTGGAAAATGTGGTTTGTTATTTCCATTCTTACTGTTGCTGTGAAGAAATTTGATGTGCCCGCGAACTGGACTTAGTAATTTTCGTATTTATGCAGATTGGCTGACCTTGTCGGCTTTGGTGTTGCAATTGCCACTGGCACACAATTTGTTGAGAACTTTCCCGAGCGAACCTATAAATCAATGCTTATTCCAATTATGCAAGAGGATAAGAGAGCAGGTACTACTTTCTGTGAGACTTAACTGACAAACAAATTACATCTACTAGCAAATCTTGTTAATTGTATCCGGCTTTTGTTTCAGGTGAAAGTACTCGCAAAGGGTTTTATTTGTATGATAATAGACGCAAAGCTAGTCCCGATCCTGAACTAAAGATGTTCATTGAGAAGTCGAGGAGCATCTCTGGTGTGGCTGTTGATCCTAAGGTCAGTCTGTCCTCATGGAATTCAAAACCAGAACTGACCAGTCAGTTCAACTGCTTGTTCTGGCTGTTCAATCATTTAAATTGAATCCAAAAATTAGAGAATTGGCTGAATCCAGTTAAAACTGGTAAAACCATATTTTTTTTAATTAATTTTGGATTTTTTTATACAAAAGATTTGGGATTTTTCAGTCTTGTTTTTTTTTTTCCAAAATTTCCTTTTTCTTAATATAACTTCTCTTGTTTCCTTTTCTTAGTTATTATTAATATTATGTTTTTATATTTTCAAGATTGTTGAAGTGTTCAATACAATTGGCCGAACAGGAACTGGAGGTCTAACTGGTTTGATCTCTAGTTCAATTTTTTAACCGGGTTTCGGTGTTTGAAAAAGTTGCATTTTGCGTTTCATATTTTAGTTAGTATGTTCTATGATCACATCTACTACTGTGAAGTATGAGCTCCCTTAATATCAACAGTATAAATAATAGGATCGGTTTATTTTCCTTTTCTTCACACATTCTTGATCTCATATTTGTGGGATTACACTTGTTTGCAGTTTGTGAAATTATCGGAGAAGGACATAGTGGAAATGATATTCTTTCCGGTTGTGAATGAGGCTTGCCGAGTTTTGGCTGAAGGTATTGCAGTGAAAGCAGCGGACCTTGACATTGCTGCCGTTATGGGCATGGGATTCCCAGTTTACAGGTTTGTAACTTTGTCTAGGTTTTCATTAGTCCTTCTTGGGCATCGGTTTCTTGACATCGTAACTTGCTTTAAACTTTTCTCAGGGGAGGACTCATGTTTTGGGCCGATTCTCTTGGATCTAAGTACATCTATTCAAGACTTGAGGAGTGGTCAAATTTATATGGAGGCTTTTTCAAGCCTTGTGCCTTCTTGGCCGAAAGAGCTGCCAAGGGTGCTCCATTGGTAAGCATTCTCGAAACCATACAGATATTGCTATATTATTCAGAAGGAAACTTCATGAATTTATTGCATGCATTGGAAGCATTGTTCGGCACCCACTGATTATCACTTTTTCCGCAATCTTATGATGCCATTCTTTTTCCCTCTCATTCAAGTATGGTAATTTGTCTACTCTGATTAGTCCGAGCGTCGATAACTTGATGTTAAAGTAGTTTAAAGAACTGGCATAATTCATATGCTTCCTCGTTTACACATTGCCATATCCATTATCCCTTGTGCTTGTTCTTATTAGTCCGAGTGTCTATAACTTGACGTTAAAGTAGTTGAAGAGGAACATAGCTTTCCATAATTTGATGTCGGAACTCGGAACCGTGTAATATCTTTTTAGCTGATGATTGGAAGTGTTCCATTGCAGAGCGCACCGGTGGAGGCGGGAAAATCTAAACTATGAAACTGTTCTGATAGATAAATGAGCATTCAATAATGTTGTTTCAAATAAAAAAAGGTAGAGATGATGATGATGATAGTGGCAAAGGAGGAAACATGGATAATAATTGTAATGAACCTCTCAGATTATTTCCATAAGCTGTCTTTTGTCATTTGTTTACTTCATTAACTGTGCTTGTGTTTTCAACAACTTTGTCTTGTGGAGATGTTTGATGGAAAATGCAGGAGTTAGAATTTGATGTTTTATTTTGCCATTGTTGGGTAGTATTTTCTGTTGCCAAAATTGTGAGAATAATCCAATTTGATTTTTTATTTTAGAGTATAAAGGATCTCTATCTATATTTTGAATTTTAGGTTAATTTCTACGGTATAAATAAGATAACGTCATTTGCAGGTGGCGTCCTCCCTTAAGTCGTCATGGTGGTGTTCTCTTACATGTACTGTAACTTTTAGATTAGATTCTAAAATAAATTTTAAACATCTTATTTTCACAAATAAAAACTTTAAATGACCTAAAAATCTAAAGCTTCCATTTATTTGGTTATGCATATTTGGCCACTATTAATATACAATTTTTTTTTGTTTAACTACTGATATTCGATTCATTACTCATCTAGTTCACACAAATACTGCAAGACTTCGTTATAGGGTGACCTTCCCAACTAAATAATTATATGTTAGTTATAACTAGTTCTTTTCCCTATGTTGATACTTGGAAATTTTCGGGTAAACTCTGCAGATAGTCCCTCAAGTCTAGTGTTTTTGTAATTGGGCTATTTTATTATAAAATGTTAGTGATTCCACTTCAATGGTGTTTAGTTTTTAGACGAGAAGTGATGTGATAATGAAAGTTAAGAACATGGACGTACTAATAGTTTAGTTATCAAACTTCACACATCTGGTATAGTTTAAGAATTTCTCTCAAATTTTAATCTTTATTTTAATTTTTTTATTTTTTTCTCGTCTTCACCGTATTCTTATTATCGTTGAGTAATTATTTAACGCATAGCTCCAATGGGTTTTTTATTTTTTTAGAGGACTTAAATTTTAATTTATAAAATTTAAATCATAAAATTTATTTTTAGACTTTAAAACCTAATTATATATTTTAAAATTTTAACTTTGAAAATCGCTGGAGCGTTAGATCTTTTTCTAAGTTAATTTTATATAGTATTTAGGTTATATATTTAACATATAGGAATTAGAAACTAAATTTTTTTACAAGTGTCTTAAATTTAAGATTTAGAGTTTATAAGTTTATAATTTAAAGATAATTATTAAAATTTAGGATTTAAATTTTAAGGAAATATGATTCCATATTTTTAAAAATATTTTTGATTGAAAACTTAATTTAGTATGATGTGACTGTTATTACTTGTGATTTTGTTTAAACTAACCAAGCCTGATGTATTTTCCAAACTCGATTAACTATCAATGCAACAACACAGGACAGGATTTATAATGTTTGGTCACATCGAAGTCCAAGTCTAGGTTCAAGAGCAAGAGGAATTAGTAGGGATCACAATCTCATAAAACTTACTCAATTAACCGAATCAAAATTATTTAAATTAATTAAAATTTATTATTAAATTTTAAATAAATTATACAATTAATCACTAAACTTTTATTATTTAATATTAATTTGATAAATGTTTTATGACCATTTTATAATTTTTAAAAGCTTAATAAACAAAAATAAATATAATGAATATAATTTTTAATATAATAATCTTTGATTAATTTAACTAATTTCATTAATTAACCAATAACCATTTTTTTTTTAAATCTTTAACCGAATCTACTTTAAAAATTAACCAAACTATTTATAAAAAAACTAATTGTTAACTAAACCTACGCAAAATTAACCGATCGAATTAATCAAAAAATTTCAATTAAGTCAATTAATTCGATTAAAACTGAATAATATACTCTATTATTATGGTCATAGACTAAAAACGGTTGTAATAATAAAATATTTTGGCAATGAGAGAATGGTAAATAATAAAAGGGCAAATATATGATTTAAGCCAAAATATTTTATGCCCCAAATAACAGCAGTGATGCATTGTGTCACAGCCTCAGCCGCTCGGCTGTGTTCCTTTTCAAGTGCCGCTCGGCTCAGCGACCGAGAACCGAGGGCTGACACCGTGACACATTGCACATGAGTTCTTCAAGAAAAAACAGTTTTTTATCCCAAAAATAATTAGCAACACATAGCCTAGTAAAAGGTTCCAAGTTTCAGCATAGTTTACAAGACTCAAAAGACAATGCAAGTAACAATCAAGTTGTTGCACAATTCTCAAATTATCAAAACAATGTTTTCTTCTCCACCTGACAAAAATAGTACCAAGGTATTGCCGACCTTCCCACATTTTCAACAAAAAATAAATAATATCAGATTCTTCGTCGTTTCAAATGATGGTTTTGATTTCTGTTTACCTGTTTATCAGTGCTCAAAGAGGGCAGGGAGGAACCTCGAGGGTTGTCCCAGCTTGGATTTGGCCCCATCCAATCAGACGCCAATGTTTCTCAACACGACGGCTTAGTGCAATCTTCTCTCCCTTGCTGGTGCATACAGGGGACGTGAGTTGCAGCTTGGCTAAATCATTCTTTACAGCTACGACTCGAGCACCGGTTGACATTGACCCGATATTCAACATTAGGATCTCTCCCTTGGCCAGTTTTGACACCTTGCCTTGCCTCTCTGAGCCCTTCGTCCTAACCCCGAGAAGCCTTCGGAGAAGGAAGAAGTTCACCTGCATAATTAGAACAGACAATGATCAAGCAGATGACAGCAGTCAGCATTTTTTATGAGTATGTGTTCGGTAAATATTCATTCATTTATATAGCCTTTCTATATATTTGGAGGGCCATATCCGCATCGAATGTCTAAATACAAGTTGAAAATAGATATTTCAGGAAAAATGAAGTCAGATAAACATCTTGCTAAAGAAATTTAGCACCTACCTCGAGCTCGACATAAACTTCTGGGAGGGACCCAACCTCCCCGAGGACTTGACCCACCAACCTATCCGCACGTGTCAAAGTTGGATCCATAGTTGTTCCAACACCAATTAGACCTCCCGGAACAGCATATTGTAGCTCATTTTGTTCAGCATACAATGAGACTATTCTGGAATATATGGGTGTGCATTTGATGTTTCCACTTTCATCCTTAACAACAATCCCAGGACGAACTTCAATAAATTGGTTCACCTTCAAAACTCCCTGAAACAAACAAATATTAACAAAATAACCATCAATTCAAAGCCAAAGCTACTGAAGATCACTCTAAATCCGTTCTCTAACAACTATCTTTAAAAAAGTTGATAACTTGATATAGACAAGCATGAAAGAAGAAAATAACATGGCATGGTCTAAGGGTTTGTAGTAAATAAAAATGTGTATTGATTGTAGTATTCATCTCCAATTCCAAATAAAGACATACAACTACATCCAGATAAATACATACCCTGAGTATGCTTCCACCAGCAACGCCGCCTTTAATCTCATCAACCTCAAATCCTGGCTTATTGACATCAAACGATCGGATGACGATCATGTTAGGGGGCGAGACAAAGTTTCTCTCTGGAATAGGGATCTTCTTAACAATGTACTCACACACAACATCGATATTATATTTTAGTTGTGCAGAAATTGGCACCACCGGTGCGCCATCAGCAACAGTACCCTGCAATAATTAGCTTGAGCAAAAGATTCAGAAGAAAAACAATAATGAAATATCCATCTGTTTTTTTGGAAAAATATAGAAAATAACCTGAATAAATTTCTGAATTGCTTCATGTTGATTGATGGCAACATTCTCTTGAATAAGATCAACCTTGTTTTGAAGAATTATAATGTGCTGGAGTCGCATGATTTCAACAGCAGCAAGATGCTCAGATGTTTGAGGCTGTGGACAGCTTTCATTGGCAGCAATGAGAAGTAATGCACCATCCATGATAGCTGCTCCGTTAAGCATAGTAGCCATGAGAATATCATGACCCTGATGGAAAAATTGAAGATAAAAGATAAATATAAATACGAAAAAATAAAACTTTATAAATCTGTAAAGCAATATGCTCAAAGTTTAGAACCTTACAGGGCAATCTACAAAAGATACATGTCTCAGCAACTTCATCCTACAGTTTTCAAAGCCAGACACATCACAAAGAGGACTATCCTCCTTTCCGCTTCCATATGCCCTACCAAAAAAGGATCACATTTGCAGTTATTATTATTAACGCTCATTAAATAAATGTTTAAAAAATCAGACCAGAGATTAAAATGATAAAGCCATATAAACTAAAGGGATATAGGTTAAAATCAAATCACGTGATTAAATTTTTATTTAAGAATAAAATAAGGTTTAAAACCGTTTTTTAGAATAGTTTCTTTGCTTGTTTTTTTGACCGATTCAACCGGTGTTTATCTGGTTCAAAAACAAAGCAAATTGATGATATATACTGGACCAGAGAGACCACCCATTCCCAGTTTGACTGGCCAATCCAGTCCAGTTTTTTAAACACCTCATTAAATAGACCAAGAAAACAATCGCTGGATATCAACCTACTTGTAGCACATAGGACGAGGGCATCGTTCATCTTCACATTTGTATATCTTTGCATTTGCATATCCAAGCTTTATAGTAATGTTACGCTCCAATTCATTCTTAAAACGAACAGTCTGCAGCAAAGGCACAAAGCACACAGAGCCAAGTTATGTTTAAATTCAACGGCAACAGTAGTCACCATACAGAAGGCACGTATTACCAAGCAAACTCAAGGCACAAATTGCTAAGCGAGCTCTCAAAAGGTAAGTTAGCATATCCTAGTTCAATATCACTCATTAAAAATAATCACCTGAACCCCAGATATTGCTTTCACAACTGTTGACTTCCCATGTGCGACATGCCCTATGGTGCCTGATAAATTGATATTCGAATCAAAACATTGTTCAATAAAGCCTCTGGAAATAACTAGGAGATTGCAATATAATGATACATGCTACAAGTAGTTTGATCACAAAGGAATTCAAGTACTACCAATATTTATAGTAGCCTGGCGAGATATAACTTCGGGGGAGAGTGGATGCAACTTAGTTACATCCAGTTTACTTAAGTCTTGCTCCATCAGACCTTTCTTTGACATTTTTGTTGCTCCTGATAATGCTCTTTCTGCTTCAAGCTGAACTATAATAAGAACATATCCCAGAAACAAAATCACTTCATTAAGTGTAGAAGTAAAAGAGTATCTAATTGTAGGAATCTAGCAATTAAGCAACCTGAGAAATGGAATTGAGATCAATGCCGCAGAACAAACAACTTAAAAGTCTAGCAAAAACGACAGAAAGCAGAGTTTGGACTGGGATAAAATTCTGGTTACCTAAGAACCTAACTCACTTCGCAAGAAATCTAAATCAAACAAACCCAGATTAATAAAATCCCTAATTCACTACCCAAAAACCTAAATCCAATAAACCCTGATTAATTAAATTCCCAATTCACTGCCCAAAACCTGAAATCCGATGAACGTTGATTGATTAAGTTCCTAATTCAATGACCAGAAACCCTAAATCCAAAAAAATAACATAAGCTCAAAATTTTCAATCCTTAAACTTGAACCTTCAGACCCAGTATAAACATAAATTATCCCATAAACAGAACAGAAATTGAAGAAATGACAGCCAGCAATGAAATTTTAATAACAGACTGACAAAAACAGCAACCAACAACACAAAATTTATTATAAGATCATAAAAGAAATATTAGAGCAAATAATCAGGAGGAAAAAAATGAAAACAATCAAATGAACCTGATTGGAATAGAGAGTTACTTGAGAGTCTTTTGATTAGTTTTCCCGCAGATAGATGAACGCAACCTTACTAGTGGCTAGGGATTGTGAGATTTAACCCTAAAAAAACAGTGCACCAACAATGGCGGCTTCTTTGTCAAACGATCCAGACCCAGTATTGCTTGGGGTACATTTGGGCTTTTTGTTAGTCGACGCAGACTGAGCCCATCTACTCATTGAATCTTGAATGCATTAGAACCATTAATATCGAACGGGTGTAAGAAACTGAGTTCAGTTAAGAATTAACATATTATTTTGGTTAACCGATAGATTGGGATTATTTAATTTTTTACTCTTATTCGGTTAATTGAAAAAATCGATTCGATTCAATTCCGGTAACGAGTTTTTTATTTAGTATATTAAAAATATAAAATTTAATAATATATTAAAAAATATATATATATATTTAAAAATAACACATGGTGTTATTATTATTTTTAATTCCAACAAGTTAAATATTTAAATTTTATAAAATAAAATTATAATTTTATTTTTAAGAATAAAAAAATAAAATATAAACTGATTTTTTAATATAAAATATTAAAATAACATATAATATTATAATATATATTATATAACCGGTCGGTTTGGTTATCCGTAGGGGTGTGCATTCGGTTCGGTTAATTCGGTTAACCGACCGAACCGAAATTATTTCGGTTAATTTTTGGTAAATTCGGTTAACGGTTATTTTTTTTTATAATTTGGTTATTGGTTAATTCGGTTCGAAATCGGTTAATTAACCGAAATTATATATTAAATATTATATATATAGTCATTTAACTTTTAAAATATTATAAAATGTTCATTAAATTTTTTTATATTATAAAATGGTCACTAAATTTTGTATTTAATTCGGCTAATTAAACGAAATAATTTCGATTCAGTTAAAGAAAATTCAGTTCAGTTAACGGTTAAGATTTTAAAAATTTCGGTTAATTCGGTTTTGGTTAATTCGGTTCGGCCACCGACCGAATTAACCGAATGCTCACCCCTAGTTACCCGGTTTATCTCAAAATCATAAACCGTAATCGAAGTGGTTTCTCTATAAAAAATAAAAATTCAAACTAAAATCAATTTTTTCGATTTGGTTAACCATTTTTTCGATTCGATTTTTTTGAATTTCGAAATCAGTTTCGATTTTTCGATATTTTTGTACACCCTATTATCGATGATGTGGGTAGATTTTAAAGATCCATATATGATTATATAAAAAAATAACTTTTAGTGATATAATTGAAATTTTAACAAAAATTTAATATTGAAATAATGATATTTGATATAGTTTACTTTAATAGTTTTTAATGTAGTTTTATATTTGTATTGTATTTTCACTTTTAAATATTTATATTTTATTTATAACGCCAAATCTTGATTCCATTCCATCCCGAAAAACTCTTATTTATCTAGTTTTAAAATGCTTCATGATTTTTATAAGTATAATGCATTGTTGTTGTGTGTCATGTTCTTGGGTAATTGATATGAAATTGATCAAATGAGTGTATTAATGATGTTTTGTTACGTTAAAATGATATTTTAATTATTATATATTAAATATTATATATATTTATTTTTTTTCATTTAACTTTTAAAAATTATAAAAATGTTACCACGAGAGTTTAGTGATTAAAAAAATTATTTTAGCATAATTTAATGACTTTTTATGTAATTTAACCAAAATTTATAATAAATTTCAGTTAATTCGATTAATAAACCGAAATAATTTCGATTCGATTAATTCGATTATATATAATTCAGTTCGATTAACTGTTAAGATTTTAAAATTTTTTAATTACGAACATAATTACTAATATTAATCATTTAATTAACGAATTTTTCATTATTTTTCATTTGTCATTCTTCATAATTTTTTCATTATAATATTTTCCATTATTCATATCAAGAAAAACTTAAAATATAAGGTCGTGTTACAACCCAAATAAGCACAAGTTACAATCATACTATTTCTAGTAACATTTCAATGGATAAAGCAAATTTTGGTCGATCTTATTTGGTTGATATCAGATTATTTTTTAATAGATAAATTAGTTGATATCTGACTTATTAATCAATTAATTCGGATAAATTTTATAAAAGTCTATAGAGGGTTTTGTCAATTCAGTTTCTCTATTCACAACATCAAGATTTAAAATCTATAGAGGGTTTTGTCAGTCCAATCATAATATTTAATTTTAATTTTTAAAACATCATTTTTTTAATTAGCAAATAGTTATTATAATAGTATCTGTTTTAGAATATAATCCCAACCATTTGATATTGATCGTTCAATTACTTTGCTGACATTACTAATGCTCGAACCTATGACCTCTAGAAACAACAGTCGTTCCGTTAACCACTTAGACTAGAAGGCTCGTGCTTTAAAACATCATTTTACGAGATATGATCAGAGACATAATTAATATAAAATAATAATAAGATCAAATATAAACAATAATAAAATATGAGTAAGGGTTAAATTATTGAATTATTAATTTAAATTTAAACTAAAAAAAATAATGACTTAATTAAGTAGTTTTAAAACTAATGAGGACATGAAGTAGAAATGTATCTAAATTGTGGGGGCAAAACTTAATTTTTGCTAATTTCAACATTAATAACTACATAAAAGTATATAAATCCTAAAGGTCAGGGAGGGCTGGACCTAATTAATCTAGTTTTTAAAATAAAGAATAAACTACTAGATTGATCGCTTGTGTTTTAATTTTTTTATAATTTTGATCATTAATTTTAAAAATCTTATATTTTGATCACTTACATTATTGATTTGTTACATTTTGGTAACTAAGTCATTAACTCATAATAATTTGACTCCTAAAAATTGACATTTTAATGTGCTATGATTTTTTAAAACTAGTGATCAAAATAAAAAATAAATAAATCAACAATGACCAAATTATAATCCATCCTAAAATAAATAGAAACTTTAAAAATAAATAAACCCCTTCCGATCGTGTTGAGTAGAAATAATTTTTTGTGTTTTTATTTGTTTCTCAATATTAAAAAAATTTAGAATTTATAATTTAAGATTATAGTATAGGCAGAGATAGAGTCAAAATTTGAGATTAAGAGGGCAAAACATAAATGTTTGAAAATGGGAAAATTTCATAAACAAATCAATTTTTTAAAATTAAATAGGTGGGCAAAAAGGTAAAAAAAATCTCTTTGAGAGTGGAGAGGAACGATTGGTTTCGGGTATAGGACTATTAGTGTATGGTTTATTTTTCTAGAGTTTAAAGTTTATAATTTAGAATTTAGAGTTACGACAAGCAGGGACGGAACTATATGGGGTGAGGAGTGACAATCGCCTCCCATCCCTGAAGAATTTTTTTTATTTTTGTCCCCCTATTTAATTTTTAAAATTATCTTTTATGAATTTGTCCCCTACTTTTAAATATTTATGTTTTGCCCCCCTCAACCCTAAATACTGACTCCATTTAGTTTTTAGTATAGTTGCATAAAAAATATCAAAAAAAATAATAATAAAAATTTAATTCGTTTATGTTCACGATAATTTTTATAATCTATTTATTGATTTTTTTTAAAAAAAAATATATTAGTATATCATATACATTTATATATTTTTAAGTTTTGGGAAAATTAAAATATATATATATATATGATTTGTTGAAAGATTCTGATTGACTAAGGAGAGAAAACTAATCAAACTAGTAGTTTCTGTAAATTAAAATAATAAATTATGTCACATTCAAAGTCTATTTCATGCCTCAACCTCCCCTAATTGTTTCAAACATATTAGGTTAATCCTTTACGTTAACAAAACTCTCTTCATATTAAGTTTTGGTTAAATTAATACGAAGCCCTTAAACTTTATTATTTTTCTAAACTAATCCTTATACTTTTTATTTTTTATCAGCAAAAAGATGTTATTAAATTTAAAACATGGAATAACCATGAAATCCCAAAATAGAACAAGGACTAAGATCGTCCCAAAACTATAAAGACAAAGGAAAAGACACCCAAACAATTCTACCAGACAAGAAATCGAACAAAATCGTACTATGAAATAAGTCCGAAGACAACAAGACACCACTCCTTTCGGAAGAGCATTAGTCGAATTATTCGACTCTTGAAATAAATGACAGAAACACATGATGTAACTATCGGCAAGCTCGAATCTTCAGTTTATAATCTTTAATTTGTATCCAAATAAGATCGAATCTTCAGGTTATATCTAAATAAATGTTTGTTTGAGAACAATCAAAAGTATGGTGACCTATTCGGAAAAATGAAAAAAGTTCAAGGGCTTTTAAAGAAATATTTTAGCCTAGAAATTCAGTATGAACTTCATTGTCTCCTTTGATAAAGTTCAGAAGAAAAAAAATCTCAAACAAACTTTCCATGAAAATTTTCCCATGTTTTCTGCAAATTCATTTCCCCTAATCATCGTCATCGTCGTCCTGGTTTCGATCGAAACCAACAATGGCATTGCTGTCTGATCAAGGCAACGGAGTTTGCTGCCACTGTCATCGTCGGATGTTCATGTTCCGACACATCTGAGCTTCTTTCGAGGCGGTTTTCGGGGCCAGACAAGGTTGTTATCATGTGCTAAAGATGCTTATATCTGTTTGGATGGTGAGAAAATCCATGGGGAGGCAGAAAATGTTGTTTTCAACAGTGTAGAGATGTTCTTTGGTATTCAAATAACTGTGGGGAGTGTGGACAAGTTTGTGGTTATGGATTCGTTTGTTGTAATGGAAAATGCGTTTATCTTCTTAATGATCCTCGTAATTGTGGTTCTTGTTCTTAACAATGTCCTAAACTCAATCGTGGCACTTTTGCATTGTGTGATTATGGTGGATGATTCATGAAAAAACATGTTACCTAAATTCATGTTTTAATTTTATTATATATATATTTTCGATACGAATATATTGATTTTTTTTATAAATAAAAAAACATCAATCCATTGAATGTCTTATTAACAATGTCCGAGCATTCATATGAGAACAAAAATTGTATGTTATTTTATAGTGTCTCTTTTAATATTTACCTTAAAAATATTTAAAAATTAAATTCTAAACTTTAACCCTAATTTTATATCATAAACCCTAAATCTTTCACCTTAAAAATATGTCTTACCCTTAATTTATAACGGTGCTAGCAAAAAGCATTTTATGTTAGTAAATAATACATGTAAAACCGTGTATGAATAGGGATGGCAACGGGTCGGGTCAGGTTAGGCTTTTGGTCGCCCCAACCCCGACTCGAAAATACAAATATTTGTCCTGAATCTAACTCAACCTCAATATATATTTCTCCCGATCCAACCTGATCCAAAATAATAAAAGACATAACCCGACCCCGATCCGAACCTAAAAAAAATAATAATAAATCCGATTAAACATGACCCAATCTGAAAAAATTAATAAAAATATTAAATATTAAATATAAAAATATATAAATATATCGGGTCGGATCGGAGATTTTTTACCCTAAGCTCGACCCCGACCCGAATCAACCTTATTTTTGAAAAAACTCGACCCGAACCCGATTATTTTAATAAAAAAAACTGCCTTGATCGAGCCAACGAGGACGGGTCAAATTGTCATCCCTATGTTTGAATGATTTTAAAAAATAAAAACAAAAAGTTTTGTACAACTTTATAATATATTTTATCATTTTAAATTTTTAATAATTTTTTATTTTTCTTATAATTTGTGTATCATATTTTTTCAATTTAACTTTTACTTTCATTGAAAAATCTAAAATTCTAAGAAAATTCAATGTATAGTTTTAAAAAATAAATAAATATTTTGTATGTTTTAACTTGTAATTGTATTTATTGCAAGTGAAGACAAGAGTTTGAAGTTTTAATAAAAACAAATTCTGCATTATAAATCTTTAAAATTTATTTAAAAGGTAATTTTTACTTTACAGTAATCCTAAATCAGAAATTTTGTTTATCATTTTTAATTTTATCAAATCATTGTAATATTCTAAAATTAATAATATTATTTTTATTTTAATTTTATCAATTTAGTTTTCAAATTTTCGAATTAAATAAACGATAGTCTTTGACTAACAAAATCGTTAAATTTTATGTATGTGATCGCTATTTACTTTTACATCGGCCATTATCAATAAAGATAACAGATGTGTATGAATTTGGCAGGTTGGATGGGTACAAATATCAAAAAGTTATATTCTTCGGAAAAGTTGGTAGATTATGAGTTTGAGACATTATATGTTTTATATTTACCCGTTTCGTATTTATGTTTTATCCTCCGTCCACTATCTACTATAAAAATAAGATTATTTTAATAAAAATAAAATATAATTTTATTAATATTATATATATTAAATGATGTAGGATGTTTGTTGTCATTTATGTGAAATATATTCATAAACATTTAAGATAATTTTAGATGGATTAATGGAGTTAAAAACTAAATTTATAAATTATATTGAAAATTTTACCATACATAAGCATTTTTTTATTATTAAATTTATAAATTTATAAGTTATGGACTTGCAGGATTTGACATCTTAAAAATTACATAAACAATTTTTTATTATTAAATTTTTGTGCTTCCATTATAGGCAAAGGGATTCCACCAAGACACTAATCATTGCCTAATGTTAAAAATCAAGTGTTTCCCATAACAGACTAACAGTCCACTTGCTAAAAATATAACCTTGCAGTTAATTACTTCTTTAAGTTGACAAGGTTGTCATCATCATTGCTTACTCTCAGTTTATAATACTCCATCATCATGATTAGGCACACTAAGGGAGTCTTTATATTTTAATAGGATGTAATTAATTATGTAAAAATATAATTATTATTTAATAACAATATGTAAGTGCAACTCTAAAGAATTATAATTGAATTTTTATTTGAATATAAATTTAGTTTTTTTAAATAAATTTTTTTTATCGTTTTAATTCTTGAAATATTATATTTGTTATAGTGTTTTAAACTGAATCCGACTATGAATAATGTTTCTCCAAAAAATCTCCAAAATACCCAAAGTAAGAGCCTTCTAAACGAGAGATTATATTATGAACACTTTCCACCACATCATTCGTGATTCATGTAATCAGATTCGCAGAGCCATTCCTGAGATTTTAGTGTCCCTAGGGTAAACGTAAAAAAAATAGGCCTCCAATAATAAGTATTAGAAAAAATTAGTGAAAAGTATTGTGAAAAATCTAACATCTAATAACAATTATTGAAAAACTATAATCCTAATAATAATTATTAAAAAATAGACTTTTTATGTAAGTATTAGGGAAAGCTAGACCTTAATAACAAATATATTTAAAAAATAGGTCATTAAAAATAAATTTTAAAATTAGACTCATAATAACAAGTATTAGAAAAAAAATCGTCTCTAATAGCAAATAACAAAAATAAATAAATTTTAATAGTATATTAATAAAACGTTTCTTTAGAATAGAACCCTGATAATAAGTTTAGTAAAAGATAGGCCCCAACAACAAGTATTGCAAAAAATTAGGATTTAAGAATCATAATAAAAATATCGAAAAAATAAATTTTAAGTGTAGGCCTAATATAAATATTGAAAAAAATGAATAAATATTAAAAAAAATTGAGGTCATACTAATAGTAAAAAATAAACTCATATAATAATAAGTATCGAAAAAATAATAATTAACCTATAATAATAAATATTAAAAAATAAATTTTAATAATAAAAATTAAAATTAAATACATTTAATAAAAACTAAAATGGGCCTTAAATAGGTGTGGCCTTAGGCCGTCGCCCTTATGGCCCACCCTAAGAACGACCCTGCAAATTCGATCATCTTTAAGTAACTATCTGATAATTACCTACTCGTCTATTACAAGTAAAAAAATAGGTGATGATTCACCTTAAAAAATATGAGATGGATGAATCTGGTTGGTTGGAACCACAAATGACGTGATGAAAAGAGTTCATGATATAATTTCTTCTCTTAAATTATTTTTTAGAGTTATTTTGATAATTTATTATTTAAAATTAGATTTAACTGAATCCATTTATAGAGTACTGTAACAAATACACTAATTCAAAAAATAAAATAAGAAAATCATATTTTTTAAATAGTAAACCTATCATAATATAGGATTTCTTTGAATTATGATTATACATGTTTGACTGATATAATGTGATTCTATTGCAATTCTATATCATATTTATAGTTTAAATTATAATTATATAATTACATAAATTCAAATTTTATATAATGTTAATTATAAAATTAAAAAAATGCAATTACATACAAAATTACATCAATTTTAAACTTAATGGTTGGACCCACAAATATATTGGTTGTCCAAACCCACACAATTATATAACTATACATAATTACTTTAAATTTAATTTCATAGCAACTGTCCTAACCAATATATTTAATTCATGGCATAAATATACAAAATCAACAATAACATATATTTTGAGATATTATAAGGTAGTCTTAATAAAAAAATGGATAATTTTTATTTTAAAAAATAAATAATATGTATAAATAAATATTGCACTGTAATCATCTTTAGATTATTTAAAAAATATTTTAATATAATTTATTTATTTATTAAAATATATAAAATTATTAAAATACACAAATATTGTTACATTAAACTTATTATTTTTAAAGAAATTTAATTTTTATATTCAGTCAAATTATCATAGTTGTCACTTTTGTTTCATAAGTATTTACTTTTACTCACTGATTTTAAAAAAAATAATGTTTCGATCACATATGTTATCTATGTTTTTATTAGTAAACTGTTAATTCTCGTTAGTTTAATAATATGATACATTAAAATTATTATTTTCTAATTTAACCCTTACACTTTTAAAAGTTCATTTTCACCCTATTAAGAAAATCTCTTAAACCCAAAATTTCTATTATTTTATCTTACCTTATTTAATTCAAACCCGAACTCAAACCCAAACCTAGTTTCAAAAAATAAGAGTGATAAGAAAATAGATTATTATCTTCACTGAAAATTTTACAAACACTTGATTTTAGGGTTTATGATATTAATTCAAACAGAGTTGAGTAGTAAAAGTTTAAAATTTAAGGATAATAGTTAGAATTTAAGGTTTATGATTAAAATTTAGGGTTTATATGTTAGAGTTTAGTTTTAGGGTAATATGATTAGGATTTAGGTTTATTCTATAAATCCTATATCATAATCCTAAATTATACATTTTAAAATATATAATTTTAATTTTATCAATTGTATCAAATAATTATTTTTAAAAATAATTAATATACAATAGATAATAATTTATATTTATATTACAAATTATAAATATACCAAAACGATTAAGGGCATTTTTGTCACGAAAAGACAATGAGAAATTATATCACGGATCAGTCCCACCACGTCATCTATGGGACCAACCAATAGAAACTGTCCACCTTATTATTTTTTAATTTTCCAAGTGAAGATTCATTTGGAAAAAATTATGACATGAAAAAATTGATGAAGTGGACAGTTTTTATTGGTTGGTCCCATGGACAGGTGGGACTGACCCATGATATAATTTTTCAAGATAAAGAGAGACTCGAGGCGAAATCAGGGCTTTTAAGTCCTTCGAACAACTTCAACACTGTTTCTGTTTCCAATAATTTTGAAAATAACCAAATCCAAATCAGAAAACTATACGGATCATTCAAAGAAAAAATCCCAATTCTTTCTCTCTTTTATTTCATTTCTCACCCATTTTTATTTTCAATTTTATTCAAAAAATTAAAGAAAAGTAAATTGTAGCCACCGTTCAAGCAAATTGAATCACTGTTTCTGCTTCTTTTTTTTATAATTTTTTCTGTTTCAGATCTGATCTCAGATCTTGAATCTTCGTGTTTTTCTATTATTTTCTGGTAATTTTGTATTTTTTTTTATCATTTTTTTTTCTCTTTGTAGTGTTTTAAATGCGTGAATTTTGAGTGATTTTTTTTTGGTAGGGTTAAAAGAATTGCGCCAGGCACTGGAAATCGAATTTTCGAAGTTTACTTCTATGTTCTTCTTCGAATTCGGATTCTGTTACTCCCCTGTAAGTGATTCTGTTATTTTTTATTTGTTTTATCGTTACTGTTATTTTACATATAAGTTTGATTTTGGAGTTTTTTTTGTTTGCGTTTCTGTGGTAGATTGGTTTATAGATCTTAAAAGTTGGCTCCTCAAAGGCGATCGCAGCGCCACATGGGTGGCCAGATGCAGCAAAGCCATGCTGCAGCGACGGCGCTCTACGATCACACCGGCGGAGGTGGCGGCGGGTCTTTGCATAATGGGGCTCCTGCCGGCGGCGATGCTGGTGATGCCGTTATGGCGCGGTGGTTGCAGTCTGCCGGATTGCAGCATCTGGCCTCTCCCGTGGCTTCAAGCGGCATCGACCAACGTCTCCTTCCCAATCTCCTCATGCAGGTAAATCGTCGATCTCCTTTTAATTTCCACCCGTATTTATTTATATTTTCTGTTGTTTTCAATTATTGCTCGATTCGACGATTCCAATGCATGCAATTTGAATTCGGTTAATGTATATTTAATTGATTTACTTTATTTTAAATTTTATGAACATATTTGGTGAACACGATTTGAATTCGGTTAATTTATATTTTTAATTGCTTTATTTAATTTTAAATTTTTATGAACTTATTTGGTGAACGCTCTTGAGTTTTGATTATTGCGTTTGAACAATGGGAAATGTTTCTGAAGTTTGTCCATCGTTCTTCACCCAATGTGCCCTTTTGAGATTTATATTCCATTCCGTTTGATTGAATGCATAGTTATTTGTCGTTTGCATGAAGTTGTTGAAAATTCATTCTTAGTATTGACAATTAGGGTCATGAGCCTGTTAAGAAATTTGTAGTCCATCATTAGTTGATCATTTGATTGCCTGTTCCCTTGATTTTCGTTAAATTAGGTTTCAAACAAACATTCCGTATTTTGAATACTTGCTCATTTTATATTTTATGGATTCGGGGATGTTGAGAAGTTGCTATTATATGATTGAAGGGGTATGGAGCCCAATCTGCAGAAGAGAAGCAGAGACTTTTTAAATTAATGAGGAACCTCAATTTTAATGGGGAACCTGGGTCAGAGCCGTACACACCAACTGCTCAAAGTTTGGCAGGGCCGGGTACATCTGATGGGTTCTATTCTCCAGAGTTCAGGGGAGATTTTGGAGCTGGACTTCTTGATCTTCATGCTATGGATGATACAGAGCTTCTTTCTGAGGTACGGTTATAAGGAACTGCACATAGCTTTCAAGAGAGTTCCATAATTACCACATTTCTGTCCTTTTTTGTGGTGATATGGTTAGACATTTCTGAACATTGTTTTGTCTTGATATTTCATAAAATTCACTTAAAAGTGTTCCCCAATTTAAGTTTGGCATAGCATCATTTTTTGAATCTGTTTTCCCTTTGGAAATAAATTGATTTGATTTGTTTGCAGCATGTTATCTCTGAACCTTTTGAGCCATCACCATTCATGCCTAGTTTGAACAAAGAATTTGAAGATGAACTAAGTGTAACTACTAGCCAGCAGCAAAAAGAGCTGAGTGATGCAGATGCCTCTGCTTCATTGTTCTCCGCCAATGAAAAAGAGATGAGCACAAGGGAAAATAATGTTGCTAAGATTAAAGTTGTGGTATGTTGGCTTCTGGAGATGGTGCTTTCTTTCTCCGTCCTCTCTCTCAAGCTTCTATGGAGATGGGGACATCCTTATTTCCTTACTAAGATTAAAGTTTATGTTCTCCACTTTAGTATCTTTTTATTCCTTTCAATTTTATCCAGCCTTTTTGTTGCAGTATTTTATATTTATCTAGGTTAGGGAAAGTATCTATGAATATGGTGCATGTTCATAGCACAACATGATATGGCTTACTTTTTAAATTTCCTGGAACTAAATTTGTCTTGTATGTGGTAAAAGGTACGTAAAAGGCCATTAAATAAGAAGGAGATTTCTCGGAAGGAGGATGATATAGTAACTGTGAGTGGGAATGCTTTAACTGTCCATGAACCCAAGCTAAAGGTTTGTGACTTATTTATGGTAGTTAACGTGATGGTACTATGTGTTATTGAGATGATCATTTAGAACCATCGGTACTTGTTTGATATGCCGTTCTCATCTGTTTTGATTGTTATGCAAAGGTGGACTTGACAGCATATGTAGAAAAACATGAGTTCTGTTTTGATGCTGTTCTGGATGAGCATGTTACAAATGACGAGGTAATATTTGGTTGAAATATATTTTCATCCATATGTGGTTCTTGAATAACTTTTGAGTACTGTATGACCAAAGTCTTTTATTTATTGATTTTGTGGAGCAAAGGATTGACTTGTTCTTTTGTTTGCTACCACAGGTGTATCGTGAGACTGTTGAACCAATTATTCCCATCATCTTTCAGCGAACAAAAGCCACTTGTTTTGCATACGGGCAAACAGGTGCAAAGAGTTTCTGAACCTTCTTCCTGAATGGTGGTTAATATGTGCCATTTTTTTAAACTTGAAGCTATATTCATGTAGAAAAAGAACCTTTTGATATCAAAGCCTACATGCATCTTGGATAGCCTGTAGGCATCTATTGACTTCTGTTTCTTCCAAAATATACTTTCTAAATTAAGATTAACTCTCATACTTTCAAGGAGATTATATTTGGATGTTAAAGTATAAGCATCTTTTTAGCTATGTTATTTTCTATTCCATTGTTGTTTCCCCTTATGCTATACAAGGAATTATCACTATGTTTTATTTAGATCATTTCTCAACCCGAAATCATTTTACAATATTCAAAGAGCTTAGATTCTAGTTTAGAACCATAAATGTTTTTTTAAATGATGTACATGGTATTTATTTGGTACTGTAAACATAATGTATAAAACTATTTGGGAGTATTAGAATTATTGCTTGAAAGTTGATGCATATGGTTGATCTTTGGATTTTAGTGAAAATGTTTGAGCATGTTGCTGAGAAAACTAGCGCTACGAGAACATCTAATTCCTGAAAAGAATAAATCTTCTGTTTCTAAACTAAAGAAATAACAAAACCCGAAACATGATTTTCATTTTCTCATTTCCCTGGTCCTTTATCTTGTTGAACAACTCCTTACCTTTCTAGTTTATAGTTGTGTGCCATTGTTGCTAATTCTGTTGTGTCATGGCATATACTTTCAATTTCAGGTAGCGGTAAGACATTCACAATGCAACCATTACCACTCAGAGCAGCCCAAGACCTTGTTAGATACTTGCATCAGCCAGTTTACCGCAATCAGAGATTTAAATTGTGGCTTAGCTTTTTTGAGATATATGGTGGAAAACTCTTTGACCTTCTGAGTGATAGAAAGTATTTCCCTGTTCTTCCCTCGCTTATCTATGTTTGTGCATGTGCGTGTACGTTTTTTAACCTTAAGATAGCCTGATTGTTTTTTGCTGTGTAATGTCTGAAATTTCTGTCGGTCCTATGTCGAGCTCACTCTTCCAATCTGTATGCTGGTGTAATGTGGATGGATGCGTATAAGTACTAATAACAGTTAAGTCACTCAATAATCTAAATGTTCTCCAATAGGAAGCTTTGTATGAGAGAAGATGGGAGACAACAAGTCTGCATTGTTGGATTACAAGAATTTGAGGTGTCAGACGTGCAAATTGTGAAGGAATACATTGAGAAGGGAAATGCCTCTAGAAGCACAGGATCTACTGGTGCAAATGAGGAATCTTCAAGGTCACATGCTATTTTACAGCTGGCCATCAAGAAGCACCCAGAGATCAAGGAGTTAAAGCGGAACAACGATGGGAATGAATCAAAACCTGGGAAGGTTGTGGGAAAGATTTCTTTTATTGATCTTGCTGGCAGCGAACGAGGTGCAGATACAACTGACAATGATCGGCAAACTAGGTAAGCTTGTATGATTCTGTGGAAAAAAGGTTTCAGAAAACACTTCCAAAGGTCTTATCTACGGATTAACTTTATCTGTCAGCTTATTAACTAGCTTAACATCTAATTTGTTTTTGGCTTCTTTTGATAGAACTGTTTTAATTCTTGCTAGGATCGAAGGTGCTGAAATAAACAAAAGCCTTTTGGCTCTTAAGGAGTGCATTCGTGCACTGGACAATGATCAGATCCATATACCATTCCGTGGGAGCAAACTTACTGAAGTGCTCCGTGACTCTTTTGTTGGCAATTCGAGAACAGTTATGATCTCCTGTATTTCTCCAAACGCGGGCTCATGTGAACATACGCTCAATACCCTGAGATATGCTGATAGGTATACTTGTTTCTTTGACAAGTTCCTACAACATGGACTTCCTTTGTTGCTATAGATTGTTTTGTACTTTTGAATTAAATAAAGGTTATTTTCTCCATTGAACAGGGTTAAGAGTCTTTCCAGAAGTGGTAATCCGAAAAAAGATCAGGCTGTAAATTCTTTGCCACCGAATAATAAGGATGCTTCTTCAGCATCTTCTCTGTTAGCTACTGCCGATGTAGAAGATGTTTATGAGCGACAACAGGAAGTAAAAGTTGTTGATACAGGTCGAAGGATTGTAGAGAAAGATGCTTATACTGCAGACTTCGACAAACAGCCATCAACATTTTCATCAAGTTACCCGTTCAATGGGATGGAGGAAAGTGGAAAGGCTTCTGGCCCAATGGATAGGGAGAGATTTGAGTCGAATAGTAATTATGGTGGTTCTACAGGTCAAAGAATTCACTCATCAAATTCTCAAAATTCAGCTGATATAGAAGAGAAAGTGCCGAAGGTGTCACCACCTCGTAGAAAAGCAACTAGAGAAGAAAAACCAGAGAAGATGAGGAATATGGCCAAGAAAGATGGAGGATCTGATTTGTCCGCCTCAAACTCTAGGCAGGCTAATGCTGTTAACAATTATGAAACAAATAAAGTTGGATATAGACAATCTGATCCTGATCCTCCCACTGATGAGAATATCAATGCAATACTTGAGGTAGGCGATAGATATGGTTCATTTTGCTTTTTATATTTATGATCTTAGGATTTTCTTCATTCTGTGTATACCTTTGGTTTGTTGCAGGAGGAAGAGGCTCTAATTGCTGCTCACAGAAAAGAAATTGAGGACACAATGGAGATTGTTCGTGAGGTAAGTAAACTTGCACTTTATCTAGGTTGAAAATGTTCGTTTTCAAGTACTTGTGAGATTTACGTTCATTATATTGAACCACAATAATTAGCTGGACAAATTGTCCTTGTTTCAATTTTCATAGCTATTTTGCTCCAACTCATTTTTCTTGAAGTTCCCATGTCCGACACTCATGTCCAATATGTTCCGTATTAGACTCATGCCAGTATCCAACGATTACAGTTGACTTTTGACTAACATTGATTAATACAGCAGTTGAACCACTGCTCATATTGTTTTGCATCTATATTACAGGAAATGAAGCTTTTGGCAGAGGTGGACCAACCAGGCAGTCACATTGACAATTACGTAACGCAGCTGAGCTTTGTGCTTTCCCGCAAGGCTGCTAGTCTTGTTAGTCTTCAAGCACGCCTTGCCCGGTTCCAACATCGACTGAAAGAGCAGGAGATACTGAGTCGGAAAAGAGTTCCTCGTTGACGCAGCCATGTGTTCTCTTCTTTCGTTTCTGCATCAGAGACCCTGTCCAGTAATTTCTTCTCCTATAGATTATTACGGTACTATTGGTCCTGCTAGACATTTACATTAATATTTTATTAAACTATCTCATAGGTTGTTGAACTATAGGCGTAGGAGCAAATTAGTCCCCCTACCGTAAAAAATCGAGCAATTTAGTTATTGAATATATAACTTTGAAGTGAATAGGTAAATTTGTAAATGGTGGTAAGGTTAAACGTTAAAACGAATTTATTCTGTACTTGCAGCTGATGCACCGAGCTGCGATAGGAAATTCAGCCGTGGAAAGATCCCGATCCTAGTTCCTGTCATCAAAGGTTGGCATTCCCATACATGTTTCCTGCATTGCAAACGGTTTCGATGATTCGGGTGCTTATACTTACGCGTTGCTTGATTTATCGACCTGTATTGTTTAGCTGATGAATCTTATGCTGTTCTTGTTTAGATTGAATGGATTGTTGGCCTTGTGTTGTTTGATGAGCGACAAGAAAAAATGTTTTGTTTAAATCATTGTAGGAAATGCAAGAAAAAGGGAAATAGTGTCCCCCTTTTTTTTGGGTGAATGTGTTTTCCCCTTTTGTTTCTTTTGTACTTTTGAAACTTATATTTTGTTCTCACCTCAAAATTACCTTGTGCATGTTATATAGATCTTGAAATATTAGTGTATTTTGTTATGCCAAGTACTTAACATTCGTGTACAGGGAGTTTAAAAGCGTTTTCGGTCTCGTCGTGTTTATTGCGATTGCGGACATAATGATTGCTATCGCAGTTGTTATGGGAATATTGGTCGTGAATTTTTTAAAACTTACATAATTTATTATGGGAGTTTTTGCAATAATGATACAATAACGGACCGTTATCATTAAATAAATGTCGTTATAATGGTAACGAACTATATTTTGAATCCTTGTTCGTGTATTTAGGTTATATTCATGTCGGGTATAATGCAGAGTACGTTTTAAGTCGAGTAGATACACCTTTTCGAGTCTTAGCAATACTTGATGCCCCGATGATACACAAAAATGTCCTCATACCCCTCGGCTTTTATAGGACATATTGTTTAGGGTTTAAGATTTAGGGTTAAATTTTAGAACTTAACTCAAACCGCTACTTCAACTCAGTTGTCAGCTCTCACTCGTACCCCAACTCATTAAAGACAAACATATATTAAATGCAAGCCCTTTCTCACTCTGGTAAACTCGCTATAGTTTTAGGAACCAGAACGATTCTCCTCCACTCTTTCACCCACTTCAACTCATCTCCTTCAATCCCAACTCAACACCACTGCTTCCTCAGGTTCGCTCGATTTTCAATTATTTTAAAAAAAATTTTTTAGTTGAATCTTAAATCCTTGTTTGGTTACTGGGAAATAGAATTAGAGATTGAAGTGGCTTTTTTTTTAAATAATGTAAATTGTTATCTTAAATCCTTGTGGTCTCAAATTAAAATGATGTGTAACTTTGGATATTCTTTAGATATTTTTATTTTGGTTCATACTATACTATAATATAAATACATGAAAAATGAAACATTCATTTTGAAATGTATTTAATGTTTTTATATGTTTCGTATCGTTGTCTTCGTTTTGAGGATGTTTTGTTTTTTTCGTCAAACGATTGTGCAATCTAAATTATATTCCCTCTGTCCCATTTAAGAAGTTTAGTATTGATTTTTTAAAGTTAAAATTTTAACCATAATTATTTTAAATATTTTAATTTATTAAATTTTATAAAATATATATTTTTAAACTACTTGATTAGAGGTTTCTAAAATATATTTTTATATTTTTATCAATAATAGATTTAAAGTTATAATGAATTAAAGTTGAAAAAATTTTAAAAAAAAGAGTTAATACTAAACAAATAAAATGAAACGGAGAGAATAAGGGGAAAAAAACTTGCCAAGACTTAATACTAAATAGCCAAGATGCAATTCTTGTTAATTTAAATTTGCTCTTTTCTTAAATAGCCTAGATAATACATGACACTAAATATTTTATAAAAAAAACACTTTATTCAAATATTAATTATAAAATTGTGTAAAATTAATTGTTTTTATAACAATATAAATCAAGCTTTCCTTTATATTTATAAATATACATTTTCCTTAATTGTCAATGAAAAGAAGACATTAAATTAGATCGTTGGGTATAAACCCTAAACTTAGGATTCTATTTTAGTACATTGCTCTCTTGTTATAAAAGCTTCTTGTATAAAAAGATAGGATTATTATGAAAAAAATATTACAAAAACGAGTTTAATTTAGGGTTTACATATTTAGTTTAACATTTATAGGTTAATAACTTAGGTTATAGAGTTTAGAATTTAAAGTTTGTAGTTAGAATTTAAGGTTTAAAATTTAAGATTTCAGAATTTTGAAGTTTAGGGACTGATAAACAGCTTTCTGTTAACCTCAGGGACCTTTGACGCCATTAGCCAATACATATCTATCATGTACCAATTTGAAAACTGATTAATGTCTCCGTTGTCTCTGTAATTGTGAACAATGGCAAGAAAGGTCCATGATCCTGAACAATAATACCAGGTGAAACATGTCTTCATCCCATGGCATTTAACTCATTGTTACATTCGGTACGCGTATGTATCCAACTCGTATACGTTCTATTTTTAAAGTATAAATCATTCACGTACCTGTTAGTCGGTAGGAGTATACGTCGAACACATACGTTCTTTAGACACTATTGGAGTCTGTTGCTGTCAAACAACACCATTGTCAATGGCATTTGCAACTTCCAAGGTTCTGCCTAGTGAAAATCATACATCATTTTCTCATTGAACCACAAGCATGGACCACCTAGTCACACGGTCCCACCGTCCTTCATTATCTGCAATACGAATCAACAACTTATCTTGGAAGCTAATAGCCAAATCTTATGTCCCTTACCTAAATGGCTTACTCAAGAGTGAAAGATCTGAGATTCATAAATTAAAAGAATGCATGATGAATAGCTCAAACGGACCGGCGAGCAACGGTAATTGAAAGATATTTACTTTATTTCTATGAATATATAAACAGCCAGTTTCAGAAGTGTAATTCGGAAGACTAGAATGAACACTTGAAGAGATGTTTTTTCTAGGTTTTCAAAAATGGATACTAAATCTCTCATGTATGGCTAAATACACCTTCGCCGAGCAAAAATCAAGCCCTGCACTGTCTATACAACATGAACACTTCCGTTTGGAGGCTGCAAAGTTCCTAGTAATTTGTCTGCAAAATCTCAAACTAATCGACGATTAGTAAAGAAAGAAATTAAAATAAGGAAAAACATTGCAAGTTTGTTAGTAGACTACCTGAGTTGCCTGAAAAAGCACTATGCTCAGGAACATATTTGCTACGGCTCAATCCAACAGAATCAGCCTGAGGCCTTGGAATATTATCAACAGGATGTGGATTAGAAAAGTCATTGGATAGCAGGTATCTCTCGGATTTACTTGAGCATAATTCTGAAATTTGAGCAAGATCTTGATCAAGTTTCTGCTGAGAAAACTCTTGCTTCTCGGTAAGCAGATTATCCACCTGTTCAAGAGGGCTGACCCCCTGAGATGAATCATGCAATGTCGTCATGCTTTGCTGTGGAACTTGTCGATTAGCCTTGTCATTGCAAAGTTCTTTGGTTGGAGTAATGAAGTACTGTTGACTAAGCGCTAACCGAAGACGACTATTTCTTTGAGAATAATACATTTTGGTACTAAGAGGCGCAGGCGGATCTGATTTAACGACAGAAAGAAAACTCATTGTCAAGTGCAAGATTCAGAAGCTATTATAGACGAGGGAAAGCAGCAAGACTTACCTTTTGTCAGTTGACAGTTTTCAAGAGATTTCGTTGGGATATCACTTCCTGAAATCATTCCTATTGGAAAGTCCTTAGCTGCAAATGTGCATGATAAACATTAATGCATGAGAAACAATAACAATAATTTGGTGATAGGATAGTCTTTTATGGGGTGTATATATATGTGTGTGCGCGCGCGCTCCAGAAACTTTATTCAGAGCCATCTGAAGATCCTCATGCACAACATCAGAAACACTTGCTATGAACCAAAGCCTTTATGCATTAGCTGGCTGAGAAAAGTCGGGAATAGAATGAAAACAACTAATTCAATATGGCCTTACATGCATATAGGTCATGAGAATTTAGAATCCTTTTCATTCCAGAAGCTGGTTTTGGTTTCTTCGGCAAGGGACGGCGATCACCAGCTACCCTACAGAAATTGCAAAAAAATGGCATCATTCACTAGAAAACAAATAGACATTCAGATAATTTGCAAAAGCTTGAATAACAAGAGATACCCTACTTTATAAGAAGGCCGGCAAAAAGCCTAACAAAATATCACAAATACAAAATTTTACAAGATCTATCATCCCCAGCCTTGGAGACCGTAGGCAAAAGAAATGTATTAACATAAATGTCATATGCTAGGCCACTTAAAATCTTTCTCAAACATTTGCATTCATAAACTCCATGTTTAAGCTAAAGGAAAAAGAATATACCAATTCTTATCACGAAGAAAAGTGAGATGATGCAATTTGTTAGGTCAAAACTAAGAATACACCAATTCTCATCACAAAGAAAAGGGGAAAAAAAGATAAACAGGTTTCAGAAAACCAATTGGGAAGAGTCGAAACTAAGAAGAGGAAGAAAAGAAAAAGCATACTAAGGTGAAATTTGAGTTTGAGAAAAGACAATTTTGTCATGCTAAACTATAAACAAAGATCTTTCAGATAAACGTACTATAATTTGAAAAGAAAAAACAATTAAAAAATACAATTTAAAGCGTTTTGCTGAAGGTGGCACAACAGAGGTTGATTGGTCCGTATTCTGGGAACTAATTCCTGAGCCATCCATCAGATATCCCATATCTGTACAAGTGGAATTCCCTAAAAGAAAATGGAAATGATGCATCAAATAATGAAGCACTTGCTGCAAAGATAGATCTGACATGTAATTATTAAATAATGTCACATTTCGAATTAGACATATTACATCATAAAACCATACCGTTAACATGGTGAGAAAAAGAAAGAGAAATCAACAACATTATCTACTTACGTTTTGCATGCATGGTTAAAGATGAAGACATTCCAATTTGCCCATCCTTGAGGGATTCTGATGCAGTAGTATCATCATCAGCGTCAATAATTTCAGATCTTTCCTGTTCCCCAACTTGTGTAGGTTGGTCTAAGAGAGGTTAAGAACTATGAAAATATGAATCAACAAGGAAATATAAGCTTCCTGTAATGAAACCGAAAAGGTAAGACACTTCTGTAACATAAAACACAAGACAACCAAAAAATGAATTTTCATTAAAGAAAAATCATCTAAAACTATTTCACATACTTTTGATATTTCTTTTTTTACGTACTAACATTAAATATTGTAACAAATTGAAAAAAGGAGAATGAAACTTAAAAGTGAAACCAGCAAAATAGTGGAAACACATTGGAGGAAAAAAAAGTAAAAAATTGGATACTGGCATAAGCTGCTAGTGACTTCTTCCTTTCCTTCCTGGGAGGTTTCCCATGGCCTGTACCACCATCAAGCTCCAAAATAATTTCTTCTGTGATTTTTAGTGACCTACAGAGTTCTGATAAAATCAGAAGAGAGAAAAAGAAGCAATTTCAGTGAAGCACCACTGACACGCCTGACGCCATTTAAAATATCATAGTTCTCTCAACTAGAGAAATAATGCCAAAGGTAGACAATAAGATCATAAATCCCTTAATCCTACTGCTTATAGAAAGATCATTGAGAACATATTGATTGGTTGACAACAGAAAATTAAATAAACATGGATAAATGCCCATCAAAACATGATAGACACTAGCAAGATTCAAATATGCGCAAAGGTCTTTTTCAGTGCCTAACTGTGTTTGAATTAGTCATAATGATAAAAATTGGGAAAGATCAATTACAAAAGTAAAATGCCTCCAAACCTGCATGAGCAGCATATTGACTGGCCATGACCGGCTTCTTACAAGCATTGCAACATACCTTCAAAATCACATTAAACAATTAGGTGACAAAACAAAAGTTTGGTGTGCCGATCAACAACCAATGTAAAAAATTCAATCTAACTGTATAAAGAGTAGAATTCTACCTTGGTGGAGACGCAACCTTAAAAACAAATTAAACACACTTTGGAGGCTACAAAGAGAATTTGGTAAATAAGAATGTAAACGGAAAAACCATGGGTGAGTATTCTCATGTGAAAAAGTTAAACTATTGGAGGCATTTAATTAACCATACATTCATAGAACCCCGTGTAGGACTCACACATTGAATTTCTTTCTTAATTAAGATTATAAATCAGCATTCCAAAACCAAATATTGGGGGCCTTGAAAGGCAAAGATAACATGATATTAAAGAGAACTGAAATGTCCTTGCTCAGATAAACTCACCAAATTTAAGGGATCAGTCATGGGCTTCAAACCAAATACATGCATATCTGTGATAGAAAAGCAAACATTATAACCCCATATAATTTGGTGTAAGAGAAACATTATTAAATTGAAAGACCAATAAAATAAACATTGTCTTAACATAAGCATCACCTTCTTCATCAAGTAAATTTGCCTCATCTGCCCCACGTAATTCTCTGTAAATGTATTGAGTGGCTATTTTTTTATTGGCAACATCCTCTGGCAACAATCAATGTCAATATCAATACCATGTTGTTTGACAAATTGGGCCAGCATATCCAAACCGTTTGAAACAGTAGGACCTAAATTAGTCTAACACATCCTACGAGTGCAAGCAGTAATGATCAAGCTTAACATGCAGATGCGTAAATTTGATACAATGTTTATGTTTTTTTAAACTATTTTAAAAGTGAACCAAGAGTTTGACACATACAATCAGAGGCTTGGGAGAGAGAGAGAGAGAGAGAGAGAGAAGCAACATGAATCAAAGTGGGGTATATTCATGGAGAAACAAAAGTAAAGGGTTCTCTTTTCATGATGGAGAAGAGCTAGCACCGACTTCGGTGTAATAATTACAGAGAGTTTCACAAAAAAGAAAGAAAAGACCAATTGTATGAAACAATTTATTAATCTACCTTAAACATTTGAAGGATGACAATCACGGCAAAATATAAAGAAGAGACCAATGGGTGTTGCAAAATTGAGATGTTACTTTAAACACTACTTGTGTAGTGCGTCTCACTTCATTCTACAACATTCTATTTCGCTTCCAAGTAACAAGGGAAGTAAGATCAAACACTAGGAGGGGTCAAATTGTCTAACTTTAAGAAAAAGACATTAAATCTTTAAACTTAAAAATTGGGGAGAGCAAGGCTTAATTTGAATGATATTTAAACTTAAGAGGGACCTAAATTGCCATTGGACAAAAAACTTTGGGGGGCCAGGACCCCTCCTAACTACAATGTAGTTCCGTTCTGGTAACTAATAGCAATTGCTCACAAAATTAGATCACATCATTTCAATTTTACCATGCAACCAAGGAGTAGAAATTATTAAAAAAACTGTATAATACATTGGATATTGAAACACTATGTTGCTCTAAGCCTCTAACTCTTCATTTTTCTTGAAAACCCCATGTCTGACACCTACTCAAACATGGATATCCTCACTCCAACAAACCTCTATATACATGAAAAGATGTAGAAAAAAAATTAGGCATACACATATCTTTAGTGGAACTATACACATTCCAATATTTCATACCAAATAGTCATAGTGTACCTGCTATACTGGGCGAGATGCTTGCTGGTTCAAGAAGCCTAGCCATAACAGCCATTCTACCACTTCCTAATGAGCATACCATTGAGACACAAAGCTAGCTCCGAATCTATAAACTGCAATAAGCAGCACCCGACAAAATAACCATAGCTCATAATTAATAGCACCAAAATCTAAAAATAATAATAATAATAATAGATTCCACGCCTATAAATTTTATTATTTTGTAAATGCTGGAAATACCAGAAGTTAAAAACTTTGATAATGATCATGTCTGTAAAATCGAACATTATCGACCTTTTTCCTTTTCATATTATTTTTTAATAACAGAATTAACATTTAAATAAATTTTAAACTAGAAACGAGGAAATAGCATATACATTGTAAAATTTCACATGTAACAATAAAAATTACGCGATCATGTAATCAAAAATAAAGAAAATAGCAAAAATTATCGTTCGATCAAAAATAAAATATAAACCCTATAAAAATAGAATAGAAAATAATAAACAATAGAAACTAACCTCGATCTATACCAAAAAAAATCCCGAGAAAACCCTAAAATTGAGGAAAAATTTTAAAAATTCGAAATAGTTCTCCAACAATGCGCTGATTCCGATGCAATGTGAGTGAAACTACAGGTCAAGAAATATCTGTAATGGAGGAAATGGAAACCCTAAGCAGAAGTGTTGGCATTTTGGCGTAAGATTGGGAAGAAAAAAACGAACAAATAAAAAACCTGACGGTTTCTTTTTGGTTTTGCGCTAATATATGCGCAGGGGGTGCATTATATTAACGTGATCCGCGATGCATTAGATAATAATATGGATTTTAGCTGCTTTCGATTAAATCAAATTAATATATAATATTTTAAGACAAATATTAAATTAAAATTTATATATTTTGATAATATTTTTTCATCTGGCTGTTTTTTATTTTTTATTTTTTAGACTTATTTTTTAAATTCTCTAAAAATATACATTTATAACGATTAAATTTATTATCTGATATGTAACGAATTTAAAAAAAATGAAGGCATACATATAAAATTTTAAAATTTTACGGTAGACAACGACGATGTTATGTGGATTATGGAAGGGCTTTCTATTCCTCCTAAATTTATTTTGGTATAATTACATTTAAGATCCTTATTAGTTTAAATAGTAATAAAATAAGGTTTTTATCCCTCTTAAATTTTAAATTTAAAAGCTTAATAGATCTTTACTCCTCTCAAAGTAACCCGTCCCTGAAGATAAACACAACTCATAAATTTTTTTAAAAAAATTAAAAATAAATACTTAAATTAAAAAAAAATTAACACCAAAACACAAAAATAAAATAATAGTCAAGTAACTAAATAATTTTTACTCTATTCTATATCATTTATGTATAAAAATATGGACAAATTAAAAAATAAATTAATTTTTAATAAATTTAAATATATATAAAAAAGAGAAAATTTTGGTCTAAGTTTAATGGGCTTAGTTAGGGAGAATTGTTATAAAAAAATACTTAGGGAAATGAGGTAGATTTAAAATTATTTATGATATAGGGATAAATTTATAATAAAGACAAAGTTATTGGCAGATGGTGACGACCTTGCATTTATTTAGATTAAAAAAATATATTAAACCATTTCCCCTAATTAAGCCAGTTCAATGTCATGTATTTGTTGTAGATTTAACCTTATATCTCTAAATATTTATTTTTATTTTTATATCATTTTATAATTTTTTTATTTTTATAAAACAAAAATATGAATTTATATTTCAAATAATAAAAATAATTTTAGAATAGTATACAAACATTACTTTTTATTTATTTGAAAAAAAAACTATTTTAGAAATATTTAAAAAAAATAAAAATATCAAATAAATATACAAAAAAATTATCAGAAAATATTAAAACTCAAAATTAATATGAAAAATTAATAACTGAATTAAAATAGACGATTCAAAATTCAATAAGCTTGATTGATTCGAACTGATCTTAGGGACATATCTATGCTACTGGTGCCTTCACCATTTTTAAACTTCTATTTATATATATATTAAAAATAAATTAATTATATATTACTTTATTTTTAAAATATTTATATTTTATTATATTATTTTTTTTATTTAGTTATAGTGGTTACAATAGTATCGCTCAATCACTGTGCTAACATTACTGGTACTCGAACGCGTAATCTCTAAGAAAAATAATTATTTTTTTAACAGATAAGGCTAAATGATTCGTGTATATTTTACCACATTAAACAATTAAAGAAGAGTATAAAAAATTCTAAAATTTTAATTATTTTTATAATATTATATTCGAAATTGGACAAAAATCATATCGTGTGCCGCGTGGTGCTTTATAATTATTCCTTTCTTCTGGCTTCCCTTCTCATCATCCCATGCGTTCAACACCACGAGCACAACACAATCGCAACCATTCGATTATATTTTTATTATATAGAATTTTAATATTTATATATAAAATTAAATTTAAATCTCTAAATTAATTTTATGTTCTTATTATATATTTTTAATTTTTAAAATTTTTAATACATTATTTATTAATTTGTTAATATCAAAAGAAAAAATAACATTAATATTTTTAATATCATTGATAAACTTTAATAAACATATGTATATATATATAAATATTATAAAATTATCTTTAAATGTTTGGTTATGTATTACAAAATTTTAAAATTTATGTGTTTAATATGTGATTTTTTTTAATAAAACAAATAAAAATATATAAAATGGGTACCTGCTACTCAATTAGTCGAGTAACCGAATTTTACTGGTACTCAATTTTTTAGATATCTAAAAACTGATAATAGATACCCGTTTTAAATAAATCAGGATTTTGATATATATGTATATATATTTAAATCTAAGAATTTTAAATATTTTTATTCGAATTTACATATGGATCGGATTTATATTGAATATGATTTCAGATTGAATTTGGATCAGATCATGGCAATATTCATATCTAATTCACCTCCTATTAGGATTCAATTTTTTTTGAGATTCAGAATCAATTTTTTTAATTAAATTTAGATCAAATATTTTTCTTCGAGTTAAATTGGATTTGAATTAAATTTGAATTATATTGTCCATGACACATAAATAATCAAGTGGATGAAAATGAAATATATAATTAATTAAGAAAAAATGATATGTAAATTTAAAGAATAGTCTCAATTATGTTTGAAATTTTAAAAGATTGTTGGCAAGGCGTGCTTAAACTTTATGAAGAATTAAAATAAAACAGATATGGATAGATCGTTCGTTCAATCGATCAATTAAAAAGGGGTAAAATATATAAATACTCATCAAATTATTGATATTTTTATTTTGGTCATTAAATTATTTTTTTGTTTAAAACCATTACCAACTCCATTTCTTCCTATTTTGATTAACAACCATTAATTTAGACCTTTGACTTAACAAAAATAATGACGTGTCATGGTACAATTACAATTTTAGTTAAATTTTTTGCAATATACCATTTTGGTCATACTTTGTAATAATTAAATAAATTTTTAATATTTTAAAATTTTATTAATATAGTCATGATTTTTATTTAAAATAATTTGATAATTTAATAAATTTAATCTTTTAATAAAATAATGACATATGTTAAAATTATTCTTTAACAAATATAGAGGTCTAATTAAATAAGATGGAAATAACTTTCTAAAAAGTTCTAAGGTTAGCTTTGCAAACATTAGAAATATGTGGACTTAATTGTGAAAAATTATTACATGAGCGTTTCTTTCACAATGGCTTGTCATTCTCAGATTCCTTAGTTGAAGTTAGAAGCTATTGTCACGGGGTCATTATCCTCTTCCTAAAAGACATGTTTGATGGGGATGTATAGTGCCACCGTTTATATATCCCAAGACCTTTCTTTTCTTTTTCGGTGTGGAATTAATGTTCCTTGCCTCTCTTTTCAGGCGTGACCCTATTTATTAGTTGATGATGAAAATAAATAAAAAAATAACGTTTATTAGTTATTTTGTCAAAATTATTTATTTTGATGACCAAAATAGAAAAATGTAAATAGTTCAGGGACTACTATGTGTTTTTAACCTTAAAAACTCCATTGTGGCCACTGTGTTTTCCCTTCCCACCAACCAATATGGATCCAAGGCATAAAATTTAACCAACAGTAAGCCCTACACCTCACCAAACTTTTTTCAACTTTCCAAACTCAGAACTTCACCAAATGGAGTCTGTCAACCCTTTGGTAAATCTTCACCACTTTTGATTTTAGATTTTCAAGCTTTTTTTGCTAAATTTATGAGCTGATAAAACGGATGTTTAATTGTTTTTTGTTGTTTCAATTGGATAGCTTGTTTCTGGTTTGAAAATGGAGGCCGATGGACTTGAAATGAGGAAGAACCCAACACTGATTTGTGTTCCAATAATGGCGGATTCCATTGATAAGATGGTGGCTGACATGGTTAAAGCTAAAGCTTCTGCTGCTGATCTTGTTGAAATTAGATTGGACAGTCTAAAGAATTTCAACCCTTTTGAAGACATCAAAGTTTTAATTAAAGAATGCCCTTTGCCTACACTCTTCACCTACAGGTTTCAAGTTTTGATTCTTTTTTCCCCAATTTTTTAAAACCTATTTGCTTTAGTTTGATGCACATTTCAATGGGTGTTTTTAATTTTTTCTCTTCTTTTCTGGGATTTTCCTTTTTACTCATATTTGAATCTTACATAAATTCTGCCATTGATGGATCTTTCAAGCTTGTTCTAAGTTGTTTAACTTGCAAATTTATGTTGCAGACCAGTGTGGGAAGGTGGCATGTATGATGGAGATGAGAAAAAAAGATTAGATGTTCTTCAATTAGCCATGGAGTTAGGAGCTGATTACATTGATGTTGAGCTTAAGGTTTGCTTCAAAGAACTTGATTTGTATTGTGCTTGTTTTGTACTCTTTCTATAGTGTAATTTGGGCTGAGTGTGCATATAGTATACAACCTTATGACATGGGTGTGTTTTGCTTTTTTCATATATTCGGAGGGTCATATCTCTGGTACCTTTGTCGGACATGGATTCTTTAAGGGAAAAATGAAAGATTTGGAATAACATACTGTTTGTTTGTTCTCTTTGATTAATATTATTTGTACTCCGATGTGAGTGTCGGATACGAGTATTTGCTCCCCAGAGGTATAATTAGGTTCTTCAAGTATTTAAAAGGTCATTTCTCCCTACACATATCGGGATTTGTATTTGACATGAGTAGCTCAAGACAAATGAATTGTCAAAGTAATATAACTTTTGATTGAAACATCACATCTTTTATGTCTAACCATTTTGTGTAAACAGTAAAGTCTACTGAACTTAGTAGAGTGGATTTTCGAATTGTGATATGCTTGATTCTTACTGTTTTGATCAATGTTATTTGGCCTTGGTGTGAGTGTTGGATGCAAAAATTTGTGATTATGTTCAAATTTTTTATGTATTTCCATGCATTTTAAGGTTCATGTCCTCATACCTACTTCTGGGCATACATTATATACGAACAATTTAAGAAAAATGAAGAGACGGGGTAACATAAATCTTGATTGTAACACGACACCTTTTTATATCGTTATTTTCTGTGTAAACTGTAAACTTATAGTGATACAAATTGCTGCTTATTCAAGGTTGCTCATGAATTCATAAAATCCATCGATGTAAAGAAGCCTGAAAAGATCAAAGTCATAGTTTCTTCTCACAATTATCAGAACACTCCATCTGTTGAGGAGCTTGGCAACCTTGTTGCGAAAATACAATCTACAGGAGCTGATATAGTGAAGATCGCGACAACAGCTGTTGATATCACCGATGTTGCACGGATTTTTCAGATAACTGTGCATTCTCAGGTAAGAATCATATGGCTTCTATCATTTTGTTTAAAACAACTTGTTTGTTAAAATCATTAACTTGAACTAGTTGGTTGAACAAGTTTTGTTGAATATGTCCCGGATTGAATTTAAGAGAGCTTTAGATTTGCATTCTTCAGTATATTCGTAGTTGGTTAATGCAGTGTCGGACTTTGAAAAAATGAGTAGCGAGAGCAGCAGCAGTGTTTATGTAAAGTGTTTGATAATATATGCCAATACTTATGTATGCTGATGAGTTCGACTGAAAGGGTTGTTTCAATTATCCAAACTAGACATCGGTGAAATTTACCAAAAGAAAATGAAACAAAATGCTTTTCTCAAATTTGTTTTGCTGCATTGAAGTATTGTATTTGTTGTTTTCTTTAATCTCGTTGGACCATTATATGATTCCAAGATTCTTTGTGCTGTTAAATTCGTATGTTTGATTTGTTGCTGAATATTTCAGGTTCCTATAATTGGACTTGTCATGGGTGAGAGGGGGGTGATTTCACGGATTCTCTGTGCAAAATTCGGTGGCTATCTCACTTTTGGTACTCTTGAGCCTGGAGTTATTTCAGCACCTGGTCAACCAACCATCAATGATTTGCTGAATCTATACAATTTCTGGCAGTTAGGTCCTGATACAAAAGTGTATGGAATTATCGGGAAGCCTGTTTGTCATAGTAAATCACCAATGCTCTACAATGAAGCATTCAAGTCAATCGGTTTCAATGGGGTCTTTGTACACTTACTAGTGGATGACTTAGCAAAGTTTCTCCAAACATACTCATCCCCCGATTTTGCCGGATTCAGGTTAATTTTTATGTCGGACATTTCATTTCTAGTACATAAACTTCACTTTGTTCACGTAATCACTCTTGTGCCAGTTTTAACGAGCCTAATCTCTAAATTAGTTAAACATATGGTACAAATTACTGGCTAGAGTGCAAAAGGATTCGTCTAGTATAATTTATTATGCGGTTTACTATGTTGTCCCAATTCTTCATTTTTCTTGAATTGTTCGTGCTAGACACATATGGAGATATGACTTTCTAAGGATTATCCATATACATAGGAAAAACTTGGAAAAATAAAACATATCCATCTCAAACATGCACCTGTATTAGACATTTTGAGTCCTAAAACCTATGTTTAGCCTACTATTACACTTCAAATATTTGTTTCATATTGCATTTTGTTGCAAGATGATTTGCTTTTGTGGTTCGCATGCAGCTGTACAATTCCTCACAAGGAGGCTGCGGTGAAATGCTGTGATGAAGTAGATCCAGTTGCTAAGGTAACTTATTTATTTTTCTTTTTTAATTTTTTTTATCTAGCATCAGTAATATCGCCATCCATAGCCATGCACTTTGTGATTCTTTAATTTCTTTGGTGATGAGTGTTTTCTTGTTGTGAAAAGTGTGCTTGATCAATCTATATCTTGATTAAATATTACAGTCCATAGGAGCTGTCAATTGCATTGTAAGGAGTCAAAGTGATGGGAAGTTATTCGGTTTTAACACGGACTATGTAGGTGCTATTTCCGCTATCGAGGATGGACTACGGGGTTTGTTATTAGTTTGTAAGCAATGCATGTTTCAGTTAATTTGTTTATCCAAAGTTCTTAAAACCCCATTATTCTTGACAGCCAGATATAACATAAGCAGTATCACTGGTTCGCCGTTAGCTGGAAAGTTGTTTGTAGTTATTGGTGCCGGTGGTGCTGGGAAGGCACTTGCTTATGGTGCAAAACAAAAAGGAGCAAGAGTTATAATTGCCAATCGAACATACGGTACATTGTGTTTGTTCTTCCTTCATAGCATTTTAACAAAAGAGTTCTTTGTTTCAGATCTTCTGGATTTACTTTGATGATAATTTGAGATTTATTATTTATTTATCGAATTAACTTGAAGAACGAGCTCGAGAACTTGCCGACATAATCGGAGGAGATGCTTTGTCTCTTGATGATTTAGCTCGCTTCCACCCAGAGGACGGCATGATTCTTGCCAACACAACATCCATTGGAATGCATCCTAAAATCGATGAAACACCTATGCCCAAGGTTTGCCATTCTTTCTTCTCGAGAATGGCATATCCATTTTTCTGTCTTCTCGCAGACATGCAATGCAACCATGAGAGAATTAAGCAACATTTATTTTGTTTTTTGCAGAATGCTTTGAAATACTATTCACTGGTTTTTGATGCTGTTTACACCCCAAAAATAACCCGACTCTTGAGCGAAGCAGAAGAAACCGGAGCCACAATCGTTTCTGGATTGGAGATGTTCATCAGGCAGGCCTACGAACAGTACGAGCGTTTCACCGGTTTGCCAGGTAAAACCTAACCGTAACATATCATCTTCAAACGACTCAACTCGATTTTTGTCTGTTGATTAATTCATTTCCCCCTGTTCCTTCATTGTCCAGCACCAAAGGAGCAATTTCATAGGACTATGTCCAAGTACTGACACCATTGTTGTTCATCAGCAGCCATGTACCATTCACATTTGGTCTTGTATTTCTTTTCAATAATCTCAGTTTCTACGTTGACCAGATACTTCATATCTTCATGTATTTTTCTTTTTCGTCATCGTGTTTATGGAATTTTTTATTTGCATAAAGTTTGATACTTTAAGAACTTGAAACATTCACGTATTCATGGAGTGTTTGTGTTAGTTTTTTTCACTATATGTATACATAAAGAGGAAAAAATTATCTGTAAATGAATAGATTTTTTAGGGGAAAATAATTTTAATCTAATACATGTGTTGATAAATATACCCATAATTAGGTGACTGAAATGTAACATTCAATAATTAGGTGACTCAAATATAACTATACCCATAATTAAATCACCTTTGTTACAATTTACCCTAAATTTAAAAACATAAATCTAATTTTTCTTTTTAATTTTAATTTTTTTAGTTGAATTAATTACAGTGGGTACAATTAGTATTAATGTACTGTAAATACTAGTGTCCAAACCCGAGACTTCTAAGATCGGTAACTTTTTTTTAACCATCGAATTAAGATGGTTCATACAATTTAATCTTAACTTGATTTTAATATATTTTTAAAATATTTATTTTTATAAAAAATAAATTATAATTAGATGAAAATATATTAAATATTCAATTATAACATTATTTTTTTAATAATAATTTTATAACATTAGTGATTTAACTGTCAGGTTGACATTGTCAGATTGAATATAAAAGGACTTTTTTTTAAGGATGTCCTTTCTACCTTTATAAAAAATCAAAGAAATTGTCGCATATGATTACGATACGTGATTTACATAAATGGTTGATATGCCAGTATTAACAATCACATATCAACTTCTAATGCTTTGAACTACGAGACATGCCTCCAAGTCTGCACCAATTGACGACCAAGATCATCTCTTTATCAAGATCCGGCTTCATCACAACCGCTCGCAAACTGTTCGACGAAATGCCTCACAAAGATTCAATCACTTGGAACGCAATGCTTTCAAGCTACTCTCAATTGGGTCTTCACAAAGATGCGCTCTCCCTTTTCCACCTCATGAAGTTTGCCAACGCTAAGCCAGACCACTTCACCTTCACATCAACTCTAAACGCTTGCTCGGGCTTCGGCTCAATTCGAAATGGAACAAAAGTCCACGCATTAATCATTACCTTCGGGTACCAATCCTATTTGCCTGTTAATAATTCTCTTGTTGATATGTATGGGAAATGCTTAGATCCCGGGAGTGCAAGAAAAGTGTTTCAAGAGATGGGTCAAAGTCTAAGAAATGAAGTAACTTGGTGCTCTCTTTTATTTGCATATGTTAATTCTGGCCAGTTTAATATTGCATTAAAAACCTTTAATGACATGCCAGAAAAGGTGTTAGTTTCTTGGAACATTATGATCTCGGGTTTTGCTCGATATGGGGAGGTTGAAATGTGTATTAATTTGCTTGAAGAAATGAGAGAAAGTTTGTGTTGTACTCCTGATCACTGGACTTTTAGTTCTCTAATGAATGCATGTACCGAATCATCAGATTATGCATATGGTCGTGCAGTGCATGGTTTTATAATTAGAACCGGTTGGAGCTCGGCTGTGGAAGTGAAGAATTCAATTTTGAGTTTTTATGCTAAACTTGGTTGTGTGGATGTTGCTGTAAAAGAGTTTGAATCTATAGAACTACTCAGTCAAGTGTCTTGGAATGCTATGCTTGATGGCTATATAAAAATGGGAAACACCTTTGAAGCCCTTAATGCATTTCAACACATACCAGAGAAGAATGTGATTTCTTGGACGAGTATGATTGCAGGGTATGCAAGAAATGGGGAAGGAGAACAAGCTCTTAAGTTGTTTGTTCAGATGGTGAGGAGTTGTATATGCCCAGATGACTTCACATTCGGAGCTATACTTCATGCATGTTCGAGTTTGGCAGTACTTGGTTTTGGTAAAATGGTCCATGGTTGTGTGATTAGAAATGGTTTTCAATCATATGTCTATGTTGGCAATGGCCTGGTTAACATGTATGCCAAATTCTTGACAAGGATTTAGTTTCTTGGAATGCAATGTTGTTTGGATTCGGAATGCATGGGTTGTCTACTCAAGCATTACAGGTCTATGATGATATGGTGGCACATGGGATGAAACCAGATAAAGTAACCTTCATAGGCTTGTTGGTGACTTGTAGTCATGCAGGCCTTATCAATAAAGGTCGTTTGTTTTTTGATATCATGGGCTCTGTTTATGGTCTTACATATGAGATAGATCATGTAGCATGCATGGTGGATATGCTCGGCCGGGGTGGGTATTTATCAGAGGCAAAAGAGTTGGCTAATAAATACTTGGAAAAAGATGCAGCTGAGGCTAAGAGCAGCTCATATGAAGCCTTGCTTGGAGCATGTTCCATTCATGGGGATGTCGGAATGTGGGTTAGTGTTGGGGACGAATTCCGGTACAGTCTAAACTCTCAAAAAGATACAGGTTATGTGTTATTATCAAACTTGTATTGCACTAGTGGGCAGTGGAAGGAAGCTGAGATTGTTAGGAGAAAAATGGTGGATCAAGGGATAAAGAAAATGCCTGGTTATAGTTGGATTGAAGTGAAAAATAAGGTGACTGTTTTTGTTGCAGGTTGCATTTCACACCCATATAGGGAAGAGTTACATAAGATATTAAACTCTCTTGAATCCGAAATGAGAAATCCGTTCTAGTTTTGAAATTTGAATAATATGTTTTGTCGAACACTTGGAAGAAACGGATTTGCATTTTTTAGCTAATAGTTAGGATGTTTCTATTATCAGAAAGAAAATAGGAAGCTTTTGAGCAAGTGCGTGTGCTACCATTCAGATAACTTGGTTTCGTGGGAGTCTAACAATCACAGGGTAAGTAGTATCATAGTTAACCTTTGATTGTTCGACTGCATGCTGATCAACCCAGCAAAGGTAGTCAAACTGGATTAGCCATGAAGAGGGTGTCACTGGACTGGGCGGGGATTAGACCTATCCATGGGTTAGGTCAGACTGAGTTACAACCCTATTCATTTTCTATTTTACTTGCCCAAGCTTATTTTTGGCCTGGCCTGGCCAGAAAATTCAAATATTGAAGATTACACATGGCCACTCTGAAAATGAAGTTTGCCTTATGTTTTACTTTTTTGCTATGTTGGGAAGAAAGTAAGTTGTAGATATTCCTACTAGATATTTCATGAAAAGAACAAACTTGGATCCTTTCTAAGAACTGGAACATCAAATGCAAGCCTGATATGGTTGCAAACCAGAAATGCAAATTTGAATTTTTTGAGATGCTAGCAGGGGGTGTTGAAGATTGTGGCTATATTTGTTTGTTTAGCTACAATGAAAGGTTTTGTGAGTGTCTTCTTAAATGAGTAAGGATGGAGTTCATACATTTTTAATAACACCCAATGAACTATCCAGGTTTGTTCTATCATATGTGCTGAAGGTTATGTGAGAAAAGAGGTAGCAAAAGGTTCCTTTGAACTCGTACTAGCTTCTTTGCCTGAAGAAAATGTTGTTTACAAGGACTTGAAGTGGGATGTTGACAGAAGACATCTTAATGGTTCATGTTCAAGAGCTTAAGAAATAATGAATCCACCAGTAATGGGACTTGATAGAACTCCTCGTCCAGCTTTGACATCAAAATCCTTTGAAATTTCAGAATCAGGGTTCTACAATTTTGATTCTGACAAATTCCAATTTCCATAAGAAGTTTTCTTTTGGTTGGATGTCAGCATCATATAGCGATGGGGATGGCTTGCCGAACTATTATGATGTGATAAAGAACATTTTCTTAAACTCGGTTCTCGAAATACATGTAAATGGGCTTATTTCTGCCCATCAGAATATATACTTGCTGTGGAGGATTTAGAGTTAGGGGCTCCCAACGTTAAAAGCAGAACCTACTGGTAGGAAGGATGGACATGCCATCTTAACTGGAATCGGTGGGATTCTGAGGCATTGTGTAGGAACCGGACTTCTGAAATTACATATCTTGACTTTGAGCACTGGGAATATAACATAGAGCATGTAGATAGTTTTGGTTCTGTTTTCAAGGCCCAGGTAAAAAGATGATATAATGTTACAGTTGAAATTCATCACGGATCATTTGGATGAATAAAATTTTCATTTATCCAAAAAAAAAAAAAAAGAAATCCATCACGGATCTGTTGGGTTCTCTAATCACATTCCATTTTCCCAGCAAACTGAAGAGATAGTTGCCGCCTAAGCCTAAGCCTAAGAGGCTTCTGAGAACTTGATCTTGCATCATTGCAGGTACATTACTTGTTTTCTTAGATTTGATTAGCAAGATGAGAAGTCGAATGCTGTCTCTTTTTTAACACGTTATATGCCTACATTACATGCACTTTTAAGTCGATCAGATTGTACTTTTCCTATGATGTCTTATGTCTCTGTGAACAGAATAACTTTGGGGCAAAATCTTGAATTCCTCTTTATTTTTTGCTACTAGGCAAAGTGTTATGGTCAGAGAGAAAAACCATTGATTCCATGCCCTTGTAAGCAAACCTGAAAAATTCCTTGTAGATTGGTGTGGACTCCGGCATTGGGTTCCTAGCAACGTGCTTTGAGGACAATAGGTCCTTGTTGGAGTAGGGAGGATGTCATGATCCTACGGAGGACTCATGAATCCAACATCGGCTTTGTATTAGAGTTGGTCTTGTAATACGAGTATCCATGCCCTTTCAATCTACAATATGTATTTTGTGGACAAACCGTTACGTCCAGTGAGCCGGAGCGGATAAATACCTTCCAAGTTCATGCCAGGTCACGAGACACAGTCTTGATTACTTAGGTGGAACTACATGCATAAGTATTTTTATCTCAATCTTATGTATTAATGTACCAAGATGATTAACAATATCTTTTTACTGAATATCTTAGACCAGTTTGTTGAATTTGTAACTTTAATCAGCTTGATTCTTGTTTAGGATGTGAATGCAACATGGACTTCTTTACTTCTTTTACCATTGACACTGATTCCTTGATCGTGACTCGTTTTTTATACTACAATTTGACTTGTAATCTGAAATGTCAGAGGTTTCAGATGTACACTTGAGAAACACGAATGGATATTTATTATACTAATGCCTATAAAATTCAACAGGGCGTTTGGTCTAGTGGTATGATTCTCGCTTTGGGTGCGAGAGGTCCCGAGTTCGATTCTCGGAAAGCCCCGTTAAGCACAATTTTTACCTTTTGACGTTGAAAGTCAACGAAGAGTAAAAAGTAAATGCTTTTTGATGTTTTTTTGGGTAAATAACACAAGTAATCACTCAACTATGTTGAAACAATATATTTTACCATTTAAACTTCCAGAAGTTACAAAATGATCCTTACACTTTTGGTTCATCTACAAGATTACCGTTAATTTTTTCAGCTATTGCTTTCCCTCTTGTGCTACTTAAAATAATTCATCATTGTTTGATGAGAGTGTTTAAGAATATAGTTGATGGTTATGTTGATAATTAGTATTTCTACCTAATTAATTATATCTATAGTGATTCAGAGTAAAATTTTGAAACTTCTAATATAGTAGAAGAAATACACTTAGAAAATTATATAAGGTTTTCTTGATCTTTCACTTTTTTACTTTGACTTTATTTTTGTTTTAAGTTGTCGTTTTTAAAAAAAATATTATCGTTTGTCATTTTTAATTTTAGACGATTTTGTTGGTATTCTTTTCAATATATCTTTTTAAGACTACGTTTTTATTAGATAAAAGTGAAACGATCGTTTAACAGTGAAGACCTCAAAAAAGATTTATTTTTATTTTTTCAAGTTGTTTTTAGGGCGTATTTGCCTTTTGGTTTGTTTTCAGTGTTGGTGTTATTGCATTTGGTGAGAGTTTTTTATGGGCTTTTAATGTTGACTTCAATTTTAGTCTCGTTAATGATTTTGTTAGAAGATTTAATTTTTTAATACATTTTTCTTCGATCTTCAGACTTTGATGATCTTTCGATTTGAATGTAAAGATATTGATAGATGTTTTCTCTATTGTTACAATAAATTTATCATTTGGTGATTCTTGAAATAACATATAATTGAATATAATAGTTATTGGCATCACATTGATCTCGACTTCGACCGAGAACTGTGTTTAACTGAATTTTTTTTTGTTTGTTCATGTTCTGTCCTATTTTTTTAATGTTTCTATTCTTCTTTATATATTTTCTTTGATTTTTTTTTATTTTGCTATTCGTTTTCTTTTGATTAACTTGTGACAGTTTTTTTTGCTTGTATATTGTTCGTTTTAATGCCACTTATTTTTGTTAAAAAAATAATTTTGATCATCTGAACCTTGTAAAAAATATATCTTTTTTTAATCAAATAATTCAATCTTTAATGTTGATCTGTTAAAAAAAATTATCACCTAATTATTATTTGGTATAAGATTGAGTTTTATTTTTATTTTTAAAAAATTAAATATCTAATTTTAAAAAAAAACTTATTTTTTAAAAAATAATTTTAAATCTCCAAATTCTCTATCACCACGATAATAAGATCTTTTTCTCGAACCGAAAGAATTGTAAAGCTCAATCATCACTTGTCATTTGTGAAATTTATTACATATTCATATTTTTTATTTAATTGATATATCGTTTGTCAATTTACAGTAATAAAAAAAAAGAGTAATTAGTAGCGGAGGTTCAATAACAATAAAAATGAACGTAATGGTTAATTTAATATCGAAAAATGATAAATATAAAGATTTGATAATTTATAGTTGGAGATTTGGGTTTTATAATTTTTTATGTAGTTTTTAGAAAATTATGTTTTTATAATTAAAAAAATAAAATTTAAAAGATATTGTCACGTCCGTAGAGTTTCACTACTCGGGGCGTGCGGCCTTAGACGCGTTTTTCCTCAGTAAACCGCCTAAGTAAGCCTAAACCGTTCAAAGCCTAAATGCTAAGAACCTTGCGGAAACCAAAGAACAATTGAAAGGAAGAGAAATGGAAAAGGCTAGAGAGTGTTTGAGTGAATACTCTTGTATTTCTCAATGAAGAAGTGAGTGACAAATGAGGTGGGCAAGGCCTCTATTTATACTTGAAGCCCTGTACATCCAACGGTTGTAAATGATTTACATCAAGGGTCCAGATTCAATCCTATCCTATCCAAAAGTACAATTCCTAGAATATTCCTATTTGAGTAAGGAAAGTATTTCCCATGTTCACATGGTGTGTTCACATGGGTGGATGGATAAGCCTTCTTTACCAAGTGTTGGGCCATTCCAGATTTGGGCTCCAATGGGTGGTTGGGTTGGTGCTGAGATGCCCAGAATGCTTTGGAGTGCTTTTGTGGCAACCTGATTGGTGCTTGTCTCGGGCCCTTTGGTGCGGTCCGTGACATTCTCCCCCACTGGATCTAGTGACGCCCTCGTCACTCGACTAGAATGGTACTGCTCCACTTGGTTTTTGAATTGCCACAGTGCCTCGGCATGTTCCCAACTACCTTCAGTGTCGGGAAGTCCTTTCCAAAGAACAAAGTACTCGTGCCTCGGTCTATGGCCTGGTCTACGAATGACCCTCTCTGCTTGGATTTCTCGTACCTCATTGTCGTAGGAGACCTTCACTCCGACTGGCGCTCGGTGTGACTTGCCTCGATCCGGATCTAGCTCATCTTGATAGTAAGCTTTTAGTAAACTTACGTGGAATACGGGATGAGCTCGAATGGTTGGAGGCAACTCGATCCTGTAGGCCATGGTGCCTACTCGTTTCACGACTTTGAAAGGACCTTCGTATCTTCGCACAAGCCCTTTGTGTACGGTTGGATTGCGCAAGATCCCGGTCAATTTGGCAAGGACTAAATCACCAACCTGGAAATTCACGTCCCTCCGCTTTGTATCCGCCCACTTCTTGGTCCGTTTCCCCGCCTTGTGTAAACAAGCTCGGGCTAAGTCGTGATGTTCTTGCCACTCCTTGGCAAACTTGTGTGCTGCTGGATTAGGCCCCTGATACTTGGAAACAATCGTGCTGGGTGTAACCGGTTGTTGTCCATTCACGATCTCAAAAGGAGTTTGGTTTGTCGCCTCACTCCGTTGCAAGTTGTATGAAAACTGGGCCACATCTAACAGCTTCGGTCAGTCGTGTTGGGTGGCACTTACATAGTGCCTCAAATAGATCTCCAGTAAAGCATTCACTCGCTCGGTTTGCCCGTCGGTCTGTGGGTGGACGCTTGTAGAAAAGTTCAAACTTGATCCCAAAAGCTTGAACAACTCCGTCCAAAACCTCCCTGTGAACCGTGTGTCTCGGTCACTAATGATCGTCTTTGGCACTCCAAAGTACTTCACCACGTGTTTTAGGAAAAGACGAGCCGCTTCATCGGCTGGACACACCTTGGATGCTGGAATAAAGATAGCATACTTTGAAAATCTGTCAACAACTACCATGATGTTTGACAGTCCATTAACATTGGGCAAACCGACAATAAAATCCATGGAAACACTCTCCCATGGTCTCTCGGGAATGGGCAAAGGTTGCAACAATCCCGCAGGTTTCTTCATCTCGATTTTGTCCTGTTGGCATACAAGACAAGTCCGCACATAAGCTTCAACATCTTCGCCCATGCGTGGCCAGTAGTAGTGCTCGCTGATAAGTGCCATCGTTCGGTTCATTCCTGGATGGCCAGCCCACTTGGAGTCATGACACTCCTTCATGATCTCCTTGCGTAAGTCCCCAAAATGTGGCACATAGAGACGGTGTCCTCGGGCATAAAGCAAATCTTCCTCGAGCCAAAATCTTCTAGTTTTTCCCTCGTTAACATAACTGATCAGCATTTTGGCTGTTGGATCATGGGACAGCCCCTCCTTGATGCGCTCAAGCAATTGTCCCTTCGGTAGGCTTACGGTCTCAATGTTGTACCTCCGGCTTAATGCATCAGCAACTGTGTTTATTTTCCTGGGCTTGTACTCCAATGAGAAGTCAAATTCTGCAAGAAATTCTTGCCATCGGGCCTGTTTTGGAGACAACTTGCTTTGAGTTTGAAAGTAACTATTTGCCACATTATCTGTATAAACCACAAACTTTGACCCAAGTATGTGGTGTCGCCATGTGCGCAAACAATGCACTACTGCTGTCATTTCTTTCTTATGGACCGTGTACCTCTGCTCGGTCTCATTGAGTTTCCGGCTTTCATATGCAACCGGATGTCCTTCTTGCATGAGGACTCCACCAATGGCTACATCGGACGCATCGGTGTAGATCTCGAAAGGCTTGGTGTGGTCTGGCAACACCAATACTGGCTCACTTGCCATAGCCTTCTTAAGTCCTTCAAAGGCTTCTTGACACTTAGTACTCCAATCCCACGCCTTGTCCTTCTTCAGTAACTCGGTCAAGGGTGCGACAATTTTGGAATAGCCTTTGACAAATCTACGATAGAAGTTTGCTAGCCCCAGGAAGGATCTCAACTCCGTCACCTTGGTTGGCGGCTCCCAATCTTCAATAGCCCGTATCTTAGCCCCATCCATCTTGATCTTGCCACCTCCGACTATGTGGCCTAGGAAAGGGACCTCCATTTGGGCAAACGAGCACTTTTCCTCCTTGACATAGAGCTCGTTCTCTCGCAAGACCTTGAACACTTGTCTTAAGTGCTCCACATGCTCCCCAAGGCTCTTGCTATAGATGACAATGTCATCCAGGTAAACTACAACGAACCGATCCAGGAAGGGTTGTAGTACCTTGTTCATCAAAGTGCAGAAGGTGGCGGGAGCGTTCGTGAGGCCGAATGGCATCACTAAGAATTCATATGAGCCATAGCGTGTTACACAAGCTGTCTTTGGCTCATCTCCTTCTGCAATCCTTACTTGCCAATATCCGGACCGCAAGTCTAACTTGGTGAACCACTTTGCACCACCAAGTTGGTCTAACAAGTCTGCTATCAGTGGGATCGGGTACTTGTTCTTCACAGTGAGCTTGTTTAAAGCCCTGTAATCGATGCACATTCGAAGACTCCCATCATGTTTCTTCTGAAATAACACCGGCGCTCCATATGGTGCCTTAGACGGTCGGATATAGCCTGCGTCGAGGAGTTCCTTCAATTGTCTGCGCAACTCCTCTAACTCGGGCGGAGCCATTCGATAAGGGGCTCGGGCAGGTGGCTCTGCATTTGGCACAAGATCAATCTTGTGGTCGACCTCCCTCTTTGGTGGGAGAGTTTTAGGCAGCTCGGTAGGCATCACATCCCGGAATTCTGCCAACACTTGTTTCACCTCAGCTGGAACTCCTTCGGCCGTGATTGGTTCATCATGGACTAATGTCGCTAGATAAGCTGGTCGCACCTTATGTACTCCTTTGCTGAATTGGATTGCTGACAACATCTTGGCCCCAATTCCAGCTTCTCGATTCACCGGAACAAGGCATGGATGACTTGGGTCAAGAATTAGCAAAGAATTTGCAAATGGTACCGGGAACGCTTTGATTCGGTCAAGGAAACTAAGCCCAATCACAAAATCAAAGTCATCGAGGGGAATTACTTTGATCGTCTCCTTACCGATCCAACCACCAATCTCAAGCTTCACTCCTTTTGCTACCCCTGCAATTAGAGTCTGTTCGGAATTCACAGTCTTGATGAATCCACTTGCCTTCTTCACATGAAGGCCAAGTTTCTTGGCAATTTATTCGGACACGAACAACTCTGAGACACCAGTATCTATGAGTGCACTCAACTTTTGGCCAGCAATGGAAACATCTACATACATAAGTCCCTTCTCCTTGGAATCTTTCTTGAATTCCATGGAACTGATGATGGAGTTGAGCTTGACAACCTCTTCTCCTTCTCCAGTCTTCTCTTGGATGGCAGCAACCTTCTTATTTCGTGGTTGTGGGCAATTTCTGGCTAAGTGCTTACCACCACAGTTGTAGCACTTAAACTCACCTCTTTCATTTTGGTTCCGAAATTGTTTATCTTCGGCTTTGTTCTGTGGCTTTCCGGAACCATTCTTGGTGGACTTATCTTTGTCTCCCCCACTGTTGCCCTTATGCTTTGGCTTGGAAGAATCCTTCTTTTCGAATTCTGCAATGGATTCTGCAGCGGCCATCGCTTCCGAAAGATCCTGCACACCCATCCTCTTCAGCTCCATTCTTGCCCATCGTTGAAGGCCAGATTTGAAGAGATACAGTCCCTCTGATTTACTCAAGTCTTTGATCAGCAACTTAAGCTCCGAAAATCTCTTGACATACTCCCGAATTGAGCCTTCATGCTTCAATTGGTAAAGTCTGTCTCGATCCTCCTCATCAGCATTCTTGGGATAGAAATGCTTCTTGAGTTCCGACTGGAAGTCTTTCCATGTCTTGACTGAAATGTCTCCATCACTTGACTCAGCACATTTGGTTCGCCACCATAGCAGGGCGACATCAACCAAATAAATTGAAGCCGTATTAACTTTAGTAGCTTCATCCTCGATGCTCATCAGACGAAAGTACTGCTCTAACCCCCAAATGAAGTTGTCCACTTCTTGAGCAGTTCTCGCCCCCTTATACTCCTTGGGTTTCGGCGCATCGATCCTGGGCTTCGGCGTAGTTGCTTCAGCCATCATGCCACCCAGCATGGCATTCTTATAGAGGAGCAGCTCGGTACTGAGCTTCTTGATCTCCCCCATCAATTCCTTCTTCAATGCATCCATTGCATCCTGAAGGATCTTCTCTTTCTCAGTCAGTTTTCCATCGACAACGGACTGAACTTGTTCCGAGATTTCGTCCTTTTGGGACTCCATCTTCTCAAGGCGCACTTCGGCCTCGTCTTGGGTCTTCTGGAACTTGCCCAACGCATCCTCCAGTCTCGCGATCCTCTTGTCCAAGGTAGCAATGATATCCCTGGAACTTTCCCGCTTCTTCCCCGCAGCTCCTGCACGAGTCTCTCGGTCAGTTGCTGGGACCTCGCTAACACTTTGTGGAGCCATTTCGATCTAACAAACTCGCTCTGATACCACTTGTCACGTCCGTAGAGTTTCACTACTCGGGGCGTGCGGCCTTAGACGCGTTTTTCCTCAGTAAACCGCCTAAGTAAGCCTAAACCGTTCAAAGCCTGAATGCTAAGAACCTTGCGGAAACCAAAGAACAATTGAAAGGAAGAGAAATGGCAAAGGCTAGAGAGTGTTTGAGTGAATACTCTTGTATTTCTCAATGAAGAAGTGAGTGACAAATGAGGTGGGCAAGGCCTCTATTTATACTTGAAGCCCTGTACATCCAACGGTTGTAAATGATTTACATCAAGGGTCCAGATTCAATCCTATCCTATCCAAAAGTACAATTCCTAGAATATTCCTATTTGAGTAAGGAAAGTATTTCCCATGTTCACATGGTGTGTTCACATGGGTGGATGGATAAGCCTTCTTTACCAAGTGTTGGGCCATTCCAGATTTGGGCTCCAATGGGTGGTTGGGTTGGTGCTGAGATGCCCAGAATGCTTTGGAGTGCTTTTGTGGCAACCTGATTGGTGCTTGTCTCGGGCCCTTTGGTGCGGTCCGTGACAATATGCATCATTTGGAAGACAAAATATTTGCACTATAATTAATGGATAAATCTTAGAATATAACAATAAAGCCTATTAAATACTACAATAAAAGGTAAAGGGAGATTACTTCAATTTTATTACAAGTTTTTTTATCTATTGAGGACATTTCAAAAAATAATGTGTTATAAAATTCGTAGAGTGGTTTCAATAGTAAAAGATGATATAATTCATTCAGGTGACTTAAATTCGAACATTATATGTGTACGGTATGTATATATTATTAAATGTTTAAAAAAATAAATAGATATTTATGGACGGAGTCAGAATTTGAGGTTAAGAGAGACAAAATATAAATGATCAAAGATAGAGGGATAAATTAATAAATAAATCAATTTTTAAATAAAAGAATAAAAATATAAAAAAAATCTTCGAAGATAGGGTGGGGTGGAGAGGGGTGAGCAAAACTCGACTTGAAATTTTATAGACTCAGACTCGAAAAAATTTCAAATAAAGTTCGAGTTGTAAAATGGAAATTCGAATAACTCGAAATTTTTAGTAATTAGAAGATTAATTTTTAAGTTTGAGACGAGTCTATCAATTTTTTATGATATATATACATTGATATATAAAAATATAAAGAAATATCGCTACATATGAAAAAAAATATATATATATATATATATATATACACATATCTTATATGATTAGAGAAAGTCGTTTAAATTGAAATCAAATCATACTATAACATGATAAATAATTACAATTAAATATTTATAAGAACTCAAAAACTTGATTCGACTCGAATTTTTTAAACTCGACTCGAAACGAAAAATTTCAAATAAAGTTTGAGTTTTAAAATATGACTCGTTAACTCGAATAACTCAATTTTTTAACTCGATTCGACTCGTTCGAATACTCACTCCTAGATAAAATGACTGCCCCACTTGTCACTCGACCTAGTGACTTCGTCAATCGTCTTTACAAATATTAACTTACGATCAAACTAACATATTAAAAAAAATTAACGTGTCATAATGTCCTACATCAGTGGATTATCTCCCGCTAATTACTTTTTATTTTCATTTCGTCTTTAATTTTGTTGTTTTTTCTCGGTCACTTAAAACCTCATTTCTTCAGTTTCCCAAGTAGAATTCGTCAATCTCTCCACCCATTCAAATCAAAGCAGAAGAATCGATCTAATCAATGGCTTCATCAACATCGAAGATCGTGTTTCGTATAGTGATGGCGGCGCTCATCCTCTTGGCTCTCTTCTACGTCGGACGTCCGCTTTACTGGAAGATCTCAGCCACCGTCCACGACATCCGCCACAACAAACAAACCGTTCAACAAGGCAAAATTAAATTAAAAAAAAAAAAAAAACAGTTTCCCCTTCTTTCTCTATCCTTTCGTTGGTTTCTGATTTTAAATCCTTTTCTCTGATTTCCGATTTCATGAATCTTGTATAAATTTTCTGATCTGTGAGAAAACCTAATTTTTCTTCAAATTGTTTCATTTTGTTTTAAATAATGTTTTAACTCCTGCATTTGGTTACTGTTCAGAAAGTCAAAAATAAACCCAGATTGTGCTTCTGATTTCATGTTCTTTTTATTATATCTTTAAAAAAGAATTATGATCTGTAGAAAAATAAACTTCCTTAATTTTGTTTTATTTTTCAGGTCTTTCTCAGATTGTGCTTGAGGCTCAGAAGTCTGTGGGGTGGTTTAATGATGAATCTGACCCTGGACACCATGGAAATCATGGTAAGCAAGCTTCAAGGAGGTTGAAATTTAAGGTTTTGTGATTGGGGCTTCCTGTTTAATGATGAATCTGATTTGGTCCTTCGATGATTTTTAATAATTTCTAGTCTGATTTAGTTCATGTTATTAGGAATTTTGTTTGATGTTTTAGGGTTTTAAATTGGAATGTTATGCTTTTTGCTCTTTATTTTGTGGTTTAGAGGAAGGGAAGGGTAACAGTTGTGATGTTGGGATATCATAAATCAAATTTTATTTAAAAAAAAATCTCGAACCGAAATTTCTATTAAATATATATTATTACGATATTAATTAGTTTAAAGTAAACTATTTTTTGTAATTTTAGGATAATAAAATTTTTGTTATGATACTTTAATGAGTAAATATTAAGAGAATTATTGAATAAGTTTTTTTGTTGATTAAGTATTTGAGTTTATAAATATAGATTAAATTTAACCTTTTGAATTATAAAAAAACGAGAGATAAAAAATATTATTTTGGAGAGATGTAACTAGTTTTAGTTTTTTTTTTTTTTTTCCAGCTATTGTGACTATATTGTAGAGATAGATATTGTAAAGTATTAAGAAAAATGTTTTGATTGTATCAGATTCTAGAATGCGTACATCGAATTTTGAGATTATATTAGTTATTATGTATTTGTATTTTTCGTGTTTTCTACATTGATAATAGATTATTTATTTCTCTCATTTGTGTATGTATGCCGAAACCCTAATAATAAAATACATTGAAATATACTTTAATATATTGCGAAAGATTTGTATTATTCTTTATATAAGGTGCTATCGAGATATCGTCAAATCCTTTATTACTGGTTCGTTTAGTATTGCTTTTGAAACGGTTGTTGAAGTATTGAATGTTAAAATAGTAGTAAATAATTTTGAAAAAAATCTTGTTATTGTCGTTTTTTTCTTGATTTTACGTCTTAAATGTTCGTATTTTTACCGCCAATTTTCAGCTATCTAAAACGACCAATTAAACAGAAATTTCAGCGTACGAATTTGCTTTTTTTCGAATGTCATTGAGTTGTACATCTATAGCCAAATTCAGAAAGTTATTAAATCAAGTAAGACAGTTTTTCACTGTGTGTTATGAAATATGATTCTCCTTTGGAGTAACACTTTATTGGAGAAAGAATCTCCAAGTACAAGTCAAATAACCAAAACTGGATCTAAGCAACAATGGAAAATGAAAATCTAAGCAAGACCCTTCCTCATGTGTTGTCAACATTAACCATGACCCTTTTCCTGGCTGATTCACTGGGTTTCCTTATGGGACTAGAGTCATGACAATGGTACTTATTTCTCCTATTTCTAGTAGACCATGACCCAACTATCATCCTTGAACTTGATCCCCATTCCTCGTGAGGAAGTTGAAATCCATTGGTGCTAGCAGAGTGATTGAGCGATCAATGTCAAATGGTGGAGATTATTTTCTAAAACAGATACTATTGTAATTACTATTAGCTTGTTAAAAAAAATTGAGATCCATTGGTAGAACTATCCCAGTCCCATGTGCTTCTATGTACATATTGTGATTGAAGTACATGCCACTTCTACCTGCTGGACTGTTTCATAGCAGCACCATTCGATGAACATGAAGGTCTCCTATCAAGGTGGGAATCAATTGTAGTGCTTTCGACCGTGGCACAAGAATTTTATGAATTCGACCTATCCCTCTAGAGAAAGTATTAGATCAAACACGTCATCCATGGTCCAAGCAATCAGGTATGTTTATTTTTAAATAACTACCCACTCATTAGTCATTAATTACATGTAGGAAAGAGGTGATTCATTTTGGAAAAAAAATGAGATGAACAAATCTGACTGGTTGGGATCATAAATTCCGCAGTAAACATGATTCATCTAATAATTTTTCATCCCTCTGTGTCTTTGATCTTTGATAAACAACACTATACATCTTTTTTGAATCTGGTTGTAACCCCCACAGATCAATTGTCGAAATATATATATATATATATCAATTTAAGAGAAAAAAAGTTGGTTGGTACCAAATTGTAAGCAAGTATCAATTGGAGGACCATATATGAATTTAAGACTTTAAAATTTTAAAATACTTTGTTCAAAAGATCTCTCACTTTACTGTTCCTACCAAATTCCTATCATTCTTGGTTGATCGGACGGAGGCCATTTCTGTTCTTTACCATAGGAAGTTTATGAAAGCCAGTGGAATTGGTAGGTGTGGGTGTATATACTTGAGGGCCTAGCCCCTGTTGCAAATTTGAAAATTTTAATAATTTTTGGTATAATTACAGTTTGGTCCCTGTAGAAAATAAGGATATAAATTAAAAATATAAGGATCGATCAAGTAGGGGCTAAATTAAAAAAAATGGATTTATTTATTTAAAATTTTTGATCTAATAATAATTTAGGTTTGTAAATTTTAATAATTTCGGTATTTTTTTTATAACTCACTGACTTTTGGTTTGATCAACATCAGCTATCATTTTTTTTCACAACCTTAGATTTTAAAATTTTTTATTTTATGAACAAAATAACTTTGTTGACGTTTAAATGTTATTTAGTAAAGTTTTAAAGTATTTTTCATAAACATTTCTTTAAAAATTAAAGTTTTTAAGTAAATAAAAAATAATTAATATATAATAAATTAAATATAAAATATTTTTTATATTATAAATTAAATAAAAATTCATTTTCAGCTGATTAATTATGATTTTTAAACTTGTGAATCATAAATCGTCCATTCGATTTTAAATTTTTCGGTTTGACATGGTCAACCTTAAGAATGGGCTCTGTTCTCATGGACGGTTCATAGTTCCCAACAGTCCCAATGATTTGTTGTCCTATATTAAATTCAAGTAAGCATGGTATATGGCAACAACTCTGTCATGGTATGTAAGCATGATTAATACAGGAAGTTTGACTACACATTTCTTGCTCATACTTTCTCAACTTCAAAATCAGATGCTGTCACACAATTAATTAATATATAATAAAACAGGAAAAAAAAGATAAGGATGCTTATATCTTAATTAAAAATAAAAAATAAATTAGTAATACAAAACTACCCTTTACTTATAAAAATTATAAGTTTAGGTTATAGGGTTTAGAATTTAGAGTTCAAGGTAAGATATAAAGGTTAGAATTTTAAGATTCAAAATTTAATTTTTTTTAGGGTAATATCCAATGTCCGTCATACGGACCATGTTAGAGGTTTGAGGCTGTCCCTTCCAACAATATCGATTACAAAGTTCGAACTATCGTCTTCTCTTTGAGAGTACAATGTGCCTTATCCAATACATCCAACATTTTGAAAACAAACAAATAAACACGGACACACAAATTTATTCTCAGATTACTTGATCCATAAGTTCAGTTCATCTAATATACAACTAGATGGAGGGTGTTCACCATGCAGAAAAAGGTTTTAAATCGATAAATGCAATTCAAACATACAACATAATATAGTAACATAAAGCATGCTAGATGCCATTGACACTTCAGTCATGGTGCTTCACCACAGTAACAGGGCAGGAACCATGGTTCACCACATAGTTGCTCACACTGCCCATTATAGCCCTGCAGACAAAGGAATCATCCAGAAACATCAAACACAAATAAAATATGTTCAAACATGGATATGGCTATGAAATTAATACCAGTCTTCATCACCATGTCTAATTTTTTTAGTGCCCGACACAAGGACGGAATCAATAATCAATGTGAGATTCATGTTTTTTTAAACTCACACCAAAAGTCGAATAACATAATGATAAATGATAATGATAAAGTAGTTAAGAATTGGTAAGTTAATTCAGTAATCAATATCAAGGAGTAAAGTATAATTAGTCATAGAAATAGAATGATTAAAGTTCGAGTGAATCGAAAATCGGGGTTCTTAATAGCTAAAAACCTCCGCAAGCAATAGATCTTCCCATGGAGGATTCTCATGTCATGTGAATAAACAGTAGTTTTAAGAATATCCCAAAATGAACGGTAAGAAATATATATGTATATGAAAAGTTTGACCTCTTAAGCTTGCCCAGGCCTCTATTTCCTACAATAATGCAGCTGAGAGGGATATGATCTATGGCCTCACATAACTTCTCACGAGGATCACCCCAATATATCTTCATCAGCACCTCAACCTAAACATTATGAAAAGAAAATTACAGTTTTTAAAACACAGCAATATTAGATTCTTCTTTTCTTTTAATCTCATGGATTATGGGGGAAGAAATAAGAGATTAGTACTTGATTCTGCTTAGCAACAGTGGAGACTATGTCCAATGTTTCAGGATCAGGCTTTACTCCATATCTCTTTGTGATGAGAGGATCACAGAACTCACTCAAAGGGATAAAAGCTGCAAAAATAAAATCAATCGGAAAACAACTTGAGTGAAGAGTTCATCTGAATTTTCTCGAGAAACAAACGTAAACGGAGAGAAAATAAGAAAATAGTCCGTACGTGATCCTGTGGCTTCCCATAGCTGAATCTGATCTCCTTCGTCGTAGTGACCTTCCGGCCGAATGGTGATGAGGATGAGATGATCGCCTTTCCGTACGACATTATCCACCGCCCATTTCAATGCGTTCCTGCTGCTTGGGGAGAAATCCACTGCTACGCCAACTCTCCTCTCAGCCGCCATCTCTCTCTTACTCTAATCTCTTTTTTCTTTTAAGTATATATAATGATTTTCATAATTATTCTTTGGTTTAATTACCTTATATACAATTCAATTATAATTTTTACTCGAAAATATTATTATTTTTTTAAAATAAAATTAATATTATTTATTTCATAAAATAATTTTAATTAATTTTAATTAGTATAATTTAGTTCAAAACTAATATTATTCTTTCAAATATATATTAATATTAATATTATTTATAATTTATTTTTAAAAGTTTGGTGATATTTTTAAGTCAATGACTATAATTAAATGATATATAGCGTAGTTAATCCTTTTTTTAGGTGTAATATGTAAATATTCCTCTATTTTGTTGAGTATCGTGGTATAAAAAATTATAAAATAATTATTAATTTAAAAATAATAATTAATTCGTTATTTTAAAAACTTAATGATAAAGGTTATAAGATAAGATATTTTATATAATTTTCCAGAATTTTAAAATATTTTAATCATTTGAAAATTTATTATTTATTATTTTTAAAAAATAAAATTAAAAAAATATTTTATAGAATTTTTCAGATTTTTTAAAAAATGGATTTTTCTAATATATATTTTTAAAAACTAAAATCTTAAAAATAAAATAAAATAAACAGTTAGTTAAAAATTATTTAAACAAAAAATTAAAAGTATTTTTTATAATTTCCAGAATTTTAAATAGACTTTTTTTATTTTTATATAATTTTTAAATACTAAAATCTTAAAATATTAAAATTAACGATTAATATTAATTAAAGGATTAAATTATTTTTTAAAATTTAAATACTTAATTGAATGAAAAAAAAAATTAAAAGACTATTTTATTTTTTAATTATGGAGTTAAGCCAATTAAATAGAAGAGAAAACACCAGAATTTTCATGTATTTATTCGACTCCAAATCAACAAAAAGCTCTCAACATTTTGTTTTTTAATTTTTTTCAAAGTGAAGACCTCAGCTTTATTTATTCTTTATTTTAAACGACAAAGATCTGAGTTCTGAGCTTTAGAGCAACGGAGAAAGGGCTAGAAGTGTTATAAGATGCATCGCGTGTTGGATTGTTTTCTTGTTGTCTGGCGATGATCTCATTCTGAACCACTGATGGAAGATCATAATGGATTGTGATGGAGATCCAACGGTGACTACGAGTGTTTTAGACATTAGCTGAGAAGCATTGGAATATTTTCTTGCTTTTGTGTTGTGACACCACGTGTATATTTTATGTTTGGTGAGTGCTTGTGGAGCTGTCCACTACGGAATGATTGTGTGGTGCACTGCATGCCTCATTTACCACTTGTTGGGATAATCATAAGTAGGATATGATATAGTTTTCTTCTTACCTAAGCATATACAGAAAGTTAGCCTTATACAATTAGATAGCTGTACCTATTAGCATATTTTCTCTTCCGGGGTTGCTTAATTTAATAAGGCTAGTCTGTCTATCCTGAGTTTCCCGTTCATAATCTTTCCCAAGCTAGGGTACTGTGTAAGGTCGGGTAGTTAATTACTCAGGACCCTCCATTGATAATGCCTTAAATTTTTCTAGTTCCATTGGCAGTGAAGAGGGATCTAGTTTTTGACATCTATTTCAATTTCTTCTGCCAGCTATGCTATTCCTGAGCCAGTTGCAGTGACTTTTACAGTGGGTTTCCTCGCAGCCATTGACACTTCTTCGTCTTTCCTTAATCGAGAGAGAGTTGCCTTTGCTTCGACCTGGAAGCCTGTCTCAGTAATTGGTAACACCTTATCATATTTCCAATTTCCTTGGATGCAGTTATAGCTGCTAAGCACCCCCGGTCTCCAGGCTTAAGGCAACAGGGAGACAAGCTTGAAAGCCACACTTGCACACGACACTTGCTCGTTTCTTTCTGACTTGGTGCTTTCAGTCCTGTCGAAATTTTTTTTTCACTTCTTTGGGCCTTCAAGCCAAGTGAAAATGGAGAGCGTTTTTCACTGATTTGATTGGTGGATCGGGTCTGGTTCTTGCTTTAGTTTTTTTCTTGCGCACTTGACCATGGGATGGTTGAGTGCCCTATTAGAGAAGGCCGATGGATAGACCCAATATCTATCAGTACTCGCGATCTGGGGAGTACCTAGGCAACTTATAAGGCCTCTACATTGAGGGAAAACCTGCTCTACGTGAAAAAAAAGGGAAGTTCACTTTTGCATAACCTCTGTTTTATTTTCCTTGGGCATTGGAACAATCACAAGTGCAGGAAATAACTGGTTGATATAAGAAGATCTCTGACCATATGGTCTTAAGTTGAGTATAGTACTCAGCAACAGTCATATCCCCCTGACTAAGATTTGGGACTTCTTATTCAAGCTGGAATATCTTAATAGAATAGAGGGGCGCTCTCAGCTAGCCTCAAACTTTGGAACAACTGAATCCTCATGCCTCTCCTCATTCTTTATAAATGAAAAAGAGAATTGCTTTGCTTTTTTATTCGCGCTTTGTAGTAATTAGAGGGAGAGCGCTCTGACACCGGGCCACCAAAGGTCGGATGGATCGGTCTATTGATAAACACCGACCAGGTCGTAACCATATTCTAAAGCTTTGGAACGAATGGCAAGCAGTATAAGGAGGGATCCCTGCTAGGGTAAATAGCACGCCTAAGCGAGCAAGCATACGCATAGCAGCACATAGCGCGCCAAAAGGCTACGTACGCGAGGCTAGAGCGCGAGAGCGGTGCGTGAAGGAATGACCCGGGGAATTTTTGTAGAAAGATAGGGAGGCGAGAGATAGTATGAGGCCGGTACTCAAAGGAAGCGGCCCTTGGAAGAGAGTCCGGAGACGCCAAGAAGGGCGTAAGAATCAAACAGAAGGCAAAGCGCCAGAAGGTCTATGATGTGGATAGATCGAGCTCGGAGTCAGACATCCCGGAACCACCTAATCCCATAGGCACTGAGTCAGAAGGATAAGGAGACCTGGTATGGCATCGCTCTATTGTAATTATTTTCGGTGCGCTAGGCACACTGCTCATCCGCCATCCGGAGGTACCGAATCAGTGCTATCACCTACGGAGAAGTTGTCTTGCTTTATTAAGAGCAGGAAAACGAGACCAGCAGTTCCGAAGAAGTAAATAGCATAGAACTCAAAGCCGAAATTGCAGAGATGCTGCCTCGGGTTCGTGATCTGGTAGTTCCGGCGGAGCTTACCACGGCCGTTATGGCTCTCGCGAAGCACGAGGATTTAAATTAACACGTTATTGGCTGCCGACAAAGAGCTGAGTGATCGCCTAGTACAACTGGTGGTGGACTCTATAAAGGTGCTCCATGACAGGATGCTGGCTCCAGAGGCGGAGTCTCTGTTGGCTGATGCGGGAAGGCTCTCTGCTCCGCAGGCGTCCCGATGTCAGAATATATAAGAAGAGTTGATGTACCGAAGCCGGCGTAAGTCCCTCCCAAAAGGAACTGGAACCGCTCCACATATATCTCTTTTGGAACGAGCCTTAACTGACGCTACTGCTGCTATTGGTCTTGACACCAAAAAAGCTGTCGATAGATAGAGTTAAAGCAAGCATGCCGAGCCGGGCCTGAAGAACCGTAGTATCGTGCTACGCCTATCAAGCCAAAGTTGAGTGAAGGAATACAAGCATTTAGCCAAGGGGGACGGGGCTATTCTCGCCTCACTTGAGCGGGTAGGAGCTGGTTATTCCAGATTGGTTAACCAGAGAAAAGGCAACGAATTCTTTCTTTTTTATTTTAATCTTGCCAGGTGGGACAAGAAAATGCCCTTCCCTTCTGATCGAATCCGAACAATAAATGAAATTTGTTATCACGCAGTGCAACAGGCAAGAAATGAAATCGAATAATTGTATGCCGATCGCGCCCTCTCTTTCAATTGAGCTGATCCCCTCGCTTCTTTACCCGGTGACTTAAATTTCTATTCATTACTGGGCTATTCCCACGTACTCACTGACGAACTGTACTAATTGGTGGGTTGATCCAGGTAGCTCAGATCTGGGAATGTACTACAGGGAGCATCCTGACTAGTCTCATCGACATTTAAATAAGCATCCTGTTCCCTTCTGCTTCAGCATAGTAGACCTATTCTCCGAGAAGGAAGACCCTGTCCAGAAAAGTGGATTTCCCTGCTGTAGTATGAGTTGAGAGGATCAGACTTACGAGGGAACCTTCTCTAGTCTAGGAGCATTTCCACTATGTCTGTGTTCTTTCAATGCCCCTTCCCAAAGCAAAGCAGGAAGAAACCTATGGCGCATTCTTCTCTTTCAAAAAAGCTTTGGTATTGCGCCTTTCTGTGCTCCCTTTCGCCCTTCGTTATATCCTTAGCTTTCCTGTATCTCTTTCTTTCTTGTCTCTCTTTCTCTATCTTCCCATTCCTTGTAAGAAGTCCTAGGAGCCAAGACAGTAAGGAAGCCAGTCTTTGGTCTTTTAGTAAGTCTTTCCCTTCCTTGTACTAAGTAAGTAGGGGATCCTTTCTTTCTTTCTAAGATTCTTTCTCTCCAGGCAAGCAAGGAAATAAGCAAGTAAGGAAGGGGGTCTGTGATTAATAGGTAAGCCTGTGCTGCTAGTGTTAAGCTAGTGGTAAGGCAGCAGTAGGCCAATAATCCTTCTTTATAAGAGTCCTAAATCCTAGGGTCCTCGTAGTCCATTAGGAAGAAGGGAAAAGAGCTTACCTCTGAAGACTGAAGGAACAAGCGATTACTCTAAACCAAAGCGAACGCGAAGGGGTATCGGTAGTCCCTTTACTTTATTCCTTGGCAGGAATAGCGGAAATGGTAACTCCAAACCCTTGAGTGGCTGGTTGAATGGATTTGGGCGTATCTTAAATAAGGTAATTGATTGAGTTGTTTCTGGATAAAGTAATGCGTATAATAGTTCATCTTGATTAGTGTGAGATGGTTTGACCTGTGAGTGGTTGCTTCCTATAAAGAAAGTAGCCTTTCTGCTTTATGGAAGAGTTAATAGAAAAAGTGGTGTATAAAGGGAAGTGTATGTTGTCTGTCTTAGGCTGTCAGATATTTAAAGTGTTCAGCGTGTTTGTGAAATTCCGGTGCCGCTGTTCTTCGCTGCTCGGCCCTTCAACCAACAAATTTCTGACGTGATGAAGCAGTTGAGTAAAAAAGGCGGGTGATTCCCTATTTTAATAGATAAAGGGGAGTCGCTTGAAACAGAGTCTATAGCATAGGCAAACTCCCAATAATAAGAAAGAAATAGAAAGAATATCGAGCAGTGGCAAAAAGGTTTAAAATAAGAGGAGGGAACGCAAAGAGTGACATAGTGTTCGTGACCGAGAAAGAGAGAAACAGGGGAGTTGGCTGATAAAGATGGACAGTAACGATTGCGTAATATCCAATTCGAATGACCCGATCCAATTATTCGAATATAAAAAATTGGGTATTTATACGAATTTTTCTGGTCCGGATCGGGTACTCGGCCCGTCATTTTTCAGGTCGGGCCCGGGTCACAAAATATAAATTTTCGGGTACCCGGTTTAATTTTTTTAATTATTTTAAATATTATTATTATTTAAACAAAATATACTTTTATTATTATATTTTCATATCAAACAATCTAATTTCTAAATCTCGATCCCACAAACTTTATTTTTAAAAAAGAATTAGGGACTCTTTCTAGAAAAATAAAATTAAGATTCATTTTAAATTATAAATTTAGTTTTTCGAGTTGATAAAATTCGAATTTTACTCGTTTAGATATACACTATTTTTGTATATGCATTGACGAATACGAAAATCAACTCAAAATTATTTACTATTTAATCATTATTTTTTATATATTAAAATAAATAAACTAATTAAAAATATTTATAAAAAAATTCCTTTGTTTAGATTATGTAACTAGTGTTTTAAAATTTTATATTTTGATGTTGGATTATGTAATTCAAATTTTTAAATTTATGTAATTTTTTAAAAATTAAATTTAAAATTTTATAAAAAAAATAAAAAAACTGGGTACCTGACTACACGAATTTTTGGGTACCCGGAAAATCCGGGTCGAACACGGACCGAAAATTTAACTACCCGAAGGTCCGGGTATTTGGATTTGAACACCTCTAATGTAACGACCCGATTTTTCCAGGTCAACATCGGGCGTTGACTCGAGCCATGGATCGTCAAGTCGGGTCTCGTATGGAGCTCGTGGGTTCGTGTTGGATCTTTGTGGGCCTCGATTTTGTCTTGTTGGGCCTTTCGTGCTGTTGTGGGCTTGCTTGTTGGGCTTAACTTTTGAGTTGGATTGGATAAAGAGATGTTAGTGAAAGGCAAAGGAGTAATTTTCTTGCCCATTCACTTATGACCAACCACCTTTAGATGAGGGGTCATCTTTCTCATCATCTCTTCAATCCTCTCCTTCTTCTCCCCAACTTAAGAGAAAGATGGAAACTTGTTGCTTTTGAGAAGGAATCCCGTTTTGGTCATCGAGGGAGTTATGTTCAACTCAAAGAGATCTATCAACTAAGGGTGACATCTTTAGCTTTGGTGGGAAAAGGTTGGAAGTCTCAAAATCAAAGCTTGATAGTGAGAAAAGCTAGGAAGAAGCTTGAATCCGGGTTTGTTGCTTGAGGTCAGTACATCTCTGACTTACCTTTCATATGTCACATAAAATGTTGTTTGGCTGGATTGTTTGGTTATAGAATGCTTGGATGAGGGTTTGGGGAGCTTAGAACCCTAGAAAAGGTGAAATTCATATTAGGGATTAAATGGATGTAAAAATGGTGGGAAATCATCTTGTATGCTTCATTGAACTGATAGAATCATTTTGGGAATTAACCAAGTAGATTAGGGGAGTTTTCTTAGAGAATTACAAGCTTAGACCTGTAAATTTGTGTAGGCGTATCGATACACGGGGAAGGTGTATCGATACCCTATAGGCAAAACTTAGGCGAGAAAGACAGGCGTATCGATACACCCTGCCTGCGTTTCGATACTGAGTTGTCTAGTGGCATTTTTGGTTCGATACCCGTATTGAAGCGGGTAGGTCTTTCTTAGTTGACTTTGAAGTTGGTCAAAGCATATCAATACTGGTATCGATACAAGGTGTTTCGATACCCCCTTAGAGTGGGTATCGGTACAGGGTGTTTCGATACCTTAGGTAGGAGTATTGATGCCCCTGAGTAAATTGCACAAGTTCTTAAGGGCAAAGTTAGGAAGTCTCATAATGTTACCCTAGGGGTTCTATGGGTCGTTTAAACTATAAAATGAACTATGAAATACATGAAACGAGTTTGATGTCCTGACACAACAACTTATAACGAATAACTCAATAAAAGGTAGATGACTTAATAATTATTATACTCCCTAAGGATCCATGGTGGATCGGAGAATACCTCGAAATGTTTGGGCTAGTGGAACAATCTAAAGAGGATCATGTAAATGACCTAGTAGGTTGGGTATCTAATCTTAATTTTGAGAGATGACTTGGAATATTAGAAACATGCCTTGGACTTTGTAAATGGTTTGACTTGTGTTGTTATATGGTGTATTCGTGTGTGTGTGTGCTCGAGAAGCATGTTTTACTTATGTCTTGGTAAAAGGGAAATCCGGATACCCTAGAGTTAGTGTATGGGCACTTGGTTAAGGGGACATGTACTTTGGGTTGTGTGAGGGAGTACGTCCGATGTGTCCACGGGCTGTGTGATCTGGATGTGGTTCGAACCTATCCATGGCTATGTCGACCCGGATAAGGAATAACTTGATGGGCTGTGTGAGCATCAAGCAACTCGATGAGCTATATGAACTCGAGTAACCTGATGGATTGTGTGACCTTAGGGATGGACTGCTTGTGGCTATATTGATCCAAGTATGTCCCGGACATATCTGTGGCTATGTTGATCCGGATATGGTCCAATCTGACGGTTATGTGATCACGGGAAAACCCGACGGCTATGTGAGCACGGGTATAGTAGGGCTACGCTTGACCAATAGTTGTGGATGTTGCATGCATGTGTGTATGTCATGTTATCAGTGGTTAATGACTTTATTACCCTAAAGTTGTGTGAGTGGGGTAAGGTACATGTAATCGATGGGCTGTATGACCTCGATGTAACTTTATAGAGCTTTGTGATCTCGATGGGCTGTGTGAGACCGAGTAGATAAGCCTGGTATGGCATGTGAATCTTTCTATATATGTTGATATCATGAGATAGTAACTTGAGAACTCTAGCTAAGGCAGAATAGGAGATGGACCTTAGTTTAGAAACCTTTTTGTGCACTCTTGACTATGCTATATTGCTTGCTCGTTTTATGATATTTATGAATTGCTATAGAGTTGAAATGTACCACTGAGCTTGTTAGCTCAGCATGCGGAATTGTGGTTTTTCCGTGCGTAGGTGACAATACTTGATCTTTAGTAGGACTTAATGTATTCATAGGACCTTACCACATATCGAGTTTGTATCTTTACTTTGGATTTTACTTTGAGTCGGATAATGTATTTTGAAAGGGACTCTTATTTTGTAAACACTTTATTATCTTTTATCTTGACTTACGTGGATTTATGAAACGTGACATTATAAGTATGTGGACACATGCTTTCGAAAGAAATTTGATGAGTTGGGTTTTTGATGACCCGAATGTGGCACTTCGGATCCGGATCGGGATCGGGGTGTTACACCTAATCATAAGTAGGTGATCTTGTTCACCACGTCATTTATGGTTTAAGCAATCAAAATCGTTTGTTTTTAAATAATTATTTAATAATCACTCACTAATTAATTATATGTAAAAAAATATGATTATTTATCTTAAAAAATTAAAATAAACGATTCTGATTATTTGAAACCATAAACGATATGGTAAATAAGATTCATCTAAATTTTCGACAATAAAACACTTTTTTCGGATCAATTGAATATATAAAATAAATAAATTTTACGATGTAGATAAAAAAAAATCGTTATTTGTACATAAAGATTTAAAAAAAATATTACTAATAAGTGATATTTTTTATTTTCAAAATATATTATTTAAATTTTGTAGAAATGATATCATATACACGTAATATTTAGCATATATATTATAAAAATTAACTTAAAATTTTAAATAAATAATTTTATACACGTTTTACTTTACATTTTATTATAATTTTGTTTTTGATATATTTTTTATTTGTTTTCTTTATTATAGTTGAATTTAATGTTGTAGTAATTAATTAAAATATATATTTTTTAATTATCATGTTGATCTCTATATTTTAAACCTCAATTTGAATAAATATTCACAATCATCATTTTTTTTCGTTATTTATTATTCGCAATTGAATTATACTAATAACCCTGTTGTTAACGTGTCTTATTATAATATATATTTTTATGTTATTTGTTGAAGCATTTATTTTTCATCATTGATTTTTTACGATGTATGTATCCATCTTTTGATAAGTCTTTTTAATTGATTTTATATTTTCCTTGTATAATTTTATTATAATCTCGAGATATTAATTTTTTATTTAAATAATTATAAAATTATATCTGAGTTAAATATTTTTATTTAATAAAATATAAATTTTTATTATAATTTTAAATATATTTTCATTCAATAAAATTGGTGAATTTAAAAAAAGAAATTTGAGTCATAAAAACAACTATATACAGAACAAACACATAGTAATGCATAAGGACGTGAATTGAACTGGATGAGTAACTCAAATTAATAGCTTGCCATGTCAACATTTTCGCTTAAAAAAAATAAGGAATTAATTTGAACATTTTATTTTAATTATCTAACGATCTAAAAATATATAAAATATAAAGAATTTTACATTATATAACTCGATTATATTTCTATATAATATATTTATAAATATCAGTTAAATAGATATAAATTATTTTTATAAAAAGAATATGAAATAATTATCTTTCATATTCCCATCATACACCTGACATTATTCTATTATTATCACTATAAATAATAATAAGTCGCAACAGTGGTAGATCTAGAAAAATATTTAAGGGTGGACACACATAAAATTTTAAAATTTTAGAGGGTACAACTCATAAATATTAAAAAAATTTAAGGACTAACTCAAAAAATGTTAAAAAACTAAAAATGAATGTGTAAATTTTAAAAGTTTTAGAATAGATCTGTGTCTGCCCTATGTATAACTTGCTATGTATAACTTGCATCCGCCACTGAATCGCAATCCTTTAATTAATAAATTAAATATATTTCAACATGAGTTAAAAGTGGAAAACTGAAATAGTAAAATTAAAATTTGATTGAAAAATGAGAAATTGTGATTTTACGAGTACATTATTTTTAAAAAAAATTATTATAATGGATGTGTTATTAAAATCAATATTTTAATTTTTTTTCAAATATTATGCATAGTAGGTAGGATTGATACAAGGTGAGTAAAAATAAAAATAATATAAGATCTTATATCTTTATATTTTATCATTCATGACGAGTCTAATTTTATTATACTACTTTTTTAAACTTGCATTAGTTGTTGGATAATTTTATGTATATTTAATATTTACTTTTTTATTAATTTTATGTATGTTTAAATTTATATTTAAACAATTTTTACTTCGAAATTGATATTTGAATTAGATATATTTTCTTAAGTTAGTATTTAAAGATTTTTTTTCTCACAAATTAGTATTTGAAATAGACATTCTCTCCCAAATTGATGTCAAAAGTTTATTTTTTTATCAATCTGGTCTTAATTTGAAACAAATTAATAAATTTAACCATATATATTTAAGAAGTCTATCAATTTACTCTTTGTTATTCTCTTAAAATATTTGTTCTTCTCCCATAAATATTATATTACTTCTTTGATATGATAAAAGTATGACAATAGCTTATTTTTTTCCCCATAAAAATACAATTATCTAACTATTATTTTGATATGATAGATTTTATTCGTTTGATAATATTATAAATAAAAAAATTAAATTGATGAAATTTTTTAATATGAAGGGTTAAATTTATAGAATTTTATAAAATTAAGATAGAATTAATAGAATGTACCGATTTTGGGATTAAAATTATTAATAAAATATCAAAACAGTGAATGAAATTAAAGTTTGAGTACTAACTTTAAAGCAAAATTATTTAGGTACTAATTTAAGACAAAAAAAACCTAATTCATGTACCAATTTGAGAATATCTCTAAATATTAACATAAAAGAAAATGTCTAATTAAAGTAACAAATCTATATTTAAGTCAACTTTAAATAAATCACCTTAAATTAGGTTGTTAAGGGCTCCCGTTGAACAATTCGTAAATTAACTTAAACTCAACTCGATTATCATTTTTATTTAATTTAATTCGACTTAAAATCGAGTTTGACTCAAGATCTTAATGAGTCAAGTCGAATAAGACTTAACTCGATAAGTTCGTGAGTAGTTTATTATTTTATATAGATTCCTTTATATTTTTTTGACAACTACCTTAAAATTATGTTTTAAAAAGTTTAAATACTATATGAAAAATCGATAGAAATTGAATGAATTGATAGATAATTTATACATAAAAATATAATTCTAAATTTTAAAACATTTTATATTTCTCAATATTAAAAAAATTGAATTAATAGGAAATTTGAATTTTTTTATCAAAGTTTTCCTTTTTTTTTTTACTTTACTTTATTTGTAAATATAAAAATATATAATTTTTATTTTTTATATAAAAATACGATTAAAAGTTAAAACCTGAAAATTCTTAAAACATTCTTTGATTTTGTAATTCATCGTTGATTGTTAAGAAATAAAAAAAATCACATTTAAATATCGATTTTATCTATAACTCGATCATATTAAATTTGTCCATGTATATTTGTAGACCTCACTTTTTTTATGAATTTTTATATTTATATTAAGGTCTAACAATATCATTACATTTTATTTGTATTTTAAAAAAATAAAATAAATGTTTTGATGAACTTAATAAACAATAAACTAACTTGAATAATAATATTTTTAAATATACAGAATCAAATAGAAATAAATTAAATATTATTTTTATTTATGATTAACTTGAAATTAATCGCTTAATAAATACCCCTAACTACGAGAGATTATTAGGTAAATCTTGTTCATCACGTTGTATATAGTCCAAACAATCAGAACTGTTCATCTTTAAATAACTATCTAATAACTACCCACTCACTAATTATATGTAGGAAAGAGATGATGATTCATCTTTAAAAAATAAGATAAACAATTCTAATTACATGAGACTACGAATGACGTAGTGAATATGATTAATCGGATAGCATCCAGTCTACGCTGCAAGCCCAAATCCAAGACCACTTTCAGATCTCTCAACGTAAACAGATCTCCTTTCCCAACTGGTGGCAGAGATAGAGGTGATTAAACGGTCGATTCGATTAATCGACCTAATCGAACTTTTAAAATTTCATTAACTGTTTTTTTATTAACCGTTAAATAAATTAAAATTTTTCAAAATTTTTTAATTGAACTGAAAAAAGTTCGGTTAACCGAATTTTTTTTAAAAAATGGATAAATTACACAAATGATCACTAAATTATGTTAAAATAATTTTTTAGGCACAAAACTTTCAAAAATTATAAAAAAACCATTAGACTTATCAAATTATTATATTGATTCATCGTATGTTATAAATTATTGATAAATATTTAAAAAAATAATGATTATTTTTTAAAATTTAATAAATCTAATTATTATTTTGTGCTAATTTTATAAAGTTTAATGATCAATTTATAATTTTTATAAGTTTAATGACCAAAAATAAATATATAATATATAAAAATTTCGATTAATTCGATTAATTAACCGATTTCAAACCGAATTAACCGGTAACTGAAGTTTCTAAAAGTTTTAATTATTAACCAATTTAATCTAAAATTAACCAATCAATTAACCGAAAATTTTTTTGATTTGATCGATTAATTCAGTTAACCAAAATTTTGAACAACCCTAGCGAGAGATCATAAAGGCAGTGGGTGGGCACAAGCAACATGTGCGAAGCGGTCAGCGACCCCATTTTCCTCTTGGTTTCTCAGTACTCTTTCCCTCCAACGCAAACAAAAACAAAGATCGACGTTCCAAACCGCTGTTTCTCCTCTTATTCTTTCCCTTTCCCACAAGATTCAATAGAAAGAAACAAATACAGAAAGGAAAGGTGCGTGAGTACTGCGCACTTTTCCGAATTTCTCATTTTTCTTCCTCATCGAATCGATGATATTCTTTTGGCTCGTTATGTCGATTCAGAATCGGCTATTTTCGAGAATTTTCTTTCGTTTTCTGAGCTTATGGATCTTCTTATTATGTTTTCCAGGTAAATTAACTTTTCCGTATATTGTAGATTGGATTTTCTTTTTCTCCTTTCATCTTTTTAAGATTAAATCATTGCTTTTGAGCTGAAATTTTGAAACTAAGATGCAATCTTTGATAATTTGCTCTTCTTTTAGATTTAATTTCATCTGCAGAAGTTAGATTGGATTCAATTGAAATATTCAACACTCACGAGTGGATAACGAAACCGACGGTTTATTTCGCCTGCAAAGGAGAGAACACGACGGTTTTGCCCGATGTTATCAGAAAAGGCGTCGTCTATTCTTTCAAGGGTGAAGAATCTTGGCAGGTATATATAATTCACCCTGATTTTCAATCTTCTTTTTGGAAGTACTGTCAATTAGTGAATAAAGACTTTCTTGATCCTGTTACTATCAAGGATATTAGAACTTCAATTATATCCAGCTTTATGAAATATGCAATCCCAGTAGCTGAAAGGCAAAGAAAATGCCATTTATTTTTTTTTCTATAGGTTTTTAGGGAACTATATGGTTCTTTATCTTGTTTTATTGGACACAAAGGGTTCTGCTTTTTGAAAGCTTTTTCCCAGTGTATTTGGATATTGAAGCCAAGATTTGGGGTTCGGGTAAAACATAAATATTTGAAAGGGACAAATTCATAAATAAGTCAATTTTTTTAGAAAAGTTAAATAGGAGGACAAAAGTAAGAAAAATCGGTGGAGTGGAGGCGATCCCTCATTTCCCTCCGTCACTGCTTGAAGGTCATATTCTCGTAACCATTTCAGTATATGTGTGGATACGGCCATACGGGTACTTAAAATAAAAATTGTAACATCATAGACATCGTATACCCTTTTTCCCCTAATGGAAACTTAAAGAAGTTAAAATGTTTTGAATTTTCTTCTGTATGGATGATGACTTAATATAAATTCTCGGATTACGGGTGTTGAATCAAAGGTTCTTTAGGGACTTTGTTAAATTTTAACTGTCTATGTTTTGCTGATACATTGCTATTCGGGATACAGATCAAGTAATTGACTTAGACATCATACCCTTTTCCCCCTAATGGAAACTTAGAGAAGTTAAAATGTTTTGAATTTTCTTCTGTATGGATGCTGACTTAATATAAATTCTCGGATTACGGGTGTTGAACCAAAGGTTCTTTAGGGACTTTGTTAAATTTTAACTGTCTATGTTTTGCTGATACATTGCTATTCGGGATACAGATCAAGTAATTGACTAGGCTACCCCGTTTGAGCTTCGCATAATTTTTGTCTGGATAAGAGTGCTATTACATATTATTTTAATTAAGCAGTTCATGAATTGTTGCTTCTATACCAAATTTGCATGTATGACAAATTATAACTTTTTTCTGAAGAGTATACAATAAAAGTGTAATCTTTGTGTTTTCAGCCTCTTACTGAACTTAAAAGCAAGAAATGCAAGCGGTGTGGATTCTATGAGAAGGACTTCATTACATCAGATGTATTTAATGAGTGGGAGTTGTGTGCTTCGGATTTCAATGCTAATGGGAAATATATATTGTTTAAAGAAAATGAACTTAATGTTACATTTGACTGTCAAAAATGCACATCTCTTCCAGGTGGTAAGGATTCGTTTAGCTTTTGTCTCCTACTTCATTCTTAGGAACTGTTATGACATATTAATGAGCTTGTTGAGGGTATGCATCATTCTCAGTTCCTTTTTCTGGATATAGTGATTCCATTTTGTGTCATTGTTCTTACATATTAGATTTCCTGGTCCTTAACCTACAAGAAAATTTAAAAATAATGTTGAAATTAAATTCTCTTTTTTGGCCCCATTTAACTAGAAAATCCAAACTTACTTTGATATGGTAAAAAGAGATAAATGAGCAATCTATTAACACTAAAATAGTTTTTTTTAATCCTCTGGGGCTAAGGTTGGTCATGTCAGCAGGACTATGGAATTGCCTGCGAAGGTTTAAGGCTGAAAATACAACTTATTCATCACATATTCATATAGTCTCCTTTTCTTCTTCCACAATTAACTGAAGTTGTTTAACTAAGCTCATCATATTCACATATTCATATGGTCTTTCGATCTATGTTGACAATGCTTTATTTGCCGTGTGTTAGGTGCTACCGGTACCAGTTTCGAAACAGACAATGATGGGAATAAAATGCGCGTTGCGATAATTGTACTGATTGTTCTTGCAGTTTTAACTGTAACAATAATTGCAATGGTGATGGCTTATAAATACTGGCAAAAGAAGAAGAGGCAGCAAGATCAAGCTCGGTTCTTAAAGCTTTTCGAAGACGGGGACGACCTTGAAGATGAACTAGAGCTTAGTAATTCGATATGAGTAACTAACTTGGTTTCCTCCTGTGCAGTAAGTTGAGCTTTAATAAATTTTGGTTTTTGTTGAGAAATATATATACACTTCAACATCTGTATAATTGTAGCTCTAAGGTAGCTTCAGATATATATAGCTGAGCTTTGTGTCCCTGTTGTCGCATCTATTGGTTAAATTCTCCTTAGTTTCTAAGCATGCTATGAGTGGGAAGACCATAATAATTTTACTATTAGGAAATTGTATTTCTTATGCTTAAGCTTTTACCAGAAAATATGGTTTTGATGACTACACAGTGCTGAAAGGACTGGGAATTGTTGTACCGGTTTTGTGGGAGAAAATATTATTTAAAAAATTAAAAGAGTATTTTTGTCATCTAAATTTATAATTTAATTTCTCGTAAAAATATACAATTAATTAAATTATTTAGTTTGTGAACTACGTTGACCGATATGGTATTGACTAACGCTGACAGTTATAGTATTCAGGGGCGGATACACACATAGGATTGATTGGGTGGGTCTAGGTCCACCATAAATTTTTTAAAATTTATATATTTGTCTTTAAATTTTTAAAATTTTATGAATTAGTCTTTAAATTTTTTAAATATCTATAAGTTGTATTCACCTTAAAATTTTAAAATTTCATATGTACCCGCCTTCAAATATTTTTTTGGATCCGCCACTGATAATATTGACTTGAAATTGATGTAACGATTCATAATATTAACATGATAATACATATGTGATGATGATGACGTAAAAGGGTTGAATTTATTTATTTAAATCGATTAACATAATTGTTTTTTTTAATTCATAAACATAATTGATTTTAATGAAAAGTTAGATAATTTATTTAATATTTAAGTTAAAAATATTATTTTTTAAAATATTAAAAATAGATGGAAATTGTTTAAATTTTAATTTAATTTGATTAAGTAATTTAGTTTTTGAATATAGTTATATAAATAATTTAATTTTTTGAGTTAAATTTTTATAAATAAAATAAATAAAAAATAATTAATAAATTTATTTAAATATTTGTTATAATTTTAAAAATAAATAAAATGAGAATTTATACAAAAATCAAAATATTTTTATTTTTTAAAATATTTATAAATTTAACAAAAATTATTGAAAATTTATCAAATTAAAAATATATGTATATTTTGATAATTTATTTTATCATTTATAACATTTTAGTTACTGAACATTAAATATCATAGTTTAATGATATGACATATTAGTAAAATGAGTTTATTTTTAATTTCACTTCTAAACGTTAAATAAGATATTGATTTTATTCTTAAAATTTAAATAGATTAGATGTTCGATTCTTAAACTTTATATAAAATATCAAACTATTCGATCAAAATCAAATGTTTATGATCATTGTATTTCAAGATTTATAGTTCACTCCATTTTAGCCTTTGAACGTAAATAATGGTACTCTGCTTACTGCAAGATTGATTGTTGAAAATTCTCAGCTCCTTGTAACAGATTTTTTATAGGCAAATGAAATCACTTCTCCTGTAGTCCATTGCAGTAGAGCTCCTCGGTGGTCTTGTCCAGTGGATGAAGTGATTAAAATCAATGTTGATGTTGGTTTTATAGTGACATCCGGACAAGCAACTATTGGTGTCATTGCAAGAAATAGTTCTGGCTTGATGGTGGATGGCTTAGCATACAAACTTCAGGGTGCTCACTCACCTGAATCAGCGGAAGCTTGTGCTTTTGCTGCTGGTTTGCAGATGGCAGTGGAAAATGGTTGGAATCGAGTATCTATTGAAGGTGATTCAATCGCCATCGTCAACAAACTTAGAGCACCTTCTTTGGACAGATCTTTAGCTGCTTCGTACCTTAAGGATGCATTTTCTTTGCTTCATTCAGAGCCAAACATTATTGTTTCTCACGTGAGTCGTGTAGCGAATAGAGTAGCTCACGAGGTAGCTCACTGGGCTTTTTCTTTAGTTAATCCTTTTTACTTTTCTTTTCATGTTCCATCTTGTATTGAACATTTGTTGTTGGAAGATGCCATTTATGACTAAATAATATTTGCTATTACCTCAAAAAAAAAAAATTATCTCGTAAAAAACCTCAAACTTCGATTATAATGTGTTTTTTTGTTAAGTTATCTGATTATAAAGAGTTATAAAATGATTACTTGACTTAAAAATAATAAATTAATTTATATCGTTAAAAATTTAACAAATGATAATACGGTGGTTAATAAAAATTAACACAAAATATTTAGTCTTTCATATTTATACATTCAATCATTTTAGTCCTAATTTTAAAAAATCTAATAAATTTAACCTACTTTATTTACACATTCTATTAATTTAGTCTAATTTTTAATTAAAAATCATTTGATATATTTTTAGCGTCATCGAACTAATTTATTTATTTTTTTAAACTCGAGCGATCAATTTATAACTTTTAATAGTCAAAAGATTCAACAAAAAAATATATTATAATCGAAAGACTATTTATATAATTCACCCAAAATAATGATGTGTAGAGGTAGGAAAATTCTACAACGGGCGTCGAACACGCTGAACACCACTAATGTTGAACATTGTTGAACACCATTAAATCAATTAATAAAAATTTAAAATCTCAAGAACTCAGTATGTAATTAATAAAAGTGTGATAAACTCAACATATAATTAATAATTGTATTATTAGTCCTTTAGATTTTTATTCTTTATAAATTAATTTAATAATGTTCAGCGGTGTTCGACGTTAACGATGTTCAGCGGTGTTCGACGTCTATTGTAGACTCATCCGTAGAGATATTTGTCATGGTTATCAAATTTTCCATCTGTCGAATATGAAACTGAATGTATTTATTTATTTTAAATAGCAGTCATTAATCTTATTATTATCTAAAATTATAATAACAATTTATGATTATTATAAACTAAATATATAATTTAAATATTTTTTATAACATTGATTAAAAAGTTAAATTTTTAGATCTTACAGGAATTATATAAAAAAATTAAAACGTAATTAAAAAACTAAAACAAATTCTGTTAAAAAAAAAACTGAAACAAAAAATAGATACAATTTTATACTATACCTTTTTTTTAAACTTTATATCAATAAACATAAGATAAAATTTTAATTTTAATAAATATTAAATCTTAATAATAAAATATATTAAATCTTATTTAATAAATATCCGTTATAAGTATAGATATTCAAAATAATATTGAAGACTGATTTATTATTATATCAATAAAAAATAAACTACACAAAATGATCACTTAGTGGTGTTAATATAATTATTATATTTTTAATTTTGATAAATATATCAATAAATTATTAAAATGGTTTTAATATGACCATCAACTATTAAAATTAACAAAATATTAACGTGACAATTAAAAAAATAATTATATTTTTTTAATAATTAATAATAGAATCATTTTAATAATTTAATAATATCAATATTTAATGTATTATCTTTGTATAATTATTTTAATTTTAACAGTTATTATTAATAATAATAGAATCAAATGTATAATTATTTTATTAAATTTTAACCAGTAGTAATAATAATAATAATATAATCATTTTAATAGTTTAGTAATATTGATATTTAATGTATTTTCTTTGTTTTTCTGGTTCATAATTTATGTCTTTCAAAAATATTTAAAGAAAAATCCAAGAGAAAGAGTGGAGGGAGTTTTATTTCGATAAAAAACCAGTGGCTAGAAGCGAAACAGCAAAGAGCAAACGAAAATGGCGACGAGTCTGCTGCTCTCCCCTCAGCCGCTGGCATTTTCGAAATTCTCCGTTACAACAAAAAAAGTAGCTGTTAGCAGCCAAAGAGCGAGGAGATTCGTCGCTAAAGCGAAGAACAACGACGAAAGAGAAGACGACAAAGGCTTCACTCCGTTTGGTTTCGTCACAGATAATCCTTCCAGCCGTAGCGCCATTCAACTCCCGGAATCTCCCGCTGAGGATGGCAATGTCGGCCAAATGCTTTACGTGAGTTGATTTTATTATAACAGACAATTGATATCTTCGATGCTATTTTTTCCGTCGCCTATACACTTAAATTGTGGATTTAAAAATTTCTATTATATCTGTTTTGTTATGGAAATTTATGGCTATTCTGAGGTCAATTGCAGAGGATAGAAGACAAGGGAAAGGAGTATGGTTCATATGTTAAATCTGGAAAGCTTAGATGGTTTGTTAGAGAAACTGGTAAAGTTGAACATTTTCATGCTTCTTAGTTAATATACAATTTTCACATTCACATGATTTGATTTAAACAAAGGTAAGAAAAATATTTTACTTATTTTGCAGTATTCTTTTCTTTTTATTAAAGATTTTCTTTGTCCGTTTAGTATCAAGTTGGGGATTGTTTTTGGTCATTGTAGGGTCACCTGAAAACCGACGTGGGACGGTTGTGTTCCTACATGGGGCTCCTACACAGTCTTACAGCTACCGTGTTGTAATGTCTCAGGTTGTATAGCTCACTCGTTTGTCTATATTCTTTCCATTTTCTTTAAAATATTGCAGTTGCCTATAATGAGTTTGCTCTAATTGAGCTTTCCCTTTTGTTTTGCATAGATGTCAGATGCTGGTTTCCATTGCTTTGCACCTGATTGGATAGGTTTTGGTTTCAGTGACAAACCACAGCCTGGATATGGCTTTGATTACACAGGTTTTTCTAGTTGTATGATAATCTGGTTTATTTTATTATGGACTGAACTAGATTATATCATTTTGGTAAAACTTTTGGAAGTAAATGCAATTTCTTTCTTTTTACTGAGATGTTAATATCTGATTCATTGGCAATGTGTCATATATAAATCCCTTTGTAACAGGTAAAATTGAACTAACAAAAGTTTATAGAGATGAGAAAATAGCAGAGTAAAGATAAGAAGAAATTTAGGGAAAGACAGATTCCATTTTCACTCATTCAATAAGTTTGAGAACAAAGGGTTTCAGATAATATACCCTAGGGTTGCCGAACAATATAATTTAAAAAGCAATTAATAGCCCAATAAAACACACCATTTCATTAAACAACATATTAACTGAAATTAAAATACTAACTCTTGTTAAACGACATAGTTTCACTTCTTTTATTTTGGCTCTTTACACCCTTATGAGTTACGGTTTCCCTGTAAGAATACCTTTTTCTTGATCTATGAGATAACTCTTTGAAATGCTTAACATTAATGTTTACAGAGAAAGAGTTTCATGAGGAACTTGACAAGTTATTGGATGTCTTGGAGGTCAAGTCTCCTTTCTTTCTGGTGGTTCAGGTTTGTCAATCCGTTTTAAATTTACTATGAGTTTCCGACATGTATGTGTTAAAAAAATTTAAGTTTTCTCATATATTTAAAGAATCGTTGGATGGTCGCATCATCACGTCCATGTTGAACATGAGTGTCGAACACAAGTACTTAAGGAAAATGAAGTTCTTAGCAACCTAAGATATTACCATAAATCTATTTTAGCAAGCTATGAAACCTGTGTTGACATTCTTGCACACTCCTATTTACATTCTATACTTCTAGTTGAACATGTTAATTGTACTACTTGAACCTTTGCGTGTCTTGGATACAGGTGTGTTGAATTATTTTCAAGTTTTTCCCTGTACTCATGGCTGAATATACAACTGGTGCTAATATCAAACATGAGCACTCCAAGAAAAACTAAAAATTAAAGCAATATATCATGTTGATCATAAAAATCTTCATTGTTCATAAAAAAATAATGCCAGAATTTAAGTTTTTGGTAGTTTACAATACATGTACATGCCTAATTTAGTTTTTGTATTTCCTTGAAGGGGTTTCTTGTAGGTTCATATGGATTGACATGGGCATTGAGAAATTCCAACAAGATATCAAAATTAGCAATTCTGAATACTCCATTAACAGTTTCATCTCCTATTCCTGGACTATTCCAAAAGCTAAGGTTTGGATTTCATTCTATGAAAATGACTGCTTATCCTTCATTATATTGTTTGCATTATTTATATCTATGTTGTTTTGATTCTTGGACATGGGTTTTGAGATATGTCATTCTAAGGATCCTATGAATACATTAAAAAACTATAAAAAAACTGAGCATATTCATATCACAACAAATAATATTATACTAAAATTAATTTTGGTTGGAACATTTTTCATCTTAACACAAATTCCATCAAAATATTGATCTTCACGTCTCCAACGACATCAAATCTCACATTAACTAAATTTAGTTGAAACACCATTAGATTAATTGAAAAATTATTTTACCTGCAAATTATATCTTGTTTCAACAGAACTCATCTTGTACTTTTATAGTCATTCAAAATTAATATGCAGCAATAAATTTCCTGAAACCAAATATGTAATCATTAAATGCACCATCATATAACCAGGCATATACTATTTGTTAAAACCTTAGCTCAAATGACAAGGTTACTTATTAAATAAATTAAAGTACCAAATAATTTATTAAAATTTGTGTCAATATCTAATAAAGATATTCGTTGTAGAGAATAACTAGAGTTTTGGATCACATTTAAATTTTTTTCCTTATTAGATTTTGTTCATTTTCCTTTGTATTGTTTAATTATTTGTGTGTTTCGTTCGTTTCTCACAGAATACCACTTTATGGAGAATTTACCTCTCAAAATGCTGTCATGGCGGAACGCTTTATTGAAGCAGGTAGCCCGTATGTATCCAATATATACCGCTGCTATTTTAGCAATATTTCTACTTATGTGTTTTAGCTGAATATTTGGTTCAGTATGTTATATAAAATGCAATCTATTGAATCGGGAAAACCAGTTTAATTGGTAAAAATTTGGTTTTTATATATATTTAATTATTTACTATATCCAATATTTATTTTACATTATCTTTTATTAGTAAGATATTTTTGATAAATTTTACTAGTAGTTTTACTCTCTTTGAAGTTTCTGTTTATGAGGTCTGTCTCATTCACGTTAGTATGGGTATATAAATATGAGTTTAAAGATATAATCTAGCTCTTCAAATGTATAGAAAAAAACCATCAGAAAAACTGAGAATACCTATGTTCAGGTATAGATTGAGGGGTGTTTGATAGTGCACCTAAAGTTTTAAAATTCTCCTATAGTTTAGGTATTTCCTTCATATTTTTTTGTTGACAAACTAATTTCGCACCAGTAAAATTTTGTAATTTCACGCCCTATACGTTTATAATATAATCTTCTATAGTTCACATCCCTTGCATAAAATCTTGTGTCAGCCTTTGCCTCAGCCTATGTTGAACACATTTATATCCGATACTTACATTTTTGTCCAAGTGACATACTCGGACCATGCACTCTTTTTCTAAATGATTTTAACAAACGAGGATTCATTTTGAGTATCATCTCACTTTCTATGTTTTGTTATAAGATTCTTATTGAATATCTTGCAGCAGTTTTTTTTTTTTTTAATTCCTAAAGATGAATAGCAAATGTGTTTGACAGATATGTGCTGAAGTTGGAGAAGGCTGATGTCTATCGGTTGCCATATTTGTCTAGCAGTGGACCTGGTTTTGGTTAGCATTTCCTCCTTACGTTTACAAACTTTTTGGTCAATCAATATCCTGTTAAATGCTTAAATTTTGAATACCTATTCTGGTGTTTCAGCTTTACTTGAAGCAGCAAGAAAAATTAATTTCCGAGACATTTCAAGTCAAATAGCCGATGGATTTGCACCTGGAAGGTACATTTTTTTCTTGAATCATCTTGCAGAAAAAAAGAGATCATACTTGTAAGCATATTCGGATCCAGCACACTCGAATCCAACCGAGTACATTCTGATTTCAGTTCATTCAATTGTCCAGTTAGTAGCACATTATTTTGTCATCTTTCAAGGCTTACAAGTTGATGATTCCTGGACTTCAGATGGGATAAACCAGTTCTGATTGCTTGGGGTATAGCAGACAAGTATCTGCCTCAGTCGATTGCCGAAGAATTTCGAAAACAAAATCCAAACTCAGTGGAACTGAAGCTGATAGAAGGTGCTGGTCATATGCCTCAAGAGGACTGGTAAACTAGCTTCATTTTCATTATCCATTTTCATTTCTGCACATTTTGCCTTTCCCTTGACAATTATTTTTGCAAATTGACAGGCCTGAGAAGGTTGTTGATGCTTTGAGAGTGTTCTTCTAATTCCCTATGCAATTGACCATCGAGTTTATAAGCTATTTCTTTCCTATTCCAAACAAGGTAAGTAACATACAACACTTTCTATGCCAGTTTTTTTATTAGTTTTCGATGCATATTTGAATCAGCTAAACCGATCCAATTTTTAATTTAATTTGGTTTGATTTATTCGGTTAAAAATTTATTAATCACGCATATCAATTTATTTAATTAATTCGAGCAAAACCCATTAACGTTGCGTTGTTATATGTTATATGTAGGAGACTTAAATTCTAAAACATAAACATTAAATTTTAAACCCTACTAAATTCTAACCATAAGTTCTACACCTTACTAAATCTTTAAACTCTAATCGAAAACCCTAAAATCAAAATACATGTACAAACTTTATACAAACTTGTATATCAAAATATTTTTCATATAGATTTTAAATCTTATAGAAAAATTATATAATTTTTTTACACAGGCTTATGTATCAAAATTTAACCTTGTCTATATCGAAAACATATTCATACATATAACATTTTAATTATCATGTGAAATCCCAAAATTTCATACAATTACTTTTGTATGTAAACCTAATTTTTTTTGTTTGCTGCAGGTATTTTAAAGAATCTATAGGCATGTAATTTTCAGATAAACACCCCACCCAAATGTTGTGTATGTAGATGATTCGTTTTATATGCCACCACGTCCTTTTTTGCCGGTTCAATTGGCCGATATGTTCTTTAGTGAATTGACTTACGGGATATATTTGAGAAATAGTTGTATTTTGGTTTATAAATATGTAAAAAATGTACACTTCTTTTTTTTTAAATAAATAAAATCTAAAATTTTAATTTTAGAATCTTAAATTTTAAAGATAAATTTAAACCCTAAATTTCCAGATTAACTGTGAGGACGGGATAGGAATCTGTCACTGATGTCATAATGTAATGACCTTTGCATTAGGACGAGTGTGGACGGTGTTCGTCTCAAATCTGCCTGAACATTGCAAAAAGATTGGCTAAGAAAGGCAGGGGACGACCAAAAAATTATCCAATCACCACCACCGCCAGTTGCTTAGGCCTTAGGGAGATAAATCAAGTCTAAAATATTTGGTAACAAAGAGGAGATCGTGAAGGATATTGCACGGCTTAGAGAAAACAATAACATCGAAGGATGCGACTGTTGTGGACTGTGAGGGGTATTGGATTGGATTAGCATCGAAGCGAAAAGCGGTTCAACGTCTATTATGACAATAGAGATATGCTAGGTTATTGTACAGAAATCACGTCTTATTTGGCTCGCCGAAGGTGATCGGAATACAAGTTTTTTCCCATCTTACTGCAAAAATTCGGGTAATGAGGCTGCCTGTGCGTGCAAAGGTAATAGGAAGCACAACACAAATCATGCTTACTACAACTGGCTCGATGTGATATTTTATCATTTACATAGATTGGAGTAGGGATGGTACGGAATCCGAACCTAACGGGTTTTGACCTGATCATGTCGGATTTTTTTAAAAAAATCGGGTTCAGATCGATTTTTTTAAGGGTGGTCTCAGGTCGGGTCGATTTCAAATAAAAAAAATTCCAACACGACCCGAGAGGATATTTATAATAATGATCCCTTTTATATATATCTTATAGAATTATTTTTTACAATTATATCACTAAAATTTTATTTTTTACAATAAGATCCCTAAATTTTATTTTTTATAATAAAATTTTTTAATAAGTTGGATTTTAAAGCTTAAAAATCGGGTCGAGTCGGATTTTTTCACCCTAAACCCAGATCAAATGGTAAATAAAGGTATGATTTTCGGATCGGGTGCAGGTGAGCCAAAAATCCAACCCGTCTCTAGACCGTAGTCAAAGTTAAGGAACGTAGGCAAAACTCGGGGTTTTAACTCCAAACAAATAAACTAAACTAGAAGCCTAAATGCACATGCATACGGACAAACAAACATAACACAGAAAAAGCAAAACAGATTATTATTATTATTATTATTATTGCCTATATAGGCCTATTATTCACTCATTCTATATAGGGCATTTCTCATCGACTCACTACAATAAAAACCATCCAAAATTAAAAAATAAAAATAACAACACAAGGCATGCATATGTTTCTACTCTTCCAACTACAACTAAACCCGTCTGCCACCCAACACCACTTTTAACACACCTCACTACCCCTGTATAAAATTGAACAATTGTGGAGCATACATGTTCATGCAGCAATGGGCTTACCCCGACCCATAGTAAATCCTCTAGTGCCGTCTGGCATACGAGGGCCAGTAGGATGCTTACCTACACTAGCTTGATCATTACTAACCCAAGTGATTGAAGATGAAGGGGGAGGGACTACATGGTTTCCTACACTGTTAGGATGGTTATTAGGGTATGGAGTCCGCCCACGTCCTTTGCTACGGACCCTGTGTCTACCTTTTTTATGTCCACCCTCTTTGTCATTAGGATGCTCCTCCACCTGCACAAGATAGATATATCATACAATAAATTCAGGGAACTGAGATTAAAAACAAAAAGAAAATAACTCCCAAAGCAGACATATAACCAAAGTGCCAAGGTTTCTTTTCAAGTCCAAAAAACTACAGGCCACAGTGTCGAACCAATTCTTTACACGTCTCAAGGTATCTTCAAAATGACAAGACATCAGCATGTGGTACAAACGCATTATTTTAAAAGCACAGCTCAAAAATCACAATTCCATTTATATACATTAGTTCAGCAACTTAGCCACTCAAGAATGGCACCATATTTGTCAAGGGGCCATTTCAGTATTTCATTATAAGAATTGAATCAGCACTTACATGATTCCCATGTGACTGAGAAGGATCTTCTTGATGTTTCTCATTTAAATGCATCTCAGTAATAGAAACTTCATCTTCCTCACACTGATCTCCATCATGGCCTTTTTTCGTTTTTGGATGAACTGGTTTTGACTACAACGAGAGAATACAAATACAGATCAATGGTCTAGTATTGCTCCATAGTTGATTGAAATCGGCCAAACATATATAATTTTCTCCATCAAACAAAGATTTCAACTGAAAATAATGAAATAAATGACATAAGAAATAACTTAGTATAGTTGGATTTCTTTATGGTATGTACATAGTGCTGGAACTGCACAATCAACTAAAAACTTGTTTAACGTTAAAATTTGGTTCTGCAGATAAACATAGCATATATTTCACTATTTTTCCTCGTGAGTAAACAAAAAAATTTGAACCCTTCAAAATCTTCAAAGAAAATGAATTGCCAAAATGAAGGTGAAGAGAAAGGATGAAAAGAGCAGACACAATAATTGAAGCAAAAGGCTACATACTGCATTTCGAAGCATTAGATGGACCCTAAGGCCACTCCTCCAATTTCCCTCATCGTTAAGCTCTGCAACCTGCAAAGCTAAACACTTTATCAAATTCTTATAGAAAAATTGTATCGATACGGACTATTGGGTATTGATAAGTCTGGGCGATTTTGGCTATTTTGAGTATGGAAACACTTAAAAATATTGGGGGATTTAGAATTTGACTTAGAAGTTATTTTAAGTTCGAAATCACGTCATTTGTGAGATTTTTTGGTACTTCTTATTTTACAAATCGGTCTTTAAATATACTTATTACGTCAAAATCAATTATTGGTTTTACAACCCCCCTTCTTGATAGAACAAAAACAAAGATAAATTTTTAAGACCTTTTGAAAAATGCTCCCCCTTTCTTTAAGGGTATTTGAGTTTAACTTTTGAAACCTTTAAATTTTAAAATTTTACAGAACGTAAAAAGGGCCAATCCAAAAAAAAATCAGGGTACTTACAGCTTTCTCAGCCAACTCCACAGTTTCGTATTCAACAAATGCATGCAGCTACAGAAGAAGAAAAAGAATCCACGATTAAAGCACCTTCCAATGGTTGATACTTGATACTTATTAATTATGATAAATATAAAAAATTAAGATATATTTCCTTAGAATTTGACCAAAAAAGGGAAGATCTTTCCATACAAAATAAATAAAATAGCCAGCATATCCATGATGAGAAAATGTACCTTGTTACTAAAATGAATGCCATCACTCTTTACTGACCTAGATGCTGAAGACACCCCACCACCAGAAGGTTGAGGCTGACAGGTACGGATTGTTTTCACACTAGGAATGAAATAATCAAGAGATTTTGGTCCAAAAAGACACAATAAAAATAGAAAGAAGTAAAACTCACTACATATAGTTTATAACTTCTCTAGAAAGGTAAATAGTCTCATTACCTCCCAACAGCAGAAAAAATCTTCATGAGGTTCTGATGGCAGTGATCCTCAGGCAAATTTTCAGCAACAATTATACGAGACTAAAATTCACAAGAATTTGAAAGCAATATTAAAGGCATTAGCATATTTAATTCGATTAATATAATGTAAACCACAAACAATAGAAAAATCTCAAGAAATATTTGAAGATGCTGCCCGACGAGAAAGACAAACATGACCTTTACATGAAAAATACATAACAAACTTGAATGAGAAATATGAAGGAGAAAATAAATGAATAAAACCTACTTGCAACTCTTTCATATCTGCTTCAGTAAGGGGATGCAGGCGTCTTACTTTCTTTCCGTCTTCACTCACTACCTGTACATCATGAAATCAAAAAAAAAAAATAAAAAATATTTAAGCAAGGCCACTGAGGATATGAGGCAACCACACACAAAAAAGAATAAACATAAGACGGAATTGTAAGCATGAAACCTGAGAAAAAGGCAAATACTCACAAGCTTTGATGAGTTCCGCAAAATAGTTGCTAGTTGGGAATGAGTTGTTACAAGGGCTTTAATCTTCTTAAAAGATGCAACAACATATATTGGCACTATAATGGACACAAAGAACAATATTAGTCTAAATCAACATTGTAGAAACCAGACAGGAGGTCAAACCGGAAAGACTTCCTGTCTAAATGGTATGAATGTGTATATACCAGTTCTAGTCTAAAACTTTTTGCTCCATAATGGAAAGAAGTCATACCATAATCTTCAGGATCCTTGTTGATAAATCTCATAAGATGATCCGTGGTGGCCAAGTTCAAATCACCAAAATAGTATTCAACCTGTGAAATAGAGTGTGGTGTTTTACATTAAGGAAAAATTACAGTGGAACATAACAGAGGAGAAGGCCACAATGATAAAATTGGTAATATTTTAATAGCCATTGTTAAAATAAATTCCTGAAGAAGCTGACAACATTAATCTAGCATTCGGTTTATCTGAGTATTAGATTCTATAATAAAGCACACAGAAATTCAAGCAGAATAATCAAAGAAGGAATAAACACAAATAATTGAAGGAACACGTAAAGAAGACAAACAGTAAAAGAAGTAGCAAAAAGCGGCAGAAGAAACATTGATTCAATGATGCTAATGACCTGATTCACAATCTTGAACGTAGCTTCTTCGGATAGTCCAGTTTTTGAGGAAGTTGCACCATGATCCTTGTGCTCCTTCTGTTGATCTTTCTTCGCAACAGCTTCATCTTCTTGCTCTCGATGATTAGGGTTCTGGTAAGGATGAGGATGATGATTTCGCATGGACATGTGGTGGACTGGAACCAAGTGGGGTGGCACAGGCACGGGAAAGCGAAAAGCCACTCCCGCCGGTGCAGGAGGAGGAGAATACACGTGAATCATCCCAGGGGGCGGAGGAGGAGGAGGGATCCTCCTCCTCATACTTTGCTGCTGCTGAGGCGTGGAGCGAGTAGGCACGAACTCAGGCGCCTGGGCATTGAGCCGGCTGGATGACAAGTTCCGCGTCAGTTGTGGATCTGAAGAAGAAGAAGCAGACGATTGCGGAGTATTTAGGGTTTCCGGCAGGGCCATGATTTGGGGATATACAGTGATTCGAAAAACGGGGAGATATGGCGCAGAGGGTATAAATGTTTGATTACGTGGGATATACAGGCTGCGGGGAGTGGGAGGATACTGCCTACGGTGGCGCGGGGACAAGGCCGAGAGACGCCGGAGACGACAATGGAGGATTTCTCGGCCTTTACTCAACCTTCATACTCCCTATTTATACCCCCACCCTTCGCCCTTTGAAAAGCCGCTTCAATGTATTTCGCAAATTTATCAAAAATATTTGGTTACATGCCACTGAACTATTGAAAATCTTTCATTTTGGTCACCAAACTAGTTTTCTTCAAGAATGATCTTTTTTTCACTAATACGATATTTTATTTTGATCGCGGGTTGTTAATATAAACTGTATAATAATAATTTTAATCCTTTAATTTTTTATACTCCACCAATTTAATTATAATTAAAAAATTATTTAATAAATAAATTTAACCTTTAATATTTATAAATAATGTCAGTTTGATCCACATTTTAGTTGACAAAAAAAATAATATTTAGCAATTGTTGTTGATACAAGTTTTTATAGATTTTTAGACTACTTTTTTTACTTTTATAATTACATATATATAACAATTGAATTAATTTTGTAAATCTAATTATTAATTTTAAATTTGTATATTTGTATACAAAATATTTGAGTGTTTTTATTAAAAACTAAAAATTAAACTTAAATATAATTTTAATTCATTTAATTTTCCTTAGTCAACACCATTTAAGATAAATATAATTTCGGTCAAAAATATATCAAACATTGAGGTGAGCTCAATGATTGAGTGTTGTATTTAAGGGATCAGAATTTATGAATTAAGTTGTTTGATTTAATAATATAGTGAATATAAAGATATTTTGTTTAAATAATAATTATATTTAAAGTAATAAAATTTTAAAAAATAGAAATTGGGTATCCGAAAATTTTTAATATTGTGATCCCGGCCCGCCCCAAAAAATGACCGGTCGCGTACCCGATCTGAACCTCAAAAAAAATCGGATAAATACCTGATTATTTATGTTCAGGTAGTCGGGTCGGATCAACCTGATTGGATATTTTTAAATACCCCTAGTTGTATCTTATCCCTAAGGACGACCATGAATTGGGTTAGGTCGAGTTTTTGATTGATCTATACCCAATTTAAAAATTTAATACTTTCATTTAAACCTACATTTTATGATGTTCTACTTAACTCAAATCTGACTCGATTTGATCTGATATAAATAAAAAAAATTATTTATGAACATGTCTTATAAAGTCGAGAGATTATAGTCACTAATTCGTAAAGTCGAATTATTATATTCTATTATTAAATGCGAATGGTGACTAATAGCTATAATGAATATAGTTTTATTTGATGGGGGTGGAAACTTAAGCTTTACATCTTGATAAACTCTCTAGCCATACCATCTTTGTAGAAAATTAGTGACTTTGGGACTACACAATGAGGCAGGAAAATCAAAGACAAGACCATTATTTTTGAGTATGTTCAGCTTTTCAGCAAGGTTTTTTAATAAGACAATATGGGTCATTTAGTTTGGGATCTTAGTTTGTTTATATTAGGGTGAGTAAAATTTGATTCGATTCAAAAAATTTAATTTTTTTATTTGACTTGAGACGAAAAAATTCGATTTGTCTTGATTCAACTTAGAATTATATAAACTTGACAATTTGAAAAACTGAATAAATATAGTTTGAGCTGTAAAATTAAAATTCGAATAACTCAAAGTCTCAAATGAGTAAAAAATTTTAGTAATTAAGGGATGTTTTTATATTCAAGTTGAGTCTTTTAATTTTTTCTATAAATATATACTATAAAAAATGAAGAAAAAAAAAATATTTCACATATGAAGAAATATGTATGCATATCTTAAAAGGTTAGTGAAAGTCATTTAAGTTAGAATCAAATTACACTATAAGATTATGAAAAATTATAATTACATTTATATAGGAACTCGAAAACTTGAATCAACTTGAATTTTATAAACTCGACTCGAATTGAAAAAAATTCAAATAAAACTTAAGCTATAAATATGATACGTCAACTCGAATTAATTTTTTTTGACTCAACTCGATTGAAAAAATTCAAATAAAGCTTAAGTACAAAAATTAGCTATTAGAATTTTATTTTGTGCTCGGATATCGGTACAAAGTTTCGTGTAACGGTACGAATGGTATTTAATTCAATTATTAAATTTTTTAAGTTTTGATTTTTTTTTAATTTTGGTCGTGCATCAATTGAATGAATTTTTTATGTCCAAATAACTTGGAATTTGACACGTATGTTTTAAAAAAATCTAATTGCATAATGGTATCTTTAATTTCAAGTAATTTCTTGTAATTTTTTTTTAATTTTATCTTTAAATTCATTATATGCTTAATTGAATAAGATTTAAAAGTCATTTTGATATGAAACTAAAATCATAACATAAGTAACATCTATAGGTCATGGTTTTGCATCTAGATCACAAGGAAGACGTGAAAATAATCGCAAATTCATTGTTTGAATTTAGATTCACTTTGATAAATTATTGTTTAAATATTTAAATTTTATAAAATAAAATTATGATTTTATTTTTGAGAATAAAAAATAAAAATAAACTGATTTTTTAATATAAAATATTAAAAAATATTATAATATATATAGTATATAACAGTCGATTCGGTTATCCGATTTATTCTAAAATCATAAACCGTAACCGAACTATTTTCTTTATAAAAGATAAAAATCCAAATTAAAATTAATTTTTTTGATTCAATTAATCATTTTTCGATTCGATTTTTTGGTTTTCGAAATCGATTTTGATTTTTTTATACCCCCTATATCACATTGTCGTAACAAAGAAGGAAGTCACCTATGGAGGAAGCAAAGATCGAGCAAGAGTCGAAGGAAAACTCAATCATGAAAATTTATAGTGAAAGCAGGAAATGAATCTACAACTGTCAAACAAGTTGCTATAAAATACATTTTTAGAAGGTTTTAAGGGTGTAAGAAACCCTTAATAATTAAAAAAATGAAAATTTTAAAATATATGTACTCCTTAAACCAAGAATAATTAAATCATTAAATCAAACATAACAAAGATCAAACATAGGCCTGAAGGCTGAAACAAGGAAAGACAACAAAGGCCTGAAACATAAACATGTCCAACGATCAAAGGAACTTGAAACCATAAATTCAACCAGGGGTCAAGTTGACAGACAAGATACACAAGCAAAAGAAAGGAGAAGTTCAAAGGAAAGGGAGGGCAACCGTGTCGATCGTCTGTCACAGAGAAGATACAAAAAGAGAGGTCGTCTAAGGAACAATTTTAGAGAGAGGAGGAAATTAATTAGTGATATGACTACTCTTAGGGGTTTAAGCTAGAAACACACGCAGAGCATTCACATTTTCAAGCATGCAGGCAGACACACAAGCAGAGCATGGGCATTTTCATGTATTTCATCTAAAAACACAGCACCAGACACCAAGAACCGTTTAAATATCATCATATCATTTAGTATACTTAGTAAAAAAAACTATGATGGTGCAGGGAAAAAAAATCAATCCCACCAGCAACATTCAAACTGAAAGGAACTGGAGAAAACACGGGAATTGGCAAATACAAAGCTTTAAGGTAACTATTCTTCTGCAGCACTGGCAGCACTCAAATCAACACTGAGGTCAACAACCTGTTCAAAAATATTCGTGGCATTAGTCTAAATACAGAAAATAGGAAATAAGAAAAAAAACTAAAACAGTAACAGAAAGAAAAGAAACCACGTAATCTTAGCTACGTATTATTTGGTACTAAACAACATTACCAAATTACACATTCTCTCAACTTATTTCTCAAGTCAAGAAGCGCTATTATCTATCAAATTGAGTGAAATTTAAACAATAACTTCAAATGGGAGTACACAAATTGGTCACAGACCGGAAACAATGACAACCACGAAAGACCAAAGGTTACCTTTCCAGTAATCATGGTATACATATTAAGTACATCTATGACAGTTGACTCGAAATGTGTGGTAGCATCATAGCTCTGTCAAAGATAACCAGATAGCAATTAGCATTCAGCCTCAATTATTCTGAGCAAAAAGTGAATAGACCACTTAAACAAGCGTAAACAACTAAAGATTCTCACTGTTGATATGAAACAATTGTCAAGAGAAGGTTCATTGACTGGTTCATATCTGTCATAGATATCAAAGAATATCTCGTCAACAGGACCTAGAAGGTCAATTCCAGGCTTTAGTTCAGTCTCGATGTGATCTGTCTCAGCTTCTGTAGAAACAAATGCGATGAATTTGCCCTTTGGAGCAACATTGTGAGAATACGAACAACAGAATACATACCTGCTCAGAGAAAACAATCCTAAATTTTAGAATAAAAACAAAGAGCAACAGTAAGTAATCATAATCAGTAATGAGATATCAACTTTTTTAGGTTTGCCCCTCAAATTGAATTATCTTCAACAAAACAGAAGCTCAGTTCCAAGACGGACAAGCCTAACGTTGAATAATTCTCAAATCCAAAGAACAGTTGACAAGGCAAACAAGGGAAAATCAGCAGATGCAAATCCTACAGTTTAAAATGTTTAAAAATGAAATTTGTTTTCTGGATCCCATCCTAGGAAACAAGTCCAAAACAGTAAAGACATGAAACACATTTCTCTTTAGCTGTTCCAAGAACATGCAGAAGGGGTTCTACCCCATAATCAAGGATTCCAGGGACAAGAGAGGTGCCGGATATAGTTCTATTTAATCAAATGAAAAAAATAATATACATATTATCAATGAGAAACACCTACATTTTACTTTAATTAAGCTTACTATTAAAAAACCCAACATTAACTTACATATCTGATTTACGACCCAACTGCTTTTGTGGCAGGATAATCTGCACAGAATGAGAATCATTGGTGTTCGGAATTGGGTGACTCATGATAGCAATTGCCCTGGCAACCTTGCCGATCTTCCTAACCTGTTTGAGTAAAATGAAGGTGAACTGTATAAGATCACGAGCTACTCTGCTTCGGAGTAAAAAAAGCTTTAAGTAAAGAAAAATAGTAGTCTACCTTGTTTGGCAAGTAGGAAGGGTCACAAACCACTTTCTTACACCTGGCAGTTTCACCTTCAGATGTGACGCCACAAACTTTACCTTCTTCATCATATTCCACCTGGAAATACACAATGATGTATACTTAAGGTAAAATATTTTATTCCAGCTGCAGAAATTTCCTGAAAACTATCAATAACATAAATGAAGAGAGATTAGAAATCTAACAACTACCACTATGTACCTTGCACTCAGGTTTATTCAGCATATATGTTCCACCATAAACAGCACTAAGCCGTGCAAAAGCCTGAGATATTTCAAAGGAGAAATATAATAACTTAATAAAAATGCTCTGCATAGCAGTCGAAAAGAATTAATAGGGAGAGACGGTGATTGTGATAAGAACCTGGGGCAACTCGCCTAATCCATACAGTGGATAAATGTATGGAGATCCACCTTGAAAACGTGCAAGAGACTCCGCATAAAGCTGTCAAACAACAAAGATAATTATTTTAAACCATAAATAATCATTCTGAACTTTCAACCAAGCAGAAATAAAAAACTCAAGACACCAATCACCTTCATCCTCTTTACAGTATCTAGTGCAGGTTCATCAAGGTAGCGGTCATCTCTATGAAGTGCCAATGCATGACCAATGAAATCCACAGTGTTATCATCAAGCCCATATTTCCTGTCAAAAGAAGAATTAAGACATGAAATATGGGCTAGGGTTCTCCATTATCTAAGAGTCGATGCCTAGCAGATAAGGTCAGAAGAAGTCCATAGAAAGATGCATGTTCAAAAAGAAACTGGGGGAAGTATAAAGATACGAATGGATAACTTTCTTCCAAACCAAAAGTATTCTAGATCAAAAGATGAGAAACAAATGAAAATATTTAAGTTTTTGAGTGAGTACTAGACCATCAAAGGAAGCTAGTAAAAGGGAAAAAGTCCCTTACGCAATTAGATCCCTGGTTGTCACCCTCGTCAGGTCCATTCCCTCGTGAGTTTTAGGATCTTTTTCATCGTAAGCTTGGACATATAAGAAGAACTTCCGTGCGCGTCGCTTCTCAAATATTCCCATAAGTGGAGACTTGAGTGCCTCCATGTCGGTTGCTGGCACCTTGTGAACCTGATAAAATTGGTAGAAACCAACAAATAGAGGGTAAATCACGATATATATATATATATATTTGAATCCCAAGTAGAGACAAACCAAAATGTCCACAGAAGATATTCTACCTTCCCTTTATTGAAAACATAGCTACCATCCACAGCTTTGAAGTACAAATACTTTGTAACATCCGTGTGAATGAGAACACGCACAAGTGTGCCATTTGCCATCATAAACTAGTGCAAAGAATAACAAAAGTAAGTATACTCAATGCAGAAAAATAAAAGCTGCAAAAAGTTCAAGCCATAAAAGGGGAAAATAACCTTAGGGATCATGTCCACATTATAATCCCTACTAGAGCCCAAATGAGCTGGAGGCTTATCATTTCCTCGAAACTTCTTCCAGAGCTACCAGAAAATAATATGAAAACATTAATCAATAAATAGAAAACGGAAAAGAAATCAACAGATTAGCTAAGCATTTTGATTTTGCAGAAAATGGAACCTGAATGAGGTTGAGTGATGTAGACTCTCCTCCATAGTAATCATTCCTATCCATATGCAGAACCTAAATCCATGATGAAGGGCACCAAATGAAATCAACGAACAACAAAATGATATAATAAATATATAGCACCATTTTGTAAAGCATGCAGTTTCTAAAAGAGGCAAACAAAAAGAAATTTTATACTTTGGAATCAACATAAACGAGTTGACTTTTCCGTTCACAAGAAAAGCATTTACGAAAACCAAGCCTCTCTAGAAGCCTTGCTTTACCTTGGCTTAAACATTTTCAAGAATCATACAATTAAAAAGGCAGGCAAGGTTGGTTAGTCAAGCAAGCAATTGGGAATGGTTAAATGATACAGAGGATTTACTCGAATTTTTATAAACCAAATTGTCAAAGTAGCTGTTGTAGTTGTCTTCCGAAATTCCCAGTTCCGGTTATCAATCATACAAGCAGCTTCATAAGAAGCTATTGTTTACATTCCATGCCAATAGTTGGCATCCCGTGATTAGGTTAAATTAGTCTATTTCAGTAATAATTGCATCACATCAGCGACTATTTACAAGAGGACTGAAAATTTTAGGGAAACAGATCCTATTTATAGCAAAATCAAGAAACCTAAACAGATATTTGCCTTAATCGAAGGAACCTCCATAAATAACTCTCCAGGGCCACGAGATCCAACGGATCCTTACACAGATCTAAGGTGCACACGAAAGCAAAGAAACCCAGCAAACCCTTACAGAAATCTAAGATGCACCCAGACCCAACACATCCTCACACAAATCTAACACGTACCCATCAAGATCTATGACCAGAAATCAATTATTTAAAAGAAAATATAGAAACCAAGATTGGGAACAGTCCATCGAAAAAGGTAAATAGGAGGACAAGTAAAAATAAGACCTTGAGTCCGTCAACAGAAAGAAGACCGCTGAGGATGCATTCCTTGAGACCTGTTCCCAGCACTATGACATCGTACTCTTCATCCATGGCTGTCTGGAACGATAAGCAAAGACATAGATGAGTTAGGACTTTAGGGTTTGATCATCAATCGATTCAGATTTACTATACACTTAAAAGTACCTAGGATTTATGAAGTAGTTGTTGCTTGTGAGTATTCTTTTCTGTCGATTGATCAGAATCAGATTCAGGTCAGAGATGAGTTGAGTTGAGACAAGCTTCGCTTCTTGCTTTGGTTGTAAGGCGAGGTCAATGTAGAAATGGGGTGGAAGCTGTCAATCGTTCACGTCTATATATACGTCAAATATATAACCCTTTATAACGGTATTTAATTTATGGGGTTTACCATAGAGACAGCCCTAGAAGATACTTCTCGGGAACGATAACCTTAAAAATGGTATTTCCTCCGTCTATGAAAATTATTTATTATTGATTTTTTTAATTTTTTTTAAATTTTGACTTATAATTATTAAAAAATATTATTAATAAAAATATAAAAAATATTTTAAAAATTCTTTTATCATTTTTTTAAATAATATCTTATATAAGTCGATTATTTAAAATATTTAATATATATAAAGTTAAATTTTAAAAAATTTAACTTTTAAAAAATCAATAATAGACATCTAAGATGGAACAAAGATACTATATAAGAGTTATAAAAATTTTAGTATCTACTTTTTAGTATATAACGATTTTTTATAAAAAAAATTAGAATTTTTATATATTATTTTTTAAAATATAATTTTTTTATTCATATAAAAAAGTATGTATCCAAATTTTTATAAAAAAAAATCTACAATCGTTTTTTAAATTGTCGTTTTAATAAAATAACTCTAGAACCCGAGACTGATCTATTTTCATTGGAGAGGAAAATTATTGTCCATCCCAAATTTTATGAGTTAATTGTATCTTAAGCCCTCGTTTTATTAAAACGATTGTAATTAAGTTCTTTTTTTCTTTCCCTCCCAAATTTTTTATGGTTTATTGATTTTTAAGACCCTATAATCTAAAATTAATAAAATTAAATTTTGATCTTCTTTTTTTAGTTTAATTATTTTTAAGACCTTTTAATTTTAAATTTTGTAAAATTAAGTAAAATTAAGTTTAACTTCCTTAATTTTTATGATTTAATTATTTTTTAAGACCTTAATATTTTTAAATTAATTGATCTACCTTCTCATAGTTTAATCATGGTTTCGTCCGTGCCTAAAACCAAAGTATTTGTTTCTTTTTAATGAAATTTAGTAAGATATGTTACAGATATAATTAATATTTATTTTAAAAATATTTTATTAATACAGATGATTTATTAATATTTAGTAATCTTAAAAAACAATAAATTTATTTATTTTTCTTTACTGACTTAACCTCATATTGCAAACATATAAACCACAATTTTTAGCCTAAACCCCTGCTTTAATGGCGCATTATACATAAATCACGATTTAGTCTTATTTTTTTTTTCAATATTTTCTTATTTAGCACCTAAAACAAGTAAGTATTACTCAAAATTAAAAAAATACAGAATTTAGTCTATATTAATCATTGTTGTTTTGTCTCTGTGATTAAAAGAAATACTTATATCCGTATTATTTAAAATAATAATATTTTTATTATTAAGATAAATAAATTTAGTGTGATCGAGTTATTTGCATACGAAATAATTCTTCTTCGTTAATTCTTTTTCACTCTTCTCATGGTTTTTTGGTCTTTTACTTTTTATTATAGAAAGAACAATTAGGGATGGAGTTGTGTAGGGGTAGAAAGAACTGTTACCCTTCCAAAATTTTTAATATAATTATATTTGAAAGCAAACAAGGTAAGGACACGAAAGTTTGTTCTTTCAATGATGATTTTATTTTTAAAGAAGTTACTCTAATATTGACAATCATATTTGTATACGTACATTTTTTATTATTTTTTTCAACTCTAAAATTCACCTAAAATATTTACGATAAAAACAAATATTTATTTAAAAATAATATATTTTTTTAGGAGCTTAACGAATATGATACGTTCACATCAGTGGTAAAACACGATTATTCTAAGAGTGACAATCATATGTATACATACTTTTAATAGAATTTACATTCATTACCTTAGCTATCACACTTAAAATTCCACAAATTCATTATTTTGTCTATTCATTTAGGAGAAAGAGACAACCATATAAAGTTCAACTAGACTTGTATCCAAAGTCTTCTTTCTAAAATTAACATAAAGAAGTAAATTATGAAAACACTAAAAAAATAAATATTTACAAAAATTTAAGTTCATCAACTCCTAAAACACTCGATAAATAATGAATAAAAGAAAGCTCTCACAAGAGTTTACATGAAATTTGATAATAAAACTCAAGAAATTTGAAATAGTTGTCTTGAGTTGGTAGAAGTTTTAGAGACTTGTTTATATAATTTTTTATTAATTTTTAATAGTTTAGGTTGTGAGAAATTTTATTATACTCATGGAGGATTTTTTTCCGTATTAAACGATCTTAAATAGTTGTAAGTATCGATATGCGAAATCGATATCAGCTCAACATAAAAATAATTGTTATTAGAGTCATACCGATATTTAACCTTGAATATTAATACGGAGTAAGAAATATCAATGCGGATGAAACATACTGACATTAAAATTTCTCATTAAAAGTTCATACAGGTACATAAAGGATTGTATGGGTACTCTTTGATCAAAATCAAAAATATTTAAAATGATTTTCAAATTAAAAACTTTAAAGGCTTTGTCAAGTTAGAAAGTTTTTTTTTCTATTTACCTTAAAAAATTATTTAAAATTATTTTCAGATTAAAAACTTTTATTATATCAAAACCAAAACTATTGGTTTAACAAACATCACCAACAATTCTCAAACCCTGTAAAGCATATAGTTTGGAGGTTTTTTTCTACCCTTTCATTCATCACAAGGAGAGAACTCTTGTTGACTCCACCTTCAGGCTTCAGCAGTCTTCTTGAACCCTTTGAGTCGATGGTACTTAACGAAATCAGATTCCTCTTCAGATCTAGTCTATGGTGTAGCCAGGGCATCGTGACTCTAATTGTGTCTATCCGAACTTGTTGAACCCTGCAGGCTGCAGGCTGCACCATGAGACCTGTAGCTTGGAACTCAGAGTCAGTAATAGGTTTCATCTTCTCATGTGAATTCAAGTCCAAGAGGGTGCTGATGACAAACGAGTATGAAGTGGGGACGAACTCAATAATATTATCATAGCCCAAGAGATGATGCATTCTATGAGGGAGAGTTGGTGGTTTATGGAATGACGTTGTGACAGGCACAGCTTCGTTGAACCTGACATGGGGATTCAGAAATGAGATCCCCTATCACTATCACTATCCCTATCTACCTGCTTCTTCGCACATGGAGCGACTAGGCCATGTGATACAACCAGGGACGGAGCTAGTATTTAATATTGGGAGAGGTAAGAGTCTATTAAACCTTTAAATTTAAAATTGAGAGGGGCAAAAACCCTATTTAATTAACATTTAAACTAAAAGGGACTAAAAATACAATTATACCAAAATTTATGAGAGGGGCAACCTACACAGCCCCTCCCACTCCCTACACAGCTCCGCCCCCACTCCCTACATAGCTCCGTCCCTGAATACAACAAGAGGTGAGGATTGAGGAAATAGGAATGGTGCCTGGAAACCAGTCAAGATAGTGAAGGACGCACCATTGATCTCTCACATGCTATGATATGTATTTTATTCTAACCAATGCATGGTAAACCCAAATTTTCAAATCAATGTTTCCAAACGGAATATTAAATTAATTAAAAAATAAAGAAAAATTATATAAATACGACTGTGACCATTGACCAAGTATCCACTGAATTGAAACTTGCTCCAATCACTTTAGGAAAACAACGAATCCCAATATAAAATAAAACTCCAAGGTACCTGTAAACCTAAAATTCTGAAGCTTATTTTGATACAAGGCGATCTTATTTATGGAAACATGGAAAGCCAGTAGTACACGTGTAGTATGTATGCTCCTATGGCTATAATCCACTGCAGAGGTTAGCTTAGTCAACAGGAACTTCAACCTCCATTCTTAGCCCAGAGCTTCCCAAAATCTGTGCCATAAATACGAACCAGTGCTAAATACCAAGAACATTGTTTAAGCAGAGTTGCTAACCACATGAAACCTATGTTGTAACGAGTTTTTCGACAATGTAATAAACAGGCACATCACTTTAGATCCATTCAGCAGTTTTAGAAATGTTTCTCAATCGCATTGTAACGTTGCAGAATATGCAAATATTTATGAACTCATCTGCTCTTACCGGATTCCTAAGAATTTTTTTGCTAGTTGCAGAAAATGCAAGCAACAAATGTGATTAACCTCCAATTGTTCACTTCTTTTTTATCCAACAGAATATGGAACTTTAAAATAAGGTATAAAGCCATTTAGATATAGCATAGTTGTTGGTCCCGGGTCTTTCATCAAGTATAAAAATGCCCAGGATTCATATTACAGCCAAAGAATCAATCAAGAGAAAACATGATGATTTAAATTTTAAGTAGGCAAGGAATGCCAGCATATGGTTGGTAATTTGTATGTAACGTCTATGTACTCAGAATCAAGGGTGAATGAATGAATTTGGAGAATCACATTCACACCCCCATATCAATGTCCAAATATATATCAGACAAAAGTGTTGAACATGATACAGATACCCTAAGAAAATACAACTAATGTAATCCTAATGATATTACTTAACTAATTGTTTATATTACTCGGACTTGAATGTTAGTGTCAGATCTGGATATATTGGTGTCTCCTAAGCATCCAAGATGAAATAGAATATATGGTTCCCTAACTATATCCTCAACTTTAATCATACTGATCTCTCCCTGTAACTGATTTCCTTTTACCAGCCTAATAAATTACTATTAAGCAGAAAACAGGTGAATCAAAACTATAATAATAAATATAAACAAAAAGGAAAGCACCTTAATGAAGTCATCCAATGTTAAGCAAGAGTCTTTTGAGTAACCTGCTTCTTTCAAAAGTTGGGTCAGGACTTGCTGCAGAAGAAAGAACAGAAGAGTAAGATGTTATCGCACCCTGCTCACATATAATTAATCTCACATGATGCTATCCTTAATAGAAAAACCATAAAACAGTCTATCTCGATCAAAATAATGTTAAAGACAAAATGACATGGAGATATTTGCTTATATAAAATACAGAATGATGTTAAACTTAGAAAACCTTATTCTGTAATTCAATTAAAATCTTTACAAAGCAGTAGCCAATGGCAGCAATCAAACAATATCTTATGATGCAATCACAAAATCGCTAGTAGTCGTTGCCTAGTGGCCACTTTAGTCTGATGCATGCTTTTCAGCACCAACACACTACATGAGACAACTTTGATCAAATAGGAGTTTACCAACTACCATGAGAGATTTTGGGAGGAACATAAACTAAAGTAGAATTGTATAAATTCGTCAACAGACTCAGCAAATCATTTTCTGTTGACCAAATTATTTTCTACAAAACAAAAGAAAATGCAGAAAACATTTCTCAAAAATCATTTTGCAAGAAAAAGACCATCAGTTGGGGTCATTGATAATGAAGGTGCTCCTTGCATTATATTAATCAGATTACGAGAAAATGAACAACTAAAACACTTCTTTTGAATCCCTTCAAATCCAAAATGGAGTGAATGATCCAAAAGTCAAACCAATCATGCAAATACCTTTATGAAGATGCATCATAAATGAAAATCATCTGCTTCGGAGCAAATAATGAAAATTTAAGGGGACATACAAGACCAGTTTACTACCTTTCAGTCTATTACCTAGTCAGAGCAACCGGTGAAATTTCACATATATCATTTTTATAAAAATATTTCTCAAAATATAATACCAGCCATTTTATTTCCCAAGAGGCACCAACTTTGAACAGTGATTTGCAGAAAACACTTTGAAAATAATCAAAGCACTGTTCAAAGTCGGTACCTCTCGGTACCAATTTTAATTTTTTATTCGATTTAATCGATTTCACTGTTTAAAAAGTAATTGGTTTTACCTCTCTTTGGTTATCAGAAATAAATGAACCGGACAAGTCACGTAACACTTCAAGTATGTCATTAAAAGACACCTTTCCATTGCTGTCAGAATCATAAACTTTGAAGATAACTGAAACAAAGAGAAAATCTAATTTTGAATCATTCTCAACTTCAATGAGCAAGGGACAATAAAAAGGCACCAATAAGGTAATCATCTGAACTCTTTTACTTGTGACCATTGATTCAAATCAGATTGTACCTAAACCAACAAAGTCAATCACTATAGGGAAATGAATGAAAACTCACGTTTGATTTTCTGCTGCACACTTGCTTTAGCACTAAACGCTGACAAGAAGGCGACAAAGTCCTTAAAGTTCAAACCATCCACCATCTTAAGCAGCCTCTGTAAATTGCAACAAATCCAAGACATCAACCTCTAACACAGAACGCAAATGCTAACATTGAACCATGATTAATATTCACATTCCAGACTTTAATTAATTGCTCCAATAACATCAAACTGAAAGATTACCTGAGAGAGCAGATTCATTGCAAACTCCGGAACTGATAAGAGCTCATCAGCAGATATAAATCCCTTTGCATTTCGATCTAACTGACAAAACCTTTCATACAATGAAACAATTTCATGCTGGGAGACTGCATTCCCAAAGTGAAGAAAACATCAAAATTTGATGATAAAACAACAAAATGGAAGAACCAGTAGGAGAAATAAAGCATACAAACAACATACATAATCTCTGGGAGTGTTCTTGAACTTCTTCGATATCATATTGAGTTAACATTGAAGAAGAATTCCCCATCGTGGCTCACTGAGAATCTACAAATTTTCATCAAATAAAAAAGAACCAACAAATCATTATCTCTGAATAACCAAAGCCAATCAATAAAAGTACAAATCGCGTTTAACATTAATAGGTGCAAAGAAACCGAAAGGTAGAACTCAAAATACGCCCACGCAATAAACTAGGCTTGATAATAATACTAATCCGCTAACTACAAGTAGGTAACTATAATTTAGACAAACAAAAGCGAACCCATAAATCATTATACCAAATTCATCGGCACCCATCAATCAGAACATTAATTGCCCTTAAAAATGTCCAGTTTTCAATAAATTGAAGGGGAACAAACCTTTGAACTGTTTGGTTTCAGAGAAACAAGAAGAAAATAAAAATTTCAGCGAACAAGCCTAACTTGAAGTGAATAATTCTATTTCCTGTATAAACAATAGAGCATCAGAACAAAGAATCAAGTCCCTTACGATATATCTGAGCAACCAAATAGAAAACCCAACAAAATAAACAGAAACAAAGGTGAGAAAAAGAATTTGAAAGATTTTAAACCAGAAATAATAAAAGGAGAAAGGGAAGTAGAGATAGCAGCAGAATCACTTGTTAATATCCAATTTCCTAATGAAAACAGCTTCACTTTCGTTTGTACTCGCTGCAATTTAGATTCTCTTTTGGGCCCGCATAATCTACAACTGATTTCATCCCCTCCCTCCTACTTTCGGCTCAATAGCTCACTTTTTTTCTTAAAATTCACAAATGATGAACTTTGTTAATTATCTAATTTTGTTAAAACTTTTGTTTGGTTATAAATTTGGCATTAATTAATTGTGGTTAAAAAAATACATTCTAATTAAGAAAAGTTTAACTAAAAATTAAGTGTTTAAATTATAAATATATTTTAAGATATGGGTCTAATATTTTTTAGTTGAAATAAGTACTTAAAATTTTGGATAAACTACATAAATGGTTCCTTGACTATATTTCAATTATTTTTTACATTCCTTAACTATTAAATGTTATAAATTGGTCCATTGACTAACTTTTTTAATATAAAGTGGTCCTGTGATGTTAAAAATTTGACGTGAAACTGATGTGGACGTTAACATACTGACTTGGATTATAGAGATTGGGGATGCCACATGGTTATCCAAGTCAATATGTTAACGTTTACATCAGTTTTCCGTCAATTTTTTAACGGTACGAGACCACTTTATAACAAAAAAGTTAGTCAATGGACCAATCTGTAACATTTGATAGTCAAGGGATGTAAAAGATAATTGAAGTATAATCAAGATACCATTTATGTAATTTACCTTAAAATTTTATTATGTTCGTGTTTTAAGTTAATACTATTAAAAAATCTTATTACCTAATAATAAATTGATATACGACATTCATTTTTATTTTTGTTTTAAAAATAAATAAAAAATAAATTAAATTAAATTAATTTAAATAATTTCTAAAATTTTCAAAAATTACAAAATAGTCTCAAAAAATTTTAAATCCTCAAACTTTAAAACCAAAATTAGTACTCGTATTGTCCTTAATAACCTTATTAGACTCATCATTGTCATCTTCTTAAGTCACCGTTAATTTTCTTTAATCATCCATTGTTAATAATTAGTAGGAAGAGTTTCAATTAAATGTCAAATAGTGAATACGAAAGACTATAGCCGTTCAATGTCCGATTGCACCTCTTACTGGTTATTGACGACCGGTGGTTAGAAGAATGGACGGAGAGCTCAAACGATGACGAAATCTGATAAGACTACCAATTGTGTCAAATTTAAGATTTTGAAGTTTAGGGTTTTAAATATTTGAGATTTTTTTTAGAAAAATTAAGATTTTTTCTATTTTTTTTAGTTTATTTATATGAAAAATTAAGATAGACACCATGTTAAATTATAATTGTGTGATGAGATTTTTTAATGGTATTACCTTAAAACACCAACATAATGAAACTTTAGACACCCATTTTAGTTAAAAAAATATTAGGCACCTTAGAAAAAGTGTATAATTTAAACACTTATTTCTAAATTAAACTAATTTTTATCGATACTACCTTAAAACACTAACGAAAATAAAACTTTGGACATTAATTTTATCCAAAAATACATTAAGCTCGTATCTAAAAAAATACTTAAACACCTATTTTCAAATTAAACATTAAAAAATTCATATACTAAGGCATTCAATCCTTTAAAATTACACTTCCAAATAATTTAGTTATAATTTTAAAACCTAATAAATTTAACCCTTATTACTAATATATACTTTTTTCAATTTAATCTTATTTTTAATTAAACAAATCAGTCATAATTTGAAGGAAAAAAATGATGCACATAATTCGAAGATCTAATTCCCCCATCAAACGTTTAACTAAAGTATTGATAGTAGACAGATAAGTGTTCCTGGTAGTGTATCATTGATGAGAGAGATTATTAGGTGAACCTCTTCAGTTCGTCATTTACGATCTAAGTGTAAACTGTGGTAAAGACAAATATATGATCAAAGAAAGTATATACATTAACCTGAGCTACAAACAGATTCACATTGGTGAGAATCAATCCAAATTCCAATTCAATTCGGACTTGTAATCCGGCGATGCCGTCTTAAACGTCGGGCAGAGACTGACAAATCTTGTATTCATTATGAATCCAGTCAGCCTCTGCTAGAAGTATGAATGTTGTGTGTTCTTGTCATAGTCTGAAAGCTTTGCCCCTGCCAACTTAGATGCATTCTTCTTAAGCTTATCCTTTTCCACTCTCCTTATCACAGTAAATCATTTTCCATGGACCAGTTTTTGTGCCCAACCTAGTATTAAACAGTCCATTCATCTTGAATTCATATGAATGTAATCATAGTCATGGGATATTTATTTTTTCTTCCTTTCTAACTAATATGCAGGAAATGCAGATTAGATTAGATTAGATTACCTCCAAAATCCAGCGACGACACGCAAGGTCATGAAGAGAAGTAAGCCAGTCCACACGCCACCAAGATTGAACAAGGAATCTGCCACTACTAGAAATGCACATGAGATCAACCCAATTACCACCTACAGAAGCACATTGGACAAATATATCAGTTTGTAAAAGATTATTACAGCCAACTCTTATTTTGTCATGGATTAGCATGAAGGGAAGTTGAAACAACCATAGACACGGCCGCATATTCGAAGTCTGAAACCCCATAATAGAGCCCATCAAGAACAAAGGCCATGGCATTCACTGGCTGAGACCCAGCAACAAACTACATGCAAAGCATCAATGTCAGAAAGCCTATCAGTCACAACACTTGGTGCATGTTCTGGAAAGCGGATTCTTTCTGATGTTAACTCGACCAAACTCATCTCAAGTGGGTGTTTCAAGGTGGCTAGAGACTAAAAGATTCTGAGAACCAGAACCCATCTACAAGTTCATGTAAAGCATATACAAGGGGGTAACTTACCAATGTACCTGACCAGGCAATTTGGAGAACAGCTGAATCTGTTGTAAATAAGCCAGAAATTGTTCCAAATCCAATTAATAAGAAAACAGCCAAAGAAAATCCTGTTACCAAACCAATCTGCTTGAAAATCAAGGGACAAGACAACAAAAGTAGCTCAGTTAGATAAAAGGGAAATTAATTTCAAAGAAATGGACAGCTAGCTTTTTTAAACCTTCAAAACACTGTAAATCACTTTGCGAGCTTGTTGAAAATTTGCTTGGGAGTAATTAGTGGCAAGAAGAGCCTGTCACAGAAACCAAAATGATGATTAAGACGAAGCTAAAAAGAAGAGCAAGTTTAATTTACTGCTACTTGATATGGTATTGCCATAAATATCCAACATTTGGCCTTCCAAATGAAAAATGCAGGACATGCTACCTGACCAGAGAGTGCTAAAGCATCAGTTAGCAAAGATACTGCCAACCAAACTTGTACGCAAATCTGATGACCAGCCATAGGAATTGGGCCCTGCCTAGCTGCCAGTGATGTTGCAAGTGTCAGAGTTCCAAGGGTCGCTATTGTCCTGCCTATAAGAAGTCCACCTGCAGGTACCATAACCATTTCCATACTAAAATTGTGGCTTCAAAATTTAACTACTTTTGAGGTTGTCTGTGTTAAGGCTCATTTGATGTGGCTTAAACATAATAAAAAATAGGCACATACTCAACGTAATAAATACTTGAAATCGGCAAGAAAAATAGCTATGGTTTGCCTTAATCTAAAGCATTGTATGACTAAGATATTCTAACCTTGAAGAGAATGAATGTCAATGTAAGAAAGGAACAGGTTTCACTATTATATCTGTAAAGTATGAGCAACTTATTTAATCCCTCCTAAATCTGATGAATTTGTTCAAAATGCATTCCAAAAAAGCTCCTATTTCACTTGATTATACTTCAATTTTCTTCCATATAAGATAGACCTGGACTATTCACTTCAAAACTGACACACAGTTTTTATACAGGGAACAACAAGAGAAATTGAACATTGCTATACTTAGCTGGCAATAAGTGTACCAGATTTTATATAGAGGGCAACTTTTCTCCAGTCAACATTAGGAGAGATCAGTGCAACTTTCCCATTCAACTCCCAGAGAAGAATGATAGCAATCAGATATCTAGTTAGAAAAAATATTAGAAGTAAAATATCAACAGCAAATTCAGAATTAGTAGATATGTTATGAACCAAGTACACTCGAATCATTCATTAAGTTTACCACATTTTTGACATACTCAGAAATAACAGTAGCAACTGCAGCACCTCCAACACCGAAACCAATGGGAAATATCAAGATTGCATCCAACATTGCATTTAGTAAGCTGCCTGCAACTGTTAATTCAAGGAGGAAATTAACTACAAGCATCAAGTCAACTAACCTTCTAGCATGATATTTGTTCCACAGGTTAAACTAGAATACTTTTCTGATATGGAAGAATGCCATTTAAGAAGAGTTGGGGCTGTTTCTTGACAGGCACTCATGTTTACAAACTGGTAAGTAAATGAATGGGTATTAGAAGCTGAAATTAGATATTCAACATGAGAAACGAGAAAGGAGAAAGGTAAAAATGTAGCCTATGATCTGCTCATCAACTGAAACTAATTTTTTCAATCTTTCTTGGTCATTGGCTACTGGTTAATAAGTCATTGTTTTTTGCAGATGAGAAAATAGATCTGGACATGTTTTAGACTCCAACGCATGAGGTGTGTTGCAGTAGAACATAATTCAAATAAGAAGCACAAAGAGAGAAATTGAAACAGAAGGCCTGCTGCAATACTTGCCAATGGCATACAAAGGCGTCTTAGTATCCTTAAATCCACGAAAAGTGCCTTGAGCAGCAAGTGCAATTACAATTGGCGGGGCACCAAAGGCCCTCCATGTCAGAAATTGCTCAGCTGGTCCACGCATTGGTGAATCCTAAGAAATAAGGTAAGGAAAAGAAAGAAGAAAGGAAAGAAACAGAATACGATATACTATCAAATCGCACCTTACAACTTAAAAAAAAAAAACATCATCAGCTAGCCTGACGTACAATAGGTATACCCATGATATTCAGTAAGAACCCCGAACCAACTGAGAGTGCAACAGCTTCTGCAATGCCGAGTCCAGCAGCCAGTGCCAGGGAGGTGGATACTGAGGGAAGAACTTTCTTTCCTTGATGTTCAAATTCACCATCTTAATCATAACAAAAGCCAGAGCTAATTAAAGGTTCAAAGAAACACTATCATGGTAAAATTGCATTTCCTTATTTATTATCCTTTCACTTTAAATTACCAGTATTGTTTTTACTAATTAACACTTGCTCTTCAGCCACAAAGGATGTTGTGATATTGAGTAAAGGAACATTAAACAATTTCGACACCAGATTGAATATTGATACTGATACACCAACTGCAGCCAATTCAACCGACCCTGCACAACAAAACCCAAAACTTAGTAACCACTGTTCCATTTCATTTTCAGGGAAAATGCTAAGCATATGGTAAGTGTGATTATCAGGTAAAGCTACAAATGCAAGCTTGACAAGATCATGAATGCCAAGATGATCGAATTAAAAGAGTACCCAAATGGCCAACAAAGGCTGTATCAACAAGTGAAGCAATGGGATCAGCAGCCAAAGCCAACGCAGCAGGCAGTGCAATAGATAAAATATCCAAACCAAGCTCATCTATCTTAAAACCATCTCTGTAAAACCCTCTCAGAAAGATTACAACAAGTAAAAGGACTCTCAAATGTTTAAAAATTCATTAACATAGTAAAACTAGAAATTATTAGCATTCATAAAAATTGTACCTTAACCAGCCAAATTCAGGAAAAGTTGCAGATTTGTGAGGGAGAGTGAACAGAGATTTCCTAGGTTGTTTTTGCCATGAGGATTCGAGCTCAGTGCTGGAATTTTTGTTTTTAGATGCCTTGGGATGGGGAAGAATTGGAGTAGAGAGTGAGAAACGGCGAATTGTAGAGAACTTGTGAGAATGAGAAGGGTATTTTGCAACATCGAATTTAGAGAGAAAGGGTGAGACAGTGGCAGTGGCAGCCATGGGGTTATTGAGCTGCTGCCTGCCTCTTCGACTCCAATGGAGACCGAGAGAGCTCAGCTGGAGTTTGAGGAGTGAAGCTGTCTGTGAGTGCCAGTGGAAGGAACTTGAAGCCACATGTTTTCGGTTTCTGTTTGTGTGGTAGAGGTAAAATAATCTGGAACTACAAATATCATTCGAAGTTTAACGCCAACAGCCCGCCCACACTTTCATATCAAATAAAACAAACTTCACCCTTTGTTGCTAAATTATCTCGTTGAGATTTAGAAAGTAGAAACCAACCTCAATCGTGGTGCCAGACAGGGTTATTAATGAGCATGACCGATTCGCCATGGTTGGGTTTAATTAAAGTTCGGTTTTAATAAATTCAATTTGAGTTTAGATTCTGGTTCAAGATCTTTATAAGCTGAATCAAGCCGATTTAAATTCAACTCGTGAATAAACTCGGAATAATTATATATATATATATACTAAAAGTAATTTTAAAAAAATCCACTAAAAATAAATTAACTAAAACTAATTCAATATTATATGTTTCTATTATAAGAATATTTCGTAGTTATTTGAATTAATATACATTTTGAATATTTTTCCCTTTCTCAATATTAAATTTTATTTCGGTATTGGTTATGAATTAACTAAAATAAATTAGACATTATATATTTTTATTATAAAAATATTTCATGATTATTTAGATTAATCTATTTTTAGATATTTTTTCAATATTAAATTTTATTTCGATGTTGATTATAAAAGTTTTTTTTAATAAGGCACATCTTTAGTTGAATGCTTATGAGATATGCTGTTGGCTTTTACCTACATCCAAGTCAAATGAACTTAAAGCTGAGACCAGAGAGGAGGTTTTGTAACTGAGCTTCATCTGCAAGTTCAGACTGCCAACACAATCTGAGAAACAACTTTATTTCATCAACAACAACAAACACACTTCTAAGCTGTTGAATTTCTTCAACAAAACAAAGGCTGAAATAGCAGAGCATCAAACATTGTACACACATAGGTCAACTAAGAAAGACTAAACCAAACATTTAGTTACTAAAAATGTTTGGGGTAGAGGCATTAGAAACACATAACATTACATGTTTTGTTACACATGTCATCAACCAAGAGAGTATAAGCAATGGCTATTGGGAATTTATCATCTTCCATAGGCTATCACAAGTAGTCAGCTTTGATGGGTCGAATTCAAACTTCTTAACAACCTTTTTGTCTCTATCAACTATATCTGTGATAAGTTTAAATCAAGGAGAATCTCATTAAGCAAACAAAAACAACTTTGAATATAAAAGATGATACGGGGAAATAATGTTTTATCACAAGGATACGGCCTGAGATTTTGGATTGGTCTTCCAAGTCCGGAATAATATTAGTTACCGATGCATACATCGAAAGCTTTCTTCTGCAAGATGAAAGAATATTGAGTCATTTCCAAAATCTGGACATTAACTCGGGAAAAGTATAGTAGTCATTACAATAATTTTATGGGGATGATAAAATATTAGGATTGATACCTCAGCTTGTCAAAAGGAAATTGAAACCTCTCAGCTCATCAAAGGGAGACTAAACCCTTAGGACTAGTTAAAGAGAGACCTAGATCTTATCGGGGTTTCTTATAAATTCTGCTTTCCATTTTATTATTTTATGTCCCTTTAAATAAGGACCAGTCCAGTTACATAAAAGAGGAAATATATTCTTAAAGGAAAATAGAAAAATAAAGCATAATCAAGAAAAAAGAAATAAAATCGCAACCTGCGCCTTAGATAAAGAATCAAAATTAACTAACGGCTTTTCCTTAAATAGTTTTGGCCCACAACATTATTCCCCCTGGAGAAGGACTTTAACCTCAAGCTCGAAGTCAAGATAATCTCGGGCAGAGGTCCCTTCCATTACTAATGGTTTAAACCTAGAAGGGTCGTGGGGGAATCCATAATTTTATTCTCCATTCATTGAGACCATGGAATACATCTCTTCAAACATCTTACTAGCATTCACAATTTTCATAAATACATTTGCAAGTTAACCCATTAAACTTCCTTGATATAGAGTTAGAAGGGGTTTTATGGAATGGGTTTAGAGAAAAATATGGGTTGCTGGATATTAGTTTAGAAAGGTTTGATGAATAAGGTGAGATAGCCTTGTCAATCTTAGCAAAACCGCCAAACCCAAGGTCTGGAATTGAAATTGACATACCACAGCAAACAGCTTTCTTTGAATCAAACTTACTAATTAAGCCATGACCATGTTCCTTACCTAAATCCATTTCAACATATGTCACCATAGTAGATAGATCATGGCTCAGGCCACCACACAGATTACTCAATTAAACATCACCAATCCCATTTTCATTAATGCACTGCAAGGACCTAAACTTAATCAAGAACAACTATATCTTTAAACCCCACCAATACCTTTTAAAGATATGTTCCTAGCCAACTAAATACGAAGTATTGCCGCAACACAAACAGTCCACCACCATTCTCTAACACCACAAGATACTGAGTTCAAAAATTCAAGCCAAATGTTTCTCTTATTTTTCCAAGATACACATTCATGCAAACAACAGTTAACAGTATAAGAACGGCCACACATGAATTGCTACAGATATAGGAGTTTCTGAACTTACTGTTCTTTGAGTTTATCTTGCTCAAATTTCCTTAGCTTTTGCTTCTGTTCTTCAATCGAAACCCTCTGGCGCTCCAGTTCAATTATCTCATTGCCAATAGCCGTATTCTTATAAAAGAAGATTTAAGAAATAAAAAAAAAATCAAGCACCATAAAACCAAAACCTTAAAAAATATTTATAGAAAAACTCCGACAAATACATATACTTATCTAAGCTCCTCCTTAAGTTGACGTTCCTTTTCAAGTTCCTCTTTGAACTCCTTCTGCAGACAATCCATTTCAGCACCATCGACAACCTCAGACTTTGCATGCTCTGTTTTCTTCTTGCAAGATTCGATCTTTTCTTCGTATTCTGCATTTAAAAAATAAAAAAAGAGGGAAAAGATCTTCCTTCACTTTCATCCTTTTCCTCTTAATTTCTGCAGGAACAAAGAGAAATAGAAAAGGAAAGAGACCTTGAAGCAATCGATAAACCTCTTTGGAATCAGAAGCGCAATGCGAGCGGAGATCGTGGAAGTGCTGAAAACACTGTTTCACGTTCGCAATGTCCCTTGTGTCCTTCAACACCTCCACCAGATCGTCACTATAAGATATCAGCTTCTCCACATCGACCATTCTCGTAGATTCCCCCATTTTTCTAGGGTTTCTCTTACTTCAATTTCGAGCGCCAAAATGAGAGAAAAGAAAAAGAAAAGGCCTTTCGAACTAGAGAGCGATATGGTGTCTACTGAGGGATACAAAAAGAAGCCGCCAGCAGTGAGAAAGCCCCGGAGCCGATATGGTTTTGCTTTTCGGTAGTCATTAATTTTAAAATTTTCATTTTTATCATTATATTATCGATTTAATACATTTTAGTCATTATTTTGTTAATTTCTGTCAATGTGATACGTTTGTTTGTTAATATATATATATATATATATATATATATTTAATTTATTCTATAAATCTTAAGAAATATATAAATTTAACTAGGGATGGTAACAGGGCGAAGCAGTTTTTTGGCCGCCCCGACTCTAATCCGATTTAATAATTTTTAAATCCGACCCCGACCCAACCCGGATTAAAATATTAAATTATCCGTTCCGTCCCATTCCGATATATTATTTCTTAAACCCGACCTCGACCCGATTCGAAAAATTAAAAAAAAGTTAATCTTCATCAATGATAAAAGTTATATTTCAATCCTTCATCACAATCATAAATTATAGTTTTTAAGTAACTTTAAATCTACGTAAAAAAAATAAAATAAAACACAATTTAAATTACTCACATGTTAAATTACACATTTAAAAGAAAAAAATTTGAATCGAGTGACAAAATCGAATATATTAAAACTTTAACAACATTTAATAATTTTTTATCATAAAAACAAACGTATAAAAATTACTTAAAACCCCTACAAATATTTATAAATAATGATATTTTTTATAAATATAATAAAATATATAAAAATAAATAAAAATATATCGAGGCGAGGAATTTCAAGCTAATACCTAACCCGATCCAATCTAACTTAATGATTTTTAAGCCCGTCTTGTCCTGAATCCCAAAATTAAAAAAAAAAAAGTCTGACCAAATCGGGTCAGGGACTAATATTTTTATCATCACTAAATTTAACCTTAAACTTTAGTTAAAGTTTCTCATCATTTTTATTATTTTTTTGTCAATTACAGTTTTCAGAATCATAGAAAAAAATTATATATAATATAAGAAGAACAATTGTTCTTTCTAAATTTTTTTATATAATTATATTTTTAGTTTTTTTATTTAAATGTTAATTAAATAAAAATTTTATCTTTTTAATTTTTAAATTTAAAAGTTTTATAGACTTTTATCTCTTTTAACAATAAATCCTAACTATATTTCTAATGAAAACTTAAATTTTTTTAGTTCATTATTTTACTTCCTAAACTTAAATTCGATCTATATTTCATAAAAAAATGTCTTAAAACTCCAAACTCGTTTGGTCATAATTTTAATAACTCGTTTCTTTTCTTTTCTTTTTACAAAAAATATATTTGATTTTTTTTTTCCGAACTACTAACTTTGTATTCTCTTCCTGGCATGTTTGGTTTATTTTCAGATCAGCTTCCCTGTAGACCCATTATCTCGATGGAGGACATGGTAATGGTTCGGTTTGGTGGTTCCCTTGAATCGACATAACTTGTACAAAATAAACATGCGGGGATTCAAAGACATATGCGTAGGCATTCAGCATTGCTGTTGAATCTATGAACGATGACACAACTTATAAATATTAAAAAATATAAGAATTATTTCATAAATTAAAAATAAATGTACAAACCTCAAAAAATTCAGGGTAGGCCTCTGTCTACCCCAAAAATTATATGCATCCGCCACTGGTCGGTGGATTTGAGGACGGGCATATAAAATGAGACTAGTATTCTTAGAGTTTCATCTCAACCATTTGAGATTGATTGTTCAATCACTCTAATGACATTACTGGTGCTCGAACTCATAACTTCTAAAAAGAATAATCGTTTTATTAACCACTTAAGTTAAAAAATTCGTAGAAATCATTGTTAACCCTTTTCTCTGTAGGTTTAGTGAATACTTAAAAAGTTAAAATGGATACTCTAAGATAAATTTATTCGAAAGAAAAGAGTACGACTAATCATTAAAAATAAATGGGATCCCAAAAGTACTTATAATCATTTCACTATATCATTTGTCTATACATGGCAAAAGGAAACCTTAATTATTTACATCTCCATTTTGCAGAAGCAGCTACATTTGATGTAAGCAATTTCTTCTGCTTTGCACTAGCTTCTGGTTGTATAATATCGGTTGGCCTTTCCTTGATTGGATTTCTTACACTACAAAGCTTGTGCTTCATCCGCCATGGTAACAACAATTCAAACCCACAACCATTTTGGGAAGACAGTGATGATCGCTTTATTACTGCTAGGGGAAACACATGGTGACTGATTCGAATAATTGCAGAGGTAGGGAAGCTTTGTTTTGGACATGTTTAGGGTAGATGATGCAGCCAATGTCATGGCGTACGGGAGAAAGCGTTTGATTATGAAACTTGGAGATGAACAATCATTGTGCTCTAAACTCATGGCTATGTTCAAGCCATCCATGTCACTAGGCTCCATGCTCTTTGATGATCCATGGAACTTTTCTGTTTTCTCAACAATGTCTATTGCTTCTGTCAGTGACAACACTTCCACTGCATCCGAGAATACATAATCGTTGTCCTCATTATCATCGTATTCATCCACATCGGCATCACAACCTTCATCATGACTGTGATCATAATCCACATTAGTTGCCTCTTTTGCTGGATACCATCTACCTGGTAGGGGTTTCGGCCGAGGCGTTTCGGCTTCATCTACACTGTTACTTCTTTCAAAGTTCTTGGGCTTGACAGGAACCTGTTCCCAGCAAAACGGAATCCAAATACTCGAATCTTTGCATCCCACAAAGGAATTGGTGCAAGAAACTTCATCGCTAATGTATCCACCAGCAGGTCGCCTTGTCGATAAGAGTGGTGCATTTAAGTTGAGCTTTCTGGGGCGTTTCCTTTCCATAGCTCCATTCCTTGTCCCATGTACAGAAATATGGTTCTGGAAGTGCAGTATTCATTGGAGTAGGTGGGGAAAAAGCTAACAGGTGACTTGAGATGCATATGATCGTATGAACGAAGAGATGATAAAGGAGTGGTTGTCTGAAAAAATTGTGAAGCAACTGAAACTATGGGGATCTCGTGCAGTGTAATAAAATTTAAAATCGATATTTTTCACTTTATAAGGGTCACAGGTCGGACAGAAAAGACCCTTACACTTCTATGGTGAATTCATAAAGTAAAGCATGATGCTGGAAACCTGGAATCATCCAAAAAACCATGTGGCAGAACGTTAAACAATTGAAGTTGGCAGCCATGGCAAGAGAAACGACAATTTGTCTTTATAACACCTTCGGTGTCGAAAGATTTAGAGTTTAGTTTTTTAGTGTTGGGGTATAAATAAATAGCATGGATATAGAATATAACTGTACCGTTCGGGAATGAACCCATTTTCAAGGAGAAAACTTCAAGCTTGAACAACAATAACAACATTCAGGATGAGAAGAGCAGGAACACCTATGATATTGCCAAAAGAAAAGGCTAACACAGTGTAAAATCTCCAGACTGGATTGACTTCTGCACTTTCATTTACATTGTTCTTTTGACTGTAGCATTGGCACAGCCCCTTCATGAGTAATACAAAGAGCAGGATGCAGTAGCATGCCTGGATGTTTTACATATATATTGGTCCAATCCTTAATACAGAAAACAAATATTTACAAACTACCTTGTTCCATATCTCCATGGTAGTGCTTCTGAATTTCCCAGGGATCTATCCAACAATTACGGTGCCCCTTCCTCGTAATCAAACAAAAATACTCGAATGAAAAAGGGTGGCGAAAATCAGATTGACCATAGGTCTATGAAGAGAGGAAATGACAATGGGGATTCTGACTTTCTCACTTTTCCTCCTTAACCAGCTCACAAACTTTATTATATAGGTCGAGAGTATCTGCATGGTTGGGATCAAGACATAGGGCTGCTTCACAGTCTCTAACGGCGGACATATAATCACCCATCGAGTCATGGAATGCAGCTCGAAGATGTAGTAGCTGCAGGTCTGGCTTGAAAGCTAGTGGTTTTGTGAGCTCTGCAATTGCTTCATTTTCTTTATGATCATCCATTAGAACTGGAAAGACAGAAACTTCATGTTAGAGGCTGAAAAAATCCATCTCCATACGCAGATATGACCTCAGTATTCAGGATTGAGAACAAATAACAAGCAATTATTGTACTCTAAACTCGAATTCTTATGGATTAAATATGGCAGACGACAAGGAATCAACATCTTAATTTTATCCAATGATTTCTCTCTGGCTTTCCATTTGGATCAATAACATTTAAACATTCTAAATGAAAAACGATGACGAATAACATCTATATTGATATTACTTAACATAAATCTTGATCATGAAAGCACCTCATATCAAGAAGGATATCCTTTTGCCAAATGCTATATAATCAAAACAAGACAAGGTACAAAGGAAATTCTTAATTTTATTCCTTTAAATCTGAGAATTGAGAACCCTATGCTTTTATGCCAATAAGAAAACTGAAAATACAACATATGGGAATAATCGTAACTCTCAAACATTAAAGATCAAGGCTTCAATGTAGTCAAAGATATAGGAAATAAACAATGAGCTAAGCTGATGGAAAAGAATAGCTTAGAAGAAGGTAAGAAAGATGTAAAACCATGGGAAAATTAGTTTACTCAACCTTCAAATTTATTAGAATTAACTAATGCTACATTTGGTAGGAGTACTATTTTTTCCTCATGTTTTAGTATATGAGATAGCAAGATTTTTCTAATATCAAGTTCAGATTTGTAGTAATTCTTCTTTATATTGTGAGAAATTATCTTAAAACTCGTGTAATAATTACGTTTTTCCTTGTGTTAATTACATATGTAACCAAACATAGCATAACAGCCTAAGTGTCACAGCGAATTGCAATTCCGCAACGCATAATCAAAATCAAGGTTAAATGCAGCAAATACAAACAAAGTTGTTGGGATAAATTAGTCAAAGCCGTGGTCAAGGAATTTTACCTGCTGCTCTATATCTGTATGGATATGTCCTCAAGGGATCTAGTTGCGTAGCCATAGCAAGATCACTCTTTGCCATGTCCCGGTCAGAATATTCTGAACGCTTCTCATAAGCTGATGCATTGTTGCGTGCCTTCTCTATAAGCTTAGTCATCTCATCATATGCAGCTTTTCGTTGATTTTTTCGATGAAATACACGTGCTAGACCCTGATGCGCCCGTGTATGCTTAATGTTTAATGCATTCGTGTAACAATCAGCAGCAAGATCTAGCTTTTCACAGTCTACATACACACTACCTAAATTATTCAGTGCCTGCAGAAATGTGGAATCACTCAGAACCCAAAACCAATTCATTGCACTTACATAGCTAAGTTTTTTCTACAGCTAAATAGCTGGAGTTAAAAATGTTCCAAAAATACTCACTTGTCCTTTCCGAAGTCCATCTGACGGGCATCTAAGAGCATCCAGAAGAAGTTGGATAACATATGCTGAGGACTCTTGATCAAGACTAGTATCTGCTAAAGCATAAGCTTTGAGGAAAAAAGCTTCGAATGATCTCTGGATGGAGATTGACTCCTCTGCTTTAGCTAGAGCTTCTTCACAGTAACCGGTGTCGTACAATATCCATCCTTCGTAGACAAGCTTTTCATGTTCTGAGGTAGAATGGTTGCTAGCCAAACGTAGACTACGCATTGCAGCCTTTTGACAATTTAACCTACAGCATCCAGTATCAGCAAACACTCGCAAGTTCTACGGTTATGATTGCAACTGACATGTACAACACATTTGATGAAGTACACTTAAAATGTAAAATACAAGTTAACTTATTTAATAGTATTAACCCATAAGTTATATAATTAAGAAAGACTTATACTGTACTAATACTAGGAAGCAAATGACGAATGGAATTCGAACAATTACTATACAAAATGTACCAAATTTACATCTCAACAGTAAACTTATTACAATGTCATGCAGATTTTATTTTAATTTGGCCATAGCTAACACTTAATGCAGAAGCCACCCTGCCTTTAAATGGGCAGACACCTACATCTCAAAATAGTACAGAAGAAAACATCGCTTGGTTTATCATAAGTTCATACTGTGAATCTTAGATCTAGTTCGAAAAGGAAAACGAACATTCATTTATCTAAGGTCATAAAGTAGTTTATTCACTTCAAAGCAATAAGCAAGTTCTTCCATAGAGTTAGAAACAAATTTTAATCTATTAGAACAAATCTATAAAGATATTTCCTTTCAACAGAAACAGTAAAAGGACATTTTACTCAACCAGTGAAAGAGTTTGTTATGTTACCTTAAAAGGAGGAGAGACTGTCTGAACCATAGAAGGCTTTTTCCAGGGTCATTTGCCAACATATGGTGTACAACAGCTAGGGAACCAAGATCATCAACAGAAGACCAGCGGTCATACAATTGCATCCAGCAATCAGCCTGACTCCACTGTTGAACAGAATGGCGTAGGAGCTCCACCAAGTGGTCACCATGCATTTTCCCATAAAACATCATGTAATTTGGTTCCAGGGTCAAAAGTGCCCGAACATCTCTAAGAGCTCTTTCATAGTCCTCCATAGCAATCGAAATCCAGGCACGTAACTCAAGGCAGTCAGGGGATGCCTTGAAACTAATTATTTTACTAATTTCGGAGATGGCTGCTCCAATCTTGTTGTTCTCCAACAATGAAATAGCTCGATACTTGTATGGAAAAGAAAGTGTTGGATCCAATTCTGTTGCAATCTCTAGATCTGAAATCTTCTCCTTCCCATCACAATATATAGAACGTTCTTGATGCATCCACCCAACCGGCTTATATTCTGAGATGAGTGAGTTAATAATCTTGTACGCTGAATACCTGTGGCCCCGCTTGAACTTGGCTCTTGCTACACCCACTTTTGAATATATATGACCAGACTCGCAAGCTCTCTCAAACCAACTTTGAGCATCTTTGTACTCTTTTCTCTCAAACATCACAACACCTAACTGGTGATACGCAAGTTGTTTCTGCCAATTTTCTACTGCGCACTCCGTTAACCTCTCTAGAAGCATCACAGTAGTGTTAGCTTTCATATCTTCCTCCATTGCAATTTGACTCAAGAAGAAATATAACAAAAAGGAAGCATGCCCAACTAGAGCCAATCTTTCCTTTGCATCCGGACCACAAAAATATTTCATCACATTAGGACTGTGCAATGAATTTGGGAGCTCCCTTAAAAAGACCTGCAAGCAAGCTGCCACAAGAAGATATGCATTTTCCTCCAATCCATACTCGATAAACAACAGTGCATCCTCCGTATCATTTACCAAAGATGCTAAATAAGAATCGCAAGCAAACTTCAAATTGTCGCAACAAAACCTATTTGAGAAAGAAAGAAGTTCCAAAATAATCCGTGGATCAAAAGAATCTAATCTTTTGGTCCTGCTATATAATTCAGCAGCTTTCACACACTCAACTGAAATACCGTTCTTGGAAAAATTTATCCTCTCTCTTTTAGACTCCCTGAAACCACCATACAACAATGTCCTAAAAGGTATCGACAACGAAGCAATATTGGACCGTATACACCTAATCTCGTCATCTCCAATGAAAAATGACATATCCCCATAATCATCAGAAGTGGAACATTCCTCATCCTCAATTGAAAAGTTATCCTCAATTTCCCCTCGAGGAGGCTTAGAACAATTACATGGATCATAAATAAATTCCGGGTAATAACCAGCTATCAAGGTAGCCTTGGGGCACTCGATATTTCTTCCACAACATTTCATTGAATTTATGCCAACAAGCTCATCTTCCCTCCTCTCATACCTCAACCACGCTGCTAACACAATCTTGGAATGCACGTCAACGCCATGCTGCCTGGCGGCTCGAAGAGTTCTCCGTAACAGCTTTGGATCAGATAAGCCCTTAAAAGTTGCACATTGCTCAAGATACATTCCAGATTTCTCAAATTGAGGACACTTCTCAATCCTACGGTACACATCAGCAAGAGTTTCAATTAAATCAACAAACTTTAGGCATGGTTCGATCTGGGGCTCGAGGAGATCGGAGGCAGGGAAACCGTAAGGAAGCAAGGTTTCATTTACAAAACCAACGGTCACGTTAGGCGATTGGTACTTGTGAACAGATTTAGAACGAATCGAATTAACACTAAGATGGTCCTGAAGCTGGTGGAAGAGTTTTTCACCCACATCTCCACCACCACCACCACCGGTGTTGTTAACAGCATAAACTTGGGAGCCTTTACATCTATCCAAAACCTTTAAACTACGGATTGTGGAAAATTTATTACGATGCATCTTTGTCATGATCAAAGGCCAGAATTTCTCCAATGGTACAAAAATAAAAAAAATTCAACAAGGTTTCAGAATTCAGACCACCCCAAAAACTTGAAGATCTAGAAATGGGTGTTGAAAAAAAACAATAGAATCAACGATAAAACAAATTTACCTGCAGAAAACCAGAGCTTCTAATGCAGAAGCTGGAAACCCAGTCTCAATTGCACATTAACAAAGAAAAAGGGAGTTTTTTTTTTTCTGGGATTTCTGCCTGTTTCCTTTAATTTTTCTTTTACTTTTTCTCGAGAACCAGAGAGAAAATCGAGAAAGAAAAAACACGTAAAATAATGGGAACAGAGATTTAAGGGAAGAAATAACCAGACAACGATAACCCTGAAGTTGTTTGAGAAGTGGAGGTGTCTGTTGAAACGGCCAACTACACTCTCTCTCCTCTCTCGACCTGTTTTTCTTTTTCCTGTGCCTATATTTGATCATTCCATTTACTTTTTTGGGGTTTTTTCTCTGTTTCTCCAAATTTGATGGGAGTTGAATTGTTTGTTATATTATATTGTTTTTTCTGTGTTTATGGTTAGAGGTTAAAGTTAAAACCAGATCATGTCCGAAACAGGGATTATTGTCTTGTGCGTGTGCTGTCTGAATCTGAAGCAGGGGAGAAACGCTAAAGTTGCGGCCTACCTTTCTTTCACGCCTATCTGCTGTCTAAATTCTAATAGTTCCTTCTTTTCTTTTTCTTTCTGCCCTTCGAACTCTAATCTTCATTAATCATTATTTAGGGATGATAATGGGTCGAAACATGATTAATTTTTGATCGTCTGATTTTAACTTGAAAATTAAAACATTCAATTTGACTTAAACCAACTTTCATATATATTTTTTTAATCTGATCCGATCTAAAATAATAAAATCTATAATTCAATCCTGATATATTAATAAAAAAATCGATTAAATTTGATTTGATCCAAAAAAAATTAATAAAAATATTAAATATTATATAAATATATTGGGTCGAGTCGAAATTTTTTTATCCTAAACTCGACCTGACTTTATTTTTAATAATAAATCGACTCAACCTGAAGTCGAAGCCAATTTTTTTAAATAAAAAACCGCCCTATCAGGTTAGGGTGGAACCCGACAAGACGGACCAAATTGTCATCCCTATCGTTATTTATAAAACTCTATTTTTATTTTTTTTTCTTTCAGTTTTTAAGATTTAGTCTTGATTAATCCAGATCGATTTGTGTCGCATATATAATTTTGATGAGTGGGTCTTTTAATAAAAAAAAAATTATATACAAAATACTTTGAATCCGAGATCTACTTAAACAAAACTAAATTGCTTATTATTTAAATTAAGGATGAGTCTACCACGTGCGTCGAACATTGTTGAACACCACTAACGATGAACATCGCTGAACACTATTAAATTAATTAATTAAAATTAAAAATTTCAAAGACTAGATATATAATTTTAAATTATTTAAAATAAAATTTAAAATAAATTATATATATTATATTTTATTTTTTAAAATTATTTTTAATTTAAAAATAAAACAAATATTAAATCCAAAACTTAAAACCCTAAACTCAAGGTAAAAATACTAAACATTAAATCCTAAAATCCACAACATTAAATCATAAACTCTAAACCCTAAAACAATAAACCATAAACCATATCTAAAAATATAACCATACCCTAAACCCTAAAATAGAATCTAAAAACTACAAACTCTAAACTTGAAACCCAAAATTAATTTAAGATTTAGATATAGGGGTTTTGGTTATTTAGTGTTTATGGTTTAGTTTTTTAGGGGTTTTGATTTTAAGTTTTTGATTTAGGGTTTTGAGATTTTATATTTTAGGGTTTAGATTTTAATGTTTAGTGATTTAGGTTTTGTATTTTGGTTTTAAGGTTTTAAGGTTTAGAGTTTAAGATTTTTTATTTTTTAAAATTAATTTAAATTAGCATTTTATTAATTATTTACAAAATAAAATAATATATATAAAAAGTAATTTAATAAAAAATTATTTTAAATAATTTATAATTACATGTTGAGTCCTTAATTTTTTTAATATTTATTAATTAATTTAATAATATTTAACGGTGTTCATCATTAGTGGTGTTTAACGGTGTTCGACGTTGGTCGTAAAATTTTCCTTTAAATTAATCAATATTAAATATAAACTTCTATCTTTTAGTTGTTCCTCAGACGATTATTTTTATTGACATATTTATTCTTTTAAAGTGATTTAAATTTAAATAATATAACTTACACGATATATATATATATATATAACCAAGCGTAAATAACATATATTATAAAATCATAATTATCTTTTACTAATATTATCTAAGATTATTCATATATTATAAGCGTGAGGCAGTTTTAAGTCTTTTGAGTTTTGCACTTAATTAAGTCATGTAGTGTGAGATTTCATCAATTCACCCTTTTAATTGATTAAATGTAAGATTTAACTTGTTTTTTAAATTAGTTGATGGCATGTGTGTAGTCACGAGTTTTTTTAATTTTTTAATATTTTTTATTAATTTTAATTTTTGATTTAATTATTTGCATTGTTTATTTAGTTTAATAAGAGACTTAAAAATAGATTAAAAATAATAAATTAATAACAAATGGGTTTAATTTACTTGAATAAAGAAGTGACCCAGATATTAATACAATGATCTAATCTAAGAACTAAAATGCGGGTGAAAATCATTTGTCTCTTTCTTATGTTTTAATTTGTGTCTTTATTTTAAATTAAAGGGTTTTGGATTTGAAGTTAGGGGTTGTGGTTAGGTTTAGGGAATTAAGGGTAGGGTATATTTTTAGAGTGTAGGATTTAGGATATAAAAAATAAAAGTTATAATTGAAAATTCAATTTTTTAAAAAATTTAACGGAAGGCGTGGATGAAGGCATAATAAAGAGACAAAAGATTTTTACCCTAAGAATACTACATGAGGAGTGCAAATCATATGCCTTTTTCTATGCCTTCATTCGTGCCTTAGGGGTGTTCATTGTCATATCGGATCGAATCCGATCTGATTTTTTGGATATTCGGGTTTTCGGATTGATGATATAATGATCCGTATTCGATCCAAAAAAACGGATATCCATATATTCGGATATCGGATACTCAGATCGGATATTCAGATATCCAATTATCCAAAAATATAATTTGATTAAATTAATTTTTCGAATTTAAAGGTTGTATTTTTAAAAAATTTGAAATTTCGAATATAATAATCAATAAATTACTAAATACAACAAGAATTAATTTATAAAAGTTTTAATTTTTAATTTTTCTGAAAATAACAAGTATTAAATTGTTAAATATAATAAGATTAATATTAATAAAAATTTGAATTTTTGGATTTTTGGATAATCCAAAACTTAAAATATTGTGATTCGTATCCGATCCGGGAAACTTATAATTGGATCGGATATCCGTATTTTCAGATCGGATCAATGGATAATCGGATCGGATCGACCGGATCATATATTTTTGAACACCCCTACGTGCCTCTACTTTAAATTAGAGAATTTAAGGTTTAAGGTTTAAAATTAGGGGTTATGGTTTATGGAATTATAATGTATTTTGAGGGTGTAGGGTTTAAGATAAAAAAATAAGAGTTAAGGTTTAAAATTTATTTTTTAAAAAAATTTTAACAGAAAAAACGTATGAAGGCAAAGAGATATGTGATTTCTATCCATGAAAAAACTATAGTGCGCTGAAATCACAGTTTTCCGAACTTGATCCTTGGGCACAAGATCAATCGAAGGAAAGGAAAATGTTATGAGGTTGATTGTAAAATCAACGGAATTAGGGTTTTCTGAAGATAGATGAGGGATTTTAATGAAAAATGGAGAGAATCGAAAGAAATTGGTAAATGGCAGATGGAATCTCTGATTTGTATTATATCTGAAAGGAGGAATTGCGAGACAAATATCCTTCTTAGTATGCCACGAACGAGTGTATTTATATTCGTTCGTTTAATTTTATTAAATAAATAAACATAAACGAACATAAATTTATTTATCAATATTCGTTTATTAAAATATATAATTTATTTATACTTATTCATATTCGTTCATTTATGTGCGAGTCTGCGATTACAAGTAGACCTGAACCATACCGAAAGGACGAGCCGAGGGTTCAGAATTCATGATGTAACTATATAAAGGGTAAACTATTTTAGTGGCCACTCAATTAATTAGGTGTACTTATTTTGACCATTTAACTATCGAATTCGTTAATTAAGTCACCAAACTAATTAAATTAATCTATTTTGACTACCTCCATTAAAATCCTAACGGAGGAATGATGCAAGAATAATATGACAGTGACTAAAATAGGCCAATTTTAATAAATTTAGTGGCTTGATTGACGAATTTGATAGTTCTACGGTCAAAATAAGTATGCTAATTAGTCGGGTGACTATCGGAGTAGTTTACCCTTATATAAATTATGTACGGACGACCCTATATATATGGGTTTGTATTGTGCTGTCCGAATCATCTTTGAAATGAAAATCCTTCGTTGTTATTCTCTTCTGAAATCCCATTTTCTTTATTTCTCTACCAAGTTCATAACAGTAGAGTAAATGAAACTACAATGTAAGCATCAAGGAATTTGAATATAAATTTATATCAACCCTTTCAAAATTGTACATGATACAGAGTTCCACAGACAAGATAGGACGAACTCAAACAAAAAACATGAAAATATCCTCAATTTTCAATGTGTTAAGTAGTCTAAAACTGTAAATACACGAATAATTATGATAATAGTAGTAATATGTTACTCGGACTTGAGTGAGTATATATATATCCAACACGGATATATTCGATTTTCTCAAAGTTGAAGGTCATATCCTCGTATCCATGCCGGACATGCATCGGTACTTCAATAAAAATGAAGAATCGGAGCAACGTAGGAAATAAATGATGACAATAATAACCAAGGCCTCAAAGGAAACCTGCAAATGGATAGGGGCAAAGGGAGCCTAAAAATGAACTAAATTCAAGAGCATTGCTATGAAGGATTCTCAGGCTTTGATTGTGTTTTTTTCTGCAACTTGGCTCTAAGGTTCCTGATATATGCATCGACTCGGGCTGTGAATCCGAACTTTGTTTTCTCTCTTGCTTTCGTTTTCTCCCTTTTCCACATCACTTGATCCTTTTCATCCTTCTTCAAGTACTTGATCTCTTGGATGATATGGTGATCCATTGGGTGGAAACATCTTTGCAAAGAGATATGAGCAAGGTATGGGAGAGTACAAGCAATGGTAACTAAGAGGGTGGTTGTCCAATAGACTGGTGCAGGGACAAGGGCTTCCGTGAGGATTAGGAACACGTTTTTCGAATAAATAGGCGATAGCATGCCGTAGACAAAGAGAAATAAGAACCAAGTGAGAACGCTGAACCAAATGAAGACATGTTGGATCCATGTATAGTGTGTCATTATGAGAGAGATCTGGAAATTGACAGCACAGATGATGCAAGTGAACATTATCGTACCCAAGATAGCCATGTCGGTAGTCTGGCCTTCAGCACGGAAAGATTGATCGTAGAAGATGACGACATTGATGAAGAAGATCACGACGGAGGAATATAGACCGTTCCCCATCCATCCAAGTATCCTATACCAGTCGAAAAACAGATTTCTAGGTCCTTGCTGATATAATGTGGGAAACTGCAACACCAATAGGCATATGCAAATGCTTATAATAATGTCACCAGTAACATGGATGAAGTACCAATAAAAGATTGCTTACAGACTAACCTCTAAGCAGACATCGGACGAAACATCTTGCTCAAACACTCCTAGTGAGATTACAGGCATTGAGGTAAGAACAACGTTGAACAATATCATGTACAGGTCGTCGTAAACTGATTGTCCAGAAAAGCCGGTGAATGCCTCGAAGTAGAAGAGGGTTAGGCCAAATGTTATATTCTTGTAGAAGAAATAGCACACCTGAATCCGAAATACAAGAGTCAAAACAGTACAGTTGGAGGACAAAACATAAAATATGGAAGAAAATCACTAATTTTTACCATCTGTGCAATCCTCTTATAGCACCAGTGTCCATGAACAACAAGAAGTCTTTCCAAGAAACGAAACTGGGAAACAGAGAAATCACTGGCCATTACAGCCTGCAACAAAAAGGTCATGTGTTTCATTGACATACAGTGATAACTTATAACTCGTCATAAGAAAGAACAGTTATATGTAGCATCTGTCTTAAAAACAAGACACTAAGAACTATCAAGCTCTCTCTTCTTTTCAACAGTTCATAACCATGAAATATCCTCAATATGAAACTACAGAAACTAGAGGGGAGTGTATTGCAAATATACTAAGAGTGAGTTAGATATGTTACCAACCTGCATACCTTCAACACCACTGATGCCAACTCCAATGTCAGCTTCTTGAATCATTCCAACATCATTTGCACCATCACCAATTCCTAGAGTCACTCTTCCTGTTCCTTCTTTTACTAATCTTGTTACCTGGTACCAAGGAAATTAAGCACACAGTAAGATCTCCATTTTCATGAATATTGCCTTATTTCATACTTTTAATACTTAGGGTATGCATGTATTAAATGAACAGTTTTCAAAAAAAAAAAAAAAATCTGAAAAGTAAAGATTTTCTAATGTTTGGATCAGTACAAGTAAAATGTTCTTGACCAGTTGGTTATTTTCCAGAAAATCTACCCTTTTACCGAAAGATGTTGTCATAAATATTACAATGTCATAAATATTACAATGTCATAAATATTTTGTACTGGGGAATTCCCTAGTTGGGATGGACGCCCAAGTGTGTGTACAGGCATTATCTTCTCTTGTCTTGGATAAATATAATACAAACTTATCCAAAAAAATGTTAATATTTTAGTGATAATACGATAATACTAAAATATTATATTAATATTAAATACATAAAATAAAATTATTCAATAATTAAAATTTAATGATATTAAATTTTAAAATATTATAATAATATCATTTATACTCTATTAATATAATAACTATCAAAATTTTATTTTATATTTTTAATAAAAATATTGGCATAAATATTAAAATACTAATTACTTAAATTTTCAGAATTAAAATATTAATTTTTAATATTAATTATATAAATATCTTAAAATTCTTAAAATATTATAAATAATTTTTCTATATTATTTGTATTAATATTTTGTACTATTAAAAATACTCATATTTTACCTTAAAAATTATTAACTAATTATTTAAGATATTATATTAATATATTTTGAATGTTTAAAAAAATCACATCAGAAACTTATTATTAGTAGTAGTTTCATTGATCGACTAATCCTGATTTGAATATTGTAAAGACCTATTATTACCCATTATAGGAACAGTTTCCCCCAATATACTCCATTCATAATATTAGTATTTAAACCCTAGACATTGTTCCTTAGACCAACTTATAGTTGTTACATTAGAAACTTATTTAATTAGTTGATAGAATATAACTTATTATTGGTATAATAATATTTTGCTTGATTCAAAGTTAATTCAATATAAAAATCATGTCATGTAAGCAGTGGCGGATCCAAAAAAAAATTTGAGGGTGAATACTTTCAACAGTACTAAAGGAAGAACGTCACTTTCTCTTGACATTCTCCATTTTAAACTAATTACCTCTATAGGTAATTACATTATCATCTAATAAGTTAGCTTATTGATAAATTACCTCCATAGGTAATTGGAAAAAAAAAATAATGGCACCAATTAATCCAGAGTGGGCACCAATTATATTCAGGGTGGATACTAATATATAAATAAACATTTAACAAGTCAAATTTAAATTTTAGGATAGGCCCAGACCCATCCTCACCGTGTAATAGATCCGCCACTGCATATAAGGAGTTGTTTTATGAAAAATGACTTACCTTTTGATGAGGGGAAATCAATTTACAGAAGAAAAAAATGGGTGATATGCAAGTCATTTTCCATGAATCAAACATAGAGGGGAATGGGGAAAGGAAGGAAAAATATATCTTACCAGTGCCTTCTGCTTGGGAGATACACGACAGCATATGACAGATGCACAATCAACTGCTAGGCCTAAGAATAGGAACTTCATATCTTCCTCCAATGCATAGGCAAGAGTCTTCCCATCAATGATCAGTGCAAATGCAGCATATGGATCTTTTTCTAGTTTGATCATTTGTGAACCATTCGTAATTTGCATCAATATGTTCTCCTTAATGGCCTGATCGATACCGAAAAATTAAAATACAGTCAATTTCATATAGGAAGATCCTAGTCCTCTCTCATGTCATGAAGAAATACATGCATACCTCTTTGGAATCTGATTCGAGCGTTGTTATACAGATCTGCTTCATGCCTTCTCTGAGCAGACTGCAAGCAAATCTGCAAGACCAAGACATGAAAAAACAAACTCAAATTACTTTCATGGACCAACTTTTGATTGAGAAACTAAATTTAAGGCCCCTATATTATGAAACAGAAGGAATATAGACCCTATGTTTATAGCCGTTTCCATCTTGTCCCCTGTCAAGACCCAGAGCTTTAGACCAGCTTGTGCAAGTTTATCTATACATTGGGGTACCTGAAACATAGAGAAGCTAAATCAGTATGAAGCAAGCCAATACATATGGTTATTCTTAAAGAAACACACAAGGACATCACATACCCCCTTTTGCAATTTGTCTTCAACAGCTGTAGCACCAACAAGAATCAAATCTTTCTCCATCATCTCGGCCGCCTTTTCAAGCATTGTGTATCTATCAGACCCGATAGAAGTTTTTGCCTTCATAAACTCATTGTTCCAAGCAGAATACTCAGACTCCTCAAGTTTTCTATAGGCCAGTGCCAATGTACGCAATCCAGCTTCTCCATATTTATTCAAATGCTGAGTGGTATCTTCCAGATACATTTTTCCCTTTTTTGCTAATCGATCAAAAATAATGCTGTGCCCAACAGAGGGATAAAAATCAGTCGAACACGGATCATAAGGCCATTCAAGGGTATGCACTGATGTTCATCTATTAATACCTTGAACAAGTCAAAAGGATAATGCATAGACTAACCTGTCAGCACCTTTACACATTAGAATAATCTGTCCATCTTCATCCCTCACAATTGCTGTCATCCGCTTTCTTTTGCTAGTAAATTCCAACAAATTCAGAATTTTGTATTCCCTACAAGATTAAGATGCTAAAATAAAAATTCAGGAGAGATTAGCAAAGATCACAAAAATAGTGCACTGTTATCCCACCTCTCAGTTGGTCCTGAAGCTAAATATCTTTCACGGACGAAAACACTTGATTGAGTTCTTTTATAAAACTCAAAACCAAACTCCCTGGCTGCAACAAGAAATGCTCCTTCATCAGGTGACTCCGCTTCATATGTATAAGTGCCGGTCTCTTCATTCAGCTCAGGGATAGCAGTGTGACAAACTGCAAGAATTCGGCAAAATAACATAATCATATCAGCATTACTCTCGTTTCTCCAGTTTCCTTCCATCATACGGTCATCCTCAAAGCTGAAAAATTTTATGGGAGGTTTTTGAACTTTTTCATCTTTGTAAGTAACAACAGTCTCCAATTCAATATCCTGTTTGCCTTTTTTGATGGAAGCAGATGGTTTTCTTCCTTCCTGCTCAAGGTCATTAGCCATCTGTTGTGCAGCAGCACGTTCAACTTCACTAACACGCACACCATATGCAGTACCAGCAATGGAACATTTGAGAAAATCCATCTGATTGCAGGTCAATGTGCCTGTTTTATCAGAAAGGATTGTATCTACTTGGCCCAACTCCTCGTTCAGATTTGATGTCCGAGCTTGAGCAGGAATCCCAGTATCATCATCATACATTAGTATGTCTTGATTAATAAAGGATGCTTGCAAAACCTTCACCACCTCAATTGAAACATAAAGTGATATAGGAATTAAATAACCATAAAGGATGAGGGCAGTGACCAAATGGCTAAGTCCTGATACTAAAGGCTTTCTCGGATTATAAAAATCCTCCGTATCATCGGGCCGCATATACCACCAGTCTGGCATTTGGAACTTTATTTTCAATGCAAAAGCTAAAGAGCTGATCAATGAGATTACAAGAAGGAGACTGAAAAGAACATATATTATGTAATCCATTTTCTTTTCTATTCTGCTCCTCTTTGATGGGGACTTTGTAGAATTCTGCATAACTTTGGAATCAAAACCGGTGAAAATCACAACCCCATAGACATAAGATGTATTGCGCAGCTTCGAATCTCTAAGGAGAATTTGGCCTGGTTCAATAGCATAGGTTTGACGATCGTATTCTAAATTACCAACAAAGGTGTAAAGGCTGGGGTTGGGATCTTCACATTTAATCATTCCTGCGAAGTTCTTGTACTCCTCATCTTCATCCAAAGACAATGTAACATCCATAGCTCTCTTTACCTTTAAGTTTGTCTCCCCATCTAAATTCATAGTCTCCACATAGCAAATTCCGTCCTCGTAACTTGATGACAAGAGTAGCAAATCTGCAGGAAAAAAATTGTCCTTCTCCACTCTCACCACATCTCCAACCTCGACCTGCTGCCACTGCTTATCATCAAAAATTCCTTCCTCTTTATGAAATTTTACTTTCCGACTATTAACATTCATATCTTGCATAAACCTTTTCCAATCCTCCAAACCTTCCTTTGCCATGCTAAGCCCTACAACAAAGGCCAAGGGAGCAATCATGCTCACAGCAGAAAATGGCGAAAGGGGTGTAAGTGAAAGAATTGCCGCAGCAAGGAAGTACAAATTGGCAACTCGGTTGAATTGTTCATGCAAAGATTTTGGTAAGAAGGTGAGAAAAGTATACTTGGTTGTCGATATGTAATTTGATCGATACTGTAAAGGCTTTTTCCTGTGCATATGAGGTTGGTTGCAATGCACAACTCTAGAGCATCCAGGCCCTTCAATAGGATGTGGACCTGCTTGAGCAGACTTTTTCCCAAATGCGAACGTATAGAGCTGACTCCGTTTAATCTTCGCTCTAATCTTACCCTTAGCCATCTCTCTGAATCAAGCTTTAAACCAAAAACAGGATACAACTCTCAAACAAAGGGAAGCCCCAAAATCTAACCTTCACCAGTGGATATTGCAGCCACTCGTTCACAATTTCCTTGCTTTACCTCCTGATTCATGGAACCGATGGAAAATAAACATATATTATAAGCACATAAATTGCCAAATACAATCAAAGTTCCACATAAGATGCCAAATTTATAATCATAAACATTCTTAAACATGACATTCAATATTCTTACATAACCCAGATTTGAAAGTCTTATAAGCTATCAAGTTCTAGGAACAAATCATAAATTAAGACAAAGATGAGAACAATCTACATTGGTATATAGCTGGATAACTATTATCATAAACAAACATGCACACCTACATCCATTCGAAACATCGAAGATCCGAAATCCAAAAAAAAAAAATCAAATTTGATATATATCTGGAAAAACAATGGCATAAACAATTCCACTTTCACCTCAAACATCCATATAAACAACCCCAACCATACTAGAGTCAAGGAAATGGATAAATGATACAATGCAAATACAGAACTTCCGAATTTGAACAAATGAGCATATCATTAATATTTTGATACATTGTCAACAAAATCCTTAAGAAAAGGCAACCCATTAAAGCAAAAGAGAGGTACCTTCAATATGGAGGTTGGTTCATCTTCAATTCAAAACTAACAGAAGAAGAAAACATTTTCAAAATTATTAAGAGCAGTCAAATATCTTTTGCACATCAAAGAAATGAAGGGAGACAATTAAAAGAAAACAGTTTCAAACTTTTTTTGGTTTTGATTATGGAAAGAAATTTAGAGAGAGAAATGGGAAAGAATGAGGTAAAATTTAGAAAAAGTCATTTAGGCTTAAGAGAGAGGAAACTCTCTCTCCTCTCTCTTCCACAGCAATTCCCGGACTCCCTTAGGCTTGTATAAATAAACAACATGTTATTTTTCTATTTTAAAATTTCAATTTTTTTTGTTTTTCAGTTTATTTGGTTTAAAAAAATATTTTTTTTATTTTTATTTTTTAACTTATAATTTGATACAATATTTATACGATATAAATATCTCTTTATTCAAATTCTTCTTCTCTATCAACTGTTGCATGATTCTATGATTTTTAAGAAAAGCTTAGTGGCAACAATACTGCAATTTTGACATTGATCCAATCATTTGTTTTAGTTTTTAGCATGATTAGAGAAGATATGATGAGCATAAGGTTAGACACAACAACCTAAGAACTTCAACTAATTGAAAGCTACAACAGAGACAAAATATTCAAACATCCTACTGTTACAAGTATGAAACAAAACCAGAGACAATGAAAGAGAAAGAGAAAACAAAGGAGCATTAGAATCTTTTTTCTCTTGGGTTCAAAAGTCATGGAATGTGATGAAGCAAACACATTCAAGAGTTACCCTGAATCTCGCATTTCGAATATAAACAAATCATAAATCACATGATACATGTGTATAAATTTCATTACATAAAAGAATATGTAGAACAACAAAATTGATTGTCGACGAAAATGGCAAAGCTAGACTGCTAGAGTGTTCATGCCATCCATGGGCATTATTTTTGAAAACTAAGGTTGTACTTTGCTATGATTTTGCAGGCTTCCCGGATATAGTTAAGTTGAATCGAATACATGAGCTTTTCATTTTTGAATTTATAGAAGGAATGATCGAAAGAACGTTGATGGTGATGGCACAAGTGATTTAATTGTCAGCTACCAAGCATTTAGAACGTAGAAAAAAATCATTTCATCCATTGCAAAATACACGTGGACTATTTAATGGCAATGAAAAGAACGTAGGATGATGACGATGTAACACCCCTAAAACCGGGACGATATAATAATTCGAATAAATCGAGAGTTAAATTAAATTATATGTCACTTGGGTTAAGTGAGAGACTAAATTGGTTAAATGATAAAAATTAAAAGATTGCATGGTGAACACCTAAATTCCATAAACTACCCTTGGTCATAAAATAAGTTAGGCAATTCATTAAGGGTAATAAGGTCATTTCTCACCTTTTAATTAGAACAAACAAAATTAGACCCAAATCCTCTTCATCCTTTCTCATTTCACGTGAGAAACAAAAGAGGGAGAAGAGAGAGCCTTTGAGAGAAATGTTCATGAGGGTTTGAGGAAGCAAACTTGAAATCCATGCATGTTCAAGGAATTGAGTTAAGAAATCAAGCTTAAATACCTTGGTAAGTTCCTTTTTCCCTAAATTGAATAATTTATGATACTTTGAGTGGAATTAGGTTGTAATAATGACTAAATAAAATATTGGTGTTCATTTGAGTATGAGTTTTGAAAGAATGAGCAATGAGCTAGGGGTCTTGAAATTGGGTTCTTGTAAATGTTGAATTTATGATGTTAGATTTGATAAGGAGATGAAATTTAGAAGTTATTGATGATTGAATTTATGATTGAGGTGCTGGAAATTTTAAGAATAAGATCAATTAGGAATTTAAAGTATGGGTTAAGAATTAGCCGAAAAAAAATACTTATAAACGCTATTCCGAGTAGCCATCTTTGAGAAATTCCCTAGGTCACGTTTGGAAGAGTTAGGAGCTGAAATTTTGCAGTATGATACTCTTGTATACTCAGTTTAAGGGAAAATTTACGGAACCTCAATCCGAGTTCGGTAGAAAAAGTTATAAGCTTCTCCGTAGGGCTGCCCGAGCAATCCCGAGAATCCGGTCAGGTCTGATCCGAATGAATTCTGGTACTGATTGGCCATGAATTAAAAAGTGAGGTTAATTTATCCTCGAAGAGGATTCTCTTAGCTTTCCAAAGAGGTATAATAAGCTCGATTCGAACATGGGACCTAGAAGATACGATCAAATTACGAAAGGGTAGCAAAACTGTTTTTAACGAATAAATGTACATGCTTATATTAGTTAAAGCTTAAGATCACTTGAGTTAAGTGATTATGGTGTGTTCTAATAAATATATATTTGTATATGGAATTATTAGATAATCAAAGAGACGAAAACATCGAGGAGGAAGAAAGACTCGAGCAAACTCGAAGGAAGGGCAAGGGAGTGGCGACCTACAATCCTTGATTTAGCTTGGAGAAATTGTGAGTGTGGCAAACCTTGGGGTTAGGACCTAGGGTCCTAACCATCTTTGTATTATTCGATTTATTCGTATTGTAACCGGACTAATGAAATATTCGGTAATTCGGGAAGGAGGATTAAATGTTAATAACTTGTTTGATGCCATGTTTTAGTGCTAGATGTTAGACTAGCTTAGAACATTTGCATAGCTCGGAAATGCGGAGGTAAGTAATGGCTCGCGGCTATGGATGTCAGGTACGTAAGTCATGCATGAGGCATGTTTGGATTGATTGATTATTCGATTTGTAACATGATGTGAATAATTTGATATGATAGTATGATATTCGATTTGATACAATAGCATGATGTATGCTTTTGACTTGTTAGCATGATATATGCTCTTGAAATGTTAGTATGATATGCTTTGGATATGCTAGCATGATGCATATGCTTTTGAAATGGTAGTTGATGTTAATGTATCGGATATTAGCATGATATGGACAACCTATGTGATATGAAACTTGCTTCATATAAACGGAAAGATTTAAATGAATTGGAAACTCTGATTGAGCCTTGGTTGATAGTTGGTCATAGGTAGTAAGGCATGCCTAGGGTTTGAGCTCATTTGTTAGTTTGCCCAGTACTTCGGTACTTCTGTTGGTACTATGGGTACCTTGTTGGTGGTTAGTCACCATTTGTAGATACCGTTGGTATCTTTTGTTAGTGCCTTCGTGGCACTTCTGTCAGTACCTTTGTGATACTTCTGATGACCCGTTTACCTAGTCAAACTATACCAAGGCATCATTTGTAACTAATTTGAAAGATTAAAATTAAAGATATTGCTACTGAGCATCCGATAATGTTATTGCCATAAGCATTTGATCTGTTATTGCCTTTGTGCGTCCGATAATGATATTGCTATTGAGCATCCGATAATGTTATTGTCATGAGCATTTGATATGTTATTGCCATCGTGCATCCGATAATGATAATGCTAGGAGCATTTAAATTTGGCATTACTTTTGATCATTTGAAATGATACGGTTATGAACATTTGATATGAGATTGCCATTATGAATTTAAGCATGAAACCGTTATCGAGCATTTAGTTGTAAATTGGGTTTGCATGCTAGTAATATGATACATGAGAGTGATTCAAGCATGATAAGCATGATACTTTTTACATATGATCAAAATGTTAGAATAAACATGATGGATTGTTAAATTAGAGTATGCCATGTTGATATATGTGTTTGGTGTCTAATTGGTTAGACTTAGGGCTGCCTCACTAAGTACTTCGTAAGTACTTACCACCTCTGTTTCCTCCTTCCCAGATAACAGGTTATCGGACTAAGGGGTTAGATCGACTTTGATCGCGAGCAAGGACACCAAGCAAGCCCAAGTATGGTATTTTGTACTTTTGTAACTCCTAGTTTATGGTGGCATAGGGAGCATGCTTAGAATTGTCCATGCATTTTGGTATTTTGATCATGATTTATACATAGATAATCATTTGAATATTCGGTATGTAAGCCATAAGGCAAGGTAATTGTAATAGGCTAGTCTTATATGTTTTGGAGATTGATCTATGATATGATTACATCGACCTCGTATGAAGCATGCAATATGTAAACTATGGAATTGGTAGTCCTTAGAACCACACCATATATATATGTTTGTATATGTTAGCCACATAGTGAAATATAAGTTATAAGGGTAACTAAATTGTTATAGGGCATATGGTGGTATAAATGGCCACTTGGTTAGGAATTATAGTTTTGGTATGTTGAAAGTCCATGAATGATAAAATTTGATTATGGTTTGGCTAGATGTTAGAATTGGTAAGTGGAAAATGCTGCCTAAATATGTTAAATATTGCCCTTATGTTTTAGGAATGGTTTAGACCATATAGGTGGTCTTTTGGTAGAGTCCAAGTATTTAAAAAGATAGAAATCTGGAAATTGGGCGAGGGTATCGATACCACTTGCATGGGTATCGATACCTCCTTTGACAGTAACGAAATGGCATCGAAGCATGGTTCGACGCCAAGCTTCATTAAAGAACTCCTTGGTTCGATGCCAGTATCGAGCCAGGCTACTTTAGCCTTAAGCCATTGAGTCCTAAGAGTAGACCAACATCGATACCTGGTTCGATACTGGGTCTTCCAGTAACGAAATGACATCGATGCCAGTATCGAACCAGGCTACTTAACTTAGTCAACGAGTCAACAAGGAGGTCCAGCATCGAAACATGGTTCGATACTGGGACTTCCAGTAACGAAATTGCATCGATACCTGTTTCGAACCAGGCTCCCTAGCCTCGGTCAATGGGTCAACACAGTTGACCTGTATCGAACTAGGGTTCGATACCCCTGTTCCGATACCCCTCTATAGGGTGTATCGATACCCCTAGTTAATTTTGGTTCAACTTAAAAATGGAAATTAGCTTGATCATTGAGAATGTGTTAATGACAATTAAATGAATGAAATTTGGCTAGAGGTGTAGATTAAACTTGATTGAAATCAAAAATTATAAATGTATGGAATTTAAGAAATCGAATTGGTAAACTGTACAAATATGAAAAAGTTTTAAATTATCCTCAAATTTAATAAGTGTTACAAGAGTTTGGTTCGTAAAGTTTTACAAATGAATAAATGTCTTACAATTGAATACAAGTTCGGTTTATCTATGAGTTAAAATGTTCGGTCGACACCTCCGTCTCCTAACCCGGGGCGAGGGTGTCACAGACGATGTAAGTGATTTGATATTATTTAGTGATAAAGAGAATGAATAATGTTACGAGAATTAAAAAAATAAAAAAAAAATAACACGATAATGATAAACAATATCGAAATATACTTTATTGTGTCATTTCAGTTTTTAACCACAGTTAACGATAATAAAAATAATTAAAACTTTATTAAATAATTATATTTTATATTTTAAAATGTTGGTGACCATATTATAAACACTACAAAACTTCAGGAACTACCAACATAATTTATCCTTTTTTATGTGATTTTTCAAATTCATTGTTAGAGAAAGCCTAAGGATAAGTCTTGTTCAAAAAGAAAGAAAGCGTAAGAATAAGTTAGTTTTTCTTCTTCTTTTTCTGCCGTATTTAAATTAAATTAAATTTTCTTTTTTTGTTCATTTCGGCTGCTATGGAGTCGCGAGTTGGGAACAAGTATCGACTCAGTCGAAAGATTGGTAGCGGATCATTTGGAGAGATCTATCTCGGTTTGTATTTTTTCCCTACCTTTCCCCCTTTTTGAATATTTCTTTCTGTATTTTCTTTTTCTAATTTTGGTTTTAATTTTAGGTACAAATATTCAAACGAATGAGGAGATTGCTATTAAACTTGTAAGTGTTTTTCCTATCGAATTCTTTAACTTTTTATATTTATTTTGTTGGAATCATTGCTAAATTTATATTAGTGTCTTAGTGAAGAAGGAAGAAGTTTTCTAGGGTTTGACTGAGAAGTTGATTGGTTAACCAGCGTATGATTTGGTACTAATTCACTATCTAATGCTATTATGACTGGTATATCTATAGTTAACTTACTTCCAGATGTTGTAATGACTCCATGGAGAAACTAGAAAACTGTCAGTCATCTGCTTCCAGATTTTGTTATTTTCAAACTTGAAGCTTAGCTCAGTTGGTTCATTCCGGCTGCATGTTAGACTCTTAAAAAATGGAGTGATATGAGAATCTGTAACTTGATCTATCTGAACAATGGTATAAGAAAAGCTTCGAGAGAGAAACAGAAACAAATAGAGGAAAAAAATGAAATCTAAAGGAAACAAAGAGTAAAGTGAAATAAAGACTCAAAAGGATTTTTCTTATATCTGAATCAATGCCTTACAATGTTCTTATATAGCCAGTCAATACAAGCCATATGTAACTAACTGAGTCCACGCTGTCAATACAGCTGGACTAAATTCTTAACAGAATTTGTAACTGACACAATACTCTAACACTGCAGCTATCATTCAGAGTTGGCATCTTGTAACTCTAGGTTTGCATCAAACATTTATAACCCCACGGCCTCCTTTGTACCAGAACACAGAAGTTATTTACCTTATTTTATCAATCCTATCTAACATGAGATTGTCCCTCATCTTTTCTGCTTCCCGAATTGTGCCTTTTGAGACTCAGGTGGAGCATCTTTAATTTCTCCTGCGTCAGATAATCTACTCCACTTCAAGCAATTGCTAGTTTTGTGGCTTCTAGGATGCTGTTTTGCATACATTGAGAAATGGGGTTGTGGAGCCTCAACCGGTTATGGTTTTTTTAAATCTAGATGGTAGAGTTCAGTTGGGTTATATCAAATAACCCTGAATGTTTTAGTTCTATTAGTGTTACAGTTCATGTTGTTTTTGCTATTTGCATAATTAGGTTTATGTCAATTTACCAGTTCGATTAAAGCCTGTGTATTGTGATTTGTGAGCAAGGACATTTGGAATTTACAATTAGTTGTAGAAGATCATTAAGGTATTGGAGCTTGATTCATGGCATGGTCATCCAGTGTCTTTAAATTATACAGATTTGACTTCTTTTCTGATCACGAAATTGTCACTAGCTTAATTACATGATAGTGTAAAGTGATGATATGGAAGATTAATTAATAGAAGTATGAATCATAGAATAGCATTTATCTTAACCAATCCAGGCAGCGCGACTATTATCCTACTGTTGTGTATGGAAAATTAATTTCCGTATAATGCACAGGTAAGTATGATTTTGTTCAGAAACAATTTTTTGATGTGATCAACGTTGTATATTTCTTATGTTTCTTTTGTTTGCAGTCAATTGCTTCGATTGCCATCAATGGCTTCTAATATCTATGATTATTTTCATTTTGCTCAGGAAAATGTGAAGACAAAGCATCCTCAATTGCTGTATGAATCAAAGCTGTATAAAATACTGCAGGGAGGAAGTAAGAACCACTTTTTCCTGCTTAGAGTCTTTGAAATGAGAAGAGTTGGATTTGCACTATTCTGGTCATTTATAATAAGTGATAATGGTAAATGGTACTAATTCTTTGGCAGCTGGAATTCCAAATGTGAGATGGTTTGGCATTGAAGGTGACTATAATGTCCTAGTTATGGATTTACTAGGGCCTAGTCTGGAAGACTTGTTCAACTTCTGCAGTAGAAAACTGTCACTTAAAACTGTTCTCATGCTTGCTGACCAGATGGTAGATTTTGCCTCATTACATGTTATTTATTCTGGTATTGTGTACTTCAAGTTTTGTAATGTGTTGGAATTCTGGTATTGAGATCAGATCAATCGAATTGAATTTGTTCATTCAAAATCATTTCTGCATTGAGATATCAAGCCAGACAACTTCCTCATGGGCTTAGGCAGGCGTGCAAATCAGGCATTGTCACAATTCACAAACTTGATTTTTGTTGCAGATCTTTGTTTTCATATTTTATACTGATATATGATTTTTATTTGCATATAGGTCTACATCATTGATTTTGGCCTGGCTAAGAAGTATAGAGATACATCAACCCATCAACATATTCCTTATAGGTTAGTCCTCTTGGGTACTTATAACTGCTAAATTCATATAATTTGTTTAAAATTGAATAGTGGTCCACAATTCTTATCAGTAGGTGTTGATTTTAGTTATGATCTTAATATTCTTATAAGGTCGTTTATTTATTTGTGATGTTTGGGGTTCCTATCATGGTTGTTATATTATTATTTTAGGTTATTGGGCTTCGAAATTCTTTATGGTTAAGAAACCTAGCTTATTTAAGATTGTAATGGGAGGTTCTGACTTCTGAATGAGCTAGAATTAATTAATAGCTAGCTTCTTCCGTTTCTTTTTCCTTCTTGTTTCATCTCTAACCAATTCTAGTGTATATCTTTTCCTTTTTCTGGTTAGATTCCTCCCTTTAGGTCTAATAGTCCTTAATTCTTCCTGTCATCCCCTATCTTCATATAACCTAATGTTGGGTTAAAATTCAATTATACTGTTAAGCTAAACATGGTGACACAATTGACAACATTTTCTATTCTATGTCAAACCATTTCTGGTTTTGCTGATGGATGTCCATGTCTAGTAAATGAAAATATGATATTGAAATTTATTTCATTGTAATAGGTGATTACTGGTCAAGCACTGAGTTGTCAGAGTTGAAACTTCAACATTTAGATCTGCTAGCTGTTAGCAATAATTTTTATGATGCTTATGCAATTATTATTTGGTTGTTTTAATGTCTAGTATTGAATGTGAAAAGAAATCAAGAGTTTGTAGGAACATTATTTATGTATTGTATTGATTATTGTTATCTAAATTATAAATTTTTTGGATGTTCTAGTCTGTATTAAAGATTTTATGACGTGCTTATATTTATTACAGAGAAAATAAAAATCTGACTGGAACTGCAAGATATGCAAGCATGAATACTCACCTTGGAATTGGTAGGACATCCTTTTTCACCTCTTTTCCTTTTTTGGAGAACATGGAGAGTGATTATGAAATATTTCATTCTTGTTTACTTTATTAACTATCTTGTATTATTCTGTAGAGCAAAGCCGTAGGGATGACTTAGAGTCACTCGGATATGTTCTTATGTATTTCTTAAGGGGAAGGTGACTACTGCCCCTCACTTTCATCTCACATATAGCAAAGCAGTAGTATGATTTAATTATAACCCAATGTCTCTGTAGTCTTCCTTGGCAGGGACTGAAAGCGGGAAATAAGAAACAAAAGTATGAGAAGATTAGTGAAAAGAAAGTGTCAACTTCTATTGAGGTAAATTAATGTCTTATTATAGCAATGCATGTCACAATGGTTCGGCAACAAGATCGGTGGAAAACTTACTCGTTTTGTATTAAGGCCTTGTGTCGAGGTTACCCTACTGAATTTGCATCCTACTTCCATTACTGCCGGTCACTACGGTTTGATGATAAACCTGATTATTCTTATCTGAAGCGCCTGTTCCGTGACCTTTTTATTCGTGAAGGTTAGAACTGAACTCATCTGGTGTACCATTTTCACTTTTATGGAAAAGATGTTATTTGTGAGTGCAACTGTTGACCTTTAAATAATTAATGAAGCTTCACTTTTGGTTGTTGTGTTTTCTTCTTAATTTAGGTTGTCAGTTCGATTATGTTTTTGATTGGACGATATTAAAGCATCAGCAATCACTGATTTCCAATCCTCCTATCCATACACTTGTAAGTGGTTTCCCAACCCAGTTACAAACTTTTTGGCATCTTGCATCATCTGCATGCATCATTTTATTAACTTTTTCCAGGTCCCTGGTGCTAGCTCTGGTGTACCTCCAGGTGCAGTTGCTGATAGGCAATCCGGTATCTTTGTTATGTCCAATAATATATAATGTTAATTCTTTTCATTTGATTCTTTCCACTTTTTATTCTTAACATTATTGTGGCATAATATTTTAGATAATGATCCCAGTCAAAGTGTCAAACCGGGGCAATGCTAACTGCATGATATGGTTGATTCTCTACAGGTGGAGTAGAAGGTAGACCTTCTGGATGGTCTTCAATTGATCCTACTCCCATGACAGATTCCATCCCAAATGTAAATTCAGGAAGCTTAGCTAAACAAAAAAGTCCAGTTGCAAATGATCCTCTTGATAAAGATGCTAAGGTAATGACAAGTATTTTTCCCCTCATGGATAGATTTCCCATAGATTAGATCTCTTTTTCATTGGTTAATATCTTGTCCTTGATGCTTATGTATAACTAACATTGGCATTTCAAGGCCAAAATCTCAATTGTTAGGGATCTTGGAGGATCATATCCTCATCCTAATGTCCAAATCTACAACAGACATTGGTGTCAAACACCAGGGCTTAAAGAAAATGAAGAATCATGGCAACATAGTTTGACGTGATGACCTGGAGTAAATTGGTTTACGATGGGTTTTTCTTTTCCCTTAATCTGATCTTAGGTAGAATGGTAGATAAGTAGAAATTTGTATTTATTTGCTTCTCTATGCATGGTAGATGGGTAGAAAATGAGATATATAGGATATAAGATCATTCTTTGTGCTATCAGCTACGATATTTGGACTTAAAGTGCAAGTGTTGAATGTGAGTATTTGTCTAACACTGGGTTGTTCATTTGTTTTTAAGTTTTTCCGTACTCTTAAAGGGTCATATGTCCATGCCCGTATCAGGCTACTGAATGCTTGTAGTTTAAGAAAAAAATAGAAAAATATAAAATTCCGAACAAAGAAGCATCGATCAGAAGAACCTCATTCCTTCACCTTGTTCCTCTCTTTGCTTTCCTCTCCCTTTCCCCTTCTGGTATAAAATTCCGAATGCCCTTCCAACTAATGGTTCTGGCTTGACTTGTGCAGGTGTCTGGTTCAAGTTTCTTACGTCCAAGGGAATCTTCAAGGCGAGCAGCTGTCTCCAGCACTCACGATGTTACAGCAGCAGCAATCACAGTCAATGCTACCGAAACTTCTCGCATTCGCACCGTAGATGCAACTGCGACACCTTTCTCGAGAATTTCAAGTGGGCAAAGAAGCTCACCTGTTTTGTCATTAGAAAACAAGCGGTCATCTTCTGGCAGGAACATCTCCAACGTAAAGAATATAGAGTCCACTTTGAGGGGAATCGAAAGCCTGCATTTCACTTCTGATGACAGGTTATATTAGCCTATTATTCCCTACCTTAAATTCTTACCTCATGTAAATGTTAAGATCTTATACTTGTGCGATTCGGAGCTGTGGACAATGTCGTGTTTCAAAATACAAGCCAAGGCAGGATGGTCTGGTCTAGTTGGCAAACCTTCACTGTAAGTACTAAAGAACCTTAGTATAATCTTTAGGACAGATGACCTAATATGATATTTTTAATTATAAACCTTAATAAAATCTTAGGAAAGACTCTGAAATGCAGTTTTAAACGTCTTTTCTACCCGTTTTAAGTTAAAATGTTGTTTTCATGACCTCTGTGGATCTATGTGTGCATCGGCATTCAGCATCGTGTGGATTTTTCGTGAGGTGAATATGTTTAAGATATTTTGTATCTATGCATAAGTTTTGTTATGATAATAATTCAAATTGCATTGGTTTTAAGACATTTGTGTTGCATTCTAATTGTTTCATGTCTTATATCATAAGCTCAGGTTTTCTGTTTTTGTTGCTTGCACTCACAAGTATTTAGTGTTTGTGGATCTATGTCGATTGATGATTTAGCCTCTGCCTCACCAGTTGGTGTTGGTATTGTCGCCATAACCGATAACAAACTAGAACTAACATGTGTATCTAATAGTCTCCGATCTCGCTCACCATCCCACCTAGACTCGTCTTTGAACATGAGTAAGGCTCCCTGTTCCATTAGAGTGGGAAACAGTCGTTGGGCTACATATGGGTGTTGGTAGAAATTGGATTTTTCGGCTACTAACGAACGGGCGTTTAGGTTTTGGTGTTTATATGGTGGTGGGCAAACACACGCCATATCATCATAGTGAAAATACACATCAATGACAATTCTGAAGTGAGATTGAGTCACGAAACATCAATACATATACTTTAAGTGAGGCTAGGTCACATAGTATCAGAACACACACTTTTGTTCGAAATCATTCTCGAGTATCTATACTATGGGTGAAGTAGGATCACATAGCATCAGAGTATACACTATAAGTAAGATTAGATCACATAGCACCGATACATTTACCCATACTCTGAATGCTCCCTTTAAATTATTAAATGTGTATAATAATCTTGTTTTTGCATGTTTATAATAGACAAAATTATTATATGAATATAGAGTACGAATCATCTAGCCTCTCATCGGTTAAAGGAACGATTGTTGTTCCTGGAGGTTACGGGTTTGAGTACCAGTAATTGAGCGATCAATGTCTAATAGTTGAAAGTATACTCTAGAACAGATATTATTGTAATCACTGTAACCGAATGAAAAAAATTATATGAATATAGAAATCAAGCTTTTATTTTTGTTGACCGTTAAATTATTAGTCAGTCAAATTTATTTTACCCTAACAAAATACTGAAAATAAGGAAAATATTTGACGAAAAATCAAATAAATAAACTGATTTGAACTATTTAAATCTAAGCTCGATTTCAACTAAAACTTTTTACGAGAAAATTATTTTTTTTGTTTGACTGAATTTATTTTATCTTAATAAAATATTAATAAAACATTTTTTTATAAAACTAATTACATAAAGCAAATATAAAATCTAGAGGGATTATATCATGAACTTTTTTATTATGTTATTTGTGATTTCAATCAATCAAGTTCGTTTATTTTTAAGTAATCGTTTAATAATTATCCACTAAAAAAGAGGCGATGTAAAAATAAAATTTCTCCACTTGAGACTCGTTGGATAGGTAAGATTTTTTTATTTTTTTATTTAAAAAATTTAAAATTTTAAAATTTATTTTAAAATTTAAATTAAAAATTATAATTAAGTAAAAGAATATATATAATAATATTTTTTAAAAAAAGACGTTACTTATTATTGATATATATATATATATATTTAAATTTGTATAGACAACTCCATCTACATATAAGATTTTGTATACTATAAAAACTAATCTAAAATATAATAAAAAACTAGTATATTCTAAAATTTAATTTTAAATTAAATTATCAAAAAAATCGTCCACTTAAACTTAAAATATGAATTAAATTTTTGAATAAACTCTAATAAATTAAAAATAAAAGTAATATACAGTAAAACCTATATAAATTAATACTCTTGAGACCATAAAATTTTATTAATTTAGAAAGATGTTAATATATCGATATATTAATAATTTATTAATTAAATGAAAAAAAATCAATTCATGAGTTAAAATAATCTAATTCAAAAAAACTAATGTTTTAGATGCCATCAATTTTGTTGTCTCTACTTGACAACCAATGTTTCTCAATTGACAATATAAATTGTTTTTGACACTGCAAAATGCGCTCAAATGATGAAGCAGCCTCAAAGGACTTAAGTGAGACAACTTTTTAAAAAGGCTTGCATGAACTTGAGAATATAATCAACGATATTTGTTATCGCAATAAAATGAACATCGATAACTTGTTGGATTATCCAGACGAAAATGATAAATGTTTACACATTCAAAGTTTAGAGGAAATTGTGATTAATATTGTTGAAAGTTTTATTAATGATGAAGTTGAAGATAATTCAACACCATTTGAATTAGTCACGCGAAAGGAAGCATTGAATGCGACAATAACTCTTTACAATTTTTTATTGTAGTTGAAGACCTCAATGCCGGAACTTGTGTGTGCAATTAAAAAAATTAGAGATAAAATTGAATTAGATCTGAATTTAAAAAAAATAAATTATAATATATTCATATTTTTGTAAGTTACCAAAGTAGTAATTATAATATTTATGAATTATTAATTTATAGTTTTGATGGGATCTTTATATTTATAAAAAATCTCTAAAAAATTATTATATTATTATCTTATTAAATTTAATAATTTTTTATATTAAATCAACTCGGGATCGAAAAAATTTATTATTTAATAAAATTTATTAATTTAAAGAGTTAATTTAAAAGTTTTACTGTATTTTTTTTCAAGGAAGAATCAGTAAATAAAAAATAAAGGCGAGTAATGATGATCGACCCCATCCCCTCACAAGAATGACGTCATGCATGACATCATTAGAACCCAGCTCCTATTGACCACGTCATCTTTGTGAGTCATCCAAACCACTTCATCTCCCTGTCGAAAGCGAAATATGAAATTTCCTCATAAAGAATTCATTTTTATTGAAAAAATAAATAAATCGAAAATTGGGTTTTACTTTTTACTACTTATTTTATCAAATTTATTATTATTATTATTATTACAAAAGAAAAACTAAAGAACATCAAATACTCCCTTTGATCTTTGCCAAGTTTCTATTTTTATTCCATTTTATAAAGTAAATTATGTTATTAATTACTGGGTTTTTTCTTTTCTGTAGGATCTGATTCCTGATCTTCTGTAAAACCTTATCTTTCTTTTTCTTTTTCATTATTATGATAATTAAGAGGTTCTGGAAATTCAAGCAAGTTGGTTTTTTTAGATGCTTTCAGACTTCCAGTCATGTGATTTGATAACAATGGTTGTACTGCCAAAGAATTCAATTTGGGATCTTCAGTTTCAACCCCTTTGTTGTACATGATGTTTTCATTTTTGTTTTGTTTTGGATTTTGAAACAAAGTTTTGATTTTTATTGTTCTTGGATTAAGATTTTGATGGCTAATTTATCTGAGCCATCATCTTCATTGAGCTTCACTTCATCATCTCATATCTCTAATGGCTCAATCACTCACAATATCCCCTCATTTCCCCTTCCTGAAACTGGGGCGGCGGCCAACCTTGAAGTTATAAGCTTGGCCAAGCTTAGCTCAAGTTTAGAACAGCTCGTTTCAGACAATTCCCCTCCTTTTAGTGATGCAGATATAGTTGTTGAAGGTGTCCCAGTTGGTGTCCATAGATGTATTCTAGCTGTTAGAAGCAAGTTCTTCAATGAACTTTTCAAGAAAGAAAATGGGTCTTTGGAAAAAGATGGGGGGAAACCAAGTTACAACATGAGTGAGTTCTTGCCTTATGGCAAGATTAAGCTTGAAGCTTTTCAAGTTATATCCAGTTATTTGTATACAGGGAAGCTCAAGCCTTCTCCCATGGAGGTTTCCACTTGTGTCGACACTGCTTGTGCTCATGATGCTTGTCGACCCGCCATTGATTTTGCTGTGGAGTTGATGTATGCATCATCTATATTTGAAATACCTGAGATGGTTTCACTTTTTCAGGTGCTTAAACATCATCATACTTGATGTATGTATGCATCATCAATATTTACTGTTGATTTGGTATAATTTCTGTGTATGTATGTTGAATGTTAATTACTGATATGGTGAATGCTTTAAATGATTATTTCCTATGGATTCTTATGTGAATATGTAATGAAAAAGCCATTAAGTTCATATTGTAATTGAAATCAGCTGTAATTCTGTATATTTTGGGTTGCTTTTAGCTTGATTTGAATAAAAGAATGTTTACTAGTTTTATAAACTTCATTTGTTTATATTGGCAGCGACGGCTTCTTAATTTTGTCGATAAGGCTCTCGTAGAAGATATTATTCCGATTCTTGTGGTTGCTTTCCATTGCCAGTGTAGTCAGCTTGTTTCTCTGTGTGTTGATAGAGTGACAAGGTCAGATCTTGATAGCATCTTTATCGAGAAGGAGTTTCCTTGCGAAGTTGCAGAGAGTATTCGCTTGCTTCGCTGCAAGTCTACTCCTGAAGGTGAAGATAGTGAGGCAGTGGTTGATCCTAAGAAAGAAAAAGGAATCCGGAGAATACACAAAGCGTTAGACTCGGATGATGTTGAACTTGTTAAACTACTTTTAACAGAGTCGGACATAACTTTAGATGATGCCGCTGCCCTCCATTACGCAGCTGCGTATTGTGACCCCAAGATTGTTTCCGAGATTCTTGCCCTGGATATGGCTGATGTCAATCTAAGGAATTCTCGGGGTTATACAGTCCTTCACGTAGCTGCAATGCGTAAAGAACCGTCGGTGATAATGTCCCTTTTAGCAAAAGGGGCATCTGCTTCGGAATTGACTCTGGATGGACGAAGTGCTTTTAACATCTGCCAGAGGTTAACGAGACTGAAGGATTATTATGCTAAAACGGAGCAGGGAAAGGAAACAAATAAAGATCGGATATGCATCGATGTTTTGGAGAGGGAAATGAGGAGAAATCCAATGGCTGGAGATGTTTCCATTACTTCCCATACATTGGCTGATGACATGCACATGCGACTTCTGTACCTAGAGAACCGAGGTATTACTCTATGTTCGATATTTGCCTTGCCTCTCTATTTGCACTATTATCCATCTGATTGCACACTTGAACATTCTGCTAAATACTGTGGTATATATAATTGTTGTAAATGTAAAACTATCAGCACAAGTAAATAGCTTTTACGGATTCGACAATTTCTGTGTAGCTGTAATATATCTATATCAAGTTTGTACGAATAGAAGTGCATGCATGAAACAAGCCGATCATGTCTCGGAAAATGTATTATATTATTTTCTTTCTGAATAATGTTTAGGAGATTAGTAGTTTTAACTATGTTTTGGTTCATCTTCTGAGCTGAATAACTCTCTGTTCATTGAAAAAGTACGATGTAATGAAATACTCGGTAAACACCCGGTTTTGCTCGTTTGGCATGCTAACATTTTCTCTTTATAATTTGGTTTAATATATTCTTTTGCTCATTTGTATTCATTCTTCTTCTTACACTGAAATGCTGCCGAGTTGATTTTCTTTCGAAAATCCGTTTTAACTAATGTTGCCTATTTCAGTCGCATTCGCGAGGTTACTTTTCCCGAGTGAAGCCAAACTTGCCATGGACATAGCACATGCTGAAAGAACCTCGGAGTTTTCTGGTCTCTCGTCGAAAGCTTCAAATGGAAACTTAAATCAGGTTGACTTGAATGAGACTCCTGTCATGCAGAAGAAAAGATTTCTTGCAAGGATGGAGGCCCTTATGAAAACAGGTGATTTTCGTATCTTCTTTCAACGGTGACATGTATGTTGATTATGTTCGGTTCAAACGATATGATTTTTAATCCCTGTGATCGTTTCGGCAGTCGAAATGGGACGACGTTATTTCCCGCATTGCTCGGAAGTGCTAGATAAGTTCATGGAAGATGACCTTTCTGATCTGTTTTACCTCGAACGTGGATCCATGGAGGAGCAAAAACTAAAGAGATCGCGTTTTAGGGAGCTTAAGGAGGATGTTCAGAAAGCATTTAACAAAGACAAGGCCGAATTTAACCGCCACGGATTAACTTCATCGTCGTCATCGTCGTTGAAAGACGGCTATCCATGTAAGCTCCGAAAATAATGAAGCAATGTAGGTTTCTTTATGAGATTAAAGTGCTCATTGCTTAAAAACTATTAACATGTTTTATGTTGGTATGTGACATAGAAAACTTTGATTATATAGAAAATTTCAACTTATTCACTCTTTATTAACTGCATTGCTGCTTATTTCGGAGAAATTATATTATGGATAAGTTATATCACGTCATTCATGGACCAATTACGTCCCACCGTATTAATATTTATTTTATTATTTTTTATATCATATTTTTTTAAATAAATCTTCATTCATATTTACTCATATTTATTATTGATTCATTTTAAAAACTATTTTTTCAGCAAAAATGATAATATGGATGATTTTTAGTGGTCGGTCTCATAGACACGTGGTGGGATTTACCTATGATATAATTTCTCTTTATTTTGCCATTCTATTCCAGATGAATTATTCAAATTCTTATGTTCTTTTTTGAGATCTCGTAATTGATTTAGCAGTTAAAGAGGATTATATTGTCATATTTTTATGGGTTTGAATCTTAATACGAGAATGCAATATTTTTTATTTAATAAAAAATTTTAAATTTTTTAAATCAAATTATTTTTTATATTTTTAATATTTAATTTTGTTACTCTGAAATTAAATTAATTTAACATTAGGATTGATGTTTGTATAAATTATGTATTGTGACTAGTTTTAATAATTAGGTAATAGTTTTAAGCTTATCAAATCATAAGGCAACACCAGAGAGTATGACACATGATAGTGGTAAATTTTAGAATTTTAAATTTTAAATTATGTTTTTCTAATCTTGAAATTTAATTAAATTAATAAAATATTAAAATTGTAAAATTGTATTAAAAAATTAAAAAAGTATTTCAAAATCCTAGATTTTTATAAATCAGAAGTAGAAAATATATATATATATATATATGATTTTTTTTAATTCATAAAACAATAAAAACATTAAATACTACTGATATTGTAAAATATTACTAAATAATCTCAAATTTTGTTTTGATCAAAATATATTTTATTGATGAGATCATACAAATTATAACATTAATATATGTCCTGTTAAAAGATTTTTTATATTTAAATGAAAAAAAAAATACTAACATGTCGATATACCAATTGAAATCAAAAGACGACCAACGCATAAAGAAATTATATTATGCATTATTCTTATTATTTTATTTATAAGATTAATCAATTAAATATATATATTTAGTTAATTTTTTATTTTATTTTTTTATTAAATGAATCTTAATTTGATAAAAAAAAATTATAGATTTAATTTACACTAAATATTAATAAAGATTTATTTGATAAAAAAATAATGTGAAAAACAATTCAATGAATCTATTTAATTGATCGGTCTTATAAATGATACGACGAAACTGACTCATGATATAATATTTTTAACTCCCGATCAAAACAATGAAATAAAAATACAAAAGGGATGCCATGTTGGCTACTATGTTCATTTTGGATATCAATTTTATTAAAAAAAAAAATTATTTGATGAATCATGTTTACTACGTCACCTGGATTCGTAAAATCTATTGGATTTAGATCTAAGTCTCAATTTTTTAAACCCACAAACCTGAAGCGGGTTTGAATCCATGATATAAAAATAGATTTGGATCTATATCTAGTTGGATCTGATTCAGATCTGACCTGTTGTCATCCCTAGTTGAGATCCTAAATGACGTGGTAAACCATGTTCACCTAATAATTTTTCGTTTTTTGTTTTGTTTTTATTTTTGAATTATTGAATATAATACAAACCAAAGGGACTTCAAGTAAAGTTTACCCAAAATATATTCTTTATTCCTTCCATTTTTGAAGTAGCGCGAGGCTCCAAACGCGGGCATTAGTTGAGAAAACAGCCTCAAAGAGCCCGAAATCTCTCAATCACCCGTTCTTTCTTTTTCTTTTTTCCTTCTCAGAAGGTTAAATCTTCCATCCAGTATTACTTTTTTTCCTCTTTGGATCCTTGATTCTGTTATTCGATCGATTCGGCTGCTGCAATTGGTAATGTTTTGTTTTTGGAGCTTGTAATTTCTTGTTCTTGATCTGTTATTTCTTACGTTAAATCATTTTTTTTTGGCATAAACGAAATTTCTTTCTTATGAACTGTGCGAATCTCCGGAAATATATATATATATATATATCCAAAATGTAATTACCTTTATACTGTTTCTTTCGCCTTCTGTTTGATTCGTTAATCTTTTGATTCAATCCATTAGTAGTTTCTAATTGGGAATGTTGGTTAACTTTAGGGATTCGGATCATGTATGAATTCAGATATTACAGTTGCTATTTGCGGTGAACCGGTTGCAAAGATGGATATAGACACTCAAATATTCATTATCTGAATTACTTTTTTTAAGGATCTGATTAGTCAAATTCATTGTCCATTTTACTTTTTAGAACTTTTTTGTACACATTAAATGATTTGAATATCCTGCTGTTGATTTAATTAATTTATATTATTTGGATTGTAATATGTGGATAATAAAAGGATTTATGATTGAATTATTAAGTTATTTGTTTTCAGACCAATCTATGGTATTGTCAGATATGACTTCAGTTGCTTAGGATTTTGTTACTTTGTACTGATGGTATTTATTATATTTCAGACTGTGAAAGATGGCTGATGGTGAGGATATTCAACCCCTTGTCTGCGATAATGGAACGGGAATGGTTAAGGTACAGGGCTTGATTCCTTGTCATTGCTTTAAATGCTTTTCCAATAATGAGTTTATAACTTTACTTTAACATTGTTTTGAGAATTGTTTCATTAATTTAAGTGTTACTTCTTAGGCTGGATTCGCTGGGGATGATGCTCCAAGGGCAGTGTTTCCTAGCATCGTCGGTCGTCCACGCCATACTGGAGTAATGGTCGGTATGGGGCAGAAAGATGCCTATGTTGGTGACGAGGCTCAATCTAAGCGTGGTATTTTAACTCTAAAGTATCCAATTGAGCACGGCATTGTCAATAATTGGGATGACATGGAAAAAATTTGGCATCATACATTTTACAATGAACTTCGTGTTGCTCCGGAGGAGCATCCGGTTCTCCTCACTGAGGCGCCTCTTAACCCAAAGGCTAATCGTGAGAAGATGACCCAAATCATGTTTGAAACCTTCAATGCTCCTGCTATGTATGTTGCTATTCAAGCTGTTCTTTCGCTGTATGCTAGTGGTCGAACAACTGGTAAGCCTTTTGTTTAATCTAAAATATGATCTTTTTCGATTTGTCTCGCAATGTTTTAGGATTTCATGGAAAGGTCACTCACTAGGAAGCTTTGTTAATAGAACAGTATTTATAAGAAGATTTTGTGTTTGACATAGGCAAAGGGGTCTTTTTCATGCTTCACATTGCAAATCGAATTATATAGTTATGCTTGGCTGGCTATTTAACAGGGCAATGCAGGGTTATGTGATGTGAGATATTTTTGTGTTTTGCGCAGGTATTGTGCTTGATTCTGGAGATGGTGTTAGCCACACTGTCCCTATTTACGAGGGATATGCTCTTCCACATGCCATTTTGCGTCTTGATCTTGCCGGTCGTGATCTCACTGATGCCCTCATGAAAATTTTAACCGAGCGAGGTTACTCATTCACCACTACCGCTGAACGGGAAATCGTGAGGGATGTGAAGGAAAAGTTAGCTTACATAGCCCTTGACTATGAGCAAGAACTAGAAACCGCCAAGACCAGTTCTTCTGTTGAGAAAAGCTATGAGTTACCTGATGGTCAGGTGATCACCATCGGTTCAGAGAGATTCCGATGCCCGGAAGTCCTTTTCCAGCCATCTATGATTGGCATGGAAGCTGCTGGAATCCATGAAACAACTTACAATTCCATAATGAAGTGCGATGTCGATATCAGAAAGGACTTATATGGCAACATTGTGCTTAGTGGTGGCACTACCATGTTCCCTGGTATTGCCGATAGAATGAGCAAAGAGATTACAGCACTAGCTCCTAGCAGCATGAAGATTAAGGTGGTTGCACCACCTGAGAGGAAGTACAGTGTGTGGATCGGTGGTTCCATATTAGCATCTCTCAGCACTTTCCAACAGGTAAGTTCATATCACGCATATATCTTTGCATAATTTTATCGAAGCACTTGACTAACAATTTTCTCACACGGAACGTACTTTTCGTGTAATCGTAGATGTGGATAGCTAAAGCTGAATATGATGAATCTGGCCCTTCAATTGTGCATAGGAAATGTTTCTGAGCACAAGCAAGGCAAAGATAGGCTGAGCCTCGAGAGCTGCTATGTCGTAGTAAGTAAATGTTTCTTGCAATTTCATATTTTGATTTCATTCCTTTTTGGTCCCTCATCCTTTGGACAATAATCTTGAAAGTATCCATGATGGTTGGAGACTTGAATATTTATATTTTCTGTTATAATCTTTTCTTTTTATTTTCTGTTTGAAAGTATCCTAAGATATATTTTTTTGGTAACAAGTTAAACTTCTAGTGTTAAATTTTAAAAAAAATGCATGAAAATTCATAAAACTATATTCATTACACTATCTAAATTTCAAGGGAAAAAAATTATATTTAACATATTTTTAACATAATTAATATGTTAAACTTAAATTTTTTTAGATAATTTTTATAAGTATTAAATTTAGTTATATATGAAATATAATAGTTAATATCAGAGAAATTTAAAATACAAAGATGAGTTTAAAGGTAAAAGTTATTATTGTGGTGAATTTTTATTATTTTCATAATCAAATTCAGAAGCTATTATAAATTTTTAGTTGCATTTAACATAAAAATAAATAAATGAGACATGTAATAATTTTTTTAATTCTGCTTGTAAACCAAATTTCTATCATCTAAATTTCAAGAAAAAAATATATTTAACATATTTTTAACATAGTATATCAAATTTATTTTTTAAAAATGATTTTCGTAAGTGCTAAATTTATTTATATATTAAAATTTAATAGTTAATATCAGAGAAATTTATACTACAAAGATTAGTGTAAAGGTAAAATTTATTACTGGGGGTGAATTTTTGTTATTTCATAATAAATTAAAAAATACTATATGTTCTTAGTCACATTTATGATTTAACTTAAAAGTAAATGAGACATGTAATAATATTTTTAATTTCACTTATAGGTTAAACTTTTGTAATTAATTTGTATAACTTTGAATATTCTCCTCTTCTTTTTTTTTTTTCCATTTTCTCTTATTTTTGAACTACTTTCATAAACATGTATGAAATAGATCATTAGTAACTTACAATAATATATATTTTTACTAAAGAATATAAAAAAATCAGATTAATCAACCAGTCAAATATATTTACTTATTAATTAATCATTATTAAAAGAAAAAAATATAACTCATACATAAACTTAGTATATTATAATTTTATACCTCGATAACAAAATCAACTATCACTACAAAGACTATTATTTATAATTTCTTTAATTCCATCTACAATTTGTTTATCTGTACATTGATTATTATTAAAATGTCTTTAATTTCCCGCTCCAAATCATATCAGCGAATTATCGTGGTTTGTATTTTATATGTGATGGTTTTTATTGAATTATATCGTCGGTTAAGATTAATGTCCAGCTCATTCATCCTCGTCCAATTCTTTGAGTAAAATAGCATTTACTGTAATACTTTCTTATGTTCTTATTTGTTTTTGAATTTTTTGTTCTTCATGACAATTTTTTAATTTATTTTCACTTAAAACGATTCGTCGTTCCAGTAGTTAAAAAGAGTTTGATCCTTCAAAAAGTATTTTAAGATTGACTTAGATATTTGTCTAGATAACATTAATCAAATGGTTTGTTAGATCGAAACTCTAACCTCATAATTATTACAAGTAATTAAAACAAACTTAAGATAAAAGTACGAAGTGATTTGCCTTTAAATTTCTTGTTATAGCTTATTAAATTTCTCGACTGCAATTAAAAACTCTTCTATGAATATGATAGAGGCCAAAGACAAACTCCCATGTCTTGTTTTACTAAGTTACCTACTAAATGGTAAAAACGATAACGGTAAAAAATTTAAAATTTAAAATTTAACCTTTTTATTATCGTATTATATCATCATTTTAACGGAGTTAAAGAGGCTAACACTCAGGTGACAAAACGATAGGTAAAAAATATAAATGAACAAAATATATATTTTTTAATTTAAGTGATCAAAAAGACTTTTGAAGAAAACTACCTTCAATTTATTTTAAACTTGATTTAAAATATTTGGAATTTTGAGTGAATGGATTGATGGAATGATAGATTAGTTTTGTTGGTTGAAAGGATGGTAACGAAGAAAGAAAAAAATTATATTAATATTTTAAATTAAAAATTAAAAATATTAAAAAAACAAAATATATATACTTAATTAAAATTTATAATTTTATTTTAAAAGATAATTAATTGCATGCGAAAGAGAACACAAAAACTAGTACATCTTTTAATTATCAAACACACTCTCATAACTGATTACTGAAAGTGTCATTGAAATTTAAGGCGCTAAAACCATGAAAGAAAACGTAAGAGAAGAAGATTTCAATTCTCCGGTCACCGTAGATGACATCAAAAAACGCCTCCTCCGCCCTGTCGAGCTTCATTCTGCTTCGTATCTCTTCCAAATCTCTGTCTATTCAAAGCGGCTTTGAGCTTCTGCTTTGATTTAAGTTTCAATTTATCCTCTCTTTTTTTGCAGGGAATATTTGAACTCTTCGCTATTGAGTTTGGACAAGAGCGGAACGGTTAAAAAGAAGCTGGAAGATTACCTAGATCCGATCCTTCTAGCGGCGCTCTCATCCAAGATTGGACGTTCAAAGAAAGCAATATCAGAGACGAAGTTCAAGAGAGAAGGTAACGGATTTGAGTGGCCGGTTGATAAACTCAAGGTGTTTGTTGAAGATCAGGATTCGAGCAATTCTAACAGAGGCAGCTGGAGAAACGAAGCCTTTGATCTCAATAATGATTTCGATGTGATTGGCGGTAGAGATGAAAAGATCGGTCCCTCGTCCCAGCGTTTGGGGAAAACGACGTTGAAAATGCAAAAATGATTCAGCTCAAGTTCGTTAGTCCATTGAAATTGGTGAAGGAATTCGCTCGCTCGCTTGATCCAAGGTACGCTTCTTCATCCCTTACCTTTTCCTTTCCATGTTCTTGTTTTTGCAGTTACCAATTTGAATCTCATAAAACCATAATTTCATAACCTACAAGTTTTAGTTTTCAATTTCCATTGCCTAATTCCCTATTAGATCGGTTATTCACACCCATGAAGATTGATGTCTATAAACAGCTGATTTCTTGTGAATCTTTGATTTTCTCTGTTGCCTTTCTTTTCCTCAGAATAAATCACTAAAATTATTATAACAAGAACTAGACTGCAATTGGTGACTGTATAGACTAGAAACGAGGATATCTAAGGCAATGAATTTAGCTTCTCCTTTTGAAGTTCTTAGCAGCTAAGTAGCATCAATGTGCTTATAAAGAGTAATGACTTCCTAGTGATCACTAAACTTTTAAGGTGCTATGTCAGCTAGCATGGGCGGAGCCATATAGGTAATTAAGGTGTCTGTTGATATCCCAAAATTTTTAGAAAATTATATTTTTTATATAATTTATATATAAAAATTTAAAAATATATGTAATTGACATCCCTTTATAAATAATTAATTATTTTCAAATATCGTTTAAGAAAATAACACCCCTAAAATAAATTCTTGACTCTGTCCCTCTCAGCTAGTGATCAAAACAGAAACATTTGAAAACATAAGTAACAAGAATAACCTTTTTTAAATTTGAGTGACTAAAATAAAATAAACCCTAAACAAAAGGGATCATCAGTGAAGATTATACACTTATTATAATGGGTTTCTTATAAATTATTGTTTCTCTGTAAAGATCTATTCGTATAACTATTTATAAGTTGATTTAAAATTAATGCTCGAACTATCTTAGAAAATCACACTCGATCAAATTGAAATATACTAAAATATTGTTTTTATTTGTAATATATACATGCAGTTAAAAACATTATATGCCTGTTAACTTACAGAATACATAACTCAAATTATTTATGATCCATATACAACCTATTCTTAAAAGGGGGTGGTCCTACTAAAGGGGTTGGTTCACATGTTTACAAATTCATATATAATTCATTTGATCGTTGTTTTTATTTTTTAATGATATTTTTTTTTAAAATTAATCTACCTATTTTTTGATTTGTGCATGTTCGGAGTCATACTAATCTTCTCTGTATCATTCTAATTTTATTGGATGTCTCTGAAGGGTTAACATTATTTTTTTAAGAATAAAATCAGATTAAGAATGTTAGACTGTAAACATACGATAAATAAACGTCTAACATGTGGGTGAGGAATTTGTTAATTTCTTTTGTATAATCTATTTTTGTAAGAGAAACATTGTTGATACTTGATTTTATTGATTTTTGTGAGCTCTTTAAATGAATAAAATTTCATTTATCTAAAAAATAATCCACCTATTTACTCAAGTCAACATTACTATTAAATATGCCCTTAAAAAGTTTTATTATTATTTTTTTAAAAAATAATACATAATAAGATCTATTAATCGATGAAGTTTTTAAAAATATTTACATTGTATCAACTTCATCACATTTGTCCTGAGAGTAATATCTTTCTATTAATAAAAAATATTTATTGTAACCTAAAAAATAACCTGGTTTAAACATTATCGAACAACCACTTCTCAAATACCATACAAAGAATATATATTCATTATATTCTTGGTTTCTTCACGAAAAACACAAGTATCATGAAGCCTCTACATTGAATCACCTGGATGTATATACCATACCATGCATTTAAATTTAAAAATTAGGATTCATTATTAAAATTTAACCATAAACTTTAAATTCGAACATTGTACCATGCATTCAAAGAATCCCAAGCTTTAACACTACGAAATGACTTTCTAAACAGGAAAAAAAAAACTCTGAAACACCATTAACCTCTTTAGGTGAAATAGGGAAGATCTCTCTTTGAACTAAAATCACCCAGTAGCCATTATTTCAGCAATATACATTCTCTAAATAGTTCACATGGGTTGCCGACGGCAACTAAACGAATACCTAGCCTTGCACATCGATGGAAGAACAAAAGACAAATGCAACGGAAACAAGACGTGTATATTGCATCTGATGAACAAACAACAATATAGTACTCGCTACCAAACATTAAGATGTTAAAGTTCTAACCCTCCAAACACGAAACAGGTTGAAAATTGTGAACAAACAGTTTTGAACATGGAGAAAAAGAGGGAACTGGACCTAGAATTCCTACTCGCCTGGTGCGGAGACTCCTTGCTTCAGCCTCTCTCTCTTTATCTTTTTCTTCGATACGGGCTTCTTTTTTCTAGGAGGAAGTGTCTTCTGTGCGTATGTGTAAAGTACATAGTTCCCCACTAGGAACATCAGTACTAGTCCCCCGACAACGAGCAGCACTATCAATCCAGGGTTGAACCCTTTCGCTTCAGTTTCGTAGATAATCTTGTTTCCCTATTGCATCACCAAAAACTAAATTATTACAACTAATTCAACAGATAATGCACAAACACAACCACCTGCTAAAAGTTCATCATATATTTGGAGAACCACCACCATAACCTATCCAAATATGTTGGTACTTTAGAAAAATGAGAAGTCCAAGTAGCAGTAGTAGCACAAACAATAAATACATGCAAAAGTGCATTGCTTCGGACAAAAAATCATATTGTTCTCTAGGATTAGTAGTACATGATCACACAATGTTTCTATCAAGAGTCAAGACCCCATAAACGTATCCAAGATGTTTAACGATCACAAAGGCCAAAAATAAATACCTCACCCATGTATGGAGGTATGACATATTTGTTATGCTACATCGCAGATAGAAAGATCACTCGAAAAATAAGTTGTTGGGGTCACGGACAGATCCATAATTTCATATGAGGGGTGCAAAATAGATTACCAATAGAAAATACATAGAAAATATATAAAATATAGGGGAACTTGAAATTTTTAGGGTGTGTGGCTGCACCCAACACCCCTAAGTCCGTCCCTGGCTGGGTCATTCTATTTTGACAGACCACATGCTTGACAAACCATGAGAGAAGATATTCTCAGGTTATGGAGTTCATATTCCAAGAATTATCTTCTATGACTTCACACCTTGCCTTCAGCAGGTAAATCAATGGAAACATAAATGTCTAAAGCTACTAATCTTTACATCAACAATATATAAACGTCACTAATTACTATCATTATTACCATTAATCTCAATTAAAACTGAAGCAAAGCACTTTAATTATCAACAATAAAAACAATTTTTTTCTTCTTTCAATTCAATAAAAAAAGATATTATGAGCTCAACGAAAGCATCTGATCTAGCAGAAAAAGATGCAATTACAGCAAAGATTTTCTCAAAATGTATAAATAGAAAACAGAATTAATCGATAGTTTGATTAACGAACAATCGACATGAGGGGAAAATCTAAATTAAATGCAAAATTATAAAAAAAATCGAAATTAAACAAGAAAAAACACTAGATCGGCACGATAATTGGGTATATGATAGGAAAACAAACAAGATCGATAAATTAGAAGTAGAAATTGGAATTAGTTTACCACGGATCTCGTTGACTATCCAGTCAAAATGAGATTTAAAACATAAAATGAAAATATATGCAAAGCGATCAAAAGAGGGAGACCTTATCGGCGAACTCGAACTCGTCCGGCATCGTTGCGAAACCAACGGTGGAGCTGCTCACCAACAGGAAATTGGACGAAATCTGGAAAATATCAAAAACAAGAGAACGGGTTGTATTTATTGGATTTCCATGAAGCCCATCTTTCCAGTCCAATTGAGGTTTAAATTTGAGCTTTAAACCCAAGAAAAGCCCATTAAATTCGTTTATTTTGTTTAGGAAATTTTAAAATTATTTTTATTTGTATAAAATAGTAATAAGAATAAAATATAATGAAATTATAGAAAAAAAACCCATTTTTTATTTTTTTCTTATAAAATAATTTCATAAAATTATATAAAATATAAATAATGTTTTCAGTAAATTTATCATTCTTTCAAATCATTTCAAATTATTTATTGTCAATTTTTTAATAATTTTTATCTGTATAAGAGTCATTCTGACCCAAATAAAATATTAAAAAATTAAATATTTTTTTAAATAAACTAAAATAATTATTCTAAATGTTAAAAGTATTTTTAACTTATGCCCTTTGAGGAGACTTTTTTTTATTAGAAAAAAGCTTTTAAAAGAAATGAAATAGACCTATAGAATTATATTATCTTGTACCTTTCTCTCCAACAACCTCACCCATGCAGTTGCTTTATCTTTTTTTTCTTTTACAATTGAAGATATAAAATTAAATAAAACCTGCTCTATTTTTCTATAGGCACATATTTGTACTATGAAATTAGGTTATCTTAATTTTTATATTTATCTCCAACACACTCGTTAGACAACTGACAAAATCTTTTGTATTTTTTAATATTTATTTTTATATTTTAATATTAAAAATATTTAAATTATAATTTAGTCTTAAATTTTAACTTCGATCCCGTTTTGTAATGCTTTTCAACCTAGTTTTTGGCTCCAAAAGCTATTTTGTGGTCAAAAGCAATGCTAAACAGGTAGATTTTAGGGGGAACTGCGTTTGAAAAGTGATTTTCAACCAAAATGTGAAAGTTAATATTTTTAGCTTTTACAGTTGAAAAAATGCTTTTGAGAATGAAAATACAAATTTAACCTTCATTTACTATTGTTTTACTTATAATTTATAAATCTATAATTTTTATAAAGATATAATTAATAAAATATTTTTAATTAAAAATTATATATATTAATTAAAGTATTTTAAATTTATTATATTTTCGTAGAATATATACAATTATTAAATATATATATTAATAAAAATATTTTTTTTATATTTTTATGACATTTTATATATTATAACATTAAAAAATTAGGTATCGTTTATAAATATAACTTATAATATCATGTCTAAAATGATCATTTATCTTATTAAAAACACTTTTTGACAATATTACTAAACATTTAAAATCTCAAATTTAAAAATCTAAAAGTACTTCAGTAAAGAACTTTTAAAAGTACTTTTTCACGGCACCTTTTAAAAACAATACTAAACTGACTCTAATTTACATCAAAAAGCTAACTTTAAAAGCCAAAAGCTAGAAAAGCTTAGCTTCTAGTTCTACCTTTGGTCATTAAACTTAAATCTTAAAAATACAATATATCTTTAAAATTTTAAACTTAACCTTAATCACAAATATTAAAAATTAATTATAAATTTTAAACCTAACAAAAGATATAAAAAAAATATATCGAAAAAGATAAAAGAATTTCTATTCCGTTGAATTGGAGAAGAAAATTTGTTATTTAAAAGGTCCATAATAAATATGCACCTTTCCTTAAGTATACTTTACCAAGCTTCTACTCAAGCTCACGGGTTTGCTTTGGACAATGGAGATTACTAGAGAAAGCAACGACAATGGAGAATACCGCCATCAAATTCCAGAAAGAAAATGACTCCCACTATTTTCGTTTGTCTCAAGTTACTGTGAGCCCCCCCTTCGAACATTGATTAGAACCCCTAGTTTGCTTAAATTACATGTTATTCTGTCGTATATATATAAATACATGAATAATTTTATTTATTATTACAGGAGATCTAGACCAGAGTAGATAGTGTCTGTCGAGGAACCAGAGATGGTGACAATACCATTGCTGTCAGATACACTGTCTTGTAAGGTTAACAATAGGTGGGAAGTACTGAAACTTGTTGATGGTTTGGTTTTAGCAACCATTGGGACCTCGGCTTCACCCAGCAGCATTTGGACCACGTTTCTCATTGTGGGTCTAGCCGCTGGATCAGGGTGCGAACAAGCTAACCCAACCAGAAGCACACTTCTCATACCAGACTCATCGAATTTGCCTTCGAGTCTAGCATCCGCTGCTGCCAATAATCTACTTTCTCTATGCAAACCCCAAACCCATTCTACCAAATTGCCACTTGCTGGGGCTTTGCCTGCCGCATTACCGTCTCTGTTAATCGGTCTTCTTCCTGTAGCCACTTCTAGAACCACGGCTCCGTAGCTGAACACGTCAGTTTTATTGGTGGCTCTCCCTGTTAAAAAATATTCAGGAGCCAAATACCCCATTGTACCTGCAGCCACTGCTGCATCAGGGGACTTATCGTGCTCGATTTGCCTGGCTAAACCGAAATCACCTAGCTTAGCGTTGAAAGCTTCATCCAACATTATGTTGCTGGTCTTGACATCTCTATGGATAACCTGGTGATCACACTCTTGATGTAAATAGGCCAAAGCTGAGGCCACCCCAAGCAAAATTTTGTGCCTATGAGGCCATGGCAATAGCGTTTTGGCTTCAAATAAAGCTTTATCTAGACTCCCATTGGACATTAGTTCATAGACTAATAAAATTTCTCCTTTCTCATGGCACCATCCTTGCAATCTTACCAGATTCCGATGCCTAAGGCTCCCGATTATTAACAACTCGGATAAAAACTCGTTCTTCCCTTGACTGTTATGACTACATCTTTTGACGGCCACAATCTCGCCATTGTCAGGCAAAATACCCTTATAAACAGTCCCAAACGCACCGTGGCCGATGATTCTACTGGCACTGAAGCATCTGGTGGCGGCTGTCAGCTCTTTATATGTGAACTGTTTTGGCGTTTGGATGATCTCCGATGCAATAGAATTGTCTAATCTCTTTCCATCCTTGAACTTTTTAGTGTAAACCCATATCAAAACTCCGGTGAATAAGGCTAAAAAGAAAGCTACGGCGGTTACCACCACCCCTGCAACAGCCCCCGGACCATCTTTGCAAAGCTGGTTATGGCATGAAGTAGGCGAAGGCGGCGATTTGATGGAACCATCGGCTGGGTCTGTTGAAGTAGCCGGCGGTGGAAAAGATGCCGACTCTAAACCTGAATTTGAACCGAAAGAAGAGCTGAAACTCCACCATTCTATACTGTGAATCTCAGTGCTTCCTTGGGTTGAGCCTGAAAATCCTACGTACATGAAGTCATTAACATACTGATCCAAGTTTAAACCGACTGATAAAATGGGGGTTTGGGGCTTCAAATTTGAGTATGAAACTGAGATGTTGACGACCCCAAATGAAGCATCGTATTCCATCCATGAATGAATAATATTACCACTTTTTAGATCAATATCTACAACACCCAAATCTCCAACTTGGGAAGAGATGACACTGTTGAGATCCAAGCCAACGTGGTTGCCATTTATGTCTTTGAATTCAACGTCCATTACAGTATCGAATTCCACGGCCAAGAACCCCAAGGCCTGACCTTTATTATCGAGGAGTCCCAATGACCCACCGCCGGCGCCGACGAAGTCTCTGTCCTGGGAAATGACAAAGGCTAAACCGCCGCCGACGGATGAAGGGTTGAGGTTAGTGATGGAAAATGAGAAGAAAGTAGTGAAGCTGCAGGGTTCGTGAGTTCCGGGTTTTCGGAATCTCACTGGTTTCGAGTATAATGCTCTTCCGGCGCCGGAATCGGGTACCTGGAGGTCGCGTGTGAGTCTTACGCTCCCGTTGCTCAAATGGGCGTCGCCGAGCAGTTTCAAGCTGTTGAGAGTTAAGGTTCCGAAATCAAAGTCTGTGATTGCAAAGATGCGGACAAAACAGAGGAACATGCCACAACAAGACAATACTTCAACGTTGTAAGAAAATGGAAACATTGTTCTTCTGTTTCTTGTTATTGTCGAAACCCCATTACCAAAAAAAAAATCTTGCTTGGACGGAGATTTGCAGAAGAAGAGAGAGGAATGATTAGGAGAGAAGGAGAGTATATTTCCTTGGCTAAAAGCAGGGCCAATTTAAGGAAACAAACAAAAGAATAGTGTGAAGCAGAAAGGGAAGAGTTTTGGAGAATCCATAGGTTCAGTGAGGAGTAAAAATCTGTTCTTTTATATTTTGTGTTACAAAATTTTAAAATATTTAATTTTAAATTTTTATGTCCTAAATCTAAATTATATATCTTAAAAAATATATATTATTTGCGCGAGTTTTCTAGTTCAAGTGGTTAACGGAATAATTGTTGTTTCTATAAAATACAAGTTCGAACACTAGTAATTGTAGCAAAATTATTGAGCGATCAATCTCAAATGATTGAGATTATCTTTTAAAACCGATACTACCGTAATCACTATGAATTAAATCAAAATATATATGTACATATACTATCTCTAATTTCTAAATTTTAACTACAACTTTTAACCTTAAATCCTATTCTAAACGTAAAGATACCAATAAAAGATACGATTAGAAGGTATACATTACATCCGTCGGTGAGCAGGTGAACATGGAGAAATTATACGGTATGTGATTTCATTTATTAAAATTTAATTATTTATTTATTATCATTAATTTATTTATAATTTACTTCTCTGTAAACACTATTTTTATATATGACAAAAAAATAAGATTAATCCTTAAAAAATATTAAAAAAAACTGAATTTTAATGGAGATAACGTAGTGAAAAAGTTTTATGTATAATTTTAGTGAAGATGAGAGGTGGATTAATGCGACACGTGGATATCTGCAGCAGTTTTTTTTTTTACCAGTTGAATCGTTAAGCATCAAATTTACTTGAGTATCGAAATTTGGAGTAAAATATTTAGTACCTTGGCAAGCAAATTATACATAATTTTAAGATGAAGGAATAATATTTTAGGTTGGAGATAAATTTCAAAATTTATTTATAGATTTTGATATTCGTTATAAATATATCTTGAAATTAGAATCGAAATCTTATTTATTTCGTAATATATTAGGTTTGTTATTAAAATTCTGTCAAATCATCGCTTAAATTTCTTTATTTAATTAAGACGTATATATTTCATTTCAAACCAAACGAATGTGAAATTCAAAATTCTAATTTTTTTACATAAATACTTAAAATTTAGGGTTAGGGTTTATTTTTCAAAATCTTGTTATAAAATGATATTCGATATTGATGAGAGTAGATCTGAATGACGGAAGTCACATTAATTTAAAAAATAAATCAATAGAAGTTGGTCCAAGTGGTAAGCAGCTTGGTTCCGCTTAAGCAAATCTCAGTTTTGAAACATTATATACGCAAAAAAAATCCTGTTGGGAGACTCACCCAACCGAATTAGGTGTGCGACGCGATTCGGTTCGGATTAATAAGACGAGTCCTTAAAAAAAAAATCAAAACCAAACTACATAAATTATAAACATTTTTAATCGTTTTCACAATCTAAATGCAAAGTTTAGTCCTATGTGTTTTAGTTAGGCTTTGATTAAAGTTTCAGACCAAACAAACTTCAATTACACATTCGATTCGAACATATAAAAAATTAGGAATCAAAATATAATTATTTTACAATTTTGGGCCTCACATGAAATTAAAGGCCTTATTCTAAAATTAAACTTACTTTAAGTATATATATCAAATTTCAAGTTATTTAGACGTAAAGTATATTTTTGAATTTAAATGTTTTATTTATTAAAGTATAATTTTTATTATAATTTTAGATATATCATCGTTAGAGTTTACAATTATTCATGGATGATGATTCACTCGACTCACCCCATCCAATTAAATGGGTGAAAATTTGATAAAATATGGGTTTAATCCATTTGAAGTGGATGGTGGATAAAACGAGTGATGAATTTGGGTGAATTTTTTTAACCCACCATCCGATTTGTCATCTGCCCATCATTCATCTATATAATATTAATTTAAAAATATTAATTATTTTAAAGACATTTTTAGACTAAAACCTAAAATATTTATTATTTTCTTATTTTTAACGTCACTTTTCTAATTTTAATTATACTTTTGATTTTCTTTTAATTTTGGTTTACATTTTAATATTTTTTTATTCTCTTGTAATTTCTTATGCATTGTTTGATTTTTTTCAGCTTTCATATCTCAATCTTTCTTAGTTTCTCTTTATTTATTTTTTTTAATTTCTTCCATTTTAACCTAAAATCTTACCATATGTAAAATATTTTTTTTCAAGTTTTTATATGTAATTTTAATTTAAATTTTTAGTAATATCATTCATTTAAGACCCGATTCACCCGTTTCATCCGTAATTGATGGGTGGGACGGATTTGAGTCAATAATCAAGCAAATGATAGATGAGTTGGATGACAGTTTTAAATATAATTGGTGTGATAGATAAAACTCTAATCCATTTAAATTCGACTCGTTGCTCACCCTAATTATCGTATAATAAAATTAGTGAATTTTTATTAAAAAACATGCGAATATTTTACGAATGTTATTTTTTTAAAAAAAAAAATTGGGTAAATAATGAAGGATAAAATCAACAGTTTCAATATTTTAAAGGGTACGCCGTACGTTTTTCTGGTAAATGAAGTCAAGTTAGGACATTTAATCCAACGTAGAATCCAGATGATGTCAGATGTTAAATATGAACCGTTGGATTATCTTTAATCCAACGGATAAGAAAGAAACCCTAGTTAATCCAAAGCAGAGAGAGTGGCTACTTAAGCTAAAGCAGGCTGGCATTCTCCTTCGCCCTGCACTTGCTTTCAACCCTCTCTTACGCTGCGACGTGGAGAGCTTTCTGTCTAGCGATTCTCAGCAAATCTTTTCTTCAACCTTACAGGTATTCATCCTTTTTTTTTATTAGTTCTATTGTTTTATTGATTGATTGAAGGGCTAATAGTATTTGAATGGTTGTTTGGTGATATGTTAGTTCCATTTTTTGTGAGATTTTGATGTAATTGATGTAAATTTAGCTTTTAATTTCCTTCGTTTGTTTTGCTTTGGATTAATTGATTGCTTTTCCCTTCTTGATGATATCTCTTTCTGCTTAACTCCGCATCTGATTCATTTTCGGTTTTGATTTGATGCATATGTTTTGATGCATCTTGTTCGTTTAAACTTTATGATTTATAGTTTGTTTCTGAGATAATTATTCATGTGATAGCTGGTCTATTGAAGCAAAAGCAAGCAAAGTGAAATTTCTAAATGAAAATTATCTGAATAGTTAAGAATCTGAAAGGCTTATTTGTTTTGAACGGAAAATTTTGATCGGTTTTATGTGAAAAGATAGCTTAAGAACAGTGGCTGTAGTTCAGTGGGAAGAACTCCATACATGCGGAGGACCTGGGCTCGAATCCCGGCGGCCACTCCATCCGATGTATTTGTTTACATCGGATGTTAAATCTGTTATTTCTTAATTCATAAATGGCAATTTGTATTTTTTTCAGTTTAGTACCTAATTTTTTAGTATTTTAGTGGCTAATGTTTTATTTCCTTAACACAAATTAGGGTTTTCCATAAATGGCCGTTAATTATTTTGTTACCCAATTATAATATGACACATTTGACATTTTTTTATTTATTTAATTTTTGAATTTTCTTAAAAAATATAAACTTTTAAAAAATCAAAATTTTAATTTTTTATTCGGTTTAACTCAAATTGTTGGTTACCTCATTGTTTAATATTCCTACCCTCTAGCAATCGGTTAGAAGTCCAATTGGTCTCTTTTTTATTTTTGGATGTTCAAAGATAGAATTGGTTTTTAATGATGATATGATGGGCTTTTAGCTGTGAGGCTTTGATGAAAGCAAGGGTTATTGGTGGTGGGATGGAAGAATATTAGTGATTTAGGATTTTATTTTGAGATGGTAAAAAATTAAAGATTTTGAATATTTTAATAAATTTTTATTTAATAAAAAATAAATTTTATGTAAATACTAAAATATACTATATGTTGTGTTTTTATTGAATAAAAAATAATTTTAACAATAAAACTGTGTAAATATCTTCTACCTCTTTCCCATACGCCATATCTCCTATGCTTCCTTTGAAAATTTTTTAAAAAATAATTTTAAACCCTAACCCTTATTTTTCCTATCCATAACCCTATATCCTAAACCCTCTAATTTAAAGCGGAAGTATAGAAAAGAGGTAGATGATTTGCGCCCAACAAAAGTGGCCCAATAAAAGTTAGGTACCAAATTGGTAAAAAAGGTACAGGTGAGCACTTTTTAGACTATTAAACCTTCATGTGTATATTATTTTTCTTTGGCGTTTGGAATTTTGTATATGAGCATGAATTGTTTTGTGAATATTGTTGCTGTAAAATTTCAGTTTCCCTCAGTTTTATAATGGGTAAGGAGAAGATTCACATCAACATTGTGGTGATTGGCCATGTCGACTCTGGTAAGTCGACCACCACTGGTCATTTGATCTACAAGCTTGGTGGAATTGACAAGCGTGTGATTGAGCGGTTCGAGAAGGAGGCTGCTGAAATGAACAAAAGGTCATTCAAGTATGCTTGGGTGCTTGACAAGCTCAAGGCTGAACGTGAACGTGGTATTACCATTGATATTGCGTTGTGGAAGTTTGAGACCACCAAATACTATTGCACTGTCATTGATGCCCCTGGACATCGTGACTTTATCAAGAACATGATCACTGGTACCTCACAGGCCGACTGTGCTGTTCTCATTATCGACTCGACCACTGGTGGTTTTGAAGCTGGTATATCCAAAGATGGGCAAACCCGTGAGCATGCTTTGCTAGCATTTACACTTGGTGTCAAGCAGATGATTTGCTGCTGCAACAAGGTAAAGTTTGTATTATATTGGTGCCCCCTTTTTGATAAATGTGGCGATTTTGATTTTTGATTGTCTTCTATGTAGATGGATGCCACTACCCCGAAGTACTCTAAAGCAAGGTACGACGAAATCGTTAAGGAAGTGTCTTCTTATCTTAAAAAAGTTGGTTACAACCCAGACAAGATCCCATTTGTTCCCATCTCTGGTTTTGAGGGTGATAACATGATTGAGAGATCTACAAACCTTGACTGGTACAAGGGTCCCACTCTCCTTGAGGCTCTTGACCAGATCAATGAACCAAAGAGGCCCTCAGACAAGCCACTCCGTCTCCCACTTCAGGATGTCTACAAGATTGGTGGAATTGGAACTGTCCCTGTTGGACGTGTTGAGACTGGTGTCCTTAAGCCTGGAATGGTTGTTACTTTTGGTCCCTCTGGTCTAACCACTGAAGTTAAGTCTGTTGAGATGCACCATGAATCCCTCCCAGAAGCTCTCCCCGGTGACAACGTCGGTTTCAATGTTAAGAACGTTGCAGTTAAGGATCTTAAGCGTGGTTTTGTTGCATCAAACTCCAAGGATGATCCTGCCAAGGAAGCTGCCAACTTCACCTCCCAAGTCATCATCATGAACCACCCTGGCCAAATTGGAAACGGATATGCCCCAGTCCTCGACTGCCACACCTCCCACATTGCAGTCAAATTTGCTGAACTATTGACCAAGATCGATAGACGATCCGGTAAAGAACTTGAGAAGGAGCCTAAGTTCTTGAAAAATGGTGATGCCGGGATGGTGAAGATGGTTCCCACCAAACCCATGGTTGTGGAGACTTTCTCCGAGTACCCACCACTCGGACGTTTTGCTGTCCGTGACATGCGCCAGACTGTTGCCGTTGGTGTCATCAAGAGTGTTGAGAAGAAAGACCCAACTGGTGCCAAGGTCACCAAGTCTGCTGCCAAGAAGAAATGAGATGGCCAGCAATTGAGAGAAGTATTGCTTTTACTACATCAAGGACAATCATGTTTTAATATTGGACATTTTATTTTGTTTGGACCTGTATTTCATGTTGTCATGTTATGCTATAATTTGTTGTTGATTTGCTTCTTTGGGTTATACTTTCATAGCAGTCTGGACAACTAATCACAACGGTACATTAATTTTTACTAATACCAAAATTAACTAATAATAATACCAAAATTAAATAATAATAATACCAAAATGTTCTGATTTACTGAAATTGTATTATCAATCCAGAAGTCATAAACCTTAACAAAAAATGTAAACACTAAATGGATCAAGATTTCATAAAAGTTCCCTCAAAATCTATTGTATAATTTTAAAAAATTTAATGAAATTAAATATATTCACAAATTGTAGGACAAAACACACCCCTGGTTGTGTTTAGTTAATAATCACTTTTCTCCATAAAATTATGTTAATATAATCAAAATTGTGTTAAAAATAGGTCATTTTATTGTTAAATTTAAAATTTGGTATAATAATAATTTTAATTTTTAAAAGTTATGTATTCTATCAATTTATTTTTAATTTATAATAATTTAATAATTTTAATATTTCACATTCAGAAATTATAACGTTGTTTACATGTTAAAAAAAAAAAAGAAATATTTTACAATAATCTTAATTTTGTATAGTTAATTTTTATCTTAATTTTTATTATTATTTATCAACTCAATAATCAATAATAATCAATGTATAGTTAATTTGATAAATACAAGCATTATGTTATTAAATAATATACTATTATCGGTAGTAAATGTATTTATAATTGAGATTGATTTAGTGATTAAAGATGTTCATCTTATCCCATTTTGTATGGATTCGAATCTCGATATATAAAAAAAAATATAATCTCTATTTAATCAAGAAAAAAATATAATCTCCAGGGTTATTATTGTTTGCTTTGTTCTTTTTTTTTTCTTTGAGTGTCGGCGAAGGCACCAATTTTAATATTGGTCGCCGATAGCCTGAATCTATCGTTTCGTTTCTGTTATTTGTTAGTTTTTAATAAATAATTCTGCTCTTGTGGCACGATATATTTTACCTTTTGGTACGTTTTTTCTGTCGTTTGGCAAGTTTTTTTGTTTTATTTTTTAAGGTTAGATCTGACGACGCCACGACTGATCAAGATGACGCTTATTTGTCATCACGGTGATCTTCTTTGCTTTGGACCCTCAGATTGAATATGGATACGCAGTTTGCGCTCGTGGATAGTTTGTCGCGACGCTCAGTTCTAATTTGCGATTCTCAGTGGTCTTTCAATAGATTAATCCCCTTTTGTGGTTCGTTTGCTGATGCTATCAAATTTGTTCGTGTCTATTTTTTCGATCGAATCTTTGGATAAGTTTTTAAACTTTTTCCATGTATGATCCTTATATGATCTAAAGTGGTTAGTTGTAAGAAAATATTTAAATTATGTATTTAGTTTACAATTATAATTGTAAATCATTATTGTAATATTGAGTATTTTCTTGTTTAATAAAATTAGCCGCTTCTATTAAAAAAAAACTATACGTGCTAACGGCAATTGTATAAATAATATATTTAAGAATGAATAGAATTATTTTATTAAAATAAGTGTTTAATTTTTTTTATTTTATGTTATTTTTAAGTCGTTTATTTAAAAAAATAGTTAATAAATATGTGATAAGTGATTTTCAGTATTTTTTTATATCTTCCTCGTATTTTTAGGAAAATAAAAATATTTGAATATCGATTATTTTTAGAAATCAAACAATTTTAAGTCTAAAATAATTCAATTTAAATTTTTCATGTATTCTCTGCATATCAATTTTGTTTCGTTCATTTTTATTTTACTGAAAATAAAAAATTATATGTCAACAATCTTAAGAATAAATGATTAAAAAAATTAAACTTTTAGTTATACTTTTAAATCTCATTTAGATGTAGGTTCAAAACTTATTAAAAATAAATTCTTTCTTTCCCTCTTCTTAATAGAAATCATTCAAAAATCATATACCCAAAATTACCTAAAAGCATTTTGAGTAGGAAAAAAAATAATCTACATCTCTTCAAAATTACGGGATCAAACACCGATATTTATAATACAATGACTAAAAAATTAATATCTAACAATTTAAAATATATTTTAAAATAAATATTATTGTACCATTATAGCTGATTAAAAAAAATATTCCGCCTTTTTTGTTGTTTGCTTACACATTTGATATAATTCCAACAACATAATGTAATTTTAATTCTAATAAAATTTATTTTATTTAAATTTATGGGTATTTTATCACCAGTCGTATTTTTTTTTTGTTTTGGTCACTAAATAAAATACTCTTTAGACAAAGACACTAAGGTTAAAAATTTTGATGTCTCACGTTGAAAGGAACGGTTTTTGTTTCTAGAGGTTACAAGTTCGAGCACCAGTGATACTAACAGAGTGATTCTAGAATAGATACTACTGTAATCACTATTAATTAATTAAAAAAATAACGAATATACTAATAACTTTATTTATTTTCTAATAAATAAAGTAAACAATTGGGTTTAGAAAAGCCGACCCGAACCCAAGTTTTCTAACTCCGACACAGACATCTCACCCTGCAAGCCAAGCCCACGAAAAGCAGTCACATTACTGTTTTATATTTATATGATTCCTTTCTAGGGTTATAGCCTTGAAGGTTTAAGCTCGGCGGCTGTGGTTGCTTCTTAATTTGACTTCCATCTCTTGGATCCATCCTTCCGCTGAAAAAAACCACTCAGCCAACATGGGGTCTGTATTATTTTTCTCTGTTTCAGATCAATTATGTAGCATTTCTATTCATTGTTTACACTGTTGTTGCATATTCATTCCAAGTTTTTCTTCTACTTTTCCACGACAAGTATTGCTTTTTTAAATGTGGGCTTGTGATCTTGAACCCTTTCCCTATTTCTGTTCTTTGTTTAGTTCTTTTATAGATTTGATTGTATTGTTCCTGCTTTAGGTTCTAGATGTGATGGAAGTTGTATTCTTTTTGAATCATTTGTTGCTCTAGGTTTTGAAGTACTGAAATGAAATATGACTGGGATTTATGATTATTAAATTTTCATATTAGTTTATGGGATTTTTTAGAAAGAGGTAGGTTATTTGTTATATTATTTAAGAAATTCGGTATATATAGAAATTCATACGCTTTTTTATAATAAATTTGGATTAGTTTATCTAATCTGGATTCTGCTAATTATGTGTTGATTTATTCCTTGATAATTCTTGTTTTGAATCTGGATCAGTTCTGTTGTTAGGTTGTTTTGGGTTTGCTTCATTTGGGGTTTCAGAATTTGGGATATTTTATCTGCTTATTACAAGTCTGGATTTCTTTCAGGAAGACACGAGGTATGGGAGCCGGACGCAAGCTGAGGACCCTCCGTAGGAGGCAAAGGTGGGCTGATAAGGCATACAAAAAATCCAACCTTGGAAATGAATGGAAAAAGCCATTTGCTGGTTCTTCCCATGCCAAAGGCATTGTCCTAGAGAAGATGTAAGAGTAGATCATCTTTCCCTTTTCGGTTCTGGTGTTCTTGCTTTCACTAACACTTTATAATTCAATATTTGTACTTGTATCGCACAGCGGTATCGAAGCTAAGCAGCCAAACTCTGCTATCCGAAAGTGTGCTAGAGTTCAATTGATCAAGAATCGGAAAAAAGATTGCTGCATTTGTTCCTAACGACGGTTGCTTAAACTACATTGAAGAGAATGTTAGTACTTGCATGAAACCTTGTGATATTGTTAACGGTTTAAGCATATTAGGGATCTCCTTATAATGTGTCTTTGTGTAGGATGAGGTGTTGATTGCTGGATTTGGACGAAAGGGTCATGCTGTTGGCGATATCCCCGGTGTTCGATTCAAGGTTGTGAAGGTCTCCGGTGTTTCGCTCTTGGCTCTCTTCAAAGAGAAGAAGGAGAAGCCTAGATCTTAAGATTGGGTTGAATTTGTGGTCTGAAAAGTATTTTGCTTCTTTAATGTTGTTCCAAACTATTATTGTTTATTTTCCCTCAAGCATTTGCATTTTGGTATTTGCATGCTATGGCTTGTTGTATTAGGCATGCATTATCTTCATTGATTTGGATATCATTTTTTTTTTAATTATTTGAATGACCAAAAATCATGTATATACCTTTGTTAACATTAAAAAACTTCATTTGAAATAATTAATTAATCTAATACACGAATTAATATTTTTTGAATCATAAATTTTATATAAATAACTACCAAATTATTTCTTTTTAAACATTGGATGGTCATTTAAAAACTTGTTATAGTCGAGAGGATTAATAAAAACTTGTTTCAAGTACTCCATCGACAGGAACAATCTTGGTATCCTTTTGTCCTTGCTTCCTTGACCTGCTACTTTCCCGGCCGAACCAATACCACTTCTAGGAGAGGGTTTGTTCTGAACTTTTGGAGATATGACAGGCATAAACGAAGCAAGATAGAGCTTGAAAGAGTACATGGAGATGGATTTGAACTCTTGATCATTTAAAATTCATGAATAATAGGCATAAACTAGTTGTATCCTCTTTTGTGCAGAAGATCAAGATTCTAATATGGAAATCTCTCTGCTTGTTCTTGAAAGCAGTTTCAGTAGAAACCACTTCTGATATGGTATAAGACTGTAGAGAAACTTAAGAATAAGAATTGACCCATCAAAGAAGCCAAGTTTTGGTGATGGCATGCGGAGGCCGGAGGGTTTCATTGAAGCTGGATGAAGAAGTTTACTATTTCCAGCTGAAACTTTGTTTTCACTTTCATGGAGCGAGCCAGTAACCTCAGCAACATCTCCCTGCGAGTACTGACCAGTAGGATGGGTATGCGAGTCCAAAACTCGGTGAGCATCATGATTTATAGCAGGTCCCTTGCGTGAGACAGAGTTAAGGCTAGCTCTCACAGAATTATAGTCAACACAGAATTTAAACCGAACCGAAATAACTCAAACCGAACTCGATTCGATTAACCTGTTTATCATTTCTAGTTGTAACTTGTATCTACCTATAGTTGAGTCATGTACCCACCTCACATTGTGCAACGGCCCAAATTTCAGATTAATGAATCGGGTCTTAAACTCGAGTCTTAAGCCTTTAAGTTGGATGCCCAATTAATATTTGGCAGGACTTTTTTTTAGTAAAAAACATATTTTATATATTAAAGAAACTGATTATTTGAGGGAAGAAAGAGAAGAATGAAAAAGAATGAGATATTTTAGAAAAAGTGAGAAAAGGGGAAAAGAGAAAAAAAAAGTAAAGGGAGGTTTTTAACCTTAATTTACGATGATCAGAGTCATCATAAATGATATTGTCGACATCGTTGAAAAGGTCTTATCGAGATGAGTTCTATAATGATATTCTCGTCATTTTTCAAGCATCGTTCGCTGAGGTAAAGAGGCACAGAGAAGGAGACAGAAGAATTCTACTCATCTAGGAGAAAAGTCATCTATCCCTTTTCGATGCCTATTTCTATGCTCTAACACTAAAAAAAATTTAAAATTTTAGTCTTAACCCTAAATTTAAAATCCTAAATCTTAAACACTAAAAATATATTATCCTTAATTCTATAAACCCTAACGTTAAACTCTAACCTTAAAGTACTCTAAATCTAGTTTTTTATTGTCAGCCATAGAAAGGGACAAAAGAATTTTACTCATCTTAGAGAAAAATCCCTTACCCTTTTTGTTGTCCACTTCTATACCCAACACTAAAAAAATAAGTTTTACGTTCTAATTCTAAATTCTAAATAATAAACCTTAAATCTAAAAAATATACAATAACCCTAATTTTATAAACCTTAACCATAAATCTTAACTCTAATTTTTGAGTAAAAATCATCTGCCTCTTTCTCATATATCCTTTCATGTCTCCCTTGAAAATTTTTTAAAAAATGAATTTCAAACACTAACCTTTATTTTTTTTATATATTTTAGACCATAAATTCTACACTCTAAAAAATACACCCTACCCCTAATTCTCTACATCCTAACCACAACCCCTAACCTTAAACCCCAAACTCTAAACCCTAAACCCTTTAATTTAAAATGGAGGTATGGTAGGATGTATAGGAAAAAGGTAGACGAGTTGCACCTCTAATTTTTTAACACAAAACATAAAATATTGCACTAAAAAGCATAAAAATTCTACCCATCTCGAAATTAAAAATCAATTTTGAGGAGCCATTTTTGGATTGAAGTTAAACCTGTTTGAGTTGTCGAAGAATTTAAAACGAATTTTTGTAGCCAAAGCAGGTCATCAAAACCTGAAATATGTTGATACATACATTAAATCACGTTTACAGCAGCTAAAAAAACAGGTATTTAGATTTATATTGGTGGGATAGTGACCCCAAACCCAAACATTTGATGATCATTAAACCATGAAACGTACATTTTCCCCATGCAAATTGCATTGACACTTGAATCCTGGAATTATCCTTCGTATATCTTACGTGACCTTCTCCTCTTCTGCTCCCCCCTTATTAGCATCCATTCCTAGGGTTAAGAAGAAAGAAAGAAAGTCCGTTGAGAATTGAGATAATCATAGATATGAAGAGTGTGTTACCATGGACCACGATTTGGATCGTGATCTCATGGTACGGTTCAAACATTGGTGTCCTTCTTTTAAACAAGTACTTGCTCAGCAACTGCGGGTTCAAGTACCCCTTTTCCTTGACCATGTGCCATATGCTTGCCTGCTCTTTGCTAAGCTACGTAGCCATAGCATGGCTCAAGGTGGTTCCCATGCAAACCATCGGCTCCACCAAACAGTTGGTCAAAATCACAGGGTTGAGCTTCGTTTTCTGCTTCTCGGTTGTTCTTGGAAACGTCTCCTTACGGTATCTTCCCGTGTCGTTTAACCAGGCCATCGGTGCCACCACGCCTTTCTTCACGGCAGTTTTCGCGTATCTTATGATGAAGAAGATGGAGAGCTGGGTTACATACGCAACACTCATACCTGTGGTAGCTGGAGTCATCATTGCTAGTGGGGTAACAATTTCCTAACTGTACTGTGGATTTAATTTTAAGTTCAGCATCAGAAATCAGAATGTTTAGTAATTTGTAGGTTTATGTTTGTTGTAGGCTGAACCAAGTTTCCACCTTTTCGGATTCATAATGTGTGTTTCAGCCACTGCTGCAAGAGCTTCTAAGTCAGTGCTTCAGGCTATTTTGCTGTCATCAGAAGAGTAAGCTGACTTGGAGTACTGCAAAACCACCTTCAAAACTCGATTATGAATATTGTTTTCAGCATTAACCAGACCAAATAATCTACTCCATATATATGAATCCAGGGAAAAGCTAAACTCAATGAATTTACTCATGTACATGGCACCCATAGCAGTGGTGATATTGCTTCCTGCTACAGTGATGATGGAGAGAAATGTGATTGCCATAACCCTGAATCTTGCAAGAAAAGACATGAAAATAGTGTATTACCTGCTGTTCAATTCTTTGCTTGCATATTTTGTCAACCTGACCAACTTTTTGGTCACTAAACACACCAGTGCATTGACTCTCCAGGTATGGATTATGGGATTCCATTCTAACACTTGTTTTATATGTGCTCAAATGTTGTCATGAGTTCGAATTCTGATCTTGTCTTAATCAAACAGGTTCTGGGGAATGCCAAAGGTGCTGTTGCTGTGGTGGTCTCAATTATCATATTCAAGAATCCAGTCTCGTTTATGGGGATGTTGGGTTACTCCTTAACAGTTTTTGGAGTTTTTCTTTACAGTGCATCCAAAAAGGGAAATAAATGACATTCTAAGAAACTGATTTCTGTTCAGGTTCATTTGTTTGCTACACTCGGAGTTGGATCAATAAAAAACTGTTCAGATTTAAATTTCTTTCCTTGGTTATCAGTCTAACAATGGTTCTAATCCCCCCGGCCACTACTACTAGAGATTTGACCAATATAACATGTTCACTATTGCTGGCAAATCATTCGGTTCGGATTTGGTTCGGCTCATTTCAGTTTGGGTCATTTCGATTCTGACTACAACAATTTAATTCAATTCAGATCGATTCATGTCTGGTTCAAAATTTTGGTTTTGTTCGGGTATGTTGAATTTAGTTCGGGTATCGGGTTGAGTCAATTGATTTTTGATTCGGTTGAGTTTCGGTCTGTTAATATTAGTTCGGTTATTTTGGGTCGATTGATTTCAAATCGGGTTAACAAGAGATCGATCAGTTTCAATCGTGTTTTTAGACCAACTTAGGTTTTTACACCTTACATATCACTTTATATAATATGTATATTTTTTTTTGTGAATTGTGTGACATTTCGTGTCTTATCTGTCATTATATATTTTAATATATTTTCTTTATTTTAGGTTGCCTTTGGTTCATGTCTATTTTTAGTTTAAATAAAATTTATATAGATTTTAATTTGGTTCGGTACGATTTGGGTTCCGGTTCAAAATCAAGTTATCATATTCGAATCAATTTTGAATCTCGATTCAAGTAAATTGATTCGATTTTCGGGTCTCGAGTCAAGTTTACCAAATTATTACTTGATCATGTGATTTGATTTGATGAGCTGCAATCTTCTTCCAAAAGTGAGCTCAATGTTGGAGCACTGAATTAGTTTTGTCTTAACCTTTTCAATGAGAGCAAAACATTCCTTCTTAGATTGTTTCCTAGTCACCAGGGGAATCCTAAATATCTAACTACAATGTCTTGAGTAAAGAGATATGTTCTAGTTTTTTTTTAGCAAAAGTTAATTCAAGTGAATTTTTTTTATAATCTTTAACAGCTTAATGACTTAACAAAAAATTGCCTTACAGTCGAGGGACTTGTTGGCTTATTTATCCTAAATATTGAGTTCCAAAACAATGTAGTATAAATAAAAATTTAAATAAAAAATGGGTGCATACAGGCAACAAGCACAATGGCTCCTAAGCTTATTATTTGTCTGATTTCAGCCTCAAGACAGGAAGAGGTCTGAATTCTCAGTATTTATAGTCCTTAACATGCAGGCTCTCGGCAGCACCCTCACTAAGCTTTGCATCACCCTTGTAAGTCCCAAGAGTCGCCTCGGAATTAGCCTTGCACCTAACCAGGAAAGCCTCCTGAGCTTTTCCCACATTCTCCTTTTTCCCACCCCATGCCTTGAGAGTGCTCTGTTGAAGAGCTCGTCCAAATGAGAAGGAGAGGGACCATGGTTTCTTGGTTTGTAGCATGTTCATGGCATTCAGGTTAATAGTCGCCTCTTCCTCACTCTGTCCACCAGATAAGAACACAATGGCAGGAACAGCAGGAGGGACGGTTCGTTGCAAGGCACGGACAGTGTGCTCGGCGATAACCTTGGGTTCCACCTTTGGTGAATCCGAACCAGGGGTCACCATGTTGGGTTTCAACAATGTACCTTCCAGCATCACATGGTGATCATTTAGAGCTTTGTAGCAAGCTGCAAGAACTCGCTCGGTTACCTCAGCACATTTGTTAATGTCATGTGACCCATCAACAAGGATTTCAGGTTCAACTATAGGGACCAAGCCACATTGCTGGCAGATGGCGGAATACATGGCTAAACCATTGGCGTTTTCCTGGATTGCAACCTCTGTTGGCTCAATAGTCCCAATCTTAAGCACGGCACGCCATTTAGCAAACCGAGCACCGGCTTCATAGTACTTTTGGCAACGCTGGGCAAGACCATCAAGACCCTGAGTGAAAGTCTCACCTTTGGTTCCATTAAGCTCAACAGTGCCAGTATCAACCTTGATGCCTGGGAGAACACCAGATTCTTTCAGAACATCAACAAACAGCTTGCCTGCAACCATTAGAAAAGAAAATGTTAAGCGTCCAACAACATTGTAAATATAATTTAAAATCATATATTTATGATAATAATTAATACCAGAAGCAGTTTTTTGGTAGAGTGTTTCTTCAAAGAAAATCACTCCACTTATGTACTGTAGGACGCCTGGAGCAGTGAAGAGTAGCTCTCGTAGTTGCCGTCTGTTTTCTTCAACATTCTCCACATTAATGCTTGCAAATCTCTTGCCGATGGTGCCGGTGGATTCATCAGCCGCTAGGATACCCTTCCCAGGGGTGCCGATGTAGGCTGCGTTTTTTGCTAGCTCATCTGCAAAGTTTCTTCTTTTATTTAAATTAAAATATCAAAATGAAACTATAAATCGAAAACATAATTCCTTTCATTATATAAATTAACAAAGAAAATATATAAATAAATTTAATTAAAGAGTAAAAAATGAAACTTTCTCTACAGCAAATCTGCCAAAATAAATAAGAAATACCTGCGTATTTGCTAATGAAGCAAGACGTGGTTGAATAAAGAATGGTAAGAGAGTGTTTGGGTGGAAAGAAAGAATGGGTGTGAGAAAGAAACCGGCAGGCAGACGGTTTTTAAGAGAGAAAAGGAGGTGGGAAAATCGGAGAATTAATGGAACAGAATAATTCAAAGCTCTATTATCTTGCAATATTTTTTAGAAGTAATGTTTAATAAAATATTTATATTAATTTGTTAAAATCTGTAACTATGAATTTTAATTTCTGTTTTAAATTAAGAGTATTAATGGTAGGGGTAGGAATCGAGTGGTAAGGAAATGGTTTTGTATTCTTTATTACATTCTTGAAACTTGTTGTTATGGTTTTAGAAAATTTCTATTAAATATAGATTTGATGTTTCGTGGATGTAAATTTTATTCTCACAGGTTTAGAATCTCAATATTTTATAGATACAAACTTTATTCATCCTGTAGGATCTCGATATTTTATGAATACAAACTTTATTCTTTTGATATTTTAAAGACATTAACCTCACTTGATATTATTATTATTATTATTTGTGTGATATTGTGTGAAATTATATTCATGATGCTATACGTTTATGTAGTTATAATATACTTATAATTTTCTTACCATAATAACATTTATGTTACATTCAAACCTTATGGCAAACATTTTTCTCTGTATTTTTATTTTCGTTTCATAAGGTGGTGACACTATCTTACTGGAAGAAAAATTATATTAAATATTAAATAAAATAAATTAAAAATTAAAAAAATTTATCTAATCGGGTGATGATGTATGTCGTCATCTGATTCATGGATTAATTTTAAAAAATTAAATTAAAATTAAGATCAAATTGATATAATAGGTAAATAATAAGGACCAAATTTATAATTTTATAACAAAAATAAAAAAGTTTAAAATAAATCAATTAATAAATTTAGTATCGATTGATGAGTTGAATAATTCAGTATCTAAAATAAATACATCCAATTAATTAGGTGATCAGTGAAACAAATTTTTTTAAATTAAAGCCGTTTGATATTTAATGAGAAACAGGACCCAAATAAATACAACCCATAAAAATAAAAGAATCAAACATCAAACATCAAACTAAAGGTCCCAACAACTTCTCAACTGCAAACGAGAAACGGGAAACCCAACCGGCAGGTAACCTCCACTGTCTGAGATGGAGCAAGCGAACAAGGATCTCGCAAGGAAGAGCCGAGGGATCTTCTTAGACAAGATGATACGTAATTTCCTTCATCGAAGATCGGAAAAATCTATGTTGGGTCAATGTCCTTAGAATCTTTATCAGCATACCATAGGCCACAAACTGTAATTGCAATGATTTCAGATGATTGGGTGTTGTCGAAAACCCATGCTAACCATTCAAAAAAATCTTCATCTGCTAAGTTTTATGGCCAATGAATGCCCAACATATCCCAAACTTGTCTAGCAGACATACAATCTCTAGGGACATAGTCATATATCACGTCTGATTACAGACAACGTCTCTAGGTTCGGACTCGACTCGTTATTACCACTTAATTAAAACTGTAATTAAGATATTTTTCGACTTACTAAAAGAGAGATTTTAAAGATGAAGTTCGATACTTTCTTCTATACATTCATGATACACACAACTAAAATTGAGAGATTGTTTTTTGTATATTCCATGTGATGATAATATAGTGGTTGATGGATTTATTCGATTAACTCACGTAATAAGTATATATAATTTGATATCATATCCTTTTAAATGCGATCATTTTTCTATTGAAGAGGAATGAATATCAGTTAAATTTAAAATTAATTTTTAAGGGTATTCTTTTATTTTTCTAATAAATTTAACTCGTTATTTATATCATTAAATTTTATAATAATAAAATATATATTTTTTAAAAATACAACATTATCAATATCATCACCAAATGAATGACAAGCAACCTCCTAAGTCCCAACCAAACAAAAAATTGTCGTTTTCTCCTGACCTGACTTGACCTCCATGGCTCTTTTCTCCACCCAAAGCCAAAACCAAAACCATTAACCCTACAGAACCTCAAAGGTCGAAGCATCACTCTCTGCTCAACATTTCCATCAATGGCAGCTTCCTTGACAAGCTCAAGATTCTTCTCATCTCCCGCCGCCACCGCCAAACTTCCATCTAGGTTTATCTCTTCAAAGCTATCCATTTCTCCCCTTTCCCTCAGCCTCCACCGCCGTCCTTCAAAACCCATTTCCTTTTCCACCAAGACCACCCCAATCTACGCTGCTATCTCCGTCGGAGACAAGCTTCCCGACTCCACACTCTCCTACGTCGACAACGATGGTGAACTCCAAACTACCACCATCTCCTCCCTTACCTCCGGCAAAAAAGCCGTTCTCTTCGCCGTTCCCGGCGCTTTCACCCCCACGTGCTCTCAGAAACACCTCCCTGGTTTCGTTGAGAAATCCGGGGAACTAAAAGCCAAAGGGGTCGACACCATCGCCTGCATCTCTGTGAACGACGCTTTTGTGATGAAAGCTTGGAAGGAGAATCTGGGTATAATCAACGATGAGGTTCTTTTGTTGTCTGATGGAAATGGGGATTTCACCAAGAAAATTGGGTGCGAAATGGATTTAAGTGATAAGCCTGTGGGACTTGGAGTTCGCTCAAGAAGGTACGTCCTCTTGGCCGAAGATGGTGTCGTTAAACTAGTTAATTTGGAAGAAGGTGGCGCTTTTACTTTCAGTGGAGCTGAAGACATTCTCAAGGTGCTGTGATTTTCGAGAGATTAATCCCTTTGAAACACTTTTTCTGGGTTGTTTTCTTTCTACTTTTAACTTTTGTAATAAAAATGAGCAGGCTCTGAGATTTTCCATATGCAATGTTAGAACTAGAGAGTTATCTTTGAATGCTTGTGCTTTAGTCGGGTAAGAGTTAAGATCATTTTCCCCTGATTTACTCTGCTTGGCAAGCTCAATTCCACAAGAATTCGGATTCCTGAACCGAAGGAACAGCCTCCGGCCATCGACTTTTACACCCAAATCCATTCCTTGCCATGGCCAGATCGACAACTAGATATATACGCAACATTTGAATTTGAAGTTTTACATCGTTCCTACACAACCAATTAAACCATGTTCTTCAAAGTTCAATCTTCCAAACCCAGACGCCCTCCACCTTGGACCCAAATCCGCAAACTTTACCAGACTTTTTAATAGCTAAAGGGAAGAGTCTAGGAAAATATTTTTTTCAAGGATAGGACTTCGGTACACCATTCTTCCCAAAATTGATGCAAACCCACAATATTTTTTTCAAGGATAGGACTTCGGTACACCATTCTTCCCAAAATTGATGCAAACCCATAACTATGATGAACAAAAATCGTCTCTTTTCCGTGATTTTTTTGTGTCTTTTGAATTATTTTTTTAGAATTGAATTTTAAATCCTAAATCTTTATTTTTTATAGGGTAAACTGCTTCAGTGACTATCTAACTATTTGAGGATACCTATTTTGGTCACCCAACTAACGAACTCATCAATCAGGCCACCTAACTTTAAAACCCTATCTATTTGAGCCATCGTTGTTAAAATTTTAACAGAAAAGTTAACGGTGATGACGTGACAGTTAATGGGGGTGACATGGACGTTAATTAAAATCTGTAAAATTACATATTTAATCCCTCCAATTTATTTATTATTTTAATTTAATCATAAATTGGAGGGATTAAATGTATAATTTTACAAATTTTAATTAACGTCCATGTTACCACCATTAACTGCCACGTCATCATCGTTAACTTTTCTATTAAAATTTTAACGGCGGTGACTCAAATAGGTAGGGTTTTAAAGTTGGGTGGCCTGGTTGACGAGTTCGTTAGTTGGGTGACCAAAATAGGTATCCCCAAATAATTGGGTGGTTACTGGGGTAGTTTACCCTTTTTTATATCTTAAATCCTAAACCCTACGCCTTAAAAAATTCACCCTACCCTTAATTCTCTAAACCTTAACCAAAACCCCTAACCTAGAACCTTAAACCCTAAACTCTCTAAATTGAAGTGAAGGCATAAATGGAAGCATAAAAAGGGGCAAACGATTTGCACCCAAATCTCGTATTAGGAAATAAAAGTGAATTACTTATAAATAGAAATTTTTTTGATTGTCTAATTTTACGTCAAGTACTTATGAGTTGTATAGATGAGATAACAACTGTGATAATTGGTCAATCACGAGAATGAAAACATATAATGAAATTGAATGTGAGAGAATGTTACGTTTGAGAAATGACGAAGTTATTAATCTTACATAAAAAGGAGGTTTTAAAATATAAACCACCTTGTATATCTTATAACATATATTTTTTAAGAAATGATAATGACTATGTAACACTACGCATAAATAGGTTCTCTAAATTTCGTAAGGGCTCAGAATTGTTCTTCCACACCCATGACATCTACCTTAATAAATGCCATATCAGTGCCAAATGTAACATTTAAAATTTTAATGATAAAAACAAACATTTACTTTAACTTCAGTGACTATTTATGTAATTTACCCAAAAATATTAAAATAATCTTAAATATATTTATATTTGGATATAAATTTTGAAATAATAACTAGGTAATTTATTTTAATGTTTATGCTTTCATTTGTAATTTAATTATGGGAGATATTTTTTTTAGTAAAATTATGAAAGATAGTTGAAAATAATAAAAAAATAATTTTAAAAATACAACTTTATATAATCTATATATATATATATATCAATGTTATCCAAATACATCAAAATAATGTAGCATACTAAAAAAAATTAGATTTTAATTCTTTACTTTAAGTTTTAAATTTTAAACCTTAAATCCAAAAAATTTTAATATGCGGTTATTTTTTAAACTCAAATTTTAAAATTGTTTTATAATTATACTAGAAATTTAATTTTTTTAGTGTAAAGGTATAAAGAAGGGAATAGAACGCCCCTAATCATGTTTCCTTTCATACATCATACTAAAAATTTTTAAAAATAGAATTATAAACCCTAACTCTAATTTTTTATATCATAAACCTTAAATCTTACACTATAAAAAATACATTATATATCTATAATTTTTTAAATCGGATTACAATCCTTAACCTTAGACTTTAAAACCCACTAATTTAAAATAAAATATTAAAATTATATAATAAAAGAATAGACGATTTAAAAGGTAAAAAAAATACGAAATGCATGTCTATACTTATTCTGTAAAAATAGTTATTTTAAGTAGGGGCTGGGGGACATGTTTTCTTTTTTCTGCCATAAATATTCATTCAGATTTCCAGAAACACAGTTCCAGCCAAAAGCATTCCAGAAATAGTCAGTGATGAAGCCTGTTAGACCTATTACACAGTTTAGTACACGCTACATATAGATGACTGTCTCAATAGATGTATAATCGACTCAAGTAGTTTGAGTATTATTGAATTTAATTCTATTCGTTAAGATTTTAAATTGAGTTTAAGCTTGAGAAATCTGAATTCGATTCGGCTCATTAAGAATTTGAGTCGAGTTTGAGCTTGATTCGAACTCAATCGAGTTAAGTATTGATCAATCTTTGATCGTGTCAGATTCGAATAACGTACTCGTCATCTGTCACGTCTCATTTAAAGTCATGTTAGGAAAAACGTTGGTACACAAGTTGTATAAACTTAAGCTTGTTAGTTTTAAGGTATATGATATTATTTTTAGGGTTTTGAGGTTTAGGTTATTAAGTTTAGAGTTTAAAATTTAGACTAGTTTAGGGTTCATATTTCAAGGTTTTAAATTTAAGAATTTTAATTTTAAATTATAAAAATTAAAAAATTAATTAACAAGGTTTATCTATCAAACTTGAAGAGAAAATGGCCCATGGTCTAAAGTTTTTTTATAACTTAAAAATTCATGATGTTTTATTTTGTTAATGCAATAATATTTTCCTTTAAATAGTTTATAAGTAAAGTAGTTATTTTAAGTAGGGACCGGAGGGACATGGTTCCTTTTTTCTGCCATAAATATTCATTCAGATTTCCAGAAACACAGTTCCAGCTAAAAGCATTCCAGAAATAGTCCGTGATGAAGCCTGTTGACCTGTTACACAGTTTAGTACATAATAGATGACTCATCGATCTTCTCAAAATGTCTTCAAACACATCACATCTGTCTTAATCAAACATAACCTAAAGATTGACGAGCTACTTGAACAGTAAACTAGATAGTTAGGGATAAGAACTAAGAAGGGATCCAGACGGGGAATGAATCTGGGTAATAGGAATACTCCTCCCCATTGAAAACATAGCTGCAGTCTGCAATAGGATTTGGGTGGTTGTTGTTTTCAGCTATTATGGTGCTCTCGGTGGCATGGTCGACGGAGATGTCAGTGTAAACTGTGGAGGCTTGGTTCCTTATCGCCTGCTCCATTAGCATGTCTTTCAATTTCATCACCTGCAGAAAAAGTCATAGGTGAGACATAGTGAAAGTTTTGTCTGAAACTCTCTCTGAATATCCTCCAAGAACCTAGGAGTTATTTGATAGAGAGAGAGAGAGAGAGAGAAAAAGTCATAGGTGAGACATAGTGAAAGTTTTGTCTGAAACTCTCTCTGAATATCCTCCAAGAACCTAGGAGTTATTTGATAGAGAGAGAGAGAGAGAGAGAAAAAGTCATAGGTGAGACATAGTGAAAGTTTTGTCTGAAACTCTCTCTGAATATCCTCCAAGAACCTAGGAGTTATTTGATATATATATATATATATGTATGTATGTATGCTAACCTCATCTTTAAGCTTCTGATTTTCCCTTGCGATAACAACATACTCTTGTTTAAGCATACCATAAGAGTGCTCAAGCTGCTTAGCTTTCCACCTGGTACGCCTGTTTTGGAACCAGACAGCGATTTGTCTTGGTCGAAGTCCAAGTTCCATGGAAAGTTTCATTTTCCTGTCTGGATCCAATGTAATGTCTTCCTGGAAACTCCTTTCCAAGCAATCTAACTGATCATTTGTAAACTTCTTCTTCTTCTTCTTGTTATCTGGATTATTGTCCTCGTTCCCCTCTGGGACCAACCCATTATCCACCTCTGTAAACATCTGATGCTTCATCTCCATCTCCACGCCTTATAAAAGAAACAACAAGATTAAAGAAACTAATAAAGCAAAAGTGACCAAAACTGTACATATTACCTGGAATGGGATACTCATACTGTTCATGATTATCATTGCAGTTCCAGAGGAAGTTAAGAGAAGGTTGTGGCGGAGAAACAAAGGGTTGAAAGGAGCCGGAGTCATTCCAACCCATTCCTTTTTCCTTCAAATGAGCAAGTTGGAGAGTTAAGGTTTCCATTTCTTCAATAAAACTCTTTTGTTTTGTGGTGCATACTGCATACAGTGATGTTCGTACTGCGTCAGTTTATAGGACGAGGGAGGGAGGGACCCCTTTTTTCGATGGGTAATAATTACGGGTGTAAATTACGAGTGCAAATCGTGTGCCTCTTTTTTATGCATTCATTTTTATCTTCGCTTTAAATTAGAGGATTTAGGGTGTAGGGTTTAGGTTTTAAGGTTAGAGGTTGTGATAAGAGTTTAGGGAATTAGGGGTATGGTGTATTTTTTAGGGTTTAGGATATAAAAAATAAGAGTTAGAGTTTAAAATTCAATTTTTTAAAATTTTTTAACAAGAAACAGATGAATGCATGATAAAGAGGCATATGATTTTTACTCGCAAATTGTCTACTACTCTTAATTGTACTTCATCAGTACCTTTACTTTAAATTAGTAGGTTTAGGGTTTAGGGTTTATATTTTATGGTTCAAGGTCAGAGATTGTATTAAAATTTAGGGAATTAGAGGTATGGTGTATTTTATAAGGGGTAAGATTTAGGGTTCAAGACGTAAAAAAATAGCATTAGAGCTTAAAAATTAATTTTTTAAATATTTAATTTAAACAAAAGATATAAAAAAAACACGGTTAAAAGGCATAAGATTTATATTAAATAATTATATCTATTAAAAATTATATAAATTCGAATACATATAAGGTAATACAATATAATTATTTTTAATTATTAAATTAATTAATAAATTTTAAAATACTATCGGTTTAAATTTTAATAATAGCACTATAAAAAATACATATACAAAAAACTAAAACGAATATATTGTTCTAAAAACATGAATAGTGATTATTTTTTTACCAAAAGAACTTATAGGTACGGTGAGTGTTTGATTGAGCCGAGTTAAGTAAAAAAATTAAACTCTTTGAGTTGATGTGTAATATATTATAACTTAAATTTTATTTGAATTTATCCAACTGAATTATAGTTTATGAAATTCGAATCGAATTTTTACGTGAATTTAATTATAATTATTTATCATGTTACAATATGTTTTGATTCTAACTTAAATTACTTTCTCTAATTATAAGATATGAATACACATTTTTTTCAATTTTTATATCGACATATAAGGAAAAATTGAGAGACTTGACTCGAACTTAAAAATAAATAAATTATTAAAAATTTTGAATTTTTCAAGTTGACACTTCATATTTTGCAACTCAAACTTTATTTTAAAAAAAAAATTCGGTTGATTTGAGTTTATGAAATTTGAGTCGTGCGTGAGTTCTTATACAAATTTAATTTTTAATTATTTATAATATTATAATATGGTTTAGTTCTAACTTAAACAATTTTTTAATCATATAAGATATGTATATATATTTTTTTCATACATGATACATATATATCTTCATATTTTTATATGTGACATATATTTTTTATTCATATGTAAAATATATTTTTTATACATTTCTTCATAAATTTATATATATATATATATATAATTAGGGATAGACATTCAATTTTTTATTTTTAAAACAAATTAAATAATTTTACTTGAATTATCAAATTATTATTTTTTTATTTTTCTGCTAGTCTAATTGAATTTTGCTCTGCCTATATCTCGTTCAGGTGCTTTTATCATAAAAAAACTGAGATTGCGATTTATGCCTTCATTTCGTCCTTCCTGACTCAGCTTTTCAACCCTTCATTATTTTGCTTTTTTTCCACTCAATTAATTAAACTATGTTTGTCGTATCTACTGTAAACTTAATATTCTGTTTTAAATTTATAAATTTGGTTTAGCTTAAAAATTAAAATAAAAGATAAATTAGAAATAAAAATTTAAATAATTTAATTATTTAATAATTAAGGATATTTTTTAAGTTTAACGTTTTTTTTACTAAGAACACTTACTAGATTTAATTGAGTCTCTTAATTCTGAATGACATATATAAAAAATATAAATATTTATCTATCTATCTACCTATTTATATATGTGTAGTTATAGAAAACTGTTTAAATTGAAATTAATTATTATAATAACATTATAAGGTGACTGAAAATTTTACTTGTTGATGCAAGTCTTCCGGTAATTACAAAAGTCAAGTAATCTCTTAAGTTGTCATTATTGTTACACTATACTCTATTTCGATGGTTGATAAAGACATTATAGGTTGTCTTTTGCTACATCAAAAATTGTTCCATATCCAAATATAAACACATACAATATAGTTGAACATCGAGTATTATGGTCACTTGCATAATAAACATCACAATAGCCAATTAGCTTATAATCTTTATCTGTTTTGTACATAATGTCATGACCAATGATACTTTTTACATATCCCAAATTCGTTGAACTGCTTTCAAATGAGTTTTTTTTTTGGATTTTATATGTATCGACTCACAATATCAACTGCAAAAAAATATATCTGAACTTGTTAAAGTTAAGTAAATAAGATTATCAATTATTTATCAGTATATTGTATCATCTTCTAAATTTTTCCCTTCGTTAACACAATTTTTGGCAATTGATTTTATCGGTGTAGAAATTGGTTTGTAATTGAGCATTCTAAACATTTTTAATAAATCACATGAATACTTTCTTTCATGGAGAATTTTTTTTCTCGATATGATCAATACTTAGACCAAGAAGTGTCTAAGTTGATTCAGTTTTTTATTTGAAAGTGAACCGATAAATTATTTTTAGTTTGAAGAATTTCATCCTTAAAATCAATGGTGATGATTAAATAATCCACATATACTAGCACAATGACTATTTTTTTCATCAGTTGTTTTCACGAACAGACTAGAATCTAAAGGAGCCACAAAATAACCACTATGAGTCAGAAACTCAAAAATCTTTCTATACCGAGCCCTAAGTGCTTGCTTCAAATCATACAATGCCTTTCGAAGATTATATACATACTCAGAATGATCTCGAATTTAAAAACCTATCAGATGATCCATATAAATCTCTCGATCTAACTCTTCATGTAAAAATGCATTTTTCACATCTATTTGCCATAAGTTTTAATCTTTGTCAGTTTTCAGTGCTAATAAGACTTAAACAGTTGTAAGCTTTGTCACTGGATTAAATGTTTCATCATAATCTAATCCATATTTTTTAGAGAATCTTTTAGCTACCAACTGAGCCTTGTACCTTTCAATCAATTCATATGTACGATATTTTATTTTGTAGATCCATTTGCAAGAAATAGATTTTACATCTCTTGGCTTTGACACAAACTCCCAAGTTTGATTTTAGTCAAGTGCATCAGTCTCATTTCTTATTGCTTCAATCTATTTTACTTTTTGATAAGCTTCTTCAAAGGATATTGACTCTTTTTCGTTGTCTTTTTCTAATACAGTAGCATTAGTATTTTTGGGATTTGGCTTTCCTATCATTGTTGATCTTCTAAGTGGTACTGATTCTTCTAGTTTATTCGATTCACCATATTCAATCATTTGTTGATGAACATCAGATTATCATAGATTCTGAGTTGTGCCTTCTTCTTTATCATTATCGATAATTTAAATTTCATCTAAACTCAAAGATTACAATTCTATCTTAAGAGTATCTGAGTCTGACACTAACTTTTTATCAGAGGACCACCATAAAGATATTTTATCAAACATATTACGAGACACATAACACTTTTCAATAGTAGGATCACAATATTTTCACCTTTTTTTTATTGTCGTACCTTACAAAAATACACCTAATAATTTTCTTGTCCATTTCACCTTCAATTAATATTTAGTTGATTGAATCTGATTAATTGAGACTACATATAACGTGATGAACAAAGTTTATGATATAATTTCTCCTAATCTACCTAGTTAACTCTTAGGTTGAAATTGAAGGTGTTACACTCCCTCGTCCCCTGTCCCCACTTGCTCCCCTGAGGGTACTTCATCTCCTGTCTTAATAAATCAATGGACTTGCCACTTTAATTAAGACCAAACATGATGTATTGATATAGTAATTGCAAGAGAAGAAAGTACCCAGCCGTGACTTCTGGCTTCTGTCTCACCTCTTTTTACTAAAAAACAGACTTTTATCGACCAATAAATTTGGTTTGACGGAGATTTAACTCAATTAGGCTTCTGCCCAACAAATTGTTACGTGCTGTCGTTTTTGCTGGTTTAAATAGCAAGAAACTTTTGAGCCAATTTTCCCATGCAATAACTCTCAAGAAGCTCTATGCTCGACAACGCTGTACTTTTAGTACTTGGATCGAGTACCATACTGGAATTGTCTGCTTCCCATGTTCTGAATCACATTTCTGAGGAAAAAGACAATTTAGTTTTGAAAAAAAAACATATATTTTAAATTTAAATGAAATAGATTAAATTATTCAAGTTTTAGAATTAATTTAAATACATAATCTATAGCTTAAAATTTGTGAAATTTCTCAACGTTCACTCATTGTTTCAAGTTTTATTGATAAAATAAGATTAATCAATTCGATTAATATAAAAAATTTTATTTGATTCGATAAAATATCCATTCACTCATTAAATTCTGAATTTATGATATTTTTATGTAAGGATACAGTTTTGTATTTTTTTCACTTTGTCCCTAACACATGGAAGTATAATTTCGGAGAATCTCTGTTAAAAGTTTTGGAGATTTTTTGTCCTCTTATGGATCCTTACAAGTTTCGATTAATTTTTATATTTAAATAAATAAATAACTTAATACATTAAAATAAATATGTTTTTATTGGTTTCCATTCGTTTGAATACCTGAAATCATCAATAAAGTCATCGTAATACATTTTCCCACAATAAAATGTTGTACGACAAAACTGATATCGGGACAGAACTCAGAAATCGATATTTGTCATAAATAAAAATATTCGTTGCACAAAAGGATATCAATACGCGAAAAATTATATCAGTACGCATATCTAAAAAACTATAAAGGGGATCAGTACACATAGAGAAGTATCAGTATGAGTGTTCGATATTACAAAAGATTTCGACGTATCAATACTGATTTTGCTCACTAGAATTTGTAAACATTTTTGACAAAATACTGTATCAATACACATTGAGCACGTATTGATACACATAACATATTTTAAAAAGTTGGTTTCTATAAACTAACGGGGCAACAATTATATTTTTAATAAAAAATTGATAAGTTCTTACCTCGTATCAGTACACACAAAGTTCATTGATACTCAGGTTGAATGACATATCAAAACGAATATTCGTGTATCGCCACTCATACGTAATACCTAATTTTTCTAACAACATAATTCGCTCAACAACGACGTCGAGTTCAAAAAAATTTAAAAACTTGGGTTTCAAAAAGTTATTTTAACATGCTAGATTTATCAGAAAGACGAATTTATTTATTCGAATATTCGAGATAAGAGATTGAGAGACTCTTTAGATAAATATAAAAAGAAATGGACGACAAGAAAAGGGTTGAAGTGGTAAATAAAAAAATGGTGTTTGATGAGTAATTTCATATGTTTTCAAGGATGACACCCAGCCCAATATAGTGAATAAAATATTAGATAATAAAAACTTTTATTTTATTTTTTAAAGTTTTATCCTAATTAATTCAGATCGATTTATGTTATATATTTAGTTTTAGTAGATGAATTTTCTATTAATATTTTTTTACCTACATAATGATTCAAATCCGAGATTTATTTAAACGAAATCAAATTATTTGTCACTTAAATCAATCCTTATTAAAATTAGATAATAAATATCGATGCTTAAACTGAAATATAAAATAAATATTGATTTTATTATTAAAGGAACATGATGAAATAATAATAATAAAGTTGAAATCGTAGAATAAAAATGAAACGGTTTTTTTTATCCGAACATCAATTTTAATAAGTAGATTCATTGAGCAATTTATGAAATATTTTTTTATGATATCGGAGAAATATTGAATGTAGAATGAACATTTTAGTAGTATTTTTATAATGAAAATATTTTAAAATTATAAAAATAAAATAATATTTTATTACTTGAAAATAATTTATTTGACTCAATATTCTCTTTTTATTTGGATAAATAATATTTTCTAAACAATATTTAGAAGAATAACTCTTTTAAGTCAACTTATGTTCAATTCGTATTTAACCAAACGTAAATTTATAATAATAAAATAATAATAAATTTCTTTTTATTTTCTTAGTTTTGGAATACGCATTTGATCAAATGCGAATTAAAACCATATAATGGAAAAATTATTAGGTGAATCTTGTTCACCACGTCATCCATGGTCCCAATTAATCAGGACCGTTGATCTTAATTTTTTTTCTAAGTGAATCATCATCTCTTTCCTATATATATACTTAGTGGGTGGGTAGTTATTAGGTAGTTATTTAAAGATCAACGGTCCTAATTACATGTATCATAGATAACGTGGTGAACATGGTTCACCTAATAATCTCTCCAGAGTTCTATAAAAACCCTACCGAGTTTGGTGCTAAATGCACCACCAAAAATCCTGCTGATCCTGGTGGTAATCGCGATATGAAAATCCGATGGACAAAGCGATCAGTCCCGTGCTGCAATGGAAGAGGTCCAAACTGCCGATGAGAATGTTGGCAAACCTGTCCGCCATGATGCAAATCCGCCGACTCCAAAACTGCCGTCTTACAAGGACTCTCTCATGGGGAATCAGCAAACGAACATTGATGAAGAAGACCTTGAATTAATTGAAGGCAATGTTGTACGATCTACGGTTGATGGTCTCATCTCAATAGATTCCTCTGAAAGGGTCCAAAACGTAGCTGGTAAAAGTTTGGATCACACTGTTGTGATCGCGAATTGCTAAACCCCGAGGTCCTATTGTTATCCCGAAGCCGCTCAAATTTCAGCAACATAATGCTTCATCTACCTCGAAGTCGTCCGCGCAACCTGCTTGCAAACCTGCCTCATGTAATTCCAACCGCTCTATTACGCCTAGTCGCGGTTCTTCAAAGATTGATAAGTCCAAGTATACCGCCGTAACAATAAAGAAAATGATGACCCCAACATTGTCGGGGCCGAACACGTGCATGCTCCTATCAAGAACGGTTTAAAGATTTTGAGGGCCTTATGCAATTTATTAATTAAAATATGATTTTTAAAAGTAATTGTTCATGACTTTCCCTAGTTATAAAATTGTAGCCCTTAAAATCAAATGTCTTTTCTAAAGGCCCTTGTGCGATCGTTTCTATTGCGCCTGTCCAAAACCTTACTAGTTCTACTGAAGTAATAGTAATAGTAATAATCAATAAGATTATATAATCAATTGTCGCATTTAAGAAATAATTATAACGTTTTAACAATAAGAACTCATTTTTCTTAATAGTATTTTTAAAAAAAATTTCAATGAATTTCGAGATTAATATAATGAATGTAGTTTATCAAAATTTGGGATTCCTCTTTTTTTAGCCTCTGTGCGGTCGCTTTTATTGCGTCTGTCCAAAACTCTCACTGTCTCCTACTGTGGCTCGTACTCATGAGCCGCCTGATGATCCCATTGCCCTTGCCGATTCAGCACTACAAGAGGTGTCTGTTCCCAGCCAGAATGATAATTTGATCATGCAACAGACGATAGTGCCTTCGGCTATTAACAAAGACGGAGCAGGTTTGAGGAAACAAAATGTAAATGATTGAAAGTGCGGTCAAATTTATAAATAAATAAAATTTTAAAATTTTAAATAAAAAACAAAAATAAAAAAATCTAAGGGACGATTGTCCCTCCTCACCCCACATGCCTCCATCCTTGATTATTAATACGACTGGCTCAGGCTTGAAATATTAAGAAAATATTAAGAATTTCATTTAACTCAAACAACGTACAATATTAAGTAAGTATAAAATATTTTTCAGAGATTGGTGATCAAATTATATCCAAAATAAAAACCATATATCCATAAAAATATCTTATTTATTTTATCAATGAAAAAGAATAATATTTTTTAAATTCGAGTCGAATTCATCATTTATCGTAAAATACAAATAACATCTTAATGTTCATATAAAAAAAACATTGTGACTTTGTCAACAAAAGAAAACAACGTCAATATTTTTTTTGAAAAATAATGAATTTTTAACAATTATAATAAAGTGGTTTGGTCATTTCCCAAAAAACTGAAACATGTTAGAGATTTCTTGCATGACTTACCTAATCTTTTAGGTATATAAACAATTCATTAATTTTACCAAAATGAGAGCAGTGTTTTGAGCGAGTTATACTTCAAATTTAGAACAAGAAAAGTTAAGTTTTCTGATTGACTAAGGTTGTAAGTATTGTTTTAGTCATAATTGACATTAGATTATGTTTAAATAAAATTTAATAGTATTTATTTTTAAAGTCCTCTAGTTGTTTCATTTTATTCATTAATTAAATTCACGGATGAGTTTAAGATCTTGTCTTAGTATTATAATATATGGATAAAATAAACAAAAGTAACAAGAAAACACACAATTAGAGGCGATAACGAGGCGAGCCAAAATAATACTATAGGGCCTGATTTCAACTCGAAACTCGTCGGATTCGACTCAAGATCGTCGAGTTCGATTCGATTTAATTTGAAATAAATAATTTTAATATATATTTTTTAAGATAGGATCTCATTAAAAATTCCTTTCATAATTAACGCCAAACAAAATTCAATGTCAAAAAAATAAGTGTCCAAAATTAGATTAATTCAAATAATCAAAAAATATTCTTAAGATACAAACACATAATACCCAATTTTAGTTAATTTATTTTTAGTGAATTTCTTTAATTTCTTTTATTGTTTTTTACTAAAGAAATTACTTTTAGTATATATATATATAATTATTTTGAGCATGTTTACAAACTTTTCGAGCCGAACTTTGATCGTTTCGGGTCTGCTTGTTAAGAAAATTCACTCGAACCAAATTTGAATAACTTGCGAACTGGTCAAGCTCATTATCAGCCATAGACATAATAATAGTATTTCATACCATTTGTAAAATATGTATAGCTCTATGAATAAAGATTTCGATCTTAGATTTCATTTAATTTGATTTTTTTAAGAATCAAAAGGCGATTAAAAAGTCGTATATATTTATACATATTCTTAACTTTTTAACAATATACATAGATCTTGTAGACAAAACAATTTAAACCGTGTCTCGTAAATGAATACTATCTATTTTGTCACTGAAACACTTGTTGAGTTCTAATAGGTTTGAATCTTAAAACCCATGATAGTTTTTTTATTAATGTCTTCTGTGAAAATAAAAATACAATTTTTTTTGAAATTATATTTTATTATATAATTTAACTATTAAATTAACATATTTTTCGAAGTCCGCTTCTCAAATTCGAGTTTGAATCATTTTATTTCAATTGCATATCTTTATAGAAATAAAGTAGATAGGAATCCATGAACATCAACCAAATAAAAAGGCAATAGCGTTACTCTTTCTAAAGGTTTTTCAACAAGAAAAGCAATGTGTTATTTTCTTTTAATAAGGAGAGGTTGGGAATTATTCAACTTTTCTAAAATGGAAAATATTGGGAGGGAGTTGATTGATTAGGGAGGTGTTTCATTTGGATAGGTTATACAATTTGAAGTAGGAAAAATGGATTACTTAATAATACTAGATACGATACGAGGATACGATATGAATATATTTTACGAATAAAATAAATAAATACAAATTATTTAAGATTATACTCATGTTTAAATATTTTTTTAATTAGCTACAGTGATTATAATAGTATATGTTATAAAATATACTCTCAACTATGAGATATTGATCGCTCAATTACTATGCTGAAATGTCAATACTCAAATCGTGACCTCCAAAAACAACAATCAGTCCTTTAATCACCAGACAAAATAATTTGTGTCATACTTAAATATTAACCATCGAAGCAAGAAGAATGATCCATGCAATGCTAGTCATCAATTAATAAAATCAAAGAATAATGAGTTAGGCAAACTAGGTTTGGTCCGAGTGAAAGCAGTTTGGTATCATTTAAGTAGGTTTAAAGTTTTGTATAGAAACAAAGCTAAAAATTTATTTGTGGTGTCAAAATATAGGTAGGGTTATATTTGAGCCACTCAATTATTAAAATTGTATTTGAGTCGCTTAATTATGGGTAAGGTTATATTTAGGTCACATAATTAATAAATGTTACATTTGGACCACTCAATTATAGATAAGGTTATACTTAGGTCACCTTTCATATTTAAAAAAGTTCATCAATTTGTGTATTAGATTAGTTGATGATATCAAATGAAGTACTCTAATATTAATGAGGGTATACAAGTGATTTAAAAAAAACGATCAAATTGATGTGCTTTTTAAATATGAAAAATGACTCAATCGTAAACTTATCCATAATTAACCGACCCAAATATAATCTTTAAGAATTAGGTGACTTAAATATAACCTTACCCGTAAATAAATAATTTAAATATAATTTTTAATAATTAAATAACACAAATATAATTAGAATTAAAATCTCTCACGTAACAACTGAACTTACCTTCCGTACGATTTATATATGAAAAATTAAAATATAACCGATAATTATTATTAAATAAAACTCAAATATCAAATTTACAAATAATATATTATCCTCATATTTATACCAAAACTACTAGGAAATTTCACTGCAAAATTGTTGCTATCCAAAAATACTCGTCTTTCAACGGTTTAAAATAAGATTAAAATAGATATATTCGAAATTATTAAAATAGATATATACTAAATTTTTATATTTTTTACTCAATTTTTTATAAAAAAATAAAAAAAAATTTAAATTCTTAAAAAATATAAAAATTTTAATATATACCAAAAAATTAATATTAAAATTCTTATAAATTTTATTATAATTTCAATTATATCTCGTTTTAGTCTCATTTTAAGCCGACTAACGTCAAAAAGAATCCGTCCGAGAAAAAACACCCTTGACAATAATAAACAAGGGTACTTACGTCTTTCTCTCGAATTCCCTCTTTAACGCCTATATTTTTTACCCCCAATTTAGGTGGCTAAGTAATCAAAAATTCTCTCATGTATCAATTTTTTTTTAAAAAAATAGTTCTTGGTCTTTAAACAGTCGTCCTCTACTCTTTTCTGTTCTTTTTCTCAATGCAGAGAATCGAACAAGATCGATCTTTTAGTTTCGATCTATCTTTATAAAGAAAAACCCATTTTTTCCCTCAAAATTTAGTTCACAAAGCCTTCGGCAAAATGCGGGCACCCAGTCTGCTGATCTTGGGATTTTTAGCAGTGTTGTCGGTGGTTTACTGTGTTGTTATCCCACTGGAGAGAGCTTTTCCTTTGAATGGTCCAGTTGAGTTGAGCCAACTCTTAGCTCGTGACCAACTCAGACACTCACGAATCTTGCAGGGTTTCGTTGGTGGAGTCGTCGACTTCTCTGTTCAAGGTTCTTCTGATCCCTATCTCGTCGGGTGATTTTCGGTTACCCTTTATTTATTTTTGTTTCTTTATTTCTTGTTTTCAGTTTTACGGCTTTAAGGTGGTTGTTCTTTTCGAGTTTTGCATTAATGGGGCTATTTTTGCTTGTCAATGAATTTAACCTGGTGTTTTTTTTTATTGCTTTTCTCCCTTAATCTGAATTTATGGTTTATGTTCTCCAATAGGTTTTCTTTGATGAATTCATAAAGTATGGAACTGGCTAAATTTAGGGCCTTTGTTTATCAATTTAGTTTCTGGCTATTATTTACTGAATATTGCGTTTACGTATTTACTTTGTTGTTAGCTTTATCTTTACGCCTCTTTTGACAGCTGAAGATGTGGAAGATAATGAATCTTTAAGGAAAAGAAAAAGTTTACCCCCACCTTTGTGTTATCCAAAGATGAAAACTTGTCTTCTGTTTCCTTAATTTTTTTTCTTTGTGTTCTTGTCATTCAATTTTGGCTATTTTTCTCCTGAATTGCCTTTGATTTTCATTGATTCTTTTAGCACGTATTGGATTCTAGATATATAGTTGCTTTGATTTTGTTCTTAAATGTTTTGTGTTTTTTATTCATCTGTTTGTTTGTCTGTTTAGGCTTTATTTTACAAAGGTGAAACTCGGATCGCCTCCTAGAGAATTCAATGTGCAGATAGACACCGGAAGTGATATATTATGGGTGACATGCAGTTCTTGCACTGATTGTCCCCAATCCAGTGGACTTGGAGTAAAATGCCTTCCTTTTACTTAAATAAATTTGATAAGTTTTTAGAGGGAAATGACATTCGAGAATGGAATTGCTAACTTGTTTCATTGTGCAATGTACAGATTCAGCTCAGTTTATTTGACTCTTCAAGTTCATCATCTGCTAAGATGGTTTCTTGTTCCGATCCAGTGTGTTCTTCAGAGTTTCGAACAACTGCAACTCAGTGTTCTCAGAGTAATCAGTGCAGTTACTCCTTCCAGTATGGAGATGGAAGCGGGACTTCTGGTTACTATGTAGCTGATATGTTGTATTTTGATGCTGTTTTAGGACAATCTTTGATTGCCAATTCTTCGGCTCTTGTTGTATTTGGGTGAGCTTTCATGAGTTAATACTTGATAGAGATTTGCTTTTTGCTGACAATATAGGATTGCAAGGAACCATTAAGATAAATCAAAGTCAAGGAAGAAACATAATAAAGGGCCTAACCATGTTAGCCTATTATGAAACTCTGGTGCAATCCAATTTAGATGGTGGATCATAAAGTTAAAATGTTTAAATGGCATGACATGGATTGGATATTAGGCAACCGTAAGTAGTTAAGCAACTGGAACATGATTAATGTCAAACTAGTTCAGTGCTGCTAGTGCACTTTGATTTTTCCATAGAGGAAGGAATGTAGATTTGGCCATTTAAGTTGCACAGAGTTCCAAAAAAGCAATTTTGTTTGTTTCTTTTGTTGACTAGATTTTTAACCAAATAATATCTTAATTGCTGTTTTTCATATGTTAATCTCTCCATGTTATCAAAAGCTTATTCCCTCTGATATTGTTGGAAACAGGTGCAGCACATATCAGTCCGGTGACTTAACTAAGACGGATAAAGCTGTGGATGGGATATTTGGCTTTGGCCGAGGTGATCTGTCTGTTATATCACAATTGTCATCACGGGGAATAACACCTAGAGTTTTTTCACATTGTCTGAAAGGAGATGGCAGTGGAGGGGGAATAATGGTTCTTGGTGAGATTTTGGAGCCCAGCATTGTTTATAGCCCGCTTGTCCCATCACAGTATGTCCTCTTTCTTGCATTACCTTCTGTTGTCTTTGTACTTGATGCTTTTACTATGATGATTTGGACATTTGGTTCTATTTTCTCGAAGTGGAATATTTGTAAATATTGTTGGTAAAGCTGTTTGGATAGTTCATACTGCAATTATATATTTTTTCTTATTCCCTCGGTCTAGGTGGATCAGATGCCTTGGGTTATTTTTAACTTCATTCTGCTTACTAGTGCTTCTTCCTTATACTACCACTACTTCTAGGAGTTGAGGTTTGAATAAGCTTGGATTCTATCTCACGTCATTTTATCTCCCACTATTTGTGATAGTGCGATGAGGAGTTTAGGTGAGTGAAGGGGTGATGTAGTTGCCGCCAACTTGCTTATTTGGTTTTCTTTGTGTTGGTGAATATATGTTTTCATGAACCATCTCTGGCTTTACTGTGTCAACATTTCTTTCGTGAACATATGATCTTTCAGATTCACTTGGAATACGTGGCTACAAATTTGGCATCTGATTTGACAATTTCCTTGTTAAACACTTTCAGGCCTCATTATAATTTAATGCTACAGAGCATTGCCGTCAATGGGCAGTTGCTGCAAATTGACCCAGCAGTTTTTTCAACATCAAACAATCACGGTACTATTGTTGACTCTGGAACAACTTTGGCTTACCTAGTGCAAGAGGCATATGATCCGTTTGTTAGTGCTGTAAGTATGGATATTCTTTCAGTTTTAGTCAAACTTAAATTAATGTAAATGGTGACATAGGATACAGACATCTCTTTCTGAGATTGTCACCCTGAAAGCATTAGATATTTACTTATATTGCATCACTTTGTTAGTATTATGTTCTGAAGTTGACTTGCATGTTTGAATTTGTAGATAACTGCTACTGTTTCACCATCTGTTACTCCCACCATTTCTAAAGGAAACCAGTGTTATCTAGTCCCCACCAGGTTACTCATGTTTCACCATTTTTTGTTTTCCTATGCATCTAACATCATTTTATGCAAATGAGACTGATATTTGTTTTATATTCAGTGTAAGGGAGATATTCCCCCCTGTTAGTCTAAATTTTGCGGCTGGTGCATCGATGACGTTAAAACCAGAAGACTATCTTATACACTCCGGTTTCTATGTAAGTTGTTATGAAGTAACAATGACAGCTGTTAATGGAATTCAGCTGCATGTAGTGTAATAGTTCATTTTGTTTTTTTAGCAGGATGGTGCTGCAATGTGGTGCATTGGTTTCCAAAAGGTTCAGGGTGGAATAACAATTTTAGGAGGTTAGTTCTGGTTTTCATTGAATCGAATATAGTTTGGACGTTGGACATATTTTTTTGTGTTCTCCACAATATATAATGGAGAAATTGGCAAATTGTACCTTTACTGGACTCCTGTCATAGTTTTGACTCCATGGAATCACAAAAAGATAAGATGAATTTTAACCATTTTGTGTCTTATTCATTTTGCAGATCTTGTCTTAAAAGATAAGATATTTGTTTATGATCTTGCTCATCAACGAATTGGATGGGCTAACTACGATTGTAAGTTCAGTTTATCGTTAAATTATTTGCATTTTTATCCCAAATTCTTATTTCATTTAGCAACGTTGTCTCTTACATTGTATCCGAAATTCAACTTGTTAGGTTCATTATCTGTAAATGTCTCCATTACTTCCAGTAAGGACTTCATAAATGAAGGACAGCTGAGTGTGAGTAACTCGACGAGAGAGATTCTGTTCAAGCTTATATGTTTGAGCTTTATAACTCTCCTAATACAACTGTTAGAGTTTGTGGAGTTCCGGTTTTAGTAATTTAAACCCGTCAGTCCTTGAAAATTCATTCTTTCATCAATCTATATAGTAGATTGTCCGATCTTTATTTATGGTGATCGGAAAAGGCATTTGTGCTTTTTACACGGATGGCGAAGGTTAGTTTTACCCCAACAGTATAGGGTGTCCTCATCTGTCCTGGATTGTTCCTGAATAGACTGTGAGATCGACTCTTCGTACAGATGGTTTGGCTTTCTGCTTGTAACAGATTCGAGTTGTAGCACGGATACGAGCAACATTGGTGTAACCTTTGGAAGCAGAAAAAGGTTACTGATTTCTCTTTTCCAAGTCTCTTGTTTGGTTTTGGTTTTATTAGGAGATGCAGAAATAGTCACTTCATGTCCAAATTTGATGTCCATTTTGTAACATCATTGTTTGTATGGGTGTTGGTGATATAAAAATGTTGATGATTTTTCAGTTCTTTCCTTGTGTGGCAATCCATAGGCCATAAACTTCTCAGAGACATGCAACTGTAAGAAATTTCTATAAAAAAAAAAATCCTCATTTCAAAGGTTTTACTGTCGTTTTTTAAAATCAGTGATCAACCCTGTACTAAAATAACATAAACGACCATTTCAGCAGTTAACTCTATAGATAATGTCTATAATACAAAATGTAATTTTATACTCTTTTTTTCCATTTAAGAAGTTTAATATTGACTTTTAAAAGTAAAAATTTTAAAACTTTAACTATAGTTATTTTAAATATTTTAATTTATTAAATTTTATAAAATATGTATTTTTAAACTAGTTGATCAGAGGTTTTTAAAATATATTTTTTATATTTTTATCAATAATAGATTTAAAATTATAATAAGTTAAAATTAAAAAATTTTAATTAAAAATTCAATACTGAACAAATAAAGTGAGACAAAGAGAGTATTGCTAGTAATGTATTAGGGAAACTGGGCTAAGTTGAAACTTGATGGATAAAAGTGAGCTTAATTTAGCTCCTTGGGCTTAGAGGGTTTTGTATAAGGATGAGTGAAATTCTACTGGAAAATAAATAAATAATTTAATTTGAGGTAAAAACGTTTTATTAGTTTTGACTTAATTTAAAATGTTATAAACTCAATTTGATTAAAAATAATTTTAAATAAAGTTTGAATTGTAAAATAAAGTAATTAGAAGATTTATTTTTAAGTTTGAAATGAAAAATAGAATCAAGTTATATTATAATATGATAAATAATTATAATTAAATTTTTATAGAAAATAAAAAATTTGACTCGACTCGAATTTCTTAAAGTCAACTTGAATCAGAAAAGAAATTAAATAAAATTTGAGATATAAAATATGACTCGTTAATTCGAATAACTCAAAAATTTTTGACTCGACTCAATTGAACACTCACCACTAATTATATTAGATAAATGGATTCTTGTTAGTATGGGTGTTAAAAAATATACGATCCAATCGATCCAATCTAATTATTTGTTGATCCAATCCGAAAATTCGAATATCTAGTTTGACTTTTATATTTAGATCAGATATCTTATTCGATTTTAAGTTTTTTGTATCAGATATGAATCATAATATTTTAAGTTTTGGATTATCCGAAAATTCAAAAATTTAAACTTTTATTAAAAATTTTATTTTTAATAATTCGATGCTTATTATAAATGATAATTAAAAAATTAAAAAAATTTATAATATTAATTTGTTATATTTAATAATTTTTTATTTATTATATTTAAAATTCAAAAAATCATAAATATAAACTTTATATTTAAATATATAATTTAATTAAAATATATTTTTAAATAATCAAATATCTAAAATTTCAATATGATTATTCGATTATGCAATTAATAAATATTCGAAAAACAAATCATTAAATTACCAATTTAAAAAGTTAAATATTTAAAAAAATCAAAATGAACACCCATACTTGAAAATGGATTCCTGTTCGGCTTAGCCGCCTTTGAACCTGCCAACAGCCAAAGCCACGTGTCACAGACACTCATCAGTCATTTGCCGTATTTTGAAGACTGCCCAGAGAAAAAGGTACGTGTCACCAACCATTATTAATTAAAAGAAAATTAATATTTATATATATTTTTTAATTCTTTAATAAAATATATTTCTTATACTAAAAATAATTAAATTCAAATTTTAAAATTAAAATATTTATTTTTTATTAAAATCATTCATCGAATTTAATAATTATTATTAATTTTATTTTAAAATAATAAAATTTTGAATAGTTAATATTGCTTTAAATGTTTCCCAAACTTTAAGCATGATAATGACCTCAAATAAAGAAAGTTTAGTGTACCCAACGCAATAGACACGAATTTTGAATAATGAATAGATATTTTATTAAATTTCTATAGGTGTGACGAGAATAATGAAGGTAGATAGTGAAGCGGTGATGGGTGTTAATTGATTTTGAATTTTTTATTTTAATTTTTTTTATAATTATTTTTATTTGTGATAATCTTCATAGGTATTCTTTTCTCTATTTAGGATTAATGTCGCATGTATAAAGTTTTACGTTTTTGTGGTGGAAGTATATATTTTTGCCAAGTTATAGTACATAAGATATTATTCTTTTAAAGATTGATGTTACTTACGCAACTTATTATTCCTACACAATGAAAAATAAAAACACAAGTAAGGAATGTTTGGGTTGTGATTAAGTTAAGAAATGTAACAAAAACAATCAAAGTAAAAAGTCGAGAAATCAAAGTTGAGAAATAGACCAGGTTAGATTGCTTTGTAGCATGGAGTTAGAATGTAATTATTTCGCTCTTCTAATTCAAAGTCAAGAATGTCGTCTCGACGAGTCGTTGAAGGGTTGTCTTGGCTGTTTCGGAGGAGTTATGCTTCGACGACAAGTTGACGATTCACAGTTCGATAGAACGTCCTTTGATGACTCTTTATCCTTAATTCAGAGTGTTATTGATGACCATGTCTTGATGATACCTTCCGGCATGAATCTCAACCCTTAACCTTAATGGTTAAGTCCCAAAATGCTCTACATACTATTTAATGTATAATACAGGTTTGCTATCAATTTTGTACATTATTATCACCTAATCTTTAATTTATCATTTAAGAAGTTTAAAACTTCTAAAACCTAAATTTGATACTCATAACCATATATCATACAAAACAATAATTTTAGTATCCTCGTAAATTGAATGAGTCACAAATGTATTGACCCTAAACAAGTAAATCATAAATAAAATACCTATTAAGTTTCTCTCACTTTCTTTTCTTGCTCCGAGCTTCAAAATTAACCTCTGTCACTTTCGAGATGTTCACCTTAAATGATAGATCTTAAATTACTGATAAACTTTTTTTTATGATTAAAATAAAATTTCCACTCAACAAAAAAAGTTATCATTTTTACTTTATATTTGAAATACAAGCCCTTTAATGAGGTATAAGACTCTTTTCTCTTTTTAAGAGTGAATTACCTATTTGTCCTCACATTTTCACTCCAACAAACTCAAAATTTAACACCTTCATTCAAAAATAAACTATTATAATTATAATGTCAAAATTCATTTATAAAATAATTTTTGAGAAAAAAAAATTACCCTTTATTAAATAAGTTGGGTTCCTCGGTCAATGGATATATTTTATTATTATTATTAATATGATTTCTAGAGTCTAGTCTTAATTAATTCCTAATTAATTCAGATCGATTCGTATCATACTCTTAGCTTAACAGAAATTTTTACATACATAATATCTCGGACATAAAATTTATTTAAACAGAACTAAATTATTTATCACTTATACCAACGCTGTTGGTATATTATCCCTGTCGGTCAATGGGTATTTTACCCTTTCTTAAATAACATTTTCTTTTTCTTGTTTTTTTCCATATTCTATAGTTTGATTGTATATTCTATAAAACCAGAAGGTACCTTCATCTTCATCAACTAGAACATAAAAAAAAAATCTTCGTTTGCTGTAGTGATTTCACAAAAGAGATTTCAAGTAAAAGAATGAGTTCCAATTCTTCCACAGCATCCACCACCCAGAGGAGGTAAGGAAAACAACTATATTTGTTCATATATAGATTTTGGTTTTTGGCATCGAGGAATGGTTGTGGTGCTTTTCTTTGTGGCTGAATTTGTTGTTGTTTCAGTAGAGAGTTGAGGTACCGAGTTGGGTATTTGGTGATTACCCTTCACGAACGAGTTGGGGATGGGTCCGTTTGTCTTCATTTGGGTGTTTGAATTTCATTTTTCCTACGGCGGTGTGCAATGTTTTTGATAGCTTATTTGTTGTATAGATGAATGTGTTGTGGTTTGATTTTCTTTGGGTCTTTGTTTGTTTTACTGTTGTTTTGTTAATCTGTTCTGAGTTTGGGTTAAGATGTGATCTGGGAGGCTGGATGTTGGGTTTAATCTATTCTGGGAGCCTTGCTGCAAAGGGTTTACAGGTCATGGATGTGAATTTACATAAATGATTGAAACTGGCAGATGGATCTTGTCTGTTCATGTTGTTGGATATTATAGTACCTTTGGATTTTCAATCAACAATGGTTTGTGTAGGAATTAGGCATCAGTAGAAAATAGTCCTTGTAGTTGAATCGAACTCGTCTGCGGCTTTGGTTTGGATGTTGGATCCAATTTTCTGACCATGGTCGATATGGATTCTGTTTGTTGATGTTGTTTGCAATTGAATGGTTGAATGCTCATGCCGTAGCATGTATGCATCGATCATCGATGTTCAAGTCAATAGCTTTATTCTTGTTTCTACAGATGGTTTTTGTTTTACTTATCATGGGGTTTTTTGTCGATTAGATGCGGTCATTTTGTTATGTTGAGGTTATGTGATCCAGTTTTCTGACCATGGTCGATATGGATTCTGTTTGTTGATGTTGTTTGCAATTGAATGGTTGAATGCTCATGCCGTAGCATGTATGCATCGATCATCGATGTTCAAGTCAATAGCTTTATTCTTGTTTCTACAGATGGTTTTGTTTTTACTTATCATGTAGTTTTTTGTCGATTAGATGAGGTCATTTTGTTCTGTTGAGGTTATGTGATCCAGTTTTCTGACCATGGTCGATATGGATTCTGTTTGTCGATGTTGTTTGCAACTGAATGGCTGAATGCTCATGCGGTAGCATGTATGCGTCGATCCTCGATGTTCAAGTCAATGGCTTTACTCTTGTTTCTACAGATGGTTTTTGTTTTGCTTATCATGACATTGTTTGTCGATTAGAGGCGGTCATTTTCTTCTGTTTCGATTTTGTGGAGCTTGTGTCTTTTAAATCTGGCTTTTGCTATTAGACAGATTGTAACATCCTGCAACCTCAATTAACCCTTTATCTCACTATTTTGTCTTCATTACAGGCTTGAAGGTAAGGTGGCATTGATAACTGGAGGTGCTGGCGGCATAGGTGAGGTCACAGCAAGGCTATTTGTTAAACATGGTGCCAAGGTTGTCATGGCAGACATCCAAGATGATCACGGACAAGCTATTGTTCAAGAACTTGGAGAAGAAAACATCTCATATGTTCACTGTGATGTTACCTTGGACTCTGATGTCGGAAACGCAGTTGATTTAGCAGTCTCAAAGTATGGGAAGCTTGATATAATGTTCAACAACGCCGGCATATCCAGTCCCGACCTGCACATAGTTACTTCAAAGGATGAGAGATTCAAAAGGGTTCTAGATGTCAATATCTTTGGAGGCTATTTGGGGGCTAAACATGCTGCCAGAGTGATGATTCCAGCCAAGAAAGGATGCATTCTCTTTACTACTAGCGTTTTCTCAGTGATCGCCGGCGCAGATGCCGGCCATGCCTACGTCACATCAAAGCATGCTCTCGTGGGGTTGGCTAAGAATCTGGGTGTGGAGTTAGGGGAATTTGGAATAAGAGTGAACTGCATCTCACCACACGGCGTGGCAACTCCGATGCTAACGAGACCGTTCGGCAACATGGAGAAGGAGAAAGTCGAGGAGCTGATTGCCATGGGGTCGAACTTGAAGGGGGCGATGTTGGAAGCAGAAGATGTGGCTCAAGCCGCTTTGTATTTGGCGAGTGACGAGTCTAAGTACGTAAGTGGACTGAATTTGATCATTGATGGAGGGTATAGTACAACCAATCCTACCATGTCCAACATTCTTAAGAAGCTGTCTTCCAAAGTTTGATCATCCATCTGTAATCTTTTAGTTTATCTGCGTTGTACTAATAAGAGAAGAGCAGTACTCTTAGGTTAATTAGCAGGAGCTTTGTCAGTTGAAGAAGATGAAGGTCAGGGTCTTCATTTTAAGATAAATGACCTTCACAATGATATATTTTTTTATTAAATAAAGAGGTATTACATTATCAGAATTTCAATTTTATATTTATAAATTAGTAATATATTTTTATTTATAAATTAGTCATGTATTTTTATAAAAAAAATGTGTCCTCTTATGCCACAAATAATTTCGTATTTGGTTAGGAAAGAATTTAAATATTGTTAATTGTAGTTTTTTTTTTTGTTGAGACATATCTTTGGTTTTATTATATTTTCGTCTTATTTGAGTCGTGTTTTTTAGATTCTCTTTGTATGATAACACTTTAGGTACTACTTTTCTTTATTTAAATTTATAAAGGTTTTTAACGAGTCTTACGGTCTTACTCACCTATCAATAAAAACATGTCACAAATAACAAATTTCGCTGGGACAGAGAGTTGAAAACCATCTTCTTGTTCTTTTTTTGGGACCTTTAGTCTCCCTTTTGTTAAAATTGTGTATATTTTCGGTTAGGATTTATGGTGGTGAAATTGTAATGTTTTTAACGGCCTCGTAAATGTTTGTGTTGTTCGATTTATAATTTTGTTTATTGTTTTTAGGTATTTTTTCTTCCGTCAATTCTACTATTTCTATAATTTACTCAATACGTTCATCGATTATAACCATATTCGTAAAATTAACAATAAAGTTACTTATCATACAATCATAAAATATCTTCTTTTTTTTAAATATCCACAAAAATAAGATAAATTTTATTTACTCGAATCATATTTATACCTGTAACGTCATATCTCGCCAACGTTGAGCATATTTATGAAAACTCTCATTGTGCCTTTGTTTCAAATATCCACAAACATCACTCATATATTTATATCGTTCTGTGAAATCTTTTGTCAAGTTTTTTTTTTATGATTGAATATAAACATAGATAACGGGTTAACTGATTGTATCATCTCACGATGAACTCTGCTAAATTATCTTGAAAGAAATGAATTAATAACTTCTCATTGTTAATGAAACGTCTCATCTTTTTATAGAACATAATTATATGGTGGTGCGACAAATAGTCCTGTCAAACTTTTTGAACCCCGACATTATAAATTTAAGTATTTAAAACCAAGTTGAGATCTCTAGCACTTAATTTGTACATACCTCTCTTCTTTATCTTTTGATCAATTTTTTTTAATAAATTGTGTTTCTTTAAATTGTTTCAGGAATTTTGTCTTGACTTTGTTTAGTTTCTCTATCTCATTTAAATTTAAAATATTATTCTCTAATATTTTTTACTCGATTAAAACTTAATTTTGATAGAGTATGAGTAGAAACGTTTGCCTAATGCGAAGTTACTCCATTTCTATGAGTAACCATTCCTTATAGGGCTTAGAATTTTTAAAAATTAGAAAGTACGAGGGATCTATCGTCGCTTGATTAGTATTTTAAATTTTTTTTTAATTTTTCGTTTTTTTAAATTTCGTCAATTAAGATAATTCTTTCGTTATGTCTTATTAAAACTTGATTACGATATCCTTCAAATTTTGTTGGACACATCCCAACTATCTTCTTAAATTATCATCTAACTTAACGAAAGTGTTTTTTTTTTTCTATTTACTTCTTTTAATGTTAACTAAACTAAAAACACGAGATCTTTATAGATTAAACTTTCAATTTTTGTCATGATATTTCTCACAATTAATTTTAATAATTTAATAATAAAATAATATATTGCGTAGGACAAAATAATAAAAACATAAATGTAAATATGAATACAAAAGGTGTCAATTTAAATAATCTTTAAAAAAAAACTTTTATTAAGAGAAGACGTCTCAGTGGAGAAATTTTAAAAAAACGACAACTTTAAAAATGGTTAAAAAAAATTGATATTGATTTTCTTACAAAAATTAAAAGAATTTCAGTATACATTTTTTAGTATATACCGAAATTTTTATAACTTTTATAAAAAACAATATATACCGAATTTCTTAAAAAATGTAAGTGTTTCGGTTTATAAATTAAATTTTTTATAAAAAATATAAATTTTTTGATATATACTGTTTTTCTTATAAAAATTACAAAAATTTTAATACATACCGAAAAATATGTACTAAAATTTTTGTAATTTTTATAAAAAAAAAATAGCATCATCGTTTTTTTAAGGATGTCCTTTTTTAAATTTCCCGACAGATAATTCTACTGAAATTAATTAGTTCTTCTTCTTAATATATAAGTATAAATTTAAATAATTATAACCATTATAATTAATTTAAAAAATTAAAAAATTAATATAAATTTAATTTCCAATTATGAGAGGTGTGTCGTATTCGTGAATTAACAAATAAAAAATTGTCCCCCCATTCCATAGCCATTCGTCGCCTTCCATTTACCAGATTCTCGACTCTGACTCCTCTCTCGCTCTCCCGAATCGAGTAGATCTCTTCAAAATCATCAAACAAAACCCTACAACGGACAAATCATGACGCTTGGTTCAGGAGGATCGAGTGTAGTGGGTTGGCCTTTCGATCCCCTTTCTCCATTCTCTTTACTGCTTTTAGTTCTCGACTTGATCTTGCGTTTTTATTAATCATTCATAGATTCCATTAATGGGTTTCGTAGATTTCGTCATTTTATCATTTCTTTCGTATGTAATCAGTGTTTCGGTTAGTTTATTTGGATTAAGATAAGAAATTGAAGGGATCCCTTTGTTTTTCTATTGTTCTATAGGGTTATTACTTATTTGAAGTTTTGGGTAGCTTTAAATTTCTGTATTTGTTTCTGGTTTGATTTCATTTCGGTTATATTCGATGTAAAATATGTTATTTGGCATCATATGCAATGTTGGGGGCCTTGGGGCTTGTAAAGGTATTAGCTTTACGGATCGTGAGTATTATTATAATTTCTTTCTGCAGTGCCTCGGAACTTCAGATTGCTGGAGGAGCTTGAGCGTGGTGAAAAAGGTATTGGAGATGGTACTGTCAGCTATGGAATGGATGATGGAGATGACATTTACATGCGCTCTTGGACTGGCACCATTATTGGTCCTCATAATGTAATTGCTTATTTTACAGTCAAGAAATCATATGATGTTGTTCCTTTAGATGAAACTTTGTGTTTGAGTGGTGATTCATATGTGAAAACTCTGAACCATTGGGCTGATATGCCATTACTCTAGTACTATCTTATTGTTGCTCATGAGCATTTTCTCAAATAGTTGGAATTCTGGTATAGTGTCACCTGTCTTTCGGATTATTGTACTCATGAACAATGGATGTGTTACAGCTTGATTTTGAAAGTGGTTGATTCGTACTTGGATTTCTGTTTCTTTCTTTGTGTGTGATTTTTGATTTTCCTGTTTTCAGACTGTACATGAAGGTCGTATCTATCAGCTGAAGCTGTTCTGTGATAAAGACTATCCCGAGAAGCCACCAAGTGTTCGTTTTCATTCAAGGATCAACTTGACTTGTGTTAACCATGAAACTGGAGTGGTATACTAATAATTTGTTTCATATCTGTTTCTACTTGTTGATCCCATCCTGCCTTTTTTTATTGATTCTTTTAACAATTCACTGGTTTGAGAATGGTGCAATCTGGTTTGTTTCAATTCATGTATGCAGGGAACTCTGACTAATGCAACAGTATTTGTTTTACTTTTTAACAAGTATGCTTACTGAAACTAAATGACCGTAATTTTATGGATCCGATGACCACAGGTGGAACCGAAGAAATTTGGACTTCTTGCAAATTGGCAGAGGGAGTATACCATGGAGGATTTACTGACACAGCTGAAAAAGCAGATGGCAGCCCCACAAAACCGAAAGCTGGTCCAACCTCCTGAGGGTACCTACTTCTAGCTCTCGAGATTTTAGATGTCCTGCATCTAAGCATTTCTGGTACGCAATATATAGTTTGTAATGCTTGTTGATCTTAAAGAAAATATTGGGGAATGCCCCCCCCCCCCCCCCCCCAAAGCTTCTCCAATGACCTTTCCTTTGCTTCATCTTCGGTATCCTTTCTTATCAAACTCTGTTGAAGGGATGCTGTTTGATTAATGCGACTTTATTTCATCTGTGTGTCGAATATAAAATATGCTCTTTCGATTATTCTTGTAGTTCTAGCACCATTTTTTCTCCTTGATGTAGTAGCATTGCAGAATTTTCTTGTTCTTTGATCTCTGTTACTCTATGTACCAAAAAGATCAAAAAACAAAAAGTAGAACTAGAAATCCAGGAATTTGTTTACTTTCCTGTTCCAATGATCAAACAATTCCTGCATGCTTAATTGGCACATTTATAGTAAAGATGAGGTTTTTGTTTTAGGTTTAGCTTCAAGTTTGAATTTTGCACTCAAATTTGGAATAAAATTTCTTATGCAGGATTTATAGTCAATACACAATTCATGTAGATTTATATTCAAGACATAGGTTGAAGAAAACAAAAAGTTTTCACGTGTCTTAGATTTAGGGTATAGAGGTTTAGATTTAGGGGTTTATAATCGATGGATTGTGATTAGAATTTAGGTATTTAGGTTATAGTTTAGAGTGTACGATAATATGGTTAGTAATTTAGGGTTTAACCTTTAAACTATTAAAATTCTAGCCAATAATCACAAGCCATCAATTATAAATCACTAAACTTAAATACAACTTCTAAACCCTAAAATTAAAGTGTTTGTGGGTTTTTTTTTATTTCGATGACCTGATAGAATAATTACCCTCTTTTGTGTATATACATAGGGAGATAAGTTTTTTAATTTTAGGGTTTAGAATTTAGGGTTTGAGATTTAAGTATTAGATTTTATAGTTTAAATACGAAAAATTGTGTAAATTTTTTATTATTATTATTTTGAATTAGCTAAATTGTAATCTACAGTAAAATCTATTGGTGCTCGAATCCATGACCTCTAGAAACAATAATCGTTCTGTTAACCACTTGGACTTGTGTTAAATATAATATTTTTATTTAATAAAAAAATGAATATTATAAATTACACTCTATAAAAAAGAATGAAATTTTCACCACTGATTAATAGGCTTGATAAATTTGATTCGAATCAGATACACAACTTGATTTATCCGATTTAAGACTTAAAAGAGATTAAAAATGATGGTTCAAATTTAATTTGAAATTTAAAATAAACTGATTCGGAGTAAATAATTTGAATTTTAATCAAATCAAAAATAACTTATATATAGTTTGACCAAAATCAAAAGTAACCTAATCGAAAATCAATTCGAATTAAAAGAAAAAAAATTGAATTTAAAATAAAAACAACTAAAACTGAAAACAACTTGAATCTATTTTGTCAAAATTTGATTTGAATCTAACATCAATTCAATTTTAACATGATAATATAATCAAAGTAAAACATTTTTTTTATTGCTATCTATTTTTTGTAATTTGATAAATAGTAAAATGATATATATATATATATATATATATATTTGTATTACACTATCAATTAATCATTACCTTTAACAATAGTATAATGGTTTAATATAATTTTTCCTTTTAAAAACTATTATTATATTTGGTTTGATAATTTATATATGTTTTTTTTAATATTAGATATAAAGAATTATAAAATAAAATTATTTATTAGCTAATTTTTTTATTTACACGGTTAACTTTATAACGTATTAAACTCAACATTATATTTGAGCCTCAAACTCAACCCTAAACATAATTTTTTTACTTGATTTAATCTGATCACATTTAATTTTTATAAATCCATCGATATTTCAAATAGAATGATAAAAAAATAATAAATCTGTTTATAATAGAACTCCAATTTAAAACAAATAATTTAAATCATCAACATGATCAAATAAATCCAAAATAAGTTACAGATATAAAATTATGGTCATGTAAATACATTGTCCAACAAATCAAAATATTGTACTCGTAAACACGTCGATAGCTAAAGTTTTACTTCTATAACACTTAATGCAACATAGCTAAAAAGTAAGCGGAAACAATGATTTTAACCGCTAAACTTATAAAGTTTAACTAATACACATCTATTTTATTCAGGGACGGAGTCAAGATTTGGAGTTAAAGGGGGCAAAATATAAATATTTAAAAGTAAGGGTAAAATCATAAAAAAAAAATTAAATAAATTTAAGGAAAAATAAAAAATCTTTAGAGATGGAGGACGATTGTCTTTCCTCACCCTATATAATTTCGTCCCTGATTCTATTAACTTTGACATAATTGGCTCTTAAAGGATAAGACTATCATCTCGTACATCAAAACTAGATGTCTCTTCTCGTTAAATCATAAAACTTGTCTCAAGTTGGTCGTTTAAATATCCAGATTTGTGGTTCTAAAAAAGAAAAGAAAAAACACACACCAAGTGTTTGGTTTTAACAAACACGTGTCTCCTAGATTTCTGTTTCTGTTATTTCGGTTACTAAAAAATCATCATTTTTTGATGCCATAAATCAAACCAACTTCCATGGATTCATCTGGTGTTTCTTGTCTTTTAGTTTTCAATCCAAACAGGCTTTGAAATTTGGCTATTCTTGTGCCAAATTTCAATGAAGAGAAATTGAATTTTCCTTCTTACCAAACACAGTTTATTTTTATTTTCCAGGAAAATTTCAAGCATTAAATCTATAAAAAAAATGTTTACCAGATTGCTTATGTAAGTAGTTTACCACTGCATTTTCATTTTTTTTTTTTTTGATGTTAAATTAAAAATGTGTAATTTTAATATTTGCAGATTGATTCTTGGATATGCGTATCCAGCATTTGAGTGCTTTAAAGCGGTGGAGAAGAATAAAGTTGGGGTTGAAGAACTAAGATTTTGGTGTCAATATTGGTATAAAACTAGGGACGAGTATTTTACCCGGCTCGAATGGGTTCTGATTTGATTTGGTCTGATCGGGTCGGATTTTTTATAAAAAAAATCGGATTCGGGTCGGATGATTTTTTAAAGTGGCATCGGGTCGGTCAGGTTCCGTTTTAGGGTGTAAAATATCTGATCCAGGACTAAATATATAATTTTTTTAATAATTTTTTAGGAATATTTATAATAATGATAATCTATTTATATATTTTTTATAATTAGACCCTTAAAATTATATTTTTTTTTATAATTAAGTCATCGAAAATTATTTTTTTACAATTTAGTCCCTAAAATTATTTTTTTGTTCGGGTTGGGTCAGAGTCGGGTTTAGGGTATTTATTTTTGGGCCGGTTCGGATCAGATTTTTTGAAAAAATATTTGGGTCGGGTCAGAGTCGGATTTAGGATATTTGTGTTCGGGTCAGGTTCAGGTGGGTCGAAAATCCAACCCGACTCGTGTCCATCTCTATACAAAAATCTTTTTATTTATTTATTTTAGTAATTTAGTCATGTCTACGGCATTAAAGTCGATGAAAAAAATTAGGTTGAGAGAGTCGTTCATAATAAATATCTGTTAAACTTAATCTAAATCAACCGGTCAATGAATCTTAGTTAAATCAATTGGGTTAAAGCCTCAATCCAAGGACGGGCCTAGGGATATAGGGATGCAATTAAACCCCCTAAAATTTTTAAATTTTATGTTTTATATATTTTTTATTAATAATTTAATTCTACATCCCTAAATTCTTATAATTTTATATTTCTTATATTTTTAATATAATTTTTTAATAGTTTGCATCTTTATATGAAATTTTGAGTTTATCTTGTTTCTTTTATCTTGGTAATTTTTTTTGTCTGTTGTAAAATAAAACATTTTTGTTTAAAATACTAAAATTATTATTAGTTTATTTGAGTATTTTGGTTTTAAAAAAAATTATTGTAAATTTTTACATAGTTTATCTAAATGTGAAATTAATTTTTATTACAACTTCAAATTTCGTTATTTTCACGTACAGTAATTTCGCAGGATCCTTCTGGCGTTTCTGATGGTATTCGAGCGGACAGGGGAAGTGTTGATTTCATGGTATACTTCACGTCTCTCATACTCGAATCAAATTTTAACTCAATTAACTCGAATTTTCCGTAATAAACTGACTCAGAAAATTTAAACCTCAAACTCAAAGATTCGAATCAAAACTGACACAAAACAAAAATACTCGAATCCAAAAGGTTGAATCGACCCAGAACTACACCAGCTTGCCTAACTGCCAAATATAATCTGATTCTCTATGATACTAACACTAGATGTTGAACTGTCTTGAAGGTTTCCAATGTACGGCTTGATGAAGGTGGCAATGTTGGTCCACCTGTGGTATCCTAAAACAAAGGTAAAAAGAAATGGTATACGGACAGGAATTGTTCAAATAGTTTGGGTGGTGTAAAATTTATTAAAACGAGATTCTTTTGTCAAAAATATTAATATTTTTATAGATTTCGGGGATATTATGTTAGAAGTGATAATGGGCTTGATCGGCTTGCAAGCTATTCGGGTTTAGTTCAGTCAAAACTTGATTCGAGTAAGTCTGATTCAGGTTCGGCTTCGGCTCGAGATTTTAACGAGCCGAGCCTACCCAAACTCAACTTGAAAAGTTCGTGAATAAGCTCGGAATAATTATATTATATATGTTACATATACACTAAAAATAATATATTTAGCAAAAGAAAATCAATAAAATAAAATAAAAGGAAAAATCTACTAAAAATAAATTAATAAAATAAATTGGAGATCTTTTTTCTCAATATTAAATTTTATTTTTTTGTAGGTTATGAAAAGAGTTTTTAACGAGGTTATATCTTTTATAGAAAAAATATAACAAAATTATCTATTTTGAGTCGAGTCGAGCCTAACGAGTCCTAACAGAGCCCGACGAGCTTCGAGCCTGAATTGAGTCCAATAATATTATTTTCGAGCCAAGCCCGAGCTTAAAATACCGAGTTCGCTAAACCTCAAACCCGGATCGAGTCCAATAACATTGTTTCCGAGTCGATCCGAGCTGAATCTTGCCAAACTCGCATCTCGTTATCACCGCTCCCTATGCGGTGTTTCTAACTGCCAGAACCCCACCGAATTTGAAATGAAATTTAGCTTTTCAGCGACTGTTGAACTCAATTGGCAATACTAAGGCTGTTGATTTCTGACAATTTAGGGAACTGGTTATGTGTATGATACCTTGTTTCGTCCTTTCATGGCAAGACATGAAACAGAAGTGGATCGAAAGATTCAAGAGATCAAAGCTAGAATCTGGGATTTTATTTGGAAATACACCCAAAAATTTGCAGAAATGGGACAGGGAAAATTCTTTGAAATGCTTCAGTACATGGCAAATCAATCTTTGAAGTTTAAACAAGCCAATCAGGTAAATCTTCATGAACATGAGAACTTGAAACATTCAGCATTTCAAGTGTAGGAAAAGTTGAGATTAATTTGGACAGACATTGTTGCAGAGATCTGGTTCCGGTGCTGATTCACCTCGTGTAAGACCTCGCCCGGTTCATACCTGATTGACGACCAATCTGTGTATCGTTAGTTGTTCTGTTTTATAGCAGCCTCCAGCGCCGCCGTATGAAACTATATCATTAACAAACATTGTATAAAAAAGAAAAAGATGAGAAACCCAGAATTATATGTTGAAAACTCAGTCTGAAACTTATTTCAGACATTTTTTATATGTAATATGAATTATATTTTTTTATTTAAATAAATATATTTGACATGCAGTTGAAGAAAGTTGGAGCTGGTTTTTCTTGCTTCAGTTTCCTGTTGGTATTCCATGTTTTATCCTATGTTGTTTTACCTTTTTTTATATTTTTATTTTATTCGTACTTTTTAAATTAGAGGTTTAAGATTAAGAGTTATGATTAAAATTTAAGAAATTAAGATTAGAATATATTTTTATTCTTTGGTTTAAAGAATTAAGGTTAGAATGTATTTTTAGGATACGATTTTTAGGCTGTGATTTTTACGGGCCTTGTTGATAGCGGTAAGAGCATCTCCTTCAATGATTACCTTCTGGAAACTCAAGCCACAGGCTAAAATCACAGCCTATTCACAATGATTCACGACAAATAACGATAAGACAGAAGACCAACGATATATAGTTTAGTCGATATTGGAAGGGTGCTTCATTTCGTCACCGACAACATCGACTAGAGTAGTTATATTTAGGGGTTTATAGATTCTGGGATCACTTTGAAAATATTTAAAATTTTCATATATTTTTATTTTTATTTAATTTAATTTTATTTATTTTAAATATAATTTTAAAATTTTCAAATGATGACATGTATCCTTTAACCGTAAGAATTAAAAGAAAAAACTCTAAATAATTTATAAAATAAAATATTAAACAATTATTTAATCTAAAAAATATATAGTTTGAATATTTATTTAATATTTAGGGTAAAGTGCAACGGAGGTCACTCAATTATAGTTGAGGTTACGTTTGGATCATTCAATTATTAAAGGTTACATTTGGGTCATCCAATTATTAAAATGGTTACATTTAGATCACTCTATTGTTTAAAATTAAACACCGTTAGATGACATCATCATTAAATATTTTATATTAATAAAAATATTTGTATACACTATATTAATTATATTCTCGTTCATTAGTTTTAAATAATTTTATTTAAAGATTCATAAAAATATAACATAAATAAAATATGAGTTCACAATAGTACTGTAAAACAAAGAGATATTATTAAGAGCAGGAGATTTCTACTCGTTGAATCGACAGGAACCGATTTTGACAGGTGGATTAATTCAGTCAATTTCTTTTTCTTTTTTCTTTTATATAAAAAGAAATGAGGTGAAATATTGAAATATTCTGATTTGTTTTTTAGTATGAAGGGAATATAAGATAATTCAGGGAATAATCATTATAAATATAAACTAATAATAGACTGAAACACACAGATTCAGTGTCGACCGACTATTGAATAGAATTAGGTTTATGCTCAGGGAAGAATATTTTTAAATTATTTTATAATAAATGTTTAAAATATTTTTTAAATAAAATATATATTTAAATTCTATTTTTATCAAAATAAATATTTAAATTTTAATATGTTCAATAAGTTGTTCAATCTGTTGCAGCTCTTACCCATGTGTAATTTTTATTAATATAAAATATTTAATGATGATGTCATTTAACGGTGTTTAATTTTAAACAGTAAAGTGATCTAAATGTAACCATTTTAATAATTGGATGACTCAAATGTAACTTTTAATAATTGAATGATCCAAACGTAACCTCAACTATAATTGAGTGACCTCCGTTGCACTTTACCCTAATATTTAAGCCTAAAAACGAAAGCTAGAACAAAGTAATAAAAAATAATAACCAGTGTTAACTCAAAAAGTCAACATATCCAGATCCAAAGCATCAGAAATCCACCCCACACCTGGTGGTTTCAAAAGCACCAGGGAAGCTATGATTGGCAGATGAATGGAAAGGAACCTTCAGCTCACAAGAAATTCTAGGCTTAAACCGACCAGTTTTGATCCTTACAACCTTAAAACGAATCCTCAAATACAACTTCACAACAATACTGAAAACCCCTTCATTCAACTCTGAAATCTCCTCAGCACCAAGTCTCACAAATTGCTGCCCTAAGAAAACAGGGTTCAAGAAACTAGTGTTCTTGTGACCTTGATAAAACGGGGTCAAAGTTTGGGTATTGAATCGTTGATCCTCATAGTAAGCCCGAGCTTCGATACGATCGTAGTATATGCCGATCCTCCTGTTGGGATTACGCACAGTCATGTTCACGACGAGGTTGTAATGCAAAGTGTTGTTGGCGGTGAGGTTGAACTCGGTGAGTTGGGCGTTTGTGACATGGAATTTGACCCTGTTGGGGCGGAAGAGGAACCAGAAGATGAGAAGGATAAGGCCGATGACAACGACAGTAGTGATGATGATGTTGAAGAGGAATCTCAGAAGACAGCAGCCGCAGCCGCAGCTTGAGCCACGACCGGGGCGGTGGTAGGTTCTCGTGGTAGGTGGTATCGAGGGGATATAGTAGGCTCCATTAAGGTTAGATTGTTTGTCAGACATGGAAATAACAGGGATAAGAACTGAGTAGACTGTAGAGAGGATGAGCATTGGGGATTTGGAAGTCAAAGGCTTAGGTAGATATACAAATTTCGATCTGACTTGAATAAAAAAATTTAAAATATTTAAGTTGATATGACATATTTTATAAATTAAATTTTATTCGAAAGTTTTTCGTTTTGATTCAAGTTTAGTTTTTGAGTTTTTATAAAATATAATTATTTATCATGTTATAGTACAATTTAATTATAATTTAAATGATCTTTTCTAATAATATAAGATATGTACGCGCGCATATATACATATATATATATTTCTTCATATAGGATAATATTTTTTTTATATTTTTATATATCAGTATATAAATATCATAAAACTTTGAAGGTTTCATCTCAAACTTAAAAATAAATTCTCTAATTATTAAAAATTTTGAGTTATTTGAATTTCTGTTTTACAACTCGAAATTTATTAAATTTTTTTGAGTTAAGTCGAATTTATGAAATTTTAATTCGAATTAAAACAAATCGAGTATATTCACATCAAATTAAATTGTTTAATTTTTTAAATCAAATATTTTTATCTCAAATTAAGTTATTTAATTTTTCGAGTCAAAACAATTTTTGTTTGCCTATAAATCATCATTAATTATGTTCTAAAGAACATTACTTAAGAACACTTATATTAGATTTTAGAAGGATATTAAATATTAAAATTAATTCGAACCCATAATATTCGAGTACTAATATTTTGAGCATTCATCCTTAACATAATTTTATGTTAATATTTGTTTAATTTAACTCCTAATAAAATATTTTGAAAAATTATTTAAATTTGAGTTTTTTAGAATAATATTTTTTATCGAATTATTCTTGAAACTAATTTAATTGCTATTTTAGCATAATTTAATTGATTTTTTAATTACTAATTTACTATATTTTAGCAAAAAAAATATAATTTATTATAATCTAACAATGATTTATATTGAAATTTTAATACCCTTTAATTAAAAACTATGATCATACGAGTTCGCATTCTTTGACTTCAATAAGATATTATTATCATTCTTATTAAATAAATATGTAGAATATATTTAGAGGGATAGGTAATTTAGATTTTATTTGGGGTTAGAATCCAATAAACGATTGTTGATTAAATTAAAAAATATAATATTTAAAATATTTATTTAAACATTAAAATTAAATAAAGAAACTTTCATTTAGAGTTAAACAATATATTATTTAGGGTTGCTATACGATAGTTTATAATAATCACTGCAATCATAAACGAAACTTTAATGTATTATATTATTAAACTAACAATATTTAATTTCTCAAATTCTCAATAATCAAAATATTATTAATTTTTTGGCACATTTTTTTATTAAGGTTAAGTTTGATGATGTTACGACTGATCAAGATTGTGCTTATTTGTTATCATGGTGATTTTCTTTGTTTTGGACCCTCGGATTGAATTTGGATACACGTTTTGCGCTTGTGGATAGTTTATTGCGACGCTCAGTTCTGATTTGCGATTCTCGGTCTTTCAATAGATTAATCACCGTTTGTGGTTCGTTTGTCGATGTAGTCAGATTTGTTCGTATATATTTTTTCAATCGAGTCTTTGAATGAGTTTTTTTAAACTTTTTCTATGTATGGTTTTTGTATGATCTAAAGTGGCTAATTTTTAAAAAAATGTTTAAAAATTATTTATTTAATTTACAATGATAATCGTAAATTGTGATTGTAATATTGAGTATTTTCTCGTTTAATAAAATTAAAGGCTTTTATTAAAAAAAATTATAAACGATAATATTAATAATAAAAATATTACAAAATAATATATTACATTTGCAAAAACGACCAAATATGTGTATATCATATATGAGTATAAAAAATTTATTTAAATTGGAATTAATTGTCACGGGGTCAGAGTTTTGACGCAGGGACAACCACCCCGTGCGGCACCTCAGGCCTCTCACACACCCGAGGTTCAGCGTTAACCATCTCGATGCTTACTGGTTTCGCCCTCCCATGGGCTCATCAGGGAAGCGGGGACAGCTCCCGACCAGTGTGGTGCGCGATCAGCACGCCCATCCGAAGATAGGACGGCTGCTCGGCACGTACTACACCCTTAATGTTATCCCGCTCCCAAGAGTTAAGCACAACCAGAAAGCATCTCGCCCGGTCCCGCGTTGCTACGATACACGGACCGTGACAATCTCCCCCACCTGATTCATGCACGCCCTCGTGCATGGGGAGGAAACTCTTTCCCTTCTGGAAAGTAACCAGGAACTAGTGTGCAATTCTCCCAAACTCGCCCTCTAACTGGGGCCGCCCTCCACTGTTAGGCAAAGGTCTGCTCGCAACCACCTCATGGCCACTCGCCACTTCAACAAGGTGTCCCATTGCAGCACGACTATCTGGAGAACTTTCGCTGCAGCTTCCTGCCTACCCGTCCTCGTCTCAATCTCTTTCTAGAGGACCTACTTGCGAACACCCCCTTCTCATTAGGGTGCGAGCTACACTGGCTCGTCCACACGACTCGCTCCGCAGCACATGGGGTGCTTGGCAAACTCGACAGCTAGCACACGGCCACGCTCTGATACCATCTGTCACGGGGTCAGAGTTTTGACGCAGGGACAACCACCCCGTGCGGCACCTCAGGCCTCTCACACACCCGAGGTTCAGCCTTAACCATCTCGATGCTTACTGGTTTCGCCCTCCCATGGGCTCATCAGGGAAGCGGGGACAGCTCCCGACCAGTGTGGTGTGCGATCAGCACGCCCATCCGAAGATAGGACGGCTGCTCGGCACGTACTACACCCTTAATGCTATCCCGCTCCCAAGAGTTATGCACAACCAGAAAGCATCTCGCCCGGTCCCGCGTTGCTACGATACACGGACCGTGACATAATTTATACATTAATTCGAAAATTCGACTCTAATCGAAAAAGTTTTAAATAAAATTTTAAATAAAGTTTGAATCGTAAAATATATTTAAAAACTCGATTCGACTCAAATTAAAAAATAAATATCTAAATTATTAAATAGGATTAAAAATATAATTAACTCAAAAAAATTCACTCGATTCGAATTCATCGAATGCTCAATAATAATAAAAAAGTTCAAGGGTCAGAAGAAATTGAGAGCTAAAATGATATTTTTGAAAACAAATTGAGGGCCAAAAATGTTATTAGACCAAATAAATTTACTTTTTTTCCTTACCCTCTTAGACCTCCAACTCCAAGAAGCTTAATTTTTTGTAAAGCCTTTCGACAATCCCATTTTTCAGATCTTGGATTAAATTAACAATACTCTAATGCTGCAACAGCATCAACACCAGCTCCAGTCCGCGATCGCCGCGGCACCGCATCCGTCGTCGTTTTCGACGACATCAACGCCTCCCTCGTCAATTACTGGGGAGGCGCCACCGAAGCAGGTGGCTCAAGCGATGGATAGACTCGGACAGGCCGCGAGACTCATCGCCGATATCCGTTTAGGTGCTGATCGACTTCTCGAAGTTCTATTTGTCGCTGCGCAGCCGCATCAAAGCTCCAAGCCTCTCCACTTGTTCCGCCAAGAAGACGAGTCCATGCGCCAACATCTCCAAGACCTACGTGCCGTTGGTAAACAAAAAACAAAAGAAATGGAGAACTTTTTTGTCTTGATATTAGAATTAATGTCTCTGTGGAGGCCTAGATTTTTGAAATTTGTATTTGATTTTCTCGTTAGGGAAACAGCTTGAGGAATCTGGAGTGTTGAATGAATCACTTAGGTCGAGGAGTAATTCTTGGGGTTTGCATATGCCATTAGTGTGTCCTGACGGTGCTGTTGTGGCTTATGCTTGGAAACGACAGCTTGCTGGCCAGGCTGGTGCATCTGCTGTTGACCGGACAAGGTTCGTACTCAATTAGGGTTAGATATGGTAGAAGTTTGATATTTTTGAATTCTACCTAAGCTTTGATGCCAAGCAGGGCCTTAATGAGTTGGTATCGTATGTTGCAAAATCATATGAATTTTAGTTGTCTACTATTATGCATTGGGTTTAAATCTTACAGGTAAGTAAAGCATCTAGCACTATTGTTTTCTGATAGTATTATGATATATTACATCTGTCTGGACTTGAATGGTGAATATTTAAAGGGTCTGATTGAAATGAATGTGAATAGTGATTAAGATGCAAATTTATTAGTAAAATGTAAGTCTTATTAATTCTAGTAGATTTGGACATGGTGTAATATGCAATATGAATTGCATAAAGGTTTTATAAATGGTTCACTGATTTACTGAATTCCTCTAAATTAATCACTTGTTTAGTTAGTGTTGCTAACTACAGTCTTCGGCCACATATATAATTGCAAGGGAGTTGCTCTGAATACATAATGAAATGATTTTCTTAGGCTATCTCTATGTTATTATTTTTCAACTTAATATACATTGCTCACCGAAAGCACTCTAGTGTGGTGCTGCTTTCTTGCATTTCAATTCAATACCATCATTTTTTGTTGCAACATGGTATTACCATATAGCGTGTTCTTTTTAACATAGCTTCCTTTGGTTCACAACTAGTTGTGCTGAAACTTGAGATTGTCCAATTGTTAATCTCATGCTTCTAATTTTCACAGGCTTGCTCTCAAAGCCTTCACAGACCAGAAAAGACGATTTTTTCCTCACCTTAATGATGAAGAGGATGGTGAGAGCGTTGACAATGTGTCAAAGAAACACCGCAGTTTGCCAGCTCAGGCAGAAGATAATCAAGATAACCTTAGTGATTGTAAAACATTATCTGATCTTTTGACTAACTTGGGGAAAGACATGCCAAATCTGAAAGTTTTGACTTATGAAAGACTGGATTGGCTAAAAAGAGCTTCATCTTTGCCTGATTCAGCCAATGATAATACCTTGGAAGCACCGAAACATAATTTTCACAGCTCACGTATACTTAGACCAGCAACCCAGAATGTTGTTTCTATGGATAAGATTGCTGTAATTGAGCTGTTCTTTCCTTCTGTCTTCAGAGCTGTAGTCTCATTGCATCCAGCTGGTTCAACAGATCCAGATTCAGTGGCTTTCTTTTCTCCGGATGAGGTAACCTTTTCAGAAGATGTGAATGTTTCTTGTTATCTGCTTTGAAATTCATTATAATGTTAATCTTTTGCTTTGCACATGACCATGAAAGAGGCAAATGGTGGTTATGTTGTATGATTCGTGAAGCCTATCATATTAGATATGTGGTAGATAGGTTAAGTTGCTTTACATGGAAATGATCTTTCTTTGTTAGCATCTTTTGATGCTTCTATATATCTATTGTTGCATAGAAGCAAAGGCAAATGAAGTACATAATATAATCATGGATTCATTAGCTTGATTGTGCATATTCATGGCCCAAATGCTTTCCCCGAAAAAGAAAAAAGTTTAGTCCAAGCTTGGTATCACCTTTTATCTGAGTCGGCTTGGCTTGTTCAGGATTCGGTATACAGACTATAAGCAAGCTTTGATGCTATGTCAAAGATTGGCTTACATTTTTTTTTTTTTGACTTAACTGATACCATGGGTAGCTTTGATCCCATTTTAAAGCAAAATGCAATGCTAACTATTTCCTTTTTGGCTAAACAATGAAATTAGCTGGTAGAAAGTTGACTAGGAATCAAGTTCCAATTTCCAAAGCTTGAATTTATTTTCTTCAATACTTCATAGTTCCAACTTCCAAGCTTTTGATTGTTTTGCCTCCAATAAAGCAGTTTAATTACAATTCCGTATTTACCTTTTTCATTCTGCACAGGGCGGCAGTTACATGCACTCCAGAGGTTCTTCGGTCTACCATGTATTTAGACAGATCACGGTAACAGTCTATCCAGTTCGAGTTAATTATATCCACTGAGCTGTAGCTTTCTGTTATACTAAAATATTGTCTATCCCAGGAGCATGCTACTGTTGCCCTCCAGTATTTCCTTGGAATCAGAAGTAAAACAGCATTGCATTCTCTTTTGGTACAGTGTTTGACAAGCTGTGAATTGTTATTCGCTTTTCAGCAGCCATATCATGCTAATAAGGTGCTTCTGCTTTTCCTTTTGTAGCACTGGATATGCAGCTATCAAACTTTATTCACCAAAGTCTGCAAGTATGATTTTTTTAACCTTTCATTTCTTTTGTATAACTTGTAGTATTTTTCTAGTAACAAAATGAACCTATTGGTACAGCAAATGTGGACGACTACTGGCAATGGACCGGCAATCAGCTTTGATCTTACCTCCCGTCCATCGTCCTTATCGAACTTTTTCTGCATCAAAAGTTTTGTCCACCCAAGACCAAAGTTCTAATGCCTCTGAGGCTTATCATATCGGTTGCTTCTCAGACGATGCGTAAGTTCCTTGTACTTTCCATTAACCAAGGCATATTAGCTAAGCTAAGCTAAGCTAGGAAATAAACACAGTTTCTACATTTACATCCCGCTAGGCAAATGAATGAAAGTTTTAGTTTCTGGTGTAAGAACATGTCTGTTTCTCAATCTCATCTCCAAACTTATTGTTTGCTTTGTTTGTGTTTGTACGTTATTAATTGTTTCTTAGTTAATCATAAACGGCAGTACCATTTTTCTTATAAAAATCGTAAGAAATTTAGTACATATTTTTCGGTATATATCGAAATTTTTATAATTTTTGTAAGAAAAACGGTATATACTAAAATTCTTATACTTTTTGTAAGAAATTCAGTTTATAAATCGAAATCCTTATTTTTTTTTTTAAGAAATTCGGTATATATCGTTTTTTTATAGAAATTATAAGAATTTTGGTATATACTAAAAGGTGTATACTGAATTTTTTACAACTTTTATAAGAAAAACAGTATTGTCGTTTTTTAGCGTTTTTTAAGGCTACCGTTTTGTAGAACCACCCTGGCCAATAAAACACATTAACCATCAAGTCTTAATTTTTAATCTTAATTTTATTTAGAGGGAAAAGAAAGAAAATATTTATGATGAGTCTAAAACCCATAACTTGAAATATAAAGGAACAAATTACAAAGATATCAATTTGATTAACCGATCATATATAATGATATTTTAATTTTATAATGTTTAATTTCAAATAAAATTTTGTATTTCAAAATTTTAATATTTTTTTTATCCCCTATCAGAGCAGCCAAACTAAGTCTTATACAGATTTATATCATAAGTGTAACATGTTCCCTAATATCCAAATTAACAATTGAAGCATATAAAATTACATTAATTGGAATATAAAAATTAATTAAAATATAAAAACAAAGTAATAAAGAGAAAGGGGAAATGATTTTATCTCAATGTTAAATATGTAAAATTAAATTAAAATTAAATTATTTCAAAAAATTAACTTTTTTTTTGTTTAATATATTTCATAAGTGTAACCTTTTACTTAATATCCAAATTAACATGCGACTAAATTAAAATAAAATATATTTTTTAATTTATTTTAATAATAGGGTAAACTATCACAGTGACCACCCAACTATTTGGGGATACCTATTTTGGTCACCTAACTAATGAACTCGTCAATCAGGCCACCCAACTTTAAAACCCTACCTATTTAAAATTTTAACAGAAAAGTTAACGGTGATGACGTGGCAGTTAATGGAGGTGACGTGGCTGTTAATAAAAATTGGTAAAATTACACATTTAATCTCTTTATTTTATTTACTATTTTAATTTAATCATAATTTTAAATTAATAAATAAAATTAATCATTCAGTCGATTAATGACACATGTCATCACCTGATTGGAGAGAAAATATATTAAATAATAAATAAAAATAAATTAATAAATAAAATTAATCATCTAATCCGGTGGTGACACGTGTCATCAATCGATTGGATGATTAATTTTATTTATTAATTTAAAATTAGAATTAAATTAAAATAATAAATAAAATAGAGGGATTAAATGTATAATTTTACCAATTTTTATTAACAACCACGTCACCACCATTAACTGCCACATCATCACCGTTAACTTTTCTGTTAAAATTTTAACGGCGGTGACTCAAATAGGTAGGGTTTCAAAATTGGGTGGCCTGATTGACGAGTTCGTTAGTTGGGTGATTAAAATAGGTATTCCCAAATAGTTGAGTGGTCACTGTGGTAGTTTACCCTTAATAATAATTAAAACTCTCTCTTCCCCAAAATTAACCCGATTATAAAAAAACCCTAGGGTTTTTGTTTTCCCTCTCCTCTCTTCCTCAACTGTGGATCAGAAGCTCTGTCGCCATGGTCGGTTTCCTTCGATTTCTATCTTTTTAATCCTTTTTCTAATCGCTAAATTTCGCAACTCTGTTTAATTTCTTATATTTAATTCTGTTTAGCCGCAAGGTGATTACATAGATCTACACAGAAAGAGACATGGGTATCGTCATGACTTCTTCGAGAAGAAGCGTAAGAAGGAAGCTCGTCAAGTACACGAGCGTTCATCTAAGGCTCAAAAGGTTTTTACTCCTTTTTTTTCATTTTCCCCTTTGTTTTTGTTAGTCTGATTTCCATTTTTGGTGGAATTTTTATGAGCTAATTGATTTATTTTCTTTTACATTGTTATAGGCCCTTGGTATTAAGGGTAAGATGATTGCCAAGAAAAATTATGCTGAGAAGGCTCTCATGAAGAAAACGTGAGTCTTTTGTTACTATCTTTTCATTTTTTTCCCCAGTTTTGGTTTCAGCTTAATACAAATCGTTTCCCATTTTGCATCGGAAAGGGTTAGTGTTATTTGTTTCTTTTAATATCTTATTAGCTGATAGTTTGGATTCTGTTAATTCAAATGAAAGGGCAAATGGCATAGCCAGTTGTAGATGATTGAATTTGAATTGAGTGGTTAATTGTAGATAATGCCCGTGGTGGACCTATCGACTTTCATTAAATCAATGTCTTATTCATGCCACTTATTCCTAGAAAGTTAATTTGGGTTGTTCTCATTTTCATGTTGCTCAAAATTGTGTTTTTTCTTTAGTGAGATGGTTCTCGGTTGTTAATGCATGTATATATTTTGGGATGGCTAAGTTGCATTTATGGATCACCATGTTACTTGACCTTGTGTAGGAGTGTTAGATACGGATGTGTTTGAGATCTGTATGTTCGATTTTCACCGTTTTCCCATATATTTGGAGGGTCATATCCCAACAACCATGTATGTTAAAATATGTTTCAGACATGAGTGTTGGATATACTAGTACTTCAAACCAAATGAAGAGTCAGAGCAACATGAATGTTGATGTTAGAGGAGAATGGATGGGTATTAGATGCTGCCTTTTGATCTTCATTGATAAATTCTTATATGACCACTTCAAACATGTAGATGAAGTATTGAAACATACCTATTGTTTACATGAAAGAATTATGGGTCATGAAACAGAACTTTCCTTTTGATATATGAATTTCTTATTTTAAAATGTGACCTTGTTTCAAAAAGCTGCTGTTGCTTCATCATTCTTGTTCTCTTTTTTGTTAATTATGTAATAACTTGTGGAATTTTGTCTGCATCATGTCAATAGATTGGCTATGCACGAGGAATCGTCTACCAGGCGAAAGGTAAATGATGAAGTTCAAGATGGAGCTATTCCTGCATATCTTATGGATCGTGAGAACACCACACGTGTCAAGGTACACCAATAGATGAGGTTGTTACACTAGTACCTATATTTATGTCGTCAATATATAACATTATGCTGTGTGTACTGTGTAGGTTCTCAGCAACACCATAAAGCAAAAAAGGAAAGAGAAAGCTGGAAAATGGGAGGTCCCTATACCCAAGGTAATGGAACTTTAGAACTTTTTTGTTTTTTTTTAATCTTAATAAGTTTCTATCTTGTGTTTGTAATTTTTCTTGTATTTACATTTGTTTGACTTCAAACTTTTGTTGTTCTTCAGGTCAGGCCAGTCGCTGAAGATGAGATGTTTAAGGTGATCAGATCTGGTAAAAGAAAAAGTAAGTACAAAAAATTAGCTTATTCATTTTCTCATATCAACGATTAAATAAACATTATCTTTGTATCTGGAGGATAAATGATGTACTTTTACCATACAGTGGTTCTTATCTGTTAATTTTCTTTTTGTTTTTCTCTTCTTGCAGCTAAGCAATGGAAGAGAATGGTTACGAAGTGCACTTTTGTAGGACCTGGTTTTACAAGAAAACCTCCGAAATATGAGCGTTTTATCCGTCCTTCAGGATTGCGATTTACCAAGGCCCATGTTACACACCCTGAACTTAAGTGTACCTTCAATCTTGATATAATTGGGGTGAAGAAAAATCCCAATGGTCCAATGTATACCTCTCTTGGTGTTATGACCAAAGGAACTATCATAGAGGTAATTTTTTTGTTTTCCCAACAAATTTGTTTAGGACTAATGTTTACTCGTCGTTGTCAATACTCAATTCTCTTTATGTTGAATTCAGGTTAATGTAAGTGAACTGGGTCTCGTCACACCAGCTGGGAAAGTTGTTTGGGGTAGAGTTCCTAATCCCCACTCATGCATGAGCAATGTATATATCTATATTCTAATTTTTTTTCTTTATCATTCTGATTCGTATTGTTCCAATCGGTTCTGATGAGTACAGGAAAATATGCTCAAGTAACAAATAACCCAGAAAATGATGGCTGTATAAATGCAGTTTTGCTCGTCTGAGAGATTTACCGAATGCGTTACAACCGCGTTGTTTGAGTCACATCAACTGTTTGCGAGCATTTTTGGTACTTGAAGCTGACAAGGATGGAGGCATCTGTTGGGTGGAGTATGTAAACTTTCCTTGTTTTTCTATATTTCAATTCATGTTTTTAGAGGCATCATACATATCTCAATTTCTAAGATTCAATAAGATAGAATTGTTTATTCAAAATGCTGGATTTGGGAATTAGAATGTTTCCAGTGGTAGGTAAAGAAACAAAGCAAACAAAGAGTGGTGGGATGAGATTGGCAGCTGCCCACAGAAGCCATCAGGAAGGAGATGTCCATTCATATCATCCCCACACATTTTCCCTTTGATTTTGTTATATTTCTGCTATATTTTTGTTTTGTTTATAATATTTCCTTATTTTATTTTTAATAAATCTAGTCAGCATATTATTTAAAAAATAATATTGTATAAGTATTATTTTAATTATTTACTAATTTATTTTATATTCTATTAATCAGTAACATTTATTTTGGATAAACTGTATTTATAATTGTCAATATATTGTTTTTGTTTAGATCATCAAATTTTACTTTTGGTGAAACCTCACTATAATTATGTGTTTTTTTTAGTTATTAATATTATGTATATTTTTTTATTTTAATTTTTTTAGTTATTATTTTCGTTAGGCTTTCTTAAAACAAATATCAAAATTAAAAATATAATATTAGTGATGATTTTATAAAAAATAATAATTTGATGATTAAATTGATATTTTTAATGACTGATTAAAATTAAATTAAAAGTTTATTAATGTGATGTGTATAGATTCTAATGCTTGAAAGTGTATTAAAAATTTTAGTGACTATTGACCTTAAAAATATTAAGTATTTTTTAAAATAAAAATTATTATTATTATTGTTATTGTTATTATTGCTTTGAACTTTTAAAATTATTTTGTCAAAATAAATATCTAAATTAACACATATATAAATAATTTAAATAAAATTTTAAGCCAGTAAAATATTTTTAAATTTTTAAATAAATATATTTACCTAATTTTTTTCTAATAGTATAACCCTTTTTATTTAGAAAAGCTTTTTCTTATTCATGTTATTTTTAAACTTAAATTCCTTTTTTATTTTTATTTTCAATAATTTATAATCAACTTAACATTTTGAAACTTAAAATAAATTTTTAAATAATATTTTTGAAAAATCCTAGAATTTTAAATATGTTTTGAAATATAAAGTTCATATTTGTTTGCACCACAATCGTCACTATAAATATTTAATTTTATTTAAATAATTTTTTTTATTATCTAAAACACAATTTCATTTTTTTTTAAATAACTATAATCTCTCAAACATATTTATAGAATATAAATTAGTTCTTTAATGTTAATATATTTCTGACTATAAATCATATTTGATTATACAATAATTATCTCTTATTAATATATTATTCCACTAATATAAATTGATTTTATATTATTATATCGACAAATAAACTACTAAATTTTAATTTTTATATCTGTTAGTGAATAGGATAGAAAAAGTACGGTAAATCTAGGTGATACACGTTAATTTAATGTTAAAAATCGATACAACCAAAATGTTAGAAAATATAATATCTAAAATATTATCACACAATCGAAATGTTATAAAAAATATAACATTTTAAATTAATTTTTAATAAATTTCGAAACTTATCATAAAACAAAAAATAAAATTTTAAAATTTATCAAAAGATTATCAACCTAAATTTATTTTTAATAACATTTTAAATTTTATATATTATATTATTTACGTGTATGATAGTATTTTAAATTTTATATTGTATAATATTTTGATAATATTGTTCTTAACATTAAATTATGTGAACGTACCATAAACTCACCCGACCATTCTCTATCATATTTCAGGAAAAATTATTAGGTAAATTTGTTCATCACATCATTTGTGATCTCAATCAATTAAGATCATTTATCTTAATTTTTTAAGTGAATCATCACTTTTTTGTTATATGTAATTAGTGGGTAAGCAGCTATTAGATATTATTTAAAGATGAACGATCTTAATTGCTTATATTATGGATGATGGTGAATATAGTTCACCTAATAATCTCTCATATTTCTGAAGAGATTATATCATGGGTCCGGCTCGTCACATTATCCGTGATCCCTAACCAATAAAAACTACCGATTTCACCATTAATTATCTATGTCATTAATTTAATTTCCAAAAAATAAATTTTTTAAATAATATGAAAAAATATGTTAATATTTATTGGTTAGAAAAAATGACATAAAAAATAATGGTGAAATGAGTGATTATAATTAGATGAGATCACGATTGATGTAGTAAGTTAGGCCCATGATATAATTTCTCCGCATTCTGTGTTCTTACCCACTCAGGTATATCCTCAAAAACCAATTAAAACACGCCACATCAGTTTTCCACGTGAGACCCACCACGTCAGCAACGATATCTCTACACCACTGTTCCTACGTGTCATGACACCTGTCTCCCCCTATTACTTGTTCTTCAGCAACACCAAAAACCTTAGCCGTTAATTCCTCTCTCTCTCTCTGCGAAGAACCCCCCCTCCCCCAAGGTATTAATTCAAGATTTCTCTGTTAACGGAATATTGAAAACCCTACCTGAATTTTCGCGCCATGGAAAAGGGATCTCAATCCACTGCCTTCTCCTTCATTTCGAAAGGTTGGAGAGAGGTTCGTGACTCAGCCGACGCGGATTTGCAGCTCATGAAAGACCGGGCCAATTCATTCAAGAATCTAGCGGCAACTTTTGACAGGGAAATCGAGAACTTAATACAATCCGCGGCTCCAACTTTCTCCGTGCCAGCTATCAGCCAATCCTCGGAAATGGAATTCATGAAGAAGCTGCAGCCTAAGATATCGGAGTTTCGTAGGGTTTATTCCGCGCCGGAGATTAGCCGGAAAGTGATGGAGAAATGGGGACCGAAGGCGAAGTTGGGGATAGACTTATCAAGGATAAGGAGCGTCATGGTGCCGGAGTTGGATGAGACCGAGGAGGAGGATATGTATGGAATTGTGGAATTCAATAAGTTTAGGAAAGGTAGGAGGTTGAGGTTTATAGAGGAAGGGCAATTTGGCGATTGGGAACCAATTCGGGCGTTGAAGACCAGGTTAAGAGAGTTTGAGAAGAAAAATTCTTCGGTGGAGATTTTTGGTGGATTTAAGAATAGTGAATTTGTCGAGAAAGTTAAGTCCAGTTTGGTAAGCTCCCTTTTTTACCCCCTACTTTCCCCATTAATTGGGCAAGTCTTTCTTTTCAAAATATGATTGACGTGTTAATTAGTTTGGGGCTATTGTTATAATTTGGAAGGGTATAAAATTGATGGTTGTAGTCGCATGGATGTATAACGACCATCAAGTTCAATTGTTTTGTGTTGGGTTTATGCTTCATGCAGGGCTTTTTATTTCCAGAATTCCATTTGTTGATTTAGTTTGAAAGTAGGGAATTTTGATGAATACAAAGTGGCCAGTGTGGTTGGAAAATTGAAGTGTTTAGGATACTGAAATTTCTATGTTAGACCAAACTTTTAGGTAATTCATTTCAAGTTCTTTAGATTCTTGAGTTTTTACCTTAAAAAATGAATTTAAAGGACTTGGAATACTCTCTTATTAATGAAGGGTTTGGTTGTTTCTCATACTGTTGCTGAGTGCTAACAAGTGGGAACTTTTATTGTTTAACATGCTTGGTGGTGGTGTTATATTCATCATAACATAGCTACTAATTGATCATTGTTGTTATATTCAAATTGGAATAAACATGCTGGTGGATAGAATGAATTGTATTTTTATGATTTAAAAGAATAAGATAAAATTGGTGATAATGATTAGATTGTAGAGCCTTCTATAATTCCAACACCTCTAAAATAGACATGGTAGTTATGGCTTTTTAAGGCTGAATCCATTGGCATATGTAGACAATCTGATTATTGTTTTTCTAACGGGGAAGATGATAAAACAAATACTTTTAAATTGTCAAGTTAATCAATTAGTTCATGTACTTTGGATATGTATGCAGTAAGTACTACTGCAAAGAGCATGCATTCATATCTCAGGGCTAGTAAAATCGGAAATGAATCTAATTTCCTTGTTGGAAGTCCTATACACTCATGATTAGGTACTTCTGAGGAGAGATTTGGTCAAAATACTTTTGGAAAGTTCAGATATTGTGATCGGTAGTTCACCACTTCCCCTTTGACCAATCAATTATGCCAGGTTAATTAAAACAAAATATCATCTTGATTCATGACTATACAAATGGGTAATAAGGATTTGATTTCTTAAGATTTTCTAGCAGAAAGATAAAGGTCAAAGATAGGCGCATCAGTAAGATGATTAAAATTGGATGTTGGAATTTTTTGTAATTGTGTAGATTAGATAGATTGTTAGTTCACACTATTACTACCCTGAAACACATACATTGCTTAAACTGTTCTCTTTTGTCTAACATGAAGTTCCTGTGATGGAAAGGTTGATATAACTTAAAGTCTAAGCATTTTAAACTTTCTTACCCTACAATATTCTGTAAAAGTAAGTGCTTTGTTATAATCTGTTTTTAAACATCCATCCAGCTCTGGATTGATTTATTGAGTTGAATGTTAGACATTTTAGGTATGTTTGTACACTTCATATTTCTTTTTTGTGATTTTATTATCTTGATTAATGCAAATTAAAAATCCCTCTTTTTAATTTTGTAGATATAGATAGATTGTTAGTTTAAACTATTACTACCCTGAAACACATACATTCCTGTTGAAAAAACAGATTCGAATAAACTGAAGAAAATTGGAATTTTACTCCAAAAAACTGTTATGCAGAAAAACAGCATACATTTCCCTTTAAATAGACTCAGCTTTTTACTCCTACCAAAAGACCTACTAAGATATAATATTGAAAGATAAGACTTAGCTAAAGATAAAGATCACAAGGACTTCTAACACTCGTAAGACTCCTAAAACAATTGACTTTTAACAAAACAGAAAATATTAGAAATAAGTCTCTTTAATCCAGCATCTTGTCATAGGGCCATTAACCTCTTCCCAAAAGACATGCTTGATAGTATGTGTAGCCTCCACCGCTTTTATACTCAAGGACCTCCCCTTTACTTTCTTTCTGATGTGTGTGAAATTAGACATTCAAGGGTCACTGTGATACCACTTGTCGCATGATGCATAACACCACTGCTTTTAATACTCCGGGACCTCCCCTTTACATTATTGTAATTTTTTTTCTTTTGTCTAACATGAAGTTCAAATGATGGAAAGGTAGATATATCTTTGTTACATTATTGTAAGCATTTGAAGCTTTCTTACTCAACAATATTCTGTAAAAGTAAGACCTTTGTAATAATCTGTTTCTAAACATCCCTCTGGTTTGATGGTATTGAGTTGAGTGTTAGACATTTTAGGTATTTTTTGTACACTCTAGATTTCTTTTTCTTTTTTTTTTTTGATTTTATCATCTTGATTAATGCGAATTAAAAATTCTTTAAGCATGTAGTTATTTGATCAATTTATTTATTTTGCAGAAAGCAATATGCAAGGAGCCTCAGGAGTCGAAGGTTCCCTTCTCAAACCATGGACTGTTGCATTCTTTTGTGTTATTCACATTTCCATTTCTTTAATGCAGTTTGCAATTTATTCATTTTTCTGATTCTTTGATGTAGTCATGCCATGTGTATCTATCTTCCATGCTAGTAAGTTTTCCATTTATTATCAAATGCCCGTGAAAGTTTTGTTTCTCTTTGTAATGGGTGAATCATTTTGTACAGCATAATTGATGGCTGACAGATTCACCGATAACATAACAATGGCATTCGTGTAAGGAAATAAGCATGGACGTCATTCAAAGCTCTTATAACTAAAATAGTTTTGTATTAAAGAATCTAAGAGCTATACTCTTTTGTGATGATAGGCAATAGATAACTAGACTTCGTCTACACGAGAGTAGGGTCTATTTTGCAACTGACATGCTTCTATGTATTATGGTTATTTGGTTTAAATTGGCACAATCTTTTATTCTTATATTTATGTTCCTAGACACAGCCACATTGGAGTAAAGCCAAAATGTATTCAATTGTAGGTGGCCTGAATTAAATTTTCTACCTCTTCCTCTGCATAGCATCTTGGACAATATTGGGGTTCTTTCTACTTTCCATCCTTGCTAGACAATCATTGGGGTTGGTTAAGTTTCACTTCAATTTACTATGGGATTTAATGCTTCTTGAACCTAGGGAATTTGCGTATAGGCTTATCTAGCAGAATTTGCTTTGAATGAAGGTCAATCTTTTTACCACACAAATATGCTGGCTTTTTCTTAAGATAAACATTATAATATTTGAATTTATAGAAATATTTTGCATCAGTGGATTTTTTATACCTTTTATCAATGTGCTTTATATTTTTAGTCAGATGTGATAGGCTAGATATAACGAATTCAAGCATGCCCCTGGCATTTAACGGATATTGTAAGCATATTCCAACATGATTGGATCTTAAGATGTTTGGTAAAATGTTATGCATTTCTGAATGCTTTTTTGCTTTTTCCTGTTTGATACAGGAAATACCCCCACTGGATGTACCTGAACTTCTAGCCTGTTTTGTCAGACAATCTGGGCCTTTTTTGGATCAACTTGGCGTCAAAAGGGGTAAGTAGCTGTAACTCTCTCATTTTCAGTTTTAAAATGTACCAGGGTGTTGAGTTTGAAATTTTGTATTTGAACAAATCACTTATAAGTTTGGTCTATTCTTGGTATCTTTTACATCTCAAGGACTATATATTCACTTGTTTCGACTTACCATTATGATTACTTTTGTAGGTCCATGGCAGCATATATTTCAGTTGATGTCCTGCTAATAGATTCTGTAAAATGTTCAATAAAAGTTTAATCTCACCAACTTATGCAGTTGTTTTATCGTTGATAAAATTGGTGCCATCACCTTGAAGGATTGGTCTGGAATAATTATGAACTTTCAATGCTTGAAATAATCCATTTTGTTGTTTCTATTTTTGGAGTAGTTAAGCTGAATAATTAATAGTCCTCTAGTCACCTATAAGAGGCAGTTGATTGTTGAGGAAGTAGCAGGCTGCTTGATGATGGTTTTATAACCTTTAAACATCTTTCCATATAATAGAAATAAAGATTTTTATCAATTTCTTTTTCATTATGGTTTTTCCACTTTCAAGTATTTCAAGCACTTAAGATACTTGCGAAGTAGAGCTTCCACTGGAGAGTTCTGCCGTGCCGCACCCTATGGTGTGATAAATTAATGCGGTCTCCTACACAAATTCTTACCCAGTTGGTAAGAATTTAGGTTATAACATAAATTCTTATCTAGTTAGAAAAAAAATCGGTTCTACCTAAATTATTACCCAATCCTACATAAAATGGTAATAATTTATGTTGGTTGCATTTTAGCCGCACCCTAAGAGTGTCGCACCTTAGCATGTCCCTGTTTCCACTTCTAAACAATAACAGTACCTTTTTTCCCTTTTCTCTTCATTTTCTTTAGTATGATATCATTTACTCGGTTATGCAGTCAGAACTGATGTCATTAGCCTGCCATTTTACATCTGTTAGGGGAAAAAAATTGGTTGTCCATGACATTTCCCCCTTTTGTTGCTTGCTTATCTAATAAATCTAGATAATGTACAAGGGTATGGAGTCTAACTGCTAGTGATTTTTACAACTTCCTTGAACGTGATTTCTCAGATATATGTGACAAGATAGTTGAGAGCTTGTGTAGCAAACGGAAGAACCAACTTGTTTTGCGTTCTCTTGCTGATGGAGAACCCCCTACTGTTGACAGTGATAAGATACATGATGAACTGGATTTAAGGATTGCCAGTGTTCTTCAAAGTACAGGGCATTGTTATGAGGGGGGCTTTTGGACAGACTTCACAAAGCATGATGTCTCAGATGGGAAAAGGCATGTTGCCATTGTTACAACTGCCAGTCTTCCATGGATGACAGGAACTGCAGTAAATCCTCTTTTTCGGGCAGCATACTTGGCCAAATCGGCAAAACAAAAAGTTACTCTCCTGGTTCCCTGGCTTTGCAGATCTGATCAAGAACTTGTTTATCCGAGCAGTCTCACTTTCAGTTCACCAGAGGAGCAGGAGAATTATATACGTAACTGGCTTGAAGAAAGGACTGGATTTACGGCTGATTTTAAAATTTCTTTTTATCCAGGAAAGGTATCATTTAATGTATTACAGCATGTTCCATCTTCTCAATCATATAACATAAAATAATTTACAATATTTTGCTAATTGTTTTCTAGTTTTCGAAAGAAAGGCGAAGCATAATTCCTGCTGGAGACACTTCTCAGTTTATCCCATCAAAAGATGCAGACATATGTATTTTGGAAGAACCTGAACATCTGAACTGGTACCATCATGGTAAACGCTGGACCGATAAATTCAACCATGTTGTTGGCATTGTCCACACAAATTACTTGGAATATATTAAGAGGGAAAAGAATGGTGCTCTACAAGCCTTTCTTGTGAAACACATCAACAATTGGGTAACCAGAGCATATTGCCACAAGGTGTCTGTCTATTCTGTTTATAAGCTTATTTGGCATCTCCGACTATCATTTTTCTTTCAATTCTATCTTGTATCATAGGTTCAGTCTTCTGTTCATTAAACCAGTCATTTAAAAATCTTACTGGAAAACTTGAAGTCATTTTTTTGCATTAATAAACTAAGTTGTTTCTTTCCCACCCTTCAGGTTCTTCGTCTGTCTGCTGCAACTCAGGATCTACCCAAGTCCGTGATTTGCAATGTTCATGGAGTAAATCCAAAGTTCTTGAAAATTGGGGAGAAAGTTGCTGAAGAAAGGGAACTTGGGCAGCAAGCCTTTTCTAAAGGAGCATACTTCCTAGGCAAGATGGTCTGGGCTAAAGGGTACAGAGAGTTGATAGATTTGCTGGCAAAGCACAAGAATGATCTTGAAGGTTTCAAGTTGGATGTGTATGGAAATGGTGAGGATGCACATGAAGTTCAGAGTACTGCTAAGAGGTTGAATTTGAACCTTAATTTTCTAAAAGGAAGGGACCATGCCGATGATTCTCTTAACGGGTAAGCTATCCGATCATTTGTGGAGATGATAGTTGTTTTTCAGAAAATATATTGATAGCCGAGTCTTCTGCTAAATTAATAATCGTTGTACACGTATAATTACTCCATGTATAACTTTCTAAGATTCTTTTCTGTGTGCAGGTACAAAGTCTTCATAAACCCCAGTGTCAGTGATGTGCTCTGCACAGCTACTGCAGAAGCACTAGCAATGGGAAAATTTGTAGTATGTGCGGACCATCCCTCGAATGAGTTCTTTAGATCCTTTCCCAACTGTCTGACTTACAAGACATCTGATGACTTTGTTGCTAAAGTAAAGGAAGCATTGACCAAAGAGCCTCAACCTCTTACTCCCGAGCAAATGTACAACCTATCATGGGAAGCTGCCACCCAAAGATTTATAGAATATTCGGAGCTTGACCGAGTTTTAAATAACGAGCACGATCCTGCAAAAATGAGACCAAATGGAAAAATAATTGCAAAATCCCTTTCAATGCCAAACCTTTCAGAGATGGTTGATGGTGGTTTAGCATTCGCCCACTATTGTCTCACAGGGAACGAGTTGCTAAGACTTTGCACCGGGGCAATACCTGGTACACGGGATTATGACAAGCAACATTGTAAAGACCTCCATCTCTTACCTCCACAGGTAGAAAATCCTATCTATGGCCTGTAAGTAGATATAAAAACTGTCCCGACAATCCTGGGCATAACATTCGTGCTTTCCGAATCTAAGCTGCCAACCATGTTTGTTAGCCTAAAGGTTTCTTTTTTGCACAAGCTAACTCCTTATTTTGCTTAAGAAAACATATATGAGATATCCAGACTGTTAGTAATGAGTTTTGTGTTGTTTTGTTTTCTGGCATTTCTCTTTTGTGTTGATATATATAGAAGTCAAAATTATTTTTAAGTAGGGAAATCTAGACTATCCTTTGTTGTAAGTACTTATGTTTTAGATGTTAAGTGAAGCTTAGTAATAAAAAAGGAAGCAGTTCTTCCTTCATCCTTTGTTTTCCGGGTTGTATTTAGATGGCACGATTTGAAGCATTGTACGGTAAAAAGTGTAAAAATCAGTTGGGTTGGATAGGGATATTCGAAGAATGGCCAATAGGTACCTAGAGGCCCAACAAACTCATAATGTTAGTTAAAAATGTAGAAAGGAAGATGAAACATAATAATAATAATAATAATAATATGGTAATGGTATTAGATTTATTGGGCCTTTGGATATTTATTGGATCGGTTTTGAACAGATGAACTTACGTAGGAACATGTAGTGAGGGCAGACATGATATCCCTATAAACCCTAAATCTACTTTTGCATGTTAGGATATAAATAGGGACATAAAAAAATAATTTATGTTCCTTCAAAGTTCAAACCGAGTCACAACTAAATCTACATCTGCTTCCAATCCAATTGTCAAACAAATCTAGGCCTTTTCTTCTCTAGGTTATTTTCGAAATCCCGGTTTTTCTTTTTGGCATATATTATATGGATGAAATCTATGTTCCTTCATCTTTTATCTGCCTCATTTCACTTGAGTTTATCAAGAATCCAGTCACGGTCTCGACATGGATTACATACAATCGGGAGAGCATTTAGAAATGGAGGTTTTAAGGAAAGAACACTTCATGTCCGGCAACAAACAAAGCAAGTTATTGTTGATTGTGAACTTACTCCAAATCATATCCTCAAATGATAAAAGAAATTATATCATAAACCATGTTCATCACGTAATCTTTGGTCCAAACAATCAAGTCCGTTCATCTTTAAGTAACTACTTAATAACTACCCACTCATTAATTACACGTAAGAGGAGGTGATGATTTACTTTGAAAAAATGAGATCGATGAATCTAGTTGATTGAAATTACGAATGACATGATGAAAAATGTTCATGATATAATTTCTCCTCAGATGACTGATTCAGTCTTGGTGCTTGTTAAATCCTTCACATGGAATTGAAAGAATCACAATGCCAGAGCCACACATCAGAAAACCCTAGACTATCAAGCTTCTCGATGATGCCAAGTCACCACGACAACGGATAAAGTGTCTCGAGAGGCTTCAATCAATCTCTTCTCAGAATGTTAGAAACAAAAAAATGCATGGAATCTTCAGGCGCATTTGAGTTCTTGGCTTCAATTGTAAGTAAAAATGACTGTACAGCTGCTGAAGAATAGCTGAGTAATGAGTTTGGGTCAATAAGACCAATTCATGAGGCTTGAAGCATTCTCTACACTCTCCAACTCTCAGAAGCTGGTCTGAAGACTCTTATAGGCAAAAAATGGTGATTTCGTAATGTCTTTAACGAGAGTAATGCATGTTGGAAGCTACGAGTCTCGTGTTTATGCAACACTGTTATTTGAATTTTGTACCTACAACGGCTCGTTGGGGCCATCGCTAGGCAGGGATAGGTATGAAAATTTTGAACATGGGTGTGGGGTGAGCACCCTTCACAACTGCCCCGACATCCTTGAGAATTTTATAGAGCTTTAAAGGCAAAACAACAACAAAGAGCTGAAGACCAGATAGAAACAAAGCTGAAATGAATGAGTAGTAGTACTTATGTCAAGTTCCCATCTTGTTCTCTTCTCCTAGGATATAAATACTACCACTGGCTCCTATTCTACAGAGCTGTAAAAATACTAGTTTTTTTTGTATAGTCCTAGAATGTAGAATATTAATTGTGCTTGTATTTTCCTAGAACCAGGGCTACAAGTTTTTCCATTGTCCTTGAATGTGAAAGATACTACTGCTTGTGTTCCCCCAGAATGTAAAAGACTACTGGTGCTATAAGTATGGATGACCTATAGTGTTGAATTGCATATAGGAAACTTAAGCAGGTCCCTTAAAAAAAGCTGACCTGAAGAGAGACCAAGTCCTACAACTGCTCGTGTAAACAGAAGAAATGTACAAAAATGCTTGAATTGAACAAGGGAGAAAACAGATACAGATAAAACTAAAATGTAAAGCTAGCTTTGTGACAATAGCAGCTTCATAAAGACTAATTGCAGAATCAGTTAATAACATACAGAATATTAAAAACCAACCAAATGAGAAAATCTTTGAACAAGTTGGCTAACATTAATAGCATCAAAAGTTAAAGCTAGATGGCATGAAGAACAAAGCATCCATATGAATCAGATTTGTAATTACAAACAAAAGTAAAACACAATTGTACATAATATACCCACATAACTCTCTAAGAACTGTGAGAGAAGTAGTTTCATACAAAAGAATAGAAGTCGATTCAAAAGCACGAGGAAAAAGAATTACAGCATACTGACAACTAAAAGAAAATGAAACCAACTACCAAAAGTTCCATTAAAAGATCTTGTTATATTGGCTAGTAAGAGAATCTCTGAGATTAGAATAAAGGCCGAACAGTGAGTACTGCCTAAGGTTCTCAACTTCATACCATGAATTCAGGGCGGAAAGGTGCTTATCTGTTCCAGAAAATGCTAGCTGTATACCAATACTGCAATCAACAGAACCTCCATGGTTTTTACAGTTGTTTGTATTAATTGCACAATCTTGTTTGTTGAGGCACACAAAATTTGATTTTCCGGAACATTGGGCGCAACCATCCCTTTTCCAGAACAAGTTTTGCAGCCTACCTTTCTTAAACTCAAGCACCTGCATAAACGAAACCAGCATTGGTTTCAGAAGACTATTACCAAGGTAAAAAAAATACCATAGAATCAGAAAAATGAATTCTTCTTAGTTCCTTACAAGTGTGAAGCTTGTTACGGTGTAGGTGCCATTTGCAACAAAAGCAGGCAGGGACCTTGCAGCATATTTTCGACCAGCAAATGCAACCATATACCCACCAACTGACTCCTGAAAATACCAAAGCTTTCAGAATTCAGACATTATTATATCACATTCGTATGATCGAATTAGGGCTGATAATGAGCCTGGCCGGCTATTAAAGCTGATAATGAGCTTGACCGGCTCGCGAATTACTCAGGTTCGATTCGGTTAAAGCTCGATCAAAGCTCAACTCGAGTGAGTTTGACTCGGGATTGAGTTCAACTCGAGATCTAACAAGCCGAACAGAACCGATCCAAGCTCGGCTTAAAAAGCTCGTAAACAGGCTCGGAATAATTATATATATATTAAAAGCAATTTGTTTAGTAAAAGAAAAACAATAAAATAAATTAAGAGAAATCCACTATAAATAAATAAATTAAAATAAATTAGACATTATGTGTTTGTACTATTTTCGAGTTGAGATTGAACCTAAAATTTCAAACTCACCGAAACTCAAGTCCGATCCTAATATAATTATTTCTGAGCCGAGACTAGTCTGGATTTTTTTTATCACCCCTACCTAGAATTACAAGTCTTTGACATCCCACTGTAAAGGAAGTTCCCCGAATTAAAGATTTTGGACACTGTTTTGTTGTCATTTTTACTGCTTGCTGCAAACATACTCCTTTAATCGTTTTCTCAATTTTAATCAACTAAGATTTTACTCTTATCTCATTTGCTTTGGCGCAATAAGCAAACGCAAAACGGCTACGGGACCTTAAAGATCGAAGTAAACTCACTTATTACATTTAATTCTAACCATGAATCCTCCGATTCCATCATTCCTGAAATTTTATAAAAAAATGAAATTGTTTAAAATGAGAAGATAGGATAAGAGCGTGGGCTGACCGGAGAAAAAGAAGACGTGTTGATGGTGAGGAGAGAGATTTCATCAACTTTAGGTCTAAAGAGAGCGAGGCGAGATCCGGAGTTCGATAGCAAGAGCCGGCGATCGCAAGGCGACAACTGTAGCGAACCGTTGAATAAGAACGATGTCCTCTGTGCGAACGCGATCCCAAAAGTGAACCCATCCGATATCTGGACTCTCGTGTCCGAGCAAGGCAAGTACGCATGGTTCGTGTCGTCAGTTGATTGCACCAACAGTGGCGACGTCGCCGCCGTCACCAGGAAGAGAAGAAAGTAAACCACCGATTTCGACATTTTTTAAAATTTGTTTTTGGTGGATCTGCTGAACTGGTTGAGGAAGGAATTGAAGTGGCTTTGAAAAAAAAATCAAAGGGAAATTATTCGGTAACCACCTACGTGTCATTAAATTATTATTATTATTTTATATAAATTATTAAATTTGTTAAATAAACTATTAAATTTATTAAATTAATCTATTTTAACTAACGTAACAATCAACGAAATTTATAAATTTAATTTATATTATTTATTATATTAATTTAATCTTGATTTTAACTTATATAATAAAATTATTTTATTTAATATACGTATTATAACGAAGGGTGCGGCTAATTATGAGAAATATAAGGGTTTAAGTTTATCTTTAGTATTATAAAAACATTTAGAAAATAATTGGAAAAGTAGGTCAATTGCTACGATAATAAAAGGACATTGTCACCTTCTTTTGGCGAGGTCTTCTCTTTCTTCCTGAACCACGCCAAGAAGAGATAGCGAGGTATTGTTGATCTATTTAATTTATTCGGTTAAATGAGAAAAAACGAGAAGACCTTGCCAAAAGAAGGTGACGAGGTCCTTTATTACTGTAACAATTAACCTATTTTTTAAATTATTCTTCAAACTCTCTAAAACCCTAAAATTAACTTTAAACAATAATATTTTCTAAATTTTTTCGAAGGGTGCAATGATAAAGGCATGTGATTTTATCCATATGACTGTAGATATTTTATTTAAAATTATTAATTAATTTAATATATAAATTAATATTTTCTTAATATTAAACATAATTCAAATATAATTTTACTAATAATTAAATAATTTTATTTTATTTATAATTACATAATTCAAAATATAAATTTTAATAAATAAATAACTTAAACATAACTTTATTTATAATTAACCTCATAATTTACCCAAACTAAAACTTGCCCTCTTTTATTATATCCGAAACCCGAGAATCCGCTCCATGTTCAATCGGGTTTACCCCCTGACCTTCCATTCCGAAAGGCAAAAAACCCTAGTTCTTTCAGGTTTTTGTTTCTGGTAGTAGTAACCTTTCAGAGCCGACTCCTCACTCTCATTCTCGGATTCATACGATATCCAACCAGTAAGTTAGCTATCTCTTCTAATACCATTTCTTTGTAAAGTTTAAGTTTTTAATTATTCATTTTCCATTTGGTCTTCAAATATTTAAAAATGGGTTCTTCATTCTCATTTCTACTAATGGATTTTTTTTATATTTATTTTAGGGAATTCCTAAAAGAGATCTTTTGAACATGGTGGGGTGGCAGAGACATTTACAATGCGCGCTTCGTCAAGTTCGAAGAAGAATAGAACATAATTACACCCACTCTGCCAATTATTCTACTTCTGTTCCTCGCTTAAACTTCTCTGTTTTACCTGGTTAATTTCTTTCCTCCTTTTTTATTGGGTGATCTTGAGGCTAATTTGGGATTGAAACTGAAAAAGAAAAGTTGGGTTTTTTTTTATGTAAAAACAAACTATATTTTAGATAGTTTCATGCTCTAGGATCCTCTCTTGTATTTGTTTATTTTTTTAGTTACTCCTTTTTTTGTGAAATTAAAACTCAATTTGAAGTTATGATTGAGAAAGTAACCATTTTTAATACTTCCTTGTTGTGCTTCTGTTTGTGAGTAGGGAATTGAATTTGAGTATGAAAAAAGTGCTTGAAATATTTATGCAGGTGAACTGCCTGGTTATCAGAGATTGTGGAGATCGCCTTCTGCAACGCCTTTGTATCAGTATTTTCAACAGTTGGTAATGTCAACTTGTTCTTTTCACTTTGTTATTGTTTTGATTGTCAATGGCAGCATTCTGCTGAATATCGGAGTTTCTTATATGTTCATTGCTGTAAAATGACAAGAATTTGACAATTCCCTTGGTTTGAGGTGTTCTCAGCTTATTGAAGATCAATATGCTTCTAGCTGATGAAAAAACAAACAAACTTTCAACAATGTTACAAGGGGTCCATAAATGAATTATCTATTAGTGTTTGTGCCACATGGTTTCTTGATGTGTATTCTTATTCTATTTATTCTCCCCGGACGTATCAGATTAAAGTTATTGGAGATATGTGTTTTCCTATTTCTCATTAATTGATCTGATCTAAAGTGTATATTCAATGTCTTCTTATTCAGTTCTTAAATATTTGGATTTTCATCTGAAGCTTTTCAAAGAAAAAGATCCCTTATTCTTCTTATTTTTCATTTTTTTTTTGTTTATCCATGAATAAGTTGTCTTATATTTTCTATGTACAGGGAATTTCTACTTCGAGGAAGTTACTTGCAGGTTCATCCGAAGAGACACCAATTGCATCCCCATTAACTCCTCTTTTGGCAATAAATAGTGGAAAGACAGAAGAGAAGAGAATTGCTCCCAATCGCACAAAAGTTCAAGCAGTGTTAAAGAAGATAAAACAGGTTACTTCCTGAACAATAACCTAAAAATACAATGAAATAATAAAATTTTATATTTTCATTTACCGATCACCATTTCTACCTGTAATAGTTTCCATGTTAAATAACAAGAAGAAAACCCTTTTACATGATACATTTTCTATTTGGAGAATTACTTTTATGAGTTATGTAAGCATGCTAAAAAAAGTTTGTCTCCATCTTTACTTGAGTTTGTTTTAGATTATCAATAGAAAATATTATATTGGGTTTTTGCTCTGAACAGGAATCTATATTAGTTGAAATAAATGATATTATGAGACCTCTTGAGTTGATGAACCTTTCATAAAATTTCTATAGGACATAGCTAAGCAGAGGGGATCTTTCTTGGGATCCAAAGCTATAAGTGAAATAGATGAATTTTCTAATGCAAGGATAAAGTAGAGGTGGCTTGCTCGTGCTTTGGGAGTTTTGTAGTGAAATTCTGCTAAAATAGACTTGTTACCGTCTTCTGTGCTTGATATCATGCTTGAGAACATAGCTTAGAACGTCCATGCAACTACTTGTTAATATATCTTTACAAAAATTGATGGAGGATGGTGTGCAAATTTTCAATATCATCTTCATTTGCCTAAATTCTGCTTGAGGTAAATTGATCATGCTTTCCCTGCTTAGAAGTTAGTTCCCAATTATAAAGCTGGTGAAATTTTAGCATTAGATCAATTGACCCTACTTGTAAATAATGGGTGATCAGAGCTAACTAAAATGGAAAAGAAAGAAAGAAAGTATCGTTGCATCTCTAATATAGGCCCTTATGCTATCATTGTGATGCTGCATTGCCATGCTCCTGATGTTATCTGGTGGAGTTACTTATGTCTCACTTGCTTGTTTTAGAGTCCTAAGAAGGTCAACTTGGTCGCTGCATTAGTTCGTGGCATGCGTGTTGAGGATGCATTATTGCAGTTGCAAGTGACAGTAAAACGGGCTGCTAAAACTGTCTATCAGGTAATTCAACATCTCTTACCCTATTGATGAACTATGGTTCTTTTTGAAGTATTTGTGTTGTTTCTGGTTGAAATGTCTGGTCTAGATCTACCCAAAACTCATCTATTTGCCACCAAAGGAAAACTGGAAAAAGAAAAATAGGAAAAGAAACCTAATTTGTACCTTCAACTATACAACTTAGGAAGCATTAATGTGAAAGAAGGATACAGTTTCTTGAAACAGAATGAAAGTGGGCCCATGCATGGAGGTGCCTGTTTTATTGTTGTTGTCGTAGTCGTCGTATGTTGAATTTCAGGCTTTGCTTGGTATGAAGGATGGAAAGTTAGTTAATTACTTTGAATCTAATTAATTAATTTTCCATCCTTCATACCAGACAAGGCCTAAGCTGGTTGGAAGGAAAATACTTTTGCATTGTCAGCAGACTATAGAGTTCTATCATTTTTATAATTATAACACCTTGCAATCCAGGTAATTCACTCAGCTCGAGCAAATGCTATCCATAATCATGGATTGGATCCGGACCGTCTGCTAGTTGGTAAGCAGTGGAATTGAACATTCTTATATCACTTGGAACTCTTGTGCTTGTAGTCATTCTACATTCTTGTTTAATTTTAAACAGCGGAGGCATTTGTCGGAAAGGGATTATTTTTGAAGAGAGTTTCCTATCATGCTAAAGGGCGATCCGGAATTATAATGAAACCCGAGTGCCGACTAACTGTTGTAGTGAGGGAGATGACCCCAGAAGAGGAGGCTGAGATAGCCAGGCTGAGGGTAAGAAAATTCCGCAAGCTTACTAAGCGCGAAAAACGACTTGTACCCCATGAGCTTATCGAAACCACGCCTATTTGGAATCGCAAGGGCAGCGGCAACAGCAAAGGCAGAAACCAAGAATCAAATGGTATGGCTGCATGAGATTTATCACTTGCATAAGGCTAGAAAAGTTCCCGAAATGCTAAAAAAACGTCGGTCTCGACTTCCGTTTTGAACACTATAGGAAAGTAAAGCTCTGTAGGCATAACAAACCTTGACTTATCCTCAGGTGGATGCTCCAATATAGTTTTCCATGGCTGGAAATGGTTTTTAAAATGTAGAATTTCAATTTCCCCCCTCAAGAAAATATGAGAATAAATTTGTCAAGTAATGTGTCTGCTGAATTTTGCTTTCGGACAAGTGAGAATACGAATATTGTATGGACATAACGTGTCATTGATTTGTTTTTATATCTTGAGGCTTTACCAATATTTCTTATTTTCTTGCCTAATGATTGATAGTCTATGGAATCACGTTATTTATAGTCTATGTAATAAGGTATGTTTATTTTTTAAGTAATTATTTGATAACTACTCGTCTATTACAATATGATGATCCATCTTAAAAAATACGAGATGAATAAATCTGATTGGTTAGAATCACAGATGACGTGATAAAAAAGATTTATGATATAATTTCAAAAAGTTTTGTAGCTGAAAAATTGTATCGGATTTGCAAAAGACAAAGGAAATAAAGATTTAAAAGTAAATGTCCAATTCAGAGACATACAAAATCTTCACAGGCAGATTGAAAAAACACATACATGGTGATGGTCCGTTTAAAGATTTTAAAAATTTTATACAATTTATTAAAATAAAAATTTTATTTTATAATCAATAAGATATATAAATTTTTTAAAAATACTTTAATAAAAAATATTATTAAATTATCCTTTTAAACAATAAAAAATTAAATATTAACTATCTAAAAAAATATTTCTTTTAGTTTTTTCATCCAAAAAGTTAGATTCTCTTTTATGTTTTCAATTTTAAAAATTTATTACATATTTGCATGTAATTATATATTTATATTTTTTATAAATATATATTTTTTAATTTTTAGCTCCTCTTATTTAAGGGTCACGTGCGATTATTCTTCTTACATCTGATCTAAACCTCTAAAAAGAATTCTAAAATATTTGAAGTTGACATTTGAATACGGATATTTTTTTTACCCTTTTCGATATTAATCTTTAATTTTTAACACTAAAAGATTAAAATTTATTTTAAATTATAAATACTAAATTCTCAAAATAATCTTATTTTTAATTTTTTAAACTTTAACCTTTAATTTTAAAGGTAATTTTTAAATATAAGATCGAAATATAACACGAAAAAATAAATGATTTTTATTCTTAAACAAAAACTCCTTAATCCTTCTGTGGCGATTGCAACGTACCACCCGCAAAATCCAACACATTTCTATTAAAATAAAATAAAATAAAATAAAAAAAAACTAGTAGGATTTGGACCCACCACCCTATTTTAATCCAACGGCTGTGATTTACCTTTCGATCAAGATCAAGACGGGTTGTTGTTGTTGGCTGTCCAAACAAGCAGACAGACACAGCTTGTGTTTGTTACAATCCACGTTCGGTGACAGCTGGCAACAACGTGAGACCAATCATGGTGTTAGGTTATTGACATGCATAGCCGAGATTTTAATCACTTAAGACAAACGTAAAAAAATAGATATTTAATAATAAATATTAAAAAAATTCTAATGAGAAGTATTAATAAAATTAAATTAAGTATATGTCTATTAATAAATATTAGAAAAAATTAGACCTCTAATAACAAGTATTGATAAAAATTAATATTTAATAATAAATATGGGAAAATGAATTTTAAGAGTAAACCTCTAATAATAATTATTATGAAAAATTTAACCTCTAATAAAAAATATTAAAAAATTATGGTCCAACCAATAATTATTGAAAAAATTAGACCTCTTATTGAACCCTAATAATAAATATATTAAAAAACAGGTCTCTCCTAATAAATATTAAAAAATAAATTTTAAAATTAGATTTCTAATAACAAGTATTAAGAAAAAACTGTGATTCTAATAATAAATAACGAAAAAAAAAATTTAATAGTATATATTAATAATTAAAAAAAATTTAAAGTTGATCCCTAATAATAAGTTTAATAAAAGATAGGCTCCTAATAACAAGTATTGTAAAAAAATTGGGATTTATGAATCATAATAAAAAATATTAAAAATAAATAAAATTTTAAAAATATGCCTAATACAAATATTGAAAAAATTAAAACCATAATAAAAAATATTTTAAAAAAACTTATATAAAAATTATTAAAAAATAACAATAAATATTAAAATTAAATTTTAATAATAAATATTTAAAAATTAAAATTAAATACATTTAATAAAAAAACTAAAATTAGGGGTTTCGGGCCATCTCTCTTATAACCCACCCCAGGAACGGCTTTGAGATTGTGACATTAATGTTTTTATCCCAAAAAATTATATTATAAATCATTTCTTTTACATTTCTATAATATCAATTAATTAAATATATTTATTTAATTATATTTTTATATTATTTTTTTAATAAATAAATTTTTACTTGATAAAAATTATTTTAAATTTAATTTATAATAAATATTAATAAAAATTTATTTAATAAAAAATAAAATAAAAAATAATTAAATAAATATATTTAATTAATTAATTTTATAAATAACATAACTAAAATGATTTATGGTATAATTTCTCTAACTCCATGCACATATCTTTTGCAGCGGGACTGAAGTTGTACAACAATCCAAAACTAGTAAGATCTTATAGTTATTAGCATCCATTTAATTAATAATAATATTTGTATTGAATTTAGGGTGAATAAAATTTAGTGAATTATTTTATTTATAAAAAAGTTAGTTTGATTTAACTCGTAATTTTATAAATTCGATTTAAATAAAATTTAAGTTATAAAAAAGTTAAACAATTCGTTTTTAATAATTAATTGATAATCTTTTAAATTCGAATCGAGTTTGTCAATTCTATATAATATATTACGTATATAGATATAAAAATCATTTAAATTATAATCAATGTATTATAATATTACAAATAATTATAATTAAATTTATATAAACACTCAAAAACTTTTATTGTAAAAATATAAATAAATTAAAAAATAATTTTAAAAAAAATATATCGAAAAATATTTTTTCCCTTAATATTTCTGTCATTCGACCAATATCAATATATATTTTATAAATTTCTAGAATTAAATTCCAAAATTGATTCTAATTTTTTTTCTCATTTAGGTATAAAATGCTATTTATGGATAACCCCAGAGAATTACAGGAATGTTATCCCGAATTTACCCAATAATTGACCCAACATTTACCCCTTATGAAAAACAGAGGCTTTATTTTATGGAATTTATTAATTCTGAAACTTCTTTTTGATTTCATTCCCTCCATTATGAATCATAATTCGAGAAAAGGGCAAAGTTTAAATCTTGAAATCCCCACGGATTGATGGCAATACAGTCATTTGGCATTCCATTTCATCAAGCTTCCTATCCACTTCATTGAAAAACTCAACCTTTAAACTCAAAACACCCACAGTCTCTCTCCAAACTCTAAACATTAAGAAAGCCACCCCCTTTGGATGAAACAGATTGTCATTAAGCCTCTTAATCAAAACCCCAGTTTGGATTTATAGCTTTTAGTTTCTGATTTTGTCACTTCTGAGTTGATCTTTTAACTTCTTCTTCAAATTCAGTGCTTTCTTCATTTGGTTTCTCAAGCTCTGTATTTCAGCTCTTTTCTGTCTAAATTCTTGTAAGAAAGGTAATTTTTCTTTATAACAGTTAATAATATTCTTTGGTTTGTCTTCTTTTCGAGTATACATTCATAAAGGTTTGATTTTTATGTCAGTGGTGTATTTTTCTTTCGAATTTTTTTTTGCCAGAGAATTTAATTGTATGTTGTTCAACTGGTTTTTCTTCTCTGAGATGATTCTCATTTCAAGTTTTGATTATATTTTAACCAGATTTTTCAGTTTCTGAGGAAATTATGTGTTAAGGGAACATATATGTCATTCAGGTTCAGTACAAAACCGATCATTAAGGCTAGATCTTGCTTGAATTCTCTAGCCTCATAATTTAATTAGCAATGCAGTTGATGTTGGAGTTTTGATAAAAAAAATTGATTTTTTTGAGTTTTTTAAGTTGATGTTGATGATTATCACTTGCAATTTTAGCAGGAAATTTTCTCCCTTGTCTGTAGAATGGAGTCTGAAAATGGTGTAACAATGGAGGAAGAGGTAATCTTCAGTGAAAAAGCAGATGTTGAAGAATCTTCTGCAGAAGAAAAGAAAGAGGAACCCAATGCTGACATTAATGGTGAAGAGGCCTCAAATTTGAAGGAAGATTCCAAGCAGCAGGGAACAAAACCTGAAGGAAAGGCAAATAAAGTTACTGCAAATGTCTCCACAATCTCAAAAACCTTAAAGGTATCATTTTTCATCCATTCAAGATGTTCTATTGGTGTTAATTGCTTGAATAATTCCTTATAGCTTAGATATTTCATTTATGTTTTCGATTTTCTTCATGTATATTTGTCTATTTCGAAGTGTAGGAGCCTAGAAATGTGAGTGGTGGTAATGCTAAGAGCATTAAGGTGACAAAGGATAAACCGTACCTCAAAAATGCAGTTTCAGTTACTCGTAATCAGAGGCCTGTGCTGTCCCAGAGTCTTTCATTACCTGCGAGAAGAGTCCATGGGGATGCTCTTGTGAAGAGCATTGATGGATATAAGGAGGAAGCTGATCCCAAACATGCTCAGGAAAAAATCTTAAAAGTTCATGGCACTTCTTCCAAAGGATCGGTTCTCTCATTGTCTCGTTTGAGTCTTCCAAACAGGCGAGGATCTACGAATGGCATAGGAGCTGCTTCTAGAAGGACTACTTTAGCATCTTTGCCTAGCAATAAGCAAGCTGTGGTATGAAATGTGTAGTATCGTCGATTTCTATTTTACTTTCTACTTTTTGGTTTTCTAAATGGCTCTTTCTGTTTGATCTTTGTGTTTGCTTATCAGCCTGCAATATCTGGTCCTGGTAATGTGGCTGTTAAGCCGGCTTCATCATCGGAGTAAGTCTTAGTAGTCATATCATCACTTAGATGCACACTGTCCTATCTCTTCTACATTGGTTGTATTGTATATGAATTTATATTCATGGTAAATTTGCTTAAAATTTAGATGAAAAATAGATCGTTTTGTTCCCTTGAACGTCCCAACTCCACTGCAATTAATAAAAAAATGAGCGCGGGGTTGACAGATAAACAGAGAGGAAAATGATTATATATAACTCAAAAGTTTAATTCTGATTATTTAGTTATAGTGTGAACAAATCCTATATGATTGCAGATCAGCGGATTCGAAACCAATAACAGCTGCAGCGCTGAGCAAAGAGGATGATGATGCTCATTCCACTACTTCGTACTGTCATTATTTTTAACTTCTATTTGTCATGCTAGTCGTTTTATTATTTACTCTTCTTTTATTGACATGTCTGTGATTTTTGGTGGTGATGATATTTAGCAGTGTCAATTCTCGTAGCACCAGAAGGAGCAGTGGGTCAGGATTCACCTTTAGGTTGGAGGAACGTGCTGAAAAGCGGAAGGAGGTTGGAAATATGCACCAATCAGTTATTTTCCGGTCACATTAATTTTATAAATGACTTTTCATGAACTTCACCTGCAGTTTCTTTCGAAGCTAGAAGAGAAGATCCATGCTAAGGAAGTTGAAAAGAATAACCTGCAGGCAAAATCAAAGGTCTTGACGATAACTTTCTAACTATTACTTGAATGATCATGTTTTCCTATCCTATCAACTTCTGCGCCATTTCATTAATTTTTAGTTTTTTTTGCATCGTGCAGGAGAACCAGGAGGCAGAAATCAAGCAATTAAGGAAGAGTTTGACTTTTAAAGCTACACCAATGCCAAGTTTCTACAAAGAACCTCCTCCAAAGGTTGAACTAAAGAAGGTAATTTGATGGTTTTTTATTTTCTTTTTTACTATTTCATGCTGGCATGCATTCTTCTGTTGGAAATTTTTTTATTTCTTTGCTATAGCTATATATTCTCTTCGAAGCCTCATTATCCTTGGGATATTTGGGATATGCATACTTTTTATCATATTGTTTGATGATTTTTTAGTATGATGCTGATAATTGTGATACCTATTCCGTGATACCGTGAATGATTAGGAATTACAACTTTTAATTATCACTTATTGGTTTTCTTTTGACGGTTGAGAAAACGACCAGTGTCTAGAGAAACTGCTGTAGGTGATTGCAGGTGGTTTACCGGGATTTTAAAGATTCTATGTTGATTCAGGTTAATGCTCTGGGGTTATTTGTGGCTTTGTTTGATCAAGAGAAGTTTTATTCAGATTAAGATTTTGTGCTTTTACTTATCCTTGACACATTGGTAAAAATGATTCATTTTGTTAGTAAAACCGAGCACTTTATCTGCTGATTTAGCACTTTAACACAATCAATGTAGTTATGTAATAAGGTAAGATATCAACTTATTTTTCCCGAAAGAGGGTTAGGAATGAGATTCACTACTTAGGCTCCGTTTGGCGAAGCTGTTGAAACATGGGGTTGGGCGGAGAAGCTGGAATTTTCAGCTTCTCCCAAAGCAGCGCTTGAGACCAAAAGTGGCAGAAAAGCTGGGGAAAAGCAGGGTGTTAGGCGAAGCTTCTCCAAGAGCTGGGTGGAGGAGCAATGCCAAACGAACCTTAATCGGCATTCCATGACAGAGATTTGTTTTTTTTAATGACTAGAAATCTAGAGCATTTCCATGCAGTGACATTGGCAGATAGCCACGGATCATGGACAAATGCACATATTTGTAGACTTGTAGAAATGGATCTAGTTTATTTATCCTACACCATTATATATTTCACTCCTAATTTATGGTGTTATCTTCCATTCATCAATACTCCAATCATCTGATATCTACTTTAATTGTCATAGATACCGACTACACGAGCAATATCCCCAAAGCTCGGGAGGCACAAGAGCGGTGTTGCTGCAACCAACAACCCTTCAGAAGGTGATGGTTCTGGTGTTAACCCATCCTTCAATCAAGAACACAACAGTTCAACCAAAAAATCTCAAACCAATGGTAATGAAAATAATGTTGCTTCCAAGAAGACTGTAAAGAAACCCCAACCTAAGCTTCAATCTAAGGAGACCACCAACGCCGAAGAAAAGCCTGGAAAGTCTAAACCGAAAACAAATAAGGCAGAGAACCCTGTGCAGGATGCTTGTGTTGAGAAGCCTGAAGAAGACCAGAACGACCCCATCAACCTTCCCCAATCCGAAGATAAGGTAAGTGTAGCAGAAGAAATAAACCCTGCTCAGAATGGTGTGCCAATTCCAAGTTTGGCCAACCCCGATATAATTCCCCGTCAAGTCACAGTCGGAGGCTGAGGATCTAGATTCTCGGGGGCCTTGTGTTAATAGCTTTCATTTTTTTACTTTTTCATGTCAAGTTTCATGCTCTTGTGAATAGTATTTGCAAGTTGATGGTGACATTTTTTCTGGAGGGTTATCATACACATTATATAAGTTATATATGCATCAACAAGTTATTGCAATCATATTTCCTGTATTAAATTCTATTGGAAGTGCAGTGCTTGCTTGGATTCTCTTTCTCTTGAATCGTTGGTCAAAACGTTTATGTTGGCGACGTGAACATTGCTCTTTGTTGGTAACCAGATATATGACGCATGATTTCCATTTCTTTCTAGCACAAGATGAGTATTGATTTTTAGTTCTATTTTATAGTTTTTTTTTTTAAAAACTTTATTAGCTTATAAGATTGTTCTTTTGACATTCATCCTAATCAGATTTTTATATCTTTAGTTCTTAGTTTTTTATAACTAATGAATCGTTATATCTTTCATCTCCGTCCATACTTCGTCTGAAACACAACTATCGTATCATTATTTTTATTTTATCGTACGATCAAATTTATATCACAAATATAAATTTGGCCACAACACAATCGAATTCATATCAGTTTAAGAATTTGACATACCTGAGAAAACAGCCAACACCAACCCTTGAAGTTTAAACACTTGGTCAATTTTATAGTTTCCCTGTAATTAGTAGCTGCATATGAACAAACCTGGGCAGCAACAATGCAGAGAAAAACAGTAAGCATACTGAGGAAGAAGGGACTACCACTCGGTCTCTGGCCTGCCATGAAATAGACTACCAGAAGGAAAAGAAACAGGAAAGAATACAAGCTCATTCAGTACATGACAACCGCTCTTTCTTTACCAAGCATGGCTCTTGAGGGAATGGTGAAGATTTCAGTGAAAACAGGAAAGAATAATTGTTATTTTTAAAGATAATATATAATAAAATACACACCAGAAGACCATAATAACGAAAAAAATAATATATAATAAAATATATGGAATAGTAAAAATATAATTTTATATAAACTCTCAAATTTAGTCAAGAAAAACAATATTCTCCATTTCTCACGTAATCATTCATGCAAGAACTATAACGTCAGCTTAATAAAATACCATGTCAATAGAAGCAGCGGTCATGTTAACATATTTGACTATTATGTTGATAAACAGGAATTATTTTGTCTCGGTGGATAAAAAAATGATTGTTATTTTGAAAGTCACATGTTCAAACACCGATAATACTAGTATAATGATATTACTATAAACAATCATTATTTTACATTCAGCGGAATTTTTTATCGATGAAAAGACAATATTAATATATTAAAAAAATGCTAAAAATGTTCGAACATATCTAATATTATGTGCAGTGTCACCGTTTATATATCCTAAGACTTTCATTTTCCTTTCCGATGTGCGATTAATACTCCTTAACTATTTTCAAACGTGACATTACTATAAACACTGTAATTAATTAAAAAAACTTTGATGCAGGGTCCAAGGCCTTCTCCCTTGAAGGTTAACGATTCTTCATCGACGATCAAGAAATCATCTCATCAGAATAGTAGAAATAGAACCGGCGGAGGCAGCAAGGTGATTAACCCTGTTGTGATATATCTGAGGTCGCCGAAGATTATACATGTTAGACCCGAGGAGTTCATGAGCCTGGTGCAACGGCTGACGGGGAAGGACTCGTTATCGAGGAACGAATCATGTAACCGACCGCTCTCGTCAAATTCTTGGAACATGGTAGGGGATGATGATGATGATGAATCCATGGCGGTTGTCCCACCGGGGAAGGTGGCTGAGAGATCGTCATCGGGTAGTTTGTTTGATGCAGAAATGTCGAAGCTGGCTTTTAATGGAGTCGAGCATGGTGATCAAATTCTTGAACTGTCTCCAACTTGGCTACGTTTCTTAGCTTGTGTATAAACCATACGTTAAAGTTGTTGATTTTCAGCTGAAACTGTTGCTACTAGCTAGCTAGATTACTAATAGTAATAGTAAAACATGTCTAAAAAGCACAGTTTTTGGTTGCAGTAGATCTATTAAACATTACTTGCATGTTTGATTTGAATCGAGTAAAATCTTATTTTAATAAAATATCTGTATCACATATTGATTGACTCATTCGGATTAAATACTGTAGAAGATCATTATGGGATGGCATTTCTAACTAAATTTGTTCGGATTGGATTGTGCCTGGGGCTAGTATTTACGTTCCCAATCATGGTTCACCCTGTTAATGAAACCTTGGAGGGGAAGTTGAAGAAAAATATATGGTTTCAAAAGCTCAACAACAATGATGCTGAAAGTTCAATTACAGAATTAGGAAAGCTGGGATATACATTAGTAGGGGCCGCTCTGGTAATCAGTCTGGCGGTCTTGGCATCGTATGTTCCGGGATTCAGTGTACTCGCATCACTCGTTCGCATCGATCTCATTCGTCTTGCCGGCCTCATTTCACCTAACTTTGATGGGATCATCTTTGAGTTTGTAGCAGAAAGCCTTGGATTGTCTCATACTGTTGTATGGAATGCTTGTTGCAGGCTTGCAGCTTATGGTACATATAATACAATCGTTTGAGTCCGAAAACAGAATAGAGAGAAAAATCATGGTTTCGAGTTTCGACAAATTCGAAAAAGGAAATTAAACATGATAAATAATATAAAACAACAAATAATGTTTGAATAAAGCAGACAATTGCCTTCAAAAGGAATCCAAATGTAATGCAGGTAATGTAAACTTAAGAAATATACTTTTCACACTGTTTAGAATTTTCTGTGTATCCAAACAATGGCTATTAATAATGATTAGTCTATTGATGAAGCAAAGATGGGTTTCGTTTGAAAAGCATGAAGTCTCAAAATCTAACAGTTGGTCCACATATATGGGAACGAACATGTTAGATTGTGCACAGGAGGGAAGTGGCCGAGGGGACTCTCAAACACAGGTTTCATTCAAGCCACCTAGTGGGAAAGAGAGAGATGGGGGAACTAGGAGATGACGACGTTTACCTTATGTGCCCACACAAGACAAATCAACCCTCATCTACAGCTTTCTTAGCACCCCCCCCCCCTGACCATCACCCTAAACCAAAACCAAAAAGATAAGGAACAAGATACCTTGTTCATTACTACTTGTAGAGAATTAGGGTTTCTTAGGATGGGGAGACTCTTGTTTTTGACTTATTATCAATATTTCCATTGTATGTGGTTTCACATGTAATAATTTGCTTCCCACTCCTAATAACATCAAACCTTTCAAATAGAGTTTCCTCTAAATCCTAAGCTGAAAGGATGCAAAGGGAAGTACTTTAGAAGCTAAGCTGCCAAAGCCACTCTCATATCTGACTAGAAACTTGTGGCCTTCCCTGTCAGCCCTCACTCTCAGATCATTGCCATTGCCATCTGTATTTGCATTTGCTTCTGTCTTCTTTATAGGTCCCCGTCCCATCCTCTCCCCCTTTCCCTTAGCTAGCTTCTTCTCCTCTCCTCCACCTCAATCATTCAACTCTCTCCCACCGGCACCGCTCTCTCTTTGTTTTTCTCTTCTTCATGGAGAAGAACCAAAGGGAAACTCACGACTTTATGAACGTTGAATCCTTCTCTCAGCTTCCCTTTATCCGTCCTCCCCCTATCAAAGAAAAGGCTACTCTTCGTTTGTTCGGGAAAGAATTTGGTGGTGCCAACTCTGGCTCCTCTGTGGCCAGCAACGATTCAGACTCAGGCTCAGCTGAGAGCAACGAAGATATTCTCGGAGAAAACAGCAGAAGGTTTGAGTGCCACTGTTGTTGCAGAAACTTCCCAACTTCTCAAGCTTTGTGGGGTCACCAAAACGCCCATAAAAGGGAACGCCAACACGCCAAACGAGCTCATCTTCAATCAGCAATGGTGCAAACCTCTTCATCCGATGCTCATATCTACGGTCTCGTATACAGGCTAGGCTCAACTCCAACAGCGGCTATTGCGACTTACCCTTCGTGGAACAATAGCATTGGCAGTAGTAGCAGTAGGTTTTACGGGAACCAAAGCTCTTTTTCTCAGCCACCCATCAATGGCAGCCCCGTGGGGTTATGTAGAATTCCTACCACGGTTCAAAGTAAAGCAACTAATTTCTATCGCGACCTTCCATCATCACCACCATCGCTTCCGTCGCCATTTTTCACTGGTGATGAACTGTACTCATCGCAGGCCCATGCTGTTGGATATGGTGGTTCACTTTCCCAGAGTCGGTTCGTTTATGAATCAAAACCAAGCATGCAAGATCATGTGAGTTTGGATCTACATCTGTAATAATTAATTTCCTAATGATTTTTCATTTAAACGCGAGAAGACGACGAAATCTCATATTTAACACCTTATTTTACTGGTTTTAGCATGATTCTTCTGCAAATGTGATCATTAATCCATGAGTTACTGTAGGAAACTGTGTTGATGCAGAACTCAAATACAACAGTTTAATCTAAAATATTTATTTATTTTATATTATTTTATTTATATAAATAATATTTTTTATTTTATTATTATTTTATTCTTAGATTAATCACTATGATCTAACATTTCATGGTTTAGTCGGCTAAAATCTCATATTTACGAAAAATTATATAATGAGTCAGTCTCATTATCTGTCCATGTGATTAACCAATAAAAACTGTCACTTCATCAATTTTTCCATGTCATAATTTTTTCCAAGTAAATCTTCATTTGGAAATTTAAAAGATAATGAGGTAGACAGTTTCTATCGGTTGGTCCTATAAATGACGTGGTGTGACTGACCCATGATATAATTTCTCCATATTTACAGTTGCGATCTATGTCTTCCCGTTTTAGAAACTTACACACGTGTGATGAAAATTGTTATCGACGTGGATATCAGTGAGAGGAACAACACTGTAGCTACACACGTGCATGTATATTAGTGATTGAGTTAATAAAAAAATTAAAATAAATATTCAATCAAATGTTAAGAATATTTTTTATCTTTATGTCTAAATTTTAAGAAGAATTCTCATATATATCCCTTAATTGTGTCTCATTTCACGTCCCTTATTAAAAAATTTTAAAATTTTGACTTTTAAATCTTAACTCTAATTTCCTACTTCCTAAACCTTCACCTTGAAAAATATATCATACTCCTAATTCTCTAAATCTTAACTACAACCCTTAACCTTAAACATTAAACCCTAAACCCATTAATTTAAAATGAGATATCAATAAAAATACAATTAGAGACAATTTATTATAGAACATCGATCGTTCAATCATTGTACTGGTATTACTGTTATTCGAACCTATAACCTTTAAGAACAATAACTATTTTCTTTAACCGATAAAACTAGATAGTTCGTGCAGAGCTTCGCATCTACTGCACTTACTTGTGGGGCATTGTTGGATAGTTGGGTTGATGGTAACAATCTTACACTCTGTTTGTATGGCCACTCTTCCCCTCTCTTGATTCCTCCTCCAAACCTATGGAATCACAAATTCATGTATTATAATTTAGATTGAGGTGTTATGATTTATAATTTAATATTTAAGGATTTAAGTTTTATGGATTTTAAATATAAAATTTAATGTTTGAATTTAGTAATTATAATTTAAGGATTAAGGATTAAGATCTTGGATTTAAAGTTAGACGTTTAGATTTATTTTAGATTAAATACAAAGATATTTAGATCATCCTCTTTTCACTTGAACTACTTGTTGGGTTCGAGATCTTTTTCTATTGAATTTTAATCCAAACCCTACCTAAAAAGCATGAGAAAAAGAGACTTTAGGGGAATGAGTGTTCCTAGTAAGCGTAGAATTCATGACCTAAAAGAATATAAAGAAATAAAGATAAACAAATTAAACCAACCATTTAATTAATAAACAATTTACATTGATTTTATAAAATTAAAAATTAGACATTGTATGAAATATAAAATACAAAATAAGATAGGCATTGGAATCCTGTTGAACTCAAAAATAAATTTTGATTCCCTGAAAAATATAAAATATTTATTTGAACCGGCCCAATTTTCGGCTAAAATAAGTTTAAACCGGTCCGCATTCTAAATGGACTTAGAAGTTGAATGCCCTACAAAGGAAAATCCAAATAAGAACCGAACCCCAGTCCGAACCCAAAAATGAACCGGAAAAAGGAAACCCTAAGATGCGGCTATAAAAGGATCAAAATTAGGGTTTTGCACGTAAAGCTCATCGCCACACTCTTTCAAGTGGGGGAGAGAAAAAAAGAAAATCTGAGAAGGAAAAGATGCCAGCCGGTCACGGTGTCCGCGCACGAACTAGGGATTCCTTCTCCAGACCCTTCAGGAAGAAGGGTTATATTCCCTTGACGACTTACCTCAGGACCTACAAGATCGGTGACCATGTAGACGTAAAGGTAAACGGCGCCGTTCATAAGGGTATGCCTCATAAATTCTACCACGGTCGAACTGGTCGGGTTTGGAATGTTACAAAACGCGCCATCGGCGTTGAAGTCAACAAGCAGGTATATCAACGGATGATTTTTTTTCTTCGTATTGAGAAATGTAGTTCATTTATTTCTGGGTTTCTGTTTTATGGGGTTGTAGTGTATTATATTATTTTGGTTTCACATATCTTGAATTATTGTCTTTCTGTGATTCTCTATTGAATTTCTGCCTTGCTCTCCTGTGATTTCTTCATGATTCATCCAATTAATATGGAAACTTTGTAATTTGTATTAATATGCTTGTGAATCTCAGGTGGGAAACAGGATTATCAGGAAGAGGATTCATGTTCGGGTTGAACACGTACAGCCTTCGAGGTGCACTGAAGAATTCAAGCTCAGGAAGTTGAAGAATGATCAACTCAAGGCAGAAGCCAAGGCGAAGGGTGAGATCATCAGCACTAAGAGGCAGCCAGAGGGCCCGAAACCAGGTTTCATGGTGGAGGGTGCTACGCTTGAAACTGTTACCCCCATCCCATATGATGTTGTTAATGATCTCAAGGGTGGTTACTAGTTCTACTCTGTTTTTGTCTTTTGAATTTCATTTTGGAAAAACTGAATTCAATATTTGAATGTGCTGTTTTTGTTATATTATACTTTGAAGAGCTACTGCTTCTCCCGCGATTTCTGTTTGGAAAAACTGAATTAAACATTTGTCTTTGTATGGTGTTCATGTTCCAAAACTTATCCTAAAAGTTAGTTTTGTTAAACCCTCAATGGCTTTGTTTGCCGTTGATGAACTGGCATGTCGGTTGTTTGGGATTGTTGTTGCTGGTGAATGCCTGTTTCCCACTGCAACAAGAACTGCCTACGATATGCCGTGAACTTAATAACATGCCGAGAACCTCGGTTGTGCATGTTGGCGAGGAATCTGTGGCAGATGTTCTTGGTACCCGGGATGGATAGTAAAACCAATGTGTTGGGTTTTACTATTGATGAGAGCTGAAAATGCATTTCTAGAGAGTAACCACAAGTTCAAAAATAAGAGCTCTTGAAACCTTGCAGATACTTGGGCAACTAAAAAGATAAGTTTTGTATATGCCAAATGGCAATCTTGAGAAGTACTGACAAAGTAAAGAATATGTGCTGAAAGCAAGAAGCTTGTCACAGCCTATTTATTTCCTTCTTTGAATGTACACTTTCTGTAATGATTGGTGTTCTGTTTTTAATAACGTAATCTTGACCATCTTTATTGAAAGAACCTTTGCCGATATATAGAGCTAACCAGTGCCTTGAGGGCACACCTAAATCTCTCTTACAAAGCATAAAACTGGAGTCTCTCTGGGCCACAAGGAAGATTAAAGATGAGGATATCCGGGACGTTCTGCTCCCTTTTGCTCCTTCTTGCCTCAGGTTTTGCTTCTCTCTTAAACAACTATTGCAATGTGATGCTGTAGTTATGTTTTATGTTTTAAGTGCTTTTGTTGATATTCACTACTCGTAATATTTATTACATTTGCAATCTTGATAAATGTGATACAACTGAGAATGCATCCGAGTAGGAACCGAGTCAGAAAATGTCGTGTTTTGGTGTCAGAATTTTTTATGTTAATTCATATTTTAGGAAAAAAATACTGCTGGAGTAAAATGATGGGTGTTTGTTTCCTTTAAAACATCTCAATTATTCTTCAAAGCAGTGTCAAACACTTAACAATATGTATTTGAAACAAGAAAACACTAGGAAGGACTCATTTCCTATGTTTCATGAGTTTCCTTTAAGACTGGAAGAAGATTTCTGGTTTCCTAGAGCTCATACATCCAACATAAACATCCCAACATTTCCATATATTTTGAGATCTCGTCTATATTCATATCCGAACTGACAATGCTAAAAATTCATTTACAATTCTCTTCTATGTTTTTATTTTTCAATTTACAGCAACTGGATTTTGTCCTGAGTTGGTTAAACATGGAGCATATGCAGCCAGGATCCCCGAACATACCTGTCATAAGGTTATTGAGACAAACTCTTGCAGATTTCACAGATGCATGGAAGAATGTTCTAAGAAACCTGCTGGTTTGGGATGTTGCAGAGACAACGTTTGTTATTGCACTTACTACTGTAAGGATCCCCCAGTGTGATTGATTCATCCCTCTTGTGGTTTTCTGCAACTTTTTGTTGCTGTTTTGATTTTGTGCTTAGAGATTTAGAATTTGAAACATACTGTTTCTCCTTGATGTTTGATTTTATATGTAAAAGCTTTAGGATTCTGGAAATATATATTTGGATTACACCCACGAAATTTAACTTGAAAAAGTTTAGTTATTTATATTTGTTTTTAACCCCTTTTTTATTAATCTAATCAACCATCATTATTATTATTATTAATGCATAAATTTATTTACTAGTAGTACACATTTGATCACTCGGTATTATTGGTGTTCGAACTTGTAAGTTCTACGAAAAACAAATGTTTGTTGAACCACTTGAGTTAAAGGACTAATTCTTTGTACTAAAAATGTATCATATGATATATAAATTTATTCACTAATAATTTAAGTGAATTTATATATTGATATTGCATGTATAATATATCAACATGTGATTAATCTATACATCAAATTATGAACCTTGAATAAATATTATAATATTGTTTGTAAAATTCAGATAATTATAACAATGTATCATTTTAAGTATAGAGTAAGATTGTATGTAAAAATAATTATTTTATTTTATTTTATTTTATATAGATGATTTTATTCATTTGTCGTTGATAATTATATAATGAAGGGTTGTGAGAAACTTTCTTCTTTCTTTTGGTGATGATGTAATTGATTGCATTGAATTATGATTGTGATATTAAATTAATGATTTCTAACGTCGAGTGACTAAAATTTTATTTATTTAAAATTTGATGAAAAAATGGAAACTTATGAAAGATAAATGGAGCAAAACTGTAATTTACCCCAAAAGAAAGAAAAGAAAACTCACTCCCTTTCTCTCTTCTTAATAATAAAAGCTCCAGAGTAGGAAGAGAAAGGAAAACCCAATCAGAGCCGCCCCGTCCTTCCACCGCCGCCACCACCTCCTCTTAACTGCCGCAACCACCCTCCACTTTCATCACCCACCCCGCGCCAAGTAAAATCCGTACAAATTATTAAACAAAACAAAACAAATAACGACTGCTTTTTTTTTTTATCCTTCAATTTTTTTACATAATTTTTCTCTATATAAATACAGACTTTTCTTTTCCAGTTAATCTGTAAAACCCTAACTATTATTCGATCTCTAGCTCTCCTTTTCTTTCCTTCTCCAAAAAGTCCCAATTTCTTCTCCGGTCATTCTTTTCAAAACCCTAAATTTTGTTTCAAGATCCGTTGTTAGCTTTAATTTTGATATTTTCGAGATTAAATCTTGAGCTGGGTTTGTTTTATTTAGAAATAGAGGGTGATTTGTGGTCAAGGCTGGAGGGTATTTGGCTCAAGTAATGGCGGATCCGCCTGGACTCTGCCCTGATAGGATTGCTAGTCGGTTCGAGGACATTTCTTGTTCTGCTGCTGCTCCTAGTGTGGGATTGGATTTGATACGCTTGCAAAGAGGTGACCGTTGCGACCTGTGACAAAAAAAAAAGGGAGTCGGACAAGTTAAAGCATGCTGAGCGTGCTACGGGTGCACTTCCCTTCTGATATACCAATTGTTGGCTGCGAGCTCACGCCTTACGTGATCTTACGCCGACCAGACAAGACCGTTACTACTGATGATGTGCCTGAGTCTGCCCCTCTTGATGGTCACTTCTTGAGGTACAAGTGGTAAGTGTTTTTAAATCTACCAAGAATAAATTTTTAGCTCGTCTTTTCATTTCTTAGTGTGGTTGTTCATTTTGGTATTGTTTTAGCCTCTTTGGGTTTATATTGTCCTATATGATTTACTTTGTTTAGTTATTACGTGAACTTTTGAATTAAGAGTTAAAGTTTCACTCTCCTCTTTTCCTATGGCTTTATTGTTATTATTATGAGGTTTCTGTATTTTGGTTACTAGTCATGTTGGGCAATTGGATTTTTAGTTATTTTTTGACGTGGTATTATTTGACTGTTCTTTTAGTAAATACGTGGATTGCTTTATGTGGGTCTTAAGTTTTTTGCATGGAGAAAAGTTTTCCATGGCGGAAGCTTTTATAAGTTGAGGTTTTCCCTTTGGGGATTGAGCTAGTTTCGTAGGTGTGATATTATTGGATTTTTTAGTAAATTAGTATGTAGACTTCTTTGCTGGGTTGTCATAAATAACTACATAAGGGAGCCTTAACGAGTTGAGGCCTTGAGGCTGTTCCCTTTGCATTTGGAGATAGTATGTTTGCTTTTGCTTTTGCTGCAATCAGCTTTTTGTTACTCTATTTGTTATATTTATCATTTAACTGCTTTTGTTTTGTTGCAATCTACCTTTTGTTTCTATGTGTCAGATGCATCATGTGATAGCTTTTTATCTGTTGCAATCTGCCTTTTGTTACTCTATGTGCTAGATTTATGATGTCATTTTATTTTTGCAAATTTTGAAGGCCTAAGAAGTAGTTTCTTGATATTGGTTTTGCTATTGAGTGTTGCAGCATTTTCTTTGGGTTTACTTGGATTCAGTATGCATCTTCTTTAGTTTGTTGATTTTGCAATGAAACATTTTAGCTGGTTAGGGTGCTACCTGACACGCATTTGATTGAAATTGCCTTCTCATTTTACTGAGCTTAGATGAGGATATTAAACATTGTAATTCTAAATTGCCACTTTTCATTGTAGGAAAAAAAATTTAGCCACTATGGGTTACTGTCTCTGTTAAGTACTTATACTACCCGTCTAATTACATGTTGCTCCTTTATTGGGTCTGTTTTGCAGGTATCGTGTCCAAGTTGATAGGAAAGTTGTTGTCTGTAGTGTACATCCCTCTGAACAAGCCACTTTGCAATGCCTAGGTTGTGTTAAGGTAAAAATACCGGTTGCTAAAAGTTACCATTGCTCTCCAAAGTGCTTCTCAGATGCATGGCAACATCATCGTGTTCTTCATGACCGTGCTGTAAATGAAAATGGAAGTGAAGAGGAAGAGATATTTGGTCGTTTCAATAGCACAGAGTCTGGAGTTATTGGTGCTAGTTTAACTGGTTCAGCATCAAGCACTAGCTTGACAAATGGTTCAACAACACCTCTGTATCCTGCTGCAGTTACACAAAGGAGTGGTGGTGAAACCTGGTTTGAAGTTGGCCGTTCTAAAACATATACACCAACTACAGATGATATTGGTCATGTTCTCAAGTTTGAGTGTGTGGTCATTGATGCAGAAACAAAACTACCTGTGGGACACCCCAATACTATTTTGACATCTCGTGTTATTCCAGCGCCTTCCCCTAGTCCCCGGCATTTGATCCCAGTTGGTGGATCTGATATGATGGCACAACTAGATTCAGATGGCTGGATTTCATCCTCTGGAACTTTCACTGTTCTCTCGTACAACATTTTGTCTGACTCATACGCCAGCAGTGAGTTGTACAGTTATTGCCCTTCGTGGGCCCTTTCTTGGCCATACCGCAGACAGAACCTGTTGAGGGAAATTGTTGGTTATCGGGCAGGCATCATTTGTCTTCAAGAGGTGATACTTCTTTTTGATGATATTTGTTCTTGCAGAACTCCTATTTGAACTGAAACATGCCTTTGAGGTTTAATGCATGGCAAAAGTTGTATGTTTAATGTTTATTATTACATTTTGTGTGGAAATATCTAACATGGTACAGTTTCATTGGTCTTAATTTAGATGATGGCTTATAACTCTATTGTAATCTTTTTGAATTATTATGCTTTTAGCTGCAAAGTGTCTATGTATCTACTTTTGTTAACAAAGGATGCAGTATTGCAGTTTGTAGATTAAAAAATGAAGAAGAGAATGTAGTTAAATAAGCTGAAAGGATTCTAGATGTCAGAATTTCTTTATTAATCGATGCACTCTTTTGGGCATCCAGATGAATGTTGTGTCTCCATGTAAATTGTTTTCACCTTTTCAGGTGCAAAGCGACCATTTTGATGATTTTTTTGCTCCTGAGCTGGATAAACATGGGTATCAAGCTTTATACAAGAGGAAGACAAATGAGGTTGCGTTAGAACTTCCTGATTTCATCTCACTAATGTAGTGATATTAATCTTCTTGTAATTCATATCATTCATGATGCAGGTTTACAGAGGAAATATCCATACAATTGATGGTTGTGCTACATTTTTTCGTAGAGATAGATTTTCCCATGTCAAAAAATATGAGGTTCGCATGTACTTCTAACGTGGTATGTGGTTCTTTTACATGTTTTCGCTCAAGCAAATTATGTCTTTTGCAGGTTGAGTTTAACAAGGCTGCTCAATCCTTGACTGAGATTGCAGTTCAAACTACTCAGAAGAAAGCTGCTTTAAATCGTTTGGTTAAGGTAATAAATGTTTATAGCTAACTTGGATATATATGTTCTCTTATGGTATGATTTCCTCTAATGATTTCTTGTAAATTTTTCTTTGTCTGCAGGATAATGTTGCGCTAATTGTGGTTTTAGAAGCAAAGTTTACTAATCAGGGAGCTGACAATCCTGGGAAGCGTCAGCTTCTTTGTGTGGTAAGCATTGATAATTTATTCTTAGCTATATTTTTCCTGTCCTTCTTCGTTATTCTGTTATTTGCTTGATTTTACTTTCATGCATTAATGATCTGAACATGTGACCATATTGTCAGTGGTGATTGTTAACCTTTGATCAGTTTTTGACGGGCATTAGCAAGTTGAATATGAGTTAATCATGTTGCAGCTGTTCTGCTGTGAGATTAAAAAGATGCTGTGACCATTTAGCCTTATAGTTTTGACCAACTAATAGCCTATAGTTACCTGCGTTCCATCCTATATAATTTAAAAGGAATTTTGTTTGCAAGTTTAGCACAATTTGTAGCAGATGTTGTAAGAAGAGTAACATTTACCAAGTCCATAGTAGTCTATGTTTGATCTCATAAAACTGAAATAGCCTAATTAATTTGTTGTTATTTAGTCCTGTCAATTGGTCTAATCGGCAGATTACTTCGTCACTTCACTTAGACCTTATAGAGGGGTGAGCAATTCTGTGGTCTGCAGTAGGCAGGCTGTGATGCTGAAAACTGTTTTAGTGCACTCAAATTGGTCAATGAGTATCTTCCAAGTAGGGTCTTTTTCTTTCACTTAAAAAATATAATTGGTCAGCTGAAAGTTTGCTTTTGAATGATAATTTTGTTCTAGCAATTAGAAGTAGCAGAATCCTGTGAAACTTGCTGTATTTCATGATGACTGACAAAGTACATAGTATAATAGATGGTGTTAGATTGATAAGATCTCTCTCCCTTTCATATGTGGTTTACTGATTTGTATTTTGGTTCTTTTAGTCCCTCCTCCTTTGCTCCTTTCAACTTCTCTTAGACACATTATGGAAATGTTTAATGTACTTATTATTTCTGGATTCTATACATTCATGAAAGTAATGTAGTAAACTCATTTAAATTACAGTATTTACTTGTTTATTTATACTCTTTGCCACTGTTCCATGATATGCAAGTGCATCTTGTAACTGTTCCCACTATTACTGGCTTTGGAATACAGGCAAACACACATGTAAATGTTCAACAAGAGCTAAAGGATGTCAAAATCTGGCAGGTTCTAATTTTTTTAATCTGTATAATTGTTTATACATTGCTTGTTTGTATAATTCAAAATATTTACTTATTTTGTGTAATGTTAAATTAGGTGCATACTCTCTTAAAGGGGTTGGAGAAAATAGCTGCAAGTGCAGACATTCCAATGTTGGTGTGTGGAGATTTTAATTCAGTTCCTGGAAGGCAAGTCCATTGTCCTTTATATTAGATTATTTAGTGCTTCAGACTGGTTTCTTTATTGCTTCAAAGCCATCTAGTTTTTCGCATTAGACTTTTGCTTAATTAGCATGCTGTTGAATTTTATGCAGTGCTCCCCATTCACTTCTTGCTATGGGAAAGGTGGATTCACTGCATCCGGATTTAGTGGTTGATCCTCTTGCAATTTTGCGTCCTCACAGCAAGTTGACTCATCAGTTGCCACTGGTAAACTTTCTTCCATTAATGAATTGCTTTAAGTGCACCCTTATGTTTTTCTAACAATGTTTTAATGTGGTTTTAAGAACACAGTTGAAACAGTCTTTAGTAGAACTGGGGCTAGGACTTTACATGAAATTCAGGTGTCATATTTGACAAATTAAGGTTTTCAAACAGGTCAGTGCTTACTCAGCCTTTCTAAGAGGAGTTGGTCTTGGTTTGGAACAACAGAGAAGAAGAATGGACCCAACAACTAATGAACCTTTATTTACAAACTGCACAAGAGATTTTATCAGCACCCTAGATTACATATTTTAGACCGGTAGGTTAATTCCATGGAAACCATTGTCTTCGAATATTGTCACAATTACTGATTGCAGTTGCTTATGAGTATTTTATTTGTGCCTTCAGCGGACTCTTTAACAGTGGAATCATTATTGGAACTATTGGATGAGGATAGCTTAAGAAAAGACACAGCCCTTCCTTCTCCAGAATGGTCCTCTGATCATATAGCTTTGTTGGCTGAATTTCGGTGTGTTCCCAGGTCTAGACGATGACACATTAAGGTATGCTGTTACAGCCCCTCCATTTTTAATTTTAACAACAATATACTCCTGAGCTGCTGAAAGATGAAGGCATGAGTCTCTTTTCAAGCATGGATGCACATGTGCAGTCTCTATCCATGGCTTTGAAGTTTTCCTCAAGGGATTCGTTTGCTTGCATTATTTAGTTCTTGGAGATAAGCCGATGGATACACAGATAAGTTGTACTATATTGTAAGAAATGGTAGATCATGCTTCCTGTGTTTTAAGGTATCTCTATCAAGGATCTCCATGTGATCATATGTTACATTACAGCTTTGTTTCATAGAAAATCATTATGGCCCTTTTCTCGGTCATGGGTTCGAGTACCAGTAATGTAAGCAGAGTGATTGAACTGTCAAATGATGAAAGTTATATTCTTGAACATATACTATTGTAATCACTATTAGTTAATTCAAAAAAAATAAATTGAATTCTCCGTTTATCTCGAGTTCTATGTTTCATTTTGGTCTCCAAATATTAATATATTCCAACGCCCTCCATATCTTCGGTTTTTGTTACCACCATGGATAACCTTGTATGCCACTAACTTTCATTCTTGTATCAATGAGCAATTCAATCCATTAAACGAATTATCACTAAACACAATATAATCTAGTTAGATTTAGATTGAGTCAAAAACATGGACAATTGTCAAAATAAATTTTAACTGATTGAAGTTTTGTTGTTTATTAAACTAACATAAGGTACATATTTTCAGAAAAGTAAGTTGTTTTTAAAATCGGTGACTAAAAATATATTGAAAATAAACGAAAGTGATTAGCGCAATAATTTACCCTAAAATAAAATAATCTCTTCAAAATTTTTGTTCACCCATAATTTACATATGAGTGAAGACGTTCAACAAATTCACTCAAGTGAGAATTTTACAGATTTATTTACTAAAATGTTTTTTAATATATTTGAAAAAAAATACGTTTTAACATGAAATTATGTCTTAAGGTGCTATTAGTTCATATATACTTTTAATTCTTTGGTAATGTAGACATCTTACTAACACTAATTTAAACACAAATCTCCTACAATGAACATCAACACCAATAGAGAAGTTGATGCAGTCATGAAAACCAAGCATGAGGTAGGTTGAACCACACCTCACAAACTTAACATGACCTGTGTGATTCATAGAATCCTTTCATAATATTCAGACTGTCCAAGTTTAGGCAAATTTTAAAAGATTTGAGAGAAAATGAACAGAAGATAATAATGAAGAGGTTTTGGTTTCATACAGGAAGCCAACAGAGATTGCATGGAAAAACAATTCAAATTCCAAGTAAACTCATAAATCATTTCCTACTCTAAACAGTCAGCACAGGGATTAGACTTAGACTGGGCATATCCCAGGAACAAATACAACACATCACGTAAGTACAAAACAAAGCAAAGCCACCATTAAAGAGGAAGCTTTCATTCCCTACCTAATCAGACTCAAATCTTCTCAAACTGTACAAAAAATCACCCCCAAGGGTGCTTTACCCTTATTCTTCTTTCCATATACGGCCAGTTACCCTCAACTTCAGCTCTTGCCTATCCCCGCCTGAAAAGTATAGAGCTAGGTTCCTTTGGATCACCAGTCCATCCTGACTGTCACGAACTTTCCTGTGACTGTCGCGGATGCTCCTGGGAATCCCTTGCCATATTAGTTTACGTCCGTTTGCACCAATTTCAAGACTATAACTGAACTTTTTTGCTTCATTATCGTCACCCATAAAACGTAAAAACGCCATATAGACAGGGGCCATCCCTAGCTGGAAAGCCTCGAAATGCAAGCAGAATTGTCTTCCAAAACAATTAAAAACCTGCACAAAATGTCGGAATTATAAAAAAAAAAAATCAAAGAAACCCCTTCATAGCACAATGTTTGCAGTTTCAAGTGACTTAAAACATTATGGTTGTAAAGTTGATCATAATCCATACAAAAACTGCTATAAATGAAGCATGGGATACTAGATTTTTATGTGCTGTTAGAATAATATGAACTTACAGTAAGCATCCACGTGGCATTTTCAACTTCGTGTGGATTTGATTTGACATATCGATGGTTGAAGGTACATCCATCATGCATGTCAACCTTGTGATCATCCTTGAGATGAGCCAAGAGGGTAGGTATGTCACCAGTGACGGAACACTCAGACCCAGCATAAGGGCAATTGTAGGGACGGAACCGACAGTGTTGCTCATGCTTAAGCTTGCTGTAATAGGGGAAGATCTCATGGCAACCTAGATTCTGGTATTTACAAGGGAGTTCCAAGGATTCTGCAACTTTCTCCAAAGCTAAGCACCTTATATTTCCAAGATCATAGCGGCATGTGGGGCAACAGTTGTGCACTCTAATCTTGCAGTTGGAACATAAAGTGTGTCCATTTGGGCACTGAAATAGAAGATTGAATGCAACATATCAAAATTTTGAGTAACTTTCACAGAAAAAAGAAAAGGAAAGCAACAAAGAACATATTTTCAATACCACATCAAAATTCCCATATAACTAAAGGAAGAACTGTAATAAAACTAAATGCCAAAAGAGCTAAGTCTCAACAAAAATAGCCAAATCATTCAAATCACTTTCCAATTACAATGGTTACTTTTCAATCTACCATCGCAAGGATAACTCTCCACTGCAAGCTCTAAGATGATAAGCTATGGTCTCCGATAGACGTAGATAACCTTCTTCTCTACGACTAGGGGTTCTTATCGAGCGAGTTGGGCATTGCTCGACTCATGCTCGTTAAAAAAAATTGTTGCTTAACTCGACTCGTTGCTTGTTAAGCTCACTAAAAACTTACCTTGTTTTTAACTAAAAGTATAATTTAATAATACTATATAAGACTTGATATCAACATAAATTAACAAATTTAACCAAAAATATTAAAAGAACATATAAAACACTTTTAAAGTTTAAATTCAAAAGTAACAATCCATAAATACACCAAATTAGCATATTAAAATTAAAGTAACAATTCACAAATTAATAATTATTATTTAGATTTATTTTTTGCATGAAATAATTTTAAAATGATTACTAAAAAACATTTTAAAAATTAACGAACTGTTCGCGAACTTATCGAGTCGAGTTAGACTTTGCTCGATTCAACTCGTTAAGGTCTCGAGTCGAGTTCGAGTTGAGCCAACCTGAATCGAGTATTTATCGAGTTTGGACCAAGTCGAGTTCGAGCAACTCACGAGCTGCTCAACTCGTTAAGCACCCCTATTTACGACCCCATGTCCATAGTCATCACTGACTTGCACCTGATGCCCTACACTTCACACAGTACATAAATAAACACCTAACTAGATAAGGCATTGTAACCAGTTCTTCATCACCAGTTCCACCCCCAGAAAGCAGATATCATCACTCAGTTCCATACATGCATATGAAGGTACACATGTAACCTTCATGAATGAAATAACTAAGAAATTCCAGTAATATGAAACACAATGAAAAAGGGGTAAAAACAAAATGCTACTACAAAACTATATCTTTATGAAAGCACCGAAATAAGTGTATGCATGGATAACAAACCTGATGAATTGGTGGATACATCAAATTTGTACATACAGGACACTCAAGGAGCTCATAAACATCATTGTTTGAATGAATTCCATTTTTTCCAACAAAGCTAACAGCATTTTTCATCGGTGTAGTATTACTCTCGGATTTTGTTGAAGCAATGCCATAATCTTCAACAGGGGAATGAGATTCAACAACTTCTTTGCAAGCATTGCCTCCAGGAGCCATTCCTACTCGAAATGTCAACTACTGCAATTATTTTATATTCTCTACTTTTAAGAGGCTTCACTATATATTTCCCTGTAATACAGGATAAAAGTTGGATGTCAACAGGAAGAACATGTTTTAAACAAACCACTCTGGAAGCATATTACTCAATCATATGCAGTAGAACATCCAGGAGAAAATAAGACAAAGCATAAAACAAGATTAAAACCAGATTCATTTACCGGTGGCTAAACTTCATGAAGAGTTCCTAACATCGTTCATCATATTGCAATAACCCCACCACCACCACCACAAAAAAAATATCAGGTAACATTTACAAATGTACTCAAACTAAAGATATACAATCTTATCACATCCCGCACGGGCAACTCAATGTCCAACGAAATGATTCTATGTAAATTTTCCACCTAGAACAGGTACATGTAAGAAGCATCCTTCCTTTTTTTTTTTCCTTTCAAATTTCCTAAAGATGAAAACAAAGTTTTAATTCTTCCAAAACTATGGTCAGTGAAACTAATATATAAACAGTCATAACCGGTGAAAAGCAACACCCTAATACAGAATAACTGTTTTCAATCTTCCCAGTTCAGAATTCCAACATGGGGAAGTATGTTCTAGGAAAATAAGATTAAATGTTTTCCAGTTGGACATTTTCACCCAGCAGAAAAACATGAAGAAATCAAATGCATAATAAAATGGATCATTCTTCCAACAACCAAACAATTCAGACGCCACAGACAACATACATGCATTGAAATCAAATTCCTTAAATTAATGCTCTCGTAGTTGTAACACAATTTTCTAATTCCTTTGAGGAATCATCATTAAGCAAACAAAAGGAAGGGCCACAGATCAAATGGAATCCGGGTTTACTAAACACTACCTTACCTCATAACACAATCGTCTAAGAAAGCAAGAAACTTTCCCAGATTTTGAATGAAAATACTGTCAATTTCAATCAAATATAAAGCTGAATAATGCAGGAAAGAACTATCTTTACCTTTTTCATGCAAAATGAACATCAAAAGCAACCAATAAAGGACAAAAGTAGCTCCAATTACAATCAAACCCACAATTTTGAATTGGATTTTACCCACCAAGGAAAATCAAAAGCCTCAAATTTTATATCTTCTAAAACACCCAGAAAATGAGACAGGGAAAACCCAAAGAAAACAACCCTCCCACACCCAATGTCAAATTCCAACGAAGTTTGTCCAAAAACCAACTTCCCCATTTGGATTAATCTACACATAAACAACGGAACAAAAGAAAACACATAACTTTTTCACGTTTCAAGCATTACCAATTGAAAGAAAAGACAAACCCCAAAAAGAAGAAACCCAAAGAGAAGGAGAAAAAAATACCCAGTTGAGATTTCCAAGCTCAGTATCTTAACACATGATTAAAAGGTCACAATAAAATCTGGGTTTTCATTAAAACAACGAAATAAAAAAAGGGGAAAAAAAGACAAAGTGCCAAAGGAGCAGCGAAACTTACGGGTTTTAAGTTAAATACGGGAAAACGAATGAGAAAAAATTGGAGAATTGTTTTGAAATCAAATTGTGGTTCGTGGTCATGTGTTTCTTTGCAAACGCAACGCGCTTCTACCCCATACATGTGCAGAATTTTGAGAAATTTCGCTTTTTCGTTAGGGTTATAGGAAAAATTACTCTCTTTCTTATTATGTAAAGATTATATTTTTATATCTGAATCGAATAAGATAACATAAATATTTTAATTATTTTTTAAAAATATAATAAATCTCATAAAAATCTAATTTATCAATTATTTTTAATTAAAATAAATATTTAAATTTTTATGATGTATTGATATTTAATTGATTAAAAAAATTAACTTTGATAACGATCATACTTAAATGATAAAAAAATAATAATTTAAATATTTATTTTAATAAAAATAATTTTAAATTTAAAAGAAAATAAATAACATAGTTTAAGGGTTACTTTTTATTTAAACCTTTTTTCTTTATGTTTTTTTAGTTGGATCCATGCCTGTAGGCGCAAGTAACATTTTTTAAAATATTTATTTATGAGTTCTTTTGTGTTTTGATTGTGGTTATTATAATTGTAATAGACGATTGTTTACCGATCATAATAATTTTAATTGATTTTTATTTTAACTTCAAATGAATATTTATTTATTTTAATATGAATCATTTTATCTCAGTGATTAAGAGAATAATTATTGTTTTTAAAATTACGAGTTCGAATATCAGTAATCCAATACAATGATTGAACGATTAATATCTAACGACTAATATCGATTTTAACAAAAAAGATGACGTGATAGTTAATGAAAATTGATATAATTACATATTTATTCTTTTACATTTACACACGCAATCATTTTAGTCTAATTTTAATATAAAAATAATTTTAATGATTCAATCAGATGGAGACAAGTGTGAATGTGTGTGCATTTCATATTTTGGATCTATAAATTAGTGATTTATATCTAATCTAGAAAAAAATCAGATATTTAATTTTTTGAATATCAAATTTTCAAATTGAATATCTGAATATATAAATTCATGATTTAATTTAAATATTTTTTAAATTTAACAGTTTGATCGATAATTTTTTAAATATAAAAATACTTATGTTACCATTCCCATTAAACCTTTATCCCTTCCGAAATTGTCTCGTATAATTTATTTTTACAATCTTATTAATTTTAAAATTAATAAAATAAAGCATTGACCTTCAATTTTTTGATTTAATTATCTTTTAAAATTTTTAATTTTAAAATTAGTAAAATTAAATTATATATCTTTTAATTTTTATAATTTAATCACTTTGTAAAATTTTAGTCATTATAAAATTAAACAATTTACCCTTATGATTTAATTATGATTCTATCCTTGCTATAAAGTATGTTATAATATATATATATATAATGTTGCAACAAACTCCAAATATCTTAAACCTTTGATCCTAAACTTATAAACTCTAAATGAGATATATAAATCATAAAACTAATGTGCTTTTGTGAATTTAGGGTTTGACATATAAACCCTAAACCTTAAATTATAACAACAAACTCCAAACCCTAAACTTTTGACCCAAAACTCAAACTCTAAACTAGATCTATAAACCCTAAAAGTAATATGTTTAATATATTTAGGGTTTGACATATAAACCACAAGCCCTAAATTCTAACAACAAACCTTAAATTCTACTCGTATAGACATAAACTAGATTCATCAACCCTAAATTAAGTCAAATATAAAAAAATGTTTCCATCTAAAGATAAACATGGGTCAGGTTGGTTTTTCGGCCCACCCGAACCCGACTCTGACCCGGTCTATAGAAAAATAAATAAATTTAGGGAGTAAATTATAAAAAATAATTTTTGAGGACTTAATTATAAAAAAATATAATTTTAAGACTAAATTATAAATAAAAAATTAATTTTAAGGATTTAATTATAAAAAATTAGATAGAGGACCATTATTATAAATATCTTTAAAAAATATCTGGAAAAATTACATATTTAATCCCGGGTTGGGTGGGTCGAATATTTTATACCATAAACCTGAACTCGACCCGATGTCACTTTAAAAAATCACCCTACCTGAACCCGATTTTTTCATCAAAAAATTTGACCCGATAGACCGAGTCAGGTTAGGATCCGATCGAATCGAATCGAGTCAAAACCCAATTGGACCAAATCGGGTCAAAACCCGATCGGACAGAGTAAAATGCTCATCCCTATTTCCACCCATAAAGCATGATATAATTACCCATAAATATATTGTTTATACATTATTCTAAAATTTGTATGTCCAAGCGTACTTAAAAGCGCAACCATTTCTTATTTAGGGTTTATATATTTATATTTGGATAAATGCATTAAAAATAAGCACACATAATTGTAGTGTATAGATATGGCTCCTATGGGCTAAAATCAAAAGCTTTGCAACATTTTATTTCATTTTTGTGTGGAATTTTTATCGGTGCTAATTTATCACCTTAAGATTTTTAAAAACTTATATTAAATTTTAAAATTTTCAATATTTTTTAATTAAAATTTTAATATAATATTTTATTTTTTTGTTATATATTTTAAAAATTTTATTTTTCCAAAATAATATTTTTTTAAATATTTATATTGAACTCTTTAAATTTTTACTCTAAATTTGGCTACCGATTATTGAGGACATGATCATGTAAGTCATGCATACTCATGATGCAATCAATGCCTGCCTGTCTAAAAAGTTTCAGATTTGCCTGAAAAAGTAATTATTGACACTTGCTGTTTCTCTCCCAGTATTTTTTTTTTAATTTATTTCAAAACTTTTGGAGTATTTTTTCAATTATTTCAAAATTGTTTAAGAAGAATCACAGAATTCAAATATTCACGAATAATATAATAAACAAAATTCATAATATAATTTAGAGAAATAATATCATAAATCTCATTTATTACATGTAGAGGATGCTCGAAATGTACCTTCCTAGACGAGAGACTTTATAATATCTTTAATATTCACTCGATTTTATGAAATCACTAAAAACTCATGTACAAAAACTAGATATTAAAAATATTAAAAATCAAAAACGGTTTGGGTGATAAACTTTTAACCAAGTCTAAATTTACTTATAATATAAGAAAAATAACTTTTTATTTTAAATTTTGGGTATATAAGTTGGTAAATGTATACTATCAAAATTAATCTATTAACGTTAGTTGACTAACCATCAATGTTTTTTTTTTCACTAACTAGGTGAGTCCACGTTTACTGACATGACATGTCCATATAGAAGCTAATTTACAGTATAGGGGACCATGCACATCGCGCTCCAAGAGGCCTCGAAGGTGCACCATGAAAAATTATTAGGTGAAGCTTGTTTATCACGTCATTCATAGTCTCACGTAATTAGAATCGTTCATTTTAACTTTTTTTAAGGTGAATTATCACCTCTTTTCTATATGTAATTAGTGGATGAGTAGTTATAAAGTAATTATTTAAAAATAAATGATTTTGATTGTTTGAACCATGAATGACGTGGTGAACATGGTTCATCTAATAATCTCTCGTGCACCAGATCGGGTATCCAAAACTTGCAACTGCTGCGAGTCAGCAACCTTGTGGTATTCTTGAGAACCCAGGTGATAGCTAGCAAGTGTCCAACATCGTTGGCACAATTGGTGAATGGCTTGGATAAGGGGAAATTATATCATGGTTCAGTTTTATCACGTCATCTATGGGATCAATCACTAAAAATTACCCACTTCATTAATTTTTAATTTTTCAAGTGAAGATTCACTTGGAAAAAAAATGACATGAAAAAATTGACGAGGTGAATAGTTTTTAATAGTTGGTCCCATAAACACGTAATGGGACTGACCCGTGATATAATTTTTCCTTGAATAAGGGAAAAAGGATTGGATCTCGTTATCTCTGTCGTTAATCATGCTAACCGCAATATAAGTATCAGATTCAACAAGTAACTTGTCAACACCAAAGGACCATGCAACCTGTAACCCATAAAAATGCCCCATAATTCAATTTTCAAAGCTTCAATGATGGCAACTAGTATGCAAAATTCTGAAATCCAACTCCCTGCGTGATCTCGAAGTACACCTCTGACAGAGCCAACACCAGAGGATACCGAGACTGCAATATCAACGTTTAAACATAATAAGTCCATGGGGGGATGCTGCCACTGCACCAATAACCTGGCTTGAAGGAGGCTTATGACAACCGAAGAAATGTCGGTTCCAAACAATACTCTGTTGCACGACTGCTTCAACAGGCGATCGTAAACCATTAAAGATCTTGTCATTACGGTCCTAACTTTGTCTCACTGGTCGAAAAGTGGAAACACCAAGGGACATTAAGAACAGGGTGTAGCCGAGCGTGTTAGATTGTGTATTAAAAAAAGTAGAGAAAAATATATCAAAAATCAACAAAGGAAATAATAATAAAAAAAGCATTCCTTCAAGCCAAAAATATGTACAAAAATCAACTAAAGAAAAAAAAGGTGATAGTAGCATCTTTTGACTGGTCACGTCCAATGATTTCACAAAGCAGCCTGGTCAGCTTGGGACTGACTCTGGGTCACACGTGTTTCCACTGGCAAAAACGGATGTCCCCCTGTTTTGACATCCGTATTTCTGGCGGCTGCGGTGGTGGTGGAAGTGGTGGCGACACGCTCACATGACGGACACATGGTGAGGGTAGTCGCAGGTAAGTGCATGTAAAATGGTTGAGAAGTTTTTAAAGCTCTTAACTCCTGCAGTTCTTTCTGTAACCTTCTATTTTCTTCTGTCAGTGTTTCACAGCATCTCTTCAGATACTCACAATCCACCTCCGTCTGCTTCAACTTTGTCCTGCCATAACCATTTTTGCAATTATGGAACCCAACAACCATGAAAAGTGTAAAAAAATAGTAATGTTTGTACCTTGCTCTTCTATTCTGAAACCAAACTTCCACCTGTCGGGGACGAAGATTTAACTGTTTGGCCAAAGCAAGCTTTTGTTTCTGAACCAATGTTGTTTTAAAAACAAAATTCAATCAAATATATTAAAAAACATGAACCCTAAAAGATGGGGTTTTGTTTTTCTTTTGACTCACGGGATTTAGGGTGTTGTGTTCTTTGAAACTTTCTTCGAGAAAAGCTGATTGTTCTTTAGAGAGTCGGAGTTTCTTCCTGGTTGAACTGTTCTCGTCATCATCACTGACTCTGGAGCTACCCCTTTCGGTTTCTGCTTCCATGTCTCTCTTGCTTCTGATGTTTCCGTTTCTAATCCCAAAATCCATCTGGAAAGACGATGCTGTGCTGTTCGGAGACGACTGCGCCGCCTCTTCCTCGGTTTCATCCCCCAACGATACCAGCGGTAACCGGTTCACGTCCAAGACTCTTACCGGTCCTTCTGATGAACCTGTTTCGTGCACTAATATTACAATACAAAAATTAATATAAATATAAACACAAGAAAGGGAAGGCTAAGCTGAGCTGAGCTGAAGGTGGCGTACGAGGAAGAGGAGAGAAAGGAAGAAGCTGAAGCTGAAGCTGAAGAGGTTGATTTGAAGAAACCCTTTTGTCATCTCCATCTCTATCATCTTCTTTGCAGAACCCTAGGGTTTTTTCTAGAAACGGAAATGGCTTTGAGGAATCACCCAGGCTCAAAGCTAACTCCATCCCCCTTTCTTCTTCTTCTTTGGAATGTCTTGCTTGAAGAACCCCTACGTTTGAAAGTAAACTCACAATCCACGCCCCTCTTCCTCTGCAACACTCGTTTATATTTGTGGAGAGATTGACCGACAAATCCTGGTTGACAAACGCATACGCACGTGAACCTATATAAATATAAACACAAGAAAAGGTGTTGTTTTGTAAAGAATAAAGCAAAATCCTTGTTTATAGCATTAAAAAGGAATGGAGTTACCGATTGGGGTTGATCTAAGTGTTAAGCAGTTTAGTTCTGCTTAAGTAAGTCTCAAGTTCGAGACGTTATGTACGTAGAAAATCTCTGTTTAGAGACTAACTCACCAAAGCTAAGTGTGCGACCTGGGTCGATCTGGATTAGACAGAGCTAAATCCTGAATTCAGAAAAGCAATAAAAAAGGAATGAAGTTTGAATTGTTTTGACTTTTACAGAAATGAAAAAGGAAAGTGGGAGAAGGATATAAGACAGAAAGAATTAGGATTAGAGTGAGTAAAATAGCTTAGATTTAGGGTTAGAGTTGGAGAGAGTAAAATATAAATAATTAAAAATAGATAAATTTATAAATAAATTAAATTTTAAAAATTTTAAATACGAGGACAAAAGTAAAAAAAAAAATCTCTATTCCATTTAGCTTTGTTTCAGTAAGAAATAACTTGTAACTGATTTGAGAACAGGCGATTTTTTGCCCTAATCTTTTTGTTTATATATACACTACAAGTTTACGAAATAAAAAATTATTAAATGAATCTGAGTCATCACATTATTTATGATTTTATTTAATAATATTTTTATTTTATTTTTTAAGATAAATCTTTATTTTTTTTCATCTTTTTCTTATATGTCATTAATGAATATTAATATCATTAGATAAGATCATATATAACATAACGAAACAAGATCATATAATTTTTCCTACAAGACAACAACATTAAACTTTTTTTTCTAACTCTATTATTCGTTTAAATGCTACTGATATATATAATTATTACAGTGATGATGATGATATGGGAGAGAGATAATGATTAAAATGTGTTGGTTCAGCAAACACAATGATACGAGAATGGCATTGTGTCTTGGTCTTGTTTGTTTCCAAATGATGGAGATTTGCAGTTTCCTAGTGATCAAGTAGCATGTTTTCCAATGATGTAATATAAAATAAAAATGGGTGGTCCCCGATCCAACCCGATCCGAAAGAATCAAAATCTTTGAACTGATGACTCACCAACCATAATAAAAATAAAGTTATTAGATAAACCATATTTATCACGTCATCTGTGGTCTAATTAATTTAGTCCGTTCATTTTAAAATAACTACTTAGTAACTATGTAGGAAAGAGGTGATCATACATCTTGAAAAAGATAAAATAAAAGAATCTGATTGGCTGAAATCATAAATGACGTGAGTAACAGTTCATTTAATACAACGACCCTTTGCTTTTCAGCTAAGCTTCATGTGATTAAGAAACATTTTGATTATGATTGTGATTACAAATTGTTGTAAAGACAGTCCATAATTAACTTTGTAAGAAAAATAAATCTTATAATAAGATAAAGATTAAGGACTTTCTTAGTTATTACACATTAGCATGAGATTTTGACCCACAAAAAAGTACATTTTATTATGCTCCATTCAAGCAGACAAGGAGACACTCTTTCCCAATTCCAAAGGGAGGAGGAGTAGAGATAATATTTTCATGACAATAATGAAAACCAAGGGACAATGTTGTTTTCTTTTGTGTCTTTTAAGCAAAAATAAAATAAAAATAAAATCAGAAATTGGGTATCCAATGAGTGCAAAAACATGTTCGAAAATCTCAAGAGATTATTTTAGAATTATATCATATATAACTTGATTTAAAATATATTTTAAATCGAATCTAATAAATTCATTGGAGTAAGGGTGAGTGAAGTTGAATACTGGTAATTATCGATATAGTATTTTAGGTGTTGCGTCATGTGATAGCATTTTACATGTCCCCACGAGTGAGTGAATCTTTAATATTTTCTAAATTTACAGAGGTTTATTCGGTCGTTGATGTTGTTGTGAGGTGTGTTGATTAGTTTGCAGAGTATTTGGAGTATGGGGTTTTGATAAATAATTCTTAAAGTTGATAGTTTGGATGTTTTACGTTTGTTTTGTTGTTATTCACTTATTCATCGCGACTATTTTTTATTGAGGCATTTAAATTAGTTTCGACAATGAGATAATTGATTTAAATCCAACGTGTATATCATGAGGTAATAAGATTGCAGATGATCTTGCCAAGTAAACAATTTTAATAATTTTGATGTAGTTTATTATTCGATACCTCTTTAATTACTGTGAAAATTTTCTCAGAGGATATGATAACTTAAGTTTAAAGACTTTTGATTATAATATCTTTTATTATTCTCATGTGGGTTTTTTCATTCAATTTTAAGTGAAGAACGAGGCATGTGGGAAAAATATTTTTTTACTTAAAAAAAAATATTATATAAAACTCATATTTAAACAGTCTTATCTGTAAGATATATAAGTTAATAAAAATTAAAAAATAAGAACAGATATTATCATTTTACATTACAATTACTTAAAGACGGTCGAAAAATTAAAAAAAAATTATTTAAATTAATAAGCATTAAATTAAAATCGAATAATTAGAATAATAGTGTTCTAGATGTGTGGTCCCAGGCGCGTGAGTGATGTAATTAAGAGCATCACAGGTAGAGGCTGAGAGCAGGACAGGGTCAGCCAGGTCATGCTTTAGGGATCATTGCAATAATGGAAGTCAGGCAGGCTTTAATTATAATATTTTTTCTTTTTAATTATAATCGAATTTTATAAAGTTTAAGTTTAATTAAATTAATAATCAAACTTTTAAAGAATTTAAGTTCAAATTCAAGTTTAAATACATAAATTCGAATCCGATTTAATAAAATATCTAGAATTAAAATTCAATTATTTTTTTAAAATAATAATTTAAATAAATATCTTTAAATAAAAAAATAATTTTCATCAAACAAACATATTTAAACTGATAGTATAAATAAAACTTAATAAATATTATAATCTAATATAAAATAAATTAAAATAACAAGTCAAACTGCAATTAAAAAAATTCTACAACAAATAAATTATCTTTACATAAACTATTATTATCTTACTAATCCACTGACATAACTACTTTCTAAACCACAATTATAAAAATTTAATAAATATTAAAATTCAATAAAACAAATTAAAAATATAATAAAATGTTTAAATATTAACATTTAAATAAATTAAAACGTTAGGTTAAATTAGATATTTTATCATTGAAATTTTGTTATTTTTATTTTGGCGATTGAAATTTAAAAATTTCATTTTTATGTTGTAAAAAATAGTTTACTTAATATATTTCTAAGAATTCAACATCTTAATTATGTTGTAAAAATTTTATACATTCTATAATTCATCAATCTTGTCTGCAATATTTAAGTTTATTGTCAAAATTATATTATTTAATATGTTAATTTAACATAAATAGTATTATATTAATTTCACATTCATAAGAAATAAAGTTTAATAAAAAAACTTAATTATGTTTTTAAAGTCAAAATATAAAATAATTCTGTCTAAAAGGGTTGTATCAATACCAATTTCACTTAAAATGAAATTTAATAAAATAATACAACCAACAAAATTAAATGTAACTTTAATTTAATAAAAACAAATAAAAATAATTTGGAATTGAATAATCAATGAATATTTAATTGAAAAATATTTATTTGTATAATTAATGAAATAATTTAGGAACGAATAATCAATTAATTAATGGTAACTGAAATATGTTATTTGTAGTATTTTGTAGAAATATTTTGATTTAATAAAATTTAATTAGGAAATTGAATAAACCAAAATTTGAACGTGAACGGCAGGATTCGAACCTGCGCGGGCAAAGCCCACATGATTTCTAGTCATGCCCGATAACCACTCCGGCACGTCCACTGGTACGCTCCGGCACGTCTACAATAGTTAATGAAACAAGTAAATCATGTGTTGCTTTGGAAATATTAAAGTGATCCGAAAACCGAAAAATCAAATCGAATTTAATTTTAATTGAATTAAAATTATTTGAATAAAAAATAACATGAATTGAAAAATATATTAAAAATAAAGAAAGATATTAGAAGCTATATAAGTGTATAAAAAATTGATCTGACCTGAAAATTTGATTAAAACCGATCGATTTTCAATTGATCTGATATTGGTCTAATTCGAAATAATACTAAACCGATATAATTTAATCTGATCCGATATCTAAACCGAATTATCACAAGCTCATACTAAATTCGAGAAACTAGTTAGAACCAAATGATCTGAACTCAAATAACTTAAACCAAATGATTCGTTTGTCGCATCTAAATTTAATTGATTGCTTGACAATGATCGTTCAATCACTATACTGACATTACTGCTGTTCGAACCCGTGACCTCTAGTAGGGGTGTGCATTTGGTTCGGTTAACCAAATTAACCAACCGAACCGAAATTATTTCGGTTAATTCGGTCGGTTAATTTTTGGTAAATTCGGTTAACGATTATTTTTTTTGATAATTCAGTTATCGATTAATTCGGTTCAAAATCGGTTAATTAACCTAAATTATATATATTTATTTTTAATCATTTAAATTTTAAAAAATTATAATATGTTCATTAAATTTTTTTATATTATAAAATGGTAACTAAATTTTGTATTAAATTAGTATAAAATAAAAATTTAGTGACTAAAAAATTATTTTAGCTTAATTTAGTGACCTATTATATAATTTAACCAAAATTTATAATAAATTCCGGTTAATTCAGTTAATTCGGCTAATTAACCAAAATAATTTTAATTCGGTTAAAGAAAATTCAGTTCGGTTAACGGTTAAGATTTTAAAAATTTCGGTTAATTCGGTTTTGGTTAATTCGATTCGGCCACCGACCAAATTAACCAAATACACACCCCTAACTCCTAAGAATAATAACCATTCTTTTAATCACCGAGGCTAGATGACTCGCGCAAAATAAAGCCTTGTTTAATCATGAAGATTAGCTGTATCATGCAGTCATTTTGAAGCAGTTGCCAAATCCTTTGAATAGATGTAGCACAGTGGGCAACTGGGCATTGGTGCTGAAATGTATATGCCATGAATAGAAGAGCATGGATTTCAGTTTGTCATCTAGAAATAACCATATCAGAAACAACCATCAGTTCTTTGGGTGGGTGGGGGGGGGGGGGGGGAGAGTAAAAATTCATGCAGAAACTTGCAACTTCACAATCCATCTGTGATTATTAATTCAAACGATAAGGTCTGCTTTTGCATCTTAAATAATGTTGAAGTTCGATGGTCCGATAGTGTCGATGAATCCTCGTACAGACAGCTCTGGGACAAGCATCTTCGTACCGAGTGATTCGTGGTCTATAAAGATGACAACCACTGTAATATCATCATGGAAAAATCGTCGAACCCCTTTATCGACCTTCTTAAGATCATCATATCTCATCTCCCTTTTCCTTGCTGCCTCACTTAAAGCTGTTTTAATAAGCCTTCTTGCAATTCCCTAGCATTTGGGGGAGGGAGAGCTAAATAAGAGATTTAAAAGTTCAATGGTAAAAGGATGATGCACTAAAAATGGCACTTACAGCTCGTGGATATTTATAAACAATCTCAACCGCCTGCTGGTTTGTCAAATGTTCCCAAAGTCCATCAGATGCAAAAATGAGGAACTTATCACTTGGTTGTAAGACTCTGGTTAGCAAGGACGGTTCTGCCGTTAACACAGGTCGGCGGATGGGCTCGGAAAGGTGAAACCGTGGGAAAGAAGGATCAAGAGAAAACTCTGGCCGCTTCAAGTATGCATCTCCAATAGATCTAGACACCTGATATCGGTTCATAGTAATCGACAGACAAACACAAAGAACATAAAATAGTCAAAAACATAGCAAGCAAAACAGACATCAACTTGACCTCCAAGTGAAGTACAAGAGGAATCAGACCTTTTGAAGATAAAGGTTCATATTAAAAATCAATTACAATGTACACAGCTTGTTGATTATGCCTACCATACCTGTCGAAACAACGAGCTCTAGAAAAGTAGAGTGTTTCACATTGCATGTTTGCCATTACAAAGATAGTTCGGGACACTAATAATATTAACTGCTAATGCCTCGGACAAAGGCAGGTTGCCATCAGAGTTCCAGAAACCCTCCAGACTCCAGACAGACTAGGAAAAGGCCAAATAGTGCATGTCCAGAGGACATTTTGCTAGAGGTAAAGTTAATTATATATACGTAATGAACTCCTTGCCATTCAAAAATTTTGCTTTAAAACCACTTTTATGATCATCCAGATGGTACTAACCCTTTATTACGAACAATAAGTTCCGTATCGATTACGATTAAGAGAAAGACAATGGAATGACACAGAGGGTACTCCAAGAAAAGAAGTCTGATGACAAGGAATTCATATTTCATTATGGTGTCTGGACCCCATAAATAACAACACATACATCATAGCAAAAAACACGGAAAGCAGATGATAACAAAGAAAAGTAACCATACTTGAATGATTCCTTTAATACGCCATACTCCACGCTTCATAACAACAATATGAGAATCATCTGGATGCAATGACCTGAGTTCCTGTCTGACCTCCTCTATACTCGCATTATGATCTCTAGTCAACTGCTCAGCCACTATTTTATTTGATCTACCTAAATATCCTATTATAACTCGAGAATCACCCAAATTAGCAACATATAATGTTCCCTTCCATATTACTCCAACCAGGCAACAAGATCCAATTGCTGCAATTAATGGTTTTATTCCACATGACCTTCGTACAAGAGTGAGAAACTCATCTTCGGTTGCGGAGAAAGCACTTCTAAGAGTATCTTCAGAAATGTTTCCATTTGTTCGAGCAAACCCTGTTGAATGATTCATAAGATGCTACAAAAAAGCATTGGAAAAAACATATAGGTAGAAAACATCCAATACAAACTAAATGGTTTATTTACTTCCTAAGGAAGAATACAATAATCTTTTCCGAAAATCCTCATCGTTATAGGGTCCACGTTGCAGTAAAGAGAAGTAGCAACTATAGAAACATGAGCATATTCTGATGAATCTTATTAGAATATCATATAGAACTAAGGTTCACTATCAAAGGAAATTAGAAAAGTAAAATAAAAAATTGCTTCTCCTATAACATTTTCGATAACCAAATGCCCGATCCCAGGTATATTCTGATGAATCAAATTTGATGCTCTTACTTTGCTAAGCAGATACTGAGCTTTCAGAGTCAACCCTATGTTAATTTGTTAGTAGACAACTTGAAGCCATAGCAATTTTATATTAGAAACACAATTTTCATTTACCAAGTTGGAATCCAAATAAAATCCAACTCAAATGTGGCATGGCATCATTCTATCAGTAGCATCCAAGAATAATAGACAATCAGACAAATATAAATTTGAATAAGGTTGCTCTCATTCAGCATCAATCATAAACTCCTGCAATATAAAAATTGATGAAGATATCAACAAAAATACATTCAAACAAATATGAAAAAGGAAATAAATAGAAAATAAGCAAATATATTTCCAACAGATACATAACAATCAAGAAAAATCTAAGCAATCTTCAAGATGGTTTAAAATTCAAACAAATTACCATCATATGTAAAGAAAACTACAGTCAAGGCATAACACCAAGGGGGGAATCCCCAAAAACTCAACTCATCACCCAAATACTCATCCAAGAACACATGATTAGCAGAAATAAAACAACAGAAACCAAGAAAATTGGCAAACATAAAAAGGGAAAAAGAAGTTACTAATTAAGTTTTGAAAGAGATGATCGCAGATAAAGCGAGAAGCATCAGGCCCTCCATGTCCATCATAGACACCAACAAAAGTAGCATCTTTTCCGGTCTCAACTTGACTATGATCTTCAATGATCTCATTGGCTTGAACAACAGCATACGAGAAATCACCATAAGAGTGTTTCTCAAGGTCTCTACACCAAAGAAGCGGATCACATAAAGATGAAGAATCTTCTTCAAGCACATCATTGCTGTTGTTGTTATTATCCTTGCTCATACGTGTAAATCGACTCACTGGTCTCCAACAAGTGAAAGCTATCCTTGCCAACCATGAGAACATCCCTCATTTCCCTTTAAAACAATACCCTTTATTCAACTTTTGGTTCACTACAGAATCACAAAAATGGGTTGAAACTTAAATAAAAAAAGAGTCTTTTCAAGGTCTGAGAAGTGAATTCCGGTCTGGGTTTCTTGGAAAAAAAAGGAAAAGCTGAAGACTTGGATGAGTTTAAAGAAGAAGAAGAAGAAATTGATGGATCAGAGAGTTGTAAAGAGGAATAACAGACATAATTGGGGGTTTTGTGTGACTTGAGAATCAAAAAGAAAGTTTTTATTTTTAATTTCTTTGTAGTGACAGGAAATTTGACGCGGCCTATGAGGAACTAGCAGTGGCTTTTCATTTAAAATTAAATGGAACAGAAACTTGTCATTTTCAATTGGTTTTCTTTTCTTTCTTTCCAGTTGGAATTACTATAAAACCATTAATCTTTAAGATCAGATCTCATCTCAGTTCTATTGGGAGGGAAAGCAACCGATTTTTTTTTTCTAGGGTAGACTATAGAATGGACGAATTTTTAGAACGGATTTATTTTAATCATCATATTTTTAAAATATTTAATAAGATTGTATAATTATTAAATTTTTATGTAGTTACAGTGATTACAATAGTATTTGTCCTAAAGTATATACTTTCAATCATTAAACATTGATCGCTCAATCACTGTATTGACTAGGGGTGTTCAAAAATACCCGACTCGAATAACCTGACCCGACTACCCGAACATAAAAAATTGGGTATTTACCCGAAATTTTTTTTGGTTCGGGTCGGGCCCGTGTCACAAATTTACAAATTTTTGGGTACCCGGTTACTTTCGGGTACCCGGTTCTATTTTTTTTTTTTATTTTAAATATTATTATTATTTAAACAAAATATACTTATATTATTATTTTCCATATCAAACAATCTAATTTCTAAATCTCAATCCCACAAACTTTATTTTTAAAAAAGAATTAGGGACTCATTCTAAAAAAATAAAATTAAGATTCATTGTAAATTATAAATTTAGTTTATCGAGTTGACAAAATTCGAACTTTACTCATTTAGATATACACTACTTTTGTATATGCATTGATGAATACGAAAATCAACTCAAGATTATTTACTATTTAATCATTAATTTTTATATATTAAAATAAATAAACTAATTAAAAATATTTAAAAAATATTTTTTTAAAAATTCCTTTCGACGTTATGTTTTGTTTCGAATTAGATTCTATAATTTAGGTCTTAAAATTTATGTTTAAATTATGTAACTAGAGTTTTAAAATTTTATATTTCAATGTTGGATTATGAAATTCAAATTTTTAAATTTATGTATATTTTTTAAAATTAAATTTAAAATTTTATAAAAAAAAAATAAAAAACCGGGTACCCGACTACTCGAATTTTCGGGTACCCAGTTATTTGGGTACCCGAAGTACCGGGTACCCGGAAAATTCGGGTCGAACACGGGCCGAAAATTTAACTACCCGAAGGTCCGGGTACCCGGATTTGAACACCCCTAGTACTGACAATACTAGTGCTCAAACCCGTGACCTTCAAGAATAATAACCGTTCTTTTAACTGATAAAGCCAAACGATTCATGTAATTTTTACTTTTTTTAATGTGATCATCTGGTTAGTTTCGTTAAAAACCCTTTGTTTTTATTTTTTTTAATAAAAACTGGATAAATTATATCGATTATTACTATTTTTTATCATTAGAATTTAAAAAATTTCAATTTAATAACAATTAATATTTTTTGCTTATTCAACTTTTGATCTTACATTGTATTAATTAAATTAGATAATCGATTAACTATTGAACTAAAATATTTGGTTTTGAAAATGATATTTTAACTTTATTTATTTAAACATCAAATATGATATATGATAACTTTAATAATTATTCGGTTACGATAAAAGCGTAAAAACAGTTAAAAAGTAAAAAATTAAGAGTTTGCACGTATTAATCTTACTCAGAACCATAACTTTATTATTATTATTATTATTATTATTATTATTAAAATATGTCTTATTATATTGGATACATATCTATATAAAATCTTAATTTTAACAGAGTATAGATCCATAAATGAATATGATAACAACATGAACATTGGATGCTAATAAAATATATTTTTAGAAGAAAATCAAACTTATAATTATTAAATTACGTGCCTTTAAAACAAAACCTACCCTAAGAGAAATGAGATAATTTATTGGCTTAATACGGGTAAAAATTCATTGATTTTTTTAAAAAATAATTAAATTTGTAGAATTTTTTTTAATTAATTAAGCTATTAGCCAAAAAAACTAAATTATTAAATAAAATTAATTATACAATCATATATATTTGACATACGTTTATATCCATAACCCCGTAAAAAAACCCGTAAAATTAGTTTATTTTAAATATTAAAAAATAGTTAAAAATAGACTCAAACCTAAAATATTTTAAATCAAATATTTTAAACATTTTAAATCAAATATTTAATTTAATATAAATGTATATTTTTTAAGTTTTATATTTGTTGACCATTAGATTGATATAAATGGATGATAGAGATTAATAGTAAGATAATATAAAATTTTTGTGAGAGAAAGAGATAATTTTAACCATCTATTTATTTTTATTCGACGATAAATGATAGATCGATATAAAATTGATTTATATAATTTATAAAATCTGAGGAATTCATAATTTTGAAAATTAATTATATTACAACAATTAAACTAAATTTGGGTATTTTTTGTGGTAGTAGAATTATGTTATTTTCCGACAACCAAAAGTACCCCAAATCCTGTGACATTTTTGCATGTGACTTATGAAACTTTATTTGGTCACAAGCTTGGCAATGTGTTTTATCTGACCTATAAAATCATATCAATCTTAATCTACTCATCAATCAGACGACTTGGGCAATAGATTATAGAAACCAGCATTACCCACCACACAGCCAAGATTAGGTACGTTAAAATTCGGTCAAAATTTGATTTAATTGGACTCGGCTTGAATTCGAACTTGACTCGAGTTCTTAACGAGCCAAGCCGAGCTACATGATACCCTACTCGAAAAGCTCATGTGTTACTCGAAAATATAAATATACGAAATTTTTTATTTTTTATAATTTAAAATTTAAATTTATAAACTTAAAACCCTAAAATCTAAACCTTAAGCATACTAAAACCCTAAATTAACATATTAAAACCTAAAATTAACAAGCTTGAGTTTACACAACTTGTGTATTAAAGTTCTTTCTCCATTACTTTAAATGAGACTTGAGAGATAAGAATTACTCGAATCTAATATGATCAAAGATCGATTGATACTTGGCTTGATTAAGCTTGGAAAAAGCTTGAACTCGAGTTCTTAATGAGTCGAACCGAGCTTAGATTTTTCAGGCTTGTTTAAAATTACTCAAGCTCGAATTCGACTCAAAATCTTAACGAGGCGATCTGAGCTTAGCACTACTTGAGCTCGACTCGGCTCGTTTACACCCCTAGACGTGATGATGATTTATGTTATTTCCGATATCAAATCCAAGGTAGGAACGAGGTGTAGCAAGTTTAGGGTACGATTAAAAGACGATAATTTTTAAATTTTGTTTAATGGTTTAAAATGTTAGATTTTTTATAACATTTTAAGTTGATAAATTTCCTTCAAAATACAAGCACTACGAATTCTTGGCGATGACTTTCAGATTAACCAACTGCTTCCATGAGCTTCATGAACCAAGTTTTCAAACACTATTTTAATAATTTTGTAGTGGTATTTATTGATCTATTATAAGAATCAAGATAAACATCAAGAATATTATAATTTATGCACTCAAATCTTCGTCTAATAATTATTGTTATTGTTATTAAATCCTAAGCATTTGATCTCTCGATAATAAAAGAAACGTTCTACCCTGTATGAATAAAATTATTTAAATTTTTTTAATAATACTCTAATTAATCTAAAAATAGCTATAAATTTATATTAATTTATCTATGTTTGGTAATGTGCTTATCATGAAGTCATTCAACAACGGTTCCTAAGGTAACATCATCTTCTAATAACTCTATAAAAATATTCGGTTTACAAGATATAAATCATATCAATTCAATTACTAATAAATATTATTTTCAAATATTAATAATTTAATAAAAAATAATATTTTATAAAACTCGTCGGACCAAAAAAAACTATGAGGGTTAAATTGGGAATTAATGTATTTTGGATGTAAAATATATTAAAAAGTAAAATATTCAGGTAGGAAGCCTAGCTTAAGGGTGTAATTACCATGGAAGAAGACTTTAGAAGCAGGACCAATCAAAATAAATAGGCTTAAATAAATATCAACTCTTAAATTATATATATATTTTTTATTTTTTTTTAGTTTTTAAATTGTTTTTGACAAAATAAATATATAAATTATTATTTTTGATTATTTTAAATCTGATAGTTATTTAAGTCAAAAAAATTCTGACAAATCAGATGTTGACACATCATGAAGATTGCTTGACATAAAGATAATTTAAGGACTAAAAAAGACTATTTAGATATTTATTTTAATTAAAAATAGTTTATGTACTTAAAGTGATAAAAATAATAATTTAAATACTTATTTTGATTAAAATAATTAAATTCTTAACCTACCAACCAAAATGGGAAATTGTTAAATCCTCTAACCTTACAAAATCACATTAGAGAGAGGGTAAGGGGAAATTGCAGTCTGACAGTCCATACAATATAAAAGACTAAAATGAAAGTAATGTCATAGATCAGCTCATGACTCCAACTAGATACTATTGCACAGCTATCATGTTAATCAAGCTTCTAACCCATGAAAACACTGCATAATATCTCATGCTATCAACTACTTGGAATGCACTGGCAAGCCCTCATACTACCGACTTCCGCAACTCGGCTGCACCGTGTGCAAAGTGACATCTTTCTCCGAAAGTGCAACTTCCCTTTGCGAAATTGTCGCACAACTTCGTTTTGTAGTTGCTTCCTGGATGTCCTTGACCACTCTGCATACCAGGTGTTTTGGCAGGACCTGGAACCAGACCTAGACTGCTGATTAATTCTCTAACCAACGCACTGGCTTCTTTTATTTGTTCAAAAGATCCTTCAAGCTCGATGTTTCTAAGACTGGGGTCTGACTCGTGTTCACGAATAGAAAGTTTAGCTCCAGTTTGACGGCATATCTGCTTGGAGTGGACACCGCCTTTACCAATGATGGCTCCTGCAAGGGAAGCATCCACACTAATTTTTGCAGTTGCTGAAGCACCAAAGGTAGCAGCAAGACCAGATGGGGGTGGTGGCTCTGCCCAACTGCCCATACGACCAGGAATAGGTGCCATGGCACGGGGATCATCATGAGATGGAGCAATAGGCCTGCCAAGTTCCCATTCTCCATGTGCGAAATGACATTTGTCACCAAACTTGCAACCTTCGGGACTACTAAATTTGTTGCACAAGCGAGTTTTGACTGCAGAGGCAGATCCCTGAGGGATGGAAGCTGTTGCTGCAATGCTTCTCGAAGCTGGTGGAACAGCTGGTGCAAGGTTCATCATCTGGGCCACTGCATTGTAACCTCCAGGAAAATAGTGCAGAAAATGGCAGCTCTCACCAAATTGGCAACCAGCAGTGCTGCAATTAAAACATAGGATCAGCTAAACAAAAATCTACCAGTAGAAGACACATAAATATGCTTCATTAGTATTCGGTGTTGTCTCTCAGAACAAAAAAATCAAAAACCCAGGAAATCCTGTAGACCAGAAAACCAGCTAACACCAGCACACAACAAATACAAGTAGCATAAAAGCATAACCGCAAAACAGAAAGCAAGGACTCAAGTTGCCTTCCATTTCATCTTTATTACAAGGTTAATAGTCAATACATTAAAGCCAGGTAGAGCTTCTGTCTCCACTAAAGCTTCAACCTACATTGGTTATCCCTTATCAGACGTGTACACATGTGCCAATCAATCCACAAAATAGCAAAACAACATCAATAATCCAAAAGCTGTTCTAATCACCATGAGCAATTGAAAACCAAAACACTTTCCTAGCTGAATTCGAATAACCGGACAAACTTAAAAACAAGTTCGAATGACAAGATTTTTCACATCAACACATCATACCTGGATTTCATCACACTTTTGTTCATAACAATAGCAACTTACCAACAGACTCGATAACTGTACCCATTTTGAAAATTTTACCATTTGATTCAATCTTAGGTACACTTAATAAGTTGTAACAAGTGATACAACCAACTCCAGCAATATTGTTATAAATGAAGCCAATCTCTGTTATTCTTTAACTTGATTATGATCAAACAACAGTAACGTACCTGTCATAACTCAATACCCACATTTGATTAGCAAAATGCAAAATTTTAACTATTAATATTAACAAATTATAAAGTTGATATTTTTTTCATAAGCATTAGAAAGAGATTATTTAAATCGGAGAGCACCAATATTTATTTAGGTGGGTATAAGAATTTTAACCTGAAAAACTTGGTGCATGGCTTCGATTTGCTTCCTACACCAGTAGATAAAGATTCCAATTCTGTTCCACAACATTAATTAATGGCTTTTTCTCAGTTATAGCTTCTTTTAGATAAATTATAGCCACAAAATTCAATGTTATTAATTATTTATATTAGCTTTTAATGAAATTTCATCACTACTAATCGTATGATTAACCACTTCCGACATTAACACTTATCCAAGCTAAATATTACCAGAAACAAAGACCATTTATTTCAATTTCAGAGAGAAAGAGAAAAAGGGGTATACCTGGCTTAGATTTCTTGATGCCGCCATTAACGTTGAACCCAGCTTCTCGCCTTCCTCTTTTACGAGTATCCATCTGAGAACTTTTTCAATGAAAAATCACAGATCTAGATCCAAAGGGGAAAACCCAAGAAACAAAACAAAAAAACTAAAATGACTGTAAGAATGTGAGGAACCCTAAAATCCCAGAGAAGGAGAAGGAAAAAAAAAAGAGTAACCCTAGCTTGAGAAGGGGTTTTTGGAAGAAGATGAGGAAGAGGGAAACAGAGACGAAGCAAAAGAGAGTGGGAAATTGGGTTGAAAGATGGAGATATTTAACTGGCAGTAGCAGCTAGGGCTGATGATTAGCGGCCATAAATCTAAGGGGCTGGATTTTGTTTTACGTCTTGAAGATGAAGAATCTTAGCCATATTTTAGGTTCTTTTGGGCTTTAATTGGAAATAATCCTCAATTGGGTTTAGGGTTTAGCCATAAATGAATTTTATTCATTTAAGTAATTTAAAAAAATATATAATTTAATATCAAAGAATATTAACATCAATGATAAAAAAGACTAATTAAGATTCAATTTTCAGCTATACAAGTATTATGGAGAGTAATCCTATTGTATTCTAAGATTTTTCATTTTACACTATATTGAATAAGAGCAAAAAGATTCACTTCAGATCTCGGATTTTTTCCGTGCAAACAGGCATTGCGCTCTTGCCAGATGTAGTTATTTTAACCATTCCATGTTAATCGTATAATCGCAGCATATAGGGATTTACCTCCGCCATCAACTTGAATCCAAGTAAGTAAATCCGACCACTTCTCAAAAAACAATTGAGTCCCACATTTTTGCATTTACCAATGTCCAAAGGTTCTTTGCGAAACAACATTCCCCAAACAAACGGTCTCTTGTTTCGCATTCATTACCACACAACAAGCACCAAGAGTCTCCATTATATCCCCATTGTAGCATTCGGTTTCGTGTAGGTAGCCTGTCAAAGACTACAAGCCAAGAAATAAATGAGAATTTTAGAATTGAAGGGCCTCCCCAAACAACTTTTTTCCAGTGTACTTTAGGTTGCTTATGCCTCAACTCATTCCAAATCTTTGTAACCTTATATCTTCCTTGGAAACTCACAAATAAAACTAATTTATTTCGTAATCTTAATAATTTTTTTACGTTCAACTATAGTGTTACTTGATTGAAGCATTCCATATAAAAACATCTTTTAATAAATATTATTATAATCATCATAAATATTTTAATTATAATTTTTTTAATAACGAATATTATAATATCTGAGCGGTATTTAAATCCCTTATGGCTAGACTGCTTGTTCCGAATCCCCACTGTTCGCAGAATTTACCAACCAAAGTGAGAACAGAGCAGCAATTTTTTTTGGTAATAGAACTGCACATGTTCTTGTATTTTAGTATGAAGTTGCTTCAAAAATGAACACAAGTCCTTATTCTTAGACAACTGTTTGACACCATTAAAATAACTGTTAATTTTATGTTTAGACTTAATTAAAGGATGTGATATTAGTTAGAAAGTAAAGATATTTTGAACAATGTAATAAGCTTACCTAATATTTGTTGTTCAACTTGATACATGTAAGAGTGAACTAAAGTAATGTATATTAGACAAAAAGTTGAATATGTTTGTGAAGTCTGAAAAATCACATATTTAACTAATGATTAAACTATTAAAAGTAAGGAAATGTAAGAAAAATGAAACACACTCTAATTATAGAGAACTATTGATGCAAAACAAAATAGGAGAGAAGAGAAATACAATGACTGACGGTAATTTTAGCCGTTCACTCTTTATAGATTTAGAGTAAAAAGTCACATATAAAAGAATGATTAAAGAAAAAAAAAATGTGAGGATGAAAAGAGAAGTACATCTTTTCTAATTTAACCTCGTTTAGACGTATTATATTTGATCTCAGACTTACCTCTTTTATTGGGGTGTGAGTATTTATAATTCTTCAATACTATTGAATCGATAGTGGTGAAATGAGTGGTTATAATTAGATGACATCATAACTGACGTGGTGAGCCGAGCCGATGATATAATTTTTCTATAAATAAAGGCAAAGAATTTAGATGTAATAAGAACTTTAGGGATCAAGTCCATTAAAAAAATAAGAATAAAACATATAAATCGAAAGAGTGTGAAGAAGAAAAAATGAGCATCCCCTTGAGTATGTCCTTTATAGAAGCTTATAAATCATCATCCAAATCTCCACCTCTATCCAACTAAACCTTATATTGATATAAGACTAGAAATAAAAAAAAAAAAACAGATCTTACAAATTGATTTGCTAACGGTTTAGATTATATCAGTAAACTATTATAAAAATAAATCTACCCATATTAGGCCGTCGAACTTTCCTGATTACTATATGAATGACAAAATATCATATGATCTTATAAATTGATTTGCATTTTTATGATGTTCGTTGATGGTTTTACCTATCATCGTCAATTTGGGTGATGTTCGTATTCTACTTTATTTCAAGTTTTCGGATTAGGTTCTTATCTTTTCCTTATCTGGTCCTATTGTGATCTTGTGACACTAATTTTATTTACTAGATGTATGTCTGGATTTAAGTGTTTTGTTTACTGAGATGTAAACTCTCATTGCAATTTCGGATATATTCTAGTTTTAATAAATTTAGTGGATCTCTATTAAAAAAAAGGAAAGACGAAAATTATACCACAAAATATACAAAAATCGTTTTATAGAGGCAAACAAGAACAATAAGTTAGATAAAAAAAATCAAATAGAAGATATTTTTATTTATATCTAAAAATAAAGAAAAAAAATTAAAAGACAATATTATAACTATTATCGGAGACAACACTAAAAGATTAAAAAAAACACTTTTGAAATTAAATCAATTATTTTTAATAAATCTTAAATTTAATCCTTATTTTATAAAAAAAAGATTAGAAAGATTTTAGGGTAAACTACATAAATGGTCTTTTGACTATACCTTAATTATCTTTTACGTCCCCTAACTATCAAATGTTATAAATTGATCAATTGATTAACTTTTTTTGATATAAAGTGGTTCTATGCCATTAAAAATTTGACGGGAAACTGATCTAAATGTTAACATGTTGACTTGGATAACCATGTGGTATCCCCAATCTTTATAATCCAAGTCAGTATGTTATCGTTTATGTAAAACCAAAATTGATTTTGATATAACAATTATGTATAAGGACTATTTTGTAATAAATTTTTAAGTCCCTAAGTTAAACTTTTGATTTCAAGTCAAACCAAGAACTTTGAAATAAATTTTCTAAGTGTTTTTATACGAGAGTATCGATACCATTAAGACTGGTATCGATACCGATCTGCATTTTTAAAGCATTGTTCTTGAAACTAAGAACAGGTATCGAAACATGGTTCGATACCAATACCTTACTACCAATGCTTGTTTCGAACCACGTATCGAACCACTTCGAGTGTTTTAATTATTTTAAAATCATTTAAAATTATGACTCATGGTATCGATACTAGTATCGATACCCCTTTAATTCCCAATGGCTATTTTAGCATTTAATGAGTTGACCGTTGGTGGCAGTTAAAACTTTAAAAGATGGTTGAGATGTTTCGAAACATGGTTCGATACCCACCATTACAATGTAGTAATGATATCGAAACATGGTTCGATACACCCCCTATTAAATGCACAACGTCTCTTTCTTTTTATAGGCTGTTTCGAAACAGGTTCTTCGTGTTTCGATACCAGTGTCTGCAGAAGTGCATTTATGGTGGGAAGATGAGGTCCTAACGTCTTTATTTCAAGTCCCAACAACCACAACGGTTAGAAATCAATGAGGAGGTATAAAATGAAGCAATTCAAGCAGCATTAACAATTTTTTAACTTCAAGCAACATCCAAGCAATTAAATCCAACTCCCAAGTACTTTCATCGAAAATCTTGACTCCTATCTCTTATACTTCAATTTGATTCTTTGTAATTGAGTTTGGGGAGAGTGATTCTGTATTTGGGGCATATATTTCTGTTGAGAGAATTCATTTAGCCCATTCTTATCTCTTGTATTTCTTTGTGAGGTCGAAGTCAATTTTGGGTAGAAAATTGGCTTGATTGTAAAGGTTATCCCTTGAACCTAGAAAAAGGTTGAATTCATAGTGAATTGGATTTTGCTATAAATCTCTTGTTCTTCAAATTTCCATTTTTACCGAAAATCTTCTACCAATAAATTTTTAATTGCCAATTCACCCTCCTCTTGGTCAACTATCAAGATCGATCAACTCAACAGTTTACATTAGTTTTCCGTCAAATTTTTAATGGTGCAGGACCACTTTCTATCAAAAAAGTTAGTCAATGGACCAATTTGTAATATTTGATAGTCAAGGAATGTAAAAAATAATTGAGGTATAGTCAAAGTACCATTTATATAGTTTACCCAAGATTTTAAGAGAAAGGAGTGTTCCTACTATTTTAATTATATTAAATGATTGAAAAATGATTCTACATCCATCCAATCATTTCTGCTCATTTTAAAAGTCCTTGCTTACATTTACCCATATTTTGCTGCTGCTACCATTTATGAATAAAAGCATTAGTTATCAAAAACCAGAACAGAAACAAGACAAGATGGTGCAGGGAAAGTTGAAACTTGAACTGTTTAATTACATGGTACTTTGTCTGTTTGTGACAACTTATTCCATTTCCAGATGAATATATATACTAAAGAAAAGATGATGTAATCAAATCTTCCAATGTCACTGAATTTATATCTTTATCCAACAGATTAAAGTTGGTTGATGTTTCATAGATTCTCTTGGAAAAAAGAAGAAAATACAAATCTTGTCATCTACAAAGTTTAAAAATCATTTTGACAGATCTTGGTTTAACAGGTATGTGATGTTTTTCATGTGGGTTTAGCAGTTTTGTTTTGTTCAGAAACATGTTTTGGGGTTATTTGTCTTGAAAATCTTAGTTGTTTGTGAGATGCAAATCGTGATTATTGCCTAAGATTATGTTTAATCTGACAACTTAGTTGGAAGGTTCCAAAGGATGGCAATGGCATCTTGTTTATGGATTAGATTCTCTGAAACAAATTACTGATGTCACACCAGAATAATCTCTCCTCCGGTTTTTTATAAAGTAGCTAGTTCTTGTAATAAACTAAGAGTGTATAACAGGTTTAGAGTACGATTAAAAAACGAAAATAAAATCAAATTAATTCTTTAAATATCTTTTTAGATATTCTTTAATGTTCCGGCTATTCATGGAACGTGAGAAGTATATGAATAGTCATCTGTTCTCGAAAAAAATCAAAGAATTTTTTGAGAATCCTACAAGATTCATTATTTTTTTTTTATGATAGATGATCCGAATTTTTATGAATTCGAATCCTATTAAGAGATCCACTAAAAATCAGAAATCATTAAAGAAAGAACAAGATGATTCTTTTGTCCCTTCCGGGCTATCAAAAAATAAAGAAATAATTATTATATTTAAGATAATTATGTTTTTACAAAATATCGTCTTAATTCATCCTATTTTATCAAATCCGGGATGTTATATGATTCTAAAAGATGAACTGGGCATTTCCAATACGATTTTATTCTTGAACAAAAATCTAATTTTTTTTTTTATTTTACCTATTTCATGAACAAAAAGCAACATAAAATGTTGACTTTTTAAAAACATTTTAGATTTTTTTTTTATTTTGTAAAATTTCATAACTTAGTGGTTTTTTGATAAATTTTAAAACTTGTTCAAAACAACCAATTTCAAATATTATAAAAAAACCATTCTAAATTTAGACAAATTAAAAATTATCGTATTTTAATATTAAATTAAATTTGTTGTGAATAAAGTAAAGAACAAGAATAAAATAGAAGAATAAAGATGAGAGACAAAAGGGAAAGAGATTTTATTATATTCTCAAAGTAGGGGTTGTATACAATGCTATGCCAAAAGTCTATATTTATAGGCATAAGATGGAAACCCTAATTTCAATGGGTATTAAACCCTAATACTAAAGCTCATTAAAGTTTAACTTAATATATGGATATCCACCATAAATAAATATATTTATAACACTCCCCCTTGGATATCCATGAAGATAATGTGCCTCGTTAAAACCTTACTAAGATGAAAACCCTATGGGAAAAAAAATTCTTAGTGAAGGAAAAAGAGTACACACATCTTTAATACGCATAACATGTTGCCTCATTAAAAACCTTACCAGGAAAACCCATTGGGACAAAACCTCGGTTAAGGGAAAAAGAGTGCAACGCGTATTTACTCCCCCTCATGAAAATATCACATAAGATCTTTGAATCTTCATAATTCAATATTGAATACAATCTTTAACTATTGAAGTAGATCATGCACTAGTGGATAAATCTTCCAAATCATTGCTTGAAATGATTCGTTGAATATTATTCATCTAAAAACTCATGAGGGACGAAACTTGAAGAAATATGTTTCGTTTTATCATATTTGATATATCCACCTTGAGATATAAATTTTGTATTATCTCTGTACAAGATAACTTGCATCTTATCTTGTAAAAAAAACATTCACATATCTTCAGGATATGTTTAGCCAAACACATATTTCGGCTTTGCCTCTTGCATAACAAATATTTAAGGTAATGATCTCGTAGCACTTAAATAATATTTTTGGACCAGTTAAGATACGATGCTTCCAGATCAAAAATGTGTATATTGTGCTTTAGACCAAAAATATCATTACCCTTTTCGTGATGCGAAAAAAATCTTTGTTTACAGTAAGAGACTTAACAACAACCATAAAGGTGATAAATAGATATGTGTTATGCATGTAAAGTCTCTTTCAATATTTTTCTGTATGTCGATAGATGCACAAGGATTTGAGGTCTCTTCACGAGTCTCAATGATATTCAAATCATCGACATACACAATCAATAAAAATTCAGAGCTAAATCTCTTAATAAAAATGCTCGGGGAAATAATTCATATAGCATTATGCTAATAAGTATTCAATGAGGCGATCATATCAAATACGCCTAAATTGTTTCAAGCCATAAAAAGATATATTCAATATGATTGAATAATGTTCTCGAGAACTTGAATGAACTGCTTATGGCAATCTAAATCTTTCCGGAAGTTTCATGTAAATATTACTATCAAGAGGCTCATTCAAATAGGATGTAACAACATCCATTAGGCAGAAACCGAGTAATTTTATTTATTGCCAGACTAATCAAAATCTAAAAGTAGTTGCATCCACCACCGATGAATATATTTTCCTCATAATCAATTTCATGTCTTTGTAAGAATCCTTGTGCAACCAAATGAGCTTTTTCATGATTTCCCCTTTTGATTTCTCTTTCTCACGAAGGCTCGTTTATATCCACGAGCTTTACACATTTCAATGCATGGGCTATAGGCCCAAATACTTCTCTTTTCAAAAGAGATTTTAGTTTCGCCTCAATTGCCTCTTTCGTGTTGGCCAATCATTTCTGTGTTTACATTGCCCAATTGACAATGATTCATGATCCACATCATCAAATAAAATCTCTAGTGCTATATTGCATGCAAATATATTAACGACGTCGATTTAATTTCAGTTCCACTTATTATCAGACATGACATAATCTATTGAGATCTCTTTATTATCAGGTACCTGAGTTATGTCAATGTTTCTGTTGGAGACCATTTAATCTATTCTAGAGATTTTCATAATCATTGATTCCTCAATCAGACCATCATAAAATATAGCTCCTTTTCTTTTTCGATGATCTCTTATCTTTGGAACTTACTTGTCTACTACGCTTTAAGCGTAAGTTAGACTCATTAGCAACTAGAGTTTGTCCTTCCATGACATCAAATTTAATCGGAGCATTCATAGCTGGTATACGTGACTTAGTCACTCTTTTAGGGTCAACAAAATCATCTGGCAATTGATTTGCTAAATGAATTATCCTTTGAACTTATAGTTCACATTGTGTAGTACGTGGATCAAAATGAGAAAAATGATAATTCATTCTAACTTATTTCTTTCCCCAGCTATTTATTTTCTCCCCCTAATGTTGGGTAAACTGACTCATTAAAATGATAGTCAGTAAATCGGATTGTAAATAAATCCCCTATCAGAAGCTCTTATATATATTCCCAACAAAACTCATCTTTGTGCGTTGTGGTGGAGCAATTAGAACATATATCGCACACACAAAAACAAATCTAAGATGAGAAATATTTGGTTCCTGACCAAAAACCATTTGTAATGGGGAGAACTTATGATCATTTGTTGGCTTGATGCGAATTTATGATACTACATGTAAAATTACATGTCATCAACATTATCAAGACTGATTGTCTTTAGAAAATAATCTGGAAAATGTGCTCGTAATTTTATCAACTGAGCAAGTAGCCTCGCAAACACCAAGTTGCGGGTTAATAACAAGGATACATATAACCATCTAGTCGATGCATCGATAAAAATCGTAAAATATCTAGATGGTCTTTTAGAAAGGTGTATGGGCCCATATATATATCACCTTGTATCCGTTCCAGAAAATTAATAACACTTTATTTTAGATGTTGATGATTGTATAATCAAATTGCTTTTATAGCAAGTATCACGTGAAATATAACCATGAAGAAAATCTTAGTTCTTCAATAAATGACCACATGAAAGTGTCAACCAATTTTCGCATCATAATTGAACCGGGATGGTCTAACCGGTCATGCCAAATAAAATATCAGTAAACATATTGTTTACAATAGCATGAGCTTCAACTTGTACTAATTCTTATGTAGTACAATATGGATGACAGTGCATGTAATTTTGCCAAGATTTCCTTATACTCGTAATATTGAGATAGTCAGCATCCATTGACTAATATTCTCAATATATTTCTGTAAATATCTTTAAAATTCAATAAGTCTCTTTGCGACTTTGACGAGCATAATACACTGTAAATATGAGATAAAGTCTCATTTGGCAATAACATATTTGCTCAACGGGCATAATGCACTGTAAATATGAGATAAAGTCTCATTTAGCAATAACATATTTGCTCTGTCGGAGCTTTCTGTGATATTAGTACTTCCGGATATAGTACTCATATTATTCCCTTGCATTTAAAATGGGAAAATGTACATAATTATGCACCTTTTAATATGTGCTTTATTTTATTCACTTCGGGGAATGAAAAATATGTGCTTTGTACCATTCACTTCGGGGAATGGAAAATATTAAATATAGTACATTATATCAACTCGTTTATTTATCAAAGATAAGCTTTCAAAAGCTCTTCCGAAGCATTGATATTTCAGTACTTTGAGATATAGTACTCACATTTTCCCTTGTATTTAAATGGGAAAATATTTCTTATGCTTAAGTATAATATGAGTACTTGCACTGTTTGCTTGGCATAAATAGCCACAATTCATTATAGATTTCATTCCGGAAGTGATAATATTCTTCAAAGGATAAATTAACATAGAATGTAAATAAATAATATATAAAATAAATAAATGATAAATTAACATAAAGCATAAATAAATAATATGTAAAATAAATTAATATAAATATATAATAAACAAAATAAATAAAGATCAATTATTTCTTTTAGATATTATAAGGAAAATAAAATAAATGGCGAATTATTCTCTTGAAGGACTATGAAAAAAATTATCAATATCCAATTGAGTTGGATCAATAACGCCATTATTTTCGCCACAAAGAAAATCTGATTATATTTTCTTCAATTTATCATTCATGATTATGAATAAAGTCCGTAATGCTTCGGCGTTTGACAAGTACGAGATCAATGGTTTATACCATCACTTTGATAACATAAAGATTTTTAATCTGATCTCTATCATTCTTGGCATCTTTACAATTCCACTTCTTGTGGATATAAGTATTCTCAAAATAATCATCTTATCCATGTCTATTTTATGATCTCAATCATGACCACAATTACTAATGTGGCTTTTATTCATTCCGCTATATAATATCACATTCGCTTCAGGGAATGGAGTGGAGCCTGTTGGGCGATATTCATAATTTTTCATGAGCAACTCATTATTTTGCTCAGCCACAAGAAGGCAAGAAATTAACTTGGAATATTTCTTAAAGCCTTTTTTACGATATTGTGTCTGAAGGACAACATTGTTGGCATGAAAAATGGAGTATGTTTTTTTTTCTAACATATCCTCATCAATGATACTCTAGCACATAATTGAGTTTTATTCATTAACCATATAGTGAATTATCACGTTTGCATTCACTTCAAGGAATGAAACAAATTCAATAATCGCATGGAATAAACATCATGCTTGCATTCACTTCAGGGAATGACATAAATCAAATAATCGCATGGAATAATCATCATGCTTACATTCACTTCATGGAATGTCATAAATCCAATAATCGCATGGAATAATCATCATGCTTGCATTCACTTTAAGGAATGTCATTAATCCAATAATTGCATGGAATAATCATCATGCATACATTCACTTCAGGGAATGCCTCCCATAAAAATTCTTTGATCAAAACAATTTTCGTAACTTGAACTTGGGAGAAGTCTATAGTCGAGTTTTTCAACATAAAAAAAAATATTGCTTCCAAGCAAATATAAACTTTATAATATTCATACTATTAAATAGTAATTGATCAGCCAATATATATTCAATATATTCAAAGAATAAAAATTTAATCCTCATACGCGGCGTTGTTAAACCAGTCCACAAGGTCCTTTAAAAAGAACCTCCTTTGAGATCAGTAGCCTCGCAGAACGGGATGTCCAGCCAATATACTCGGATTAAATTATTAAAACAAAATATTAATGACATGAAATAAACACATAATATCATTAGACAAAAATAGAAATATTTACATGAAAAAGAGAAAAATCATAATCATCATCGTATATATACTATTTTATAAATTAAATATAAAAGATTGAAAAAGAACATACCGGGTAAATCTTTGAAGAGACTTGAAATAAAAATCTTCTGAGCAAACTCGTGCTGATAACGTGTTGTGAATAAAGTAAAGAACAAGAATAAAATAGAAGAATAAAGATGAGAGACAAAAGGGAGAGAGATTTTATTATATTCTCAAAGTAGGGGTTGTATACAATGCTATGCCAAAAGTCTATATTTATAGGCATAAGATGGAAACCCTAATTTCAATGGGTATTAAACCCTAATACTAAAGCCCATTAAAGTTTAACTTAATATATGGATATCCACCATAAATAAATATATTTATAACAAAATTCTCGTTCTTTAGACTCTAACAAACGAGAAATTATATCATGAATCTTTTTTATCACGTCATTTATGGTCTCAACTAACTATATTCATCTATATCATTTTTTAAGATAAATTATCATATTTTTTCTACGTGTAATTAGTAAATATATAATTTTTAATTAGTTATTTAAAGATAAACGAATGAGGTATCGTGTTGAACATAATTCCTCTCTCCCAACCGACGGACATTGAGACATAACAATATTAGAACACATGAAACATTGGACCTGACATTACAGGATTCTAATTTGAAGGAGACTTATTGAATCTCGAAACTTCCAAAGAAATTAGGGTAAACATGATCTGTATCTGTCAGAAAAAAAAGGATTTCTTTATTTTTTTTCTATGTACGAATTTCCATAGAACTGCCACACAATATTGATTTCTCCCCCCCCCCCCTAAACTTGGTAAAATTAGTTAAATGATGTTAGCCATTTTATAATTTTAAAGGATAAACCGTAATAGAGATCATTTAATTATATTTAATTATAAGTTAGTAGGGGTATACTAAATCGACCTAATGTGTAATCAACGGTCCAATAAATTTAATATCAATACTATATTATTACTATGTTTTAATATTACTTTCATTTTTTTAACTTGCATTATGAATTTATTGGGTCATGTTGGACCGATTTTGAACACCCATATAAGTAGGGTTATATTTGGATCACCTAAATATTGAAAGTTACATTTAGATCACTCATTTATGGGTAAAGTTATATTTGGGTCACCCAATTATTAAAGTTTACATTTAGATCACTCAATTATAAGTAAGGTTACATTTGGGTCACTCTTCATATTTGAAAAAAGTTTATCAATTTGTATATTAGATTAATTAATGATTTCAATTGAAATACTTTAATGTTGACAAGAGTATATAAGTGATTTAGAAGAAAAAAACGACCAAATTGATGTACTTTTTCAAATATGAAGGGTGACCCAAATATAACCTTACTTATAATTGAGTGACCCGAATGTAACATTTAATAATTGGATGACCCAAACATAACTTTACCCATAAATGAGTGACTCAAATGTAACATTCAATAATTAGGTGACCCAAATGTAACTATACCCATAATTAAGTGATCTTTGTTGCATTTTACCCATTTTTAAAAGATAGATGCCTACTCATAACGTCATTAACTATTTATCAACAGGTTGACCAAAATAAACAAATAAAAAATTTAATGATTAAATTGAAATTTTTTAAACTCAAGTAACCAAAATAGAAACGGGATAAAAGTTGAGTGATGAAGTATATAATTTACCTAAATAAAGCTTAATCCTTTAAAAGATAGACTTGAATTCTCAAACCCTTTACAATCATAACATCAACCTTCCATTTTTACTTGTATATTAATTAATTAATTAATTAATTATGTATCAATCAGCTGTATTTTTCCACAACAAGTCTACAAAAATCTGTGTTTACTTTTCCTTTTAAAAATTTGGATGGAAAATGATAAGTTCAGATCTTGTCTACACCAACTCCCCATATTATACAATATAAGTTATAAGTTCCCTATATCTACAAGAATACGAGAAGATTTTCCATTATAAACTAAGATTTATTTTTGTTTATAAGGGTGAATTTAATATTGTAAAAACACTTTTATAATCGTAAAAGCTAAAAGATTTAATTTTTATGTTTAGATTAAAAAATATTTTTTAAAACGTAATTATTCTCTAAAAATTAATTATTTATCATTGATTTTAGTTTTAAATCAGTTTTTAACTCTAAAAGCTGTTTTGAGAAATAATGCTAAATAAAGCCGAAGTCAAAAGTCTAAAAGATTATTTTTTTATTCTTAATACCACTTTCAATTCTTAGTTTTAACTTTAAAATGTTGAATTTTATAACCCTTTTTCTGCAATGTAGCCAAATAAGTACTTTCAAGGAACATGTGAAGATATTTTTAAAGAAATGACACTTGCATCAGGACAAGACACACAAGATTAGTTGTTTAATCCTTAATATCTGATCTTGAGTGGCTTTTTCACTGTTTATAGATGTTGAAACCTGCCATAGCTGATAAATAGAGCTCATCTGCAACTGCAAGTTGGTTTGCCAAAACGGCCTCAGTCCCAGTTTTTAAATAGTGATTTCAAACTATGTAAGAGGGTGTTGTGGGGGAGAAAAGCCTTGAGATTTGGTTGATAAAAAAACTAAAAGATTCTCTGTCATGCTCTAAGATTCCAACACTTATTTAGTTGTGAAGCAAGCTCAAAGAAATTACTGACTATAAATTTATGATCTTAATTACTAACATAATATAAGGGTACATTGAAGAAAGAGTGATTTATTATCATTTATCAATCTCATCGGTTGGTATAGGTTGGGGGTGTAAATGAGTCAATTGAGTTCAAGTAGTGTTGAACTCGACTCGACTTGTTTAGATTTTGAGCTCGAATAATTTTTAACGAGTCTGAGAAATCTGAACTAGACTCAGCTTGTTAAGAATTCGAGTCGAGTTCGAGCTTGATTTGAGTTCAATTGAGTCAAGTGTTGACCGATCTTTGATCGTTCGGACTCGAGTAGCTCGTCATCTATTACGTCTCATTTAAAGTCTTGTCAAAAAAAACTTTGATACATAAGTTGTGTAAACTCAAGCTTGTTAATTTTAAGGTATAGGGTGTTAGTTTAGGGTTTAGAGGTTTAGTTCGTTGAGTTTAGAATTTAGAGTTTAGATCAATATTTAGGGTTTAAATTTTAGGGTTTTAAGTTTAGGAGTTAAAATTAAAAAATATATATTATATTTTCAAGTAACTCAAGAGCTTTTCGGATCTAGTATTAAAGTAACTCAGCTCGTTAAGAACTTAAACTGAATCTAATTAAATTAAACTTTAATCAAACTTTAATCGAATACAACTCAAATAATTCACAATTTGTTTCGTCTCCTTTACGTCCCTATATATGTCACAAGTGCAACCAAACAAGGTGTTATCCAATTCTAAAATAATACATGGAAAAGACAAGGCAAGAGTCTTCCTAAATCTTCAAAGTTGATGGCAATGCTTTAAATAACTTAAAAGTCAAGTGGCAAATTTGTAATCAAGACCCTTTATAACCCCATTTGAGACCATGGTTCAGGATTCCATCATACACCAAGCAATACACTCAAATCAAGTGGTTGCTCCTTCTTACCTGAAAACCTTGCTCCTCCCCTTTCCACACTTTTCATTGAAATCACCATCTTCTTCCTCAACCTACATGGAAATCAAAACAGTAATCCGCACCCTTGTCTATGCTCAGGTCTGTCATCTCATCCGAGCATTTTCAAAAGCAAAGTCTACTTTCATTCAAATTTGTAAACAAAACAAGCCTATAAGATATCTGATTTCCAGCTCAAGGACCACAAAAAACAAGTACAAGAACAAGCACAATAAGCTGTTCTTTGGTTCATTTAGGCTACACTATAACTGGTGTTCTTCCCATGTTACACCAGTTCCAGCTCCAGTACTAGAAGGCTGCACCAGCACCACAACCCATTCCTACTATGATTCAACCTGGGACACAGTGATTTCATGTCAGAAATGTGAGGAGGACAAGGTGGAGTCTGAGCTTTCAGGTTACCTTGAATGGCTAGAAGAAAACAAGGGTAATGGTAATTCTACAGCTGAGACAGATCTCAATGAGATTGATAAGCTAGCAGACATGTTTATAGCCAATTGCCATGAAAAGTTTAGGTTGGAGAAGGAAGAATCTTACAGGAGATTCCAGGAAATGATGGCTAGAAGCATGTGAATTGTGAGTTTTTTTTCTTACCTTGTGGTGATTTTCTTACCACTTTCCACTTCCAAGGTTCTGTATAATCAATGGGAATAATCTTAACATCTTTCAGTTTTCTTTTGTTACTTAAATTCAGACCAAATTTCCAGATATGGAAGATGAATGTTCTATTCTGTATCTATGGCTAAGTTTCTGATCCAAAAGAAATATAATATATGATGGAAAGTTGAGTGTAGATGCTTATCTAATTTGTTTAATATATTAGATTAATTTTGGATTAGTTGTTGTTACACTCTTACCAATGTAATTAAGACAAGTTTTCCAACCCAACTTATATAGATTGGTAAAGTTGTGTAAGAGCTGTGAACATCTTAAATCAATGATTTAACCGGAGGAAGTCTATAACGGGTGTCGAACACCGCTAAACATCGTTAATGTTGAATACCGTTGAATATTATTAAATTAATTTATAAAGAATAAACATCTAAAGGACTAATCATACAATTATTAATTATATGTTGAATTTATCACTCTTTTATTAATTAGATACTGAATCTTTAAAATTTTAAATTTTATTAATTAATTTAATAATGTTCAACATTAGTAATGTTCAGCAGTATTCGACGTCCTTCGTAGAATTTTCCTTTAACCAAATCCCAAACAGGTCATTTCAGTTCTCCAATTATTAGTTCAATGATTTTCTCAAGATTTCATGCTCATCAAAACTAGGTTTGATCCAACTAATATCTCATGAAACTAAAATTTAAATTTTTAAAAATTTAAATCGATTCCCTTAAACTTCGTCACTGATAATATCAATATATTTCGATTTATTGTCTTGCAAAGTGCTATTTGAATCTCGATTATGAAAGTATTATATTTTAAAAATAATCATAAAGAGAAAGGACTGAAAAAGCACATTTATTTTTTAATTAGCTAATAGTGATTATAGTAGTATCTGTTCTAGAATATAATCTCTATCATTTGATATTGATCACTCAATCACTCTGCTGACATCACTGGTGCTTGAACCCGTAATCTCAAAATTAAATTTAGAATTATTTTAAGAATAAATATATGAGAGATAAATACAAGTTTATCCATAATATACAGAAAAATTTAACTAAAGCCCAATTTTTTAATTAATAATCTTTATTTTTGTGATAAATTATTGATTAAATTTAATACATTAATTTAAAATATTATTCCCTTGTTTTATCTTTTATTTGGGGGCTTTTGAATTATTTTATTTTTTAGGATTATGGAGTATAAATACATCTTAGGTTTAACATTTGAAAACAAATTGAAAATTATTATTCCTCGGTTATTTCTATTGAAGCTCTTTTTATCTTTTTACTTTCTTCTCTATTATTTTTTATATAAAATGCTAAGCATGACCGAATCGATGCTTAATTAAATTTTATTTAGCCTAAAGTTTTACGACGTTTTAATTTTAAATTGAGAGAATTGGATCGAGAAAGTATTCTTTAATTCTTTAGAAACTAAGAGTGACAATCGATCATTCTTTAAAAGTTACTATATCTTCAACTCAAAAAGATGTTCTGCTAAAAAAATCAAGATTTAGTTCGATGAAATGAAGACAATATGAATCAACTTTATTTCTCTATATTACTTTCCATAAATCATTATTATAAATTATAAATATTTTATTTCATAATTTCTACCCTTGTCATACTTCCTTTATACCTAATTTTTACCAAGTCAAAGCAAATCAGATGATCTTTTCAAAACAATACCATGATCCATAAGTAAGGCAAGGTGAAGGAAAATGTTTTGTTTTTAACCTACTCAAAATCATAAAAATGGAATGATGATGTTGATGAATCACATGGTCATGGCATGAAGATGGTATCACACAAGGTACACACTAATCAAGGGTCTAAGTTTTTCTAAGAGGTTTAATTATTTTTAATACATCTTGTTAAAGATTTAATACTTTTATTAATATTCTATTTTTTCTCAATACCTATCATTAGCGATCAAATATTTTTCCGATTTCAGACCTACTTCTAAAATTTAATTTTTTAATATTTTTTTACTATTTATTATTAGAAACCGATTTTAACATTTAATTTCTTTTATTAAAATCAAAGACGAGTTAAGAAAATAAAATTTTCAAGTAGCTATAGAAAACTTGTCGTATAAAATAAAAACCCAAGTAACTCAAAAATTTTAATTATCAATAGATCGAATTATTTAAAATAAATGTGCATTGTACACGATTATAAAGTCATTTGAATTAAAATTGATTAATACCGTAACATTATAAATATTTATAATTAAATCCTAATCGTCTAGAGATATATAAAATTCTAATATTGCACTGCACTAGAACATAAAAATCATGCTAGTTTTCCTATGTATCAACAAATCAATCCGAAGGAATTCAAACAGTTGAAATTTAATCTCAATCAAATAAAATCCACATAGGTAGATGAAGCACCAAGACTAACAAATATTACACCAGGGACATTATTTTTCTTCATGTCAAAAATATTACACTGAGATTAGCCTAGACAATGCGTAGTAACTAAGTCATGGCAGTCGTTGAACAAGACGAACAGACAATCCATGAAAATTTTTGATAACATTCAAAATGAAAAAACTGAGTCTCTGCTCACCTGCCTGTTGTCTACCACAGAAACGACTCGCCGGAACTGGAGAAGGGCTTCAAACTGCATGAAAAGCATAAACCGTCTATAACTAGTCTAATCATGAGGTGTACCCTCAGGCATCAAGATCTCAATCACCATGTAAGCAGTACAGCTGACGAATGTTTCCGGAAGCTGACATGTTAGTACAAAAACGTCATTAGAGTAAACACATTTCTAGTCGAATTAGGCAATAAAAGGTTAAGAAACACAGGCTATAATAGCAAAGGGTGGATTACCATATAACCAGTCCTTGAAGTATACATGAAGCGCGGATGATAGTTCTCTTTTGCGATTTTCTTCGAGAGGAGTTTCTCTCAATATCTGCTTGATCTCACCCAAATTCTTTTGCTGTCAATAACATCAGAAAGAAAATAAAAATCCGGTTAAGTCAATATTTGATTGATCAATAAAATCAGTCATTGATTCAAAATACACAGGTCAAAACCGCTTCGGCTGAGGCATTTACATTTCTCTGTTGTGATGTCAAGTATGCATCAGGTAAGGGGAAAGGATTATCCTTTGTCAACCCTGGGGATTCGCCTTCAAACCAGTTTGGAATCTGGTTATCAAGAAATGCTAATGTCAAGCACAAGAAGATCAAACTATAGACAGGAAACAGAAAATAGATATATTAGCATACAAGCTATACAACACACAAAAGCATACCAGAAAATTTGTGAACTGATCAGGATCCAAGTGTGCAGCTGATTCAGCTTGAGCATCAGAAACGCCTGCAGGATGAGATAATGAATCGTGCGGATCAACAGCTCCAAGTGCCAAAGGTTCATCCCATTTATTGATGGCGGCTTTAATACCAACTTGAGTCATGTGCTCCTCCAACTGAGAGTAGAACGTGTTATATGGTGCCACCTGATGAAATTTAAGAGAATTTCAAAACATCAATCTTCCTGAATTTTGAAGTTTGTAATAGTGATAACACCAAAAAACCAAGTCAAAACAATAGCAATTCGATTCTAAATGGTGTAATATAAAAGAACTTGAGATGAGGCGGACAAAAAGACACATCACTCTGGAGTGAAAAGAAGAGAGTTAATTACGACGAATTGAATATAAGCCCTAGTGCATTAACAAATTTTCAAAATTAAGACTAGTAGAGCATTTACTTAGAAATAGGTTCTTTATTACTTCTCATCTCACAAACTAAAATGTGATAAAATTAAATTCTCATTGCACCTGCGCAGAAGAGGATGATATGGTTCCGAACTATTTGGCATACACAACCTCGCGATTTACATGATGTTGAAGTGGAGTTGCAACTCCAACCTTAACTGTCCCATAACTATCAATCTGTCATGTTTTCAGGGGATTTACTTGTACCGTTTCACTACCCAGCAAAGTTATAACTACTTGACATACACAACACTTATGATCTACATGATGCTGAAAAGGAGTTGCAACCCCCACCTTACTGTCCCACAACTATCAATCTGCCATGTTTTCGTTATCCACTATTTTATAGGGCTTCAGCTTTGTTTTCCAGCAAATAATAGTCTAGGCTATTTATTATAAATAGTATACAGATTTTTTTTTACTTACAGTCATAATTATTATCATTAGAAATTCTCTAGTTTACTAGTTGTAATAGCAATAAGATTCTTCACTACTACATCTAATCAAAACTTTTGATTTTTCATCATTACTTTTCTTTGAAAAATTCTGCTCCTATTAGAGGATGCTAGTGACTCACTCACCTGTAGCTTGTGGTTATCGCCAACAATAAGGGGACGTTGGTTTACACCCAAAAAGAATAAACACTCACGACAATTTGCAATGCAGACTCGTTTTGCAGCTACAATCACATGAACTCGTTCACAATGTTCAACTCTTACTGCCTGCAATGAAGAAAAATCATATTACATCCATCCATCAACTGAGGGCATATCAGTACTTGAATGCAGAATGAATTGATAGTTAATAGGGTGTAACCATCATGAATATTGTTTTATAAAGAATTATACAATATGAAAAAAGAATAGATGGGGGAGCATATTAAGTGCCCCATCAGAGAAGAATTATAGCAAGTAAAGAATATTAGAGGTAAAACCATAACTGCAAACAGTATGGAAATTTATGCGCATATCATGGAAGACAAGAAAACATGTGTTATTGATTTGACAATCTTAGCAATAGAAACCAATTGTGCACGTGTGTGGCCATATTTCAGTTCATACAAATTCTTTTCAGTGATTCCGGCATAGCCAGGAAATGGAGCACAGGAAGAAAGGATTTTCACAGAAAATTTTGTTGGATGTTGTTTTCAAAATAAAAACATCATAACCTTCACAGAAAATTTTGTTGGATGTTGTTTTCAAAATAAAAACATCATAACCAACATCAGACGATAGATTCTGAAACAGACAAAACTCATTATGTTCAGTAGTGTTTAAAAAAGCGCGCCTAGGCGCTGAGGCGAGGCGAGGCGAGACGAGGGTGAAGTGCCTAATTTGGTCTAGGCAAGACGACTTCAATGATGCGAAGCAAGGCGTGCCTAAGGCACTCGAGGCGCTAAGGCGCCAAGGCTCCAAAAGGCGTCGCCTTTTTCATTTTTTTGATCTTTTGTCTTTTTATTTAATTTTTTATTATATTTTACATACTAACTTAAGCTAAAAGTAGAAACCACACAAAAATAACATTAATTAATGAAATTTAAATTAATCTAATTGAGTTAATATGTAATTTAAGCTTAATGCATTCATTTTTTGATCTTTTGTCTTTTTTATTTAATTTTTTTATTATGTTTTATATATTAACTTGAGCTAAAAGTAGATACCACACAAAAATAACATTAATCAATGAAATTTAAATTAATCTAATTGAGTTAATATATAATTTAAACTTAAAGCATATCACATCATATATACAAACATTAATGGTTGATTGGAAGGATAGAGAAAAATGCTCAAAATGAGTTTGTTGAACATGTAATCTTTTTTAAAGTTCTAAATTTTCATTGGATAGACATGTCGTTGTATGATGAGATCATGTACCTATTTTAGTTTTATGTGTCCTTAGAGACTATTTTGCATAAAAAGATGTATAATTTTCATATTTTATAGTTTTCATAAGAATTACAAAGTTTTTATAATTTCTTTTCATCTAAACTTCTTATATATTCAACCTAATAATCAATAACAAATTAGGAAATTTACACCTATGTAAGTTTTGTAATCTATATATTTTTAATTTTTTAAAGGGGCGCCTTACTTCGATAAGGCGCTCGCCTTTCGCCTAGCGCCTCGGTTATGAGACCTTTATCGCCTTAGTGCGCCTTACGCCATTTTTAACACTGAATTGTTCACTCAAAGATATTCCAAACATGAATTCATAGATTATTGACAGACTAATAGAAGCTAGGCAGACGAAATGGAAGACACGCAAGTTAGCCATATCCAAAAGTCAAAACATAAGGAAATAGCTGAGTAACTTCTTTAGTAGAGATGGACGTTTTCCAGTCAGTAGAATAGCTGCCAATAAGTACACTAACAAAGAGATCAAAGTAAGATCTACTTCCAGAGTACCAGTTCAAAATACCATAGAGAAGTTTTAAACAATTCCAAAAACCAACACTGAACTGAAAAGAGGAAAGCAAATTTGCATCCAAATTTCACATAATAGTATATAAGAATATACTTCCACTGGTTCTAAAATGATTGCAACGTAAATATCAGACAACAGAAAGGCAATGATACCTTGCCAACAGCTCCAAGAACTATAGTAGCATCAGAGCATCCATAAATGGTGGCATATCTCAAAGGCGCTAAAATGTAAATAACTGAATCATGACAATTAATGATCTGAAATAATAAAAAAATGTAAAGTTAGAGATGTTTTACGTCACAGAGTATACAAAAATCAAACAATAATAAAGAATTAGAGCCAAGTTGTTGGTATGACCCAAGTAGAATACTCCTTCAAAATTGAAGGTCTCAAGACATATTCCACAACTCCTAATAATCAAAATTATTTTAAATTTAAATAAAAGCAAGCTAATCAAAGTTGTTGACATGACCCAATTATTTTTTAATTCAAATAATTTAGAGACGACAATTGGAACTGTTTTATGTGTATATTTAAATCAATAATAAGATGATGATTACATTGACATTGAGGACATCGACTTTGAAGACGAGACAGGAACAAAAGAGCTATATTCGGCTGATGTTCACCCAACAGACATCCATCTCAATATTTATAAGATGGTTGCACACCATAACCAAACTTGAGTTTCTATAAAAATATGCACCCGACAGAATCCATATGGTACCTAAATGACTCTAAGGTTAGGAGATCAATATATGATCCCAGACCATGATACATCTACAGAGGTGCAGGTCACTTATTGCTTTAAACGAGCCATGAAAACAATACACGGAAACTACCCCATGTAAAAACAGCTGTTACTGAAACACAGTGCAAATATAAACTAACCTTCACAGAAGAATGTTTAAGATCAGATGCCTGCTTTACATATGATGATTTAGAGACTCCCTCAATGAAGCAAATATTCCTCGTACTTTGTGAGGTTTTAGCTGAACTAGAATTAGCATCAGGCATAGCAACATCCTGATCAGAGCCACCTTGAGGACCATTTTCTTTTGCAGATATTTTTTCAGTAACATGCTCTAAAGAAGCAGCTATATTTTCTAGAAGCCAATCATGAACTTGTGACGCTGGAACAGGAACATCAGGCATGTCTGGATCTGAATTAGCAAAAAAAGGAGCAGCTTGGCTTAATGGAAATCCTTCGGATCCCTTGTCACCAAATTGAATCAGAAATCCAAGGCGCTCAAATCCCTCCATAGTTAAAACCTGAAAGAATAGAAAGGCATGGGAGCTAATAAAAAGCACAAATAAATTGAAATGTAAGATATGCTCATATGCAACGACTAAAAGACCAATCATGAATAAATAGAAAGTGATTTATAACAGCCTAGCTAATTATAAAGAGAAAGTGTATAATGAAGAGAACAGAACAAATCAAAACATAATTAAAAAATGACACGCTATAAGGAAGGTTAGGTGTGTTGGGAAGGGTAGAGAAAATTAGAACAAAGATTCCTATACTCTCGAAATTGTACTCTTAACAATTAAAAAAATAGCTTAAAATCAGTGATTACTGCAAAGCTAGCAAGGAGTTATTTTGTCAACTTTTGATCAAAATTGCTAATATTTTCTTTTGCAGATATTTTTTCCTGCTTTTCTTAAAACGCCTCAGTGATAAGAGGCGTCGCCTCACGCCTCCGGCAAAAGCGATCGGAAGAGTGCGCCTCGACTTCTGGATGCTTTTTTCTCAATGCCTCGCGGTGCCTCTCGCCTCACAGCACCTCAGGTGCACATTTTAATACTAAGACTATGAAGATCCCATTTTTCATTATAAATCTCACCAAGTTATCTAGTAAGACAGACCAGGTTGCCTTCAAATAGTAAAAAACAAACCACGTGAAGGCACTTTACATGCAGCAAGATTTACATTTGAGTTCATTAGTATTCTGCATCAATATTGAGACCTACTAAGTGCAACCAATAAAATATTTTCTTCAGTGCTTGCGCCTTTTCTCCTTTGGAACTACAGTTAACACATATTGGAATAACGAAGAACATCAAGAATCAAAATGCAACAAGAATCACTATTAAACAAAATATTGCAACCATTAATTTGTATTTTAAATATTTCAGTCTAGTTCGAATTCAGAATAACAAAAACAAAATTCCAAAACAGAAAAAGGATACCCAACTACAGAGCATATTACAAACCAGAGAGTCTTCGCCTTCTCCCTCCACAGGCTCTGACAAAAGAGAGAGAATATTAGCCAAATGCTTTTGAAGATAGGATAATTGATGTGCCTCTTCATCAGCCTGTGATGGCATAAACCGACGTGTGTTGCTGCGGACAAGCTGTGACGATAGAATCATAAGAAACACCAAGTTTAAGCCTAAGGGTCTGATTTATATAAATTATGAAGTAAACACTGCAATTAACTTCTAACGGTAAATATAACCACAATTATTACAATGTCCAGAGATAGGGAATCCATATAATGAAATACTTATTACTTAGCTATAAAAATGAATTACAAACCCATGTCCTACAATGAAGTAAAGCATAATATTTTACAATCTCCAATAACAAAGTGTTAACTGCATAAACCATATTTGACAGCAAGTTTGAAGCATTGAACAGGGAGGAAATACAAACATGAACGATCAGACCCAGCAATTCAAAACAATTCTATTCACTAAATATGGGTATCCCAACTCCTAAAGCTAAAAATGCATCAGAAAGGGAAATAAAAGCAAAAGTAAAAAAAAATATTACAACCAAGAAGACTAAATTTAAACATACTGTTAATTTAATCTTAAGACTTATTTGATTTTCACCTCCAAAAATGCTATTAAAGAAAAGGTAAATACTTGAACGCATTTATTCATTAAAAAGAGTAAATAAAATGAAACACCAAGCTGATATAATTGAATTTCAAGTTGGTAAAAATGTTGTTGTTTCGGATTTGTACATTTTCTTAGCAGATTGTATATGCACTTAATTCATTCCTCCTTTTTGACTCAGGATACAAAAGCAAGAAGCAAAAACCGCTAAATGGTATTTTGCAAAACAGGAAAAAGAAAATAATTTTACTTTAAAATAAAAAATGGTTAAATGTAAAACATACTCCAACATAATTATTCTATATAAATGCGTAATCATGCATTTTTTATTTTTTATCGACTTAATTCTTGAAAACGTTCTTTGGCATCTTAAACGCACTGATGCTTCCAATTTTGAAAAGACTAAAATAATGCTTAAAACATCTTTCAATTGCCAAAACATGAAAGGAACCACAATTAGTTCATTCTCAAATGTCAATCAAGAGCCATAATTTCGTGAATTTCATCAGCTTCTAGCATCAGAAGCATTCATTTTCCTAGAAGCATGTATCTAATTTGTTAATATTAAATGACATTGAAATTAAATCAATAACCACCTAATTTTCAACAACTACAAACCCAATTCAAAAGTATACATATATCAACAACAGTTCACCAAAAAAATATAACGAATTGGTCAAACTACTTACCTGCAAAGGAGAAAGTGCCGACAAGAAACCGTCGAAAGCTGACGTGGAAGGCCAAACATCGGCAACCGCAGCCGAGTCTTTATGGGAGCGTGGCAAAAGCCTCTTATATGATTGAATGTACAAAAAGAGTATCAGATCACGCCAATCCGCACCGACAGAATCCACATCCTCAGGAAGAGCATTGACGAGTGGGTCGGAATCGGAGTGGAGCACCGAGGCAAGAGTATCAAGAATGAGACGCGCATGGTCCGATGAGATCTGGAGCGCATCAGCTAGGGCAAGCGAACCAACACGATTAGTTGAGGAAGATGAGAATTTTTGCTTGAGAGGTGATAGGGCTTGTACCGGGTCGGTGAAAATGTGCTTCTGGATAGGTAATAGGCCATGCTCGAAAGGCTCGCGTCGTGGATGGAGCAGAGTGATGGTGCTAACAATTGGATTCGGGTCGGTCGTTGAAGTTGGCGATCCGATTGGGTCGGTCATCTCTTTGATTCACAGAAAAGATTTCTTTTTTCTTCTAATTTTTGAATCGAAGAATGAGAATTGAGGGTTTTGTTTGCAGATCTTCGAGAAATGAATCCTGTTGATGAAAGGGGTGAGAGGGTTACTTATGGTGCGGTCGGGTCTAGCTCAACTGTTCACGTGGCTGGATTTTAATGGATATACCGTTAGTTTTCAGTTTAGGTTTTGAAAACTTTAAGCACTAGAAATTGTAAGTGGTATTTAGGGATTTTGTTTTAGGGTTTATAATTTTGATGTTTAATCTTGTGTTTAGGGATTGGAAATTATAATGGATAAATAGAAATGATCTACCATATAATAAAAATATATCTTAAAATTTCAAATATTCTTTTATAGTCCCAAAATTCATAAAACCCAAAATTCGATCACTCTTCCGACATTGATTGCATTGCCAACGTAGGAATGAAACGCCCTCTTTGTACGGAACAACCCACACGTCATTCGTTGTTCGTTCTGTCGTTGTTCGTCGCATATCATTTGAAAGAGTCATTTAATAATTTTGACGTTTCACACAATATCGATGGATTTCAAGTGACGAAGTGATTGAGAAAATGATCATAATAATTCGGTGATCGATGTGATAAACGACGATGTGACAATTAATAATAAAATTGACCTAAAATATATTATTTATAATGTTATTTATTTAATAAATAAAATTTGATTTTAAATTATAAAATATATTTATAATATTATTTTTTAGTGTTTTTAGGACAACATATTATTAAAGTATAAAACAATCAAAGAATTGATTATAACTTTTTTAAAAAATTACAATTAAAATATGAAATTAAATAAAATGTAAAATTGAGGAACTCAATTATAAAAGAATAAGTTTATTGTTAAAAATGTAAATTAGGATTATATAGATATTTAGTAATAGTAAAACATTTGGTCAAAAATAATACCATTTTAAACTTTATTTTTTATTAGGATGAAGATCGAGTGTTTAATTAAGTTAAGTTGAATAATATTTTTTGAATTATTTAAGTTTATAAGTCTTATTTTACGATTTAACCTTTATTTAATTTTTTTTAAATTAAATTGAATTTTTAAGTTTTTTATATAAATTTAATTATACATATATATTTTTATATATTTTTTTATATGTATAGACGCAACGCATATATATTTATATATACTCAGGGATGAGCGATAAACATATTGGTTTCAATTTTAAAGTTTTTTTATATGCATAATGATATACATATATATATTTATTTATATTTCACATGTGGTATACGAGAAATTATATCATGGATAAGTCCCACCATGTGTTCATGGACCAACCATTAAAAATCATCCATGTCATTTTTTTCCATGTCATATATTTTTTAAAGTGAATTTTTACTTGAAAATTTTGTTTTTAAAATAAATTAACAATAAATATGAGTAAAGATTCACTTTGAAAAATATATGACATAGAAAAAATGATGATATGAATGATTTTGAATGGTTGGTCCCATAGATGACGTGATAAGACTTACCCATAATATAATTTCTCGTGATATACATAATATGCCATGCAGAAATAAAAAATTCAACTTGAATATTAAAATTTTTAAATTAATTATTGAAAATCCTAACTCCGTCCCTGAATGGGAAGATGTCTGCACTTTCATATGGATGCATGAAACTACAGGTCGTATAAATAATGTGTAAATCCAGAACTAATACCAACCAAAAGCAGAGCCAGAAACATAAACCAAGTATAATGTAACCTTTAGACTTAATCCCAGCTAATTAAAATATAATTTTCCAAAATTAAATTTAAATGTACACACCCATTTCTGTGTTTCAAAAGCATGTCACAACCTATCCATTTTTCTCTTTATTTATAACCTTCAAACTGGGAAGCTTGTTAGCCTAAGTAGCCAAACTTTTTACAGTAGGAAAAGAATAAGGACCAACAATTCTTTCAGACAAAATGTGTGTCCTCTTCTGTCTCATTCATCTTGTCTACAGAAGCAAGGCAAAATCATACAACTTGATTAGCCATTGCCTTCTGGATATTTAAGCACTTGCAGTTCGCCCGATTCTCGCTAAGAGTCTGCGAAAGAAAGGAGAATAGCAGACAGTATTACAACTTGATCACCCCCCAAAACCATGGTATCTACACTTGGAACTTGGAAGGAGGATAGAAAATGTTTAATGTAATGGTTAAGTTATAAAGTATGGAAATAGTTATAAATCTTAACCATTTGATTAACGAAATTTTCATATTCGTCTCCGTCGTAACAAGCCTGTCCTCCAATGTTACATACCTTGAACTGCTTTTGAAGGTCCTTGATGTACTCCACAGCCAAATCTAACATGTCTGCTGTGTTTGTTTGCTGCACAAGGAAAACCCCAGAACAAGTCAGTTTCCTTACACGAAACTTCTTAGGTACCTTTTATAGAATTCGACCGAAAAAAGTGATTTAGGAAAACATCTAACCTTGTCCATGTTGGGGACTAGCTCCTGAAGCCTTCTCATCCGTTCGCTAATTCGGGTTCTTCTCAGCTGAAAAAGTGTTTTACCCTTTACAACCATCTCCAAATGTGTACAAATAAACATAAAAGCTGCAAAAATCTCCAAATAAGGTGAATTCGTGTAGGTTCTTTTACCCTTTCTGCAATGCTTCTAGGGTGAGTGGCACAACCACGCTTAGCTCTGATCTTACAAGGGACTGCATCTTGAAAATGCAGATACTTCTCCATGGCAGCCATCTCATTTGAAGTCTTTGGCAGACTCAAATGGTGCGATAATACATGAACGCGACTTCCATCATCTCCGTTCTATTGATAAAACAACCACTCATAAATATAATCTATGTTTGTTGAGGTATTTTGATAATGGATATGCAACTTAATATGACCTGGTTATTGGAAAAGAACTTGTGGTCATTATCTCGTGACTTTTTCAAACCAGAAATATTGTGTGTGAATTGTGCAGAATCATTCCAAGAACCACCGTTGAAGCTATTAGCCCCGATGCTGTCGTTGCCAGTTTCAGATATTTGTGACAACATGCTCAATGAAGAAGGTTGTCTTGCTGAGAAGCTGATCTGATTCTTCAATCTGCTGGAAGATGGACTTAATTCTCCGCTGGTACCATTCACACCACTGTAGTTTCCTAAACCTTTCATGCTGGCATAGCCTGCAGTTTATTCAATCAACACAGTTTCAGCAAATTTTGGCTTAACACTGAAATCAATGGATTCATTATACAGCATCTAAACATTCAGGTTATATAGTTTAGTTTACAAAAATCCTAATGACTATCAGCTTTCCAAATCCCATATTTTCAACAAAATCTATTCGGCAGACATCATAAGATAATGCAGCGTCACCCTTTAGACCTCCCATTTCTTTTTCGATGTACGATTATGAACACGTCTTTTTTCAAACGTGATATTCTCCTTACTTAATCTCGTGATCCTCTTGCCACAGTTGTTCACTGTATCTATCCCACTCGTGGGCACTCGTGAAATCAAACAATTAAAGAGTGCTTTCATACTAATTGTCACGAGATTATTATCTTCTTCCCAAAAGACGTGTAATAATATACTCAGCGTCATCGTTTATATATCATGAGATTAATGATTCTAATAAGAGTACAAATCAAAATGTAAACTTCCAAGTTTGAATAGGTCCTATATTTTCCATGTTCATTACTTGTTTAATTACTTGTTCTAAAAACAATTAATTACACAAAACATAAAAAGTCAAACCCAAGAAGGATAAAAATCCATCTTTCTTATTAAATACAACAATAAACAAATATTTTTATTGTTCTTCCTCCTATTCCATTCTTTCCAATCTTACCAAACAAAACCAACTAGGGGAAAAACAATATCTAGCAAAATAGGAAGATTAGAAAGTCAATAAATTATCAAACAAAGCATTAAAAACAACTAATTAAAGTGCTAATCATAAACGAGAGCTTGAAGAATACCATTTTGAACCGATAAGTTGGTAAAAAGCCCAGGCGGCGAGCTGCTTTGCCTCATTAGGCTAGAAGTAACCGGTTTCCCTTGACTCCGTTGATCCATTCCCAATAAGTCATATGGCCTATCCATACCGGAGCTCTGCCTCGGATACTGAGGCGGCAACCCTGTAAAAATCGGCGCTGAACCAGCATAGTTAACAGCCGCCTCTGACCCAGATTTATCCTCGTTTTCGTTGTTTCCGCCGCCGGTTGAATTTATGAATCTGGATATATCGAAACCGCCTTTATTGACGGTATCGGTGAAATTAGCGAGAAAAGAGCTTGGAGCAGAACGAAAACGTAATAACCCAGAACTGGATTGGTTGTTTTGGTTTTGATAGAGGTGATGGGTACTTGAATCCATTGAAACTTCCCCTGTTTTGACTCTGTTTTAAGCTAGAAAACCATTCTGCAGATTCCAAGTCGAGGTCCTTAGATAAGATCTTGAAGAAGAAGAAGAAGAGCTTCTTTTTAAGAACTGCCAGACCCAAGCTCCAACAATAAGTTGAATAGGTAAGGAAGAAAAGGAAGCTATGAAAGTTATAATCAATGGAAGTTTAATGATTCAGAAATCATACACCAGATGAAATAAAAAGTATGGATTTACTAAAGAAGATGAAGATAAAGAGGCGCTTCAGATTTGATTTTCAGAGCTGCAAAAGCAGGGGAGATCTATGGAGAGCAAAAGGTCGCGGTGTTGCTACAAATATAGTAAAAAAGGACGAGAGAGAAAGTTATCTACTGTAGATAGATATCTAAAAATAGACATAAATGAAGGTTTATATATTTCAATGTTTTTTTTATAATTTAGTTTTATTTGAAAAGATGAAATATTTAAAATTATAAAAAGTGTTTTAAGATTATAAAAGTGAAATAAATATAAATTTTGTATATTTTATGGAATTATGAATTAAAAAATTAGTTATTTGAGATCTAAAAAATTATATAAAATAATAATTTATTAAAAGATTCGAATAAAAGATAAATATAAATAATAATATAAATTGATAATAAAAGATAAAATATTATCGATACAAACATAAAAAATAGCTATAACGATAAAAATACGATGATAAAATGGACAATACCATAATTTGATCACGGAAAAGAAATAATGGTAGTGAACAAATATAAAAGCCGAACTCGAGGGTTTAAAATATAGAATATCAATCGAATAATCAAATAAGGTTCATCTTGATCAATCGAGTCGATGTTAAATTTAATCTTGAGAATTTTTGTAAAAGAAAAAGATTAAATGGTCGAAATATAAGGTTAAAAACGTATCTAAAGACAAAGAAAAGTGTGTCACAAAAACAAGAAAAATTATATCATGGGTCAGTCCCACCACGTGTCCATGGGACCAACCAATAAAAGCTACCCACGTCATCAATTTTTCCATGTCATATTTTTTTCTAAAGTAAATCTTCACTTGAAAAATTAAAAAATAATGAGGTGGGTAGTTTTTAATGGTTGGTCCCATGGATAACGTGGTGGGATTGACCCATGATATAATTTCTCCAAAAACAAAGTTATTCGTATTAAAACTAGGAAAAAAATAAGATGTAATAAAAAAAAAAGAAAATTTGTTGATGGTTGACGCCCAATACTAAGAATATATCGTCACCGAACAATGAAAATTAAAAAAAATCAATTATATGTGAAATTCGAGCGATTTATCTGTACAACATATATTTATTTAAAAAACTAAAAATAAATATTATCATGTAATAGCATAAAATTATTTTAAAATATAATATTAAAAAAATATTGTAATAGCATTTGCATTAATCAAATATTTTCCTTTTGCATTAAAATATAATATTAAAATTATTTTAAAATATTGTAATATCATATATATATATATAGTTAACTATTTCTTAAAATTTATGTATAATAAATAAGAAAATATTTTACGCACTAGTTTTAAAAAAATCACAAATGTCTTAGTTTTAGGGTTTAAGATTTTAAGTGTAGAATTTTAAAATTTAGGGTTTATAATTAGAATTTAAGATTTATTTTATAATTTAGGATTTAGAAGTTATGATTTAGGGTTTAAGATATTGTGGTTAGGTATTTAAAATTTAATTTATAAACCTAAATTTTAACTGCACCCTTTAAATTCAAAACTCATACACTTAAATCTGTAAACATTAAACCTTAAATAAAATTCTTAAATTTTAAAATTAATACGATTATAAAATTAAAATTTTCGACAAAAGTAAAGGTTTAATTTTAAAATTTTATTTGTACTTTAAAAAAAACTGAAAATTTAATCCATTTATTCTTCTCAAAAAATATATAAAAATTTAAAAATATGAAAGATAAAATTAAAACACATCCATTCTTCGAAAAATTTGATTCGTCTTTCCAATAATAATTTAATAAATATATATTTAAATTTGAATTTATTTTTAAATAATTTTTTGCTACGAGATTTTGGTACATCGACAAAATATTACAAGAAAATTATAAAAATTAATAAATCATTGATCGTTTTATGATTATAAAAACTCGATAATATTTATTTAAACGTAAATTAAAATTTAAATTTAGTATTTAAATGGGAAGTTGTCATATTTAGCATGTATGGTCAAATTACATTGTTTTGCGTAGAAGCAAGAATTATATAGTGTAATAGTTGGTTTATATTAGGGTGGGCAAAAAACTCGATTATTTGGTCTTGGATCTGGTAAGATTTGATAGTTTTTTATTTAGTATTAGTTTCGATGGGACTGAGGACTGGATCTAAAATTTAGGTCTCGATCATAATTGGGATCAAGACTGAATCTTGATTTTTTAGATCCGGTACCCGGTGGGTACCCAATAGGACCGAGACCCATACCAAATATTCGGTATTGGTTTTCTTTTGCTTATTTTTCTTATCAAACTTTCTCTTTGTGTATGAATATTATGAGTATGACTAATTTTAAAACATTAATTTTCAAGCTTATACTATTCTAATTTTATTATTTAATATTATTATTGGTGGTTAAATTTTTTTCTTCCAATTATTCAATTTTTTTTAAGAATAAATTAATGGACCGAGTACCCGGTATTAAAACCGTTTTTCACCAATAACAGGATCGATTTTTAAAATTTAGAACATGATGTGACCAAGACCAAGACTGATTTCAATTTTCAGGAATTGATGGTTACCGAGACTAAAACTATTTCTATTCAAATTAATCGAGTACTCAATCTTACCCACTCAAGTTTATACTAGTGATGTGGGATCTTAGTCTCCACACAAATATATATATATATATATATATATTCTTTGGCATGTGAGAAGTGAATCTTTGATGCTTGTTCCGAAATAATTTATAGATTGATGGGAAAAATAGAGTATTTATTTTGAGGGTAAGAAATAAAATAAGATAAAAGTCAAGTATTTTTAATAAAAAAAAATTTAATTAAAACTATTAAAGGAAAGTGGGTCGATTTAAATATTTTTAAAGATCAATACTTATTTTGCATAAATTAAGAGAGTCAAAGGGGTGATTAAAAAAATAAGACACTAAGTACGGATCCTATATTTGATTGCTCAGAATAAAATAAAGAAAAAAATATTATATAATTTCGATTTATCATATTATTTATAATTTTATATAATAATAATTTTTAAAATAAAATATAGTTTTTATTATATTTTAAGGAAAGGGGGACATGAAGCAACTTTTTTATAAAAATAAATAAAATTTTCGTTAGAGAAACGTAGAAAAAAAAAAGGAAAAAGCTTAGAAAACAACGGGAAATAATAAAAATCTTCGAAAGAAGAGAAATTATATCATTAATTATTTTTATTACGTTATTTATAAAATAGATTAATAAAAATTATTTATTTTATTTTTTATGTTATATTTTATCAAGTGAATTTTTATTTGATAATTTTTTAAAATTGATATGCAATAAATATGAGTAAATATTTATTTTATAAAAATATAAGATAAAAAATAACAAAATAGATAATTTTTATTAGTCAGTCTCATAGATAAAATGACGAGAATGACCCATGATATATATATTTAAAATATAATATTTAATGAATTTATGTAATTGAGATGTTATATGACATAAGAATTGAAATAATTGTGAGTGAAGAAAAAAATAAATTATATTTTAAAATTTTAATCAATTAATATAAATTAATTAATATTTTTTATTGATAAATAAATTTTAAGATTATAAATATAATATAATTAATATATTTCTTACCAATACATAAATACTATTAAACTAAATAGCTAAACATGATTGAAAAAATATAAAATATAGAATAATATGGTGTTTTTTCAACAATATTATTGAAGACTTTTTTTTATAAAAAAATTAAACCGCTAAGATTCGTTTTAACAATATAGCGAATTATTGTTTAAATCAGAAGTCGGATTGTTTTCAACCCGTCTTCAAACAATGTTTCAATAAAAATACACAAATATTGTTTAAAGACAGGGAAAACAACCCGTTTTTGAACAATATTTTTTCACTCAAGCACTGTTCGAATAATGTTTATTTCTCTGATAAATTAAATTAAAAAAAAATTGTTTGAAGACGAATTGTTTTCCCCGTCTTTAAACAATGTTTATTATTTTATTAGAACACTATTTGAAGACTGATCGAAAGTAATCTGACTTTTAATTTAAACAGTGATCCAATTTAATATTTAATGTTTTTTTTTTCATTAATGCTCTTAATGTCAGAGAATTCATTAGAAACAACAGATCTCTGCTAATATACTTGTCTTATATCACAATTGTTAGAAAATTCATTAAAAACGATAAATTTATATTTTCTTTAAATATAAATTTATTATCAGATATTGATATTAAATTTTTAAGCTTTGATTTTATTATAATTTAAATTATAAAGTTTTATGATAATTATAAGTGTTTTGGAGCAAATTAGGTTAAACTTATATATTTTTTATATCAAGTGAAGTACAAAAACATGTAAAAATAAATATTTTTTAAAAAAAATAATTTTACAGGATCCAAACAATTGATAAAGACTTCATTTAATGGAAATTAATACAAAAATAAATGAATATTTTATAAATTTTATGAGAAAATAACTTGAATATTTATTGCTATATTTATTTACTTATGTAGTTTTGCTGACAAAATTATATGATTTTTAGGAAATAAAAATTAAAATAAGTGAAAATTTAAAATTACAAAAAAAATAATAAAAACATTTTAAGAAAGTGAAAAATATGAAAACAGTAAGTTTATTTTCATATATGAAGCAGAATTGCTTCATGTCTTTAGGCATATGGACTGATCAAAACATTCAAAGACTACAGAAGAACATTACAAGAGTAATCCAACAGGTCCTACTAGTGATCCTGCAGTCAAACATGGATGCAACTTTACAGCTTACAAGTTCTTGGACAATTCGTTTCCGTGTGTTCGGATATGATCAAGACTCTCCGACACACTTCTCATCCGAGGCCGAAGCTCCGGATCAAGTTCAGTGCAGTTCAGTGCAAGGTGAAAGGCTGCAACAACTTGCTTCTTTGCATAAACTTCGGTTAGAAGGGTTGAGTCGATGATTTCGGACAAAGGGAGCTCATCTCGGAATGCTTTCCTCACAAAACCTTCCAATCCCTTCTCATCGTTTTCAGGTCCAGCATCAGGCAGTCGACCGGTTAAAATCTCCAAAAGCACAACTCCGAATGAGTACACGTCACATTTCTGAGTAAACTTGCTGCCATATACTCGAGCCTCAGGTGCCAGGTAGGGGTTAGTTGGCATTCTTGAACGCACTGCAGAGGTTGCAATGCTTTGAGTCGAGTTCGGCTTTTTGGTTATTGAACTTGCATATTTGGAAGTACCGGAGACAAGGCGAGCTAGTCCAAAACCGGAGACGTAAGGCTGGAGTTCATTGTCGAGAAGGATTTTTGTTGATTTCAAATTTCCATGAACATACTTTCGAGCGCTATACTCGTGAATGTACATTAAACCCCTTGCAGTTCCCTGGATAATTCTCAACCTAGCAGCCCAAGAAAGGGGTGGATGATTTTCAGATGGTCCTCCTGCATTAAATTAAGAACTGCATTAACATGTCTGTGTTCCACATCAGTTATAAGAGATTTTACGACAAACAAAGGTTCCCGATCATGTTCGGACCCCGGAAGTCTTATCTCAAAACTGTATGCAGAGTTGTTTTAAACAATCTACTGAAGAATGATAATTTCATAAGAATTTCTAAGAGCAAATCCTGAAACAGACAACTGCAGTTGACATATAAATGCATTTCAGACAATAACAAAACTATTCTGTCAGTAGCCCACATTTTGTTAAATGACAACAAAAGAAACCTAATGCATAAACAGACATGAGCTTGACAGCCACCTTGATGGGGTCCATTCAATAAATTTAGGTCCTTCAATTTGTATGAACATGATTCCAGCAGGACCACACCACCATAATCATATATGTTTTGAACTTAATAAAGTAAAATGATTACAATAAAAGAAAAGAACAAGAGAAAAGTATCAGAGGTGAACCAAGGATGAGTTTTTTTATATAACCAGTTAACCATCGGTGTCCAACCCCTTGGCTGACTAATCCGGATCTAAGTAAAGCTGAGAAACACAGAAAACACTGTAAAGTAGAGTCTCCTTCAGCTTAGATGTCCTGTTTTCCACAATCATTATACACGACGGGAACCGACTTGAAAGAGATACGAGTTTGGCATTAACCAGGTCAATAGGCCAAGACCTTATTCAGTGAAATTCAATTACAGAAGTATCTCAACAGCAAGAAAGTCCCTACCAATACTTTAATGTGATAAGTCTTTCCATGTAGACAAATTAGGAGCAGAATGCAAATAACAGACAATTTCATCGAACGAAGCCGCTCTGGATTGTTTTGAGAATCCATAGGGCTAAAGAGGAACACAATGTCCTCATCGTACACATGTTGCAAGTCAGCAACGTCTAGGAAGTAAATTCAACAGCAAAGTCTAGACCGAGATTACTGAAGTAAGATCCGATGACATCAACTTATCTTCTACGAAAAACTAGTGTGAGCAAGGGAAGACCTTCAAATCAATGTCCAAAACCAATTTTATGACATTTAGGTCTCCTTAAACAATGTTAAAGACATTAAAGTACTGCAAATACTTAAGGAATGATACTAAGAAATGGAAAGCAAAGCCAGGGGAGGAGAGGAATGTTACCATGTAAAGCAGCATGCAAGCTTCCATTTCGGATGAAATCAGTGATCAGCAACTTCTCATCATTGGCATAATAGTATGCTCTCAACCTTACAACATTGGGGTGATTAACCCTCCCAATAGCCACCACTTCAGCCTCAAATTCCTTAAACTTCAACGGGGCGTCACCTTCGCTCAACCGCCTCACGGCGACAACCGTGCCGGATCCCCTCCCTGCCACCACTTTATACATTATTCCACTCCTGCTCTTCCCCACCACATATGCCGATGCCCTTAACAAATCCTCCAATTCCAAATCAAACCCTTCATCAACCACCACAAATTTACCATCTTGCGCTTCCACATCAACCTCCTCCCTCTTTTCCTCTTTCCCCGTTTTCCCCTCCCCATATTTCCATTTTCTCCGGAACACCCACACAAGTATCGAAACCGCCCCGATCACCACCGATACGCCTGAGATCAAAGGAACAGCCACCGACCCAATTTTCTCCTTGTTTTCCCCTCCATTCCCATCATCGAAAACGGGGCTAGAACCTTTGGGATTTTCTGGGTTTTCTGCAGGGTTTAAAATAGCTCTAGGGTTTTGGGCTTCAGGACAAAGATTCTCCAATGGAAACCCACAGAGGTTAGGGTTTCCTGTAAATGCAGTGGGCCCTTGGTTCACCAAAGAACCAACCTGAGGCACTCTCCCTGTTAAATTATTGTGCGTCAGATCCAAGCTTATCCTAACCGGAAACTCTCCATACGAAGCTGGAATTTCACCCGAAAACTGGTTGTAAGACAAATTGAGGGTTCCCCTCAAGCTTTCAAGCTCAACAAGTGACTCGGGGAGTGACCCGTTGAGTGAGTTAGAGGAAAGGTCGAGGTGAGTCAAGTTTTTAAGGGACTTTATTTGTGGAGGAACTGAGCCAGAGAGTGAGTTATGAGACAAGTCAATGTAGCTAAGGTTCGTAGCGTTGAAGAGATGATACGGAATTAGCTTCGAGAAGTTGTTTTGAGAGAGACTAAGGCGAGTTAACGAGTCCAGGAGACCGAGTTCCGATGGGATATAACCAGTCAGCCCTTTGTTATTAAGAAAAATCGATGTGACTCGTTCGCCAGTGCAAGCGATTCCCGGCCAATGACATGGTGTTGAGTCAGACTCGGACCAACTGCCAAGGTACCGAGTTGGGTCAGATTCCACGGCTTCCTTGAGAGCCAGAAGAGAAAGACCATCGGAATTGAGAGACGAAACCAGTGAATTAAAGAGAAACAGAAAAGAAACAACTTTGAGAACTGAAAGCAACATCCTTTTTGCTTAGTGATTTCCCTATGTTTCCACTCTAACTCTTCATTCGATCATAATAAAAAATCTGGGTTTCATGCAACAAGAAGTTGCAGAAGAAGACACGACAAACAACTGTTCTCTGCTATGTTTCAGCGTGGGAGAAAGTGAGTGAACTCAACCTGAACGTGTCTGGTTTTTTGTAGTTTGAATTTCTTCCAACAGTGATTTTCAAAATATTATTACTTTATTGAACATCATCAAAAAAACACTGACAAAAACATTATGAATCAGGTGATGCATTATAATCTATTAATATTAAGTGATGGATTACATAAAAAGCTGTTCTTTTTCTTGATTGTCTCAAAAATCTTGTTTTGAAACCATTTGAATTGTTGTCTCGATGCTGGATAGAAATTAGAACGTTCAGAAATGAATTGGGAAGAAACAAAGAAGGTTGGATCTTGGTTTGGTACTGATTTTAAGTTAAATTTTTGTCATATTTGCTACTTACAAAACATAAAAAAAATTGATTTTAATATAAAATTTAAAACAATTTTAAGTTAAATACTTGTCACATCTAAACTCGTAGAATGGTTTTAATAATAAATAATAATATAATTTATTTAAATGATCCGAATTAAATCATATTAAATGCATATATAGACTTTAATTGAGAAAATTAAATCACTTTAAAATCAATCGTATTAAATTTTTTATTTTCTATTTTGATTGTTGCTTACCAACTTTAAAAGAGATCTTTACATCTTTTCATTGATGATATTAGGTTGATCGTATCAAACTTATTTTTTAAACCTCAAAATTTGAGTAAAGGAAATGCAGTTATATGATGATTCAAAATTAAATATCTCTAAACTAATATAAAATAAAATACATTAATAAAAAGATAATAAACGAATATATATTATCATAAAATCATATTAAATATATATAAAAAAGCTCAAACCATAATTTTAAAAGTCAAAGCGAGGAGAGAGAAAATTTTCACTTTTATAGCTTTAGTGGCTAGAGCACCAATGCAACCCACCCCATTTTGCTCATTTGAATTTTAGCTAGATGCATGAACTATATAGCCTTGGTCGTTAAGGGAATAATTATTATTTTTAGAGGTTACAGGTTCGAATATCAATAATACCAACACAGTGTTTGAACAGTTAATATTTAAATATTGAGAGTATACAGCAGATAACATCATGTATATATATATATGTACGCAATGGCGAATCTATATTTAGTGAAAGTGAGTTTATGTTTATTCTAAATTTTTTAAAGTCCAGATATCTGTTCTTATTTTTTATAATTTTTATGAATTAATCTTTAAATTTTTATAATATTTAAGGTTTATGTTCATTTTAAGATTTCATTATGTTTATCATCAAATAAATTTCTAAATCCGTCGCTGCATATCTGAACGAAATTCTTCCCCTTTCATGATCAAAAGAAGGAAATCTTCATGGAATTAAGACATGAAATCCTTTAGTTTTAGGGGGAAAAGAACCAACCCAAACCGGATCCAATGCATTCATGGCAAAAAGCATTTCACTTTTGCTTCACACTAAGGGTAGGGTTTAACCATAAAGTCATACCAGATTCACATGCTGAGAAATTTCTGTAGACTCTAACTAAACTTCAACATAACACTGGAACATCTTCAAAGAAACACACAAACATTATCAGTTCCAAGTTAAAAGTGTTGGGATTGTAGTCTTAATGTATCAAACTAAGTGGGTACAGAATACACGGTTGTTCTTCTTTGCTGTTGAATCTTCTTACAGCTTGTTATGGTTATGGTTTCCTCAAGTTTTCTTTTTTCAGGGTTGTGTTCTTGTTTTTGTTTTGGGTTGCCTGTGATATTGGTTTTCGATGGCCATGGAGGTCACGTGTTCGAGTATCTGTAATGTCAGTACAGTGATTGAGATTGAACGATTAATATCCAATGATCAGGCTCTATTTAGGTTTTTGAGTTCAGGAAAGGAGTCAAAATTTAAAATTAGAGATAAAATATAATTTTTTAAAAATAGGGACAAATTTATTAACCCAAAATATCATTTTACATTATTAACCCAATAATTTGATTCTTCAATACTTCATGGTTTCACAAACATTTCTAGCTTACTGCAAATAGTAAGCAAAGAAAGAAACAAGGGAGGCTCCAACCAAGGACACGACAGCAGGCAGTGTTGTGCTTGCAACGCCACTATCTGGTCCAGGGGCAGGACCCAAGCCTGGGGAAGAAGCTGAACCAGGGGCAGGACCCAAGCCAGGGGAAGAAACTGGGACCTCAGCAGCCATGACTGCGCTCATGGAGGCGGCGGCGACAATGACAGCACATGAGATCTTCTTCATGTCCATGGTATTGAAGAATAAGCTGAGAGACCTGGTGCGACGAAAAACAAATTTCCTAGATTTTGTTTATGTGTTTTTGTCTCTCCTTTTGCTTTCCTCGCAGGTCTGAAGAACAATGGTGGAGGTATGGGGAGTTTTAAAGGTAAAATCCATGTCTATTTAAAGCAAGAAGCTGTTTCTTGAGCTTAAAACATGGTTTATGTTTGGTTTTGCATGGTTTGAGGAACAAGATTGACTCTGCATGAATTCTGGTTAATTTCTATTAAAATTTGCATGAAATCAGTCGCACGTAGTCTATAAAAGCTCTCATTAATATAAATATAGTTCAATATTAATATTAATATTAATATTTTAGTAAAATTTTCATTAACAAATATAAATTACAACCGAACAAACATACTCCCTAAACCCTAAACCCAAAAAAACTATAATTTTGAGCATTATTTTCCCTTACTCTCGTGTGTTGTTTATGAGTCGCTATTAATCTTTTTATTTAGCTAAAATTAGTTACCCGAAAATCCAATTATTTTAATAAGATATATTTTGTCACTTTATTAGTATATCGAGTTTGGGTTTACAAAATCAACAAAATAAGTTTAGAAATCAGTTATTGTGGGATGATGAGTATCTCACAACACCTAAAATTAATACCTTGTCGAAAACTATAAATTCAATTTTAATTTAAAAATTGTGATTCCTAAAAATATTTAAAAATAATCTCTTAATTAAAATGAAAAAAATGCATCACTTTAAGTTTGAAACACAATTTTTGTAAAACTCCTCAATAAAGGAACAATATTATATAAAATATTATAATTTTGATTAAAAGATTTTTACTTTATAGAAACGACTGAACCTCTTTAAGATTAAGATATGACATTATAATTTTGATTGAAAGAGAGTAGCTTTAACAAGGGAGTAGTTCTAGATTAGATTGGTTAAAATTAAGCATACATAATCTATCATTTTCTCATATTATATATGATAATATATGTGTACGATGTATTGAGTTATAAAATAAAATAAAAAAATTTCTCTTTTTCACAGTCTTATTTATTATGATATGAAATCACTCTTAGTTTCGTTTGGTAGAATGGAGAGATTATATCATAGGTCCAGTCTATCACGTCAGCCGTGGTTCTTAACCAATTAAAACTACCCATTCTGCCACTAATCAGCCATGTAATTAATGTAATTTTCAGAAATCGTATTTTTAAAATGACATGGAAATTCTGAGTGAAGATTCATTGGTTGAAAAAAAATGAGGTGGATATTAGTGATGAAGTGGGTGGTTATTATTGGATGGGACCACGACTGACGTGGTAGGCCGGGCCCATAATATAATTTCTCGGTAGAATGTGAGTCTTTAAAATCGAATATAGTAGGTTTAAATTCTACAGAGTGTGTTTTTGCTTTTACTAGGTCAAAAATTTATAGAACTGAAAAAATTGAATAGTAATTTGAATATGTCCTTGATTTAAATTCAATTTATAAAATTAAAGAATTAAAGAAAGGAGTCATAAACATAGTCCTCTAGCCCAAGTGGTTAAAGGAACGGTTGATGTTTCTAGAGGTCACGGGTTTGAATACCAATGATGTCATCAGAGTGATTGAGCGATTAATGTCAAATGGTAGAGATTATATTCTAGAACAAATATTACTTGTAATCACCGTTAGCTTGTTAAAAAAAAATTCATAAATGAGAACGACCTAAATTTTCATTTAATTCGTTTATAATTGACTATATCTCTACAATAAACTAAATTTTCGACCAACTTCACAATCTCAAATGAGAACAATATTTTTTTTTTTTATTTTTTATGTTTTAATACTAAAATATTAAATTTTAGATATCGAAGTTCGAACCCAAAAAACATAATTTTTTATTCCTAAAGCTCAAATGAAAATATAAAAAAAAAATTGTGCAAAGTAAATAAATTGAAAAGGCAAGACATAAAGATTGAACCCCAAGTGATATTTTACATTATTAACCAACATTTTGATTCTTCAATATTTCATTACAAAGATATTTCTGGCTTAGTACAAATAGTAAGCAAAGAAAGAAACAAGGGAGGTTCCGACCAAAGACCCTACACCAGGCAATATTGAGGTTGCAATGCCGCTATCTGGTCCGGGGGCAGGACCTGAGCTTGGGGTAGAAGCCGAGACAGGGGCAGGACCCAAGCTAGGGGCAGAAGCTGGGACGTCAGCGGCCATGACTGAGCTCATAGCCGCGGCGGTGACGATGACAACACATGAAATCTTCTTCATGTCCATGGTATTAAAGAATAAGCTTATGGAGAGACCTGTGCGATGAAATAACAAAACCTATGTGTTTTGTTTGTGTTTTTCTCGCCGGTCTGAAGAACCAAGATGAAGGTGAGGTGGATTTTAAAGCTAAAACCTTGTCTATTTTAAGGAGAGTTTTTGGTTGGTTTTGCTTGTTTTGAGGACGAAGATTGATAGGGCAGGATTTGCGGTTAGGTTAAGTTTTGTAGTTTCGGTTAAACCCTAATCCCATGCCATGAAACAGAAACCTCATGCTAAGGAATACAAATATTCGATATTTTTTTTTTTGCACGAGACTTTTAACCCAAGTGGTTAACGAAATAGTTGTTGTTCTTAGAGGTCAGAGGTTCGAATACCAATATTTGCAACAAAAGTGATTGAGCGTTCAATGTCAAATGGCAATGTCAAATGGTTGAGATTATCTTCTATAACATATACTACTATAATTATTATTAGCTAAATCAAAAAAATATTCAATATTTTTTAATGTCTTTGTTTATATCTCGACTCTAAAAAGGTAGGTTTTGTGGTTAGAGTTTAAAAAATTTCGGAAATGATATATATTTAGAGTCTATGGTTTAAAGTGTAAGACTTAGAATTTGATTTTTTTAATATTGACACCGAAAAAGAGTGTGTGTTTTTCAATAAAATATAGATTCTATGTTTTTTTTGCCTTTATTTATGTTTCTAAGATAAAAAAAATTAAAATTAATATTTAAGATTAAAATTTAAAGATTTTAGAGTATGATATGTTTAAAATTTAATTTTTAAAATTTTAGCATAAAAGAGAAAATATATTTGTCCCGTACCATGTACGAGGTTATTAATTTGAAAAGTTTTTACTTACAGTTAGGGGTGTTTAAAATTATCTCACCAGATTGATCTGGCTTAAATACCTAACGACCCGATATAAAATAAACGCCATGATCACACATGTAATCTATATATTTATCTCTTTCATGCCACTTAATTCAATGAAATCGATTCAATTAAAAGCTCATTAAATAAGAAATAATCACTTAACATGAAACATTTCTCATTGATATTATATCTTAGAAACAATGACGAATCTAAAAATTCATGAATGAAAATCTAAAATTTTTAAAGATTAAATTAACACTAAATTAAAATTATTTTAAATATTTCTCAGACTCCATGTTTACTTCAAACTTCATGTGCAGAAACTGGTTTTGTCTAAGCATCAGTTGCTTTAAGCATCAGTTGCTTGTACGTTGGGTGTAAATCGTTTATTTTTTGTTATATTTTTTTATGTCTTTGTTTTAAATTAAATAATTTAAGATTTAAAATTTAGGGTTCAAAATTAAGGATTGTTATTAGAGTTTAGAGAATTAAGGATATGGTGTATTTTTAGGGTACAGGGTAAGCTAAGGTTTAAGATATTATTAGGGGTAGGGTGTATTACATTCAACATATTTAAAATGTCAATTCAAGGAGAAATTATATTATTAGTTTGGCTTACAATATTAGTCATGGTTTCATTCAATCATAACTATCCACTTCACCGCTATCTTTCAAGTTATTTTTTCTTACCAATAAATCTTCACTTATTTTTTTCATGTCGTTTAAAAAATATAATTTTTAAATTAGATTAATGATATAAATGATTAGTGGTGGAATTGATGGCTTTTATTAGTTAAAGATCATAAATAACGTGACGAGACGGACCCATGATATAATCTCTCCAATTTAAGTGAGTTATATATGAACTCAATTATTATTTTTTTAGCAAATGATATCCCTGACCTGGTTATCGCACTGTAATAAAATATAATACCTATCGTATTTTAATTGATTAACGATTTTTTAATATATATAAATAATTAAAATAATAGCGATTTTTTTAATATTACTTAATATATAGTTTTAATTTATTATCTTTGACGTAAAATTTAATCGTATTAAGATGATGCTATTAAGTGAATGGGATATTACGCAGCCCCATAGGCCATAGTTACTTTAGGTACTTATTTTTCTCTTTTATTAAAAAATATTTTTAATTGATTTTTTTTTGAGGATTTCTAAATTTAATTTAAACAAACTTATTATTTAACTCATATTTAATTTTATTTGACTTGATTTGGGGCAAGTTGATAAGATAATCGAATAAATATTACTTATCACTTTTTAGTGTCCTTATTCATAAATCATACCTCTACACTTAAAAATTAGGTTTAAAATTTAGGGTTTAAGGTTAGAACTTAGGGTTGATGTATAGAGAATTAAAGGTTGAGTATATTTTTTAGAGTTTAAGATTTATAATTTAAAACATAAAATTAGAAATTAAAATTTAATATTTTAGTGTCATAACATAAAAAAAAGACAACAAAAAAAGATTTTTGTCCACGTTCAACATGACAATATCGTAATGGCCAATGACGGATGCATATGTAATTGAGAGTAGGTCTATGCTCACCTTAAACTTTCAAAGTTTATACAATTGACTTTGTTTTTTTTTTTAATTTTTATAAATTAGTCATTCAATTTTTAAATTTTTTATGATTCGTGCTCCCTGAAATTTTAAGATTTTTATAATTTATGTTTATCTTAAAATTATTTTAATTTGTGTCACCCTCATATATATTTCTAGATCCGTCACAGATAATAACCTGTAAAAACAAATAAAAATGGTGCAAAGTATCACATGGAATTCAATATTTTCTGAATAGTACAAATGAAGTGCAGTGAAAATAAAATGCATAATCAACATATTAAACCCCAAGTAATAGTTTACATTATTAACCCAATAATTTGATTCTTCAATACTTCATGGCTTCAAAGATATTTCTGGCTTACTGCAAATAGTAAGCAAAGAAAGAAACAAGGGAGGCTCCAACCAAGGACACAACAGCAGGCAGTGTTGCGCTTGCAACGCCACTATCTGGTCCAGGGGCAGGACCCAAGCCTGGGGAAGAAGCTGAGACAGGGGCAGGACCCAAGCTAGGGGCAGAAGCTGGGACCTCAGCAGCCATGACTGCGCTCATGGAGGCGGCGGCGACAATGACAGCACATGAGATCTTCTTCATGTCCATGGTATTGAAGACTGCGAGATGTGCTGAGGCGAAAAACAAAATCAATGGACTTTGTTTCTCCTTTAGTTTTTCTCACAGGTCTGGAGAACAATGGTGGAGGTGAGGGAGGTTTTAAAGGTACAATGCATGTCTATTTTAAGCATTAAACCGTTTTTAAAGAGCTTAAAACATGGTTTTATGTTTGGTTTTGCATGGTTTGAGGACTAAGATGGATGGTGCAAGAGTTTTTAGTTACGTGATAGTTGGCATTTTTTCAGTTAAATTATTGTACCCATTATATGCGGAGATTATTAGGTCAATTCTCTTCACAATGTCATTCATGGTTCAAGTAATCAGAATCGTTCATCTTTAAATAACTATCTACCCACTAGTTATATAGGAAAGAGGTGATGATTCACCTTAAAAAATTAAGATGAACGATTATAATTGCTTGGGATCACAAATGACGTGGTGAACAAGGTTCACCTAATAATTTTTCCACTATAAGATTACGAGTTTGAAAAATAATTCACATATGATGAGTGGCCGTGGACGGATTCAGAAATATTTTGTTAGGTAAGTACACTTGCAATCTCAATATTTAAGATTTTAGAGTCTGCATAATTTATAAATATTAAAATAATTTAAGGATCAACTTATAAAAATTAAAATAATTGAAGTTAAATGTGTAAAATTTAAAAAATTAAAGTAGACATATATCCACCCTTTAATTAGCTTGTATCAGCTACGTCTATTAATTGATTTAGTAGCCAAAGATATTAATGTTTCACTATTTTAAATATGTTTAAATATTAATATTTATTTTAAAATTATAATATCTCTGCTTAATAAAAAAAACTCATTTCCATGAATTTATAGCTACACTTGTAATTTACATAAAATTTCGGATAAACTAACCACCCTAGAGATTATTAAATTGTGTAAGTGATTCTAACCGTTGAACTAATTTTTTTAATTATCACTAAACTTTTACTTTAGTCAATCAAATTTTTTGTATGATTAACTTTTGAAGTTTTTACTTTTGATTGAGTTTCAAATCAGTTTTTGGTCTTAAAAATCGGTTTGACACCAAAAACAATAAAAAAAAAGAGAAATTATATTATGAGTCTTTTTCGTTAAGGGTGAGCGTTCGATCGAGTCGAGTTAAGTTAAGTCAAAAAATCTTAAGTTATTCAAGTTGACGAGTGTAATTTTATCATTCGAACTTTCATTCAAAAAAAATTCGAGTGAAGTCGAGTTTTGAGTTCTTTTAAAGATTTAATTTAAAGATTTAATTGTAATTATTTATTATGTTAAAGTATGATTTGATTGTAATTTAAATAACTTCCACTAATCATATAAGATATATATATATATATATATATATTTCTTCATGCGTAGTAATATTTTTTCGTATTTTTTATATCAATATATATTATAAAAATTTGAGAGACTCGTCTCGAACTTAAAAATAAATCTTCTAATTACTAAAAAATTTCGAGTTATTCGAATTTCCGTTTTATAACTCAAACTTTATTTGAAATTTTTTCGAGTTATTCGAGTTTATGGAATTTTGAGTCGAGTCAAAATGAGTCAAATATTTTTTTCTCGAGTCGAGTCGAGTTTTGCTCACCCCTAATTCCTATCCCATCATCTCTGAGAGCAATCAATCAAACATGTTCGTTTAATTATTTTTTACCTATCTTTTTATCAAGTGAATATTCACTTAAAACATAATTCATCTAATTAAATGGTTGCATTTGATTAGTTGGTCTCATTGATGACGTGATAAGAATGACTCATAATATAATTTCTCTTAAAACATATACTCCCTCCGTCCCAATTTTTTTTGTCCACTATTGACTTTTTTTAGTAAAACTTTTTTAACTTTGACTTATTATAATTTTAAATTTATTGTTGATAAAAATATTAAAAAATATATATTTTAAGAATTTTTAATAAGTAGTTTAAAAAATATGTTTTTTTATAAAATTTAATAAATTAAAATATTTAAAATAACTATGGTCAAAGTTTAAAATTTTTTACTTTTAAAAAGTCAATAATGGACACCATATATAGGACAGGGGGAGTAGCTTTTAACGATAAAACTAGCTTATCATAAACTAAAGTTTTTAGTTTTTAATTTTTCTAAAATTACTTTTACGTAAAATAACTCGTATATCCTCGTTTATATCACAAGTTTTTTTTTTATATTTTTAAAATATATATCTAAATTAGATATTTTATCTACTTAAAATTTTTTTTAACAATAACATCAAACACACATATTTTAAACTAAATAATTCAATTTTTTAAATCACACTTTACTGTAAGGGTGAGTGTTCAAGCAAGTCGAGTCAAAAATTTCGAGTTATTTGAGTTGAATCAACATATTTTACAACTTAAACTTTTTTTGAATTTTTTTGATTCGATTTTTCGAGTTTATATATAAATTTAATTGTATTATTTATAATACTATAGTACATTTTGACTCTAATTTAAACGACTCTCTTTATCCCTACATACATATTTTTTCATATTATTTTTTATATGTATAAATAAGATTTTGAATTATTATTATTATTATTATTATTATTATTATTATTATTATTATTATTATTATTATCAAATATCTTAGGTATGAATATGTTATTTCGTTAAATTACGATCTAGAAAAGGCCAAAATGAGATAAAAATAACGATAAATTAAATAAAATAATATAAATATATAAATTAAAAATATAAAATAATTAACATAATTTAAATAATATAAAAATAAAAATATATTAAATAAAATAAAAAATAAATATGAAAAGTTACCATATTATAAAGAAAAGAAAATTAAAATGTAAAAATAAAACTACAGGGACTAAATGTATAATTGGACCTTGAAAATTTTTGAGTTATTTAATTTTTTGAGTAACTCGAACTTTAAAAATTTGAACTCGATTCGAAATTAAAATTTTTTCTAATTACTCGATTCGACTCAAATAACTCGAACTTAAAAAAAAAAATCAATTCTTTAAATCAAGTTTTATTCATTTCTATTTTATCGTATTTTATAAAAATAATATCAAACTAACCCTTAATTTATTTCGACTCGAACAGACACGGTCTCTACAGAGAGACCCTACACAGCCTTCATCCAGCCCACCATTACAGTAGGAGCGGTTGCACTCCACATGCCTTCCAATGCCATTTACAGACAAAGATTCCTCCAACCAACCTTTATATAACAACGTGTCATTCTTCTATTGGCTTACATTAACTGACCGTTGAAACCTTCCCATTCTATAAAAAAATTTAAAATTATATCATGAATTCTTTTCACTACGTTATTCGTGAATCACAGATGATGTACTGGAAAAATGTCATGATATAATCTTTATGTGCCGAAAAATTATATCATAAATAGTTTTTATTTAGTTATTCGTGAACCACAGATAATGTGTCGAAAAGATTTTATGATATAATTTTTGTGTACCGAAAAATTATACTATGAATTATTTTTACTACGTTATTCGTGTATCGGAAAGATTTCATTCCAGACACCACACAAATACCATTCCTTTGGGCTCTTCACACCAACTTAATTAGCTGTCATCTGAACGTTACCCGGCTGTCACTTTCCCCCACCGGATGCCCCACGCGCCTCTCAACCCTATAAATAACCACCCCAAACCCTATCCCCAAATCCATCAAAATTACCTTGCAACAATAACAAAAAGAATCCTCTGTTCTTAGCTCCCTGCTTCTCTCTTGAAGAAATGGCTAAAGTTAGCATGATGAAGACATTTCTAGTGGCTCTGATCATGGCATTTTTAACCGCAGCATCCGCGCAGGTTAGTGAGGCGCCGTCTCCTTCACCGGACGCTGGTGCTGGATTCTCCGTCGGCGTTTCTGACGCAGCTGTTATCTTCTCTTTGATTGTTTCTGTTTTCGCTTTCTTGAAGCATTAAGTTTAAGGGCTTGTTTGGCTGTTTTATTTTCTTTTTTTCTGAAATCATTCTTTATTACGTACCATTGTAATGAATTTAATTCTTTGAATATAATATTTCGAGTGTGATTTTTTTGTGCGATAATCTATTTTTAGCAATATTTCAGGGGTGAAATCCGTATTATACCAAATCAATTTAATCACTTAGCTTTGAATAATTTTTTTTTCACAGGATTTATTATTCATCTAGAACTCATTATTTTTTTTAATTTTTAATTAAGTAATTTACTTATATTATCATTAAATTTTACTTTTAATCTTATTTTAATCATTAAAATTTTAAAATGTTTAACTTATTTATTATAGTTTAGAGTTAAATGTTTAAGTTTGTCTTTTGTTAACATTTTGAACACATCTATTTACTGATGAAAGAATAATTTTTTTAAAAATCCGAACAATACAAATTTCATCGGCATGAAAAAACAATACATTAAAAAGTTCAATATTTGAACTTCAGTGAATAAATTGAACGTTTTGTTATTAGAGAATTTAAGTTCGAACTTTGGAGACAAAATTATTGGGAGAGAGAACTATACATAAGCCATAAAATAGAGAAATTATATCATGGGTTAGTCTCACCACGTCATCCATGGACGAACCAATAAAAATCACCCACTTCATCGATTTTTAATTTTTCAAAGTGAAGATTCACTTGGGATTGATGAGGTGTGTAATTTTTATTGGTTGGTCCCATGGATTTTTTCATAAAATAGATATATATTATACCAAAAAAATTTATTTAGTATAACATTAACGAGCCTTGGGGCAGGGAAATAATTAAGATTTTAATGATGATTTAATTTTTTTAATATTTGTTACTAGAGATTTAATTTTTTAATATTTTTATTTATGATTAATTTTTTTAATATTTGTTATTTGGGATTTAATTTTTTAATACTTAATATTAGAGATCTACTCTTAAAATTTTGTATTTTTAATATTTTTTAAGGGTCTATTTTTAAATCTAATTTTTTAGTATTTATTATTTGGAGTCTAATTTTTCTAATATTTATTGTTTGAGATTTATTTCTTTAATATTTATTTTTTAAAATATTTTATATTAACGATTTATTCTTAAATTTATTTATTTTTAAATATTCTTTTAGAGGTCTACTGTTAAAATTTATTTATTTTAATATTTATTATCAAGGACTTACTCTTAAAATTTATTTTTTTAGTGTTTTATTAAGAAATTTACATTTAAAATTCATTTTTAATATATGTTATTAGAAGTCAATTCCTAAAATTTATTTATTTTTAATATTTATTTTTAAAGATTTAATTATTTTTATTCACCTCAAACCTTCAAAATCTCAGAACCAGCCTTGATCTAATATTTAGAGTGTTATTTTTGTTTTTCTAATTTAATCCTGTTTGATATAAATAATAATAATAATAATAATAATAATAATAATAAAATATACCACATCATAAAAAATATTAATGAAATAAGTCATATCATTTGATTTAGCGACAAAGTGACTAAATCAGAAATAATTTAAAATTTGAGCGATTAAATTTTAGAAAATAATTTTAATAAATAAAATTATATAAGAGCAAACCGAGTTATAAAATTCATAATTTAAAAAAAATATTATTATTATTATTTAAATACAAATATCATGACATTTTGACTATTGATTTTTCTTGTTCTTTGAAAAGCAAGAGAGATCTAGAAACAATAAAAAAGTTGTAAACCATTTTATAGAGAGATCGTTAAGTAAACTTTGTTCACCACGTCATCTATGATTCAAGTAATTAAGATCGTTTATCTTTACATGACTATCTAATAATCGTTCATCCACTAATTACATGTAGAAAAAAATAATGAATCACTTTAAAAAAATTAAGATGAACAGTCCTGATTAATTGAGACCACAGATGACGTGATACACTGTTTTTAAAACTTCCCCACCTCATAATTTTGTAGTTGAGACTTTTCTATCAATCTTTAAGAAAATGTAAAATTCTGACCCATTGAAACCTTATACTTCTACCATTTCCCATTCATTCTTTGAAGATTGTTGCCTTATAAGATAATTTAATTGCAAAAATTAATTTATAAATAGATAATCATTAAAGTTTATATAATATATATTATATAATATTTTTCAACCTTGTTGCTAAATTGTTGACCTGAAAATTAGTAGGTCAACAATTTATATGCATAAAATTAAATAAAATAATCATAATAGTTTAGTGACTTGTATGCAATAAATTAGTAAAATTCGACATTTCAAGTTCATATATATGTTTTATGAAAACTAGATTCATTTCCCAAATTTTGTAGAATAGAGGATCAAATTATGATAAGTGAAAGTAAATAGAGTAACTTTCAAATTACATAAAGTATAGGGGCGAAATCTAGAATTAGAGCAATTGTTTGAATATTCTGAAAGTGATTATAAGAGGCACACCTTGCGGACAAAACTGCTTAAATTCGAGTCTATTATGATGAAAAATAAAATATGTTCAACTTTTTTAGATACTATTTGATAAGACACACATTGAAAGCAAAAGTGTTTAAACCCAAGTGTATTAGGATGAACATCAGGGACAAAGCTATTAAATGGTGGGGTTAGGGGATAATGAGCTTGAACAGCTCGCGAGCTACTCGGACTTGGCTCGGTTAAAGCTCGGTTTTAGTGAGTTCGACTCGAGTTCAGATTCAGCTCGTGACCTTAATGAACCGAGCCGATTCAAGCTCGGTTTGAAAAGCTCGTGAACAAGCTTGGAATAATTATATTATATATATGTTATATATACATTAAAAGTAATCTCTTTAGCAAAAGAAAAACAATAAAATAAAATATGAGAAATCTACTAAAAATAAATTAACTAAAATAAATTAGGTATTTTTTATTTTGAATCGAGCCAAGTCGAGCCTGATGAGCCCGACAAGCTTCGAGCCCAAACCTAAAATTCCGAACTCGCCGAGCCTCGAGCCAAGCCCAATAACACTATTTCCGAGCCGAGTCTAGTTAAGCTCGGGCTCGACTCGTTATCACCCCTAGGTGGGAAATACCACCGAATTTTTTTTCGTTGTTCTATATAAATTGTTTTAAAAATTGATTTATTTTTAAATTTATCTCTTCACTTTAAAACATTTATATTTTATCCCTTCCGGCCTTAAATCCTGACTATCTATTAAAATTATATCAAAATGAAAGTGAATGTAACAATGATTGTGATGTTAGGTAATCCCCCTTGTCTATTCCTTTTGCACATGGCCACATGGTGTTGGGTAAGGTTTCCCATTCTTACAAGACAACATGCCAACCGACGATGACCTTCCAAGTTCCATCCTTAAAGTAACAAACATCATTGCAGAACGTGTCTGATTCCAGCAGATGAACCAGTCAAACAACACCATTTGAGCTGTAATTAAAAGCTTCACACTTGGATTTTTATAAAACAAAACCCTGCCCAATTTCCTATATATACAGACAGAAACATTCAGATGTTGTAGTACTAACGAACAGTGAAAAATTTTAGTATAATTTCTCGACATTTTCCTGTTTAAAATTTCCATTTCTTTGATAATTAAGTTTTTAGAAATGGCGGAACTTTGCTTCTCCAAGGCCATTATGATGGTCGTTGTTGCGGTTGTCCTCTCGGTGGCCACCACCACTGTATCAGCTCAGAACAGTGCTGCAGCGCCTTCGCCGACAATGGACACCGGAGCCGCCTTCTCCATGCCGGTTTCTGGTGTTGCTGTTACATTCTCTCTTATTGTTTCTCTTATTGCTCTTATGAAGCACTGAGTTTACACTGTTTATATTTTGTTTTGTTTTTAACGATGTGTTGTATTGCATTGTATTGAATTTATTATTATTGTGTATTTGATTCGTAATAAATAATATTTAATTTAATCTATTTTGGATTTTTTACGATCCTGTGCGATTTTTTATTATTTTTTTTTCAAAACTATCACTCAACTAAATAATTTATTAATTCATGTACTTAATTTTTAAAATTTAAATTCATTATCTCATAATAATATCATACAAGTAAAAAGTTAGAAAATTAAGTTAAATAACTCAAAAATAAAAATAAAAGATAAAAATAAACTTTATATTAATAATGAAAGATAAGAATCATTCTTTAATTTGTAAATTGAATTTTTTTTTATAAATAACCTTTATACAAAATATTTTCTTTATGTTTATGTCAAAATTAAATATTATTTAAGTTTGTAACAAATTGTATTTTTTTAGCCTATGAATTCTTGGCAAAAATATAGTTTCATGTCTAATCATGAGTATATTTTATTAAAAAAATCTCACCAAAATAATATTCTAATACATTTGCATAAAAAATTATGCTTAATTATTATTTAAATTATATTTTTATAATAGGTATCTAAAATATTTTTTAATTAAAATAAGTGTTTAAAGTTTTATTTTTGACTAAAATAAGTGTGCAACAGGAACAGATTGAACTTGTTGTAAGTTGTAAATGCAGAACAAAGAACCTGTAGCAACTGCATAGAACTTTGATTTTTTTTTCCCTATAAATAAATTGATGAATTATTTATACAAATCATCTCATTCTTTCCCTAGCAGCCTATGAGACTGGCTCATGCTGGAGGCACAACTGGTACAATGTTTTAATCCAAGTCCTACTGATATACAACTTACAGTTCACTGTACTAGGTAACTAATAGTCGGGTAAAGCATAAAGTTTATATTCTAGCTTCGGATATATACATCTAAAAGTTCTATTCTGCAGATTAATGCCATTTCAAGAAGCTGTACCTTGGGGTTTTTGGATGTCCAACTCATGCTCTGCTACCATGATGCATGAATCAGATTCTAGAGATGATGCCGGGTTTTTCTCTTTCGAAGTTTCCTTTGGTGCGTTGAGCATGTCGGTTGTGCATTGTACATCGGGCATGATGCCAACCTGATCTATGTCATGAAGAGCAGGTGATACGTACTTTGCAACCGTTATGAAAAGAGCAGATCCATCGTGTAGCTCTGTGATACTCTGCAGAAAAATATTCAATCAATAATTATGGTGAATAAGCTGTGAACAGGTAAGGTTTCATTTAATGTTGACAAAGGGGATATCTGGAAAACAATTGGGATGTGATCTATTACTTCAAGTCATTAAAATTAACAGCGTTTATGGTGCCGAAACCAGCAAAACGAATTAAACAAGCACCATCGACGCTCAATCCTATATTCCTATTGTTTAGGATGGGTTAATTAACCACCAGCTTTTAACCAATATCTTGAGCAATGAGATGTGCAATGGAAAGATGAATTACCATCACACCAACTGATCTTTAAACTTACCTGAATTCTTCCTTTACCAAAAGTCTTGTGACCCACAAGGATAGCTCGGCCATTATCCTGTAGTGCACCTGCCAAAATCTCACTTGCACTAGCACTCCCCTCATTCACCTATCACAAATAGTTAAAACAATTTTTTGTTAACAACTTCAAAGTCACGGCGGAATTTAAAATAAACAGTGGCAATGAATATTTTCAGATTTCCAGCAACATTTCTGAGATTCAGCTAAAAGTTTCAAGGATTGTGCTGTATTCTAGTAAGACTTGGCAAAAACACAAAAGGGGAATAACACAAAAATATGAAATATTCCAATGTTGTCAAACTAGACTAAACCAACAGGTTGAACTAGCATGGTCCATATGGTCCAGTGTATACCATCCAACTGTGAATCCCTCAAACTGGAAAAGAACCAGTTGAATCAACAAAAAAACTGAAATTCAATTTTTAAACTATTTTAAAAATATATATATATTAAAAATAATTGTATCTGATGAAATTGGAAATTTAACCACTTGAATTTTCATTAAAATTTGCACCATTTAATAAAACAATTTTGTCTTCATACTTATTAAGTATTGAACTTGTTCACTTAATATGTAAATTATTTTTAATACAACCAAACAGTCTAACCAGTTGAACCCATAACTGGACACCTCACTGGTTTAACCCTGTCTGATTTTTAAAACTTGGAATTTTTCCTGTCAGGAAAATTTTGAATGTCGCAAGCAAGTGTTGATACTCACAAGAACAACAAGAGGATCGTGCGTTAGAGCGTGACCATTGGCCATGTTAATAGGGGACATATGCCCATCACGGTCAATTGTGTTCACAAGAGTCTCATTCCCATCTAACCATATCTGAGCAACATCAAGTCCAACTTTCACTAGACCTCCCTGCACAATGATTTGAGAGGAGAAATTCAAGGACAGAAATTCCATCAAAATTATCTTCAATCAACAAAAATAGTACAGAAAACTCACTGGGTTGTTTCTCAAATCCAGTATGTATGATTGTACACCCTGGTTCTCCATTTCATGAATTGTATTCTTCATATCTGTAGCAGCAGTCTGTCAAAGAAGAAGAGGAATGTTCTTATTAACCTATCTGGTAGTAAAATAGATCACAAGTCATGATTACAAGACCACTACTTTCACAGACTTTTGCATGACGAAAAGAGACTAGCTAACTGGTTATTACCTGCGAGAACATTGTCAGCTTCACATAACCAGTCTTTGTTAGGCGGCCATCCGGGGTTCTATGAGGGATGACAGTACTGGATATTGGTGAAAGCCTAATTAGCTCACGAGGTAGTTTGACCTTCAAGTACAAGAACCATGTTTCTAAATTAACAAATAAAAATATATAAAATTCTGGTATAATATAATCTGGTGCTGTATGCATAATTGCTTGACTATAAACAACATAGCATTGCCTGCATAATGGATATTGAACGGTCTGTTACCTCTTTGATACTAGAACCACTTCCTGAACCATTTCCCTGGAGAACAAAACATCAGTTTTATTAAGGATAATAGAATTATGAGAAAACAATGATGTTTCTAAATCACCTGACAAAACTCTTTGGCTAGCAGAAGTAATACCCAAAAGAGAAAAAAGAACTCCAGCGTTAAAATGAAACATAATAATGTCACTAAAAAGGATACAAACACTCATGCCATTTTCACAAACTATATTGCTATCTTTTGTGACATAGGTTATGCAGTAAAGTTCAACCAAATAAAGGTATGATAAATCTCCATCTTCCACATCCTGACATATTCTTTAGGACCGGGCTTTTGAAGCAGGGTTACATTAGATTCACTATGAATGCAAAGAGATTATAACTACTAGTTCGTGATAATGGGATAGATAGAATATTTTACCTCATTTTATTTTACTCATTCTTTTAAAATAGATGCACAATTGGACATCTGTATTTGATCTTAGTGCGATGAATTTAAAGAAAGCCTGATCTGAATTACTAAATGTCCAGTCAAGATAAAAATGATCTTGTTTTATGCATATTACTGGAGAGAACTTATTAATCTTTGATTATGTTACTGCGAATCAGAATGGATAATTACTCTGTGGAGCTTTACTGTAACCGATGTTCCGGCTTGGCCTCTAAGCCTCTGGGCTGCAGATTCACTGTCAACGCCATCAAGTCTCTGCCCTGAAACATCAAAAACAGCAGAGTTAAAGTCTTCTGGATTTGAATTGATAAATAAAACTATGCACAAATAAATTCAGTCACTATATATTCAAAAAGTATAATATGTAACCGTAGAAGGGGCAAGGATAAAAGCTTAATAATATACATACCATTAATCTCAATCAACTCATCTCCGTCATGTATACCAGCACGAGCAGCTGGGCTACCCTCGACGCATGACAAAACAACCTGCATTGTTTGAATCAGTTATAACCACAATGCATGGACTTATGATTAATGCCAAAATGTGAACTTTCTGGGAAGAAATTTATGCTAAATCAGCGCTCAATAATCCTGATGGAAATCACTTCATCTCGAATCCATTATCATTTATGAACTAAAGAAATTTAAATTGCTTGTCACTAAAAAGTGTAGATTTTTCCTAAGCTTCTCCAGCAGGTTGGAACTGTAAGATCAAAATTTTGCACTTACCAAATGGCCAGTTTTTGGTTCAACACTTATGAATAGACCAACACCTTGCAAATTCCCATCACTTCCAATTCTAAAACTTTGGTACTCCTGAAAGAGAAAACACTCATTTGAGATAGAATGATATATAATCCTTTGACATAGATTCATCAATCGAAAAATTAAAAAAAATCACAAAGATTGTGTAACCCTAAGAGCAACTAATAACTTGGCAAGGAGAAAGGACATAACAAATGAGTACCCACATATTTTATTACTTATTTGTATTCAGTATCATATAAAATTATCCTGGCTAAACCGAAGCACAGTTCACACAAGTCAAAGGAAGCTGATTATGATACCTTTGGACTGATAATCCGAGTGAAGGGATCTCCGAGAGTTGAAAGCATTCCACTGATTTTACCATATGCGGCATCAGCTGACTTCAAGGGAAACATTTCCACCATGGTCTGCTGCAACTTCAAATCCCAGTCTGCAACAGGGTAACTCTCAAGAATTTATTTACTCACCATATGTACTTTTTTAGTTCCTAAGTAACAGAAGAATTAAACAAATAAAACACAATACTATGTTTATATATGCCACTCCGGGCACTCCCAACCACTTGTGAAAATTTAATCATCCATAAGGAATTTGGAGGACTAAGAACCCAATCCCATGACTTTAACTTTCAACTGCACCAGAATACTTGGAGACAATTGCAGATGATGTTATTAGATTCAAGCGTCAACAGTATTTCCTTTTTGCCTTTATGTCTAACACAACTTGAACAGTACAGCATTTCAGAAACATTAATTGATTAATGATGAACAATTGAAACAACAGTATAGCTCTTTTCTATAGCACACCAGATCCAAACCTATAAAGCAAGGACACTTCTGTCAAGGAAGTGCCAAAGTGTCAACATGGGTGATTACATGTTAGACACATGAGAACACGTCAAAAAAAATCAAACATGACTGAACATGTCTGAAGACACACACACACATATTGCATTTTTCTTTCAAAAATGTGTAATTTCGTCTGATGGATTTTAGAGGTTCAAAATTTTAAATTAAAAATAATTTTAAAAGATGGAGAATTACTTGTATACTAGTGATATTTAATTGAAAAGTATCAATTTTATATTTTTACTGTATCCTATTATATAAAAGATCTATTTTATTGTCTTATTTTGTTATAACCATGTCCTAATTTTTCTTAAATCCCACAGAAGTCATGTTGTAAACTACTTGTATTAATTTCCCAGGCTTCCTAGGTTCTAACATGATTTTTTCACATGCAATGCAAGAAAAACCATTTTTTGCTAAAATAACAAAAAAGTCATTGAAATTTACTACTTAAAACGTGTTAGAGCTTCTTCTTTTTAACTATCTGATACAAAAAGGAAATCAATTTCTTATGTAATGGTGGGAAAAGGGGAGAATGGGAAACAATTCAATTACCTTGATGATTAAATGTAGGGTCAACGAATGTTTCTCTTATCAACCCCCAAGCCTCCACAAGAGTTCTTTGCACTGTGTTCACCTAACACAAAAAACCTTCAATCAATCAATAATTTCAAACCATTTCGAACAGTAAAAACCAGAAAACAAATCACCTCTTGAGCGCGGGAAACAGGGAAAGCAACGGTGAGAGACTCAGCAAAAGCCGGAGAATCACTACAGACAGATGCCAGAGCCGTGGCCGCGGCGGCGAAACCAACAACCCCTTTTCTTAACGACTTGAGCAAATCATGTTGAGCGGTGGATTGTTGTGTTCTAACCGATGGATGAGGATTACTGTTGCGGTTATAGGAAGCGCAGGTTTTTCTGGTGATTCCACGATTTATGGAGGAGAATCGAAGCGGAAACAGGGGAACAGAAATGGGTCGTGAGGATTTGTGGAGATCAAAATTGGGGCAGAGCGGCTCCATTATTTTCTTTCGGTGACTTGAATAAAATGAAAGCCAAGAAAAACAATGTTTGGATGGTGAGAAAAAAACTGAAAATTTTTAAGAAGAAAATATTGAATTTTCTTTGTTGGCAGGATTCTGGCCCACATGAATCTAGTTGAGTGTCATATATTCCACCATTTTTGTGGTCATAAGATCTGTTGCGTTACGTGTTTGAGTATCTGTGAAGGAAGAACAGAAGAAGAATCTGCCAAACATTTTCCTTTCATTTTGGACACAAAAATTAACAATAAAGAGTTAATTAATCAATTAAAAGAAAATAAATATGAAAATACATCTCTTCAACGTTATATATATAAACTTATTTAATTTAATTATTTCAATTTAATGACTTGATATTTAAAAAATGCTTAATAATTTTTAAAATATAATTCAATCGAATTTGATACCGACTAATCCGAAAATAATTGATTTAGATCACAGTTATTTTTTTTTATTACAATAGTATCTATTCTAGAATATAATCTGTCACCATTTGACATTGATCGTTCAATCACTTTGCTAACATTGTTGATGCTTGAACCCATGACCTTTAGGAACAACAACCGTTTCTTTAACCACTTGAACCAGAAGACTCGTATAAATCATGGTTATTTTTTTAATTATTAAGTATTTGACCCTACTTAATAACTTTTTAATATATGCATGCATTGGAGCTTACTATAATTCATTAATCTTTTGATGTTTTTGCCTTATTTGCTTTGGATTTGAGCTGTACAATTAATTTTTTTATGTCATTTTCTTGTAGGATACCATAAATTAGCAGTCTTTCCTTACGCCGCTACCTTTCAAAGAAAAAAAAATGGTAGACAGATTATCTATTTTTGTAGGATTTTCATGAAGTTACAATACTTTATTGTTGAAACATATAGATATTAACATTTCCTTATTTAAATAAATATGGTATTATCATTTAACTGAATTGTTATTTTGGTTCATATTTTTTAAAATAATTTAATTATTAACGTTTAATTTTGTGTTAAAACGGCATGACAAACTTATATGTCAGTATATTTCACAATAGTAATGTCATATAGACAAATATGATCGAGAGATTATTAGGTGATCTAAACAATCAAGATTGTTCATCTTTAAATAACTTTTTAAAAACTAACCACCTACTAATTTTTTTTGAGAAAATCAATCAAATATATAACTTAGCCAAAAATGGCATCATCCAAAACAAAAGGTTCGATATAAGAAGGGATATCAAAAGAAAAATAAAACGAACCATCCAAATCAAGAGCCCAATGGACAAGTCTATGAGCAATGAGAAACACTAATGAAAGAATACGAATGAATTAAGTAATGAGCTTCCTTAAGATAATAAGCAGCAATTTAGAGATCTAAAGCATCATCATTTAATTTATTCACAATGGACATTTAGTTACCATCCACCGTCTACTAATTACATGTAAGAAAGAAGTGATGATTCACCTTAAAAAAACTAAGATGGACAAATTTGATTGGTTGAGACCACGAATGACATGGTGAACGAGTTTATGTAATAGTTTTTCAACTTTACAAAATGACAAAAAATATAAAATATAAAATATTTTTTTAACGTGTCATTCTGCCAAGTCATTTCAAGTTGTTTATCGACGGATGACTAACAATTTTTATTCATTAAAGGTTATTTTGACCCAAATTAAAATATTGAAAGTTAAACTGTTTCAAAAAAAATAAATCAATATAGTAATTCAGTCAAACGTTAAGAGTATTTTCTGATGATATATTTAAATAATTTTAATGTTTTATTTAATTTTTTATATACACAAACTTTTATAAACTTAAGTTTAGAACGTAGAATTTAGAATTTATATAATATAATTTAGAATTTAAAATATAAAATTATTATTTAAGGTTTAATATTCAAATATTTAAATTTATTTTTTTAAAAAAATATTTTTTTGTACATTAAAATATTATTATTATTTATGTTTTGAATTTGATAAAAAAAGAGTTAAGTTCACCATTTTCTTCCTTAAAAAATATTTTACAACTCAACGTATTTGATAGAATTTTAGATTACACTGTTTGAGTTTAATTGATTCATAATTTATTGATTACGTTATTAGTTCTCATTCAAGGTAACATTTAAAAAACTATTTTTTAAAATAGGTTTTATTAATATATTTGGATTACTTAATTATTAAAATTTATATTATTTATTTATACGTAAATTTTATTTAGATTACTCGATTATTGAAGATTACATTTAAATCATTCAATTATAAATAATTTTATGATTGAACCACCTTTAAAAAAAATACTTCAATTTAAACTATTTTTAATAAAAATTCTCAAATGTAACCTTACTTATAATTGACTCAAATATAACATTACCAATAATTGATTTAATAAAACAATCCAAACATAAATTTTAATAATTGACTAAATATAACTTTAACCATAATCGAATGACTTTCGATATAATTTACCCTTTAAAATATGATGTGAACAACTATAAATGAATATTCACTTGATAAAAAATAAATTAAAAAATTCATAATTCATACAACCTTGTAATATTGAAAATAAAAAAAAAAAATACTAAATGATACCATATACACACAAAGACTGCAATTTTTCTGCAGATGTGATATATACCCGCAGTGCATTACTATTCTAGTTGATGATAAAACATGGCTCTGTAGAAGTTATGCATGTTAGCAACTTTTTACAAAGTTGTTGAATGTCATATGATGGATCAGTGGAACAGAGATCAGAGAGTACAGACCTTGCATCCAGTAAGAGGTGAGATAGACTCTCCAAAATAGAATCTTCACTCCCCATAAGAGAAGCCATAAGCTTTGCAGCAGCCATCCTTTCCTGAGGATAATCAAGTCGGAAATCAGCGAGTTTAACGCATTCTAAGTTCTAATGATGCAGAGGGGAAAGAAAGAAAGAATGAACACAGCTGTGGGGAAATCGAATTGAAAAGGTGAAAGGTGTTGAATTGAGTACCATTACAGAACTGGCCCCCAGTCAACTTGGTAAAATCAGCTCATATCAGCATCAGTAAAAATAATTGCACAAATTTTGTAAACTTTAGACACCTTTGTGGGTACAATCAGGCGAACCCCACAACACAAGAAATTTGTGGGTGTCAAGCTAGGGTCCGCCAAAAGTCTTGTTTGATAAATTTATGTTCAAGCTAGGATCGTACAATGTATACTCACCACTTTGAGGGGGTATAAGTTTATCAGAGTAGGTAGTGTCGTAAATAATTATGATTTAGTAATTGTACTTAAAGTCTACTACTTAAGAGATTAGAGTTGGTAGTTAAATGTATCTATGACTCCTAATATAACTAAAGGTCCTACTCTTAGAGTCTTAAAAAGAATCTGTAACTAAGTATTACGTGGTGAAAAAATAAATTGAATGCAGAATGCAAAAATTTTATTTCTTTACAAAGTTGTGAATGTTAAAAGAGGGAAAAGGTGACCAAGAAATAGTATTGTGGTAGAGGGTCCTTTAATGATCCTTGCTTGGACTCTAACGTCAAGCTTGTGTGTCGCGCAAAGTTTGAGGTGAGTAAATTGGTCAGGGACTCGGCCATTGGAAAAGAGGACATCATAGTTGACATTGTTTTAAGTTGTGTTGTTTGAATGTGTTTTTTGTTGTTATGACTAGGGTTTGTTGATGTTTCTACGATAGGTTGTGTTGGTTCTAGAATTTGTTTCCGTTGTTTGTGGTCGGGAGTTGGTTTTGTTTGGAGGGACATAGGATGAGAGTTGAGCTTGTGTGATGTTTGGGTCTCTTGACGTTCCGTATGTTTTGTTGTGGATATAGGGATGGGCACGGAACACAAACCCGAGGGGTTTCGACCCGACCCGATCCGGTCAGGTCGGATTTTTTATAAAAAAAAATCGGGTTTGAGTCAGGTCGTGTTTTTTTCAAGGGTGGTTTCGGGTCAGCACGTGATAATATCATATTTGTGTAATTTTTATTCCTAATACAAAATCATATTTGCTGATAAAAAGTTATGACCCTCGTTTTAAATTGGTCTCTATGATGTGTATTATGTAATAATATGATAAGACGTAAACAACAATCTAAGAAATGAGAATAAAATTAGTATGTTCAAAAGTTTGGCGACCAATTTAGAATAGAGTGGGAATTATAGTTGGGGTGAAGTTGGAATATTTAAAAGTTTAAGGACTGATTATAACACGGGTCAAAGTTTGGGAACGTGTTGTGCAATTAACTCTATATTTTCTAATCATAGTTTAAAAATATATCAATAATAAACATTTTAAAAAGCATGTATTCATATGCAATGCACATGAACATATACTAGAATTAAGAGCAAACGAAAATGGAGAGATTATGAGAATTTCTAAAAAAGGGAAATGGAGATATTATAATACCTGTTCTGATCCCTTTCCAAGAAATTTTAGAGAAAGCTTGAGCAGATCACAAGAATAAGGAAGAACCGCAGACTTCAGATGATACACAGCAGAGAACATAACCTGGATGCACGCAGCTCTAATCTCGGGTTGCTTTATTACCTACATAATTTGATCCCATGTAGGCAAAATAACAACAAAAAAAGAGAAGATCAGAACCAGTCGTGAAAAAGAAAAGAAGAAAAAAATCAACTGGATAAACAAATTGGGGGACAGAAGTACCTCAGCTGAACCAATTAAACATGGAAGTATTGTCTTAGCTAGGGATTTTTTGCCATCAGATATCTTCTGACAGGCACTGATGAGAACATTAGCCATGCATAGGCGAAAAGGAACTGGAACCGGTTCACAGCTTTTATCTGGCAACTCCGACCCAGGGATAAGTTCACTCTTATCATTTGTTAATTGACTGATCACATGTCTGAGGGCATAAAGTTTTCCAGTAGCATCCCCTACAGTTTACACTGAAAACAGTGATATCTTGCCAATTGTATAACATATATGTTCATATCAGGGAGAAAATACCAACCACAATTACCTTTCTGAATAACAATGTCATTCCTCCATGAGGGGGAGTCTTTAAATGATTCAGGAGCTTGGAACTCGGCACATATTATCAGTGCCAGACAATCAATGCAACCATGTTGTGCTTTGGAAACTGAGACAACAAAAAGATTAGTTTAGACATACTATTAAAACATAAACTGAAGGATCATACACTTTTTAGTCTGAGGTGGGGAAGGAAAGAGAATTAGCCGGTTGCACGGTTAAGTACCTTGGTCACCATCTGATGACGGCCATAACAAAATCACTTCAATTGTTCTCCAGATTTGAAAAACAAAGGGATGCACAAGGGACTCCTTCCCTCGTACCTAGAAACAAGAAAGAAAGAAAGAAATTAGCTTTAAAGATGAACTCACAATCGATGCATTAATATACCATTCTGTAACAATATCTACCAAGAAGAGATGAATACCACAAGGGATGTACACACTGAAAACAGGCATGCGATAATCTTCAATATATCCTGAGATTTTGCAGCATGCTCTAACTGAGAGCAAACAAGTGGAAGCAGGACCTAAAGAACCATGAGGCATATAAGACAAAAATCTCTATACAAGGATTACACAAATATTTATGCAAAATCTCAGAATATGTCAAGGAAAGACACAGTGTGAACAAATATTTAATCCAAGTCATTGTTGGGTACTTGAGGATGGATGCGCCCACAAAGCTCAGCAGCAAGTTTTCTTACATCTTCAAACTCAAACTTACTAAGTGTTCTGAAATGGAGAAGTAATAAGACATTAGTTGAATGCCAATGAAATTACAGAAGTTAATAATACTCATTACCAAGGGCAAACCTGTTAAGAAGGAAAGCAGCAACACTATCATCATCATTAATGAGGTTGATATCTCTATATTCTGCAATGTAATAGAATCAAAAGTTATCCATGACATTATTTTCATTTTCTTCTATTTGAAGAAATTGTGTATAAAACATAATCAATTAGTTAAATTTCTAATTTGTATTACTGAATCACATTTTCATTGAATAGATGGAAAGGATAGACCTTATTGTTGGCAACAGATAAGGGACAAAAAGAGTATACAATGTAATCAATTATTTAAAGATTTGTCACATGCATTTATGGAGTCAATTAGATCTTCAGCCACTAAAAAAGAATGACAGGAACAAATTGGATTGTAATAGGTAAGGAAGAAGAGATACCATTCATAAAAGATGCATTCTTAAGTTGACCGTACATAACAGAGGAATTGAGATCATTAAATACTCTCAATGGAAGCAGCCTAATTATGAGTAAAGGGCAAAGTCTCTCAAACAAAAATTGCTGCATTCTCACGGAGTCATCACTTGTACAAGTTCTTGTCTCCCATCTAGAGAAGAAACCTTCATCAATCCTACAAGAGGAAAACTGACGGTTCATATAAGAAACCAGCAAGACCTAGCATAGAATTAATCCTTTCAAATGTCAAGTGAGCGTGCTCCATGTACAAGATTATCTAGCACATAGATTAGTCTCATTAATGATCCAAAATTGGAAAATGAATATTTTATTGACAAGTAGAAAATCATGACCTCTTGACTCCTAGAAATTAATACAAAGCCAACTAATGAAAGTTTATGATATATGTTTATAGGAAAAACAATTACAAGCTCCTTTAAAACTTGTTCCAAAAAAATGCAACCGAACTATAACTTAAATTATTGCAAGAATAAAATGATTGTTGGCCAATGAAATTACATGCCTCGCTATATCACAGACATGCACAAGCCGTTTCTTATACTGTCCATGCTACTTAGTTTAAGCTAACTTTTAACATACAATAGTGTAATTTTACATAATGATCCCCAGATTTAGCCTAATTGTTTCTGTAGCCAACCTTAAGAGATGGCATTCAGCAGGTCTATGGGTTCGAATCCTAGCACCTACAATGCCTTACCTAATCAAAAGTAGTAGCTACTTTTGTACCCAAAAAAATGGGTAAAATGTAGTCAAAACATTAAAACAGATTAACTGACCAGCTTCATATCTTTTGTGGCCACACACTCGTATTGGTAGTCCCATCAAGTATTCTCGTTTGTGTGACCAAGCCACATTATAAAGAAACCTAGGCACATGCCAAATGGGCCTGGCCTGAGAAGAGTCTGAGGCACTTTTGTTGAATAATTTTAAGGTGCCTGTCTTGACAACACTGATATGCATATCTCCTTATCATTCACATAATAGGTTTTCTACTTGATTTTAAACACCTTGTACAAGTCTATAAATAGACTTCTTTTCACTAATGAGAATCAACTCACAGAGTTCATTTAACACTCTGTTTCTCACAGACTTCTACTCTCATTTTTGTTTTGAATATTCTTCTATAGATAATACTCTTTTGTTTACTTAATTTAAACTCCACACCCTTTCACACCTTGCTAACCTCCCTATTAATGCAGATTCAACTACAACACACACATGCCTTACCTGACAGCCATGAAATCTACCCTGTCCTTAAGGGAATATTTTCATATCATACACATGCCTTCAACACATACTATTGTCATGGATCCAATGCCATCAGCCTTAAACAATATACTTTCCCTCCTTTTAAAGTTGACAACAAGCCTTCAAAGGCCAAAAGACAAAAACATGTTATGTGATAGTTTGAGAACATTATGTGCTTACTCTTTCTGGCCTTTCATTTGCAAAACAACACAAGAAAGGACTACATCTGCAGCCTCAGCTAACTGCTCATTTATGTGACTCAAAAACCTGACAATAGTAGAATTTGATGGCTCTGCAAACATCTTGTCAATCAACGGTCCAATTAATGCATTCCAGTCTTTAACCTGAAATATTTCAGAACAAGAAAATTAAATAATTCAAATACCAGCACCCAAACTGGAGCTCCAACCGTCCAATTTAATAGTTACGCATGCAGGAAATAGATCAAACTTATATGTGCATGTGGTGACGAAAGAATGTATTAGGCAATTGTCTTAGTTCTGAGATAGTACAGAACCAACAAAAACAAGATGATAATGACCATCACATTTGAGTAAACAACTGGACTAAACCAACTATATCAAAAATCATCTCAAACAAGTTAGTTTAACCATGCACATCCCAACCTAGTCCATGGTTCTACTGTCAGCAATGCAAATAAACTATTTTAGCTTGATTAAGTATTAAACTTCATCATCTGAAAATATAACTTTGTTTAATTGAGTGCTAATGTTACCTAAGCTTATCACCATGCAAAATGCAACTTTTGTTGCATTTATGCACCCACCGCATGTTCATGGCATATTCATCTACATTTTCTCTGTTTGTGTGAGAGAGAAGCCTAAAATTCTAGGACTTTCACCATCCTCACTCAATAATATGACGCAAAGTATGTTGCAATATATTTAGAAGTAACCATGACAGAAAATTGTTGTCAATTCAATTAACAGTGATAATAATAATGGCATTAGAAGATCAGTTTTTTTTTCATAGACATTCATACGAAACAATGAAAACAAAGACACGTACAATTTCTTGCAACTAGATCAAAGACAGTAGGATTATTAGCAAGATACAAAGACATAAGATAACGCAGAAAAATGTTCCCCTGCTGTAAGGACGCCAGTTTAACATGAAAGATCTATACAGAAAAATACATCAAAATTAGAGAGGGGAGTAAAATTAGATATCAAAAAGAAAAAAAAAAAGGAAGAAAGAAAGAAATCTGAATGTCCCCCACTCGACACTCCCAGAGAATTGTGGATATCAGATTTAGTACTAAGGATGCCATGAATGAGAATCCCGATGCAATCTTGTTTTTCCTCTTCCCTTTTGTGTTCAGAAAACAAGAATTCACCATATTTTTATCTATAAAGCTAGTCTAATATTAACACGCAACTGATAGGAAGTATGCATCTAGGTTCACGTGTATGAATGTATGTATGTACTTATGCATGTCGGATCAATCATGCTTTCTTGAAAAAATATGTATTCTAGCACTTGGCATATCACATTTCTATATATCCTCTTAATAGATCACATCATCTCAATGTATCAAAGAAGCGAATTATGATGGAATATTATACATCTAATGCAGGGTAGTATTATCATTCTCGATTCTTACAGTTTTTGACCACTCTGGGATCAGCCTTAGCACTCGATCACATAAATTTGATCCTGCAACATCAGTACAAAAAGATTGCATAAATCCAGGAGTCCAAAGAAACTAATGAAACTTGCAAAGACAACAGAAAATTCAAAGCTTGAATTCTTGATGCTTAATTAATGAGGGAAGGATAACAAAAGAAGTCAGTAGAAAGAAAAAGGAAGGAAGCTGGAAACATCCCTCTACATTCATAATCCAAATACACACAAATATCAAATGGAAAAGACTGCTATCTCAACTTTTTTAAAATAGAAAAGGTATCAGTCAGAATACTAAAGAATTACACCATGATAATAATAGACCGACATCCATACAAATATTAGATGAATGGATACTACATATATGACTGGTTTCAGAACTTAAAAGACAGTGAGAGCAGTCCATAAAACACATCCAAAGCATTTCGTTTCATCAACAATAAATTAGGTAGAAAATAGCCTAAGGAAGTGCAACAGTAAGAGTCCCACCTTTGCTTATGCTTGCTCCAGCTTCTACATCAGCTTGGCCCTGACTGAGGTTTCTGAAAGGATTAGTGGAGATAAATAAGAGAAAAACTGTTTAACACCATTATGAAGTAGAACTTGCAGGTTATGAGAGACTTCGTAAGCTTGCATCCCAACAATCTTGCACGTGTATAAGCCTATGTTGCTTGGACTCTTCAGTTTTCATGAAGTATCTGTGTCTGACACTTACACCCGAGTCCAAGTAACATAGGTACAAGCAGACATTCATGAACAAAAAACATACTTTTTTATTCCTGATTAAAGTAATGTTGAGGTTTGTAGGTAGAACTTAAAGAAGAAAGTAACATACGTAAGATTGTCAAGCATCATGCATATAACTTCAGGGTTCTGGTTATGATGCTTGAGCACTCTACATAAGGCTTCACTAGCTGCTGGCCGTACTTTTTCCTCTGATAAGCAGACAAGACGAACTAATGCAGGCAACACAAATGATGGGTCTGCAAAAATAATTCAGTCATACAGCAAGTTCATTCAAATCCGAAATGTTAAAAATACAAAAAGAATAAAAGAACATTCATCGAGATATTGAAATATGTGATCAATTGTATAAACAAAACCACAAGACTCCACAACAGCTTAAACCAGCTCTAGAACATAAATAGCATTGGAAATGATGGGTCTGTAAAAATTATTTCAGTCATAACTGTTCATTCCAATCATTAGTGTTCATGAAAATAGAATAAAAGAACATTACTCGTGATCTTGAAGTATGTCATTAATCACAAAAAAAAGACCAGAAGACTGTAAACAGCTTATACCCAAACTAGTTGTAGAACATAAAAATAGCATTAGTAAATATAAAGTGATAAATTATCAAAGTCCCACATAATAAAGTATACACTTCTCACTACACAATAAGGTTAAACCTAACCAATCAGTGGAAGTAAACTGGGTGTTTCCTCCCGGATTGCAGCTTCTTCATATTCAAGACATGGCAGTAAGTGATTTGCTATAACTTGCCTGCAATAGAAACAGGGAAAGATCATTAAAAACCTGGGAAACCACAAAATTATAGCAGATAAATCAAAATCTCATACCAGGTTGTGCGATATGTTTTATGTGATGAATCTTTTGACATATGAACCAGTTTTGATATAACATCAAAAGCATTCCTTCTCTGAATAGTATTGCCAGAAGCTAGCCGTTTAAGAACTTCTTCAAGGCAGTGACCATCAGTACTTCTGGTGAAACATAAATTAGACAGGTTTAAACAGAAGCCATTAAATTATTGTTTCTGTCAAAAACTAAGGATTAAAAATTATAGTTTACAGGGAACAGTATTCTGCGATGAGTATAACAACGGCTCTAGCTGCAGCATCTCGCTCATCAAGAAGGTGAAGCAGCAATGGTACCACAGAGTCCATTTGATTGGTGTCAGATATACTGCTTCTGGATGAATTATTTCTCTTAAAAATGACAGCCTTGAATATATGGACAACCCCATCTATTACATCTTCATCAATGCAATGAAGCTTGCCAAAATGCAACAAGAACAGACAACAATATTTGTACATCAACATTGAGGCACAATCTCTAAGACATTGTGTTATATAAGATGACAACAATGCATCATAACTACCATCTAGAGAATCATGGATGGTAAGATTGAATACAATCAGTCAACTCATATCTGTTCAAGTGTTAAAGACATACACATTGCAGTCCTTGTTTAACTAAAGGAGATTACTTCATGAATACTTACCTGTGATAGAAGAACGTGTGATATTTGCTTGCCGTAATCCAACAATATGCATTCAAAATTTTTCTCATCAAAACGCCCAAGCAGAAGGCATAAGCAATTTAGGAAAAATTTTCTTGTCTCTATACCACCATCCTTGTTCTCAGTATGCTCCTCAACATGGTTATTTGTATAGTACTGCATTTTTATTCCTTTTCTTAGCAGTAGCAACTTAACAGATCCATCGGATAAAAGAAGACTTAATATTAAATCAAATAATCAGTAACAAGACAGCATCATGATCCCACAGAAAAGTACATGGCGATACATGTATGTTATCCCATTAAACAAATGAAAGCATCCATGCACTGATACTACATGAGCTCTTACAAGAACCATCATGCCATTTCTAGGAATTCTAGTAACACTAGGCAAAAACTCAGATATACAACTTCATAAAGCTACCAAGTAATATTCTTTAGTGTTACTGACTTCAAAATGGTTTCAGAAATATAATTCTTAACAGACAGGAAACTTGGATATGTGTGATACAGTGATAGTATTTTCAACCAAGTAGAAACAAAAGATAAATAAGTTAGGCGTAACTACTAAAGATACAACATAGGGAAAAACCATATGAGTACAAAATCATAATTGTAAGTGTATATAAATAATGGCAGATTACTCAACAAGAAAAAGGGAATGCAAAAATATGCATCCTCAAATATGAATTTTTGCAATAAAATGGTTTCAAGGTTTCCAGTTTCACCTTACAATACCATAAGTCATCAGAAAAAGAGAGTATCAGTTACAAGTGCTGTTGTGCCTTGGTGAACCTATAAATCCGTTTAAAATTCCATGCTCAATAAAATCATAGACTTCACAATCAGTATCCAAAGCTTTCTAGTTTTCCAATTTCACATTGTAAATATTTTTTCCTGTTCTTCAATTGAATAGAAAGATAGGATCTTCGAAGACCACTTATTTTTCATTACTAAAATATAGGATTTGTTTATTAGTCCTAACATGGCCTAGATATATATCAAGAAACTAGTGGCGTCATCTCATGGATACCAGAAGTATATATTTGCATTCTTGACTCTTTCACACGACATATGGGGCTACAAGTGATTAAGCTTCAATAATTCAAAACGAGAACTAGTTTATATCATCAGGAAACCCAAGTCAACAAGGCGCTGAAAGTTTTTCTATAAGATAAATCCCAAGCATATACAAAATCCATCATCAAAATATAGAAACATTAAGCCATATAACGATAAATATCATAATATTAGAATACAATAATGATATATCTGACCTGGATGCCGGACAAGTACTGTTCCAACAATTCTTTGTACTTCTTAGTAGATTTTTTATCTTCCAAGTGTAATAGCATGCCATAATGCTTCCAGCATGAAGAGAGTAGCAATGCTCTTGTTTTTAGAATTTGGGCCTACCCTTATGATTGCAAATGAGCAAATCATCTTCAACAAACAACATACATGATTAAAGGTAGATATGCTTAAGAAGCACAATTAAAGAGTGTAGGACCTGCCTCTTCTTGAAGGCCACCATAATGCACTTGCATCTCCTGCAACCACTTAAGCACTTGCTCCGATCCTTTAGCATGTAATGGACGACTTTTTCTGCTCCACTGTTATACATAATAAATGAATCAAACTCCTATTTTGATTTTTTAGAGCAAAACCTTCACTGCTGTAAGAAAATGTGAGATATTTACATGAAAATTTGAGAAGAGTGCTATTCTGATTACATCTAGTCATCTCAACTTGCTTTCTAAATTTCAGCAATATTTGTTTTAGAAATGTATTTAATAGTCAGAAAATAACAGTTTTGAGAGCTAACAAGGAATTTACTAGTTAATATTTTTGAAACAAGCAACAAAAGAATATTGTCAAACGCATTGATACTTTTTACCAGAATTAGAAGGTAACTTCGCTTTCTACAACTTCCTACAAAAAGGGTGTGGTGCAACCTATTGTAAAGCAAACCATACACCGTAATAAGATCAAAGTAATCATCTTCCAATGTTTAAAAGACATTACCAAAACAGTTTCTTCAAACAGTTAATTTTCATCACAAAGCTATTTTATGACCAGTTTTATGACTCGTGTCCTAAAGGATTCGTTTTTATTTCTTCCCCTAATATCCAAAACATAATTTAGAGGAAGATCAATTTTTTCAATCAATGATAACTCAAAAATCACTTGAGAATTTCCTTAGCATTTGATTTCCTAGCTAAATGGGTATTAGCAGCCTGCTTTTCCAGTTTAAAAACTTCTCTTGTTCTGTATTTCTAAAGTTTATTCTTGATTCTCAGATCCTGTGATGCATTCTCCGATAAAAGAACACTTTTAACTTTTTAACCATTCCCCAGTTGCTTTAAATAAGTTTGTAGGATACACTGCAAACCCATCCCTCATTTCTAAGCAACTTCTCTATTTCTCCAATCCCTTTTGGCTAGGTTCTCCCCAATGAGTAAAAAGGCAAATATAACCACAAAAAATAAATCCATCAAACCTTTCAGCACACTCACCCTCCAGACATCTAATGTAAATCTACAGTGTAATATGCTAAAAACTGAATAATAAAATGCAATCTTTCTGATGAATGAAAAGATGCAGAAAGCATATAAATAAGGGTAGACACTGGACAAAAAGAAAATAACCAACTTATAACACTTACAGCGAGAAGTTTATCCACCAAGTAAATGAGATCCTGTAGAAAATCCCAAAGCAAATCCACCATGTCCATGTTTAAGACTTCAGAAGATTTTTGAGCTGTGTTTATTTTGCTCTCATCAATTCTTGATGCTAATAAACTAACTGGAGGATTGGATTCACTGGATGTCAATGATTTAGTTCTGTTACTTGGCATATCATGCTTTTTCATCAGCCCTTCAGTTAAAGCCAATAAACAGTCTGCAGCCACCACTGAAAGGCGCGAAGGGAGCTCAAATTTATCCTGCAAAATGCTATAGGAACAAATGGCAATAGTGATATAAACCTAAGCATAAAATCACAATGCCTTCTCAAAGAAAAGACCATTGATCACTTTTAAAATTGTATACTGACAAATGAGACAAACATAGTGGCAACATTTCATGTCATCTTACATAATACTCTAAATTCTCAAGTTGCAAATATAGCATGGAAAATAGGAACATGACACCCCATTGGAGTAGATATAATGTCAATTTCTCAAGATATCAGGAAACCAGATATGGATGAATCCGTAAAGCATCATTCACATTGAGAAGAAAAATGCTATTAGCATTAGAAATACCCAAGTGTTAGAGTTGAGTCTTCATTGTCAAGATCTCAGGTTGAAATGCAAATATAAGGGAGGCAGATGGGATACAAGAGGGCAGACTCTCATTATGTCAATCAAAACCATCAGGCAATCCAAACAGACAATTGAAAGAAAAGACGGAAATTCTAGATTACATGATACCTAATTTACCATCCAACAGACCAGAAAAAGGTTCAGGACCTTCAAGTTGACAAAACAAAACTTAATGAAAGGAAAACTAGTTCAGATCATTTGAGCACAAACAACCATTAAAACCACTTAGTCACATCAGCGGCGGTTATCCAATGCCTATGATATTGAATATTACCTTCCTTTACGTGCAACACATGATAAATATGGTATAGAAGTGCAAAGTATCCTCAACAAAGCACTGTACTTTTCCTTTATTCCTGAAATCAATTATTCAAAAAAATATCAATTTTCAATGCCAAAGTGTTAAACACAACTTTTAATTACTAAAGATTATTTAACAGACTTCTCAACAGAATATAAACCAATACATTTGAACATTTGGCAAGAAAAATCAATTCTACCGAGACACAAATACAGAAAATAAGTCTATGTTTGGATATTCCTTTTGGTACTTTCTTTTTCATTCTCGAAGGTATGTTATAAAGCAAAAATCAGCAGTAGAAAGAAAATTCACAATTCAATGAACAAATTAATAAAATGCAACACCAATTCTAACATAATGGTTCCACTTAAAACTAAAATCATGCATTTTCCTTACTAAAAAAAATCATATTTAAAATATTTTTATATTTTAAAAAAAATTGTTGATGCCAAAAAATGTAAAACTTATGGCAAAGGAGATTGATATAATGATTCCACAATACATAGATATTAGATACATTATATACACCTTAGATACTTAGGCTAGATGCCTTGAGGAACGTAGAGCAAGGAACAATGTTAACTAAGAATTTAAAATAAAATTGTTATACCAAAATACAGCAATTCTAACATGATGGTTCCATATCATAGATTCATTATCTACACCATAGAAACAACTTATATAGAAATAGAATAGGAATTCATCTTTTTACCGTTAAACAAATGCTGCTCCATAACATTATCGTACTCCACGAGCTCTCGTACAAGAGTACACCAACCAAAAGCTATATAACGGTCATCTTTCCTTACAATCATATTCGCAAGATTCATGGCTACTGCTTGAAAAAGATGATCATCTTGGAAGAGCCAATTTAGAAGTATCATAGGTTGACTGCCATGCTTCGAGACCTTGGACTTCAACGACTGGTAACAAGCAAGAAAACACATAAACCTCCTTTGTACTTTATTTCAAACATTAAAAAGAAAAATATAGGTTTGAATACGTATTGGGTCATGGGAACTAGAATTTCATCCAAAGTCTCGCCTCTCTGAGCGGCATCTCGAACGTACTTGTGAAGAAACCAGAGAGAACCATCCAAAGAATCTGCAAATTTAACATTTTTTAAAAAGAAGGGTTAAGTTTAAGTAGAAAATTTTGAGAAAGATCCAGAAATGAGGCGCTTCGGAGCGTGAACTACCGAACGAGGATTTGATTGAGAAGTCGGTGGAGAGGCGAGAAATAGAGAGGTGAAGTTTCTTGGGACGGGCGGCGAGGAGATTGGTCATGGCACTTCCGATTGTGAGCGAAACCATTGATTCCGGCTCCGATCTCCATATTAGATGTTGTTCTGGCTCTGCTCGTCGCTCCATTCTTGGGTAAAGTGTAGAGAATCAAGATTGTTTCTGTTCCAGCACAGAACAACTGATATAAATAGGAGTTCTTTATGGGCCTCTCTAGACTGGAAGTCTTGAACCAGTCATTATGGGCTACTGTCTTGTTTTGAAGGTTAATATAAAATAAATAATTTTATTGATTGAAATTATAAATAACGTTAGTAGAATTATTTAATAATTTTTTTAAAAATATAAGGTTATTTATTCTGTTCGAATGCTTATTTGAAAATTTTAAAAATAAAAATAGGTCAATTTTATTTGTACGGTGTGTATATATCTTTTAAAGGGTTAAGAATAAAAATAAATATTATCAAATAATCGTACCAGAATATTAAAAAAAAAAGTTGATCTTAATTCAATTTAATTCATTTTCAAGTTTATATTTTAACTTAAGGAATTTATATTTTAAATTATAAAATTAAAAAAATTAGTATATTATATTTTCGAGTACCTCACGAGCTTTTAGAGTCGAGTATTAAGTAGCTTGACTTTAATCGTTAAAAACTCGAGCCGAGTCCAATTGAGTCCAGCTTAATTGAACTTTGACTGAGTCGAGTCCAATCGAGTCAAGCTTGCTTTAACCAAATCATATTTGAGTAACTCGCGATTTGTCTCGTCTTACCGACAGCTCTAGACAACTACATAACTAAAAACTTAATAAAAAAATGCCAAACCATCACAAAAATAGATGAGATTAATGGTTGAATGAACAAAAGAATCCAATGTATAAATTTTAGTGACTAAAGTCTCTTCCTCTTTCCTTTGGGTTGTTTTCTGTGTATTGCTGATTAAATCAATGGCCTTTCATTGGTTTATTATCAATTTATTTTTCGAGAACTTCCAAAGATACCGTTTAACTCTTGTTTTTTTTTTCCTCCATTTTTGGTGCCATTCATTAGGAAAATGCTTTATTCTTTTACATTGTTTTCATTTTCCAATAGACAAATGTTTCAAATTATAGTGGTACCAGCTGCTATATATAGAAGAAAAAGCATCAAGAATTTTCCTTAAACAAAGACAGAAGATGTCCAAACCTGAAAACAAGGAACGATATATATCGTTTTTGAAGGGGGGTGCGAGAAAATTTTCTTTTCTTGGAAAAGAAAATTCATGGTAGAATTTTTACGTTTGAGCGAGAAAGATGGATGTGTATCCTTATTTAATATGTGTGTAAGCAGACGTTTGTTTTTCTAGCTTCATCCGTTTATTTTCAATCGGAGCAAATCATTGCTTGAGACCACGGTGCATGAAAACTAGCAGTCTACCCTGTTGAAACCACGACCGGAACAGGAGAGTCTGTTTCACACTCGTGGTCCTTGAACAATTTCTTTTTTGTAATATAAGTTATTGCCACCCTTCATTCTGTTTTTGGTTTCTTCTTGTTTTTTATATAAAAAAGCTTATTAATTTAAGCATTTTCGGGGGAGTTTTGGGGCTTGTTTATCTAAGGGAGGTTTATGCAATACTTGGTCGTGAGAAATTATTTTCAAAAGAATAGAGGAAAACAATAATCAATGTTGCTTCCTAATCAACCTTTCGAATTCCTGTAAGTTCATGTAAATCCTTTTGAATTCTCTCTCTTTATTGATTCTGCTGTTGGATGGGGGCTGACTATTTCCTTTTTCTTTTCTTTTTATTTGGAAGTTCTTCCACTTTGCACGCATGAAGAATTCCTGTTTCTTTTAAGATTGTCACAATTGTAAAAGGGTCGTGAAATCTCAGCCATTCAAGGTTCTTTTTTTTAATTTCTTGAGGAAGTTTAAATTTTGTACACACCAGTTGTTTGTTGGACAGCCACACTGTATTCATGGCGGTTGGTGACATTTCCAGTCCGTGGAATAATATGGGAAAGTTGCCCCTGTTCATGTTGTTCAGAGATTCAAGGTATTTTTCATTCTTTTAGTGTGTGTTTTTCCCTTTAAATTTGCCCTGTCTTTATAGCCTTAAATGGAAACAATTTGCTTCTGATTTAAATTGTTTGGAAAAGTTTAAAAGGATGATCATGGTTGAAAGTTTAAACCCAGAAATGCTAAAAGAAGAAACACCATGACCATCTGAACCATAATTTAGGCTGTTTTATTATTGTTTGATCATAATAATTTTGCAGGAATGTTCTGAAGAATGATCAACTAGGCATAGAAATAGTCCACATCGGATTACCTGCAACACTTGCTTTGATGGCAGATCCTATTGCTTCTCTAATAGACACAGCATTCATTGGCCGCATAGGTTTGTGCTCACTTTCTGCTGGAGTGATTATATGACACTGCTATCATCATTATTATTACTATTATTGTAATGCATATATGAGGCTTGTACACTTGCAAAAACAAATCATACTTTTAGTCTATGTTTCTCTGATTGGATCTGTGTCGCATGTGAATATGCTCAATCCCCCCACCCACCCACCCCAAACATTAGCATGATGTTCAGGGGCATAGCTAAGGTGAGTAGGAAGGGTCTTTTCCCTTTGCTCCAAAATTCCTTGATATTTGAATGTTGTTATGCTAAAAAAATTGGCACAAACCCTACTTTGTCCTTAAATTTTTTATAATTTCAGCCTCCTCCACATAGTATTCTTTGCTCCAAAAGTAAAGCAGTTCAAGATTACAAAATCTTGAATATTACATATACGAGAAGGGATTTTGTTTTTGTTATGATTTTGGAAATAGAAGCTAGGCATCGCAAAGATGACATCACTACAGGTTTTGTCAATTTATAAGTCTGTTCATATAGTTTCTGAATCATCAATGTCTTCCTGGTTATCTGTTTTGATATGTAGCTGATATTTGTGATTCTCAGACACCATTCAGTTACTCTACATGATTATCAATGCATGAGATTTCTTCTATGAATAATGTTTTCATTAATGATTGACTTCTGAGCTAATATTTAATCGGTTATAAGATTTGGTTTCATTCTATACACATGAATCTTCTCATATAGGTGCGGTGGAGTTAGCTTCTGTAGGAGTTTCGATTGCAATTTTTAATCAAGTTTCAAGGATTACCATGCTCCCACTAGTCAGTATTACCACTTCCTTTGTTGCTGAGGAAGAAGCTAGTAGTAAATCTAGTACTACTGAAGCAGAAGAAGATGAAAATGTAGGAAGTAATCATGATGTTGAGCAGGAAGTGGTGCCTCTAACTGGTATGCTTTCTATATACACTCTCCCTGCTTTTGTTGAAATGCTTAATCTAAGTTTTGATAAAATGAATTCTTAGACAAGGTTCACTTGCATGAGGTTCTATCACCGTCTTGATTATATCTGTTACATTAAGCATGTTTTCGGCTTATCTGTAATTTTGGCATTGAGAATATAAATATGTCGTTTGCAGGCAGAAATGACATGAAAATAAACAACTCCGAGGAAAATAGAAGGCATGTAGCATCAGCATCTTCAGCTCTGGTTATAGGTTGCATGCTTGGAATACTTCAGACTTTGTTCCTTATTTTCACAGCTAAACCTATGCTACAAAATATGGGAGTAAAACCTGTGAGTGTTCATTTAATGCCATGTAGTTCTTTCCTATTCTTGTTGGTGAAATTTTGTATAAGTTTTCTGCTCGAAATGTTGAATTGATTGCACAAGTTTTATAATCTTTTCACCTATCAATAAACACAAAATATCAAGTATCAAAGGACAGAAACACATGAGAAAAGCTTGGAAGATTCATTAATTTAAATAATCAATGGATCTCCATTTTAGAAGCTGAACCATTGTGAATCATGTAAAAAAGAGGTTAATAGCTCCATTTTGTTCAAGGTTCTCAGTTTAGTTTCAGAAACAGCAAATTGCCTAGATTGGATTAGCCTCTTTAAGTCAACTTTTCCTACCTGCATATCTAATATTTCTCTAATTTTGTTAGCTTTCTACTTTTCTGTTATTAGTACTGATACTGTTCTTGCTTTGTCCAGGATTCTCCTATGCTCAAGATAGCCCAACAATACTTGACATTACGATCACTCGGTGCTCCAGCTATTCTACTTTCATTAGCTGCTCAAGGAGTTTTCCGGGGATTAAAGGATACTAAAACTCCCTTATATGCTATCAGTAAGCAAGTTTTCCTTTTAATTAATGTTAATTTTACTGGAAATCAAAAGCAGCTTGTTGAGGCTTTCCTTTTGGATTCCCTTATATGCTAATGCAGTCATTGGAGACAGCATGAACATTCTTCTGGACCCTATATTTATATTCACGCTTCGACTGGGCGTCAATGGTGCAGCCATTGCTCATGTATTTTCTCAGTAAGTTGCTTTCTTTTTGTTGGTTAATTGGCCGTATCATCTTTCTGGTCTTTTAATGTGTCTTCATCTGGTTAATCACTTAGTGCATCGTATTTGTAGGTATGTAGTTTTTCTCATACTCATTTGGAGATTAGTCGAAAATGTCGTCCTGTTGCCTCCAAGTTTTAAAGAGCTACAAATCGGTCGATTTCTTAAAAGTGGTGAGTGCTTTAGTTATGGTGCTTAAATAATCAAAAAGGAAGTTTAAATGTTTCTGTTCTCTTCAACTTTCTTTCCAATTGATTTACCTCAATTGCTGGAGAAAGAAAATGATATAGAACACTTGCAGGACTATGATATCTGTCATGTCACCACTTCAGGATTTCATCTATTGGTTAAAGTAATCTCCACAACATCCTGTATGACCGTGGCGACTTCATTAGCGGCTAGGCTGGGACCGAAACCAATGGCTGCATTTCAGGTGTGCTTACAGATTTGGCTGGCAACCTCTTTGCTTGCTGATGGATTGGCTGTTGCAGGACAAGTAAGATTTCATGTTAATTTAATCAACCACATTTACATTATGTTTGCCACCCTACTTCATATTTTTCACAAGTTTTTCTCTTAGTCCTTGAAGTTCAACATATTTCTTGCCTTTTCCAGGCAATCCTTGCAAGTGCATTTGCGAAGAAAGATTACGAAAAGACGATCGTTGCTGCTTCTCGTGTGCTGCAGGTACTAACATTACATGACCATGAAACTTCACTTGTTTCACTTTGCTTCATGCTCTTAATTCTGCTTGTGATATCTACAGATTGGTGTTGTTTTTGGGCTTCTGCTATCATTTATTCTTGCAGCTGTATCACAATTTGCTTCGAATTTGTTTACGGAGGATTTCGATGTTTTGAGACTCATGAACATCAGCTTTCCAGTATAGCTCCTTTCCTCAAAATCATATAAATTTTATTTCCTTTCTTCGAATACTAATTTGTTCGGTCATCGACATGTTCTTGTTCGATCAGTTCATTGCAGTAACTCAACCTATCAATGCTTTAGCCTTCGTTTTCGATGGAGTTAACTATGGAGCTTCTGATTTTGCATTTTCAGCCTACTCCATGGTTAGTTCAACTCTACCCCTCACATTGCAGAATCAAACATCTTACCACATATGAATCAAACAATGTTCATATCTTTTTCTATGTCACTTCTTACAATTTTCTGTCATTTTCCTAGGTTTTGGTTGCAGTTACAAGCATCTCTTGCTTGTTCATACTATCCTCCGGCCATGGCTATGTCGGCATCTGGATTGCTTTGACCATCTTTATGTGTTTGCGTGTGTTTGCTGGTGTTTTGAGGTAACAATCCATCCTTGGTTTCATTCATTTCCCATTTTTCTGTTTCTACATGGAACAGTAATCATCTAATGATGGTTTCCGAGGAACCAAACAGAAAAATTCTCTAACACTTCCCATGAAACATTGTTCTTCAGGATAGGAACAGGCAGGGGACCTTGGAGCTTTCTCCGGAGCTGACTGCTACAAATGTACTGTCTCAACTTCCTTTATATATGAATCTTTTCAAATTGTGAATAAGTAAAATAGTATCACTAGCATAGTATTAAAATAATGTTACAGTTACGGATGCGGTTATGATGTCACGATTATTGTAACGTGATATATTTTAAAATTATAATTTTAAATACAGTTATAATTTATATTATTAAGACTACTTCTAAAATTATTAAATTATGTTATAACTATAATTTATTATTATAATTACCAAGTAATAAGGTGATTATATTATTTCTCAGTCTCAAATTCTAAATATTTTTGTAATCTTATGCCAACTATGTCCTGCAAAGCAAAGCTGAAAAATTATATTCAACAAAGCATCATTTCATGCCCTGAATAAAAAAATTGGGAAATACCAATATCTCTTCTTTTTGTAAATAAAAGAACATGAAAATTAATAATTTTAGATTGTTAATATGATTATATAAATCAAAGGTAAAAAATTTAATTCAAAGAAAAATAAAATAAATATTATTAAAGTACAATAAAAAAATAAAAATCAACAATAAACAACCTTAAAAATACATATTACAATAAAATACATTGACAACACAGTTATTATCCAAATTCAATTGCGAATAAGAGCAATGACCGTAAGTTTGTATCTAAATCCAGTTTGAAGGTCAAAAAAAATAATAATAATAAAAATATTATCTTAATCAGTTATGGCGACATCAAATCTAACCCTGACTGATTTTTAAGTTATTAAATTTTAAAGATAAAAAATTACAAACTTAACAATTAACACAAAAAGTAATAATCCTGATTATATAAAATTAAAAAAAAAACTGCTTAAAAAGAAAAAAAAAACTACACATTTTTAGGAAATAATGTTCTTAAAAAACGATTAAAAATACTTATATTATTTTTATAAAATTTATTAAAAAAATTACTATACATTTTTTAATATATACTAATTATTTTATAATAAATTTTGGTATATATTAAATTTTTTAAAAAAAATTAAAAATTTTGGTAGCATTGAACAACTTAGAAATTCTCTGCCGACTGCCCTCACCGGGGCCAGTAGGAAATGCCTCACCTTCCCCCCACATTCTTAACCTCAAATGCTCCATCATCCTGGTCCAAGTCCAACCATAAACCAGCAAAAGCTGCAGTTACTACTACCACATTAAAGGCATTGGGAAATGAGAATCACAGAGAAAGATAAATAAATTCCCATTGGAAAAACAAAAAATAAATAAAATAGGGAAAAAATGCCAGAAAACGACACGACAACGACTCATCAACACTTGCTTTACTTCTAATTTTACACCCTGCCCAAGCTCACCTACTTGTCGGCAACCACAGGGAAGATTGCCTGTCAATTCAACAGGAAACAAGAAAGATGGATTCAGGCTATTATGAGTGCAGCTGAGGATCATAAGTGAACCGAAGATCTACCTAGATTTTAGCTCTGTAAATTCTAAGCAAAAGATCAAATGTTGGTCCAAGACCGTGCACTTCCCAAATCTTCAAAGACTCGACAGATCAGAACCCTCCCTACACTTCAACCCAACACCTTTGCTGATTCCAAAAAACTCGATTTCTCCACATGGGTTTCCGAGAATTTGTACAGAATCATCTCCATCTTTGTCCTAGTCGCCACCGTCGCCGCCGTTTTCTTCATCTACAGTTCCACCAGCACGGCCTCCTTCCTTTGCCTCCAGTCCCAGACCCAACGCGCCATGGATTCCATTTCTCTCCCTCATATCGACTGGAATTCAATCAAACCCATTGCTGACAAGACATCACCCTACGCTAATTTCAGATCGGAGCAGTGGGTTGTTGTCTCCGTTTCGGGTTACCCGTCTGATGCGTTGCAAAAGATGGTGAAGATTAAAGGGTGGCAGGTTTTGGCAATTGGGAACTCGAGGACTCCCAGAGACTGGAGCTTAAAAGGTGCGATTTTTTTGTCCTTGGATATGCAAGCTAGTTTGGGTTTTCGTGTTGTGGATCATTTGCCTTATGATTCTTATGTTAGAAAAAGTGTTGGATATTTGTTTGCAATTCAACATGGTGCTAAAAAGATCTTTGATGCTGATGATCGGGGTGAAGTAATTGATAATGATTTAGGGAAACATTTTGATATAGAATTGGTAGGGGAAGGAGCTAGGCAAGAAGCTATATTGCAGTATAGTCATGATAATCCTAATAGGACTATAGTCAACCCTTACATTCATTTCGGTCAACGGTCGGTTTGGCCTAGGGGATTACCGTTGGAAAATGTTGGTGAAATTGGACATGAGGAGTTTTACACTGAGGTCTTTGGTGGGAAACAGTTTATACAGCAAGGGATTTCAAATGGGTTGCCGGATGTTGATTCAGTATTTTATTTTACTAGGAAGTCGGGTTTGGAAGCCTTTGATATTCGGTTTGATGAGCATGCACCCAAAGTGGCGCTTCCACAAGGTATGATGGTGCCATTGAATTCGTTTAATACGATATACCATTCATCAGCATTTTGGGCCTTGATGCTTCCTGTTTCTGTTAGTACAATGGCTTCAGATGTATTGAGGGGTTATTGGGGACAGAGGCTATTGTGGGAGATTGGTGGCTATGTAGCTGTGTATCCACCTACGGTTCACCGATATGATAGAATCGAGGCATATCCCTTTTCAGATGAGAAGGATCTTCACCTGAATGTAGGTCGTTTGATCAAATTTCTGGTGTCATGGAGATCAAATAAGCATAGGTTGTTTGAGAAGATATTGGAATTGAGTTATGTTATGGCAGAGGAAGGCTTTTGGACTGAGCAGGACCTCAAGTTTACTGCTGCTTGGCTTCAAGACTTGCTTGCTGTAGGTTATCAGCAGCCAAGGTTGATGACATTAGAATTGGACCGACCAAGGGCAACTATTGGTCATGGTGATCGAAAAGAATTTATCCCTCAGAAACTGCCATCTATCCATCTAGCAGTGGAAGAGACAGGGATGGTTAGTTCTGAGATTGGGAATTTGATTCGGTGGAGGAAGAATTTTGGAAATGTTGTGCTTATAATGTTCTGCAATGGTCCTGTGGAACATACTGCCTTGGAGTGGAGATTGCTTTATGGGCGGATATTTAAAACTGTGGTTATTTTGTCTGCAAAGAAGAATTTAGATCTTGCTGTTGAAGAAGGTCAATTAGATCACCTTTACAAGTAAGTTTCCTGAAGAATTCTTTCCTACCCAAGACATTGTACTTTTAATTTATCAATTTATTTGTCTATGGTGCATCTTGCTCAGAACTTTGATTTTTTGAATTTTGTTACTTCTCTTTTGAACTTTTCTCGGTAGAATATAGTAATATTCTGGTTTACCATATAGCTTTTCCTTCGAGCCATTAGAGCGTAGATTTGCCTGATTTTCTTTCATCCTTAGCTGGCAATCTTGATCTTAATCTTTGATTTAATGTTGATCTTGATGCTTTAAATCAATTTATGAAATTTGAGGTAGTGAAATTAAGAACTAGTAAATAACAAAGTATGATATATTATGTAGTGAAGGGTGATGTGTTGTATAAAGCTACTTTTAATCATTTTATTTGAACTAGGAAATAAAAAACGAGTGCACGATTGAAAGCAACATCCTAATTTGAACATTGGTAGGAGGATGTATGATGCTCAGATGCTTTCACACGAATTTCATGATGGAATCATTTACGCATAGGTTATATAGGTGCTTGGAATGTTTCTGGTGTTAGAATTTTTCTCCAATGGGACCCTACCCTGTTTGATTAGCTGTTCTGATATCTAGACACGGTTTCTTGTTTTGTACAACCATTAAATCAAGCTATTAAACCAAAACATACCAGACATACTTTTGTGAGTTGTATTTGACTCGACGTTATACTGCAGATGGATTTTTCTTACAGAAATTGAACTGTAATTGCCTTTTCTTTTCCTATTATGTTGACATGTAAATTAGGTTTGGTATTAAGTCAATTAAGTTGTTGGTGTGTTCCTTTCTTCTGAACTAAATCTTCCTAAAGGCAGCAAATTGTTGTTAAATGGTCAATTAATAGTTAATCATGGAAACGTTTTTGTTAAGTCAAGTCATGCCTGTTTTACAGGGCATCTGTCATGTTTACTAATTTTTCTTGTAACATATTTTACAGGCAGCTGCCCAAGATATTTGATCGGTTTTCTAGTGCAGATGGCTTTTTATTTGTTGAAGATGATACTGTTCTTAATTACTGGAATCTACTACAGGCAGACAAGACTAAGCTATGGATTACAGATAAGGTGCCTAAACCTTCTCGGTTAGCTTTTTTTCTTGGTGTCTACTCTTGACGTGTTCTTTTCAATATTTAGAACTAGTTTTTATTAGTAATTGTTGTCCGTACGACATAGGCTTTTATACGTTTCTTTTAACCGTTTATAAACGCATATAAATGGTTCTGGTAGGTACTTTTATTTCACAATAGATTTGCCATTATATGAAGGAAACAGATTGAATTGTTATAAAATGATATGGCATTGTGTTACTAAGAAACAGAAATTATTGAGCATGAGTAACTACTAAGCCGCTGCTATTATTTTTCTTTCCGATTTGATGGGGATTTAGGTATCCATGTCATGGTCAACGACGGCAACGAAAGAAAATTCGGATTGGTATTCGAAGCAAGCAGACATGGTAAACAAAGTTGTTAGTACAATGCCAGTTCACTTCCAAGTAAACTACAAAGAAGTTGTGAAGAATGAGCAGAGCCTCACAATTTGCAGTTCTGAGATATTCTACGTTCCTCGGCACTTTGTTGCGGACTTTGTTGATCTCGTAAACCTGGTCGGCGATTTAGATATCCATCAAAAGGTTGCTGTACCCTTGTTCTTTTTGTCAATGGATTCTCCTCAGAATTTCGATTCGGTGCTTAGTACAATGGTGTACAAGCAGGATCTAGCTTCAACTAATTCTTCATGGACACATTATTCGGCACAAGCACCGGCTGTTCATCCATGGAAGGTGTCAAGTGAAGAGGAATTCATAAAGCTAATAAGAATAATGGCAGAAGGCGATCCCCTCCTAATGGAGTTAGTTTGAAGGTGATGAATTTGTTTGATATACCAAAGAACTACGGTTGGATGAGGACCACTGTTGTAACTGTAATACCGAATGCTGTATTTCTTTTCTTTTTGGTTTCTTCATAATTTTTTCAGGGGAAGGGAGCTTCCGTCTAGATGGTTTACCTTTGTATGATTCTTTTACTGATTGGAGATTCCCTCCAAAGGTCTCATCTAAAGATTTGCACACTTTTTTTTTATGCCGAAAAAACGGGTACAAGTGGGATTTTCGGTTCATCCTTTCGTGACCAAACTTTAATTCTGTTAAAATTAATCGATCAACCAAAAAAAGCTTCGACTCAGTTGTTTAATTACGTTAAAACCGAAATTTGAACATCCTTAATAATATGTTTACGTCATGAGTCCATTACCCTCTTCCTAAAAGATATATCTAATAGGATGTGTAACGTCACCGTTTATATATCTTAAGACTTTTTTTTTCCAACGTGGGATTAATACTTTTTGTCTATTTTCAAGCCTTTTCGATGTAAGATTAATACTCTTTGTCTATTTTCAAACGTAACACTTATATGTTGATTAATTAACATCCTTCTATTTTCTTAATAAAAAGCTCATTTTTATTTTTTTCGTATTTTTTAAATTATGTATTCTAAATTTATTATAAACACTCATATTCTAGTCACTATAATTTTTTCTTTTCTTTGAAATAAAATTAAAATTAAATTTAAGTCTCGTAAAAAAATTATTAGCTACCAATCGCTTGAGTGTTTGATTGATTGATAGCCACAAATTATAAAATTAAAGGGTATTGGATTATTTACCAAAATTTAGCACAATCATTTAGGGGAAATTGTAATTTGTTTTCAATATTTTCTCACCAACTGGGACAGATAAGAGAATATTGAACACTCATTAGTATTAGAAATTATTATATGTCCGACTCGTTATATTATTTATTGTATTATTTAATGAGATTTATCTATTTAATAACATGTAAAATAGAGATAAAGATTTATTTTGAAAAAAAGTGAAGATTTACTTTAAAAAAATAAAATTAAAAATTATTAGTAGATGAGACCATAAATGACGTGATGAATCAGATATATCTAATGATTTTTCTAAATTCTTTGAATACTAAATTATTTATACTGAAAAATATCTATTTTTATGAAATAAATAAAAAGAAAATACTATAAAATTTTAATATCATTTTTTTACAAAAATTAAAATAGATTAATCACATTAGTTAGTCGCAAAGATAGAATCGAAAATCCAATTTAAGGGGTAAAATAAAGGTAGTCATAAAAAATTGGGACAAAGTCTAAATAAATAAAAATTGATATATATTTTGTTTTGTATTTAGGTAGGTGGATTCAATGACAAGTCATAATTTTTTATATAGTTATAATATAAAGTATGAAATTTTTTATATATTATAATGAATATTGTTATATTCATACCCTAATAAATTAAATAGGATCAATTTTAATATTTTTTTTATAAAAAAATCTCTTTATAATAGATTTAGAAAAGTTTTAGTGGGGTCAATTGCATCTTATAGTTTTGATCTACATCCGTGGTGGTTTAAGGTAATTATAAATTAGTGGTTTATGATTTAAGGAATCTGTAAATTTCTCTTTTAAATTATAGATTTTATGTTTTGGTCTTTGACTTATAAAGTTGATTCGTTTGAATTCTGTTTTCGAATCAGATCACCTATATTATCTATCGTTATTACATGAACATCATAAAATAATAAAGAATACATTTAAAGAAGAAAAAAATAGACATTGCAGATTAATCTTGATTCCACCGACAAATCCTTAAATCGTCACTTGATTCAATCTGATATTAATATAGGCGTTGAGCTTTGATTCAACACCAATATTGACATGAATTGTGAATGAAATACAATGGTTATACAATGACGTAAGAGCTTTGAATCCTTTGGGTAAATTCAACCCAATGAAGAAGATAGATACGATAAAATAGTTTTTTTAAGATCGATTTTTCTTAAAAAAGGCGACAAAAGCACTATGACAGTAGATATGACTCATGAAGACAAGTTCGAGGCTTTAAGGGTGTTTTCTCGATGATTCTAAACTGATATAGTGGTTACACATGGTTTATGAAGACGAGGTTAACCTTTACGCTTAGAAACGTTCGAATGATCATAAATTTAACAACGAAAACGTAAGTGACCATAACGTTCATATTTTGAAACTAATAACAAAAAAATGTACGCTTGTTAAATATAAGTGGTCATTTTAATAATTTATCTTATTTTTTTATTCTTGTCATGTCAGATTCTCGTTAAAGTTTAACAACAAAAAATGTTTGAGTGACTATAAATTTACACATATAAGTGACCATAACATTTATTTTTTAAAATTATTAACTAAAAATGTATACTTGCTAAACGTAAGGGATCATTTCAATAGTTTACCCTTTTATTTATATTTAAATTATGGTAAAAGACAAGAAAATAAATAAATATAACATATTCCTAAATTATATTTGACTGAAAATAAGAGAAAAAGGAAAATATTTAAAGGTAAATGCTAACTCAGTAAAAAAAAATCCATCTCAGATTCTAAGTAACGGCGTTGTCATCCAATATTTTTATGTTTTTCTAAATAAATTTTATAAGTTATTTTTTTAAAATTATATTTTAATATATAAATTAAGTAACAATTATATAATCTTTCGTATTTAATTATACAATTCTGATTATATCAGCAAACAAATATCAAAGGTGATCAAATTTTTTATGACCATAAAAAACTGAAAAAATAAGTATCAATCTTTGTACGAGCACTAGACAACTAATAAAATATACGAAAATTAAATTAAATGATAAAAAAAACGTACCACAAAAGTAAAAAAAAATATACTATAAAGATAAAAAAAAAACTTTTTCAATTATCGGAGAAATGTATAACTTTTAAATTTAAAATTAAATATTTTATTTTTGATTGCTCTTCTGATTTTAGAGTTCTAGCACTGAGAATTCAGACCGACCCGCGTCGCACACCTAATTTTAATGAGTGAGTCACCCAACATGAATTTTTGTGTCTCGAACCTGAGACTTGCTTAAGTGAAACCAAGTTGCTTACCACTTGGACCACCCATAAATTAAATATTTAAATTTAACTTTTCTTTTTTTCCTTTCAAAACCATAAACCATAAACAAACCCAAAATATTTATATTTTCTCTGTATTTTCTTCTTTCCTTTCGGCTTTCAACAACAACTCATTCATTTAGATTTTTTCAGTCTCTCTGATTGCAAATCTCGAAAAAGTCTGAGAAAACTGAATAGATAAAGCTTGAGAGAGAAACACTCATCCAACACATGACGATACCAGTGCAATAATTCACTTTTTTGTTCCCAACATCTGCTCTTTATTTTTTATTTGCCTACTTTGCTTTCCCTTCCCTTCTTTGAACTCAAACAGGGGGTAAAGATCTTTCTCAAGGTACCCTTTTGTCTTCATCACCATCTGTTTCTGTTTTCATCTAATTGATATGGTCAAAGTCATTGCTTTGGTCCTTTCTTTGTTGAGTTATCAATCATTTGGATCTCCATTTTTCGTGTTTGATTTGATTTCTGTTAATCTGGGTATGCTTGATATGTCTAAACTTTAATGGGTTTTGTTTCTTTTCCTTAACTCTTGTTTTGATCTGATTGTCTGATTCGAATGTCATTTTTCAGATTGTTCTGGAGCATCTAGTTAGTCTGCTTGTTAAATCTTATTCTTCCATTATAAGTGTAATAGAAGTTAAGAATTCAGTTTTATTGCAGGGGATATAGAAATGATTAATTTGTTATTGTAACAAAGTAGTATAGATTAAAAGATCTTAAGTTGAGTTAAGTTTGAATGCTTGTTGGATTCTTCCTACTCTGTTTTTGCGTGCCTTTTGATTCCGTGATTGATCATGTTAGTTGATGCTTGGATTGCTCATCAATGACACTAATGCTAAAAATTGCTGCCTTCTGATTATTTGTGTGATGGAATAAAAATACATTGCTTTCTTCAAAGTACTCCTTGTCCAATGTTTTTTTTGGTAAGTTTTGAGCAAGATTGATTAGGGTATTCTCCTAAGAGGCTAAGAGCATGGAACAAGTGCATGCAAACTTTTTAAATTTAGTGTGCAGGATAAGTGGTCTTCTGTTATAATATAATTGAAATTATAGATTGTTGGTGTAGTAATTCCACACCATGTTAAGTTGGCAAATCTGTGTATATACGGAAATATGTTCTTTTTTGTTTAAGTTTAAGGAGTGTTGGTTGGAGATCCCCTGCCTATCATGTGAACTTTATCTTGATGTTTTGATTACAGCCTTGTGTGATGCATAGACACAACACATTGTTCATGTTTATATAAGCTAAAAAGTTCCTCTTAGTTAGTCTTTCATATACTGGTGCGGAATATAAAATTTGCAATAGGAGATTAACTTTATGGTAGACATCATTATTGTTCTACTTTTTATCACTAATTATGCGACCAATTGCACCCAAGTTTTAGTCTTAGCATGTATACTGTCATTAGGAACTAAAGTTGTAATTACTACAGAAGCCTAAATAATTCATGGACAGGTAGATCTGATTTGGATAGGAAGTTATAAATTCTTAGGGAATTAATCTTTTCCTTCTCACGTGGATAAAATTCCAGACATTATTGTTGTTGGAGTGGAGAAGCTTTTATGCTTCATCATTTGTACAAGTGTTTAAGGATTTTTATTAAGATGATAATCATTCTTTCAACCAAATGCATGCTTCTGTGATAGATGGTTCCTGAACTTGTTATGAAACGATGACGGGGCTTCATTGTTTGTAAATCAATGTATTGAAATAAATATCAGTTTTCTTCTTCTTCTTCTTATATATATATATATATATATATATATATATATATATATATATATGGGTAGTGTGCCATCAAGCTCACTTTGAAAGGTCATGGGGAAGACAGGATTCAGCTACTAAGATTGTTAGTGTTATTTAATATTGTTTTAGATAGAAGCAATACATTTCCTGTCAGCTAGGTTGCATGCTTAGACACATCAAGACTCTTTCTGAAATTTCGCACTGTGAAATAGGAACATCATTTTATTCAACCTAAATTATTGTAAGCATTGATTAAAAAGTCTCTTGTTTTAATCGTTTTTACAAAAAAAAATCACTGTAACTTAATTTTTTTATTGCAAGATAAAATGTGTATTTCTCCAATAAGTTTTGTGCAACTTCTTGACTCTTGCAGGTTGGATTCTCCAGTTGATCAATATATTTTTGCTTGGGAAAACGTTGGTAAAGAAGAACTCTGAGAAATGTCTAGCTCTGCAAAAATTCTGGATCCTGCATTTCAAGGAGCGGGTCAGAAACCGTATCCTTAAGATGAATGGCAAATAATTGGTTGTGAACTTATGTACTTGACATTCTTTTAACCTTTTCTTCATATAAGAGTATATATATTTATTTAAACTTAACTTTTGATAAGATAGACCAGAATCAATTTTTTGCCAAAACTACCACGAAAACGAATAATGACATATGCTTTTTGTTTGTTTTTGAGATGTGTGCTTATGTTCCATATGTAAATATGCTATTAGTTTTTGCATGAAGACTGTTGCACTTGACTTCTTATAGTGGGACTGAAATCTGGCGTATTGAGAATTTTCAGCCAGTTCCATTGCCGAAGTCCGACTATGGAAAATTCTATATGGGGGATTCTTATATTGTCTTACAGGTGAAGATTTTGCTTCTCTCTTGTTTGCTCTATTTTGTGTGGATGCCCACAAACAGCAAATGCTTTTTTTTTTTTACATTATTCTGGGACAAGATAAATTATTCAAGGCGATTTACTTCTTTTCTTTTACCCTCATCGATTTTATATGATTTTTTTGTAGTCGACTTCGAGCAAGGGTGGTTCATATATATATGATATACACTTCTGGATTGGTAAAGATACTACTCAGGTCTGTTTTTTTCTGCATCTACTTTTACTCTTCTTAATTTCTCAGGATTTAAATATTCCTTCAAATGAATTTAGACATCATTTCTGATCATTTTCTCACGTGCAGGATGAGGCTGGAACGGCTGCTATCAAAACAATTGAGCTGGATGCAGTACTAGGAGGGCGTGCAGTGCAACACAGGGAACTTCAAGGCCATGAATCTGATAAATTTTTGTCATACTTTAAACCTTGCATTATCCCATTAGAAGGTGGTATTGCTTCTGGATTTAAAAAGCCAGAAGAAGAAGAGTTTGAAAAACGGTTATATGTCTGCAAAGGAAAGCGAGTTGTCAGATTGAAGCAGGTATCTGATGTTCATAACATATGTTTGATGAGTATGGACAGAAAGAAGCAAGGAACGAAAAGTTCCTTGAAATAATTTTATAGTATTTAATGAGACTATTGAGGATCAAGTTAATACTGTTTCGTGTTATGCTCTTCAGGTTCCTTTTGCTCGGTCTTCACTGAATCACGATGATGTATTTATCCTAGACACTCAGAATAAGATTTATCAATTCAACGGTGCAAACTCTAATATTCAGGAAAGGGCAAAGGCATTAGAGGTTATTCAGTTCTTAAAGGAAAAATATCATGATGGAACTTGTGATGTTGCAATTGTTGGTAAGGGTTCAAGCATTTACAGTATCAATGATACTGTTTTCCCCACTTTTCGTACTAATCTATGAGTTCTGATTGAATTGTGTGAAAGGTTTATTTATTTTATTCTGCGGCTGGTACATTTTGAATCTTTACTTGTATATGCATTAATGTGATCATCCTGCAGATGATGGGAAATTGGACACTGAGTCCGACTCTGGTGAGTTTTGGGTTCTGTTTGGTGGTTATGCTCCAATAGGAAAGAAAGCTCTGAGCGAAGATGATGTTATTCTCAAGACTACTCCTGCTAAAATTTATAGGTATTTTTATGTTTACTTTTTACTAGTTGCAAAATGAAGATTCAGGTGCCATTAAAATTTTCTAGAATTAGATGCAAAAATTATGCAGCGTATTTATATGTTGGAAATTGTAATTTAGTTTCTTAGTGATTGCAACCGGATTACTAAAACATAATAGAAAGTTAAGCAACTGTTCATGGATTTGGAAGACTAGAATAGGGCTCATAACTTGTTTTCTCCTTGTTGTGATCACACATCTAAGGCTTTTTTTATGTACTCAAAATCCTTAAGCTTTCACATATTTATGTATCACATTTAATTTATTACCCTCAATCTAACAGTTATTAAATTCAAGGGTGTTTTACTGTGGCAATTATAGACCCAAAAGTCTTAATTAATTGAGTTATGGTAACTGTTACCTATTATTTCAACCTCTAAGCCCATTCTTTTTAGTTTATCCAATTTGTTCAATGTCTTTATGTTTTGGAATTCCAAGCAATTATCTTTTTACTGCAAGAAATCCAAAATCAAGTTCTCTAATGTGTTGCCAAGAATGTTGTGATTAGGATGAAGTAATGAGATAGTGTTATAGGTTAAGGTTAGCCTTATTTAATCATACACTCTTATGTGAATTGCCTTTTTTATTTGTCAAAAAGGAAAAGGAAAAAAAAAGATTTCTAGAGTGGACCTTAGAAAGCCTTCTTTGTATTGACAATTTCTTTGAAGATAATAAATTAACCTATTGAGCTTAGAGCTTCTCTAAACAGCTTTAAAACTACTTTATGGCTATCATTGTTATATGTAATATAGGTGAACCGAACTATCTTTTGTTAGACACTTGTTTTAAGGCAGAACATCTGTTTAACAGTTTAAGGGAAATTTTAAGTGGGCAGTCCTGATTGAAAATTATTTTTAGTCAATATTATTTCTGTTACAATTGTTTTTAGAGGTATATGCCTTATCAATTTCTAATTTGCAATCACTTGTTCCTGTAGCATAACCGATGGTGAGGTGAAGATTGTACAAGGGGAATCATCAAAAGGCCTCTTGGAAAACAACAAATGCTATCTACTGGACTGTGGTGCTGAGGTTTTTGTTTGGGTTGGACGGGTGACACAGGTAGAGGACAGAAAAGCTGCCAGTCAAGTTGCCGAGGTAGAGCTTGAGGCTTGGTTTTGATTTTTTCCCAATGTATTTTAAGAACATGAATTCTCATTCTCAACCTTTTATCTCCAGGAATTTGTTGGCGAACAGAAAAGACCAAAAACTACACGCATTACTCGTGTCATTCAAGGGTATGAAAATAATTCATTCAAGTCCAACTTTGATTCTTGGCCGGCAGGATCCACAACTGTTGGTGCTGAGGAGGGAAGAGGAAAAGTAGCTAGTAAGGATCACTTAATAAGTTGCAAATTACACTATTATTTTTTGTGGTTGATATTTTAGAATGGTGCTTTTCTACTTCTAGCTTTGCTGAAGCAACAAGGAGTTGGTGTCAAGGGGATGAGCAAAAGTACTCCTGTAAATGAAGAAGTTCCTCCTTTGCTTGAAGGCGGTGGAAAGATGGAGGTTGAGTTAATAGCCTGCTTGGCTTTTTCCATTTGACTTAAAAGTCGCAATCTCTTCACTTGAATATCGTGTTGCTTGTGTTTCAGGTATGGTGCATCAATGGAAGTGCCAAGACACCGTTGCCAAAAGAGGATGTTGGTAAATTCTATAGCGGAGACTGCTACATTGTGCTTTATACCTACCACTCGGGTGAGAGGAAAGAAGATTACTTTCTCTGCTGTTGGTTTGGAAAGGATAGCATTGAGGTAATTAACATTCTTCGTAGTTGGAATGAAATAAGTTGCACAATATGCCCTTTCCCTTTTAGTCATTCACCTTCACCTCTTTGTTCGTGATGGAACTTACATCCACATAGCAGTGTAAGAAATGGAGTTTATGTTAAAAAATATGGACTGGAGTGCTGCCAAGATGAACTGCTAGTCATTGCTAAAATAATGTGGATATGCCTCCAATTTGAGTTCCTACCACTGATATGGAATTTAAGAGTTGCCTTCCTAATTTTATGCACATTGTAAAGTTGAATTGCCGCCTAATTTGGATTCTTAAGCTGCCAATTCATTTATCAATGAGTTTTTGCCCCCTTTCATGCTTGAGACACTTTCAATTCACACAGGCATATGATAAGAATTCCGTGGCCCTGCAGTTTAAGTCATGAATAATTGAGGTCAAATAATATTTGGTAATAATCTTAAAATCTATAATTTAGGAAACTTGTGTTAATTCAGATTGCAACAATTGCTGCTGGAAACATATCTGTATTTAGGTATTTCTAACCTGGATGTTTCTGCAATGGGTAAAAATGCTGGGAAAAAGTTTGCACAAAGTAGAGTTGCAAGTGACTGGGAATTACGATTACTTGACAAATTAACATTGAAGTATAAGCAAGGCACATAATCTTGACCCATTCTGGAATCTGACAATATTACCATCGCACCCATGGTATCCTGAACATAAAAAGGAAAAACAAAAACCTAAAAATCTCTTCCTTGGAATTGAAGAAGGAAATTCATAACTACTATATATTTTCCCATTGATGACGTTGCATTAACCAATAACCATCACATGTGTCTCTGCTAATGACACTAGCGCACCTCATAGTTTATGTTTCTTAAATATTATTTTTACATGGTCAATTTCTCCGCAACAACTTCCACTTTTATTCTCTTTGATTTTGATGAATTTAGCAAATTCTTTATACTTTGTTTTACATCATATATTGTATTGTTTTTGAGCTCATTTGAAGCTAGCAATTTTTGGCATGTTTTCTGCATTGGATCTGAATCCCCACTTTTCATTATTTTTCACATTTATAGCTTCCATTCCTCATGTATTTTATATAGAAGAAAGAGTTGTTTATGTAGTTACATGTGAAATTGATGGACAATTATTCTGGTGATGGATGTTCTTACTATATTATTTTCTTAAAGTATATATATATTTCTTTAATCAGGAGGACCAAAAGATGGCTGCTCGGTTGGCTAATACAATGTACAACTCACTTAAGGGGAGGCCTGTTCAGGTATCATATTACCTTTGGCTGAATACCATGAATATAATGCTTGTGTTTCTAATATATGCTTCTTGCAGGGTCGAGTGTTTGAAGGTAAAGAGCCACCTCAGTTCATTGCACTCTTCCAACCTATGGTGGTTCTTAAGGTATTCTATTTGACCTCAGAATTTTAGAATCTCATTTCCAACTGTTTGAGAGTCTTTGATTGAGAACTGGAGGGTATTGACTAATTTTCCTATGATTGATTCCTATCTAGGGTGGTCTAAGCACTGGTCACAAAAAGAGTATAGCAAACAAAGGCTTGACAGATGAAACCTATACTGCAGATTGTGTTGCTCTATTTCAGATTTCAGGAACTGTCGTGCACAATAATAAAGTGTTACAAGTTGATTCGGTATGTATTAGTTGATTATTCTGTCGGTTTTTACCTTTTAAATTATGTTTGGTGGGTTTTGAATTTCAATTGCATATTTTTTCCATTAAAATTTATATACAAATCACTAGTTAAATTTATTTAATTTTACATGTAACATATTGGACTCCTAACATCTCTTTTTGACACTATTAGGTGTAAAATCTAGTTTGATGCAACACGTATTTGCACTAAGAAGTTTATAGTTGAACCTCTGTTTGATTTTGAGGAATTTGATTAGTTCATCCAGTAAACAGGAAAACAATCGAATGCTTCTATCTTCTTTTCCCAGCGAGGAATTGTTTTTTAGCCCTAGCTTTAACGACATTTTCCATCTCAAATAATTGAGATATTCTTTTTTCTCTCGAAGTGGTAAGACTAATCTCTTCCTATCACATTTCCAAAAGCATTAATGATTTAATGTATTCTATTGGAGATTAGCCATTTTGGTGCTTGTCTAAAATCAACTCTGACCATGGTACTATGACTGATAGTGTTCAATTACTGTTAAATATCTTGTCTATAGAAGATGCTTTTCCTTTTGCTACGATTTTACTAAATTATAATGTGACATTATTTATTTTGTCAATGAAGCTTACTCATAATTCCCTTGGCTTTTAGTTCATTATTGGTATAAAAGAATTTTGTCTTCCCCTGCTAAGGGGACCAAGAAAGCAATTTTCATTCTTTCCATTATTATTTATTTGTCATAAAATTTGTGAAAGCAATGCATTGTTTTTCATTTTTTTTTGTTTAGGTAGCAACATCATTAAACTCAACCGAGTGTTTCCTCTTGCAATCTGGATCTTCAATCTTTACTTGGCATGGAAATCAAAGCACTTTCGAACAGCAACAATTAGCTGCAAAAGTTGCTGAGTTTCTGAAGGTATACTCCTTATACAAGTTGTTTTGGGCTTTGTTGCTGAGTTTCTGAAGGTATACTCCTTCAGAAACTATGACTAATTAATCACTACAACTAAAGAATGTAATGAAGGGAATATGTGCTGTATATCCTGTACTAATCAAATGATAAGATCTAATTCTTGTAATAATTACAATACCTTTTCAGTGTTTTCGCTAAGTTTTTTTTAATCACAATTCAGCTGATTGTACCTATTTTCTTCTTTTTGAGACTTATTTGTTTGGGTATTTGCAACTTTCTTCCCTTGAATTTCTTCTGAGCGGGGCAAGATATATACCGAAAACTAAACATTTAGCTGGATGCATTTCATCTCTTGTATATTGTATATTCTAGAAGGCATTTTACTAGTGGTTTTCTCTTAAACAATAAAAGTTAATAATAGATCTGTCTAGTTCTTTCAAGCAACTCCTTCACCCATTTCAATCAATTATCTATTCATCTTCTTTTGTATTCAGCCTGGGGTTGCTCTTAAACATGCTAAAGAAGGAACCGAGAGCAATGCCTTCTGGTCTGCACTTGGGGGGAAACAAAGTTATACCAGCAAAACGGCATCTACAGAGACTGTCAGGGATCCCCACTTGTTTACTTTCTCCTTTAGTAAAGGTGTCTTATGCATCATTGTGATTTGCTTTATTTTCGCATTTGTGCTCTAAAACTTATTACTCCTGTCTCAGCTGTTAATGAAGCTTATTACCATTTTAAGTTTCTAACCGTTCCTTCCATGATTTTTTTTTCTTCTTCCACATGGATGCCTCAGGAAAGTTTGAGGTTAGTTTTTTATGTAGTTGAATCTCATTCCTATAGGTATACAAGTGCCTTCTATGTATAATTTTTCATTTTATTGTGCAGGTTGAGGAAGTTTACAATTTCTCTCAAGACGATCTCTTGACAGAAGATATTTTGATACTTGATACACATGCTGAAGTGTTTGTTTGGGTTGGTCAATCTGTGGACACCAAAGAAAAGCAAAATGTTTTTGAATTTGGCCAGGTATAAATAAAACATCGATTCCTTCTTCCTTTTAACCTTCCTCTACGCTCGCTATTCATTTTAGAATCTATTTGCAGAAATATATAGACTTGGCTGTGTCTCTAGATGGTTTGTCCCCGAATGTTCCACTTTACAAAGTTTCTGAAGGAAACGAACCCTGCTTCTTCACAACGTTCTTTTCATGGGATTCCACCCGAGCTACCGTATGTTTCTATGACTGAATTTTATGCTTTATCCTTGAGTTATTGCCACTTAAATTAATGTTAAATCAATTTTTGTCTTCATCACGAAGAAATGATGAGAATTTCTCTTCCCAGCTTTTCTATTCAAAATGGGAGAATATTGGGAAATGGAATCCGTATGGTTTCAACCAATGCAATTGTTTTATAATGAGGAAATGTTTGAATAGTTTGACGGAGAGCTTGCATAGGAAGTACCTGTGTTTCACTTTTTTTGCCTTGCACTAAATAATAATAATAATAATAATAATAATAATAATAATAATAATAATAATAATAATAATAATAATAATAATAATAATAATAATAATAATAAAATGAGGTAAAACAAGCAAAACTTTAGAGCAACTGTGAGGTTCAGGAGTTAAAAACTCAAAGCATAAGAATACTAAATTTAAATTGAATTGAGAGAGCCCTGAGGATGTGAAGTAGGATTCTATGTATTATGATGATGCATTAACATTGTATGGAGCAGAGGTGTAGTTGATTGGAATAGTGTACTGTGTTTTAAGAAACTACAATTGAATTCTTCCAAAATCTTAAATTTAAGGATCATATAGCAGTGCGAGTTTCTTGTATCTTGAATGGCATCAACTTTACACTGTTGATGTCACTCACAATGTACCCAAAAAGAAATAGTATAATATAGGTACGTGTAGAGAGAGAGTTATACTCTGTCGATTATTTTTCATAATTCAAATGTACAGGAAGTCTTTAATACAAAGAGTTTGAGTCCTAGTAGATGCAGAGAAACTGATATCTGGTTTTCTGTATTCGATAAGAATAAAAGTTACATAGGTTACAGACTTGTAAAGACTAGAATAGGACTTAGGATACAATTAGGAGTCCTACTTACAACAAACTTTTAGTCCTACTTACAATAGACTTTTAATCCTTTTAGGTAGTAGACTTTAACTAAAACTACTAACTATTAATTAAATACAATAATATACATCGGATAAACTTACAATAGTCTTCTATTAAGGGTTAATCTTTGTATAAAGTAAAGATAGGGTCGCTATACATTTAAACTACTTATTAGGATAATATTTGCAGCAGTAAAATTAAATCTCTACTCATGTCTAAGTTACATAGATAAATACAGTTGCTATTATTCCTGTACTTGCTGAAATTTATGATACTTTTTTTTCTTTCTGTTTTTAAGGGTTGGTTAACGGATATTTGACTGATTTGATTCATCCTTTCATGTATGTTGCATTCAACTTTATTTGTTTGATATTTATGCTTAGATATGCTCCATGACACAGGTGCAAGGAAACTCATTCCAGAAAAAAGTCGCATTGCTCTTTGGAGCTAGTCATGCTGTTAAGGTAAATTCTTTCCTTAGTTCTCATGAAGTAAAATTTTAATGCCTGAAGTTTCTGTCTATACTGAGAAATTTGAATGAAAAAATAATCAATGGGGGTTAATTTTCAAGGCTCCCTGATAGGAGCTAAATTTTGAAGGAAAGAATGATGAAAATAGATCGATAATTTGTAGTAGTGAAGAATCTTAACACTATTATACCCACTAATTAAGAGAATTTCAAATGATAATAATCATGATCCAACTAAAAAAAAATCCTAGCCTTTATAAACACCCTAAACTATTATTTTCTGTAAACAAAGACAAGTTTTTAAAAATAGAGATAATGAGAACATGGTAGATAGTTGTGGGGACGTGGGAGTTAAGTGGGAGTAGCAACTCTTCTTTAGGATCATGTAGATCATGGGGATGCCAAGTAGTTGAGTTTGTGGGAACATGGACTATTTTTTCCTTATCATTTGCTAAGCAACAGTGGAGTCGTATCAATACTTCCCCTAAAGACTCGACTTGTCCTCAAGGCGAAATGAAGGATTTGTGTTTTGCTCGGATCTAGCTTTACATACTCATTGCTTTCATCATCTTTTCCGTCTAGTTCCCTGACTGATGGATTCCATGTTGCTGAGACAGGTCAAATCCAATGGGAACCAAGGGGGTCACACTCAAAGGGCTTCAGCTTTAGCTGCATTATCTTCTGCATTCAATCCATCTTCCACCAGACCAATCCCATCGGTAATGAACTGCATATGACACTTTTCTGAACTCTCTCTCTCAAAATATAAATAAATAAATATGTATATAGCTTTGACTGCTTATGTCACTTAACTTTTTCTGAGCTCTTTTCTATCTTTTTTCTTCTTCTTTGTACTGTATCTACTTTGAAGTTTCAATTAATAAAGTTGAAAATGAGTTAATTCCATCTTAGTTGAACTGTAATACTATTAGCTGCTTCAGTCTGGGAAAAAGCATTTGTGCTTTATGATTGTCTTTCCTTGTACTAAGTTCTTTTTTCCTTTGATGCTTTTAATGGTCAATTGTTCTCTGGCTACCTTCTGATTATCTTGGGGTTTGGTTCATCAGCTTGGTTCTATCAATCAGCAAAGACCAAGTGGATCAGAGATGAGTTGCAAGCATAGGGTTACTAGCAATAACGAGAAGCTGCTACATGATATCTTTTGGATGTTTATGAAAAGAGAACGTTTAAATTAGATTTTTTTGGTTTTAATCTTTAATTTGTCCTTTATAGCAATGTGTTTTATTTTTTGAAAATTAGTTTTGCTTTCCCCATCTCAGATAATTTCAGACAGTGCATTTATTTCCTCTTTTTCTGTGGGTTTGAAAATTAGTTGTCTGCTTTCATCAATCATGTATATTTTAACATTAGCTAGTTTATTTGACCCTTCTGTTTTGGCTGCATTTTCCTTGATACATGTTCTAATATGTTACTTGTTTTCATGTATATTATTATGGCTGATTTTCTGTGCCTGTATTCCGAGAAGTCAAAGCATTCTTTACACTGCTTATGCTTTAAGTATTTGATATGTGCCATTGTTGCAGGCCCAGGCTCGATCAAATGGAAATAATGGTGGACCTACACAAAGAGCAGCAGCTCTAGCTGCCTTATCATCAGCATTCAATTCATCATCAGCAAGCAAAAAGTCAGCTCCAAAGCCTTCCAGCAGAGGTCAGGGTTCGCAAAGAGCAGCAGCTGTAGCTGCACTTTCCACGGTTCTTACTGCCGAAAAGAAGAAACTGCCTCAGGATGGATCTCCTGCAAAATCCGCTAGCAGCATACCTGCTGTATCCACCCCGCCTTGTAAGAACTCGTGTGCTTTGGACTATAAGACGTCTAAAAACAGAAACCATTGATTTTGGCTGATCCAGAAGTTGCTAAATCTTCCTGATGCCTGCTTCTTTAATTGAATTAGACCTCATTTTTTCATATAATTGTGAAACTGTCTGATGCATTGAGATTGTACAGCTGAAACAAAGAGTGAAGCAGACCCTTCTGAAGTTGAGGATTCTCTGGAGGTTGCCGAAGCCAAGGAGACAAATGTCGTACCCGAAACAAATGGTGTGGATTCGGAACCAAAGCAAAAGATACATCTGGATGAGAATGGTACATATAGTTATGAGCAACTGAAAGCCATATCCGGTAATGCTGTAACCGGAATTGATCTCAAACGCAGAGAGGTTTGTTCTGCCATCGATGTTTTTAAGCTAATTCTTTATCCATTTCCCCTGAATGTCTTCTTGTTTTCTTTATCCATTTCCCCTGAATGTCTTCTTGTTCTTACTCTTTTATTTCTCAGGCTTATTTGTCCGATTCGGAGTTCCAAACAGTTTTCGGCATGGAAAAAGAAGCATTCTATGGATTACCAAAGTGGAAACAAGACCTGAAGAAGAAGAAAGTTGGTCTCTTCTAAGAATTTAACGAATTCCAACAATGCTTCATCCGCATTCTGACCGGCAATCCATCATATATTTTCTTCAAATCTTCCGTTAAATCGTGTTGTCGACGGTATACAATGTCTTATCATCCAATACTTGATCATCTGATGTATGAAAGAGTGATATTTTTGGGGTTTCTTTTTCCTCCCATCTCATAATCTCTGTTGTTTTTTCCATTTTCCATTTGCTAAAGATGATGTATATGATATTGCATTTGTATTGAACTCCAATACAAGTAATGAAATTTATATTGTTTGAGAACCATATCTTCAGTCTTATTATAGATTATGGGAGATTATTGGACTAGACAATTAGGGTAAACTACCTTCAAGGTCACTAAACTATTCTTTTGATTCTATTTTGACCGTTGAATTATAAATTTATCAATTGGACTATTGAACTATTCAAGTGGTTTTAAACAAAATAATTGATTTTTGACCTTCGACCAAATTTTGATGATATTTGAGAGGGGGGGGGGGATTTAAACAACATTACAAAAAAAAAAAGAGATTTGAAGGTTGAATATGAAATTGAAATTTTTCAAAATTAATGAAAAAAATTGTTTCTGGGAACAATCCTATGAATACAAGAATGAGGAAACTACTTCAAGGTTGAATATAAGTTGTATTTTGATACATAAATTATATAATCCTTCATATTTAAATTATAACTTAGTTCTAACACACTAAAATCTAAAATTTAAATCTTAAACCCTACACCCTAAAATTGAAAGACTTGTAGTTTATACAAGCTTGTGTATCAAAATATTTTCTTATAAATATATGGGTAATTGGAGTCTGAATGGACCTAAATTTAATTGATATAATTGTTATTATAACATATAGGGATATAAATTTAAGTACACTTAAATGCCAATTATCTTTTGATATATGGACGAAGAGGAGTAAAATTATCCACAGGACCACAAGCCTTGAACAAAGTTTGTAAAGATTCAAGTTTTGAGTTCTTGAACGTATAGGTTTGAATCCTGCCATACGTAAATATCATTTGTGTGTCTCAATTTAATTTTATTTTACTACTCTGTGAATTATATTCAAAAATGATTTAGATTTATATATAGATATATTATAATTATCAATTTCTTCAAACACAATGTTTAATACGACACTGACACTTCGATAAAATGTTTAATACGACACTGACACTTCGATAAAATGTTTAATACGACACTAAAAACCCATCAAAAATCAGTCTTCTAATTAAAATAAAGTTAGTTGAAAAAATAATCCGACCTGCCGGATTCGAACCAGCGACCTAAGGATTTCAGTACTTCACTACTACAGTCCTCCGCTCTACCAACTGAGCTAAGGTCGGATTTGATTAATGTCTGAAGAAAATCTATATTTTTCTTAGTATTGTAATGATTTATAATAGTGGTAAATTATGCCCTTTCTAAAATTGTCATAGTTTTTTCTGATTGGCTAATACATGTGTTTGTAGACTGTGATGATTGATATTGATTTCAGTGGTTGTATACTTACATTGAATGTACTTTTATTTGTGAATTATATAAATTATGATTTTAATTATAATCATATTAATATATAAATCATAAAATGAACTTGAATTATTTTAAATATATATGAATATAAAAAAAATCTAGAATGAACAACGCACACCACTATTCACCACTAGCACAATAAACCATTAATTTTTTATTGTTTTTTTTAAAATAAATAATAAAATATTCAATAACTCCATATACAATTATCCATATTTCAAATCAATTTTAGTTTGCTGCTGGTTTTGATGTTTTTTATGATTCCCGGTTGAACTCAGGAACATCATCAAGAACAAAACAACCAAGTTTACCTGTCCTAAATAAAGTAAGAAACTTCTTTGATACCATCAAACGAGCTTCAGATGACTGGTGAGGTATCTTCAGTGCTTTCTGCAGAACTTCAAATTGATGTTCTATAAGACATTCCATGTCGGTCTCATCTTCGATATTGCCACCGAATTCGGAGAGAGTCACGTACAGTGAATGTTGGACTTCTCTCACAAGATCCTAAACTCAGAAAGAACAAGAATTCACAAATGGAAGTAGGCACACAATGAAATTCGAGCTGCGGGAAGACACATATAAGAGCAGCCTTACATACTTAAACCAACTCCGATGCTAATAAATCATACAGATTGTTCAAATATTTTGTTGAGAAAGTTCAACCACAGTGAATTTAACCATAATTACAGGTAATATTTTTTACATGATGATGAAGAATATAAGCACACACAAAGACAAGCATGCTGATTAAATGAAACCTTTTGGAGTCTCCAAATTTATATAGCCTATCCGGACTCTGCACTTTTTTACTCTATGCATGTATAAAACAATTGGATCATATATGAGACGACAAGTTTGTCACTTTCTTGGTTGCCATATTTGAGCATCCAGATTCATAAAAGAGTAACCATGCGCCTCATTATCATACAGTCATTGCACCTATCAATAGTTTTGCCTGAAGATTACTGAAACTAGTAATGCTCTTCTATGTTATTGCTACATTTGAAAAATGTTATGCTGAATGTCAGTGTTGAACCTTGTTACCTTGACATATAGCAGATCAGATGCATTCGGCAGCTTCTTCAGTTTTGGCCGAAGATCTTTTGGATTGTAATCTGGTTTGTCCTTAGAAATTTGGGTGGTCTCTTCCATTTTCTTAGCTATGTGATTCCAGTGAAGGGGAGTACCTCGAGTATTCAGCACAGTCAGTAGGTATTGTACAATGCGGTCCTCACCAACTACAGAATCCTTTACAGACCCTGCAAGTACGTTGAGGTAGTTGAAGTTCTTTCAATAGGTAGGGTGAAATGCAGAGAGCTGAATGTACAATTTTTTTTTTAATATTTACCTAAAGAATTTAGACACATCTCATCTCTTATAAAAATTAGAATTAACAAATTCCAGAAAAAAGAATGGAGCAGAAAATATCCATAACAACTTCTCTCTTGCATAAATGCAGCGACTGTCCGAAATTCCTTTTGCCAAATGAAGCCTAAAAGAAGATGAGCATTAAAGAAACTACAGAAACACCCATCATTTTAGAATCCACGTTTAAAAAACCATTTGAATATAGATCTATATTACAAAAATGAGCACAAGCTTATGCGAATGATATGATGTCATTAAGGAAAGCACATAAAAAGTACCTGTCAGAGCTAGCTTTAACCCTGTCTCTATGTTTGGGATGTTTGGAACTAGTACTCCTGGTGTATCAAGCACATAAATGCTTGGTTGATGAGCAATCTGTAAGTTTATGAGCATGAGGTATATTAAAAAATGTCCTTGATAGTTGATAGATACAATATTGAAGTTAAAGTAAGTATCATAACACAAAGTGAACCTGTCATTGTTCACTATTATTGTCAACAGGGAGTAAAATTGACCTTAACTGGGTCAACTCAATATTAGCAGTCTAACCTGGTTTATTTACATGCGTCAAAACCCACGAGGTATCTTAAGTTGGAATCATACCATGTTGGGAACTATGGCTCAGAGGCTAGGCTTACTAGTTACAATCGGACTAAAAGGTCATGATAAAATAAAGCTCACTAAGATGACAAACAGAAGCAATGACATTGATTTTGTAATCACCGGAATTCGTCCGGGGAATCGCCACCAATCTTTTTTGGTACGGTGCGATTGGAACACCAAATTTGCGTCTGCGAAACCAGAGTTGGATCCGGGAGTCTGTTACGCATAGGGAAGGGTGAGCACCCCTACAACGCCCAAAATTGGGGACTAATCTGTAAAACAGTGAACATTTTAGGGTTAAAATAAAATAATTAGGGTAAAATTGAAAGAAATTAAAATTATATAGCTAAAATAGGAAAAACAGTGACTAAAATTGAACCGAATGCAAACTGGAAGGTCGAAACAAAACACGCCGGGAATGCAGGGACCAAGCGTGTAATTTCTCCATTTTCTCGGGTTATGTGCGGGTATGGGTCCGGTAACGGGTCTGGTCCACGGGTGCCCGGTGCCAAAACGACGCCGTTTTGGTAATATAATAAATACTCATTTTATGAGCAAAATCATCATCTCCCTCATTTGTTTCTTCTTCTTCAAAGCACATAAACAGAGTTCAAAGAACTCTCTGCAACACCCGGTGGAGGACCACCGCTGCCCGTCGCCCGCCGGTGGTGGCGCCGCCGTGTATGGTTGCCGGAGTAGCGAAAGGTCACACCTTTCCGAAGCTATTCGATTCGAGGATTCCAAATCCGACCTCTGATTTTCAAGATGATGTACGGATTTGCGTGGATCTGAAATATAAGATAAGTAACCGTGAAATTTTTTTACCTTTTCTTGTTCGATTTGCTTCCGATTTGCTTACTTCTTTTTCTCTTCCTTTAGTTTCGAATATACAGTGTTATTTGTGGTGGTATGATTCGAAATTTCTCCCGTTTTTCTCTATTGATTTCGTGTCAAATACATGATAATTTCTGGGTTTTTATAACCCGATTAAACATAATAAAATAACACAAAATATCCCTGCTAATCTCATATCAGATCTGACTTTTGTTTTAATATTTTGCAGGTGATGGGCGGTGAAGCAGTACGGCTTGGGCGGTGGCCGTTTCAAGAGCCGATGATGGAGCGCGTGACCACCACGCGCTAATCGAAGCGTCGCGCGTGGTCGTCACGCGCCGGCGACCGGAAAGCGAAAGGTCAGAGGCGGCGGCTGGCAACGATGAGGAATATTAGGGTTAATTCTAGGGTTTATTGGATTGGGTTGTAAGTTGGGTGATGGATTGATGGTTCTGTTGGGCTTATTGGGCTAATGTATTGGAATGGATTATAATATTTATTGGGTTGGGTAATATTTGAAATGGGTTATTACAGATTTGCCATAAAATAGTTCCATCTTGTTTCTAGATTTGTCAGGCATGTGCAAGTGCAAGAGGCCCAGAGAGAGAGAGAAGCAAAGTAGAACACTTAACCTTGTAACCAGCAATATCTTGAGTAACACCTGGCAATGGACCCACAGTGGCTCGTTTCATCTTCTCCTGCACTATGCATTAAACTCCATACTATTATTACTCAAGTCAATGGATTTGGATTAATCAACTTCCATGCACAAAGCTATTTTGCCCTAATAACAGACCTAAAAACTAACTCCTTACCAGGAAACCGAGTTGATGCAATTTGATGGATTGAATTTATCAAAGCTGATTTCCCCACATTAGGAACACCAACTACCATTACAAGGAGGGTAGGTTCTCTTGAAATAACTTCCTTCAATTTGAACTCCACAAGATCAAGAAGCTGGTGCGCATGAATAATCATAAGGAAAATATGATAAAACAACGTACGGAAATAACAGTGTATGGATGAAGCTGGAGAAGATGTGAAAAAAAATAATATTTCAAGATCACCCAGATACTGTATGAATAATTACATAAGCAGCCTTTCATGAGGAGATACAATATAGCAAGGTTTACTGACCAACAATAATAGACACATTTAGCACATGTTTCAAATTGCTCTATACCAACACAAATCAAAAATCAAAGAGCCAAAAGTACTCTTTTATTTAATAAACCTATGGGAAAAGAAAAACATCTTGAACAATCAATATCATAGGACAGAACAATCACATTTATTCTATACCAACACAGCTTTTATCTTGTCTAATCTACTTAGATAAAGTTCATGGACAATAGCATGCTACATTTACTCGGAATGACATTATCCAAGAGGAACAACATGCACAGAACCACGTCTTTCCGTTATAAACTTCAACTAGACATCAGCATAACTGCATAAGTGATGAACGCCTAAGAAATTAGGTTTACACTTTTATTTCTCTTTTAATTCTAATGAAATAAAGCAGTTTAATTTTACTACATTGCATCACAAAATTTCCAACCTAAGAAGAAATATTTGTAGCTTAATAGAAAGATACACATATTTCATAATTTGTTTATAATACTTCTTCCCTACGCAACCTCTGTATCCTAATGTCTCCTCCAGGTTCCACAAGCTGAGGGGAATTTTTTTATGCATGTAGCACGAATGAGATAGAGACCCCATTATCCAAAGCATGGAGCTACTTGTTTTTCCCATTATCATATAACTTTAAAGTCTTAAAACTCAAAAAAACAAATCATTTTACAATTATAATCATGTCAGTCAAGAAACAACGTTAAAAAATGCCATGGAAGTTAATGATCATCTAATTATGTTGCCCTATCAAAAGACTGATTTTAAAGTTTTCATCACCTAACCTTTCTAACAGAACTTCTGCTATGTGCATTTATAGGAAGACAATCTTGGTTACTCGAATCAAAATAACGAACCCATTTCTGCAGAAAATAATAATAACCCAATAAGCATCATTCACATTCTAAAGGTATAAGCTAACGGAGTTCATTGACAGAAAACACCACATAATCTTAATACTAAAGTTTTCATTAGACATGGAACTACAAAGAATTAGTAAAAACTATGTTTGGCTATTATTTCAGCTGCAACTTTTTCCCTACTTGCTGAAAAGCAAAACAATATTCCAGTAATCAAATGAATGCTTTTTATTTTCTTTTTGAAAAATCAAAAAGACAAATAGACAGCAGTAACAATCAGACGGAGACGACGACTAAACGAAAAGAAGAATTGAATTCAAATATGTACGAACATTCAGAACATTGGAATTGGTTAAATCTTTCTTGTTGAGAGCAATGATGCGTCTTTTAGCTGAGAGCTGAGGTTGCAAGTCTTGATTGGCAGATGAAAACGGAATCTGCAAATAAACACTCTTTTAACTAGAAAAACAGTAAACAAATTCTGAAATTTTAAACAAAAGAGTGAAGGAGAAGTTATTGAAGCAAGAGATTAGACTAACACGAGCATCGCGAACTTCGATGACGAGGTCGGAGAGCTTGAGGCGGCTACGAATGGCGCGAGTGGCGGCGGCCATGTGGCCTGGGAACCAATTAATGGCTCCACCATCTTTGTTGAATCCCATCTCTCCCACCTCCATTGCTTTCTTTGCTATTCCTTTGATCCCCATTATTTCCTCAAATTTTCCCTTCCCGTTTTCTTCTCTGTTCCTATCTGCCTAAGCTCGATAGTAACCTGCAAGTGAAAAGAAGAGGAAAAAAATAGAACACTATTATAGAAGTTGAGCCCAAGTTCGACCATAAGATAAATTGGGTTGTAGCCCATTATTTTTCTAGTATTAAGCCCATAAACACTCAATTAAACAAGCCGAGTCGACTTCGAGTATTGTTGAATTTGCCTCTACTCGTTAGGATTTCAAGTTGAGTTCGAGCTTGAGTAATTTTTAACGAGCCTGAGAAATCTAAGGTTGACTTGATTTGTTAAGAATTCAAGTAGAGCTCGAGCTTGATCCAAGCCCAATCGAGTCAAGTATTAATCGATTTTGATCGTTTCAAATTCCTGTAACTCGTCATATGTCACTCTCATTTAAAGCTCTGTCAAGAAAATACATTGATATACAAGTTGTATAAATTCATTCTTATTAATTTTAAGGTATATGATGTTAGTTTAAGTTTTAAAGGTTTATATTATTATGTTTAGAATTTAGGATTTAAATTTTAAGGTTTAGACTTTTGTTTAGGATTTATATTTTAAGGCTTTAAGTTTAGAAACTTATATTTTAACTTATAAAAATTGAAAAATAATATTATATTTTCGAATAGCTCGCGAGTTTTTCGAGTCTTGTATCAAATAACTCAGTTTGATTCGTTAAGAACTCTAATCGAATTCAACCTCAAATTAAATCTAATCAAATCAAACTTTACTCAAATAATTATTGATCTATCATATCTTATTTACAATACTACCATCAACTAATTAATTTAATCCAATTTTCAATCATATAAATAGATTTTCAACAAATTCTCGTGGAGTTTTGATAAACTATATTAATTGGATGATGTTTATCTTAAACTCATTTTAAAAATTTAAAAATTTTCTTAAGAAAGATGAGTTATAATTGTTAAAACGTTATAATTATTTTCTTAATGTGATAATTGCTTATAAAATCTTATTGACTAATCTTATTACTGTTATTTTTGCAGAACGAAGCTTTTCAAAATTAATGTTATTGACGACATATTTACGAACAATTATGTCATAAGAAAGACTAAATAAACTTGTTTTTATGGCAATCATAAGTGATCTTTTAAAAGAAATTAATTTTGAGAGTGTTATACATGATTTTGTTTCAAAACATGCAAGAAGAGTGACATTTTTTAAGTGAAAATGTTTGATTTTTAGATGTTTGTAAGTTAACTTTTATTGCTTAAGAACATAATCCAATAATATCTTTTATAATACAATATTCTTTAAAAAAATTTATATCGCTTATCGATTATAAATTAAAGGGTTCATTTTAATAAATTACATAAAACTCCTGAATCTTTGAACCGCTCCTGATTATAGTTAAAAAGTTTAAATCTTATATTTTTTTGTGTCCTTATATTTACACAAACATTGAGAAGTTAAATTTTATTTTTTTTTTAACTTTCTACGTTAAACTTTACCATAAACTCTAAACATAATTTTTTAATATTAAAACATACATAGAAGCAACAATACAAATCATTTATATTCTTATAATAAATGGTCAACAAAAATTAAAAACTAAATTCTAAATATAACTTTAATTTTTGATATCCTAAACTTTAAATCTTATACCCTAAAAAATACATTATACCATTAATTTCTTAACCTAACTACAATCTCTAACCTTAACCTTAAATTTATTATTTAAAACGAAAACACCAATAAAACATAATTAAAAAATAAACGATTTGCATTCCTTACGTTAACAAGAAAAATAAATTTATTTGTCTCTATGGAGATGAATGGTTATTATTATTTGTCTATATTAAAAGAAGTGGTGACATATTATCTACGGCAAGCTTCCAACTTTACGTCGGTTCTTCATCCTGCATTTCTGTCTTAAATCCCCACGTCCACATCTCATACTCCCTTAATTCCTCCCTACTTATTGGCTATTGCTGAGGGGGGAAAACTTAGGACCGCAACTGCTCTTAATTTACTTGTGTGTCTAGACATGGATCTATCTTGTTCTTAACGACAAATAAATGTTATTGTTATTTTAAATCTAAGATTAAACGTAGGGAGAAGTAAAGATATATTAAGCTTTTAAATTTAAAAATTGGAAGGGATAAAAACCTTATTTTATTATTATTTAAACTAAAAGGGACCTTAAGTGCAATTATACCAAAAAAATCTGGGAGGGGCAAGAACCCCTCTCAAGACATATATAGCTCCGTCCCTGGGTACTGGGTAGTTAGACCTCTAAAAATTTTATATGTTCTATTTTTTTTATAATCTAATTCTATATCTTAAACTCTTGTAATTTTATATTCTTATATTTTGAATATAATTTTTTGATAGTTTGTATCCCTTATATAAAATTCTGGGTTTGTGCCTGACAATAAAAATAGATTGAGTGTTCGATTGAGTCTAGTTGAATAAAAAAATTCAAGTTATTCGAGTTGAAACGTTATATTTTACAATTCAAACTTTTAAAATTTTTTTAAATTCTATTTGAGTTTACGAAATTCAAGTTAAATTTTAAGTTACTATATAAATTTAATTATAAATATTTATCATGTTATAATTTAGTTTGATTCTAATTTAAACAACTTACTTTAACCATATAATATATGCATATATATATTTCGTCAATTTTTTTATATGTGATATGTATTTCTTTATATATTTTTTATATTAATATATGTATATCAAGAAAAATTAAGAGACTCTACTCAAACTTAAAAATCAATCCATAAATTACTAAAAATTTTGAGTTATTCAAATTTTTATTTTACCACTCAAACTTTATTTAATTTTTTGGAGCTAAATCAAGTTTATATAATTTCAAGTCAAGTTAGAACTAATCGAGTTTTTTGTCGTAAATTGAGTTGAAAACTTCAATTTTTTGAATCGAGTTGAGTTTTGCTCATCCCTAGTCGTAACGAGAGGGATTCGATCAATATATAGAAAAAAAAATAAAGAATTTGAGTATATACTCGTACCAATATTTTTCTTGAATCGTTAAGAACATTAAAGGCAAAGTACCATATCGAATGAGAAACTTCATTGCTTAATCACTTACTATTCGAAAGAATATTCAGAAGCATAAAAACCAGGGAAAAGAAAACATATGGTATTATATATATCGTTGGAGTAATCTGTATAAAACATCATCGTTCAAGCAGAACCAGGGATGTCTCCGGAGCACCACGAAAGCGGATTCGAGTAGTACTCGACGAGTTCGGTTTCATCTTCAACCTGATGTTGCTTTCGGTGCAAGGTACTAGCTAGACATACAGGGTTAGTATTTTGGGGTTGATGAACCTTAAATCCAAGACTTCGTGGCCATTCAAGATCATTGAGAGTATTACTACTACTATTGATCTCTTTGTTCTTGACCGTCTGGATGGTGGTGACCGCCGCCGTTCGAGCCGCGTCGGGCAGGGACTGTGGACGAGGGTAGTAGAAATCAGTGGGGAAGAAGTTATATTGTAGGCCGGCCATATCAAATCAAATGTAATACTTCCAAGAGTATAGAATTTCTTGTTGTAGAGCTTTGGGATATTAGGTGTTTATTTATAGAGGAAGAACGCTAGGGTTTGTCTTGGCCTTGGGGTTCAAGTTATGTTTTAACCTAACTCTATTACTGCGTGCCTGGTTGTTGGTAGTATTCTGGTATCGGATTTATTAGGAATATTCATATTCCAGGATTAGTAATATATTGGAAATTACTTGAGTCCTATGAAGTTATAATTTTAATAATAAATTTAATTATAAACTATTTTATAACATGAAAACTTTAAATTAAATCTCTAAATTGTTAATTTTTAATTTAATGATATATTTCGATTGTTATTACACTTGCAATGAAACTTTACATGTATATTTTTAAATATAACTTAAATCGAAATCAAACTAACATTTAAAATTTAAAATCTAATTCCAAGGATAAGATAACATAATGATCTTAAGATTTTATTTTTTTAATATTTATTTTTAAAGGTTTATTTTTAAAAATTATTTTTTAGTTTTTTTAATAAGAATTCAATTACTTTCAATACTTGATGCTAGGGTTTAAATTTTTACAATATTTATTATTAAATGATTAATTTTTTTTAATATTTGTTATAAAAACACACCCTTAAATTTCAATTAATTTTTCCAATATTTTAAATTAAGAATCTAATTTTTTCTCATACATATTATTAGCCAGAGAGTTAATTTTCTAATATTTTCTTTTATATTTATTATTAAAGACTTATTATTAGGAGTTAAAAATTTTCAATTAGGGATATAATTTTTTAATATTTATTATTAGAGATATATTCTTAAAATTTACTCTTATTGACTTTTATAAGTCAAAATTTTTAATCTTTGACTATAATAAAATTAAACATTTTAAATAAAATTTTACAAAATACATATTTAAAAATTATTTGATTATAAGTTTTCAAGATATATATTTTTTATATTTTTATTAATAATAAATTATATATAATTATGAGTCGAAGTTAAATTTTTTTTGATAAAAATCATTAAAGAAAATCTTTGCGGGATAGAAAGAGTAATTTTTTTATACTTCTTATTAAAGCTTTATTTATTTATAATATTTATTATTAAAATTTTAAAAACAACTCTGTTAATATAATATTTGATACTTTATATAGATCCAATTAAAATATTTAATACTTCATTAATCTTATTTATTGATAAAATGTACAACTATTTGGCCAAATTTAGTAAACAACGAGCATTAAATCTACATTCTCAGTTGAAGCTTTTCAACTAGCTGGAAAAAATGGATGTGTTCGTCGAGCAAGATGTCAATTAAGTTCTTTATTTTTATATTTTAATTCAATAAAAATACGATTTTAATTTATTTCTAGATGATTTATATATTCATAAATCTCAACATTATACCTAAAAAATGATTTAAAGGATGAAAATTTACAATGAGTGTCGAACACCGTTAAATACTTTTAACGATGAATACCGCAAAATATTATTAAATTAATTAATAAAGATTAAAAATCTTAAAGATTCAACATACAATTAATAAAATAGTGATAGACTCAACATATATTTATTAATTGTATGTTGAGTCTTTAAAACTTTTAAGCGGTATTCAACGCATGTAATAGACTCATCGTTTAAAGGATAATGAAATATAAACTTTGATTAATCTCCCTAATCCCGAACAAAGGTAATATTGTAATTTGTTGAAATTTATTACATTAAATAGTCGAAATCGAAACACATATAAATAGCTTAAAATATACAGACGATATTAATTTTAAAGATGTTTCACCGTAAAACATATGTATATATATCAAAAAATCGATACTAAAATTCTTAAATTTTTGTAAGAATTTTGATTATATTTTATTTTAGTTTTATTTTAAAACATCTCACCTTAAAAAATATCTGCATCACCCATCTCTCCATCCTCTGATGTGGGTTTATTTGTCGGTTCAATAGAGTTGAATGTGCTTATGGACATGCACATCAGACACCATGACATGTAAGAAGTGAATATCAAAGTACAAGTGTGTAATATAATATTAATTCAAAGCGAGTTTAATATACGATACGATTTGATGTGACTACGATACAATATCAACCGAAAATGTTATAAAATATAAAACTTAAAATTAAAAATATTATACATTTTAATAATATTTTAAATTTGTAGTTAACTATTGAAATTTAATTTTAAATACCGATATTTATCATTTTTTATAATATTTTAAATTTTTATGAGTATAAAAACTTGTCTTTAAATCTTGATATTGTCATAAGATAATCATATAAAATATTATAAAAAATATAAGATTTTTATTTTAAACACTATATTTTATAATATTTTTGCTGGTGTCGTACCGTAATCTCACCTAAACCTACCCACTAGTTCAGGCTACAATAATTCAATTATCTATTGGATAAATTATATTATAGGTCATTTTTATCATGTCGATTAATCAATCAAATACATTTATTTAATTAAATTTTTTAGCTTATTTTTTTACCAGGTGAATATTCGCTAATATTTATTATAAATTAAATTTAAAAATAATTTTTATCAAATAAATATTCATTTAATAAAAATAAAAAATAATTAAATAATATTTAATTAATTAATATTTTAAATAATGTGATAAAAATAACGCACCATATAATTTCTCTATTTAGTCCTTTTTCTCACAACACTTGCTCGGTGAGCACGAGGAGTGTCAACAATTTCATCAATTTTGTGATTAATCATTTTGTGATTTTCGAATTTTTTTAATTTATGAAATTAGTAATATTTAATTTATAAAAATATATTAATTCTACTATAAATCATAATTAATATATAATCTTATAATTTTATATTTTTAATTAATGCAATAAATAACTAATATAAAATTATTGAATATATTTTATAACAAATATTTATAACATTAATTAATATATGGATAAATTGGATAACTTACGTTTGAAATCATTGAGTTTAAAATCTATTTTTATTTACATCACAAACTTTTAATTTAATAATATTACATCATGGAATTTTAATTATTAATAAATTAATTAACTTATACTAATATCATTAAACAATTTTAACGATTTTTTTTTAAAATTTTCACTTTTACTTAACATATTTTTCGCATGTCATCATCAAAATTCAAATAATATCTAATCGATGATTTTAGCCATTTTTTTTTAATTTTCACTTTTACTAATATCATTGAATTTTTCACATGTCATCATCAAAATTTAACTAGTATCATTTGCATTCATTAACATTCGATAATTCATTCATTTATGTTCGTTTAAACTATTCTTGTATTATTATTATTATTCAAAATAAAAGTTTTACTCCTATATTTAAAAAATAAAAATATACATTAAAAAAAACAATACTTAATATCCGTTTGTATTTGTTTACGTAATTTAGAAACACAACTAAGAGTAAATATATTTGACTGATTTATTAAGTACTCATTTTTATTTTCTCGTATTCTTTGATCATGAATTCTAAAACTACTAGGAATACTCTTATTTTTTTTCTTATAATTTTCTCTCTCTCTTATTTAGATAAAATTATATATAGGATTCGGTAGAAAACAACGAATAACATACAAAATAACTATTTACAAGCGATTAAAGTTAAAACTAACAATAATTTTATATCTTAAATTATATACCCTAAATATACATTTTACCTCTAATTTTTTAAAACCTTAATCATAAGTTTATAACTCTTCGCCTAAAATTTTAAATTCAATATTTTAAAATAAAAAAAATTAAATAAGACATAATAAATAACATACTATTTTCACCATGCAAACATGCTTACATGCTACCAAGTGCCGACAATGGTCGTTGATCTGTCCAACCAGCCCGCGGCTCGCCACCTTTTTCTCTCTCGAAGTTCTTGCTTCCGGTACACCGAACCTTATCCTTCCATACCCGAATCTGAACAGGTTCTGTCCTCCCTCCCTATATATAAAGTAATTGACAGAATGTCTCTAGGTCCCGGAGAAAGGTCGACATTGAACCCCACTGCCCCTCTTTTTATTCCGTCTGCGTATCGTCAAGTGGAGGATTTCTCACCCGAATGGTGGCAACTGGTTACAACATCAACATGGTACAGGGACTATTGGATGATGCAGAAACAGGAGGAGGAAGATGGCACTGACATAGCCGACTTGCTTCCAGATACCTAATTTGAACTTATCGAGGAGGAAGATCTCTTTGGTATCGATATTCAGTTCGAAGATCTGGTTCAGTCGTACGAAATGGAAAGCACGTCAACTCCTTTACTGTCTAATGCCGGTACGAATAAAGTACTTACATGTATTGAGACAGAATTATGACATGAAGAATGTTGTTGAAATAAAAGACAATTGTTCGTAGATTGTGGATCATATGTTTTTCTATTTGGTTGGATCAAACAGCCCTCAATATTCCTATGCTCATTGTCCTATCTGCGCCATTACCAAGTTACCATTACCCACCACCCCACTTCCACTTCCCACACCGCCGGAACAACACCCTGCTCAAGGAAGATCCTTCCAAAACCACCCTTCCGCCGCCATCCCAGAAGAACTCCACTTCCTTTTGTAATCCATCATTGTAAAAACTGCTTCCCATCCTTTTAACATCACGTTCCACACGTTATGCTTATTCAATCCCCAACACCCACATTGGTTTACTTCGACATCGATCTTGAACACTTGGTTTCGTTGTATGTCATTGATCTTGCTCGCGGCTTCTGTGGCTCTGCCACGGCGAACATAGGGACTCCTTTGGAAGATAATTCAATGGCAAAGACAAGGTTGTCAATGGAAAGGCGTGGCTTCGACGGGGGCTTATGGCAACGCTTGAAGGCGGCGAGGTCAGAGGCGATGATATGGGAGGGAAGGATGAGAGATTTTGAGATTAGACAAAGAAGGGAAGCGAGAGACGCAAAGGGGCTGTGCCAAACGAGGTTCATGGATAATGCTTGGGACCATGATTTGGAAACACATGAAGCAGTGGCCAAGGTTTGAGGATCAAGGTCGTGAGTCACCGAGATGAGGCATGAGGGATTACCATGGCGATGGAGTTTTGGGGGTTATCTCCGACATTAGTTTTGCTTGTTTTCTACTATTTAATTATCCTCCAGGTTTGTTTTTTCAAGCGGGTAGTTTAGCTGTTGAGGTGAAGAGAGATTAAATCGCGAAACTTTTTCGTTACGTCATCATTCGTAGTACATATAATCAAGTTTATTAATTTTTAAATAATTATCTAATAATTATTCATTCACTAATTATATATAAAAACGATAAGATGATTTAAATTAAAAATATAAAATAAATAAATCTAATTAATTAAGACCAAAATGATTGATTATATAATTTCTCGCGGGTGTAGGGTAGTCTAGTGAGGGAGAAATTATATCATGGGTAAGTCCCACCACGTCATTCATAGGATCAACCACTAAAACCATTCATTTCATCATTTTTTCCATGTCATATTTTTTTAAGTGAATCTTCACTCGTATTTATTGTTAATTCATTTTAAAAATAATTTTTTCAAGTGAAGATTCACTTGAAAAAAAATATATGACATGAAAAAATTGATGAGATGAATAATTTTTATTGGTTGATCCCATAGACACATAATAAGACTTACCCATAATATAATTTCTCCGGGATGTTGCATGGAATTTAATCCACACGTCATCAGGAGGAGTTGGTTCTATGCATTACACGTGCGTTTTCATGCTATGCGCACGTATGATAGATTTAGATTACGGTTGTCGAATTAAATTAATTGAAAATTTAAAAATTTTAATCGTTAATTAAAATAAATTATCTATAATTAAATTAATCGAACTGAAATTATTTTTGTTAATTCGATTAATTTTGAAATTAAACAAAATTTGTTATAAACTTTACGCAAATTACATAACAAGTCACTAAATTATACTAAAATGATCTTTTTAATTACTAAATTTTTATTTTATGCTAATTTGATAAAAAGTTTAATGACTATATTATAATATATCAAAAAACTTAAATGACCAAAAATAAATATATATAATATATATAATAATTTCAGTTAATTAATTGATTTTAAATCGAATTAACTAATAATCGAATTTCTTAAAAAAATTGATCGTTAATCAAATTTATTTAAAATTAACCGATCAAATTAACCAATTTTAAATCAATCAGTTAAAATCAAACAACACCCCCCTCCAAGTTAGATTTCCGAGCAACCTTTTCTCTAACAATTAAAAGTTTAAAGCCTCTCTCAAAATTTTGTACATGTCCAGTTTTCAAAACTTCAATTTATATCGCATCAAAAGGTCCAGTTCAAGAATTTTGTAAATGCATTGAATTAACGTACTTTTTTATACTGTTTTTTTTTTAATTTTAAGTTATTATAAATAATATTTATTTATAATTATTTTAACTATTCATTTTCTCTGTATTCGATCCAATCAAAGACATGTCTTTATGTTAGAGATTCCAATACTTTCTCCATGAAGGGGTGTCGTAGAAGATGAAATCGTGCCTCCAAGCAGTAAAGTACATGGCAGATAGAACTATGAACGACTCTTGACAGAAGCACAACAGGCACATAGTGGATTCCTTTGGGAATCCCGAACTATTAATTCCTACGTTATAGGTTTAAGATTATGGATTATGGTTAGAGTTTAAAAATTAAAGATAATATATATTTTTAAGAGTATAGTATTTAGGGTTTATAATTTAATTTTTTTTAGTAAAAGAGATTTATGATTAAGAGACAAATGATTTTTATTTTTCGATCACCGACATCGAGCATTTTTTTTTCAATCCTCGTTTTTGTGTTCTTAACTCCTCTCACTATCGTTTCCAACGAGTTACAAAGAAAATCTGAAAACTAGAAGATATGCTTAGAAATGGGTGAAGAAATTTGTAGTCGAACAAGGTTGACTACTGCAAGTACTCTAGCCTTAGATCGATCATGGTTCCTCAAAGGTCTCCTTGATCCATATCCTAAGTTAACGCCAATAACAGTGTCACGTGTTTCCTCTCACAGCCACGCAAATCGGACCATCACTATTGCGCACTTAATGCAGCTGTCTCTTGGCATACCAATCGTCATAAACAAAGCTTCCCTCGTATGTTTCTAACTATTACCCATTTATGATATTGTCACGGGTTATTATACTTTTTTAAAAGTTATGTCTGATAAGCTATATAATATTATCATCTATATGTTTTAATTTTTTTTCTTTCTGATGTGAGATTAATGTTTTTTTTTTTTACTTCTTTTCAAACGTGACATTGTCCCTCATTCAACCTTGTGACGCCCTCATCACGAGTTTTCTGTCGTGTGTAAGAAGCCCTACACCTTTATGATACAAGTGCACACATGTCAAGTAATTGTATAAGAGATTGTCTATCCCACGAGGATTAATCTTACCTATACAATTAATTCTTCATGCACAATGAAGAACTAAAAATACAAGTGAATTGGGTTGATAATAATTAAGCTAATAATAATGAAAATAATAAATTGAATGAAATAAAATCTAAGAGAAGTGAGGAATGCTAGGTTAAATTGCTTCATAATGTGGAATCTAATTACAATTTATTCTCGTCTTATTAATGCAACATGTTGAAGTGTCGTCTTGGCGGGTTGCTCGAATGGTCGCCTTAACTGCCTCGGCGGGGTTATATCTTAACGACAAGTCAACAACTTAGTTCAACAAAGCATCTTGAACGACTCCTCCTTATCCCTAATTCGGAGTACTATTGATGACCACGTCTTGATAATACCTTCTGGCATGAATCAAGGATGAACAACATTTGATAATATGCTCTTTTAGTCGTTGAAACTCGAATCTTATCCCTAAGTCGGATTAGTCGATACCCAAGAGTAAAGATCATATTCACTCGTTTCATGAGCCTAACTATCCCTAGTCTAGACAAATTTTTTTCCGCAAACTTATCTTCCAATCTTGTATACAAGAAAGAATATGAACCCAAAGTGAATAAACTATAAATTATAAAACTTGCATTAATAAAATTCAAATAAACTTACAATCTTATTCCATAACTACTACACAAAGTAACCTAAGCCTTATGGAAAAATTAGAACATAAAGTTATAAGATATTTAAAATAATAAGTTATATACAATTTTATTAAAAGGGAGAAAATAAAATAAAAAGATAATTATTTAAAAATAAAGAAAATGGAGTAAAAATCTTTTATCTTTTAACCCTAACTCTAATTTTTTATATCTTAAACTCTAAACTCTATATCTTAAAAAATATATTTTACCTCTAATTTTTTAAGATAAAGACACCAATAAAAACACAAGAGATAGACAATAAATTTACATCCAAAATGAAAGGGATAAAAATAAGTAAAACTGTGGGATAAAAAGATTACGATAAGATATTTTGGTAATTTCATGAATATATTTATTTTATTAAAAAAATAAAGACGTAAAGTTTAATAGACAATATTATTCGTTCTAGCTCAAACATGTATTAATAAATTTCCCTTTATCCTTTGTTCGATTACACTGGCACTGACATTTATCATCACATGGAAAATGGATTTTGTTTCAGACAGTAATATATGGTTGAAGTGGTTTGGTCACATTAATGGTGAGTAAATTTACTTAATTATATGACTAATGAAGGAGTCCCACTCCTGGGATGAAACTTCACCTTCACCCACCGACTGCCTCACCGCACCGCAGAGCTCCGCCGCCCTCTTCCTTACCTCGTCCCCTTCCTTCGATACCATCAAACGTGTCACGGCATCTTCTACTACGGCTGCTGTCACTATCTCATCCCGATGTTCCCAGTCCTTGACGGTAATGCCAACTTTCAGCACTTTTGTGATTAGAACTGCGTTTCTCGGTTGATCCGAGTGCATAGGCCATGCACCGATTGGAACTCCCATGGTGATGCTTTCCATGCATGAATTCCACCCACAGTGGCTTACGAAGCCACCAACGGCAGCGTGGGATAAAATTTCCAGCTGCGGTGCCCAGTCTCGAACCAACAACCCTTGCTCTTTCACTGAATCCACGTACCCTTTTGGAAGCTCCGGTATTCTAACTTCACCATTGAAAACATCGCCTGTATCTGCATCTCTCAACACCCATATGAACTTTTGATTGCTTCTACTCAAACCAATTGCAAGCTCATGGATTTGTTCATCTCCCATGGTGGTTGTCGTCCCAAAGGACACGTAAAGAACAGAGTTCTTAGCCTGTTTGTCGAGCCATTCCAGACAGTGGTGTCGGTCACCCGAACTGTTTTTCTCAGGTACTTTTAGCGGATTAAATGGCCCTAAAGCCCAATGCTGCTTTCTTTTTACATTTTCACGAAGCAACTCGAGGTAAGTACCTTCCATCACCTTGCTTGTGTTGTATATACTCCCGGCATTGACGTCTAGATATTTGTGTTGCATGGCAATGAAGTCCAAGAAATCTTTAGTGAAGCAGCCTTCGAGAGAAGGGACGTCGGGTATTTCTCCATTAACTTTCGGCTTTCCCATTGTTTCCCAGATGTAAAAGAAGAGACTGAAGGCGGAAACGGTATGAAAAGCATACGACTCCGCATTAGGGATGGAGCCGACATCTTGAACAACCAATCCCATCATCGAGTCATGGATGATAACGACCTTCCTTGTTCGAGAGGAAAGCGTGCGTAACAGTTGGGCGACGGGCTTACGAAGATGACAACAGGCATTGAAACATGGCTGGAGATGAGAAGGGAACTTGGTAGCTGCATCCGGGTTGGGAGGAGGGGAAGAAAAGGGAGGGACTTGGCAGTCATGAAAATGAAAACCGGCAACAGCAACAGGGTCCCAACCATGAGCTCGGACCATAGCCTGTCGGTTGTGTGTGGAAGTAGAGACATAATGAACAGGGAAGCCATAGGAGAGGATGATCCTAGAGAGGTGAAGCAGTTGATTTAAGTGGCCTTGTGCCGGAAATGGCACCATAACTACAGCCACCGAGTTTCTTGGGGTTGTCATTTTAATGGATGAAGATGAAAATATGGATAAATCTGGGTTTGAGTTTGTGTTCTATTTATATATATTAGGATCAACCATGGCATGTCTACTGGTGAAATTTTTACTTACAAGAGAAGAAAGAAGGAGAAAAGGAAGTGAAAGCGATGATTCAGTATTTTTGCCAATTTATGTCAGCTATTAACCTCGTGAAATTCATGGTTGGTGAAAATGACAATGCACTTAATTTGCTTGCCTTTCGGTGTGAATCACTTGTTTCTTTTTTTGTTGTTAGAACAGTGAATTTTGTTGTCTATTCTGTTACTTTTATATTAGAACAGTGATTTATTTGTCACTCTTATATTACACTATTTAGCAGGAGAGGATACAATCTTTGTGAACAGATACAGGAGGAAGAATATTCGATATATAAGGCACTAAGAAAGATTCATACATTTTAACTTTAAATGTATTAAGTTGAGCTATCAAATCTTGTATCTTATTGATGTGATTACGTATATTTTTTACTAGAGTGTACGTAGAACTAATATTTTGATATAATAATTGAAAAATAATTTTGGACTAAATTAAAAATATTTTAAAAATTGTTTTATGTTTAAATAATTTAAAAATTAAGAGGTTTTTGAGAAACTTTGAAAATGTTTAAAATGTTTTAAAAAAGCCAAAGAACAATTTTTAACCTAAGCGTTTCGATACCGCTAAGTTTTTCAAAGCCAAAATTACACAGTCGTTTCGATACACCCCTTAGGCGTTTCGATACGTTTTGTTACTGTGATTTTTGATTTCGATACAAAAAATACTCGTTTTGGTACACCAATATCGAAACTTGTTTTAGGTGTTTCGATTTACATCCAACGGTTTTATAAAACTCCCGACGACTTTACAAAAAACCCTAACGACTAAGAGCAGTACCGAAATAGCTTAAGCATGTTTTGATACGATGATCTAATGATTTCAATACGTCTTGTAAGCGTTTCGATACCAGATTTTAAATGCAGGTTCAACGCCTTGTAGTAATATGAAACATAAGTAACTATCTCAGTAGTTTACCCTATTCTTTTATCTCTTATATAAAATTTATTAAATTTATTTTATAATTCCTGTGGGTAATTATAAAAATTCAACTAATATTTTTTACCTTAAAAAATTATGTTATGGTATCTAATATCTAAGTATTTTGTATATGATTTTTAACTTTAGTAATTTTGTTTATCTAAAGATATTGTAACTAGTCTTTAACTAAATAAAATTATGATAATCATTTAACTAGATATTAACCCTAAACTTTTATTCAAATGTTGTTAATTAAAGAAATTATTTAGATCTTAAACATATATTCTATAATTTTATTGTTTAACACTTCATGCGATAAGTTTTAAAGTTTTATGTACCTAATTTTATGTATATAACTAATTACTAGATAAATTGTATATCATCTCTTCATTTAGGCATATACAAAAATTATTTCTATTTTTTTTAAAATAAAATTATTAATAAAATTTTGAAATTAATTTAATAAAAATTATGATTGTAAAACTAAAGTTAACAACATATTTTTTTTTTCTTCAAAATTTTAAGATTTAAAAATCAACATGACATTTTAATTTTGATAAACATACTAATTTTAAAACGATAAGACAGAAATTTAATCATACTTGTATATCAAATGTAAGCATAAATCAAGCAAAACGCAACAGAAAGATAAAAAATAAATACCTTCAGCCATTGTCAAAATTGTATGTCAAATTGAATATTGTTGCACCACCGTCGAGTATGTCGAACACTTAAAATCACCATAGCAACGCCTCGAACCCCCGTCAAATATATCGAAGTCAGCTACAAAAAAACTCAAAATGTCAAAGATTTTCTAAACACTCGAAAAACCTCACTAGATGAAATAAAATACTTTTTGATTCTTGATACTTAGAAACCTTGTGCCGATGGGTAGGGGTGAGTAAAACTCGACTCGAGGCGAAAATATTTAACTCGTTTTGACTCAACTCGAAAAAATTTCAAATAAAGTTCAAGTTGTAAAATGAAAATTCGAATAACTCGAATAAATAAAAAAATTTAATAATTAAGGGATTATTTTTTAAGTTTGAGACGAATCTCTTAATTTTTTATGATATATAAACATGGATATATAAAAATATAAAGAAATATTGCTATATATGAATATATATATATATGTATACATATCTTATATGATTAGAGAAAGTCGTTTAAATTGGAATCAAATAATACTTTAACACGATAAATAATTACAATTAAATATTTATAGGAACTCGAAAACTCGACTCGATTTGACTCGACTCGAATTTCTTAAACTCGACTCGAATCGAAAAAATTTCAAATAAAGTTTGAGTTATAAAATATGACTCGTCAACTGAATAACTCGAATTTTTTGACTCGATTCAACTCGATCGAATACTCACCCCTACCGATGGGTACTTTTTGAGGTGGTTTCCCATCAAAATCACCAGCTAAGTTGAACCATAATCTCACACGTCGACCACAACTGAAAGTGGAACGTGGTTAGTAAAGGATCATGGGAAGTTAGTTAAACCATACATGTTCGCTACATGTTGCTTTTAGTTGCCATATGCAACTGTCACAAACTACACAAATAGTGTATCCTACATATGATGCCTAGCTAACCATTATCTCATACCTTTCAAATCCTGTACCATATTGTATAACTTCCTGTTCTCTTGCGTCACCTTGTGATATTGAACTGCAACAGTGCACAAGAACAGACACATTTAACTGGATGTAGAAACTTGTGTATAATATAGAGATGGGAACAAATTCTCAGAACATGTTCATGCATTTTATCCCGGTAAGATCCATAAATTTGAGGAAGAAAATGCATTTCCTATGTTAAAATAATCAAAAACTGAGAATGATCCTAGCACTTTCTGTTGTCTAGAATATCCAGCAAGTAGTAGAAAGCAAATTTTCCAACCAGACTCTTCATGTTTCCTAGAACATATTCTGACATAAAATATGGGTATGATCCTAAAAAGGCACGAAAATTCAAAAAGTTGAGCATACCTATTACAGCAGACATGCATTCAACACCTAGCAGGTATTTTGCATAATGTTGTTGCAACAAATACAGAGTAGAAAACACATTGTATCAATAAAGTTTTTGGCGGTGTTGAAAGAGTAGCTTGAAAACATCAGGTGAAATGGTAAAGTATGTGTCGATACAGTCACGTTTTTAAGACCTCCCAAAAACTTCTTAAATATATTTTCATGTTGTTTGGATATTAGAATTAATTTTAAAATCTTTTTAAATTAATCCAAAACATTTTTCAATTATTATATCAAAACTAATATCTCAATAATCTACCTTTTTTGATATAATAAAATTAATTTGAAAAATTATCTTTGATATTTCTCCCCCTTAATAAAAGCAAAGCTCGAATAAAAGATTAAAATTTCAAAGTCATTAAAGTTCCCTTTATTCATTTGAAAATCCAATTTTTCAAAATATTCTTCCCTTTTTATTATATCAAAAATGATTCAAACAAAGTTTGAAACTTTAAAGCTCAATAAGAATAAAGAATTTTTAAAACATAATCGGTCAAAGATTTACTGAAAACATAAGAAAGGGCAGTGAAAAAGGAAGATGAGTATTGTTTAAAAGCACATAAAACATGGTATTCTAAGGTAAGTACACAAATGAGACTGAGTTAGTATGACCAGAAGTTGAAGTTGGGATCACTAGCCAAGCTTAGAACTATATGATTTCCTCACTTTCAATTGATTATGGGGAAATAAGCTATCTACCCTAATGATTCATTTAGAATAATTAGTGTTTTCTTAATCAAGATATAGACATATAGGTTACAACCACCTTTTGCACTTTACTAGTAAAGAAAAAGGGGGAAATCGAAAGGAATTGGCTGGTACTGTAAAATAAGTTTCAAATTTTCAATAATTTTAGAATTGGTCCATGGAAAGCAATCTTATGGTAATTGCTCAAAAAATAGATTCAAGGGAATTTCAATAAGAGGAGAAGTTTTTCTTGGCTGCTCTAAGCTCACCTCAAGGATCTTAGGTTGAAGTTGTTGTTCCAAGCAACTTGCAATCATCTTTCTCAATACTTTGATTGAATCCTGTAGCACAAGAGAATTAAGCACAGAAAATGAAATACTAATTGAAAGTCTAGTTCTTTATACATAACATCTTGAATAGAACTAAGTCCGTATACGAAAAATATATATGTATCTTACAGGGTTTCTATTATGGAAAGAACCCAAAAAGTTATCATTGTTTTCCTTTGTGTCAACCATGTAGTCGACAAGTAGCTTCAGAATTGTATCTGCAAACACATGCATCATGCAAACGTAAAATAATAAGGAATTTGATTAATACTCTCTAAAACGGTGTTTGGGTTTAAATATGAAAAACAATGACAGAGAATGAAAAATATAATGTCGAAGTAATACAAGAGGAATGAGTTTGTGCGGTTCACACTAAACAGTACAATTCGGAATTCAGATCACAAACTCTTTGGATAATAAATATGTTAAAAGAAATGCATTTAAGTAGCTTTAGCAGTAAAACTAATAGGACCGATTATCTTGTCTAAACTATAATGCATATTTCATTTTTAGTTACTAATTCACATAAATCAAGAGAGCCTTAGGCAAAATGGGAAATAAATACATCAACAAAACGAATCAAAACCTTCAATTTTATGGATTTCTCCATTGGCAGGCGGTTGTTTATCACAATCAGCAGACATGTCCTACTGCCTACAAGATTCTGATGAAGCTCGCAAGTGGATCTCAGTGGAAGAATGCATAACCATGGGAGACCTTATAATATCCATTCACATTTCCACAATTAATCTGCTTACATTCATGATATGACTTCAGGGCTAATAAGCAATCTACAACCTTAGCTACAAACCCAGCCTCCAAGTTATCCTGGCCCAATAATAGACTTAGCTTATAATTTTCAACATAAATTTTCAACAAGAAACTACAATAATTATTCAATGTAGAATCCGAATTTACCAGTTCAAGATCACAAGCTTCAAATGCTCGCAGTTTAAGATTCTGATGAGGCTTGCAAGTGGATCTTAGTGGAAGAATGCGTAACCATGGGATACCTTGTAAGCGTATAATATCCATTCACATTTCCACAATTAATATGGCTTACATTCATGGTATGACTTCAGGGCTAATAAGCAATCTACAACCTTAGCTACAGACCCTGCCTCCAAATTATCCTGGCCCAATAATCGACTTAGCTTATAATTTTCAACATAAACTTACAACAAGAAATTACATCAATTATTCAATGTAGAATCCAAATTTACCAGTTCGAGATCACAAGCTTCAAATGCCGGCAGTTTAAGCTCTTCAATGGCAACAAGAAAATTTCTAACATTTTCAAAGTACTGATAGGCTGGTGGAGGCTGAAAGTCCTGGTTGTGTGATTGTGCATGTGAATTGCTCTCAACCACCTTAAAATTCATTGGAAGGGGGTCAATTTTATAAGATAAAAATGAAGTACACGTGAAACAAAAGATGGTAAATCTGAAGATACCTTGTCAACTGCACCAGGATGGATCTTGTTAATGGCATTGCAAAGAATCAAACCATTTCTCAAGCAAGAAATGAGTTCTTTCTCCGATGGCTGGCTTGATATCCCCATTGGACCAAGGTTTCTAACCAAGAAACAGCCACATATCTTCTCAAAGCTACGAAAACCAGTGAACAAAATGGTCTTGTTTAGAAAACCAATTGATTAAAGAAAAATGTAAATCAACGAACTAAACCGGTGAATATTATCCAAGAAATTCTAAAATAAAGGAATCTTTATTAGTAACAGAAAAGATGGAAACTTTACTTTCTTGTTTCTTTTCCAATTCTTCGCTAACTTAAAAAGAAACGAGTAAAGAAAACGAACCAGATTCTTGATCTTTCCTCGAAGCCAAATTGAGGTCACGGAACCCAGTTCTTCTAACAAACTCCATTTCAAATCCCTTTCTTCTATTCTTCCTTTCAAATATCAAATCAAACTCTTCGGAGCAAAGTTGGAAAAAAATACTACCTTTAAATCATATCAGAAAAACGCAATAAAACCCATTAATCCATTCATCTCCCTATACATTAAAAACTAAATCTTGGACCAAAATAACTGAGAAAAGGGACATACTTCTGGGGAAATGTTTTGGGTATTTTTCTTTAACAAAAAATTAGGGGAAAAAAAACAAAGATATCCCAGAGAAAGAGAGGATATTAAAGGAGAGGAATCATGCAGTAGCAGTCAAATTTTTTGTATGGTTCCAACTTCGGTGTTGTTAGGACTTGTATACGAAGCCCAGGCGATCGAAATCGTAACGTTAACTTTTGAGCAGATATTTGAATTGAAAAACGTAGGTTCATGCGGGAGATAATCCTATCCGTTGTTTATGCCACGTGGAATATATGAACCTATGGATGAGATTTTATGCGGAAGCAAAGAGAAATTATATTATGAACTCTTTTCGTCACGTCTTCTGTAATTTTGTCTATTAAAATAATTGAATTACAGTAGATGAAACCACAGATGACCTAGTGAAAAAAGTTTATAATATAATTTTTCAGAAAGAAGGGTGTTTTTTTCCTGACAAACCATAATTTTAAATTTTTTTGAACAGTTTTTTCCTAAGGGGAAGAAGAGATTTATTGTTACTATGTCTAACTCACAATCTAAGAGGAGACGATATGTTAACCGAGAGTTTTTAATTATTTACTCCAAAGTTTTTTGACAAATGTGACATTCGTTGGTTATTTAAGTACGAGTGTAATAGAGTGTGGTTGGTATAAATCCTATGTCTGTGTAACTAAATGTAGTTCCATACCTATATTATTGAATCTGAACCTCTTTTGACAGTTTCTAATAATGTAGTTCCATAGACATAGGATTTATTGAATCTGAACCTCGTTGACAATTTCTAATGCTTTTTTATTTTTATTTATTTTTATTCATTCTTAGGACAAATGCAACCTTTGCTAGTGATTTTCTTGGTGTCTTCACTGTTACAGTGTTGAGATGCCAATATACACAGCACAAATGGACTTGCCACTTGATCAGAAGTTTAAGAGTAGATGACAAAAAAAAACATGTGAAATTAACTTCTAATAACACCTTTCACCACAAGCATCTGCAGGTAGTAAAGCTGAGATACTGAGTTATGTTCGCCGAGTGGTGTGTACATCGATTCCCTTCCCAATAGTTATGTCGAATTCCCTTGACTCATCTTCCATGGAATAAGGCCTGACAATCACCTACCAAAATACTTGAGGGTGATTGTGATATATCTGATGTTCATCTATTTTGACCCATCTGATGTTCGAAGGTGGACGAATAAGATATTATTGTACCCCCTGGAAATCCTGATCTTGTCGTCGTTATATCTGTAAATCAACATTTAGTAATTGGAATGAGTTAAGCTTGAAAGTAGACGTCCAACCAAATGGGAGATGTTATTTGAGGCATCTTACAAGAGCTCCATATTGATCTTGGTCTCCATCTCTAAAGGGTACCCAAATGGACCACCGATCAGGGCTGCATCGTCCATGGTAACATCATATGTCTGTGTCCCTGATTTGCTACATTAAAAAATGTGATCAAGTTTTAGACTAATTAATGAAACAGTAATTTGTTTCCATGTTACTTGAATTAGGTGTGAATGTCCAATACAAAAGCAAGTGTCCTGTACTACATGAATGATTCAAGCAAAAATGAAAAATCAGAGAAACAAAGACTGGTTACAATGAAGGGGGGACTATGAAACTTAAATCTAAGGTGTACTTTGAGACATGAAACTTATATCTCATTTAGTTTGCCTCACAACATGACCTAGTGAGTTGGACCAGTTTGTGACATGAAACTGGCAATTAGCATAGCTAGGAAATGTATTCATAACCTACCAACAGCTAGGTAGGGCCATATATGTCCTAGGAGACATTACTCTTCATTTATCTTTGTCCAAACTAGTGAAGTAAAATGATATAGAATTGACATGAATTTTCCAGTTTATCTTTGTTGTACATGATTTGGGAATGTGAGCATTGTTAGTGGTTCACACAAATGCGCCTGAGTGCCTCTGAAGAGAATGCTGATTTTCTTATATTGTCTCTCTTTGAACAGAGAAAGACAACATATGTAGAGAGAATGCAAGATGTATTACGGGTCCTGCCATAGTCAATGCCCTACTAGGAGGGGGGCAGAGGAAGAGTGGCAAGTAGTTAGTTTAAGGAGCTGTTGGAGTTCTGGGTGTTACTAGCCATGACTTGGCTCAATCCTGGGGAGTTGTTGCCTAAGTTTAGGGAAGTGATAGGACTTGATTGGAGCCTCACATCGTGTATATCTACGTGGGATTTGGAGGGTCCAGTCATGAGAGTTCGTGGTTTGGGCGAACCCTCTATGGGTGAGGTGATCCTTATTTGTTGGGAGGCCTTGTAAGTCGACTCCAATGCCTTTTCTAGGAATGTTGGCCAAAAGAAATTTTATCCTTTCAACACTAAAGCAAAGTGAGGGACTTACACAAAATTGCCAATCATGGAGAAACTGATCCCAGGTAAGATGTTGACTAGAAACTTCATTTGTCCATTTTTGACAACCTATAGCAGTTGAAATAACAGCAAGGAACTGGATTACTGTAATGAATAATATTCTAGAAAAGAGAGAACTACCTGCAACCATGGCTTCATTGCAAAGCTAAAGTTACTAACATTTATATGTCACTTACCTGACTACCCATAAGACCATTGCCGGCATTTTCTATCCAACTATCTGTTTCTACCTGCAACAAGTAGTCAGGGCTAAGGTGAACAAAGCCAGAAATAAGAAGCATCCAAAGAAAGAATATGACTATCTTTATTTGATTTTATAAGAATGAGGCATGTTATGGTAGGCGTAAACATATGGCAAAAGGGAAAGAAAAGAACACTACTCATTATGAGCTTAGATGCTTGAGGCGTTATAAATGCACCTGTGAGCTCCATATCATTTGCCATTCACCCTCTAAGAGAACTGGTTCATCTGTAGCCACACTCTTGTTTAAGGAGAGAAACTCATCAATTGCCTGAAAAGGTTGCCGGATGCAACAGTTAGCACTGAGAGGCTACCCCAGATACACAATAGCATGTGCTCTTTCCAATATTATTGGCAAATCCTAAAATTGTTATTTTACCTCTCTAACTTCAGCTCCTGTGGAAATAGCTTCTAGCAATGCTTGCCTAGGATCAGTCCTCTTTTGAAGCACAAATGTAGTTCCCTGCACTACAGAATTATTGTTGGACTTCCACCCAAAAAACTTGTATCCATAACACACCTAAAAATAGAACATAAAGTAAATAAATGTTTTCACCTTATTTCCTCTTGAGATGCGGAGATTTCCAGAATGAGATAAATATGTAGTGTCTAACCAGCCCTTAGCTTCATCTCCAAGAAGTTTAAATGGGACTGGATATGGTACCTTAAATGATAAAAATTTAAATGAAAAGGCTGCTCTGTCAAACCGAAAGAGGATTCGTTTTCCATCTTTGATCGATGCTGCTGCCTGTAAAATGGGAAAATGATAAGATAGTCATGGAGAAAAGTAGAGCTATGCACCCAGAACCGTGGTGTGTCGGATACAAATATGCATCTAACACGAGTTTATTCATTTTTTCTAAGCGTTCAATACATTTAGAGGATCACACATACATTCATCCATGTATATGTGTTGGACATGAGTATTTTACAGGAACTTAAGAGTCTCGGTAACATTGTATAATAAGGAAATTTTGACTTAGAGGGGAACATGGTTATATGGGTTATATACTCATCCAGGTTATTATGCACTTAACCCTATTCAAGTGGGAATACTAATGGCATACTCCTTATTCAAGGATGATATATTAGCAAGAATTGTTGTTTCAAATAAAACAAGTACTGATGAGACATCTACTTGTTTTCTTAAGAAACACATCTAAATCATCTGCCCTTTTTCAGACCAAAAGTTAGTTTGATGACAAAATCTCATAAAGCGTGAAACAAATAGACATAATACAGTGTATGCAAGTTCACAACCTGAGCAAGCCAGGGCACTAACAGCTACTTTTATTCATGTCTCATGACACTTTGTCCGCGCAAGAATAATTCACAACAATGAACTAATGTGATCACCATAGATGATGAAACCATACCTCTACTTTTAGTTCACCTATCCAATCAGAAAACTTCACAATATTCGAAACTCGTGGATCATTTGTCCGAAGATAAACCTCTTGAAATACACTAAAAAGGTCAACCCCAACAAATGTTCTCTACAGACAATAAAAAGCATATCATTGGAAAGAGCAGAGGAAAATACCAATGGAAGATGGACTAGTTACAGAACATTGATTACCCTGAAGTGATTGTATTAAGCTTCATTTTTTAAGATTATTTCTGCCTTGTGAAGAATAAAAGAATGCTATAGCTCTATCGAAGCCTTTTCACACTAAAGAATTTTGTAAGTTGACAAGGGTTTTACCTACATTAGTCTAAAACAAAAAGAAACTTAAGGTTAAAGTGTAAAGTCATTGTTTGAATGCTTAGTATTAAGTGAATAGACTATAGGTTGGATAGTTGATTAATATAAAGTGGAGAGATTTTTTGGAGGGATTTTTGGAGAGTGAGGCCGTAAACGAATCGAACGTTCAGCGAACCATTTGGCGGGAAGTTTGTTTATGTTCATTTATTTATTAAACGTACCAACATGAACAAAAAAGTTTGTTCGTTTAATTAAACGAATGAATACGAACAAAGAGCTTGTCCGTTTATTTATGTTCGTGAACGTTCGAAAATTTGTTCGTATATATTTATGTTCCTTCATATTATGTTCATTTGTTCGGTTCATTTACATCGCTATCGGAGAGTCCATAAATCAGAGAAGTGAGGACTAATTACCTGAATTGGGGATGCTGTGCCAGGTCTAGTCGTAAACATCAACTGCCACCGACCTTCAATCAGATCAGAGCTCGTCTACAGGCAAGTATTCAGAAACCAGAATCACACGACAATATCACCATTTTCCATCACTATAATTATAAAATCAGAAACCTTGTGCTAGCAGATACTTCAGTAACAAGAAGCCATTTCAATTATCAATTAGAAACCCATAAATTTTTTGTCAATATTTCCTTTTAAAATTGTATTCAGCCCAATACAAAATTACAAGATTGAAGAAGTTAAAAGAACTAACGGGATCTCTGACGCCGTCTTGGCCTTCCAGAACCTGAACAGCTCTCTCCACATCCTTTGAAGGTGAAAACCAAAGTCAGTACTCATGAAATTCGAATTAATGCAGAGATTAAAAAACAAACAAATTGCTTTTGTACATTGAGTTGTCGAGGAGAAGCTGATCTTCCTCGTCCTTGGATCCCGATAAGTGCGTCGATGAGCTGCTTTTCCTGCTCAGTAAAGGAAGCCTGTTGCTCATTCACCAAAGAAGATCGACAAATGCGAAGAGTTTTACGCACAGAAGGACTTGCAGAAGGCTTGAAGTTGAAGTTCCAAGCAAGGGTTGTGTGCAGGTTGAATGGAGGCCATACGTTGGGATTTTTTATTGCATTTGCACCCGCTTTCAGAGCCATTGTGCCTCGGTTTTCGGAACTCTCTGACGAGTCAGCTCGGAGCAGTGACCAGTGAGTTACCGTTTGAGAGGTGGAGGTTTATTTTATGATTTATCCATGAAGACAGGTTTTCAAGTTTGTATGACACTTGGCAAGTCGATCACTTGCCACGTGGAATTGAGATATCATTTCCAAGATTCTAATGGCTCGGTGTATTATTATTATCATTGTTGAAAAATATTTATGCGGCTATTTAGAATTTAAAAAATATAATTAGAATTTATGATTCAAAATTTATAATTTAATTATTAAAATAATATGTTAAAAATATTTTAATCATCTTTTATATTTTTAAATAGTTTATTTTAGTCATGTTTTAAATAGTCATATTTCAAGATGTCTATAAAATTAAATTAATCATTTATACTATAATTTTAGAGATTTAATATTAAATATTTGTTTTAATATATCAAGTTTTATTTATTTTTTGTGTATAAGAATTAATCGAAAATCATAAGATTCATAAAAAATAAGTATAAAGACGAAAAAATATTTAAAATGTTTAATAAGAATTTCCAAAACTATACAACAAATATTAAATACAGATTAAAGAATATAAAATTATTCCCGACCCACCTCACCCACTACTACTATCAAATATGGGTGTATGATTTCAAAAAATCATTTTTTCTAATAATATTTTTTTTCGTAAATCTAAAATTTACGCTTAACTTATGGGTCGAATCTCATAAATATTGTTTTAAAATTTTTTTCTATAGTATTGCATTTATAAAATTATTTCTTAAAGTATTGTACTTTAAACAGTATCAGTAAAGACGGATTCATTAGAATCCGACTATGAATAGTGATCGAATTAAAAAAATAAAGACATTATTTAAAGTTGGAGTTTCTTGCCATCGACTTTAGTATTTTTTATTTTATTTTTTACTATTCAAAGTCGGAGCCTCTTGCTCTTGACTTTAATATTTTAATCTAAAAAATTAAATTACTATTCAAAGTCGAATTTTAATAGATCCAACTTTATTTTTACCGTAAAAACATCAGTAATTTAAGAAATAATTTTAAAAAAATAATATATTAAAAATATTTTTTTCTACAATATTTTTGTCATTTGGCCTAACTTATATATAAAATTATTTTTCTTTTAAGTAAAAAAATTAGTTTAGCCGTTATTTTGTAATTAAAACTTTTTATATATACGGGAAACAGAGGAACCCAGCGGCACTAATAGGGATGGGCACGGAACCCGAACTCGACGAGTTTCAATCCGATCCGATCGAGTTGGATTTTTTGATAAAAATCAGGTTCAGATCGAATAAGGTCGGGTTGTTTTTAATGGTGATTTTGGGGCGGATCGGGTGGAGGGTGTGATTTTTTGGGTCGGATACGGGTAGACCGAAAATCCGACCCGACCCGTGCCCATCCCTAGGCACTAAGCGGGTACTTTCAGCCTTGTGTTTTTAGGGTTTAAGGCGGACAGTTGTGGTGGGTGCTGAGGGTTTGGGGGTTTCTAAGACTGAAACTGCGTTTGAGTTTCGCCGTTTTCTGCTTCGTTTCTTCACCATGTGGGCACTACGCAGACTTCCTAAGCCGATCAAGTACCTCTCTCGTTTTACTTTGTATATATATGTTTACTGCATTTCACTTGGTTTTCACTTTTCTCTCTATGTGTTTGTTTACCGAGAAAACCTGCAAGGAGAAAAAAGAAGGGGAGGGAAAAAATTTCGTATGTATTATATATATCTGGTTTATTCGGTAGAAATTGATTCACCTAAGCTGAATCCAATCAGCTCTTAACTTACGTTCCTAACCATTTCTTGCATAATAAATAGCCTGTGCTAGAGATTGACATGATAAATTCTTACTTTCATGCATTAGAATCTGCTGAAAATTGTTTGATATGATTTGAATGAGTAGATTGTATTTTGGTTAATTTTCTATTTAACAATTAAAGAAATCATTTTTATTATCATTTTCTCTCACTATTGAATCTAATAATTCCCTGGAAACCAAATTGATGTCTTTTTTTTTTATGTTCATTATTTTGTTTAACTGTGGAATTATTAAATATCAACAAAAAGTTTCATCAATCTTCATTCTCTTTCTCTCTGTATTCCTCTTTTTTAATTTGTTATTAAGCTTTTTGAAATTAGAAAACATGGTTTCTTTTTCATGATATTTGGTTTGAAGATAGGGGATCATGAATTATTTTGCTTGGTTTGCAGGGGTGCGAGGATCAGCATTGAAGCTTCTTATGCTGCTTCTGCTCAATTACAAACTTTGAGTTACTTCATTGAAGAAAATGGTACTACATTTGGTTCATGTCAAACAATATCTGATAAAGGTCTATCTTTATTGAGATTTTACCACTCAAGAAATACTTCCACTAATTTCCCTGTTCGGAGATGCGGCCTTTCTTCCCAAGCTGGTGCTGAAAGCAGTGAGGAGGAAGATGACTTGGAAGATGGTTTTTCTGAACTCGAAACACCTGATAATGCTGAGACCAAAGGAGATCATATTTTTAAGGATGAGAATGATGATGGGCTGGACTCTGATCAAGAATTATCTAGTGATGTTGAAGAAACTGCTTCAAATGAACTGGAATTGTTCGAGACTGAGACAGATGTCCGTGATAAGAAGTCATCTTCAAGTAGAACTACCTCAGAACTATTCAAAGCTATTGTTTCTGCTTCAGGTATTTCTATTTATAAGGCTCTTGATCAGTGGGTTGAGGAAGGAAAAAGTATTAGCAGAGCTGAGGTTTCATCAGCAATGCTTAATCTTCGCAAGCGCCGGATGTATGGGAGGGCATTGCAGGTAATTTGACTTTTCTATCTATTTTGAGGATTTTTTTTTCATTAAACATTTAAACTAAGGTCGCCTTGTTCAGCTTGAAATTATGGAATTACCTTCTCTGCATATAGGTGTTTATTCAATGTGATTTTAGGATTCAGGTAATTATATCTGTTAAAAAAATATTTGAATAAGATTTTATAAAAAATGTTAAATAAGTTGTAAACACTAAACCTGTATTGTTTTTTACCGGAAGAGTGTGAAACTAAACATGATTTAGGCAAATCTGTTTATCTTTACTCCCTCCTCTTTTATTTTAAAATTTCTACTCATTTTTTAGATTTTTGGGTAAGTACGTTTTAGAAACTCACATTTTTCTTTCCATGCTAAGGCAACTGAGAAATATAAGATTTTCTGGTTTTATCTGTTTTTTTTTTTTTATATTTTCTTCAATAAAGCAAAAAAGAGAACTTTTATTGTTTTCTTAAAATTGTGTATCTTATCTGTCACGGTAATCATTAATTTAATCATGTAAGGCTCCATGGTATTAGTTCTAAAGTAAAGCATATAAATTGACATTTTTGTCAAAACATGAGCTGAACTAATCAACTTTGTGCTGATGGTCTGCTGTAAATGTGGAAGCAATCAATTACTTGCTTTTGTAAGGATATGTGTAATACCTCTTTTTTTGGATATTATAACTGATGTACAAACCTTTTTTTAAACAAGTAAAGATTTGGTAACCTGACTTTACCCACTTCCCTTTATTGATCCAGTGTTGCATGATTATATTGAAACTTTTTTTTATATATATTTTACCTGATGTATTAGTATATCTCTTTGGCGAAGGAATGGTCATTTTGATTTATCAATCATGTCTTCTGGATGCGTTGCTTGTTTGTGCACTCATCAACTGCTCTCAGTTAAAAAAGTACTAACTGATCATTAAAATCATTAGATTCTCATCTAGTTGTCTAGTTGCAGGTATTCTTTCAACAATCTTACATCCATATGTTGATACTGCTAAGCCTCTTGTAGGCGGTAGCTATTGTGATTAGAAATTTGGTTGCACAAATTTGACACTAAAAAGTTCTGAAAATCGTGTCTTTAGTTTATGTCATTTCTCCTTGGAATTGGGTCACTTTCTTTCTCCTTTAGTTAAGAGACAGTTGGATATCCTCTTAAGAAAAGTCATTCCCCGTTTTGGGTTTTGCTTGTTATTACCTGAAGGCTCAAAGAGAATTTGATCACTACTTTTTTTAACTTGCTTTAGCTTCTAGTTTTTATACTCTTAAACGGTATGGATTTGATCAGTTGATAACAATTTTCTACTCTTAGAATATCACCAACACCCCGTTTAGGCACCTTTGTCCTTAATCTATTTTTGTTAGATTACTTTTTCAATTAAATGCCTAAATTGAAATGATACTATTGTGTATAGTTTTGGTTATGGAAGTTGTAGGTTTTACTTGATTGCTTTTGGTTCTTTCCTATCTGTTTGCTTACAGATTTGATTGTTTTCAGCTATCTGAGTGGTTGGAGATGAAGCAGCAGCTTGATTTTGTTGAGAGAGATTATGCTTCTCGTGTTGATTTGATTGCCAAAGTACGAGGTCTCCAAAAGGCAGAAGACTACATTCAGGCTATCCCGAAATCTTTCAGGGGAGAGGTAATCTACAGAACCCTGCTGGCTAACTGTGTTATTTCTAACAATATGAAGAAAGCAGAGGAGGTCTTTAACAAAATGAAGGACTTAGAATTCCCGCTTACTGCATTTGCTTGCAACCAGCTGTTACTCCTCTATAAGAGGCTTGACAAGAAAAAAATAGCTGATGTGCTGTTGTTAATGGAGAAAGAGAATGTCAAACCTTCACCCTTTACTTATAAAATCTTAATTGACACAAAAGGTTTATGTAATGACATAGCCGGGATGGATCAAATTGTTGAGACAATGAAGGCGGAAGGTTTTGAGCCTGACATCCCTACACAATCCATCCTGGCTAAGCACTATGCCTCAGCGGGCCTTTCAGAAAAAGCTGAGGAAGTTTTGAAGGCATTGGAAGGGGACAACATAAAGAAGAATCGTCAGGGTTGCAGGTTTTTGCTTCCTCGATACGCTGAACTTGGAAAGGCTGATGAAGTGGAAAGAATTTGGAAGGTCTGTGAATCAAAACCCTTCTTTGAGGAGTATCTTGCTGCCATTGAAGCTTGGGGAAAGTTGGGTCAAATTGAAAAATCAGAGGCAGTTTTTGATAAGCTGTTAGCAACATCAAAAAAGCTACCTGCTAGGTTTTATACCAAGCTGTTGAAAGTATATTCAGACCATAAGATGCTGCAAAAAGGGAAAGATCTTATTAAACGAATGGCTGATAACGGATGCCAGATCGTGCCAATGACATTGGATGCACTTGTGAAGCTTTATGTTGAAGCAGGGGAAGTGGAAAAGGCTGACTCGGTCTTGCAGAAGGCATGCCAGCAAAAGGAACTGAAGCCCTTGTTTACAACCTTCATGGTTGTGATGGATCAGTACGCTAAGAGGGGTGATATCCATAATACAGAAAAACTGTTCCATCGATTGAGACAGGTCGGCTATGTCGCTCGACTTCGTCAGTTCCAATCTCTAGTCGAAGCATATGTCAATGCCAAAGCTCCAGCTTATGGGATCAGGGATAGAATGAAAGCAGATAACATATTCCCCAATAGGTACTTAGCAGCTCAATTGGCTCAAGTTGATGCCTTCAGAAGGACTTCAGTGTCTGATTTGCTGGAGTAAGGATTTCTATGCATAGTTATATGTTTCATGTCTTGTTGACCTCTAGACAGTATATGTTCTGTTTAAATTTCAAACGTACTAAGTTTTTAAGAAATATGTTACTTTTTTTTAATATGTGCTCACTAAATTAAAGGCGAGAATGATAAGATTTGCCATTTTTAATCGTCTAAAAGAAAATAAAAATAAATAAACTGGATATTTATCTTTCTAGGTTGGTCCTGTCCCTAAACAAACATAAATCAAGATGAAATATAAAAAAAAAATATTAAAAGAGTGTATAAAATATTTTTAAAGTCTGTAATGATTAATAAATACATTAAATAGATATATTAAAATTGAATTAACAATTCACAAATTAATAATTATTATTTAGATTTAATATTTAGAATGAAATAATTTTAAAGTAATTATTAAAAAATATTTTAAAAAATTAACGAGCTGCTCGCGAACTTATCAAATTAAGTTAGACTTTGCTCAATTCAACTCGTTAAGGTAGCGAATCGAGTCAATCCAAATTAAGTATTTATTGAATTTTGATCGAGTTGAGTTCAAACAGCTGTAAGCACCCCTAGATATTGATTAGTCAAAAAAAATCTCTTTTTTCTTTTTCTTTTGCATCTCTCTCATATCTCATATATGTCAACTTCTTTACTCCATTTTTTTTCTATAAAGTTAAAGTCACTCTTTATATTCTCATGCAAAAATTCTGAACCGTAATTAAAGTATAATTTTTTAAAAGAAAAATGTCTCAAAAGATTCTTGTGAAGCAAATTTCTTTTGCAATAAGACTCAAGTTTATTATCATCCTGAGTCATCTTACCCTCTGTGCTTAATAGTTTCACATATTCTGATTATTCTCCCTCTGTACTTGATTTTTTTGGATAATTTGTTTATTTACAACATTGGACCTCATTTTTTTTCTCTTTTCAATGCAGTCATGATTATCTAACATATGCTTGTAATTGGATTTCGATGATTAGTGTATAGCATGTTAGTAATAAACGTGTAGAAGAATTTGGACAAGATGAATAAAGAGCAAAGTAGTGTTCTAAAAGCATGGGAGGCCACCATGCGCAAGACACAAGCAGCAAAAAAACCTGCAAATAGTATTTTTGGGATAGCATCTATGTCGAATGTAGCTCAAACCGATGTCGAAGATGATGATACTGATATAAATGTTAGCACATCCGGGGAAGCGTACTTTCCAGAGAAAATTTTCCTGTTGGACAAGGGAAATATTTGTTGACAGACGGGTGTATATACATAGGAGAATGGCACAATGGCCGCAAAACTATGGGGAGGGGAAGGTTTACCCTCTGGTGCTAGTTATGAAGGGGAGTTTAAAATTGTATATATGGATGGAACTGGTATATATATTGGAGCTAAAGGTGATACAGACAAGGGAAACTGGGTGATGAACTTAAAACATGGTCAATTGGTCATGGCATGATGCATTATTCGAATGGAGATTGGTTCGACGGAGAATGGCGTCGCGATTTACAGGAAGGGTATGGGAAATATCAATGGAAGAATGGTGTGATTTTTGGCAGTGGGGCTTTTGTGTGTAGCAATGGGAGCAAGTATGATTGGTTTAGGGAAGATGGTCTGCCAAAAGGGAATGGAACTTGAATGGGATCCTGCAACAGTGTACAATGACTTGGCTAATAGCTAAGTTTGTCATGGAGAAAGGGTGGAGACAGGCCAAGAAGAATGTCGGTTGATGGGAGGGTCAGTGTAGGTGTAGAGGAGCCATTTAAAACCAGCTTGTGGGAGAGACAATATCCAAAGGTCAAAGGAACTATGAACTCATGCTTAATCTGTAGGAAGACCTGCTCCAGCCACAGGTTTTGATCTCAAGGCTTCAGCATTTGACCCGAAGGAGAAAATTTGGACAAGGTAGACAAACTAAAGTGAGCTTTATTTCCTCATATACCTATTTATAGTTTGAATCTGATGTCGGTTGTTACATATTCAACTTACTCATTGATTTCTTTTACAGGTGTTTTTAAGGATGCTTTCAGCCTAGTCGATATTTTGACAACAACCTTGGTAATAAAATAGGTTGCAACCCCTTTCTATGCCTAAATTTATGTCCCCATTTCAAATTAGAGGTTTAGAGTTTAGGGTTCTAGGTTAGGGGTTTTGGATAGGGTTTAAGGAATTAGGGGTAGGGTGTATTTTTTAAGGTGTAGAGTTTAGGATTTAGGATATAAAAATAAGGGTTTAGGGTTTAAAATTTAATTTTTAAGAAAATACAAAGGAGGCATGAAAGGAAACACATAAAAGGGCAAAGGATTTTTGTTCAATAAAATATTAGTATAAAATTCATTGGGCCGGTTAAAAAAGTTAAGATCTTTGGATGCAAACCTTTTTCTCATGCTTTCATTTGTGCCTTTATTTTAAATTAGAGGATTTAGGAAATTAAGGGTAGGGTGTATTTTTTAGGGCGTAAGATTTAGGATTTAGGATATAGAAAATAAGGGTTAGGGTTTAAAATTTAATTTTTAGAATTTTTAATAGAAGACATGAATAAAGACATGATAAAGAGAAAGAGGATTTCTAATCAAGAACCCTCTTTTAAAAAAACATTAAAAATAATATTTATAAACAAGGTTTTAAATAATAGTCCACCATTATAAAAGCGATTGCTATACAATTATAATGGTATCATTTAAAATCATTACTATCGAAAATAGTAACGGTCAATTAGAATGATGATAAATTGTACGATTTTTTTAAAAAAATCATGATCGTTAAGAGTAAAGACATGATAAATTGTACGATTTTTTTAAAAAAATCATGATCGTTAAGATTTTAATATTAGGTCGTATAAGTATTTTTTTTATAATTTAATATAAAAAAATCGAAGATTGTACAATAAATTATTTACGTTAAGATTCGCAAATAACTGTTTGTTAAGCCTAGATTTAAATTATTTCATATTTTTGTTGTCGTTTTCAATAAACAGATTACTATAAAATAATATATAACGACCAGATATTATATATATATATATATATATATATACCACGTTGAAAATGGATTAGAAGGTAACTTAGTAAGTTGATAGAAATATTTACATGTTAAATTAATATTATCATGCAATTACAGTGTAATATTTAAAAAAAAATAAAGCACGACATGTTTAATAGGATGGAAAAAATATATATATATTGTAGTTATTTTGAGGATCGAAATAACTATATGAAGAAAATACTTCACTACTTTTATTTTCTTTCTTGTATGGTTATTTAAAAAAATAGTTTTTTTTTTTCTCGACGAGTGTTATTTTTTAAAATTTTAATTTGATTGTATATGATATATATAATATTCTTTTCTGGTAAATGCTTATGTGTTTTATTCGTATTCTTTTTTGTTTTATGTAGTTTGTTTTGCCACAAGTCGTATTTTATTAAGTGTCTAAAGTATTTTTAGCACCAATTAGGTGTCTAACGTTTTATTTCGTAACTCATTTAGGATTTTTCGTTAATTTTCACCGTTAAAAGGACACGTGTCAACTCTTGAAAATTTTAAAATTATATTATAAATAAATAAAATTACTTAATTAATAGAAAATCTCTAAGTTTTTCAGATTTTACAAAACAACCCCAAAATTTCAAAATCTCAAACTCCCCAAAGTTAAATCCGAATTTAGGCTATTTTCGTTATCGATTGTCACATCGCCATCCATTATATCGATCACCGAAACTTCATGATTGTTTCTCCCACCATTCCGTTGTCAAAAATTGATCGGCATCGTGCGAAATGTCGAAATTATTGAATGGTTCCTTTGAACGATTCATCGACGAACAACAAATAACGAACAACGTGTGGGTTGATCGTTTTATTTTGCTTTATTAATTTTCTTTATTTTTCGATACAATTTTAAAATTTTCAGGAGTTGACACATGTCTTTTAACGGTGGAAAATAACAAAAAACCTTAATTGAGTTACGAAATGAATCATTAGACACCTAGTTGGCCTGAAAAATAGTTTGACCATCTAACTGAAATTATGATAAAATATAAAAATATTAATAAATGAATACATAAATTATTTTTAAAAAGTGCTTTTCAGAAGTGCTTTTGAGAAAATATATAATTTTTACATGAATATATATAATTTTTAAACTAAAAAAATAATTTATGTTAAATATAATTATATATTTATAAAAATTAAATTATAATAAAACATAATAAATAAATGTTAAAATTGTAATCTAACTCCTATAATACTTTTTCAACCATAAAAGCTAAAGATTTTAGCTTTTGCGTTTGGGTTGAAAAACACTTTTCAAACGTAGTTTTTCTCTAAAAGTTAAATGTTTAGCATTGTTTCTACGTTCTAAACCAGCTTTTGACATAAAAGTTGATTTAGAACGCAATGCTAAACGCAACCTTAACCTCTAAATCATCACATATTAATCCATATATAAAAACATTAATTAGGGAGTGAGTAGTTATTAGATAATTATTTAATATAAACGAACTTGATTACTTAAACCACAGATGATGTAATAAATATAATTCATCTAATAATTTCTCGTCGGTGAGAGATGAATTATATTAATGCCTAATTATTTGCGTAAAAAAACCTTGATCCTTCTTTATTATATTCCCCCATGAGATCTCAAAGTACAACCATATCTACATAAACAAATTAAATTAATCATGTCTTTAGTGCTCGGTTCACTGTACCATTTACAACTTGTATATAATAATTAATACAAATCATCCCAATCACTACATGTGATTAATTTATAATTTTAAACATTAAATACCACAAAAATAATGGTAGGCAGGATCAGCTTTTACTAGACTAAATGAACATGTCAAAATGAGGCTATGCACAACCTAATATATTTATATTTATATTTATATATGAATTATATTGTGATGTATAAATTGTGTAAAAGATTATACAATTATTTTAGAAAATTTAAATTCTAAATCTTAAATTTTAAGACCTTAAACCCTAAATTTTAATTATAAATTTTAAATTCTATTTTTATATGTAAACCCTTGAACCTTAATTTAAAATTTTAAACCTTAAAATTAAATATCTGTTTATCGAACTATTTTCCTTTTTATATATATATATTATGTGATGGAGAAATTATATCATAGGTCCGGCTTATCACGTCAGTCGTGGCCCAATCTAATTATAACCACTCATTTCACCACTATCTTTCAACTCATTTTTTCCAACCAAGAATCTTCACTCATCTTTTTCATACCATTTTAAAAATATAATTTCTGAAAATTATATTAATGACATGACTGATTAATAGTAAAATAAGTGATTTTCATTAATTAGAGACTACGACTGATGTGGTAAATCGAGCCTATAATATAATGATGTGAGTATCCAAACATTATCATCTACTTGACGTGGGATTATGCATGACATGTTGCAAGCAAGTCAAATACTATAAATAAGGTTTTGTACATAAATTAACTTAGGAACTTCAATGTTTTTTTTTATCTAACTTAATCCTATTATTGAAAAATGCTACACGAGTTAGTGCCTTTACTTTTCTTAAATATATGGTTGTGGAAAATTATGATTATAAGAGGTGAGCGTTTAATCGAACTGAATTGATTAATTTATATTTTGAATTATTTAGATTTATGGTTTTTATTTTATGATTTTATTTTTTATTTGAATTTTTTAATTTGAGTCAAGTTTATGATATTTGAGTTGATTTTTTGAGTTTCTGACAATAAACAATTTGAAATGACTTTATAGAATGATAAGTAAATAGAAAAATATTTAAAATTTTGTATAATTTTATAAAATTATTTTTTGACTAATGTAATATTTTTTTCAAGTCAACTCATTTGTACATATGATATTTTCATGTTAGCGTGTACTGTCATATAGGTTTATCATATTATTTCAGGTCATTTACCATCGATTGACTAATAATTTTCATTCCAAAACGGAGTCATTTTGACTCAAAAATAAAATATTAAGAGTTGAATTGCTCTAAAAAAAATAAAGGCTAAAATGACTATTTAATCAAACGTTGGTGACATTTACATAAAAAGGAATTTGATGATTTAAATTTAGTTTTACAGTAAAAATATAAAGAATCTAAAATAAAAATATATTAAAAATATCAAGTCGATATCTGATTTCAAAAAAAAATCAGCCAAAGTCTAACCCGACCGTCCAAAAAAATTACTAGTCTAGAATTTATTTTAGACAAATACCCGTTTTTAAAGTTTTGGATCAACAGGTCAACAGGATAGATCAAACGTGCCGAATAATTTTAAATATTCTTAATTAAAAAATGACCATTAAACTTTATAAATAGTACGTATTAGTCATTAAATTATTTAATTATTTATAAAATTATCATTAAACTATTTAATTATTATAAAATAATTGATTATTATAGATTTTTACTGCATGCTTTTTATAGTTATTTTTAAGAGATTTTATTCTCAAAACTCAATGAATGAACCAAATAAACGTTAAATACTAAAGTGATTATAAGTTGAGCTTTTTCTACTATTAAGCCTAGATTTTATTACATTAATTTCCTTTTTGAGTCATCCCTTGCCTTCTTGCCCTGCTGTGTTTCAAAACCAATAAATCAACTTGGAATTTTGCAAGATTTGTGATGATGTCTGGTCGGATCTTTGCTTTATAGTGTCTGGATTGTGATGGCTCTATTTGCTTTGCTATTCCAATCTCCTTATCTCCACCACCACCACCACCACCTCTCTTTCACCCTCCAACACAGATAACCCACTCCCCATCCTCCCAACACAAATCATCTTTTTATATCATAATTTGGATCTGGAACTGGAACTGGAACAGGAACAGGAACAATGGGCATGGCAGCTGAGTCACAGTTTCATGTTCTAGCTGTTGATGACAGTCTCATTGACAGAAAGCTTATCGAAAGGTTGCTTAAAACCTCTTCATACCAAGGTACTTGGAAAATCTTGTCTTCATCAATCATGGGTTTCATTGCTTTTATCATGCTTTTGTTTAATCATTGTGATTTCATGGACAGTTACCACAGTTGATTCAGGCACCAAAGCTTTAGAAGTTCTGGGTTTACATCAAGATGACACAAACACACCATCTGCTTGTCCTAACAATCACCGGGTGAGTTCATTTTTCTTCTAATCTGAGATTTCTCAACTATTTTCTGATTATGTTTTGGTCTGTAGGAAGTTGAAGTCAACCTTGTGATTACAGATTACTGTATGCCTGGCATGACAGGCTATGATTTGCTCAAGAAAATCAAGGTGTGAGTTTTGTTTCTATTCGTCAGGAATTTCAGACATCACTGTATGTATCGAAATTCTTATAAAATCAATAAGGGTTGTTGTATATGTTGAAGACCTTGTCATTTCTGTATGCATTTTGGAATATACAGAAAAATTAGTATCAAAATTCTTACAAATTTTATAAAGATTACGATATTGTCTCTTGCCTCATTCATCAATGTATTCCCTTATTCCTTTTTCTTTTATAGGATTATTGCCAAATTAGTATTGTAGCATATTGTATTGTAAAAAGTAGGCAACATGGTGTCGTAAAGTGGCAGACCTGCTTGAGAAAAAAGGGGGAAAACATGTTTTGGAATATTTTTCCACTTGCTCAACATTTTCAATGGGAAATAGAAAACATCTGACATTTTTGTTTCAGGAATCTTCATCTCTAAGAAACATGCCAGTGTTTATCATGTCATCTGAGAATGTCCCTTCAAGGATCACCAGGTAGAAAAACACAACCAAATACCAGCATTTCATGGTGAAACTCATTTTCTGGTGTAATTTTTGATTCAGATGTTTAGAAGAAGGTGCTGAAGAATTTTTCCTGAAGCCAGTGAGGTTATCAGATCTGAGTAAACTTAGACCCCATTTGTTGAAAACCAAGTTCAAGGATCAGGATCATAAACAAGAGCAGCAAGAAGAAAAGACAGCAGCCTTTCAATCACTAAAACAACAAAAAATACAACAGGATCAGCAGCAGCAATCTAACAATAACAAGAGAAAGGCCATAGATGGAGGGCTTTCGAAAAGAAGAACTAGATAAAGTGGCAGCAGAACTATGTTTAATGATCTTGTCCTTCCCCCTTTTTTGGGTTCTTTAATGTTGTTACAAAGGCTCCAAATGTAGAAAAAATAGTGTGATAATGGAACAGGTCAGGAATGGTTTTATATTTTTCGATGTCTTTAATATTTACGGGTATAATTTTAGGGAATCCTATTAAATGTTTTTGTGATCTTTTTCGTCCACGTACTCATCTTTTATAGAGGTTTTCGGTTAATTTTCGTATCAAACATATTAATACATTAAAATAAACAATCAGTATAAAATCTCTAAAATATATATAAATAATAATCTATAGTTCTGAATTATGATCCGTTTATTCTAAATAAAACTAGATTAGATAATGTTTCTAACCATATAAATTATTTTCTCCAATTTTACAAATACAGTTTATGATAAATTTCTGAAGTCACTAGTATCATTGTTGTTTCTGAAAATAATATATCGCCTATTCTTTTGACTTTTGTTTACTCAAAAATTAATAATTCCTAGTAAATAACTCAAAATGAAGATTCGTTTATTTAAACAAATTTAGGTTTTTGTATGGTTATAAAAATATAAAGCTCATTCTTGGTTTATCTCGTAGATTATTTTAGTGATTTTTCAAAGTCACTACTACAACTACATTTTAAGAATTATGCTGTCAATTTTTTTATTATCTTTCATCATTCAATTATTTATATTTTTTAAAATACAGATCAAAATTAATCATCGTATATTTTAAATAAAACTAAACTAAGTCACGTTTACAGCAATATATATACCACTTTTAATTACTTTTATGAAATTAACGCAAAATTTTCATACATTAGTCAGTCATATTCAGGTTATGAAAAATTAGATTTTTGTCAAAAATGAGTAAATTAGTCTTATTATCATCTAAATTTGTAAAATATTAGGGATCCAAACGAATATTTTTTGAGAATCCACGGATTTCGGTTATCCCCACAATTTAGATATTGTAATCCTCATCGTCATCCTCATTTGAGTTTCGGTATTAAAAAAATAATTAAAATCACATAAAATAAACTAATTTTTTTAAAGTAAACAAGTCGAATTTAACAATCAAGTTAAAAGTTATTGATTAAAAATCAACATGAGTCAAAGATCAATATGTGTTAATGATCAATACAAATCAATGAGTCCTATTTAATTAACGGATCAAATCAAACAGATCAAATAAGTTATGAGGCTAACAGATAAAACGGTTCGGGTCAAAATCGGTTAGAATCATCTCAATAATGCAATTTTGGTAGATTTGTTGGGCTACTTAGTGAATGAGTCTGTGGGCACTGATTAACTCTGGGTTTGATTATTTATTGCCAGTTTAGTAGGGTCATAAAAGTGGCTTGCTTGACCAGGATGAAGCACACTTGGTCAGGGGGACTTAGGACTGGTAAGGCATAATGGTTAGAGCCCTTAAAATTTTATTTAAAAATAAATAAATAAAATGAGGGTGTCAATCATCTGTTCTTTTATTATGTCTTTTTTGATATTTTTATTTTAAATTTATAGGTTTAAGGTTCAAAGTTAAGAGTTGCAGTTAAAATTTAGGAGATTAAGGATAAGGTGTATGATTAATGATTTAGGATATGAAAATTAAAGGTGTTTTTTATTATCACTTCTACGTAAGGATAGAGTTAAAATTAGGTAATAGAAAAAATATATATTTAAAAGTGTTGAGATAAATTTATAATTGATTATCTAAAAAAATTATCTAAATAAAGGTTAAAAATGAGGTGGAGTTGGGGGTGAGTAAAAGAGAAATTATATTATGGGTCATTTTTGTCATATTATTTATGAGACCAATCAATAAAAAATATTTATTTAATTATTTTTTTTACCTTATCATTTTTTATCAAGGGAATCTTTACTTGATAAAAATTGTTTTTAAACTTAATTTATAGTAAATATTAGTGAAGATTCATTTGGTAAAGATGATGATATAGAAAAAATAATTAAATGGATGCTTTTGATTAGTTGGTCCCTTGGATAATGTGGTGGGAATGAGTAAAACACAATTCGAATAAAACGAAAGTTGAATTTTTGACGCTGCTTGAGACAAAAAAACTCGACTCGTCTTCATTCAAATCGACTCAAAAAATTTTCAAATAAAGTTTGAGTTGTAAAATTAAAATTCGAATAACTCAATTTTTTTAATAATTATTGGATTGATTTTTAAATTCGAGTCAAGTCAAAATCTCTTTATTTTTCTTGATATATATATATATATATACATTTATAAAAAAAAATATGAAAAAAATTCAAAAGTTACATGATAAAGTAAAAAAAAATTAAATGACTAAAATAAAAACATGAAAAAATTTTAGTGAGTAAATTAGGATTATATGCTTGTGTCATAAGATAATCCACATTGTTTGGAACTTAAAAACATGTAATCAATTCCCTATTATGTCTGTCCTGTAGGTGAAAGGCATAGGGCTAAAGTGATTATGTAAATAAATATAAACTAATAAGGATTCCATAATGTAATTAAAAGAATTAAGATCTTTCCATGATTAGAAAATCAATGGGATTCTTAGTGAAAATTTAAACCATTAATATATTCATAAAGATTGTTTAAATGCAATTAATGGATCACTTTACAAGCTGTAACATACTTTTTATGATTTTTTTTAGAACAAAGACATTGAAGATAGCTAAATTAGGAAAGCCTTAATTAAATTATGATGAAACACGACCACTTTATACTTTTGTTAACTTTTAATTGATGTTTGGTTTACTTTTAGTAAGATAATTTTGTTTAAACATATATTTTATTGGTGTCGCTCTTTATGTTTTGGTTTAATTTATATCTTGTAATCAAGTGAAATAGAATAATAAATATGAGAAATTATAAGGACAATTTAAAGATTTGGTTCATCCTACAGGCACACGTCACGGGCATCCTGCTTTTTTATGTTATATGGACTTGTATGTAATTATTGAGAGCGAAGTTATTATACATAAGGTGACTATTCCACCAAAAAGTTTTCTTTTAGTTCAAAATGATCAATATGTAGAATCCGAACAAGTGATTGCTGAGATTCGCGCGGGAATATACACTTTAAATTTTAAAGAGAGGGTTCGAAAACATATTTATTTTGACTTAAAGGGGGAAATGCACTGGAGTACTGATGTGTACCATTCACCCGAATTTACATATAGTAATGTCCATCTCTTACCAAAAACAAGCCATTTGTGTATATTATCGGGGGGTTCGTACAAATTCAATGTAGTTCCTTTTTCACTCCACAAGGATCAAGATCAAATTAACATTCATTATCTTTCTGCCGAACGAAGATATATTGCTAGATTCTCAGTGAATAGTGATCAAGCGAGACACAACTTATTTAGTTCGGATTTTTATGATAAAAAAAGAAGATAGAATTTACGATTATTCAGAATTTAATCGAATAATAGCTAATGGGCATTGCGATTTCATATATTCTGCTATTCTCCACGAGAATGCTAATTTATTGTCAAAAAGGCGAAAAAATAGATTTATTATTCCATTTCAATTGAATCAAGACCAAGAGAAAGAGAAAAAACTAATGTTGAATTCACGTTCAGGTATCTCGATGGAAATACCCATAAATGGTATTTTCCATAGAAAAAAGTATTCTAGCTTTTTTTGATGATTCTCGATACAGAAGAAAAGGTTCAAGAATTACAAAATATGGTACTATAGGGGCGCATTCAATCGTCAAAAAGGAGGATGTGATAGAGTATTGAGGGGTCAAAAGGGTTAAGCCAAAATACGAAATAAAAGTAGATCGGTTTTTTTTTATTCCCGAGGAAGTTCATATTTTATCTGAATCTTCTTCCATAATGGTATGGAACAATAGTATCATTGGAGTAGATACCCAAATCACTTTAAATACAAGAAGCCAAGCAGGCGGATTGGTCTGAGTGGAGAGAAAAAAAAAGGATTGAACTGAAAATTTTTTCTGATAATATCTATTTTCCCAGAGAAAGAGATAAGATATCTCGACACAGTGGCATCTTGATACCACCAGGAACGGGCAAAACAAACTCTAAGGAATCAAAAAATGGAAAAAATTGGATCTATGTCCAACGGATCGCACCTACCAAGAAAAAGTATTTTGTTTTGGTTCGATCTGTAACTCCATATGAAATATCGGACGGTATAAATTTAGCAATACTCTTCCCCCAGGATCCGTTTCGGGAAAAAGATAATATGCAACTTCGAGTTGTCAATTATATCATTTATGGAAATGACAAACCGACTCGGAGAATTTCTGACACAAGTATTCAACTAGTTCGGACTTGTTTAGTGTTGAATTGGGACCAAGACAACAAAAGTTCTTCTGCCGAAGAGGTATGTGCTTCCTTTGTTAAAGTAAGGACAAAGGGTCTGATTAGAGATTTCCTAAAAATCGACTTAGTGAAATCCCATATTTTGTATATCAGAAAAAGAAATGATTCGTCAGGTTCAGGATTGATTTCGGATAATAGGTCAGATCATACCAATAAAAATCCGTTTTATTCCATTTATTCCAACGAAAGGATTCAACAATCATTTAGTCAAAATCACGGAACTACTCATACGCTCTTGAACAGAAATAAGGAATCCAAATCTTTGATAATTTTGTCATCATCTAATTGTTTTCGCATAGGCCCATTCAACGATGTAAAATATCACAATGTGATAAAACAATCAATTAAAAAAGATCCTATAATTCCAATTAAGAATTTATTGGGTCCTTTAGGAACAACCCCTCAAATTGCGAATTTTTATTCATCATTTTACCCTTTAATAACTCATAATCAGGCCTCGGTAGCGAAATATTTGCATCTTGACAATTTAAAACAGACTTTTCAAGTACTTAACTATTATTTAATAGCTGAAAATGGGAGAATTTATAATTTCGATCCATGCCGTAACATCGTTTTGAATGCAGTCAATTTGAATTGGTATTTTCCTATCATCATTATCCTCATAATTATTGTGAAGAAACGTCCATAATAATTAGTCTTGGGCAGTTTATTTGTGAAAATGTATGTATAACCAAAAGTGGACCACACCTAAAATCGAGTCAAGTTTTTATTGTTCAAGTTGATTCTATAGTAATAAGATCGGCTAAGCCTTATTTGGCGACTCCGGGAGCAACTGTCCATTGGCATTATGGAGAAATCCTTTACCAAGGAGATACGTTGGTTACATTTATATATGAAAAATCGAGGTCTGGTGATATAAAGCAGGGTCTTCCAAAAGTGGAACAAGTGTTAGAAGTGCGTTCAATTGATTCAATATCAATGAACCTAGAAAAGAGAGTTGAGGGTTGGAACGAATGTATAACAAGAATTCTTGGAATTCCTTGGGGATTCGTGATTGGTGCTGAGCTAACTATAGTGCAAAGCCGTCTCTCTTTGGTTAATAAGATCCAAAAGGTTTATCGATCTCAGGGGGTACAAATCCATAATAGGCATATAGAAATTGTACGTCAAATAACATCAAAAGTATTAGTTTCAGAAGATGGAATATCTAATGTTTTTTACCCGGGAAACTGATTGGATTATTGCGAGCGGAACGAACAGGGCATGCTTTAGAAGAAGCGATTTGGTATCGGGTAGTCTTATAGGGAATAACGAGAGCATCTCTGAACACTCAAAGTTTTATATCTGAAGCAAGTTTTCAAGAAATTGCTCGAGTTTTAGCAAAAACGGCTCTCCGGGGTCGTATCGATTGGTTGAAATGCCTGAAAGAGAACGTTGTGTTAGGGGGTATGATACCCGCTGGTACCATATTCAAAGGATTAGTGCACCGGTCACGGCAAACATAACAACATTCTTTTGGAAACAAAAAAAAAATAATTTTTTCGGGGGAGAAATGAGAGATATTTTCTTACACCAAAGAGAATTATTTGACTCTTGCATTTCAAACAATTTACACGATACATCAGGCCGCTCTTTTATAGGTATAGAATTTAATGATTCTTAAGATAAGAGGAGTGGATTCGTCCTTTTAAGTATTTATTTTGTTGTAGTCATTTGAGTTGTTAAGATTTGTTAATTTGTTAATAGTAATAAAGAGAATAACGAATAGAAAGTAATGGCTTGGCTCGTGGATAAACGACCAATCCCCGGTATTAAATATCTAAAAATTAAATATTTTTAAATTTTCACCTAAAAAATTATATTCGTTTTCATGTTTTAAGTTTTAGATATTTATTTTATATATATAATTATATATTTATATTTTTTATAAATATTTAATTTAATTTTTTTATTTTTGAGATTTTTCTCTTTTGGAGGTCTTATATGGTCATTTTTATTATATTTGTCCAGACTATTGACTAAACGATTACATTTTTATTAGTACCAATGCTATCCCAACAAAGTGATTACTTTGGTCGGACTCCAATTTGTATGATGTTTTTTGTCCCTTATTTTTCAACGAAGGATCCAACTCACTTATTGAAAGGTGGGTCGACACCATTGTCAACTTTAATGCCTTAATTGTACACTTCTTGTTTGAAAAAAAAAAGGCTAACAAAAATTTTCTAGATTTTTTTTTCTCTATACATGTTTTGATACGAAAAATAAATAAATTTTAAGTTTTATGATACATGTATAAAAGAGAGAAAATTATTTATCGAAGATAATTTCAACAATTATATCATCATTCCAATAATCACGCCGTTATCAGAACTCTATCACTCTAACTTTAATTTTTAAATCCTAAACCTTAAACTTTAAAAATGAACCCTATATCATATACTAGAGATTGAAAAAGCAGTCCGTTACCGCTATAACAACAGTTTTTAACGATAACAACGTTATTTAAAACCGTTATTACTAAAAATAACAATGAGATTTAAATTCACATTGATACAGTCGATAATGGACGTTATTTTTGTTATTATATCGTTATATGACCATTATTTCAAAAACTCCTGTGTGAATTTAAAAAAAAATCATGACCGCGACTCTCGCAATGACCGTGATAACAACCATTATATCTATAATTACGATAAATATGATGTGATCGAAAACGCGACCGAAAATACTTTTTAAATCTCTGTTGTGTACTCTAAATCCTAATCATACAGATAAAGTGTTTAACCAAAGACACAAGCTTAAAACTCTTTGTCACAAACAAAGTTTGTATATATATACCGAAAAGAAACATAGACAAATACGACATCTTATGTTAAGAGATATAAATTTTATATTTAGTAAAAATATACGAGAATTCGATAATTATAGAGCAGAATATTAAATTTTATGATGATATACATCTGGATTTGTTAGTTTGAATATTATCGATCACACGACAATCAGAATATATTCATTTGCACATTTTCTGCAGAATACTGAAAGAATTCCAACATAGTCGCCGAATCATTTTCCTAGAAAATCCATTTGGGCATCTACAAATTCAACAAGAATGCATACAACAAGAAATTGATGGACGAGCTAACCGACATACCCCGAGGGTTCAGACAAGACAATCAATATTCCAGTAAGAAATTGATGGTCGAGTTGTAAAATTTGGATGTATGGGGGACCAAGAATGACAAGAGGACAAAAGGGAGGATGACATGGAGGGAATCCAGATTTAGATAAATATCAATTAGATCATTAAGTTGTACTGTATGGTCACGCTCAAATGTTGCATCTAAATTAAAATTTGTTTTTTTTTTTAATTTTAATTTAATTAAATTATTCAAATAAAAAATATATAAAAACAGTTTGAATTGTAAATAAAGTTAATTTAAATTAAATTATTCAACTCGACTCAAAAGAATTCAAATAAAGTTTGAACTGTAAATTGAAAATTTGAATAACTCAAAAAAATTTACTAATTAAAATATTTATTTTTAAGTTTGAGACAAATCTCATATTCATTATGATATATATTGATCTAAAAATATAAAAAAAATATTGTCACATATGAAAAAAATATGAATATATATATATATATAATTAGAGAAAGTTGTTTAACTTGAAATCAAACCGTATCATAACATGATAAATAATTACAATTAAATTTTTATAGAATTTTGAGAACTCGATTTGATTCGAATCAAATCAAAAAAATTCAAATAAAGTTTAAATTATAAAATATGACTCATTAACTCGAATAAATAAAATTTATTAGACTCGACTCAACTTTATATATAATCTTAAATTTATGTGTTATAATTTAAAATTTAATCATATTAATAACAATCATTTAGTTTAAACTATTTTCATATAATATAAATAAATTTTTTTTTGATTCTAAATAATTTTAAAACAAATCAAAGGCAATCAACCCATCAATTCTGTCCATTGCTTAGGACAATAATTAGACAACTACCTGTCTACCTCCATAGCCACTTAAGCTTCCCCAAGAGTCCATCGCAAAGGAAATGGGAAAAGAACAGGGGGAATCAGAAAGACAGCTCATTGATTTCAATATTAAAATGTGGAGCAATCCATGTACAAGATATGCATCGGGATTTGAACTCGTACACATTATTTGTTTCGAATTATATATTTTATATTAAATTTTAGCATTATTTATGTGTTTTAAATCAACTTTTGATCTAAAATTAGTTTAAAACGTAATGTTAAACGTAGTCTAAAGCTTTGTTTAGTATTGTTTTGCAAATCAACTTTTAAAATTAAAAGTTGGTTTGAGAAAAAAATAATGCTAAACAGTTTTTTTTCATATATATGTTTAAAAAGTGCTATTAAACCAAATGTAAAAATTAAATTTTTTAATTAAAAAAATGTTTTTGGAAGTTAAATTATAATTTATAAATTTATAAATTTTAATTTTTGTAAACATATAATTAAATAATTAATAAAATATTTTTTCTTTGAAAATTATATATATTAAGTAAAATATTTTAAATTTATTATATTTTAACATGTACAATTATTAGAAAAATATATATTTATTAATATTTTTTATCTTTTTATGATATTTTAAATTGATACAATTCATATATTATAACATTAAAGAATTTAGATATTATATATATATATATATATATGTATATATATAACTTACAATATCATGTCTAAAATATCATTTACATTCTTAAAAGCACGTTTTAACAATAATATTAAACACTTAAATCCAAACATCCAAAAAGAATTCTGAAAAGAATTTTACAAAAGTATTTTTTACCGCACTTTTCAAAAGTAATACTAAATTGACCTTAATTTTTTTAAGTATAATTAAATATTTAAATTTTAAAATTAAAAAAATCAAATTAAAAAAAATTATTTTTATAAATTTTAATATAAATTAATTGATCATAGCTATGGTTAAAAAATCCCAAAGCAAATGGGAAAAACTAGTGACTGAAATCAAAACACTGACAAATATATAAATCCAATAATCTCCCATGAATGAGTTTTCTTGAACAACTATTTTTCCTGTCTTTCCTCATCCATTTGTTTTATATATATAGAATATATATAGTGAGAGAGATTGGTATGTGGAGAGAGAAAATGAGAGAGAAAGAAAGTGTTGGAGCTAGAAGTCATGAGAGTGATGGTACATTGTTGGGCCATGTCGGTTCATGGCTTCCCTTTGACTGTTGTGGCTGCTATCATCATCACCCTCCATTCCCGATCCCATTTGGGTTGAGCCTGGGGCTGGAGCACCAAGGTTAAGATAAACCATCCTAGAATCCAAAGTCAGGTTACCAAGATTGCTGACACTGCTGCTGCTGCTGGTATGTTCATCGTTCATCGGTGGGTAGATTGCAGTTGATGTTGGAGGGTTGACGCTTCCTTCTTCACGAGAGATAACCATGGCTGCTGACTGAACCAGCTCCAGACATAGCCTAAGTTTATTAGGTTCAATGTGAGTTAGCCCTGGAACCGCACCTTTGAACAAGAAATCCGATGTTAGTGTTCGAAGGATGTCTATAGGAGTCACCCCATCTACGGTTCTTACGTTAGGGTCCGCGTGGTGATCTAAAAGCACCGCGACCATATCCGGTGACACCATTTCTGCCGCAATGTGAAGTGGGGTTTTGCCTGCAGGCCCGGCCGGGTAGTTAACATCAGCTGCACCGAGTTCTAACAAGGTCTTAACTACTTCCCGACTGCAGTTCTCGACAGCATAGTGTAAAGCTAGTGCTTCATCGAGATTCAGACCTTCTCCCATTACCATGAGCTTGACTAGTTCAACATCCGACGAGTCCAATGCCCTTCTCATCCTTCTAATCTTTTGGTCCTCGAGTTCGGCAGCCGCGGTGAGCTCGTGGTGGTGGTGATGATGAGGGATTAAGGAGCGTCTCGCTAGAGATGACTTGAGCCGCAGCTCTTCAATTTTGGCCACCACATCGATGGGCAGATGCTTGGCGAGAACTTCTGGTGGTAAGCCTGATTTGGCCACCAGGTGGGAACAAGTAGTCCAAAGTTGGTGCATGTCTTGCTTTCTCGAAGCTATTAGTACTTTCATAACATCTTCAATAGAGGCTTTCTCGACCATACTGGCTAATTGTTTCTGCGAAACAAAGACAACATGAAATCAAGATAAACTCTTTTGGGTTATTGAACATGAATAACATGTTTTTTCTCTTGAAAGGAAATAGTGAATCTTTCCGACATCAACTGTAGTCTGTAAGAAAGAGAAGTCAAGATGAAGAAACACAGTGACAGAATTAATGGTTGAATCAGGTGCTGTAGCCTGTAGCAGAAAAGTGAGAGTGCCTGTTGAACAAAAAGAAAAGAAATGATTCTATCAAGCTACCTTTCCAAGGAAGGGAATTTGTGGAGGAAATTGGTCGAACCTGAACCAGTTGAAAGAAAAGAAACCCAGGATGATGATGTTCATGTCACTTTTCAAAAACAAAGCCTAATTTTTGTAACAGAAATAGTAACAACACTTGACAGACACAAGAATCAAGAACCAGACAGCAGACAAAGTGACAGAGAAAGATGAAAAAGAGAGGTTTATGGGTGATGATGATGATGATGATGATCGATGACGAACAAGGGAAGAGAAGGGAAACCTGAGTGATCAATGCAAGCTGTTCGACACCAAAGTATCTAGCGGCAGCGAGAGTTTCCAGAGCAAGATCAACGGCGGAGGTGCAATGCGTATGCCAACACGCTCTCTCACTACAATTAGGCCTCGGCTCATGCTTTTGAGGCACAATAGAGACTTGGCCACTATACAGGAACTGTAACAGCAGCAAGAACACTTCATATCCCACCGAGTTCACAGGTATGACACCCGGCCTAGAACCACCAGCAGACACCGGTGACCCTCCCGAGCTCATCCTGGAACCAACCGGGTCTAACCCAGATGGAGGATCGGGTCCACAGAAGAATTTCCTAAAGAAGAGACTCCTAGCAGCTAAAATACATCTGTGAGCATGAACTAAACGACCCTCCACACTGAAAGTCACATCAGAGAAAGCTTGACCATTGGTGAGGAGATTGAGGTAGTCTAGGGAGAGAGATCTTAAAGACTCTTCAAAGCTACTCATTTCTCTAGGGTTAGAAAGAAGATCAAACAAAAATTCTTTCTTCTGGTTTGTCTTTGATTAATCAAGAAGAAGAAGATGATGGTTTCATTTGGAAGGTAAGAAGCAAAGGAGGTTACTGTTCCTGGTTTATGTCTGTCTAGACTCTAGAGAGAGTTTACTTGTTTCCTGAGGAAGAAATGGTGTGGTTTTTTGTTGATAGCTGGAGAGAGACAACATGGGTGGCTGTTCTGAGCTATTTAAAATACATAATTTAATTAATTATTCCAAATTGAAAAATTATTATGTTATTTTCTAAAATTAAATACAGGGGGTGGGGTAGGACTCTGGATAAATAATAATGGTAGGGGAATTGTGGAAATTAATTGTATTCTATGTAAATTTGTATTATATACAATTTATTTAATTTTATAATAATTTATAAATTAATATAAAATTAATTGTATTTTATGTAATGCGAGTAAATTTAAATTTTATTAATTTTATTTTTTCAATTACGAATGATAATAATCCTATAACATATTATCGTTAACAATTATTTTTTATTTTATTTACTTTTTCTTCCTTTTCAATTTGTTATCATGTTTAAAAATTTATATCTAAATTATATTTTTCTTATTTTATTTAATAAATTTTTTGTTTCATATAAAAATGGTAGATGCTTTTATTTATTTCTATATTATGTTTTTTTTGTCTATTTTTATAATATATTTTATGTTTGTTCTTCTAGCATATTTTTTTATTGGATTTAAGTCGACGTTTCTCTAGATAATATTTATTTAATTATTTTAATTATTTATTCATGTTTTGGATTCTTGGATTAGATATTGATAGCTACTTTCCTTCATCAAAAATAAATCGTAGTTGAATTCTGATAAAATATCAATTTTTTAACGTGTAATCATTGTTTAATATAATTTTTTGTACTCTGCACCCCTTTACATGAAGTTCCGGATTTATCCCTGTGAATGAATCTCATTAAACGAGATCATGAATGATATCAATTCAACATTTTCAGTGGTTCACTACAACAATCAGTTATAGTGTTACAGTAGTATTTGTTCAGAGTATACTTTCAACAATTGGACATTGATCGTTTAATTACTGTGTTAACATTATTAGTGTTCGAACCTATGACCTCCAGAAACAATAATCGATCTTTTAATTACTGAGATAAAATGATTCATGCGAATAAATGGTGTTTTAGTTGAAAGGAAATGCTTAACTTCATCTATTAGAACATGATTCATATTCACAAATCTGTTCCTATTGGGAAGCTGATAAGATTATTTCTTTGATCGAAATCATGGATCCTCTAAACTTCAAGATTGTGTTCGTGAGATTGAATTGGACAAAAGTAAAACATGATTATCGACAGTAACCACATGGAGCAGGAGACAAGGACTGCAACTTGCTTCATTGGGTAATGCTATTGCCCTCAAAAGATAAAGCTAAGACCCACTATTTTTAGCACTATACCAGAAAAATAGATACCCACACACAAAAAGAATAGCATGGATTCTTGATGAATTTGTATTAGAAAATTAATATATATATATATATATATCGGCGTAATTAGGTATCTATTTGCACCAAAAAAAATAAAACAAAATAAATACAAACTCGATTCGAAAATTTAATTTTTTAATTTGACTCATCTTGATAAAACTCAAAAATGTATAAACTCGACTTAGAGTTTTTTAAATAAATTTTGAGTAATTAGTGGATTGATTTTTAGGTTCTATTCAAACTTTCAATTTTTTTGATATATATATTGATATATAAAATATTAAAAAGTATATACAACATATAAAGAAACATGTATATATATCTTATAGGGTTAGAGAAAGTCGTTTAAATTAGAATTAATTATAATATAAATAATTAAAATTAAATTTATATAAAAACTCGAATCAAAAAAATTAAATAAAGTCTAATTGTAAAATATAACGCATCAACTCTTATAACACAATTTTTGTAGAATCGAATCGATCGAACGCTCACACCTAGCGAAAGTTATATTTACCCTATTAAAAATTTGAAGCCTCTTTGATTTGTTTAGGTTTAAATATGATAAAGGTCCTTTTACTATTCTAAATTTCAATATATATACTTTATTTGTACAAAATTGAGTATGTACTATTTTTTTATTTGAAAATCTTGGTCCTCTAACTTCTATTCAAATTTGCGGTTAACTACTAATCCGACAACTATATAAAAAGGAAGAACATGTTTCTTAATTCTCTATGTTTACAATTTTTATCGATTTAACCCTTAAAAATAAAAAACATAGAAATAAAAAATTATATTGTATTATCCAATTAAAGATATTTTTATTTATTTTGAAGTTAATTTTTAAATTGAAAAACTAAAAATTTAGACGATTAAAAGTTATTTTACATTTTTCAAAGTTAATAAACAAACAATTAACAATAAAACTAAACAAAAATTCAGGTTAAGACAGAATTTTCAAATAAAATAATACAAACATAATTTTTTTTATTAGTCTTTGATAATATTCACATTCCTTAAATACAGGGACAAAATTAAAAATGTTTATTTATGTCTTCCTATTTAATTTTTTTAAAATTTAATTTATTTATGAATTTATCTTTCACTTTTAATCATTTATATATTGTTTTATTTCAATCTCAAATTCTGTCTCCAATCCTACTTGCAGATAAAATAATTGAGTCCTAGTTTTATAGAATGAACACTATTTTATTACTAAAATCACTTATTAAATTTAATATAATCGTAAATTATAAAAAAATAAATTTAAAATTTTAAAATATAACATTGAACTCTTACCCAATCAATTTCTTTTCTAAATTAACCCTCTTTATCAACCTGTTTTAAAAGATAAGTTTTTGATTCAAAGAGAACCACCCAATTTGTTGGTGGTTGAAGGGTTGAAGAACGCACTTTTCGGAAGAGGGGAAAAAAAATCCAAGGTATTGTTGCATAATAATAATAATAATTGCTATTATGTATTAACTTTTTTTTCTTTAAAAAAATATTTTAAAAAAATTATATATCTTATTAATTATAAAATAAAAAATTTGTAGGACTAAGATAATTTTTTTATCGAAGGCCTCGTGTAAGTCGAAAGCTGTCACCTACTTGACTATTAACTACAACCGAGTAGGATACTGAAGAAATATATCGTATAATATTCTCAATACAAGAAAGATTGAGCTTGAGACCTAAATAAACTTACGATCCATACGTTTATTTCGTAAGGCATGTAAAATTTTATAAGTTATAACGATTAATACCAAAATTTTTATAATAAAAACACTATGTGATATGACAGTACGGAAAAATAAATATAATACATAGTGGAATATTTAGATTTCAGCGTTTCATAAACTACATATTATGTTTTATATAATGTCAATATGAATAAATATAAAAATGATTTTGCTATTGAGAATCCTAATTTTGTTATAAATAATAATTAAATAGACTCTAATCATTAAACGATTGATTACATTTTAAAAACTTATACCTCATTAATTTAACGTGTTCAATATAATTAATATTTATCTAAAAGGATTTAAGCTTTAATATTTTGGGTCTAAAATTTTAGAGATCAATAATTAGGTTTTATATGTTACAGGGTTTACGGTTTTATAATTTAGTGATTAAATTTTAGTGTTTTAGGGTTTAGAATTTTATATGTTAGATTTTAATGCTTCATTATTTATGGTTTAGGGTTTGAGTTTTTATGATTTAGTGTTTAGGGTTTATGATTGTAGAGTATATTTAAATGGTTTTTGTATATACTAAAATTTTATAATTTTTAATAATTTAAATATTTTTATAAAAAAATTAGTATAAAAAATGATTATCAAATTTTTTATAATTTTAATAATAATTAAAATATAATCTCATTTTAATTCGGGAGTTAGCTTAGTCCCGCGGTTGTATTGTTTCTACCCCTCCATAGGAAATGAAAAGATAGTTCATAACAGTATAAACAGAAGCACTAAAATCTGATGGATTGACACCACATCCACTCACTGTCTTATGATTTTGATGACCAAGATTCGACGTTTGACTTGTCTTGTCCCTCACACGAACTCTGTCTCTCTGTTCATTCTCAGACACAGCAGATTCAACTTCGTACACTCTCACTTCTTTTGGTTCTACAACGAACCTCGTTCATAACTCACGTTTATACGTGTTTAAGTGTTTAATGAAACGATTGTTTCTTCTAAAAGTTACAGATTCGAATATTAATATTTACAATAAAATAATTGAATGATCAATATCAAATGATTGAGATATCACAAAAAATTTTAAATTTTATTTTAGATTGAATCAGGATAAACAAATTAACATAGACATATAGTATAAAATTGACCAAAACCTAGTTTAAAAACAAGTCTAGTTCATACATTTGTGTCATTTCATGTCATTTTCACATTGTATTTTAAATTTGGAGTATATTTTATGTTGTCATAGTGGTTCAAAATATATAAAAATTTTGTTTGCACGTGTCATATTTGTGTCGTATTTTAATTCATTACCTATTTTGTATAATTCTTAATAAACTTGATACTCAATTTAGACCAAATATTATACATGTTTTCTAACTTCGGTACATAATATTTTGGTCCCCATTGGAAGTATCAGTTTCACTAATTTGTCCTAAAAATGTAAACGATACGAATATAATTGGCAGGATTTTTGTCAATAACAACGCCTACATGTTTGCTCATACATGTACATGACATCATTTGTCGTATAGGACCGTTAAGATCCGATATAGGAATTCGATTAAAACCGAATTATGTCTCAACTTGTTGTGATTATTTTAGGAAAATAAACGGAGTTTATTATATACTTGCAACATGTATGAGTTGAGACTTGAACCGACTTAAACTTGGTTTGAAATAGACCTGACTTAACTTGAACTTCATCTAATATTTGAAATGATTAAAACCAAAGTCCAGCTAAACTCAAATTAAACCGATAATTAACTAATAATAATGATAATAAAGGGTTAATTTTTATTTTAAAAAATGCTTAAATTTTTTAGGGTAAATTACATTAGTAGTCACTAGAGAGGACATTGTAGAACATCCATAATGGTCCCATAAAGACGAGGACAAGGAGGAGAAGTGTCCACAAAGAAAAATTATTAGGTGAACCATATTTACTACGTCATTCGTGGTCTTAATTAATCATGACCGTTCATCTCAATTTTTTAAAGTGAATCATCACCTTTTTCCTACATATAATTAGTGTCTGAACAGTTATTAGATAGTTATCTAAAAATGAACGATCTTAATTGTTTAGACCATGAATGACGTAATGAATAAGGTTTATCTAATAATCTCTCGTCGACGAAACATCGAATTACAATAATTTGCCCTAAAGCTGGCCTTCTCATGTCACACTTTGAAACTCAATTGTACCCCCATCTCTTGCTTCCTTGAACCATTATATGATAAGACATGGCTGATTTATGGTTTGTACAAAGAACCTGAAAATGGTCAACTTCCAATTTGACATGGACATGTTCCTTTCTTCTTTTTCATTGTTCATAGATATGGACAATTTCCAACAATAAGTGACAAGTATGTGCCATGTCCGAAGGTTGTAAAATAATCAAAACTTGGTCTTAAGTACAAGTAATCAAACTATTTAATGGCCTAAATTTTGACCGATAATTAAATTGGTACTAGTAAACCAAAATAGACAAGGCTAAGTGGCACAAGTAGGTTGAGTTGACTCAGGTAATTGGGGGTGAGTAAGATCCAACTCAATACAAGATTTTTCTAATAAAATTGCATTTGATGAAAAAAAAAAACTTGGAAGTAATAAGCCTTCTTGAGGACATTTTTTATTGTTCGAGTTTCATTTATAACCAAACTGAAAAATACTTTTGACCTAAAAATTCATAGGTTCCTATAGGTATATATTTCGATTATTTCTTATCTTCATTAGTTCGGCGACTCTGGGCTCATATTATTACGTATATAACAAATCAATAAATATTTTATTTTTAAAATTAAAAATATTATTTTAATAAATTACATAATAACCCTTTAAATCTTTGAGATGTCATTGTTTCTAGGGGTGAGTATTCGATCAAATCGAGTTGAGTCGAGTTAAAAAAATTTGAGTTATTCGAGTTGACGAGTCATATTTTACAACTCAAACTTTATTGAAATTTTTTCGGTTAGAGTCGAGTTTAAAAAATTCGAGTCGAGTTTTCGAGTTCCTATAAATATTTAATTGTAATTATTTATCATATTATCGTATGATTTGATTCCAATTTAAACGACTTTCTCTAATCATATAATTTAATATATATATATATCATATGTAGCAATTATATTTATATATATATATATCATAAATTATTGATAAACTCTTCTCAAACTTAAAAAATTAATTCTTTAGTTACTAAAAATTTTGAGTTATTCGAATTTCCATTTTATAACTCGAACTTTATTTAAAATTTTTTTGAGTCGAGTCTATAAAATTTCGAGTCAAGTCAAAAACAACTCGAGTATTTTCGTCTCGAATCGAATTATTCACTTTTTTTTAAATCGAGTCGAGTTTTGCTTACCCTTAATTATTCCTATCAAAAGCCACTTTCTTAAATTCCTTTTAGTTTGACCTCCACTAAATAGTGTAACCATTCCATAATGAGATGGCAATTGAGACTGCACTGATTTCAGTGGGAATTGATTGGCTCATATTTCTTCCTTCTCTCCTAAGAACCATCTCATTTTTGGGTCCCATATTCTCTCGTCAGCTCATTGCCTTCGTTCTAGATTGATGGGTTTTAATGTCCTTGGACTCGCCATATATTTTCGTAAGGACAAACCTTCATATCACCTTATATGTTGTAATAATCATGTTTTGAAATGAAATGTGATGTTTAAGTTGAATTAGAATATTCACATAATTAAGGATAATTTATATGTTCTTGTTGAGGTCTTGAGTTGTCGGGTTTCAAACAAGGGAGACATAGATAAAGATCAGGGTGACGATGTGATAATCGACGATGATTTATTTATTTCGGTTTAGAGTTGAGATTCACAGACAATGGTTGAAATGGATAGTATGAGGTTAGACAATCAGGAAAGATTATATTACGGTCTGACTCGTCACATCATCAGTGGTCCCTAATTAATAAAAATCATCTATTTAATTATTAATCATCCATGTCATTAATCTAACTTTTAGAAAATATATTTTTAAATGACATGAAAAAAATGAATGAAGATTCATTGGTTGAGATAAATAACTTGAAAGATAATAATAAAGTTAGTAGTTATGATTGGATGAAATTATGATTAATGTAATAAATTAGGTTCATGATATTTCTCAAAAATCCGAGACACGAACGTCATTATAGTGGCAATACTACGTGTAGGTTAGGACATTGGCGGAGGTATAATAGTTGACGGAAGTATAACAGTTCTAATAATCATGCTTGAAATGAAATATTATCTCCGTCCCACATATAATGTCTCTTATTGACTTTTTTGAAAGTCAAAGTTTATATTTTATAAATAATTATATTAAATAATTAAATTTTATAAAATATATATTTAAAATCTATTAGATTAGAGATTTTTAAAATATATTTTTTATATTTTTATCGATAATAAATTTTAAATAATGATATTATATGTGAGATGGAGGAGGTGTGTTGTTTAAATTGAATTAGAATATTTAACATAATTAATAGTAGAAAAAAGTTATGATACATAAATTTGTATAAAATTTTAGTTTATACATATCTATAAAATTTAAGAATTAGGAGTTTAATTTAGAGTTTAGAACTAAATATTTTAAGATTTAAAATTTATTATTTATGTTTAAAGTTTAGATTTATGATTTATGGTTAGAAAATTAAATTTTAAATTAAAAAAAAACTATATAATTTTTTACATGTATAATATATCAAAATTTTTATTAATTAATTTAATAATATTTAACATTAATAGTGTTCAAAGGTGTTTTATACCTGTAAAATTTTCCTCATAAATTTATATCAAATTGTGTACTAAAATCTATTAAATTCATTTTCTTTATGATCAGTCAATTTAACCGTAATAAAAGCTATAAACAGAAAAGGACATCCGACAAAAAAACAGAAAACTCTATTAAGTAATAAATTTGGCAAACAGACAGAACAGTTTGTAGGTAAGAAATTTTCTTCTGCAAATTTATCATCAAAACATATTCGGTGCATGCTTCTAGGTCTAATTTCACTGCCCTAACTTGCAGTTTTGAACTGCTACTTTAAATGGGGCATACCCCATTTCTCCAGTGGAACAGACCGAAGTTAATACAGGCATTAAAGTGATGGCTGAAACATCACTTTAAAACTGGTACCATGACAGACCTAATTGTCTCTTTTTAGGTTTGTAAATTTATGAAGAAAAGTTTAAAACTTGAGTTCCAGTCTTAGTTTCTGACTTGTCCATTATAATACTGAAAATATTGGTATAATCTTCTACTATATTCGAGTTTCTGTTCCGATTGACGATAAGATCTTTAAATCAATTCAAGTCTAAATAAATTAAGTTTGAGTTTGATTCGACTAGAATACGTAGAATTTAGTCCAAACTCTAAAGATTAGATGAACATGATTGAAGTTTGTCTTAATATTGAACCAAACTCTAACAACTTCATATCTAATTTGTTTCCTATTAAAACTCATATCCGAATTCAGACTTTTTTCGATCGAATTTAAATCGAAATTTTCCTTTGGCTAAATGGCCATCCCTAGGTTAATTGGGCAGTTGTAAAAGGAGTCGTGTATGCTATTCGATGATGGTACATGTAGGGTTTTGTAATGATGATGATTCCAAATGATTTGACAAGACAAGAGTTGCATGTGAAAGTGGAACTGTCGTAGACGTATATGACCCTGACCTTTCACAGCCTGCTATGCAAAGCAGCTATAAACATGCAAACCCAGAGGTAAGAAAAAGAGAGAAAGAGAGCGCTCGTTTTACCCTAAAACAGCTAAGAAACCGTACGACACTCGACTTAAACTGTCCCAACTCTATCTGGTCGACACGAGTCAAGATCCCCAACTTCTTGTCTAATCGTTAACTGTTTAGTCTGCAATTGTACAAACTACAGACTGAGTGAGTACTTTTCTCCACGAGTGTGCAGGCAACAGGCAGTAGGACTTTTGTTTTATCTTACTTTAACTGTAGAGCACTGACTCCAACGATGACCAACTGATAGACATTACACAAAAAACTGGTTTCTGTTTTGGTTTTAATGAAGAGTCTTTGATGAGTGTTTGATGTCTAAAAAGACACAGAAAATACAGAGAATATGGCACGTCTCTTCTATCAAATCTCTCATTCCTTTTGCCCTTTGGGATTGTTTATCTCGAGAAAATTATCATGTTATTTTCTTGTCCAAAAACAAATTGTAAGAATCATTGATTAATCTACTTCTTTGCTTCCATAGTGTACGTTAAGAAATGTGCAAAAAAGAGAGGAACAAGACAAGAAGAGAGTGTAATTTTTGGAGAGAGTAGTTGAAAAGTTTATAGAAGAGTGTATTTATTGTGTCTGTGTGAGTCCACAGCTGAAACTGGTAGTTGGAGTTAAGTGAGTGTCAGACGAAGCATTGGCGAGATATTACTGGTTAGTCTGAGGGAGTTCTTGGCCATCTCGACTCTAACGCAGCAGGAAAAAAAAATATAAATCGTCTAATTTTTAATTTTATTTTTATTGTTATCTCCGTTTTAAATTAGTAGTTTAGAGTTTAAGGTTTAAAGTTAGACATTATGATTGAAATTTAGGGAATTAGAGGTAAGAAATATTTTTAAGATGTAAGATTTAGGGTTTAGGATCTAAAAAATTAGAATTAGGGTTTAAAATGTAATTTTTTAACAAGGGGTATAGAATGAGACATGGTTATGAGGTAGAAAAACTCTACTCCCAGAAAAGTTGATAAATATCGGGTGCAAATCGTCCACCTCTTCCTCATGCCTGTATTTATGCCTCCACTTTAAATTAGAGGGTTTGGGGTTTAGGATTCTAGGTTAGGGTTGTGGTTAAGGTTTAGGGAATTAAGAGAATGGTGTATTTTTTAGGGTGTAGGGTTTAGGATTTAAAAAATAAAGGTTAGGGTTTAAAATTTAATTCTTTAAAAAATTTTCAGAGGCATAGAAAAGAGGTAGAAGATTTTTACTTATAAATATCAGTAAAAATCTTCTGCCTTTTTATCATGTCTTATTTCATACTTTTATTGAAAATTTTTAAAAAATTAAATTTTAAATCCTAACCTTTATTTTCTATATCATAAACTCTAAACTCTACACCTTAAAAAATACACTCTACCCCTAATTCCTTAAACCCTAACCACAACACCTAACCTTAAACCCTAAACCCTAAACCCTAAACTCTAAACCCTAACCTTTATTTTCTATATTATAATCTCTAAACTCTACACCTTAAAAAATATACTCTACCCCTAATTCTTTAAACCCTAACCACAACCCTAACCTTAAACCCTAAATTCTTAAATTTAAAATAGAGGCATGAACACGATTTCCACCCGATAAACATTAGCCAGTGAATTGTGCATTAAAAGTTCTTGTAACATAAAAAAATTTAACTCAAGGAATGATTCGAGTGAAAAAGATGTTAATATTCTTTCCGAGAAACTTAGATCTGAGCACTTATGTGTAAGGTGTGTATTTTTATCAAATATTTTAAAAAATAAAAATATATACTACCATATAGCATAATTTAGAATTGAGAGTGTTTGATTCGGACAGTTAAAAGATGAAAAAAATATGATTAAAAGGTGATTAGGGAGAAATTATTAGGTGAATTATGTTTATCGTGTTATTCATGGTCCAAGCATTCAAAATCGTTCATTTTTAAATAATTTTCTAATAACTAACCACCTATTATTTACATGTAAGAAAGAGGTAATGATTCACTTAAAAAAAAACTGAGATAGACAAATCTGATTGGTTAGGACCACAGATGACGTGATGAATAAGGTTGATGTAATAATTTTTTGTGATTAGGTCCAAATGTAATTTCATAATCGTTTTAGTTTAAAATTATATAATACAACTAAACTGAAATCTACCAATTTTGTTGGGTCAAAAAATAATTTTACCATTTTTTTTTACTTTTAAAAGCTAGAGGAACTAAACAGTTAAACCATTTAGGGGTTCATGCCATGCAAACTCGTTGTCTCTGATTAATATTTTAACAATTCAACAATATATCTCGAGTTGTCATGTATGTAATTTTTTTAATCAATCTAATATATGTATGGTTTAAAATAATGTTTTCACTGATATATTTAATAATTTAAATTTTTTAGCACAAAATAAATAATTATATATTTTCAATTAATTCAAATTTTGATATGCATGATTTATGTGAATAAAATATAAAATTTAAAAATTAAATTATTCTTATAATAATTATGAAAATATGTGAAATACAGTCAGTTTTATACTAGTATAACTGGTTTCCTCTTTCGTATAAATATGGTGTAAATCGTCTATATCTTTATTAGTATCTTCACTTTAAATTAATGGGTTTAAGGTTTAGAGTATCAGGGGTAGAGTGTATTTTTTTTGAACAAGCTAACAGTGATTACAAGTAGTATCTGTTCTAGAATATAATCTCCACCATTTGACATTGATCGCTCAATCATCTGCTGGCATCGCTGGTGCTCGAACCCGTGACCTCTACGAACATCAACCGTTCCTTTAAAATTTAAAATTTAAAATTTAAAATATAAAAAATTAAAGTTAAGATTTAAAATCTAATTTATAAAAAAATTAAAAAAATATATAGAAAACACGATTAAAAAACAAAAAATTTATATTCATGTACATCATAGGATACCCGCATATTACCCTAAACATGTTGCCTTATTCCACGCATAATGTTTCATGGGTCAAAATCAAAGAATTAATAAAAAAAACATCTCCACTCTTGTCCACACAAATAAGTCTTGTGATTCTATCCATTTACATATTAAAAACTCTTAAGTAAATGTTTAAAATATAATTTTTTAAGTTGTATGTTTAATATTTTTTATTAAAATAAATATTTTTTTAATTTGTTTTAAAGTAAATTTGTCAAAAAAATATTTATCACGCTATAATTTTACGCATAATTTTTGTTTTTATTTTTCGAATGAAACAAAAAAGTGAATTATATAATAGCTCGATTTTTTTTTAAAATCGTTGATATTATCATCAAAGCTTATTATTGTTATCATCGAAGATCACCGTTAATTTTTTTAACCATTCATTGTTATTAATTGACATAAGGTATGTGTCAATCTGTTGTTAAATAAAAAATACCAAAAGTTATACTCATTCGACGTCTGATTGATATATTTGTCGTCAATTACTGATGATCGGTAATTAAAAGAAATAAGTAATGTCTTCCGGTGATAGTGATGGTAGAGTCTTACAAGGTTATTAGCGGTGGTAGTGGTATAAATTTTGAGATATTTAAGAATTTTTGAAAACTTTTAGATTTTTTTTTTAAATTAGTTTTTATTTTAAAAAATCTTTTTAAAAAATAAAAATATGTTTCAAATTATGATTAGATATTTAATGATATTATCTTAAAACAATATCATAATAAAATTTTAAAATTTATTTTTTCAAATAAAAAAGGATTATCTAAAAAAATGATTTAAGAACCTATTTCTCCTATAATCCAGTGACGAATACGATTTATCAACTTAGTTAACTTAATTTTATAAACATTTATAATTAAATTAAAATTGAAATTCAAACAATTTATCTCAAATTTCTTTAAATTGACTTGCTTAGAACGTTCAAATAAAATTTAAATTATAAAAATATTCATCAATCGGTTAACTTAATTTTTTAACTCAATATGATCTAGTAAATAATTTTTTTTTTACTCTTTCAATTTTCAGTGTCTCGTCCTAACTAATCCGAACCGACCTATGTCGCACACTTAGTTTTGGTGGGTGAGTCTTCTAATAAATATTTTTACATAAACAACATCTCGAATCTAAGAATTACTTAAGTAGAATCAAACTGCTTATCACATGAATAAATTTATATTATGTCATGAAAATGTGTGTAATATAAAATGGGGCATAGGTTAGGAAATTATTACCCAAAAGAAAACCCACAATTTATGTTTACTTTGCTGGTCCGGCTGTCTGTGCTGTGCTTGGACCAGATTTTGTTCACCGTTGGAGTGGCATTTTTTAAAATCATTTTTTTAACTCCCGACCAAGAGTTAAGAACAACACATAATGAATTATAATAATTGAGATATGTATGAATTTAAGAATAAATCAAGACATAAGTTATGGGTAAAATTTAGTGCGTAAATTAAAAAATAAAAATTATAGTGACTAAAATAGGAATGAAAAGAAAGATCAATGATAATTTATGTAATTTACATAATATTATATTGAATAAATTATACCAGAGGTTACTAAATTATAGCTGTTAACTCGATTTTGTCACAAAATTTTTAAAATATTTAAATATAACTTTAAATTTTATTTTTTTCACTCATTTATGTCACTTTAAGAATGACAATATGGTAGGGCGGGGTGAGTGTTTGGTGCCCCAAACTATAAACACCTAAATCCAATTCGTCTCAACCCGAATTTAATTGTTAATTTACCCATTCTACCCCACTTGATATATCGACTCTTAAAATTGACCAGCCTAAAATTAAAAAAAAAAAATCTTTTGTCGTTGATAAAAGTTAAATCGACCAACCAACCATTACAGCTACAAAATATGAGTTTTAAGGTACTTTAAACCTAGATAAAAATATATATAAATTACACACATAAAGAATACATATTTGAAATAATAAATTTAAACCATTAGCCCTCAAAATTAGATACGTTAAAACTTAAATATACAACAAAATACGATAATATACCGATACAAGTTTTAAAATATATAATGATATTTTCATAAATACGATTGTATATAATTAAAAATATACTAATACAAGCCAAGAATCGTTATCATATACCTGAACCCCCTCCCGACTCAATGTTTTTTAAAACTTGCTCCGCCCTAAACTTAAAATTCAAGAAGAAGAATTTGATCGGGTCGGGGCACACCAAATCTAGTAATTTTTTTAGATCATTTACATATCGCTATTTGAAAATGCACGGATTTATCTTCAAGTTATCGTATTTTACTTTTATCATAAACAATCTAATAAAAGAATAGAAATTATTTCCCTTTTTGTTGTTATTTTCCGTACCCAATATAAAAAATTGATTTTAGTATTTAGAATTAGGATTTAGAGAAATTATTCAATGGACCGGTTTCACCACGTTATCCATGGTCCCTAACCCTTAAAAATTAGCTAACTAATTTTATATTTTTCATATCATTTTTCTTTCTTAATTAATCTCTATGTAATCACTCATTACCTATTTATATAGTAATAAAAAATTGAAGATTCATTCTTGAAAAAACTGATACGGAAAATATAAAATTAGTTGGCTAATTTTTAGTGGTTAGGGACCATAGGTGACGTGATGGAACCAGTCCATTGAATAATTTCTCTAGGACGGGGGCATGATAAAGAGATAGAGAATTTCTACTCTATAAAAGGGGAAAAAACATGATTTTTGTCCTAAAAAAATGTAATAACATTCATGCTTAGATGACATTTAAGCTTATATTTTTTTTGTTTTAAAGTGATGATCATACTTCACCCCGAAAAAAACTAGTAATAATTAGAAATGATTTATTTGTTTTGGATATATGCCTCATCTTGTACGGTGGACAACACCAGAACATGTTATGTTATATGAAATGAAACAAAAAGATGTTCTGTGGATGCTCAAACATGATAGAAGAATTAGAATATAAAAAGCAATTCGTTTTGTGTGCGGAAACATCGGTTGAAATTACAAAGGATGAAGAACCATCAACACGTTTGTTAGGAAAAAGAGTCGTGGTGGTGATCGATCCGGTAAACCAACAACTTTGATAAGGGGAAGTTGCAGAAAGAAGACAAACAAACCCTAAAGAGCAAAACAATGAAACCTATTTTGGTTATGTCTGGTTTCTTGGATTAAGGCTCTCCTGTCTCCCAGTCACCATCAGGTCATGCAAACCAGGGAAAGCATGAGAAAGAGCAGAAGCCAAATACATGATTCTTCCTCCTTTAACACGCGACAAGCCAATCCCAAGAGGATTTATCAAGTTTGGAAAGGAAATAATGTAAAGTTTTTATTTTTTTTATTTTTATTTTTTCCTCCTCCTAGTTTTCATGCTTTTCTTGACATGGATTGTTGACTTTTCCAGAAGTTTTGTTGTGGTGGGAGGCTGATACTTGGTCCCGATGCTTCATCACTTTTCTTAACGTCGTTTTTGGTCGGATGCCCAGCAATTGCCTTCTGCATAAAGATGGGGTTGCATATGAAACCCCAGGATACGATTTTTAACCATCAGATCTTGCTTGGGGGAGTCGTACTCACTGTTTTGGTTGGTAAAAAGAATATGTTTTGTTTATTATCATATGACGATAGTGGCTAGGGTTGGGGGAAAACCCGATTATCCGGTTTCGATCTCAGATTCGGTAAAACTCGATAGATTTTTATTTGGTTTTGATTCTGGTGGGATTGGAACTGGATTCAAAATTTAGGTCTCGGTTATAACCGGGACTGAATCCTGATTTTTTGGACTTGGGACCAATACCAAATATCCGGTATTAGTTTTCTTTTGTTTAATTTTCTTATCAAATTTTCTCTTTGTTTATGAATATTATGAGTATGACTAGTTTTAAAACTTTAATTTTAAAGTCTACAATGTTCTAATTTTATTATTTAATATTATTGTTGGTGGTTGAATTTTTTTCTTCAATTATTCAATTTTTTTAAGAATAAACTAATTGACTGGGTACCCGATATTAGAACCGTTTTCTACTAAAAACGGGATCGGTTCTTAAAGTTTAAGATCCGGTGTGACCGGGACTAGTTCTAATTTTCAGGAACCGATGATTATCGAAACCGAGATAATTCTATTCAAATTGATCGAATACCTGGCATTACCCACCCTAATAGTGGGATTGTCTGAATTTATTAACGGTATCATAATAACATTCGTTATGTCCGTGATTACAACCTTGTTTGTCAATTGAATTGTAAAAACTGTGTTTTGCAGGATTTAGGGTTTCTGTTTCTAACAAGCTTTGGAGATCCTGGGATAATACCCAGAAACTCAAAACCGCCGGAAGCGTGTTCGGCGGATGATGACGTGAGCAAGAGGACGTCGTTTGATTGGACAAATGGGAAGCCCAACAGCCTGAGAGTTCCCAGGTTTAAGGACGTTAAGTTGTTGACCGGTGAAACGGTTCAGGTCAAGTTTTGTGAAACCTGCTTGTTGTATCGAACGCCCCGCGCTTCTCATTGCTCCATTTGCAATAATTGCGTACAGAGGTTTGACCACCATTGCCCTTGGGTGGGTCAATGCATTGGAGAAGTAAGTTTCTTTTAAATAAATTTAATCCTTTAAAACATTCGAATTAAGACTCATTTAGTTTTATATTATTAATTTTAGACAATTAAATAATAATAAATATCTACAATTATTTCTTTTATTTTTCAAGTGATAATCTTTGAATTTCATACCGTTAGTCTCATTCATTTATTTTACTCGTCCAATGGTTACGAATTAGTAAAAAACTAAATAAAATTTATACCATATAACTAGATCTTATCTCATTTATTTTATATGATACATGCAGTAGTTTGACTCCTTTAAAATGTTAAAGTTCGGATTTGACTCTTATTAAAGCATTACTATTAAATTTAGAAGTCGATTGTCACACATTCAGAGTCTTGTACTAAATTGATCCTTAAATTTTTTAGCATCCTAATTTTATCTTTGAGTTATAATCCTTGTTTTAAATTGATCCCCAAACATTTAAAGATTTTAATTTTATCCTCAAAATATAACTCTCATTCTAAAGTAGTCCCCAAACTTTTAATGGTTTTAATTCCATCCTCAAACAATGATTATCATTTTAAATTGATCTTCAAACTTTTAAAGGTTTCGATTTCACCATCAGAGTATCAACATATGATAACCATAGCCCATGTAAGTTGTTATAAAATATAGTTAATTGTCATGTATACGTTGATGTTTATTGTGTAATAATCTGAAGTGACATAAATAATAATTTAATAAAAAATTAAATTTTTTAAGAGTTTGAGACGAATTTAAAATGAGTCATAGTTTAAGAATAAAATTATGACGTTTTAAAAATTTAAGAATTAATTTAAAATAATAATAATAATAGCTCAGTGTTAAATTTAGTTTTTAAATAACAAAATTTATAAAAATTGAGTAATTTGTCATCAAATTTTAATTAATAACCCTTTGGTTGTGGATCAACAAATGCAGCGCAACTACTCGTTCTTCTTTTGTTTCATATCATCATCCACGACCCTATGCATATATGTGTTCACGTGCTCTTGGGTGAACATTCTCCGACAAGATTGCAGCTTCTGGACTGCCGTGTCTCAGGACGTTCTATCCGTTATTCTCATTCTCTATTGCTTCATCGTCGTCTGGTTCGTTGGCGGCCTCACAGTTTTCCATTTCTACCTCATTTCCACGAACCAGGTGATCCTTTTAATTCCCAATAACCATGTTTTTTTTATTGTTGTTGTTCATCTCCTTTCATTCAATATGTTTTGCACCTATGATTTTCAGACAACCTACGAGAGCTTTCGGTACCGGTACGATAAGAAGGCGAATCCTTTCAACAAAGGCATATTAAGCAACTTCAGGCAAGTGTTCCTGTCTAGGATCCCACCTTCGTTGGTCAATTTCCGAGCATGGATATCGGAAGATGACGACGGCCTTTCGGGTAATGGGGACAATCCTGACGTAGAAATGGGGGTTCCCAGGCTTTTGCAGAAGATCGACATTGATGGTTTTGACAGTAATGATAAAACTAAATTTGACATGGTTTGATTATTACGATGACAAACGCTTTAGGCTGTAAAAATGAATCCACTTTTGTCTGTGTTGATTTATTTTTGAGTTTGTGTTCGATTATAGTTAAGAATCTAAATTTATATGTTCAAACTCGACCGGTTAAAATCATGCTTACACATATTCAGTCATTCCAATTAAATGAATTTATCATGGACATTAAACAAGTTAATTTTGGATCAATTTGTGTTGTTGAATATTATTCTTGCCATGGCAAAAGATGAGTCAGATGAGCATTAAGCTCTTCCTCTATACCGGTAAAGAGAATAATGTAAAATACAAGTTTTTCAACAGAGTTGTTCGATTGATCCGATCATTTTGACATGTACAAAGGCGAAGAGCTAGACGTTTTATTCGAACAAGGTCTAATCATAGTCATTGAGGAAGAAACATCAGCGGATATAGTGAGAAAGATTGTCTATATATGGAGCAGAAATATGGCTACAAGACTGAGAGTTCTACAAGTACAGGATATGGTTAAGAATTTGCAAGGAGCATGGAAGTCTAACAAAAACAAAAATTTAGTACACAAGCTGTGGTTCAAATTCAGCAAAATCAACAGACCCAGACTCGATAGGTGGCATCAGATATGTAGCCAAGATCTCTGAGGCCAATGCTGCAATTAGTGGAATCCTCTTCAAGTTTTTCACCAAAGGGATATCCTCAGTCTCCCCAACAGCAATCAATTGTTCGTTGATCTCAACCATTTTGTCCAACCTCCTCTTGAACTCTGGATTCTCAACATCCAGCACAGCAGGGAAAATCCTGGCCGACGTGCGGTTTGTCTGTACGCAGGGAATTCCAAAGATCATCAAGTAAATAAGAGCCAAAGGATGAATGCTTCATCATATTTCGAATGTCAATGCCTTACACAACCATTTATCTACTAGCTACTAGCTTGTACTAAGCATGGGAAGATGCATAATCCCCAGTATCATGGCTCAACAAGATTAAGAGCACATGGAGATGAAATGCTTTAAATTTAATAAAAACAACAATGGAACTGGAATCGAACCTCGATGATAACATGCATGTCGAATTCTTTGGTGTTGAGTCCAATGCCCTCATAGAAAGCAGTACGTTGACAATCATTGAGGTACATGGTAACATACACCTGCAGAACAAAATTGTTAACAGCTTGGCAAAAATTACATTTGAATCCAATGTAGTATGACATAATTTTGAGGATATCATGAAAGAAACAAATGGATTACCGAGAGACAGAAGAATCTGGACCAGAGCTTGGCCTTCCAATCATTAAGGAATTGAGGCTGTGCCTTCATCAACGCAGAGAAGAAGTCGCCGTGACGGTTTTCATCCTGGCACCAGTTCTCAAAATACTTGAAAATAGGGTAACATTGGTACTCAGGATTTTCTTTGAGATGTCTGTAGATAGTAATGTATCTCCAATACCCAATTTTCTCAGACAAATAAGTAGCATAGAAAATGAACTTTGGCTTGAAAAAGGTGTACTTCCTAGCCTTTGTCAAGAACCCAAGGTCCAATGCCAAATTGAAATCAGACAAACCCTTGTTCAGAAACCTGTAGTCAATATACAATGGTAAATTTATTTTTTAGTTAATTTGTCAACAATGTCCATAAACAGAGAGAGAATTATCAGTGTGCATACCCGGCATGCCTGGCTTCATCCCTTGACATAAGAGAGAAAATCTCAGCCACAACTGGATTGGTTTTCTGCATGTTTAGTGAAACAAATGAAAATATATTTAGCTATTTCTCAAATACAAGTCTGCTATCACTATATAGTATCCGTTATGTCCGTGATAATATCTATTATGTCCGTAACTGCGTCAAAATATTACAACAGAAAATGTGTTCAATTGACCAGAAAAGAGGGTGAATGAATATTAATACCTTGAGCCTCCTTCCGAGTTCTTTGTAGAGGAGAAAACCAGAGAACTCAGCAGTACACGACCTCTCCAAGAACTCAACGAAGATCTGTCTCAAAGGACCATCGATCTTGTCAGCAGCCTCCTTGAACTCCTTGTTCCTCACAAAGTGGGTCTGATTGTAATCCGTCTTGAACTCTTGCAGCAGTGCCTCGAACTCGGCCTGGTTGAGATTCCTATTGATTTCTGTGTTGAAAAGGGTCTCCATCTCGTCGAAGTCGGTGGTGTAGAACCTCGGCGTCAAAAGGGTCTCTTTGATTGCTGTTTTGGCAGCTTTCTTGCTGGCAGTCTTTGCTGTTGGCTGCGAAGTGGATGACATTCTGACGGTGGTGAACTTCCCACATCGTGAGTTGCTGAATACTGGAGTGCTGGAACTGAATTTGGAGATTGGCTTTACGAGGGCCATTTCTGTCGCCATGTTTCTTTGTTTTTCCGGTGGGGATGGAGGAGACAGAAGCAAGGAAGTTGGGGGATAAGCTGTTTGATTTAATAGGCGATAGACAGTTGATTGAATCTCATCCAATGAAATCTGTGTCAGTGAATCGGATGCTGACACGTGTGATCTCCATAGCCGGTCTCGATAGCTCTGTCTGATTCTGAGTGTGGCAGCACTCTACCCCATGGCTCAAGGATTTGTTGTGTACAGGGAAGGGAACGTAACCCAAACCCGACGGGTTTCGACTCGGATTGAATTTTTTTTTAAAAAAATTAAATTCAGGTCGGGTCGGGTTTTTTTAATAGTGATTTCAGGTCAAGTTTAGATTTAGGGTAAAAAAATTTAATCCGATCCGAGACTAATAGTGTAATTTTTTTATATATATTTTAGGAATATTTGCAATAATATCCCTCTTTATATATATTTTATACAATTTAGTCACTAAAATTATTTTTTTACAGTTAGGTCATTAAAATTTTGTTTTTTACAATTAGATCCCTAAAATTTATTTTTTATACAATTAAGTCCCTAAAATTTAATTTTTTTTAATGATTCGGGTCGGATCGTATTTTAAGGCTTAAAATTCGCATCAGGTCGGGTGACGAATGAAAGGTATAAGTTTTCAGATCGGGTGTGGGTGGGCCGGAAATCCGACCCGTGCACATCTCTAGTGGTGTACCTTTCACGCCCTTAGATTTTGGTTCATGGCACTTAAAAGATCCGGTTTGATTTTTTACATTTTATTTTTCATGTAAATGATGATTTATGATGCATATGTCTTGTATTTTATTTATACATGATATGATATCTTATATGCTAAATGTAGAGTAATTAAGAATAATTTTTATGTTGAATAAATATGCTTGATTTATTGGTCAAGTTATTTATTTTTGTTTTTTTTATTCATAATAGTAATACCACCGGCATGTTGTTAGCTACTACAGTAAGTAGAATTAACATGACTGAAAATACGACCTCGCCGTTGCAGTTACCGGCGGTTTGCTTCCGATAATGGTTGGGAATGGCAACCATCCAAGTTTGGATACAGATCAAAACTTGAAATTGTTTTTCAAGTAACATACCACAGCTTGCTGCACCACATCACTTCTTGTCCCTGCTTTACAACGTTGAAGTTCAAGGCACTTACAATCAAACAAAGAAGGATACATCCTGCAGCACCAGGGAAAAAGGCATACCAAAAACTCAACCAGTGTAACTTAACTCCGTCGATGAATAGAATCGGCAAACTCGCAGCTAAATGGACAACAGAGAGTTAGCATTCTGACGTAAAAACATGTAGTTTTGGTGAAGCTACGTTCAAGGACCGAGGAGTACCCGGTGGATGAGTTGAACGTGTGTAGATCATGAAAGCTATGGAGGCAGCCAGTGCAGCACTTCTGGCAAGCCAGCCAGGACCAAATATTGTGAATGCAGCAACACCAATCGCTGCACAGCCTATTTGAGCCATGAACTTATTGTACTTCTGCAGCAACAACAACATACGGATTTCATGGTATACATTTGATTTAAAAGCAATAATTAAAGGGACCAATTCATTAGAGATGTTTATGTTATCAAATTCAAATTAGTCTATCTATAAGTCAAATAGTATATCAAAAAAAAACAAAGGTTAGTGACTGTAATGTAACTTTTCCAACTTCAGTGTTGAAAAAAGAAACTTACTCAAATTTTAGTGACTGTTTGTGTATTTTACCTAAATTATAATTCTGATGCTAAGGAATTCTATGAGTAGACATATGAAGCTGAGATGTTAACTCTGGACGCCAAGAGAATGAGGGAAATGATTGCGGAAGCAGAAGATGATCCCAGAGCTTGGAAATGGGTCATTCGTAAAAGGGTTTGGGATTTTCTGGAGGCGCAGAATATTGCCCAGAACCCCAGACCCGTTCATCATCGGATCCCTAACTTTGTTGGCGCCTCAGCTGCTGCAAAAAAAGTATAACTCATAAGCCTGTTGGGTTTGCTGGGTTTCATCTAATTAATGACAAAATCTTTTTTTTTTTGGCAGTTGAGTGAGCTGGAAGCATTTGTGAAGGCAAAATGTGTGAAGGTAAACCCGGATTCACCTCAGAAGCAAGTCAGGTTTCTCACTCTTTCTGGTTAGTTTTTCAAAAGAATCAATTTGGTACCCATAGTGATCGAATGCATTCCTTTCATAGTTATTGTTGTTGTTTTTTGGGTGGAAATTTTTAAATGTTTCCGTTTTAATCAGCTGTCATTCCAAGTATTTCTGAATTCTAGGAACCATATTTTATTTCATTTTCTTCATGCTGCAATGTTTTTCACTCTTAAAGCTGCTTTTGATATTTGTGGAGGAAATATAAATAGGTTATCTGGAATTATATGTTTTTGTCTTCAGTAGATAAGTGCTACTAGCAGTTGCTTGCAGTAATGGGTAGTGTTACTATGTTAAATTGACCCTAAGCTGTGTTAAGCATTCAACCCCAAAACCACCATTTATCCATCCGAGTCAACTGTATGCCTGACGTACTCGTAAGGGATATTAGGTTAGATAACAACACAACAAACCCCGATTATCGAATACCATGTTAAAGACAACACCACTTCAAAAGATAGACTGGTTTTCATTGATTTGCTAGGTGATTGTTGGGGATAGTATATCTTGGATTTAATCTTCTGAAATCAATCCACATTCTTTTAATGACGTTGGAATGTATTTGTTCTGGTACTGGAGCAGCTATATTCTTAGCTTATTATATGGCCTCTATGTATGTACAGATGGCAAGAAGTTGCTTACTCCTCAACCTCGTTTGACAACCGATTTCTTTTCAATACTTGAGTCCTCTATGCTTACTCATGGTACCATCAACGAGGCATGCACTTCTGAAGGGGTTGCAAAGTATGGAAAGCCAATTGGATTGGATGAAAAGATCAAGGTAGATGTAATTGTCATTGGTTCAGTTGCTGTAGATCCGAAGACCGGGGCTCGACTCGGCAAGGGAGAGGTTAGGATCCATTTCTATTTTTGCTGTATTACTTTTTTGGTCACCCTGTAACTGTAAGGTTGATGGTGGAGGAAAATGAGATCTAAGAACATATAATTTTGTCTTATACCACATTGAAAATACAAATACTAATTTCTAGTGAACCCATCTTTGTCATCTTGTTATCTCATATGATAGTCAACAATCAATGGATAATAAACCATTCCAATCAGTTTTAAGCACTAATAATTTGCAGAAACTGGCACTTTCTGTTGCTTATTTTCTTGGCTGATCATAACACAATTTTTTTTCTACAAGTTGAACACATTAACCAAAATTTTCTAGTTATCTTGTTATTAAACTTTGCGTTGGCGTTGTGCCATTGTATGAATGAAAACTTATCTTATCTCCATTAACCTACTGAGAACTCTTCTTTACTGTGTTACTCTTTCCAAACTGCTATTCCTACTTGAAACTGTACAATTTACAAACCAAGAACCTCAGCAGATCAAGGAAACTGTTTTCTTTGGGTATGTGCATTGGAAATTTGGTCTAATATTTTAGTGTATAAATATGTTGAGAGATTTAAATTGCAAATTCAAATGTTTTCAGTTTGAGTCTAGAACTGATATTTTTCGTTTTGTTGTAGCTATACTGGGCTTGAGATGCTTGATTTATCAGAAAACCATATGATTTTTTCTTAATTTAAGAGAGATTAAGATTTTGCTGCAGGGATTTGCTGAACTTGAATATGGCATGCTGCGGTATATGGGTGCGATTGATGATTCAACACCGGTGGTTACCTCAGGTACACAAGTCACCTATTTTTCACTAAAGAAGTAAGTTATAACTGAAATCTCTTTCATTTAAACTTGTATAATTTACTTTAGTACTCAACGTTGAAGTTGCAACAGGAAGCCAATATTCTTGCAACTGTTTTAGACCACAATTCAAATATCTTTATTTTTTTTTCATGAGTTTTAACATTCTCAAACTCCATGATAATAATTTGAATTAGTTGAGATGTTAAGATTTATTTACTCTCTAGCAATAAAAATTTATTGACATGTGAATTCCTTTCACTGGCTGTCATTTTTTAACTGTAGGACCCTTGTCGTAGTGTAGCTTATCGAACAATTACAACCCTAGTCTATATAGTTTTTTTTTCCTTTCTGATCTTTGTTTCTTTTTGTCACCTCGCAACAAATTATATCAACTGAACTTTTAGATTATGAAACTTTCTAGACACTGAATGGATAATATCTGTTGTAATTTTTCAATTGTAGCTTTGGTTAGTTATAAAGCAGTGAAGCTCCTTCTCGTGGAGATTTGTATAACTACTTAGCTCTTAAAAAACAATATTATATATTCAAAGGCAGAAAAATGAAGAATGCAGTGTTGTTCTTAGCTATAAGTATAATTCCTCCGCTCTTGATACCGCTTGCATCATTAATATATTTGTTAGATCTTATCCAACATTTTCCACCCCTTGATAACTGGATTCTGTCTTCTGTTACAGTGCATGACTGTCAGTTGGTAGATGATATTCCAGTTGAGAAAATGCTGGTCCATGATGTCCCTGTTGACATCATATGTACTCCTACACAAGTTATTTTCACCAATACAGCCATTCCGAAACCTCAAGGTTGGTGAAAACTCTCGTGTTATCTTTGATTTTAGGTCTTCTACCATTGCCATGATTTTTTTCTCCAGGGTAATAAATTTGAAAACCTCTAGCTTACATTTTACCCAGAAAATCATTGATTACTACAAGTTGAAAAGTGGAATGGTTCCCTATAGTTGTTCACTTATAATAAATGCATCTTTTATTCCATTATTCTCTATTAATTATCCCGAAGAAGGATAGCTCTGTATCGAATATCTATCCATAAGACCACCTCTAGAGGGCTCTTCAGAATCCAGACATTAAAACCAGTGCCATGATATGCATGCATTTTGGTACAAAATATAGGGATAAAAGTTTGGGGGAATTAGAATTTGAGTTCTGTTCTGTTGCTTTGCCAACTTGAATTTAAGAAGCATACATCTCTTGATGCGCTGGTCATTATCCATGACCATCAGTAATAGGATTAGGATAGGATATAACTATTGTTTGCTTTGCAGGCATCTACTGGGATAAGTTGTCTCCAGAAAAGTTGGGGCAAATTCGGATGCTAAGAGAGCTCAAAAGCAGAATTGAACAGGAGACGGGGCACCCCCTTCCATGTGGTCCGTCTGAGAGATTACCCCCTACTCCTCAATGAAGGTGCCATCATTCTTAAATACCAAAGAAGATGGTACACGAATACGAACAAACCAAGTTCCCGAAATCGGCTTCTTGGTTTTCTTTTTAGTCTAAAAACTAGGAACTTGTTGTGCTTGAACATCAAATGACTCAATAAAAAGAACGTTTTTTCGAGATAATGTTTTATAGTGTTCATCTTATTTGAACCTGAGCCTAATGCCGTTTTCCATTGTATAGAGTAGACATTAAGGCTCTGCTCGGTGTAGAAGATAGAAAAGATTGAAATATGGACAATTCATTTTCCATTTTGAAGAGCCAAAGAGTATAAATGGTGGTGCTGATGGCCGTAATGTCATTGGCTTTGTAACACTCCGAACTTTGAACCGATAAATTTTCCGAATCCGAAGAGTGGCTATGTAATGCCATTGCTGATACTGTCCTAAATTTCTTAAAACATGATGGGGAAGTGAAGATTCAAATGATGAGTCAGATGCACAACAGCTGATGCCTTGGCCGGCGCTAGTCGTGGTGCACCGGTAGGCAAAACTATTTATAATAGTTGACCATCCTTTCTTAAAATATAGTATTCTTTTTGTAATTTAGTTTTTTACCTTTATATTTTATTCAATTTTATTATTTAATTAAAAAAATTAAAAATTTTCTTCACATCAAATTATTGCCTCATTTATACTTTTATAAATATTTTATCCCAAAAGTTTCTTATTTAAAAATAATATTATAAATATGTTTTAAGAGTTTAAATGATATTTTTTTTATTCAATAGCATTATAAATTTTATTTGTACATGTGAAAAATAATATGAAGAAATATATATACATATAATGTTAAATTTGTATAAGAACTCGAAAACTCGACTTGAATTTCATAAACTCGAATTTTAACGGCCATCAAGACTGCATACAATGTCATTCTCATCGTCGACACTGCTGAATTCAGGATGCTGCTACTCGATTCCACTCGTACGCTTCCTTTCTTTCTTTAAAACATTTATCAACCACACGTTATCATTTTTCACTGTCTTGAATCATTCCCAAGTCCCAATGCAGATTGTGTCCATAGCCTTCTACAAAAGGGTGATGAGAAATGGAGTGGCTCATACTGGGTATGTTGTTCTTTTGTTCTCCATTTCAGTTTGTGTGTGAAATAAGATTTTCTGAACCATGTTTTAACTCTCTATCCCCTTTTTTCCCTTTCCATTTTAGGACGAATTCGCTGGCTTGCCACCAATTATTCCTGAAGGTCCTATTGCAATCTATGGATTGGTAACACATTTCATCTTTTAACTGATTCTGAGCTGAAGTTTTTTTCTTGATAAGTTGAAATTAGTGAATTTGTTTGTGAAGCTATATTCTATTGTAGGGCGGTGGAACAGCTGCACGTCTGATGCTTGATGTGTGGCCCTCATTGCAGCTTGAAGGTTGGGAGATTGATGAAATAGTAAGTATAAACTTATGTTAACAAGTGCATGATATACATTCTGCAATATGGTATCACTATCATTGTTTTTGACCGTGCAATGTTTTTTTTTTTACTCATGGTTTTCGTTTTCCTATTCACAATTACAAATATATTGTAATTAACATTGTTGATTTCAATGGTAAGTCTTAGTTTCTTATTTGATCATAATATGTTTGGGTTTTGTCCTAATCCGACGTAGGAGTGTTCTTATTTTAAAGTCCATTACTTAGTGTTTCTCTAACTCGGATATCTAATGCTTATGTGTATAAGATTTCTGAAAAAAATTATTTCAAGATGCATGATGTATTTCTACGAATTAATGATGTTTTATATCTCTCCATATCATGTTGATGCCAATTAGTAGTTGCTTTGATTTCTTTCAATATCACTCCACTTTTGAGTGATTTGGTAAGTGACTTACAAGAGGCATTTAAGGGGTTATTTCTCTTTTCTTGTGTTTACTTCTCTGCATCCAGTCTATGTTTCTCTCAATCCAAATAGAATTCATGTACTCAAACCTTAACTAGTTCATGTAAACCTAATTTGGGATGAAAAAATAAATTTCAAATTTATTACTACCAACTTTATCTGACATTACAAAGAGTCATTTCTGAATCTCATGTCACTACATTGCATCTTACCCGCTGTTGGGTTTTTCCAATCACATTTTGTCTCATCATTGGTTTTCATCTAACCATTGGTCTGTCAACCAACTGTCACTGCTGATCTCACCATCATTCCAAATGGGGCCTTATGTCTAATAGGATTTGAGCATGTTTTTGAGGAATAAAAACTGCAGGTATGAGCTTTACTAACTTTTGCTTCGTAAAGGTTCAATATTATTGTTGAATCTGTGCCCTTATTTGAAAGGTAACTGTGGTAGACCATCCAATGTTATTACACTTTAATACAAGGAGGATTAGGAATACTTTAGAAAATCATTAATGCTTATATATCGTGTTTTAGCGAAATGATATGACACATCAACTTCTCGTTATACCTCTAATTGGTTGTGAATTTTGCATCGACATTATAGGATTACTATATGCCTATGTTTCACTGATATGGATTCAGATACGGGTATGGGTATGAAAATGGGGAGAGGGAACGATAACTTTTAAAATTATAGGGTACGAGTACGGTTAGGATAAACTAAATATAAAAATAAAAAAGTCATACAAAAATCATGTGAGCAGTACATCATACATACTTATAGTATCGAAAAGAAACAAGAGTTAATTGATAAAGCAAGAATTTAATAAGGTGGCATTTGCTATACTTATGAAATTTCTGTTTTAGTTTTATGCATAACATGCTTATTTGACTTTCTAAGACCGCAAACACACTTTCTCCTGGATATATTATCGTGTTACACACTAACTTCATCGACTCCTATATACCTCCAAGAAATAAGCTGCTGTAGGTTGAGTTGATCAAGTTTTTTTATTATGATCTCAAAAAGGCTATTATTTTTATGGGTTTAGGTTCATATGCCAGTTAGCATCTACATTTTTAGCTAAAACATGATGCTGGCTTTGGCACCCCTTTGTTCCTAACTTGTGAGTTGTGACAATTAACATTCAGGCATCATCATTGACTTGTTCTCTGATGGAAAGGTTCTGTCACAGTTGCAAGAGGTGTGTACTATGTGGCAATGATGATCTGGTCAAATGAGTTGATGACAGAGGCCTACGAGATCCTCGTCTGTTACACCAACAGTAATGACTTGTTTGCTACATGTTTCATGTCCATATTTGACAGTTTGCAACATGTTTTATAATTGTCTGTCAGGTCAAAGTATGGTTGGAACTAAGTGATAGGTTGATTCCCAATGGTCGACTTAGGGTGAATTGTGGTGGGGCAAGTGAATCATCCATGGATGCAAAATTAAGCCATCAATCTGTTGATGAAATTTTGATACAAAATTCTACATCAAGGTATTAGCTGAAGCATTTCATGGACAAATATGTTATTGTTCTCTGTTTTTCGTTTTTGTGGACATTATATTTTGTCATTGTTAATGTTTGAATAAGAATGGGAGATGATGCTGTTTTCAAGAAACATTTTACAAAATGGTTGCATAGTTCAAAACGAATGGAAATATAGAGCCAACTGAGTTATCTAGCTTATGCTTGTTTCTTGCTTCTTTGTTTCTTTTATGGTTCCAACTTCCAAGTGTGAAACTACTATCATGGTGAAGATAAATTGTCAAGTTCATAAATTATCTGACAATCCTATTTGCTAGAAGAAATCTTAAGAGTTACTTTTTTTTTGATGTAGGTGAACTGGAAGAGAATGCTTGAAAGCCAAGGACAAAACCATCTTGCCCTAACAGGACCATTGCCGGATGTGACGTCATGGTCGGCTACGGTCCCGAATTCCCTAAGTGAAGCTGTGAAACAATGGAAGCCTTGTAGGCCTTTTCATTGATAAAAGGAAATAAGTCTAAAAGGATTATTGAAGTGGATCCTTTCCCTCTCTTTAATAAGGACGGCCAATGGACTGCATGACCTCTCACTGTGCAGGTTTCTATAATACAAGCAATCATACATGGAAGTGATGGAAGCTTTTGATCAACAAAATGTTGATCTCATCCTTCACATAGGTTCCGACTTTCCTGAGACTAATTGTCGTAAACGATGTATTAATATATCGAAATCATCTGTCACGATCGACAAGAAAACAAGAAAATAAGAAAAGAATTGAAAGTTTCAGAGAGATAGACGTAGGTTGAAGAAGAGAATTTGTGTATTCATTAATCAAAAACTGAAAAACTCGTCTGGCAGTACAATAAGTTATACTACCCTACCAGCTATCATAACAAACTATTGGATAAACATTATTTAAAATGGGCCACTCAGCTGCTGGGTTGATCCAGCCAATTTAACTCGAGTTGACTTCTCCCCTTTGACTTCCTTCTGCGACGTCGTTTCCTCCACAACTAATTTTCTCGCTTAATCCTTTGACCGAGATTAGGTTGCTTCCAATTTCATTTCCCTCTTTCAAATTTCCCAATTGAATTCTCAATTCAGACTGAAGAAACCCTAATTCGCCTCGATCTTCTCCCTTGTCCATGACATTGCCTCCTCCTTCAAAGGATCCTTGTCCCCAAAGATCGAAGTCCGGAAATTGGGAAGTGAGGACACTGCAATCTTCCCAGGTTGCGTTCTCAGCCCCCATGTTCGTCCACTGAACTAACACCTGAGTCACCGCCCGGTTCTGCCGTTTCACCATTCGTTTGTCCAGAACCATGGCCGGATAGATCTTCACCTGTCCTTCCTCATTAGTTTCTGGAGGTGCAACAGAGGTAATGTTCCCTTGCCCTAATTTCTTCTTTAAAAGGCTCACATGAAAGACTGAATGTAATTTTGACTCTGCAGGTAAGGCTAGTTCATAAGTGACTAATCCAACTTTTTTTGTTATTTTGTAAGGGCCATAGTACTTTGCTGCCAGTTTGAGATTCCTTCGCAAAGCTAAAGAGGTTTGTCTATATGGCTGTAATTTCAGGTATACCTCCTCCCCCACTGTAAACTGTCTCTCTGTTCTCTTCTTATCAGCATAGTGTTTTATCCTTTGCTGTGCTTTTCCCAATTGTTCCTTGAGTACTTTTTGCATTTGTTCTCTTGTCATGCTTTCTTCTTGCACTGCTTGAACTGGTGAGTCACTACTCCACTGTAAGTTAGGTGGTTTGTATCCATATAGGGTCTTGAAAGGAGTCACCCCTATAACAGTATGATAAGTGGTGTTGTACCACCATTCTGCTTGGGGTAGATATCTTGCCCACTGCTTAGGCTTCATAAAACACATACTTCTAAGATAGTGTTTCAAGCATTGATTGAGCCTTTCACTCTGTCCATCTGTCTCAGGGTGATAGGTTGTGCTAAACAAAGTGTCAGTGCCTGACTGTTTCATCAATTCTTTCCAGAATAGGCTAGTGAACACTTTGTCTCGATCTGAAATGGCTATTTTAGGAGGACCATGTAATTTGTAGATTTGGTCCAAGTAGGTCATAGCAATATCAATTGCGGTATAGGGATGAGAGAGGGCTACAAAGTGGGCATATTTAGTATACTTGTCCACAATCACCATTGCACAATTGAATTTCATAGACTTGGGAAGGCCTTCTATGAAATCCATGGTGATCACTTACCAGGCTTGACTAGGAATAGCAATAGGCTGCAATAATCCAGGTTTAGCCACATGCTCTTCCTTGACTCTTTGACAAACCTCACACTGTTGAACATAAAGTTTGACAGTGTTCTTTATTCCTGGCCAATAAAAAGAACTCTTCACCCTTTGATAAGTAACTTGTATGCCTGAGTGTCCCCTTGTGGGGAATCGTGCATTTCTTGCAGTAATTGCTGCCTCAATCCTCCATGCCCCCAATATAAACCTTGTTCTCAAACCTTATAACTCCCTTGGAATAACTCCACCCTTGTTTAGGCTGTTTACTTAGTGCCACTACTGTAATGATATCTTGTGCCACTGTGTCTTCCAAATAACTATTTTCCACCTCCTGAACCCATTTAGGAGTGAAGTGAGTTATAGTCATGTTCAGCTGTCCTGATTCTTCCTCGATTTTTCTGGACAAGGCATCTGCTACGACATTACTCCTCCCCTTTCTGTATTGGATGGTGAGATCCAATCCTAGCAGCTTGGTGAGTCACTTCTTTTGAATGGCAGTAGTCAACTTCTGTTCTAATAGGTGCTTTAGAGACTCATGATCTGTCTTGATAGTGAATAGGTTCCCTTCCAAATAATGCCTTCACTTGTTAACTGTCATTAATATAGCAAGATATTCTTTCTCATATATGGACAAGTCAATGTGTTTAGGGCCCAATGCTTTGCTCAAATAAGCAATTGGTCTCCCTTCGTATGACAAAACAGCTCCAATCCTTTTATCACTAGCATCTGTTTTCAAACAGAATGCTTTACTGAAATTTGGAAGGGCTAAAACTGGAGCTTGACACATGACTGTCTTCAATAGCTCAAAGGCTCTTCTTGACTCTTCTGTCCACACAAATCCTTTCTTTCTCAACATATTTGTGAGGGGCTTACTCAGTTCTCCATACCCTTTCACAAACTTCCTATAATATCCTGTTAGGGATTTAAGGTTGTGGTAAAGGTCAGTTTCTCATTGCCTCTATTTTTGCTGGGTCTGTAGACACCCCTTTGTCACTAATAATGTGCCCCAAATACTCCACAAACTTCTGTCCGAAAAAGCATTTTTTTCTCTTGGCATATAGCTGGTTTTTCCTCAACACCCCCATAACCAGTCTCACATGTTTCTGGTGATCTTCAAGATTCTTACTGTAAGTTAGAATATCATAAAAAAACATTAATACGAATCTTCTCAAATAAGGTTCAAATACCTCATTCATTAGAGCTTGAAAGGTGGTCGGGGCATTGGTCAACCCAAATGGCATCACCTTAAATTCATAGTATCCATGGTGTGTTCTGAAAGCAGTTTTTGGAATATCCTCAGCTTTCACTCGAATCTGTCAATACCCGAACCTCAAATCTACCTTTGAAAAACATCCAGCTCCATCTAGTTCATCCAGCAGGTCCTCCACAATAGGAATAGGAAATTTATTCTTTTCAGTAACATTGTTTAATTGTTTGTAATCAATACAGAATCTTCAGCTCCCATCCTTCTTTTTAACCATTAAACAAGGTGCAGCAAAAGTGCTCTTGCTGGTCTGAATCACAGAATTGACCAGTATCTCTTATATCTGTTTTTCAATCTCTTCTTTCTGGTAAAAGAGGTATCTATAGGGCTTGAGATTGATAGGTTGAGTTCCCACCTTAAGGGTGATCACATGATCACGGCTCCTTACTGGTGGAAGCCCTCTTGGTTCCTCGAACACATCTTTAAAAACTTCTAAGATAGCTTGTAGGGGGAGGAACTGTGGTTTTTTTCCCTTCCAAACTCAATAAATATACTTCCCCTAGGCAGTCAGGTTCCCTTCCAGCTAGTTTCATCATTTTCTTCTCTGGAATTTCTTTAATTCTGATATTTTTCTTCCCCCCTTGCAGCATTATATTCTTGCCTTCCTTTTCAAAACTCATGGTTAGTTTGTTGAAGTCCATGAGTATTGGACTATATCTACTCATCCAATCCACTCCCAACACCATGTCACTGCCTCCCATCTTCAGAACTCTAAAATTATGTTCAAACTTCTCTCCTTGCATCTTCCACTAGAGTTGGTTACATTTTGCAGAGCTAAAAAGTTTTTCCCCATTGGCTACAGTAATAGCCAAAGGCTGAGTTTCTATTAATTTTGCCCCTTCCTTGGACCAGCTGGGAGTGATGAAGCTATGAGTGCTCCTACTGTCCACAAGTATGTTGTACATTCTCCCCCTAATTACACTAAGAATTCTTAAGGTGTTATACCCAATATTCCCTGTTAATGCATTATGGAAATTTCCAGGTCAGCCTCTTTTACTTTGTTTTCTTCCTTGTTTTCTTGCTCTTGCAGCTCAACCGCTCTTCTTCTTCTTCTTCTATTTTTTGTATTTTTTCTTCCTCCATGGAATTCAACTGTTTGGTCTTGCATTGGTGCCCCGGGATGTATTTTTTATCCACACTTAAAACAGAGGTTGTGTGCCCTCTTATACTCAGTAAGTGACTACTTAGGATTCTGATTAGGACTTACTGCCTTGTTGTGAGTAAACATTCAACTTGACTTTTAAGCCCCCAATGATCTAAAGGTAGATAAATGTTTCACAGTGTATCTATGCTTTCTCTGTTAAAATTCCATAGCCAATTTGTACGATTTAGTTTGTTTGAAGGCTTCAAATAGGTCTCTAGGACAATGTACCTTAACCCTATGCCTTAGTTTCTCTTTCAACCCACTAATAAAACTGGAAACAAAATAATTCTCATCTAAGATAGCATTCACTTGCAGCATGTAAGGTTTCAGTTCTTCAAACTTATCTTGATACTCCTTGACTGAAGCTTTTTGTGTCAACTTATTGAACTCCTCAATAACATCACTCACTGTCTTGTTGTAAAACCTGTGACAGAGGTCAGCTATGAACTCGTGCCATTGGACCCTGTGCTTCTGCATTACATAACTGTCAAACCATGTTTCAGCTCTGCCCCCTAAGTATAAAGCTGCAATCTCCATTTTGTGATTCTCAAGAACATTAAAGATGGTAAAATATCTCTCACACTTCTTTATCCAGCCCCTAGGGTTCTTTCCTTCGAATACATGTAGTTCTATCTTTGGTTTTAAATTGAGATTGTTCCATAGGTTATCCAAACTGCCTTTTTCCCTCTAAGGACTATCCTGAAGCATCGAGCTACTTCCTTTTTCTAACCCCTTTCCTCCAAACAAATATCATTTGAAGATGACATAAACTGAGGTTTAGATGAAAGTATCCCTGGTTCATCCATCTTCATTGAATATCTTTCATTATCATCTATAAAAGTTACTTGAACACCCTTTTTACCTTCTGCTTTGGACTGAACCTCTGCTGGTGGTTGTTTTGGTATCTCAGGTTAGCTGCTCTTGGGCTTTCCGTTACAGTAGCTATAGCTGCAATGATCTTCTTCAAGTCTGATTGTACTCCTTCCAGCCTGGAATCGAATAAGCTCATCCTGTCCAACATAGATTCTTCATTTGCCTTCATCTCCTCCATTTGTTTCTGCAAGGCAGCTAAGTTAGTGTTATCTGTCATCTGTTGTGATTTTTTGGGTCTTCCCAGCGTGCTTAGTGGATCAATAAACTTGGCTCTGGCTACCAAATGTCACGATCGACAAGAAAATAAGAAAAGAATTGGAGGTTTCAGAGAGATAGACGTAGGTTGAAGAAGAGAATTTGTGTATTCATTAATCAGAAACTGAAAAACTCGTAGTACAATAGGTTATACTACCCTACCAATTGTCATAACAAACTATTGGATAAACATTATTTAAAATGGGCCACTCAGCTGCTGGGTTGATCCAGCCAATTTAACCCGAGTTGACTTCTTCCCTTTGACTTCTTTCTGCGACATCGTTTCCTCCACAGCTAATCTTCTCGTTTAATCCTTTGATCGAGATTAGGTTGCTTCCAATTTCATTTCTCTCTTTCAAATTTTCCAATTGAATTCCCAATTCAGACTGAAGAAACCCTAATTCGTCTTGATCTTCTCCCTTGTCCATGACATCATCATGTATTCGGACCAAACTGAGTCGAACGTAGCGATCTTCTGAACCAAACATATTTCCTTGACGACCAATGATATTTGCTGCCTTGAATACTGCATAACAATCTTTATCTTCTTCTCTCACACATTTTACCCATGCATAAGCTGCTAATATAATAAAGTTAAAACACATTCTACTCTGTATGGTTGTATATCAATGGTAAGAATGATATAAAGAACCTGGTGAAAAGTCTCTGATTTTATTGTAAAATATGCAGTTCTGAGGATTAAACTTCTGAAGAGAGAAGCGGTTCGACAAGGACAAGGTCGCCACCAATCTCTCCCATCTCGTCTCCATCGTCCGATATGCGAAGTCGAATATTTCTGTTCCTTCTTCTAGTACTACTTTCAAAAGCTTAAAAGCTCTTAGCTGAGTGTCTCTGGAAACACCAATGGAGTTGAGTTTCATGTATGTTGTCATACAATGTAGCTAAATATTCACCCAAATCTGCTGCCGGCATGACCTGTAAGTTTCGAAAGTGTAAACACCATGAGATCTTCATCTGCAGGAGCTGGAATTGGTGTGAAATGAGGCCAGTAATAAGCACGGTCATAGATTGTTTTGACATTAGGACCATCAACAATCGCTTTGTTCAATTGTCCATCAGGGTTATTTGGTGAAGTTACAAACTCAATCACATTTGTACTAGCCATACCATCTGATCCATTCCTCCATGTATAAGCATCTCCTTCAAACTCGAATTTTTCCGAGTTGAAAAATTCTACTTGTTGCTTGTAGAGCTGCCAAAAACCAGTTTGGATGCAGATCAGTGACCAAGATAATAACGGATATACAATATAGGCTCGGGGTCAGGAGCAAACCATATAGTAGGGGACGGAAGCAACAACTCGTGTAGGCGACTGCGAGGAGTTGTTGTCGAGAGACAATGCATAAGCTGTCGCATTAAGGATTTGAGTCGAACCGGCACCGAAAACAATAAATCTGTTTAGAGTGATCGCGTTGCCGACGAATGCATGTAGTTTTCGGATGAGGCTTTCCAGTTGTTGCGAGATGAGGGTGTTGTGATTATAGCTATAGCTCATCCGATGCCACCCTGATACTACCAGGGCACTACTAGTTGAATGCTGTATCCAAAAGGTTCCAGAAACAATGGATCCCCGCTGCAGGTCAGAATTTATCAAAATTTGAACCCCAGACTGCCGGTGAAGATTACAATTAGACCAAACAAATTTGACTCGAAACCCGAACCGATTTATCTGGTTCAAATTTAGTTTTAAAAGGCGTTCCGAAGTACAAAAGGTCCAATTCCATGGCCTAAAAGATCAAACTTGAACAAAAAGAGTGGGACTGTTGGTGATTGGTACCTATCAGCGTTTGCAGTCACCCAGCAACCCATCCAAGTAAGCTCTCCCATGGCCACAACACCCTATTTCCGCCACTGCTTCAGCTTCGGCCGCCGCTCTTGAGCTCCAGCTCAGGAGGAACGACCATTCACCGCCCACAAAAATATGTATGATAAGCACCAGATTGATTAGTATGGAACAGACCAAGGCTTCTTTTTTCACCATTTAGGCTCCACGGTGGTCTCGGACAACCTCCTTTCTTGTATGCCAGTGAAAACCATAGTGTTTCAATTATAGAATGCGGACCGACAGTCTGTAGGTGATGTTGATAGCACCACCGTACTTCTGCTGGTGGTACCGGTAAGACTGTTCGGATGATGACTTTTCCAATCAACAAATTGGCTACAGATTCAAATTCGAACAAATAATCCACACAAATCATGTTTTAAGAAGAAAAATCTTATCTTTCATAATTATGTATTTTTTATTTTTTATATTAAAAATTATAAAAAAATTAAATTTTAAACATTAATTTTAATTTTTATATAATAACCCTTAACCTTATACCTTAAAAAATATATTTTATCTATAATTCTCTAAATCTTAATCAGTGATGGATTTAGAAATTTATTCGAGGACAGACACATCAAATTTCGAAATCTAAACTTTAAATATTATAAAAAATTAAGGATTGATTCATAAAAATTAAAAAAAAATTAAAGATAAATATATAAACTCTAAAGGTGTATCCACTAGTGACCCTAACTATAACTTTTAACTTTAAACTCCTAAACTCGATATTTTAAAGTTGAGAGCATGGCAGCAAGTTCAGACCGCGGCACCATGTGATAAATTTCTCATAAATATGTTCGCAAATAATTAAACGAATATGTTTATAAATACATTCGTGAATACTAAACAAATGAATACGAATAGTTTTAAAATAAATAAATAAATATAAACACAATATTAAAAATTTAAACGAATATGAACTAAATATAAATACTTTTAAGAGTAAATAAACACACATAAATATAATTTTATTCGTTTAAACTCAGTTCGTTTATATTCCTAATTTGAATCTAAAATTCAATAATTATTATTACAAGCCTTAATTATTCGTTCAAACTCAAGCACTAAAATAAATATGAATCTGTATTAAAAAAACTATTTATACATGTCACAACAAATTCTTTTTTATTTTTAACTGTCAATTTCATGGTTTGTTTTTAATATATCATTATTTATTTTTAACGATATTTTAATATATTTAGGTTATTATTGTATTTATTTTTTTAATAAATTTTATCTTAAGTGAGAATTTGTATTAGTTATACAAATTTTTATATTACAATTTAAATTCTTTTTATTTAAGAAAAAATTTATATAATTATATAATTTTTATCAATTAAAAATATATAAAATCATTTTATTTTAATTGTACCGTAAAATTCCATACCCTAGATTTTCCCTTAATTTACATTCCACACTCATCGTTAAATATTTTAACATTCAACATTGTTGAATATCGTTAAATTAATTAATAATAATTAAAAATTTTAAAAATTCAATATAGAATTATAAATTATTTAAAATAAAATTTTAATTAAGTATACATTAAAATTTTAAGATTTTTAATTTTTATTAATCAATTTAATAATGTTTAACGTATTTAACGTTAATATTATTCAACAGTGTTTAACGTTAATAATATTTAACGGTGTTCGACATATGTAAATTATGATAGACTTGTTTAATAAAAATATACTAAATTGTTAAATTATTTCTGTGTTGTCATAAATTTACTCCCTAATTTCCTTTATGTATTAATATAGGCAAATTAGTTCAAAATATTATGTAATAAAGTCAGATCTGATAGCTTTTTTTATTTAATTTAGCCCTAATTATGCCACACTCGGGGAAGTAAGAAGCTGTAGAATAAATGGCTGAAACCCATACTACTCGGTGAGTCAAACTCAGTACTCGTAAAGAAAATGTTTATTCTACAAATAATACATAAACTTAGTAACTTTTTTTTATCTCAATTTGGTACATGAATTTATAAAAAATTTAAAATTAATTAAATATAATAGTAAAGTATATTAGATTTAAGGGTGTTAACAAGTCGAGTTTAGAGTTAAATTTGACTTAATTTGTCTAAAATTTTAATTGAGTTTGAGTTTGACTCGAGTTTAAATGTACTGAGTTCGATTTGACGGGTTAAAAATTTGAGTTAAGTCTAATTAAATCTAATAATAATTAAATTTTAATTGAATAAAACTCGAGTATCTCACGATTTATCTTGTTATTAATAATCGAATTATATAATTTTATTATTGATAGAATCATATAAAAAATATTTTCATATAGCTTAGTAAAAAACTCTAAATCTAATCCAAATTAAAAAGAAAAAAACATTATACAAAATGTTAAAACTAAAATTTAAACTAATATAACGTAACAAAAAAAAATATCCTACCTTCATTAATTCACTTTAATTTAAAATTTAAAAATAATATATTAAATTTTTTTAATAACTTAAAAATTTTTCATAATTAACTTTGACTTAATTAAATTCTATGATGTGTCTCAAGTCTTATTTACAGTCTAGTTAGATCAGCAGTAGCCCCGTGCGAGTAGAAGCTGACGCCTGTTCCTATGTCAGTAGGACGCGGTTTCTTTCCCCGCACCGCCCTATTTAAAGCCTTCGTCTTCTTCCTCACTGCTTTTATCCCTTCCTTTCGCTTTCTGTTTTTAGGTTTCAACTTTCAACTAAACACAGAAGAAAATTCCATAAACATCACCCATCACCACAACTACATGATTCCTTCTTGCATTTGGAAGTTAATAAAGGAGAGAATAATTTAGTTGGGCGGAAAGAAAATAGGAAACAGAGAGATCTAACTAAGACCATGGCATCATCACTGGAGAACCTGGGCAGCATTGAATCGTGGGCGTTTCGTCCAAGCTTTGTGGATTCCTGGATCTCAGAAGCTTATTCTCGAGATACCGGAGCTCTTACCAAAGCTCTACAAGACTCCATCTCAAACTCTCATTCTCTTTCCCCGCTATTCTCCACGCCCACTGCTTCTAACGTTTCTGGCTATGACCCTGAAGCCACGCTTAAACGTCAGCGGGTAGTCAGTCCTGCACCTCCGACGGGGAAAGTGTCCAAGTCCAAACGCAAGTCCAGAGCATCCAAGCGCTCCCACACCACCTTCATAAACGCGGATCCCACCAATTTCATGCAGATGGTGCAGCAGGTGACCGGGGTCAGATTCCATAACACGCAGATGTCTCCCATTCCGATCCTTGAGCCTGAGATTCAGGGACCCGGAAGTTTACCTACGCTGGATACCTCGTCGTTCTTACTGGATCAACGTCAGTCGTCTTCCGGAGCTTTTTCTGGTTCTAGCTTTGTTCCGTTACAGTCTTCTGTGTTGGCTAGCAATGGATCTTCATCAGTCTGTGACAGTTTCCCCTGCTTTCCCACTCTAGAATCCTGGAAAGCTTAGTGTTTTCTTCCCCTTTTTGTCTGTTTGTTTCAGTTTCCAGTTGTTTGACTTTGTGCACTGTTTTTTCTTGTAGTTTTAAAGCAGGATATGGGTGGAGCTGTTGATAGAGTTTCATTTCCCCCTATTTTTACTCAATCAAGTTTTTTTTTAATCTAATTTGTGGTCAATTTTAAAAAATATAAGGGTTTAAGTTTATTTTTAGTATTATAGAGACGTTTTAAAAATAATTGAGGAAGTAGGCTAATTGTTACGGTAATAAAAGGACTTTGCCACCTTTTCTTGACGAGGTCTTCTTTCTTTTCTTAAACTACGTTAAGAAGAGATAGTGAGATACTGATGATCCATTTAATTTATTCAATTGAATGAGGAAGAGAGAGAAGACCATACCAAGAGAAGGTGCCGAAGATCTCATTTCACTGTAGTTTCTAACCTGTAGTTTCTAACCTATATCCTCAATTATTCCTTAAACTCTCTAAAACCCTAAAATTAATTTTAAACAAAAATATTTTTTAAAAATTTTCCCTAATTTATGTAATAAATTTTCAAATAAAATATCTCTCTGGTAAATGGTGAATAAAGTAATTATATCTCATTTCAAGTTTTAACTTAAAAAAATAATTATAATTTTTATATCTAAAATTCTACATCCTAAAAAATATATTATTTTTTTAATATTTTAAATTTTAATATTAACCTTAAACTTATTATTTTAAAATAAAATATAAAAAAAAATAATAAAAGATAGACAATTTACAATCAACGTAGATCTAAAAAACGAGCCTTCCCATGAAAATTCAAATTATTAACAGTGATGTTTTAAATTTAATTATTAGTATATAATTTATTAATTAATTTAAATAGTGTGCTAAGATTCTTTTCTATGCTAATGTGTCATTATCCTTGTCAATTCATTCATTCTCCTACCTTATCCATGTTTTCAAGTCTTCTTTTTGGTTAGACCAAATTATTATATAGAATAATGAGTTATTTATTAGTTAAATTTTAATTATTCGTGGTATCAAACAATTAGATTAATCTATCTCATATTTTTATAAAATGAATCATTATTTTTTTCCTACATGTAATTAATAAACGAATCTGATTATATAAATCACAGATAACATAGTGAAAATGTTTCATACTCTCGTAAACAAAGTCACCCTAGATTTATCATCTGCGAGGACTCGCTTTTTGATTTTTCTAAATTTTTAATACAAATTATACAATAATCTTCTTGGTTATTTTTAAAAGTTTAATTCATTCTCCCTTTTTTTAAAATATTATTTTAATTAATTTATTAAACAATTGTTTTTTTAAAGAGGTTTTAAGTCAACATCAGTAACGTAATGAACGACAAAAATAATAATCGGATTTGAAGATCTAAGAATTTCGAAATTATTTTATATTTTTTTTAAAAAAAGTTTTTTTAATTAAGTTAAAAATAAAAATATAAAAAAGTAATTAGAATCAAAGTCACATATTATATTTTGATTGGTTAAAGGAATTGTTTTAAATGCTTATTAACAAACATACACCTAAATTAATAATGATGAAAACGTTAAATACTTTTATGAATAAAAAAATAATTTGCATGAATTATCTAGTTTAGTAGTTAAGGAAACGGTTGTTGTTCTTAGAGGTCAGCACAATGATTGAACGATCAATATCCAATGATTGACAATATACTCTAGAACAGATATTACAATAACATTGTAGCTTCTAACAAAATAACAGGTGATTCCGATAGAAATGAAGATCAAAATAACAGCCGGTGTCCGACAGAAATTTTAACCATGACATTAGTGGAAGAGCAGTTTCAGTTCCTGAGCATGATGTAGCAGTTGGTCCTTTGTTGGCTTTTGGTGGGGAGTTTCCTTTTAGATTGTCTAGGGCTGGTGGGGTTGAAGCTCTTTTCAATGGGGCTCCTGGAAATGGTTTAACACAAGGTTATTCTGGGATTATTTTATAGGTCCCGGATTAGAAGAATTATTTGAATATCTCTCAGCTAATGAACGGAGGGGTCCTCCCCCGGTATCCCAGACATCGATTGATGCAATGCCCATTGTTAAGATAAATAGGAGGGTCAGGCATCTTCGTTCTGATTTGCAGTACCCTGTTTGTAAAGATTAATTCGAACTGGGGTCTGAAGCGAGACAGATGCCATGCAATCATATGTACCATTCAGATGGCTGGAGGCTGGAGCAGCACAACTCTTGCCCGGTTTGTCGACAAGAGTTGCCACCACAATGATCGGGTAGCAGCCGCAGTCACCACTCAAATGATCAAAGTGGAACTACTTCCGGTAGAAGGGAGAACAGACGGAGTCCGTGGTTTTAATGCGTAGATTCTTTTGGAGAGTTATTACAGTCTCAAACTTTGCTTGATAAAGCTAATTCGTAGGTAGTAAGATACCTGAGTTATTACAGTTTCAAACTTTGGATATTAATCACTCAATTATTATATAATGTAATATTGATATTTAAATTCATGATCTTTAAAAATAATAGTTATTTTCCTAATCATTAAAATAGGACAGTACGGACTTAAATTAAAATTAGGTTTAATAAATGAGGGTGTTTTTGGCAGAAGCTAACATGGTTCTTAAACGAGGGCAAGATGTATGTGAGTGAGCAATGTGTGCTGAGTGGATATGCTTTTGAAACAAGGGGTTAAGTGTTGATTTTGATTTTTGGCTTGCGTATTTATAGGACCATACAACCGTTGAATTTATACATTTATTTTGATATATTATTTTGTTATACAATGTATTAAACTCTGAGTTCAGTGATGGAGCTGTGTGTATCATGGAAGGAGTATTTTTTTGGTATAAGTGCATTTAAGGTCTCTTTTAGTTTAAATAATAATAATAATAAAATAAGATTTTTATCCCTCCAAATTTTTAAATTTAGAAACTTCATAGACATTTATCCCTTCCAATACTTGATCCTAACTCTGTCTCTGTCTGAGATTTATTTTTATAAAATTATTATATTATTGTTTACCTTTATTGTTGGGTTTGTTGTCCCACTTCATTTTCTCTGTTACTGTTCTTTATTTTTATCGAACTTTTTATTTTTCTTTTTAATCAATGATTGATAACTAATCTTTGTATTAATTGTCGACCACCAGATTGATTAATTTTCTTGTTTTTTATTTTTTCTCATATGTTAATAAGAATCTTTGTCTTCATGGTATGTATTTTTTCTATCCTTATGACATGATTTTTGTTTTTGTGGTTTGTTTTATATGTTCTTGTGGCATGAATCAGCATACCCTAACAACCGATTATTGTAGAGAATTGTATCGACGCTAGTTTCTGATTATGATTTTGTCGGTAGTCGTTGAAATTTAGATCCTCATTCGGTTGATGGTTGTGCATCGATGTAATCAGTCCTGGATACCGAAATATTTTGTCTGATGGTTTAGATCGCTCACCACTCCTTCACCTATTATGCGTCTTGATTGGACAGAGATAAAGAGATTCATGAAGCTTCTGAATTTTGATGGTATGCTTATATCTATAGAATTTTTTTACTTTTCTTTATTTTAGGTTTTCTTTCTAAATGCACAGTAATTGTAATATTTTTTTTAAGAATTTAATAAAAAATTAGTAGCAATTATAAAAAAAATATGGTTGTGATATCATTTTAACTAATGACTAAAATTTATGGTTTTAAAAGAAAGTTTTAGGTAGATCACGTGACTTAATGTGACACTTTAGATCTTCTAAATGGGTGAAATCAAAATATTATATTTGATCTGATGTGTTACATCTATGTAAAATTAAAAATCATCTAAATCCATAAAAATCAGATCAAATATATACAAGTATTTGAATTCACAATTTGAATTGCCATCCTTAAAATGACATTTTTATTAGCAATTGATAAATAGAATGACCAAATCATAACCTTTTGAAATATCATAACCCAAATAGAAGCTCACTCATAATACAATACCCTATGATACAGTTTACCCTAGATTTAGAATTATATTTTTTTCAAAGAAAAAGAACAAGAAGATGATTGCATCTTTTGTTTTCTTTTGCCATGGAGATTTCACGGTTCATATGAATGCTTATATCAAATCAGATCAGCCATGTGATGTTTGGTAAAGGAAAAGAAAAGAACAGAGTCGAGCGCAGAAGGTGAAGGTAAAAGCTATTAGCTATTTCCTGTGTGTCGTCTCTCCCGTGATGACTGTAATTGCAAATTGCTATTTCAGATTTGCACCGCCTTGCCTTCCATTCCCAAACACCACACACACACACATCCATCCAATAAATATCTAAACACTAAACGATAAAGAAAGATAATATCTTTCTTTCTGGATTTCATTGTCTGTTTTCTCTTCGCTCCTCTCTATTTCCATTGCTCATACTTCACCACCATTGCTTTAAAAGGATTGAGTGATACCCAAGATTGTTGCCAACGTCCAATCTAAGAAAAGGTGGTTTTCTCTCTCTCAGCTTCTTTTTTAATGACACATTTGTGTGAATTCGAATTGTTGACCATTTAATTTCAGCGTGTTGCTTGTAATCACGAGTTTTTCTATAATCTGGGTTCTGGGTGTAATCTCTTTCAGCGAAAGATGGGGCATTCGGGATTGTTTTCATCTACAAAGTCTGTGAAAATCACCTTCAGAATACCGTATTACACGGAATGGGGACAAACCCTGTTGGTGTGCGGCTCCGAACCAATGCTTGGGTCGTGGGATGTTAAGAAAGGGTTGCTGCTGAGCCCTGTTCATCAAGGCGACGAGCTCATTTGGACCGGAACCATTGCGGTGCCATCTCACTTCAATTGCGACTACCGCTATTATGTGGTGGATGATGCCAGAAATGTGGTGAGATGGGAGATGGGAAACAAGCGTAGCTTGTCCTTACCTCCTTTTTGTCAGGAGGGTCAAATTGTGGAGCTTCATGATTTTTGGCAGGTGCTACTCTCATTTGATTCCCCCCCCCCCCCCCCCCCCCCCCCTTTTTTTTTAATTTCTTTTCATATGAGTATTCTAACACACTTTTTTTTTTCTTTGGTTGGGAAGTGCATATAAAAGCAGTAGCTACATTAATATCAGCACTTTGTTGTTATCAATGTATTTTTCGTTTTTACTTTTGTAGATATCGGCGTTTATGTTTATACTTAACTCAGTTGTTTGCTGTTCTGTACTTGTGCCTGTGGAAGTCTAGAGTAAACAAATACGTAAGCTGGAATTTGGCATTAGAAATCAATTCAATGGCAAATGTTTTCTGATGCCAATAAAATCCCCTTTTTTTTATTCCATTTGTTCTTCTGCCTCGTTTTGGGAAATGAATCAGAGATGTCAGTGTTAGTCTTGGGCTATGTTTTGGCAAGGTTGAATTTATGTATTTTGATCATGGATTTTATGTATTTTTTATTTTATTTTAACCAATCAAGTTGAATGATGTAGGACTAAGTTGAAATATTGTGAACTGAACATAAAAGGACTATTGAGTTCAATGATGTAGGACTAAGTTGAATGCCACTGGAGTTCTTTGTTTGTTTTTAAGTCTGAAACTTTTGTCTATGTGATGACTGCATAGCACGCCATTGCTAGTGTTAATGCTCAGAATCCAGCTACACTCTTTAATATTGCTTTATTAACTTCAATCTGGGGTCTGGACTGTTATTTTCATGAAACAACTTGATCCAAATTTTGTGAGATTTGTTTTGCTATCAACCTACCTTTCTGAAGGTTCTATTTTCTTGAGCCTATCAAAATGGTTTAGTTAGTTGGGTTCCGTATGGAAGATACTGCCAAGATATATCTTCAAGATATTTCTTGAACAAAATTGTTTTTGTGTGAAGAACTGTTTTTTCTTCAATGGATGTTTTCTTGTATTTGTAATGGATGGTATATTGACATTTTAAACTGATTGTAAAATTTTGTATTAACAAATCCAGACCGGCAGTGACACCCTTCCATTCAGAAGCGCATTTAAAGATGTCATATTTTGCAAAACTTCTACTTTAAATATTGATAGTCCAGAAGTAGTCCTCCAGGACAAATTGGATCAAGAAGGTAATTTCACCATATCTGTCCGTTTTTCCCCTATAGAAAAGGAGGGGGAGATTGAAGTTTGGCTAATTCATTATTGTTATGAAATTTGAATTCGGTACAGATTCAATCCTTGTACGTTTTAAAATCTGCTGTCCAAATGTAGAAGAAGGCACATCGGTTCGTTTTCTTATTCCCGAAGGAGTTCTAGGGTGGATTAATTGCTGTTCCATCAGTTTTTTAGCTGCATCTGTTCATGATGCTGAACTATTGCACAGGTTTATGTGATTGGTAGCTCTATGAAGTTGGGGCAATGGAAGGTTCAGGATGGGCTTCAGCTGCATTATACTGGTGAATATATCTGGGAAGCATACTGTTTAATTCCAAGGGGTGATTTTCCAATAAAATATCCTTTTTTTAGATATGTTATTCTAATGGAAATATATGCTTTTTATTTTGGTACTTGTGTCCCAAATATCCCTTTTTCTTCCTTGACAATTGTTTCACATATAAGTACTGTAAATATGGCAAGAATGGAAGTCTTTCATTGGAAATTTCTTCACCCAGGGAACTCTGCGTTGGTTTCACTAAAAGTCAGAGGCCATATATTCTCCTTTCAGATGGCATGTTGAGGGTACAATTGATGATATCTTAGATGTTCAGTGAATGCTATGATGAACTTTTGAAGTGCTTTTGATACTAGTTTATCAATTGAGTTTGTAGGAAATGCCCTGGCGAGGTGCTGGTGTTGCTATGCCCATGTTCTCTGTCCGCTCAGAAGCTGATCTTGGTGTTGGAGAATTCCTCGACTTGAAGTTACTTGTTGACTGGGCGGTGGAGTCTGGATTCCATTTAGTTCAACTTCTACCTATCAATGATACGTCTGTACATGGGATGTGGTGGGATTCATATCCATACAGGTAACCCTGCAAATGTGATAGTAGATAGGAGGCTCAAATTAGTTCCTCACTAGTTCTCCCCACCTGTTTCTATTTACATTCTGGAAGGCCAGACTGCATGTTTTCTGCTCAACAACTTATATTAATTTCTAGTTGCAGTTTCTTTCTGATTGTAGTTTCTCCTGTTTGCTACCTTTCAACAGGAAGTAGGATCATATATTGTTTGAAACCATTAAATTCTTTGATTCCTTTAAAAGAGTGTTTATTATTGATTATTGAGTTTTATATTGATAAATTTAAAGTTAATGCTAAAATTTCAATAGTATTCTTTTATTTCTTTGTCAGTTCATTGTCCGTGTTTGCTTTACATCCATTGTACTTGAGAGTACAAGCCCTTTCAAAAAACATGCCAGAGGATATCAAGGTAGAGGGATAGCCTGTTTGACAATAATTCAATTTCATGTTACTGATAGGTCTTTGTATCTTTAAAATTACCATGTTAATTCTTTTCCTTTCAGAGCGAGATTAGAAACGCCAAAGAATTCCTAGACAGAAAGGTAAACCCCTTCTACTATTTTCTAATTTTTTTGTTAAGAGGAAAAAGATTTTACTTGAATTTTTCTTGTTTTAAATATACATTGGGATTGGCAGAAAAGCAATTCTGGAAAGTAGGATGACGGATGTAGAGGTTGTTAACTATCCTATAGTAATCGACTGATGAGCACACCAATGTCCATAAAATTAAGGTCCTAAAATCTGTATAACTGATACATAAAATTGAGACATGTTCCCATTGATGTTGACTAGTTATGTTGTCCACATTTATGACAATAAAGATTCTAACACTGTACATTCGGTATATTCAGGATGTTGATTATGAGGCTACTCTGGCTACCAAACTGTCAATTGCCAAGAAAGTCTTCATCAAAGAAAAGGATTTGATACTTAACAGCAGTTCCTTTCATAAATTTTTTTCGGAGAATGAGGTCTGTTAAACTTTTGATTACCAACAAAATACCAAATTTTTTAATTTTCAACATATCGCGACTATTCTGACTTTACTTTTAATTGGTAAAAGGAATGGTTAAAGCCATATGCAGCTTTCTGTTTCTTGCGGGACTTTTTTGAAACATCTGATCACAGTCAATGGGGTCGTTTTTCTAGTTATTCTAAGGAGAAGGTAATGATGCTTCTAACTTTTACTTCCCGATTGAGTCTGGATGAATAAAGTTTAAATTGTCCTTCCGTTCAAAGTTTTAATTATTCTTCTGTTATGCCTTTGGCCTTATTGCTTATACAAGTGTCCTATCTCTTAACATTTATCACAATAATGTTCACTCTCCTTTTCATACAGCTTGAGAAACTTGTCTCAAAAGATGCATTGCAATATGATACAATTTGCTTTCATTTTTATCTCCAGTTCCACTTGCATTTGCAGGTAAGTAAAATTAATTTAAATATGTTGTGCCTCTCTGTCTCTGTATCTAGATGTACATATATTATATGTATGCGTGCGTGTGTTTTAGTGTATAAACAGTCTTTTCTTATCTTTTTGGTTCAGTAAATGCTCTTTTGGTGTTTTATTACTGTCTAATTTAATGGACAGTTGTCAGAAGCTGCAGAATATGCAAGAAGTAAAGGGGTGGTTTTGAAAGGAGACCTACCTATTGGCGTTGATAGGAATAGTGTTGATACCTGGGTCTATCCAAATTTGTTCCGCATGAACACCTCTACTGGGGCACCTCCAGATTATTTCGACAAAAATGGCCAGAATTGGGGTTTTCCTACTTATAACTGGGAGGAAATGTCAAAAGACAACTATGCTTGGTGGCGTGCTCGCCTTACGCAGGTTTTTCCATTTCCTTCTTTCATTTGCAGTTTCTTCTTGACTGTTATCCAAAATTCAATAAGTTGTTTGCTTTACCACTGTTTTAAGGAAAAGACATGCCTTTTATTTTTCTCTTTCTTTTATGCTGATTTTTTTTTATAATTTTCTTTGCTTTCATTGCAGATGGGAAAGTACTTTACTGCTTATAGAATAGACCACATCTTAGGCTTCTTTAGAATTTGGGAACTCCCAGATCATTCTATGACTGGTCTAATTGGAAAGTTCCGGCCATCTATTCCTCTAAGCCAGGTAACAAAATTACAATTCCTTGAAGCATGCAAAATGTTCTGCTGGTATATGACATCGAAGGGAATCAAATTCGCTCAAGTGGTAACTGTGAATAATGCTTCGATTGCAGGGAGAACTTGAAAAAGAAGGTATATGGGACTTCGATCGCTTGACACATCCTTATGTTCGAAAAGAGTTTTTAGAGGTAGAGAAAAATACCTTTGTAGTTCAAATTAGTTTCTCATGGAGTGTATGGACTTTTTGCTTTTTTAATCGGCTAAATACTATTTTTTTCATAGAGAAAAATTTTCATTTCAAAGACGATAGTTTTCTTCCAAACCAGAATGATTCATTTCAATTCCTATTATTTTAATAAAAATTGATGGGAAAAGTGTGATTATGAATAGTTGTATTTGGGGGTAACCCGTAACATGGAATCATGGATTTGCATCACCTGGTTTCATCTAAAAATTTTCATCAATTTCCCCTTAATGTTTAGGATCTAAAAGGTTCCAAACTAATTTGAAAGAAATGATAGGTAGAATATAAAAAGAAGAATTTGGTAAATGTTAGATTCCAAAATCAACACTTTTCTCAAAACCTTTTTCTTCCAGTCAGTGTCAGAAAGTCACATATGCATATTTACCTCTTTCTTTTGTTTCAGGAAAAATTTGGAGATTCATGGACTTTGATTGCTGCAAATTTTTTTAATGAGTATCTGGACCGATATGAGGTGATGATCATACTCTATTTGCTATATGTGTGTGTACTTTATTTTATTTTATTCTTCCATTCAACTCTTGAACCCTTTTCTTCTTTTCTTTTTCGCTCAGCCTCTTGAACTTATCTTTTAAGTGATTTCATGCTAACTTTTTGAACCTTGAATGCCCATGTCGATTCACCTAATTGACGAAAGGAAGTGTTAATTCAGCTGATTAGTAACTGTATATGGATTCATTCATTTAGATATTGTTGGCTGTGTTGATTTATTTTCAAATGAATGAACAAGATGGGATTCAACAGGATTTGAGAAAATATAATCATTAATGTGTAGAAATATTTTCATTAACGTGTCTGAGGAAATCAAATCATGGAATGCTTTTCTTTAATGATACATATCAATTGTAGTTAGAATTTCCATTTTCTCTGGTGGATTACAAAATCAAAAGCATTTAATACACAGTTATATTAGTTTTTCCACACTAGATTTATTTACGTGTGAATATCTCCTTCTGTAACTATTTACAATTTTACTTCTCTTTTCTGGAGTTTTACATGGTAATAAATTTCTTACTTGTTCATTCGTGTTCTTGGTTCCTCTGTTTGAATTTCAACATTCAGTAAATCAATTTAAGAAAACTTAATTTCTCCTGCACTGTCAATCTATTGTATAGATTGTGAACAAAATTTTTGAAATTAAATATTTAAAGACGAATACAATATGAGATTGGTGAATTTTAATGGAAAATAGATCCTCTGATTTATTTTGACAAGTTTATCCAGTTTTTTCCCATTAAGTCTTCTTGTTATTTGAGAGTACCTTTAGTTGTTTATGTTGTGAAACATCTATTTCTATTGCTAGAATGTATCATAATCAGCATCCTTCATTAAGTTGGTTGTCACCATTTGATTTTTAATGAGTTGCTGGTATAAGTTTTTTCATTTGAAGATCAAGTTTTCTAAATTTATTTTTAATCAATTTAGTTGTTTCCATGAAATTCTAGTTCAAGGAGGACTGCAACACTGAGAAAAAAATTGCCGCCAAGCTTAAGTCATGTGCAGAAAGGTCCTTGTTGCCGGACAGTGAAGATAAGATACGTCGTGATTTATTTGATCTTCTAAAGGTAGTATAATTTATATTTAAACTCTATACAAACATGTTTAAGTGGTGAAAACATTTTTGAAGACAACATTGTCCTTTTGCTTTTTGTTGAATTCCAATTATGTAGTACTTATTATTAGTAAAAATAATATCTGTTGACTAATAGAGCACTTATCCTATCGGAATAAAACAATCCTTCACAAAGATGCATGCACCAAGCCCGGGGTGCTTTTTCTTCTATCTCTCCTTGGATGTTCAATGTTTTATTCATCTTATTAGACTTCATTGTCCAATCAATTATTTTTGCATAACATAGTTCTTCCCGATTCAGAGCATGCAAGAATATTCTATCTCCATATAAATCTTGAAGATAGTTAAAGTTTTATTATTTATGTAAATAATTAATTATCTGATCTAATATTATACCTTGTCTCTTAAGATAAATTTGATAAAGGCAAGTTTAATACAAAGTAAAACTCTAAGTCTACATTACTCTATTTACACGTCTACTGTGTAGGAAAATCTAATACGTCCGAAAGTAATTGATATAGATTCTGGAAATTTGTCTTTTGTCAAATATGAACATGTGCTGGAACCTCTGGTTCATATTTTCTTTATTTCATTTTTGGATGTTCAATACATGTTAGTCCTAATCTTGGACTTCATTGTCCAATCAACTCTTTGTGCAGAACATAGTTCTTATCAGAGATCCAGAACATGCAAAAAGTTTTTATCCCCGTTTTAATCTTGAAGATACTTCTAGTTTTATAGATCTTGACGATCACAGGTAATATGCTGATATAATGTTAATTTCTCTTTGTGACGTATTAAAAGTCCTAAATTATTCTGTTTAAAGCCTTATTTGTTCTTGAAAATACATTAATCAATGGACGCCTAACTGTTTGTCATATTATATAGCAAAAATGTTCTGAAGAGATTGTACTATGATTACTATTTCCATCGGCAAGAAAAGTTGTGGCGGCAAAATGCTCTGAAGACCCTACCTGTGCTCCTAAATTCATCAAATATGCTAGCTTGTGGAGAAGATCTGGGCCTAATTCCCGCATGTGTTCATCCTGTATGTTTTCAAATTTTCCCATTCTCTACCTGGCTGTCTTATAATTTGAATATATTCTTTCATTGTAATTGTAATCCAAAATGCAGGTTATGCAAGAACTTGGCCTAATTGGCTTGCGTATTCAACGTATGCCCAATGAACCAGATCTTGAATTTGGTTTTCCTTCTCAGTACAGCTACATGACAGTAAGAGCCAATATCACGTTGATATCCATTGCACTTACCATGTTCATATGCCAATCAGCTTTTCAATTTTTCCTGTCATGTAGCAGGGGAAATACTAGAATAGTTTATTTTATGTAATTTTAAAAGTAATCCACTTTTGCTCAATGAAAGATATATACCAAAGGTTGTGAAAAGTAGACCACTTGTATCAACTATATGCTGAAAACATTTCAGGCTTGAATTAGCTTCATTGGACAGAACAGTGTCTGGGACATTTCTTTCTGGTGAAATGAAAGCCTCGTCTTACTCCAGTTGTATCAATTGTGGATAGAAACTTAGTGCTCCTATGCCTAGAACTATGGTGAAGAATATTAACACTAAAGACAGTAGCACATTGTCTGCATACTGATGGTATAAGTCCTTGAGGCTTAATATTAGGAGCCATTGAAGCTGTCTTTTTATGGCAAAAGAGGAAGCCTTGTTCAAGGTCCCATGATTTGTGAATTTTGTCCAACTTTATGTTGGATTTGTCCGGCTGGTCTATCGTAATGAATCACTAGGTCCCTTAAACGTCTAGAGTTCAAAGAATAAAAATCTTCTTCCCCTTTTCGGTGCACCTATTATACCTCCACACTAAAATTTAGGTTTAGAGTTCAAGGTTTAAGGTTAGGGTTTAGGATTAAAGTTTAGGGAATTTGAGGTAGGGTGTATTTTTAAGGTTTAAGATTTAGAATTTAGGGTTAGAATTTAGAATTTGATTTTTTTAATGTTGGGGCACCGAAAAGGGCTGAAGATTTTTGTCAGAGTTCAAATCCTGACATTGTAAATGAAACAAGTTGCTATGGGAGATTCTCCATAATGGATCTCTACAGTACCTGAATAAGTCTGCCAATGTGAAGGATACCGGATGGTTATACCAATAAAAAATGGTTGTTGGTTGTTCCTTTGATTTAATTCCGAGATTTCTTACATGTGATCTATTGGCTTGATTATGATTGTAATTTCAACTTGTAACTTCATTGATAACATCTATCTATATATATTGAAGGTAAACTTCATCAAAATATATGGTAGACTGATGGTATGAAATGAGTGGTGAAACATGATGTTTGTTCCCTAAAGCATGCAATGTCTTGCGCATTTTACCTGAGTTTTTTCTTCTTATTTTCCTGACCTCCAACTTTAGTTGAACTCTAGTGGTTCCTAACTTTACTCCATGCATTTAAATTGATTCTCAAAGAAGAAATGATTTAATTAAGAATTGAGTACGACAATATGTTTCAGGTATGTGCTCCATCATGTCATGACTGCTCCACCCTGCGTGCATGGTGGGAAGAAGATGAAGAGAGACGTCGCCGATTTTTCAACTCTGTGATGGGGTGTGATGGACTACCACCAGATCGATGTGTTCCAGATGTTGCATATTTCGTCATAAGGCAGCATGTTGAAGCTCCATCGATGTGGGCAATTTTCCCCCTTCAGGTTTGTGATAAAAAGTTTGTAGCAGCCTCCCGAAACTGCAGCTTATGCTGAACAAAATATAAAACACATGTCTTTACTTGTGGCATTTTTCTTGCAAGCAGTACAATGTCTGGTATAGAAGTGTCTAACACTGTAGGTTTCATGATCAGGATTTGTTGGCTCTTAAAGAAGAGTACACGACTCGCCCAGCCATGGAGGAGACGATAAATGACCCTACAAATCCAAAGCACTATTGGAGATACCGTACGTAACTCTTCTCACCCGACGTCTCTCTCCTAAATTGGTTCAATATTTTACTCTGCATCATTTAATTCAAGCAACTTCACTGTCCAAATTTGATAATGGTACTTTACTCGATAGTGGTACACTCAAAATTCATAATCCTGCTTCTAACTCAGGTGTTCATGTTACACTGGAATCCTTGTTGGCGGATAAAGAGCTTAAAGCCTCCATCAAAGATCTCATAGAGGGGAGCGGTCGATCTTGTCCTCCTCTTGCAGAAGATGTAAAGCAACTGAGTCGAGAAACAGCAGCGATAGCTTTGTAGAAGCAGCATCGCCATGTCAGCGACCCGGAAATGATTCTCAGATCATTTTTGTTGAAAATGGTAAGCCCCCCTATTATATAAGTACTAAGTATTTCATACAAAAGTGCTGCTCTTGTGTTTCCACTTAAAGACTGCCTTTGCTGGCAATGCATTGTTTACCCTTCAAAATAATGACTGTTCTTGTAAGTTCAGTTTACTAAATAAATGACAAGGGAAACCTTGACAATTGGGGAAGAAATTTAATTTTAAAAAACTAGATTTGGATTGTATATTATATTTTAAAAATTCATTATACTTGTTAGTTGACTGTTTAATGGTAAATTATTTTAAATATCCATTAATCTATTTAATGACTTTTAAAGAAATTTTAAAATCATTAGGAACTTGACATGCAATTAACCTATGAGTAAAATAATATTAAGTTACTATGGAATTGTTGGGAAAATGGAGGACTAATAACATAATATTATTTTATTTTGAGGTTAATTGCATGTCAAGTCCTTCATGTTTTGATATTTATTAAAATTTATAAAATAAATTAATAGTGTACAGTGGTGTGCAAGGTAATTATGTGTAGACTCATCGAAAAATATATGTTTTTATACGTTTCAAAATATAATCATATGGAAAGAAAATGAATTTTCAGGGTCTTTTTTTCTAAAAAAACTGAAAGTTGTTTGATTTTGATATTTATTTCATATTTTTATTTTTCTATCTTTTAGTTTTCCATCTTTTCATTTTTACTTTGCACATAAAGTCTATATCATAACTGATAATTATTTTTATGTTTTTTTTCTAACGTGAGACTAGTTAAAATAAGACTAAAATGTGATTGTATAAAAATTATTATAAAAATTATAAGAATTTTAATATAGGTATATATCGAAATTTTTATACATTTGCGATGGAAAAAAATTAAGATTTAGAAGTTTAATTTTAGATTTAGGTATAAGTTTATAATTAAGACTTTAACTTAATTAATCGTACTATTCATTTTGTCATAAATTCTAAAAAAACTCAAATATTCTTATTTTCCTAAATATAAATCTTACTTGGATTATCCTAGTTAACACCAATTCAATAAGAAATGATCACAATAAATTTATTTACAAACCTTAATGAATATTTAAATAAAACAATCACTTGAATTTGAATGTATGACAAAAAAATCTTTACGTATAAACTTTTTACCATTCCATACATAATTATTTGTTAATAATGATTTTTATATAAAAGATATTATTTTATTTTTAATGTACATTTTCAAATATAAATTAATTTTAATTTTATTAATTAAAATTTGAGATCTTGATAAACATATGAGCCTAATATTTGAGCCAAATCAAGGAAGGGTAGCCAGTAAACCGAAGCCTTGCCACCCATCAAGATGAAATGAAATGAGCATTACTCTGTTGCATGTGTTCTCTAACTGTATTAATATTCTTAGCACTCCACAGGATGTACCATTTCCACCCATTGAGACGGACAATAAGATGCCGGTGAGTCGGAAACCCTGTCCCTCCTACCGTACAACAGTTCGACCATGTATTCTGGTGTTCCCACTGTCTTCAATCTACAAGTACCTTTTCTGGTTAAAACCATAAACCGTAAACCGCAACCGGTAGAAGCAAATAATACCATGTAGGGTTAATCTAGGCCATGCTATAACAATCAGCTGCAACGTTTCTTAGCCAAAACGTCCAAATTCAGTTTCCATTAGCTAAACCAGTCAGTGGAGTGAAAAAGTAGCTTCTTCTAGCAATTCGAATCTCCGGTAACAAACTGCCTAACATGTTGCAGACTACTCTGCTGCAGTTAGTAGTTCTAATAATTAAACAAAAAGTGAAACCCAAATCTAAAAGTTACACACTTTATGCATCCGAGCCATCTACAGCACGCCAAATTTGGGAAAAGCAAAGTAGAAAACAGACATCCAACCCTTTTGCAATACTAAATCCCCTAACTTAGTTTATCAAAAGAGAACACTAATAGAGTAATCCTACCATTAAAACCTAGTAATACATAACCACCAGATCAGATCACAAGTGCATTATCAAACTATCGAACTAGACCACATGGCTATAAAATCAAACTATAACTCTTGGATGGAATTATGAAAGTAGTAGAATATTCAACACTAGTATCCCACAATGCCACATGATGTATATTCCGAGTTGACTCCAGATATATCTTAGTAGAGTTTTAAGCACTTAAAAGTTCAAAAGGATCACTATGTGTTATATGCTAAAGCTAGTGTTGAGTTACTTTAGATATTTTTCTGTTCTCACCCATTCGGAACACAAGCAGAGCATTTTCTCATCACAGTTACACTATGAACCAAAGATACAATCCCAGACATATTTACCCAGGCAAAACCTTAAACAGATGAATGACCATGTTTACCTCTTATGTCCTTGTTAGAGAAGTTGACTCAACTATCTAGAGAATTACAAGAATTAACAAAAAACTGTAAAGAATATGGAAATCATACAACTATGGTAAATCGAAGGACATACATTTCAGACGATAAGATCACATGCAAATTAACTATAAACAGCAATTAGAATGTAACAGCGAATTATACCACAGCTGCTGCCACCAAAAGGCCAAAGTAAACAGTCATGATCAATTGCAAGGTTAAACTTGGGTGACTACTAGAATAAATTTAGTGATTACAAATAGATACTGTAACCACAAGGAAACTTATATCATAGAATCCGTTATGGGAAATCAGACTCCAGTTTTGAAACTTTAGGGAAATCATGAAGGGAATGTATACGGTCTAAAGCTCTGCTTACTAGCATAAATAGTTGCTTATAGAATTTAAAAATGTCACTGAACCATGAGATAAAGATCCTACTCATTAAGGAAAAGAGGGTACAGTTGGCATAGAAATGAAAACTGATCAACATTTAAACAGTGATATAGAGCACTGAAAGGGTAATAAAACAGCACAGTATGGCTTACGTACTGTAATCACAAAGATGCTTCACTCTCAATGCAACAAACATTGATGCCAAAATTCTCTCTAGTTTGCTTGATGTTATGTTCATGAGTTATTGATCGAGTCACTAGGAAAACTCATTACCTAAACATGGCTTATGTACTGTAATTAGTAATTACAAAGATGCTTCACTTAATAGCCTTGTGTACCTTTTGGGTGTCTTTGACTTCTGTCTTGCCCACAAAGGCAACTGTAACACTTCACAACAAAATAGAAATGACTATAATTTAATTGACTGCCTTCTTTTTTTCTAGGATTTAATATTTCAGCCAGAAATGCCCAAGAAAGAAAACCCAAGATAATATGTTTAAACAGTACACCAACAAATTCTACATTATTCATTTATCAAAAATGCTGAGTGTTCTGCTTAGCACTAAGATTTATGTCATTCAATAACAATAGAAAAGGTTACAGATGCTGTGAAATTTGAGAAATCCAGCTAATGTTCATTAGGATAAGACATAACGAAGAAAAAAAGTCGGAGATCCCTGAGTTGTCCTTATATCACAGGTCCAAAGTCTTCTATGGACTCATACAATTTACAAGTACAACTTACCTCTATGATACTGAACTAAGAAAAACAGATGATCAACACAGAAGAGAATTTTGGAAACTCAAGAACCTCAATATACCCATTGTAACAAACAAAGACACCGACCAGGGATGGTGAGCATATGTCCTTTTTCCCCCACCTCAAGCTCAAAATTTTGTCATGTAGCCTCAAAACCACTTTATTGGCTGAAAGACATCCCGGGCAAGCAGACTCTAGTATGTTGAGATGATTTCCAGTAACAATTGCCACAAAGAAATCCAGATTCACTTAATACCGGCAGAAAGAAGTAATTGCAATCTTGATAAGCCTAAGAACATATTGTTGCATAAAGTGACCTCAGGATTAAATCCATCACCAGAGGCAGACTGAGCAAATAGACTGCAACTGACAACTTACTTGCAGACCTAGGAGTCTGTAGAACTGACACTTCATCAGTGACTCAATATACATTACCTACCAGCTCAAGATGAAATTCAGAAAGTGAAGTTCATTTCCGATCTCCAGCACCCCTCAGGATCACTTAAAAAGGCAGAAATAGGAATAACTACCCACAAAGACTCTACATGATGAAAAGGGCGGCTAACTAAAATAAACAAGAATAGTGGAATGATGAACATGGGGAATCAATAATTACCAAAGTTTTGGATCAATCATCCCCAGTTGGAAATAATGTAAGAACCTTCCTTCCACCATTGGCATTGGCAGATTCCAAATCTTCCACATAACTACTGGGAGCTTGATTATGCACGGGCGTCCCTCCCATCCTATGCATTCGTTGCTGCGTTTGCCTGCCTAAGAAGGGATGCTCGAATGGACTATTAGGAGATGACCCTAAATGACCCATTTGTTGTCTATGATACTGAGACTGCAAATGAGGATGTCCTACCGCGGCTGCCACCATTTGCTGTTGCTGGTGATGGTGGTGATGCTGCAGAGCCGGCACTGGCACGAAGGGTAAGAAATGCTCTGAATTAGCCCTTCCAGGATGAAGAAAGTGTGGTGGAACCGGTGAGCTTGCAAACAAATGATCCGTCGCTGGATCAGCGGATGCCCCTGATCCGCCATTGGCACCTCCTCCACTACCACCAGATAAGCCTTGCATTCTCTTCAAATATAGGCGATACTTCTGCAAATGACTAGCAACGTTTTCTCTCGTCAAACCATCAACACTCATCAACTGCATTATGGTCTTGGGGACAGCGTTCTTGATCCCCAAATGAGCCACGGCATCAACGAATCTCTTGTGCAGCTGTGGGGTCCACACAAGACGAGGCCTCTTGAGAGTGCGTGCTGGCTCATCTCCGGCTGCCCCGGATCCCAAATCCCCTGAATCGGCGGCGAATTCAGCTAAGGAAGGTTGAGAAGAAGGGTGCATAGCTGGGGAAGGCGTCCTCGTCGTCGTCGTCGTCTGGGCGTGATTGGGATTACGAATGTCGAATGCGAGAGCAAGATCAGGAGTAATTAGTGATTGTGAAAGGGGCATAAGCTCGTCGGGGGACGGCAGCTCTTCCTCCCATCTTGAAAACCAATTTGAATCTTCTTCCCTCATGATTATTCACAAAGGAGTAAGAATTAACGGAAACAAATGGAAACCCAAATCAGATCAACAAATCCAGAGCCTCTTCACCCAGCTCACTGCACCAACCAACCAACCAACAAACAAGAAATTAAGGAATTGAATTACATACTTGTAGAATTAGTAAGAAAGAAGATTACGAGCAAATCTCACGTACCAAAGAAGAATCATGTGGAGAGCGAAAGCCAGATAGTGTATGGAGGTTGTTCGAGGTGGATCTTTGTACTCTACTTCCATCATCTATACTTTTTCCTCATATCCTAATCCAACTACAGTAATGAACGAAACCATTCCTAAAAGAAAATTGGTAAACTACATAAATAGTCATATATTTTTAAGATTCTTGCATTTGGGTCATAAAACTTTAAAATTTATGACATAATTATTAAACGATAGAAATCCAAAACATTTATAAAAATGGTTTATTTTATCAAAATATTACGAACATAAGAGATATTATTATTATTAAAAATATCATGATCATGATTTTTTAAATTTATATAATTTATTGTAAAATATAATGATTATAATAAATTTTTTCACTGATTTAGAGTATTTTCTAATACTTGTAAAATTTTATTAATGTAAGAATACAATTTTTATGATTATAATTGGATTTTTCTAAATTTTATCATAACGGTACAATAATGAAAATACTAATGGATATATGAGAGTGATTGTTGGGGGTGACGCAGTTAACGTAGTTAATCTCTTGAGATCGGAGGTACACGAAAGATTTATACTTACACAAAGTTTGATAAAAACGAGGGGCCTTCTCTAAACGTATCATCATATCAAAATTAACTTCATTCATCGTACAATTAATAGGACATCTCATGCATTGACTTATTGAACGTTTAATGATGATATATATTTTTTTAAATTTAAATTATCCTAGTTGTATCGAATAAAATAATTATTATTCTTATTATACTCCTTGTCATAACCCTTCTACATTATGCTTCTTAGCTAACCAAGCTATTCGGAGGTATTGCTCCAGACCCATTCATCTGACAAGACTCATTAAGACTTCAGAGTATAGCATACTTGAGTCATTTGGAGTAACCTCATCGAGAAACTACAGACAAACATCAAATTTATCAACTCACCATCCAAGCATATTGACTAACAAATCTTTAAATCTTTAATTTTGATTATTGTTGTTAATATTCATCACGTCGTCAATAATGAAATAAAGACATATTCTCTTATCGTTAGATCTATATGTCGTTCATTATCCAACCGACCGTCATTTATTGCTCATCGTTTTGTTTTATTTCGATGTTAGACACATAATCGTCTACTTTCAATGATGGGAGGATGAAAGATATGATCATAGAATTCAGTGATGATGAAAATGTTAAACATGTATTTGGGTTAAAAATATTTTAGTCACCTATATATAAATATATTTTTGTACTATTAAGAGTTAAAAAAACTGATCTTAAAACTAATAATCAGTTAATCTAGTAAGATGTGACATAAGATTTTTTATACAAGGTTAAAGCTTTAAATTTTAATATAGTAAATGAAATAAATTTAATTGAAAAGGACTGCTCTTATAATAGACCTCTACGTATTTTTTTTAGATTAGTATTTTTAGGTGCTACTTGAGTTGGTTGTTTTGGATTAGAGGTAACATTTTCAACACCTATATTGCCTTAATTTCAAGTAAGATGAAACTAAAATTAAGTTTGGCTTGGAGGATGCTAGCTGAAATACCACTTGTACTGTAGTTTGAAGATTCAACTTCAAGGTCCATAACTTGTCATGTTTTGTATAGATCATCTGTGTGCTAAGGATTAGGAGATCCCACCACCGCCTCCTCTTCCTCCCCCTTAGCTCACCAACCACTCCCATAGGCCATATTACTTTAAAATCATTTTCCAGCCATCCCCACCGCGGCCTGCCTAACTCTCCCGTGTGTCCTAATCCCATTGGCCCTTCACACAGATGCAGCTGTATGTGGACTCAAACCTATCTTGAATTTTTTAAAATTTATATATTTATCTTTAATTTTTTAAAATTTTATGTGTGTTTATTTTTAAATATTTTTTTGAATTCGTGGCTGGCTTCGCACCTACCATCTGCACCATGCATGTGTTACCACAAAACAAAGCAAGTTATTAATATGTTAAACACAATTCTGTGAACGAAATAGAAATAAAACATATAAATTAGAAACGTAAAGGAAAAAAAAAATCTGAAACTTTAACCGAGGCCTGTGCTATCACAGTGTCCTTAAAACAGATTCGTCCCCTCCCGGTGCTGGAGTTACTATGGAACGTCTGTCTCCCAGGATACAACGGTAGAATACAATAAGGAGAGCAACTCTACCTTACTGCAACAACGAACTTTACAGAAGCAGAACACTATCTGGCTATAGGATATTTGTGGGGGGGTTTTCAGTGTTTTGAAATATGAACAAAGGGTCTCCTTTTATAGTGTTCATGCAGGGGACATGTTTAATTACAGAATTAATCTGTAATTAACAATTCCTGAAGAGTTATAACTCCCAGAAATTAAAATGGTATTTATCAGAGAATTAATCCAAATAAATTGGAGGTTACAACCAGCTGAAGGGTCTGTAACTCCATAAAAGGTGATTAATTCTATAATATCTGTTAAAAATAAAGTCAGAAAAGTAGAAGAAAAAAAATCTGTCATTTTAGAAATCAAGACTAAAGGCCCAAGGCCCAAGGCCCAAGGCCCATTTTTTGACTTTTATAAAAATCAACTAATGCTAGCCCAAAGTGCCTAGCTAGTCCAAGCCTTTGACTTATTTCCATTAATAACATGAAGAGCTTTTGTATATAAAGCTTTACAAATCTAAGTTCCCAACAAATGTGGGATATTCTACTTTTCATTTTATTTTTTTAACATCATGGGTGTTACATTGAGCAACAATTTTTCATTCACCCATTAAACATTTTGAGCATGTAAATATACAAATTTAATCTACTCTTGTTGTAGATTAATAATACACATAGTCTCAATTAATTTTACTAATGGAACCCACTCAAATTTAAGCTCAAATATCCATGTACCATACCATTTTTCCAACGGCGTAAGAAAACTTTGACAAATCAGTACACCAGCTCACCCATCTCACCTATATGTCGACCGCATTGATCAATGAACCATAGAAATCCAAGTGAACGGGTCCTCTTATTGTTACAGTCTCAATCTTCGCCCTCTTCCTACCGTACAAGCTTTACCAACGGCTAAGGTTCAAGCTGCCGCCCGGTCCACAAGCGTGGCCTGTGGTGGGGTCGTGGGGAACATTTACGACGTGAAACCTGTTAGGTTCCCGTGTTACGCGGTCCGATAATCTCAGTGTAGTTTGGGTAGACGTTGAACGTGATCGTTTCGAATACGGAACTGGCGAGGGAAGTTCTGAAAGAGCGTAATCAACAGTTAGCGGACAGGCACCGGATCAGGGCGGCGGCGAAGTTTAGAAGAGATGAACAGGACCTCATATGGGTTGATTATGGACCTCACTATGTTAAGGTGCGGAAAGTGTGCCCTGGTGCTCAGCTCGGGATCAACCTGGTAACATCCATGCTAGGTCACCTGTTGCACCATTTTTGCTGGACACCGGCCGAGGGGGTGTAAATTGTCATCACGTTTTTATATTGCAATACCCCAATCATGATAGGACGTAGCCTTTGACCGATTTTGTTGTGGGAAACAGAATGATAATAAAGAACCAACCACCACCCTTGCTTTGCTTGCTCCACAAGTATATTTTCTTCCCTCGCCATTCATAACTAAGGGTAGGTTGATAACCATTCGAGCCGAGCCTCGAAAATAGTGTTATTAGACTCGGCTCGACTCAAAATAAAAAAATATCTAATTTATTTTAGTTGATTTATTTTTAGTAGATTTCTCATATAATTATTTCGAGTCTGTTCACGAGCTTTTCGAGCCGAGTTTGAATCGACTCGGCTCGTTAAGGTTTCGAACCCGAGTCGAACTCACTCGAACCGAACCCGAATAACTCGTGAGCTGATCAGGCTTATTATCACCCCTATTCATAACATTAGGTCTATCATATAATAATTTAATTTAAAATTAAAATATGATAAATTTTAAAATGTAATTTATATTTCCTCTCCTAAAATGTGGTACAAACTTGGAAATAAATATTACTACATCTAGGGATGGGCACGGGTCGGGTCAGATTTTCGGCCCACTCGCACTTGACTCGAAAAATCATACCCTCCCCCGCCACCCGATCCGAGTTTAGGGTGAAAAAAAGTCCGACCCGACCCGAACCGATTTTTAAGCTTTAAAATCCGATCCAACCCGACCCGAACCGATTTTTAAGCTTTAAAATCCGATCCAACCCGACCCGAATCATTAAAAAATATTAAAATTTTAGGGACTAAACTATAAAAAATAAAATTTAGGGATCTAATTGTAAAAATATTTAATTTTAGTGACTTAATTGTAAAAAAATAATTTTAGTGATCTAATTGTATAAAATATATAAAGAGGGATTATTATTATAAATCTCTAAAATATATATGAGAAAATTACACTATTAGTCCCGGATCGGGTCAGATTTTTTTCACCCTAAATCCAAACCCGACCCGAAACCGCCTTTGAAAAAACCCGACACGAACCCAATATTTTTACCAAAAAATATAACCCGATCGGATCAGGTCGGATTCGGGTTCCGTACCCGTCCCTAACTACCTCATATATTAATTAATTGCCAACAATATTTATATACTGAGGTTTTCCCCCGGCCTACGTCCTTGTCTTTTATGTCCCAATAATACAGAATCATCTGTTCCTGGTATCCTTTGTGTGCAGAAACAATCAAGTGTCGACCAGGATTTTGATGGTCTGATCCTTTGTTTCAACTTACATCTAGAAAAAGAAAACGTGAGGTGAAAACATAATGATTCATTACAGTCCACATGTACATTACCTTGGCGTATGTCCTACAGAAACCTCTGCTGTTTCTGTCTATTTCGTTAATTGCTCTCAACTCTTAAAGTTATGAATTTATTATTCAGAGTTATTAGCATAGAATGTGTCGAAATTATTTTTAAATCAGTAAAAATAACTTGGGATATGAATTAAATATTGTATTCCGATTCAGAAAGATATGAATAAAATAATTACGATAGACAAAATTATGTTTTGGGTATTTATAATGGTTTGGTTTAATGTCTTTTGTCTTTTGATGAGATATGTAGACGTTCGGAGAGTATTATTGTCTTATATGTTATAATAAAGGAAGTCGGATGTACTAGAATCAATGCAATGACATTTATATAAAGGGATGTGTATTTCGAGATGAGTGGTCAAGTACATTCGACGTATCCAAGAGTTGAGTAATTTGGATGTAGTTAAAAATATATCCATGATTATGATGAACTTGATAAAGAATATAATTCGATGGGTTGAGTGAGTTCGAATAACCTAATAGGCTGAGTGACCTCAGGTAAAGATTATTTGTGACTATTGCGATCTAAAGTACATCTAGGACATACGTGTAATTATAGTGATTCGAATATGATCTAACTAATTCGACGGTTATATGATCACGAGTAACTCAACGATTGAGTGAGCATGAGTAAAGTATGACTTTATTGGTCAATAGGTATAACTAATATACAATTGTTTATGTATACTGTGTAGATAATAGATGATAACTTTTATGCTCTAAGACTGAGTCATCAGGGTATAGTATATTTTAACTTGATGGATTATGTGAGTTCGAGTAATTCAATGAGATATATTACCTTGAATATAAAAAAAATTGATCGTATTATGTAAGACTTCTTTTAATTTAAGATAAAAATATTTTTTATCACTCTACCAATAACTTTATAATATCATTATGACATGGCTTATTTTACCCTCTTTCTTCTTCCCTTTCTCAACCTCTCCTTCCTTATTTCACCCTAAAGTTTTTGAATTTTTAATTAAAATTAAATTAATTAAATATATAAATAAGAAAGTTTAAATGTATTAATATAAATTTTTATAATTATACGTCACTCACTTAATGGTCTAGCTATCATTTTACAATAAAAATTAAAATTTACTGTCCTAAAAATGTGATACTCTTAATAAATTTAGAACTCATAACTTAAAAAATTAAAAATTCGATCAACGAATTAAAAATATTTATTTATTTTTTAATATATGATTTATTTTTAATAATTTAATTGAAATCAATGCACTATCTGAAAATATAAAATTTTTTTACCAAGTTAGCCTTGACCTTTGTTCATAGAAAAAGGTCCACTTTTCATTATAACTAGACAAGAGTAAGAGCATAAAGGACATTTTTGCAAGACAAAAGGATTTGAAGGAGAAAAAAATCCTGTCTCTTTTTTTTTTTCCTCTTTTGATTTTTTTTTTTAAAATTAAATTTTAAACCTTAAACCCTTATTTTCTATATCTTAAATCGTAAACCCTATACCCTAAAAAATATATTCTACCCCTAATTCCTTAAACCCTAACCAAAACCCCTAATCTAAAACCCTAAACCTTAAACCCTAAACCTCTAATTTGAAGTGAATACATAAATAGAAGAAAGCATAAAAAAAGAGCAGAAGATTTGCACCCGATTTGAACCGCCTAAGAAACAAAGAAAATGGAGAATATTAAAATGATTATGGGCACAGGAATCAATATTTTGATACCAAGGCTTTAGCTTATGAAATCTAGCGCGCGCGCTCTCTCTCGTTGAGCTTTTCTAAGCCAAACAAAGATAAACCAGACCAGCCTAGGCTCTGAAATCCGTAGCAAAGAACTTTCCTTTCAGAAAAATAGAAGAAACCAACCAGGCAGCAAGTTCTATGCACTTTGACTCTCACTCTCCCAAAGGTTGTCTATGCCTTGGGTTCTGAGCAACAACCAGATGATGATCCTGAGAACAAAGCTAGCTTGCATGTCTCTCCTCCTGCTCATGCTGCTACAGTTTCAGACTCCATGTTATGCAGGTTTGTACGTTAAACTCAACAGATTCAAACCCAGGTCCGGCGCTGGGCTAAGCCCTCAAGCACCTCAGTTTAAAGGATCAAATACAGGTAAAGATGAAGATGACAGTTTTGGTGCTGAAAAGAGGAAAGTCGATACAGGACCCAATCCTCTACACAACAGGTAAGTTACCGGGAGAGTTCCACCTTAAGTTTCGACCTATAATCTGTCTTTTCTACTTTCATTTCACTTTCATTGTGAAACCATTTTTGATGCTTCAGGCTTTGCTGGCCAGTGTATCTACTGATCTTACAGATGTATATGGACAGCTTAGCTTTGAGTTTTATTTTTTGGGGTGAATATATTTTCTGGATGGCTATAATATGAAACATTGATGTTGTGATTAATGGTGTTGTTGATGTTCTTACTGCACACCAGCATGCTTTTTCTCCTGCAGGTTGGTCTGCTCTCTGGGTGTGTTATATGTTGCACTAACTTCATTTCCATTGTATTGTACTGTATTTATATAGTATCTGAGCGTAGTTTTGTATGTATTTTTTGTGCCTGTGGTCATGTTATTGAGTTCCTAAGGTTAGATTTTGAATTGTCTGAGACTGGGTGAGCCCGAGCCATCTCTTCATCTTAATTTCTCTGGCTTGAATGATTATGAGGGAGGGTCCCTCTGTGTGTTTGGTACTGATTTTGTTTTGCCAGCCATAAACTCCACTCTCTCTCTCAAACTCTTATTCTTCCTCAAAGGTTTTTCACCATCTCAAGTAGGATGATGACTTTTCTCTTGTGGGAACAAGAAATGGAAAAAGAAATTTAAATTTCTCAGTCAAAACTTATATTCATTCGGAGCAAATAAGAATTATCGAATATAAATCATGTACACAAATCGTTTGTGTTTTTATGACACATTCTTTGATGTCTTCATTCTAAATTCATAGTTTTAGGACTCAAAGTTAGGTTTAGAGAATTAGGGATAATGTGTATTTTTAGGATGTAGAATTTATGACGTAAGATATAGAAAATTAGGGTTAAGATTTAGATTTTTTTAAAATTTTTAATAAGGTGTACGGAGGAGATCTACTAATTGGCCTAGTGGTCAAGGATGTTCATCCTGCCTCATCTTGTATGGGTTTGAATTTCGGTATAGGAAAAAGTTATAATATCTCTACTTATCAAAAAAAAAATAAGGTGTACTAAAGAAGCATGATTCGGGGATAACAGATTTTTACTCATAAATTATATTTTACCCAAATAAATAAATCAACCTAATAATGAAAATAATTTATTTAACACAATTTAATATGTTTTATAGTTTATTAATAGAATATTAAATTAGTTGTTCGAAGTAATAAGATGAATAAAAATCTTATGTCTTTTTTTATATCTCTTTCTACCCTTAATACTAAAAGATTAAATTCTATGCTCTAATCCTAAATCTTAAATTAAATACTTTAAATTTTAATCCTAAACTCTAATCTTAAACCATAACGCTAAAATATAAACTTATTTTTTTTACTCTTGGGCATAAAAGATACAACAACAAAAAGCTTAAATTTTTTATTTGTAATGAGATATATTTACATTATATAAATATTTATTTTTAAATTTTTCAGGGTCGTAATTCTTTTAAAAACAATTTATTACTTGTTCATATAGAAAATATAATATTTTTTATTTAATAAAAATAGATTTGAACGTAATTTTTTTAAGACGGATTCGATATAGTGATTTAAAAAAAATGGGACCGTTTCAGGTTGTTGACCGAAAAAAGTTGGAATGATGAAGAAAAAAAAGTGAAAAAGGAATTGGAAAAAAAATAATGAAACCGTTTTAGTTGAAAAAGAAATGTGAAAGTAAACTAAGATGAGTGGATTATCTTTAGGGTAAGTTTTTTTCCCATCATTTTATTTTTTATTTTTATTTTGCTCATCAAAGTTAAAATATTTTTAGTTTAATCATTAAATCTTAATATTATTTTTAATTATTTAATCGTTAAAACATAAATGATGTGATAATATAATAAATGATATAATTATACATAAAAATAATGTAATTTTAAATCTTTACAAAAAAAATTATTTTAAATTTGATTTTATGGTTAAAACTCAATTTTTAAACAATCTTGGGATCTATCATTCTATAACAGCCTTTTGAAGGTTTCCAAACATCCTCTGCAGTTGTAATGAAAGTAAACAGGCTTTCTGTACTTAGGGTTTCCTTTTAATTTAACAACAGTTGCATTGAATTTTCTTAGACAGACAAAGCTTCACTTCTAGCCAAGGTGGTCCAACGCCTGAAGGAACTGAAGCAACAAGCACTTGAAATAACTGAACTCGAGACCTTACCATCCGAAACCGGATGAAAACATGGTTCTATCCTGCGATTGTTCAAGTGATGATGACGGGACGTCAATATTCAAGGCTTCCTTGTAAGAGCCGAACTGGCCACCTTGGGAGGAAGAATCCACAACGTTCTGGTTGTTGAAACAGACAAAGATCATGGTATTGAATCAGTTCAGTTCTTGCAATATCTTTGCTTCAACGTTCAAACTCATTGCATCCGAAAATCAGCACCACAACCCTGCCAAACCAAGAAACAATAACCATCTTGTAAATGGTTCATCCAGAGACCAGACCCTGCCAAAACAACAAACATCAAGCATCTTGTAGATAGTTCATCCAGCACATGGGGCATAACTTGAAAAAGCCTTCAAACCAGTTGTCTCGAGTGTCTGTAAGTGCTGCCCGAGCATATTAGAGGTTATATCTGATAACTTTATCATTTTAGGTACAGATTTGTTAGATTCTTGGCTCAAGTACAAGGGGTGTGGTGTATAAGCAAGTTCATAATCTTGATTCATAGCCATTTTAAGCATATTGAATTCCATTACACCTCTATTCCGCAGGTTATAGTGTAGTTCCTTGAATCTGTTATTACGCAGCCTTTATTCAGTGAACTCCCGTAATGATCTTGGAAATGAGGAAATAATATTTAAAGATAGTAATTAAAATGCATTCGTTGTACGAACCGATTGATTCAAGTGATAAGTGATTTGATACCATTTAAGTAAATTTCGAGTTCGAGATATTATGTATGTAAAAGATTCTCGTTAACAGATTCACCTTTCAAAGTTAGGTTAGTTTCGAATTACTCAATACAAAACCCTAAAAACCAAAAATGTTTTAAGTTTCTAATTATTACACAAGGGGCTTGACACTCGAAGCGGTGTCAAACCTATATATATTTTTCCAGTTTGGTGTCTAACGATTTTTGGACTATTTTATTGTGTAATATTTTATTGTATAATATTTTATTTCGTAACTCAAATAAGGTTTTCTCATGACAAACATTAAAATTTTTCATTATCCAATAAAAATAAACATATTTTTGTTATTTACTTTTATTTCTTTTAAAAAATAAGAAAAAATCTTTAATTTTATAAAAAAATTAAAATCTTTAATTACTCTAAAAAAACTTAAACTCAAAATCTCTAAATTCTTTTTTTCCCACCATCGGTTATTCTTACCTTTATCGACCCCCGATTGAAAATCTATTATCTCGTCATCAAAAACCGGTGAATGAACTATTGATTGCTTTATTGACGAACATTCAACAACGAAAAAAAAAAGAAATTGGGCTTCTAACCGACTGCCGGAGGCCGGGATAAGGATGTTGAACAAAAGAAATTATTTTATGGACCGATTTCACCACGTCATCCATGATCTTTAACTATTAAAAAGTAGTTAATTAATTTTTATATTTTCTATGTTATTTTTTCAATAGTGAATCTTCACTTTTTTTATTGTCATATAAATAGGTAGTGAGCTGTTAAATAAAGATTAATTAGAAAAGAAAAAATGATACAAAAAATAAAAATTAATTAACTATTTTTTAGTGATTAAAGACTATAAATGACGTGATAGAATCGATCCATAAAAATCTCTCGTTGAACGGTGAAGCACATTATGCTTAGGTGATGATTTGACTAAAATAGTTAAAACTTTAGAGTTTCTAAAAGTTCATAATTTAAAAAAAATCAAAAATAAAAAAAACATATCGCAATGTAATATTAATTTGATGAAAATATTTTTTAACGGTCATTAATAAAAAAATTTAATTTAAATTATAGAAAGCATTAAATACCAAAATAATCTATAAAAATATCAGACATCAAATTATAAAAATAAAAAAAGTAAAATACTTTTCAATGTTAAGCCTAACGCAATATTGTAAATATTTACTGTATTGGCTGAAAAACAAACAATATATAGATAGGTTGTCTTTGGTTTAAAAAGCTCCACGTTTCCTTTCTTAAATATTAAAAATACCTGAGTTCCAGTTTTAAAAAATATTTGATCCGATTTTAAATTTTAAATTTTAAATTATCCAAAAATCTAAAAATTAAAATTTTTTTATTAATATTAATCTTGTTCTATTTAATAATTTAGTGCTTGTTATATTTAAAAATTTTAAAAATTAAAACTTTTATAATCGTGAATCTTATTGTATTTAATAATTTGTTGTTTATAAATACTCTCACTTGATTGGATGATTTTTTTTCTTTTTGCTTATTTATTGTTGGATTTTTATTTTTTTTAATTTAGCTAATAGTGATTACAATAATATCTGTTTTAGAAGATAATCTCAATCATTTGACATTGATTGTTCAATCACTTTACTACAATTACTAGTGCTTGAACCCGTGACCTCTAGAAACAACAACAATTTCATTAATCAATTGGTCTAGAAAGCTCGTACTTGGATTTTTAAATTCTGACAATGAATATTCAAGTCTTAAATAATTTTCTGTTGTCTCGTCCAAAAATAAAGTCTTAAAAGTTCGATGTGGTTTTATTCGTCGAAAAATATTTAAAATTATATAAAAATAAAAGATATTTTATAATTTTTACAAGGATCTTGAATGATGTCGTTTTGATGACTTGTAAAAATTAAGGGAATAAATTATAAGTTTTAAACTTTAATGATTAAAATAAAAATGAATAAAATTAAATTGTGAAATTTATAATTTATCCAATTATTATGTTTCCTTGTTTATATTAAATCTGCCAATGTCCATGTGAATGTTTATTTTGTGCATTAAGTGGTAAATTGATTGAGTGGACCCAATTTTATTGCATTATTATGGATCCATCATTTTTATTTGGCCACGTAAATATTTATTTGTCTTTATTTATAAAAATAATTTATTTTTTAATATTTTATTGAGTTAAAAAAGTTTTTTTTAGATAAAAACATCAATCAACTGATAGTAAATGATTTGATAGTGATAGTGTATGTTAACGTGATATTATCGTATCGACAAATATATTAACTTTAAAAATACTATATCATTTAAAAAATAATTTTATGAAATTATATAAAATATAAAATAATTTGTTTTACTTATCATTATGTTAAGTTATTTAAAATTGTTTACTATTAATATTTTAACAATCTTGATCATATAAAGGTTATTTTGATCTAATATAAAAAATAATTAAATTACACCAACGAAAAAAGAATAAAACAAACAATTCAATTAAACATCATTTTTTTTTTACTTTATGTCTTTTTTTAACAGAGAGACATTTATCGAGTTTGTAAGGAAACCAATTTCATGCTTTTAATTACTACTTACAAAACAGTAACATGTACCAAAAAATGTTGGATATAGTGGTAAGAAGTATTATTTAAATGTTTATCATTATTTTTAGGTTTAACTCACTAGTAATTGCCTAACGTATACACTTTTTCTGAAATAGGTGCTTAATATTTTTTTTGGTTGAAATAAGTGCCTAAATTATATATTTTTTCTAAGATAAGTGCCTAATGTATTTTTTGGCTGAAATAGGTGCCTAAAGTTTTATTCCCTTAGTATTTTAAAATAACACTGTTAAAAGAAAATTGTTTAATTTATAAATAAGTACCTAAACTATATATATATTTTAAAATAGGTTCCTAATGTAATTTTTATTGAAATAAATGCCTAATTTTTTTCTTATAAGTAATTTATATTTCTTATAAGATGTAAAATTATTTATATATCATCGTTTTAATCTATTAAATTATTTATTATAATTGATTAATAATTTATTTAAATTTGATTAGTAGCTGAAATTATGAGAAAAAAATATTTTTTAACAATACTAAAATAAAAAATAATTAAAATTTATATAATTTTATATTAATATTTTTAATTCTTTTTCGATACAATTATAAATGTAATAGGAATATAATAATTTTTGTATATATTCCTCATGTGAACCGGCGGCATATCCTTGCAAGTGAATCGATTTGTCCCATTGTTGTGGAAAATATAAAAAATATTAATATAAAATTATATAAATTTTAATTATTTTTTATTTTAGTGTTGTTAAAAAATAATTTTTCTCATAATTTAAAAGGTTAGATGATTAATTTAAGATATAACTAATTTTATATCTTATAAAAAATATAAATTACTTATAAGAAAAAAATTAGATATTTATTTTAATAAAAATTACATTAGGCACCTATTTTTTAAAAAAATATATAGTTTAGGTACTTATTTATAAATTAAACAATTTTCTTTTAACACTGTTACCTTAAAACACTAAGGGAATAAAACTTTACGCACCTATTCCAGCCAAAAAATACATTAGGCACCTATCTCAGAAAAAATATATAGTTTAGGCACTTATTTTAGCAAAAAAAAACATTAGGCACCTATTTCAGAAAAGATGTATACTTTGGGCACCTATTATTGAGTTAAGCCTTATTTTTATTTTTAAGTTTTATCTAATGTTAATTTGATAATATCTCGAGTTTCGACTGATTAAAATGATTGTTTTGTTATAATCACCAGGACTAAATTTATTATTATTTTAAATAAAAAGGATTAAATTTAGTAAATTATTTTAAATTGTAATCAAGTCGATAGAATGTATAAATTTTGGGACTTAAATTATTGTTATACCAGTTAATATCTTTATAATTTTTTTAACCCTTTAAACGCGCACATACCGTGTGTACAAGATACTCAAACTTAAATCACTTAAATAAATTATATCATCATTTACCACTGGTATCACGATTTAACAAAAACACATAATTGAATGAGCCTAGATGTATTTTACACTAATAATACAAAACATTGTGTTGCAACTATGACATCTCTCATCTCACTAAGTGTATGGGTACAACTAACTAATAACTATAAGTAGGGGTGAGCAAAACTCGATTCGACTCGAAAAACTCGACTCGACTTGAGGTGAAAATACTAGACTCATTTGGACTAGATTCAAAATTTCATAAACTCGCCTTGACTCAAAAAAATTCAAATAAATTAAGTTTGAGTTGTAAAGTGAAAATTCGAATAACTCAAAATTTTTAATAATTAAATAATTTATTTTTAAGTTTGAGATGAGTCTCTCAATTTTATATTATATATATATTGATATATAATAGTATAAAGAAATATTGTTATATATGAAGAAATATATATATATATTATATGGTTAGAGAAAGTTGTTTAAATTAGAATCAAATCGTACTATAACATGATACATAATTACAATTAACTATTATAAAAACTCGAAAACTCAACTTGACTCAAATTTTTTAAACTCGAATCGAATCGAGAAAACTTCAAATAAAATTTGGGTTATAAAATATGACTCATCAATTCGAATAACTCAAAATTTTTTGACTCGACTTGATTAAATACTCACCCTAACTCCAAGACATCTCCTTGGGATAAAATTAGAGACATGTCCAAGTGACACAACTAAGTTAAGATTGGTCCCCCAATTTTTTACATTATTTTTGTTATTGTAATGATAGAAGTTGAAATGATTGGTCATATTAATTTTGTGGTAGGTTGCAAACCTAACTGAAATGGTAACCAATTTACTTCCAAATAATAAATGGGTTGGCCCCTACTAAAATGACTTCCATCTAACCTAGTTTACTTCAACTGCAATGGTGGTCTCTCTCTTTCCTTGATTTATTCAGAGAAGCTTTCTTGTAAGAATTATGGAATTCCCATATACTTTTGTCCAACTTGTCTCGTTGTCGCCTAGGGACCCCATTTCTTGCCACCATTCGTGTACCACAGTCTCAACCAACAACAAGTTGAAATTATTTCGAAAATTGAAGTATACAAGAAAAAGAAAATATCTTTAGACCTTGGTATTAGGTTAGTTTTAAAGGTAAATTATAACAAATATCACAGAATTTTAGACGTCGTATTATTTATATCAATAAATTTTAGATTGGTTCAATTATAGCATGAAATTTTGATTTTTGTTTTAATTAATACTGTTGAGATGGTAACTCGATAATGGCGTGGTGACGTTGCCAAAATAATATCGTTTTGATGTGGCTATTGATGTCTAAAATGATATCGTTTTAAGCATTAAAATTTAGGGGTGTATCAATTTTGACACTAAACTTTAAAATGATTATATTTTTATCACCAAGCAATTCAACCATTGTTGTCGATCATTCACCGCACGTCACCGCTCACCATCCGCTATAAAATTGTTCTATCAACCTTTGTATTCCCCTCATCATTCTTTTCCTCGAGTTGGTTTTCCATAAAATCCACTCAAAATCGATAAAAATTCACCAAAGGTCATATGTTATACTTCAATCTCTTTCAACAGTCGATTGATGAAGTTAGTTTCGAGGTATGTTGTTGGTATTCTCAAAATAATGCTTTTCATTGTTCGGATTTTCGAACAAACACGTCAAATCTCTCAAATCCGAGAAAACTCTCATGCTTTCAAAATGGTAATTTTTTGTTTAATTTCATCGATTTTGAGTGAATTTCGTAGAAAACTAATCTGGGGATTCTTTAGAAGGAAGGAGCTTTAGATTGGGGATCATGGAGAAAAAATGTTTGTTGGTGCCTTTGGGTCTTCTATGGACATCGAAGACGGGAAAATGTGATCATATTGTAAGTTTTAAAATTTTGATGATCATTTCATAATCATTCCAAAAATTTATAGACTATAATAAAAGTAAATTAAATATTTTTTAATTTAACGTGTCAAATCAATTTTTTTAAACTGAAACTGAAACAATGACCGTAATGAAAAGCGAATTAAAAGTTTAGTGATTATTTTTTAAATTTTAAAAGTTCGATGATCCTATTTTATGTTTCCTAAAACTTTAGGTACTACCAATGTAGTTTTCCCTTAATTAATTTCATAAAATCTTTATTTGCAAGCAACTTTATTGGGGGAAAATTAGAATATATTCTTGGAATTTTTATCAACAATACATTTGAAATAATAAATTGTTAAAATTAATATGTTGACCACAAATAAATTCCTAATAATTTTAAAACTGATTGAATTTCACGTTATTGTGAACTAAAAATAAAATAAAAGGAACATAAATTTATATATAATTTAAAATTTTATTTAATGAATACACCTTAAAAGTTAATGAGATTTTTTATTATTAAATTTTATGGAATAAATTATTTACTCCTTTATCGTAATTTTTTGTGTTTTTATTTTAAAATAATGAGTTTAGGGTCTAAGATTATAGGTTGTGGTTTGGTTTAGGGTTTAAAATTAGAGGGTTAGAGTTAGGGTTTAGGGAATGAGGGATATGATATATTTTTTAAGATTTAGAGATTAGGACCGAGGATTAGAATTTGATTTTAAAGAATTTTTTAAGATAAATCATGAAAAAAGATGGACAAAATCTTTTTACTCTAAACTTTGTTAACTTGAATGATATTTTTTATAAAGACGATATATATTTTTAACGGTCGATATGCTTTTATAAAATTTAAAATATTTTGTGTAATTAATCAAGATTATAAACTTGTTAAATAAAACTTGATAAAATTTAAAAAAATATATTTGCCTAATAAAAAAATTATTTTTGAAAATAATTGGCTTCAATGATTAAAGTAATATACTGTATTTTATGAGAAAAATTACATTATGGGTCAGTCCCATCACGTGTCCATGGGACCGACTAATAAAAACTACCCATCTTTCCATGTCATATTTTTTTTCAAGTGATTTTTTACTTGAAAAATTAAAAACTAATAAGGTGGGTAGTTTTTATTGGTCGGTCCAATGAATAACGTGATAAGATTGACCCATGATATAATTTCTCATTTTATAGGATCCATTGTAAGGGGATATTTTAGTTGTTTTTATTGAAATGATGACAACTGTCACTAAAATTTGAAAATTAAAAAATAAAAACTCAAAAACCAAATTAAATTCGGTGGTGGATTCAGAGTTTGGTACTCATTTTAAACTTTTTAAATTTTATATATTTATTGTTAATATTTTTAATTTTTATAAATTAATTTTTATTTTTTTAATATTTAAATTTTATGTTTATTTTAAGATTTTAAAATTTTATTTGTATTAATCCTTGAATAAATTTCTGAATCTGTTACTGATTAAATTTATTCCGCCGTGATTTTTTAATAAAATATTCTTTATTAATTATTAGGTGGTTAACCAAAAAAGAGACGTTAAATCTTTTATATTTTATTGTTAAAATTGAAGTAAATTATAATGAAATTGTTTTTTATAATAAATTATTATACTATTTAATTTAAATTAATTTATTAATAAATTATATAACGATGATTATATAAATAAAAATTCAAAAAACTTAACGAAAGAATAAAAAAAGTTTTAGTAAAGCTGAAGATGAGGAGCCGGCTTTTAGATAAATTTAAAAAGGTAAAATGATCAGCAACAGCTGTAGATAGAATTCTGAAATATAGTAATATTTATCTTTTTCTGCAGATATATCTTTCAGTGCCAACTTTCAATTACTACACTACTCAGATATAATAATTGATAGATATAAATTATTAGTAAATTAATTATAAATTATTTTTATTTATAATATATTATTCTAAAATTCTAATTTTATTTTTGGAAAAAATATAAAACTATTTTTTTTTTTATAATATGTATATCCATCTTAAGGTCTACATTTAAGGTGAGAGCTTGTCCTTTATAATAATGTTACTTTTAAAATTTGAATTTATACTCTCTCCTTCAAAATATAATATGTCATGTCATGCACGCAACTAGGGCTGTAAATGAGACTAAATATATTGCGAATTACTCGAGTTCGATTCGGTCAAAATTCGACTTGATTGGACTCGACTTGACTCAAGTTCTTGACGAGCCGAACTGAGTTACATGATACTCGACTCGAAAAGCTCACGAACTACTCGAATTTAATTTTAGAGTTTAGGGTCTTAGTTTAGTGAACAAGGGTTTAAAATTTAGGATTTAACACTATAATTTAGAGTTTGTTGATTTGTTTTAGGATAATATGGTTAGGATTTAGGCTTTACTTATAAACTCTGAATTATAACCCTAAATTTTAATCATTATCCCTAAATTCTAAATCTTATATTTAAACCCTTAAACTCTATATTTTAAACTAAAACTTAAACTCTAAAATTAAAATATTTATAAAAAATTTAATTTCTATCACCCATATATATAAGATAATAATCTTTTAAAAAATATAACATATCATTTTATTAAACTAATATACAATACGCATTTATTTATTTAAAAGATAATAATAAAAGTCTGAAGATTCCACTGCAATAAAGAAATAGAAATATAAAAATTATTTAAAGTTAAAAAAAAAAACAATTTCTTGAGATTTACATTTGATCCCACACAGCAGAAGAATAAATTATTCAATTCAACCATCTTCAAAGGAAACCCTTTTTGGATGATATATATATATATATATATATATATATATATATATATATATATATATATATAATTTATGTTCCTTTTCATATTTGTTAATTCTAGTTTCTTTTAATCTCTTCTTTTTCTATTTTCCCATTGAAAGCTGTAAGTAAATAGCAAGCTCTCGCCGAGAAGGGGACAAAGAAAGGAGTTGTCGCTTCCCCATAAAAAGACATATATGCTGGGAGGTGGTGACACAAGTGAAAGTGTTCTCGGAAGCAGAAGCGGCGGAGATGCTTCCGCTGCAGGCACGGTTAGCAGCAGAGGAGGTTTTAATGGAAGCAATGAAGCTGCTGCTGTTGCTGGTGGTGGTGCAGGTAACATGTTTGATTCCAACGGTAATAGTAATACTAGTAACAATTCAGATGAAGATGATAGAGGCAGGTTGGATGACGGCGAGCCGTCTTCCGGCGGCAACCGATGGCCGAGGCAAGAGACTTTAGCCCTCTTGAAAATAAGGTCCGACATGGATGTTACCTTTCGTGAAGCTAGCGTTAAGGGTCCACTTTGGGAAGAGGTTTCAAGGTGATTGATTATCCTTTTAAATTATATCTTTCTCTCACTATGATAATACATGAAAATTATTGAACTTCAAGAGGAATTCAATGAGTAAATTTGAGTTGGGATATGGGATTTTGTTATCATTTCATTTCCCGACAACCCCTTTTTTGGTTTTCCCTACATTTTACAGCTAAGACAGGGAATCTTAAAACTAAAATTTGCCTTTTTCTGTCAAACTCTAAGTTGAACTATGTTTCATCTTCAGTATCATTTCTGGGTTTGCCACTTTAGTAGTCGTACTCAACCATGGACATCTTTGGTTCAATTTGTGGTTTATTTTATGTGAAAAGACTACTTACAGTTAGGTCTGGTTTTTATTTATTTTTGTGCTGTTTGATGTCAGGAAACTAGCTGAGCTCGGTTATCATCGAAATGCCAAGAAATGTAAGGAGAAATTCGACAATATTTATAAGTATCATAAGAGAACTAAAGAGGGACGAGGTGGTAAAGCTGATGGAAAGACTTATCGGTTTTTTGATCAGTTACAAGCCTTACAAAACAACCCTTCCATTCAATCACCGCCGCAAGCGCAGCCTGCAATGGCGGCGGCAACTAATCCTCCAAGTGTGCCCCAAGTCAATGTTCCATCAACGACACTCCCCGGTTTGCAGGCAAATTTTCTACTTCCGAATATAAACCTTACACTTCCTTTATGGACATAAACCCCAACCCTACAAGTCAGTCCATTTCTCTACCAGTGCCAACAAGCCCTACACTTCCGGTTTTCCCTAACATTTCTCCTGCTGATCTGATGTCGAACTCCACCTCTTCTTCCACCTCGTCGGATTTAGGATTAGAGGGTCATAGGAAGAGGAAACGGAAATATTGGAAGGACATGTTCGAGAGGCTGATGAAGGAGGTGATTGAAAAGCAGGAGGAGATGCACAGGAATTTCTTGGAAGCGATAGAGAAACGTGAGCGTGAAAGAATGGCTCGTGAAGAAGCTTGGAGGATGCAAGAAATGTCTAGATTAAACCGAGAACGAGAGATGCTTGCACACCAAAGGTCCATGGCAGCAGCACAGGATGCAGCCTTAATGGCGTTTTTGCAGAAGTTATCCGAACAGCAGCACCCAAATCAAGAAAATAATCCACTACCACCACAGCAACAGCAACAGCAAGCGCCTCCAAAACCAGTCTCTGCACCACCACTACCACCACCGGACAACGGCGACCAAAGTTACAGACCGAGCTCTTCAAGATGGCCCAAAGTTGAAATCGAAGCATTGATTAAGCTAAGGACTAACCTTGAGTCTAAATACGAAGATAGTAGTCCTAAAGGGCCATTGTGGGAGGATATATCAGCGGCCATGAAAAGGCTTGGTTACAACCGCAACGCCAAAAGATGCAAAGAGAAATGGGAGAACATAAACAAGTACTTCAAGAAGGTGAAAGAGAGCAACAAGAAGAGGTCCGAGGATTCAAAAACATGTCCCTACTTCCAACAACTCGATGCTTTATATAGAGACAAGAACAAACATGAACTAAAACCTCAGAACTCAGTCCCATTGCTGGTACGCCCAGAGCAGCAATGGCCGCCCCCTCCTCCCCAACCCCAACATGAACATGGAAGGGAAGACATGGAAAGTGATCAGAATCAAGAGGAAGACGATGAAGAAGACGAAGGGGGCAGCTTTGAGATTGTTGCCAGCAAACCGGTTTCAATGGGCACAGATGAGTGATCCGTATGAGAAGCAAACCAACAAGATCCGTGAAAATTTGAGTGGCCACATGATAATCAGATAAATGCCAAGAATCCATGAGCAGCCAAGTGGGTCAGGGATCCGGCACTGGTGAAATGAATTTGTATAGGTGAGTGAGCACACATTAATGGGGTTGTAGCATATAGTCAGAGGACCTTTATATGTTATTTTCATCATTTTTTATTTTTTTTATAAATAAATAAGTTGAGAATCTCATTCCCCATGATAATAAACAGAAAAGAAAAGAAAACACCACTACTCTACGATTTTCATGATTTCATGTTCATGGTGGTGTAAATGTGTAAGATTATTAGGTGAAACATATTTACCTCGTCATCCATAGTTTAAGCAATTAGGATTGTTGATCTTTAAATAACCATCTAACAACTATCACCTATCCAAAAAAATTTAGATCAATGGTCCTAATTAACTGGGACCATGGATGACATGGTGAACATAGTTCACCTAATAATTTTTCTATTTTAAGGGTTTATTTTCAAGTTCGTTGTTTTTTTTTTGCCTTCTCCAAGTTTTCACCATGTCAACTGGACAAAAGTATTGCACTACTACTGGGATTATTAGATTGGATCGAGTAAAAAAATTTAAGTTAATAAAGATGATAAGTCATATTTTATGATTTAAATTTTATTTGAATTTTTTATTTGAATTGTTCAAGATCTTCTTTAAATCTAATTGTGTTTTGATAATATTGTAATACCGATTGGTTACGATTTAAATGACTTTTTCTAATTATATATATATATATTTGTGGGATATGATCAAGTTAACAATGTAAAATTTTCTAAGTTTTAAATGTTTTTTAGATCGTTGGACGACTAAAATAATGACCTAGATTAACAGTCGGTTATGTGAAAATTATCACTTAAAAAAAGTAAGGGGTTAATATGAGTTTTTGACATTCAATGATCTAAAAAACATGTAAAACTTAGAAAACTGTATACAATGTAACTTGATCTTTATAAAATAATTTATATATATAGAAAGATATTTATAAAATATATTTATAATCTTATTTTTAAATAATGATTTTTAAAGACCAAGTATTAATGGAAGTATAAAGAAGTCAAACAATTGATGAGAAGAATAAATTTACAAAAAGTGCAGTTAAAGGATCAAATTGATTACAATACAAAATTAAGAGACTAAATTAAAAATATGTATTTTTATTAAAAATATGAATCAAAATAATATAAATATTCAAGCTAACTTTAATTTTAATTAGCTAATAATGATTACAATAATATCTATTATAGAATATAATCTCAATTATTTGACATTGGTCGCTCAACCACTCTATTGATATTTTCAATGTTCAAACACATGGCCTCTGAAAACAACAACTATTCTGTTAACCACTTAGACTAGAAAGCACGTATAAAATTTTCTCTCTTTTCTTTAGTTAGAAATCGTTTTAAAAAATATTATTTCATTAAACATGTATCTTTGATCTATTAGGTGATCATTATACTCATTTTTAAGGTAATTGAAAATTAACTAATCCAATGTTGGGTGCAATTTCTAATAAGAAGACTCACTTGCCAAGTTGCCAGTGCCACCCGTATCTACACTTTTCTTACAACTCTTGGTACCATTCCAGGGTGCCAAAACCCAACAATAAACTTTACGATTTGTCTGTCCAATTTTAGTTTTCGACAATCATGACTTTATAGACAGAAACATGGTCGGAATAACTTTAAGTAGTTTAAATGTTTGAACAAATGGAAGCCGATACCGATACCGGCACCGGCACCAACAAGAGACCTACACAAGGATAACAGTGGCTTTGACTCTGCACAACATCAGGATAGCCAGATGGTGTAGTTAATTCATCACGTCGAATAAATCATATTCCATTAAAATCAAATGTCAAGCTACAGGAAAGTAGGGCGATAATTCTAAACCACGGCGGATCATCGTTTTTTTTTTACTTATGTAGAGCACAAAAGCAATTCTCATTGCCTACCTCTGCTGCAATGCAAGGAGGCTGAACATGCCCTTCGTACCAAGAAGACCGTTTTTCGATTAATTCATTCAGGAAAAAATCGAGCTTCTCGATGGTCACATTAGGCATCACCACCACATGAGCTATGTTACCTTGGCAAGCAAGCTGCCACCTACGAACAAACTCCTCATCCTGGGGTCGTTCAAACACAACAGTACTGCTGAGTTCATTTAGCATAGCACTGATCCATGCCCCACGGAGTCGGTCCTTCAAGTAGTGAGCGTTTCTGAGGCACTTCTGGACATCTTTTTGAAATCCTTTATAACCTTTTCTATTGAGAGTATACCAAAGGAAAATAGGAGCATGACCATTCCGACTTCCCATGATTGTTGCATCCCTCGATGCAAGGTATTCAACATTGCTTGAGAGCACATTGATGTGTTCCATCCTTGTGATCTGAACACCACATGGCATCGGACATCCCACAAACTTATGGCCAGAAACACTCACACTTCCGATGGGCTTCTTGAAACTAACCTTTGGTGCCTATTCACCACCAAAAATGCTATCAAGCTTTAGAGTAATGAAACACGCAAAAAAGGATAAAGCTAACTTAGAGAAGAGTTGGAGAAATAAAACTATAAGAATTTGCACAAACTCATCATCAACTTGCAGACAGGATACATACAAGCTTAGTAACCATGTTCATTTCTTTCACATCTTTTAAGCATGTCAACAAGCATCAAACTTATTAGAGGGTTTGCATGTTTTACATTGATGTGCAACATTAACAATAGAGAGAGAGTAAACCCATCCATTTTTACATTATACAACTTGCTAGAATAGAATTATAAATCGGAAGAACAAACACAGTATGCTAATGCCTCAAATGTGATGACAGAGCTTTGCTATCTTCCCTCAAAATTAGAACCTAGCATTCAATTTATAAGCTATACATGTGATAACTTACCCTCTTGACAAAAGGCATCATGAGTCCAAACAAAGCTCCATCACAATGAATGTAGAACCTATCATGTGAGAATCCACATTCTTCAAGGGTTTGTATCACACCATCAAGGTCATCTACTGCTCCTTTGACAGTTGTTCCTACAGTAAACATCATTAACCCATTTACGTACCTAATTTGATCCAAAAAGATGACTTTTTTTATTGGCATGAACCTGTGACAGTGAGAGGATGCATATGATAGAGAGACAGACCTATGTTAACATTGAGTATAGCTGGTTTGTCCTTGTTAGCAAGCAACTTCACTCTAAGATCATTGCAATCAATCTCACCAGAGATCAGAGTATCAACCTTCACACACTCCATTCGATACATTCGTGCTGCTTTAAACACAGTAATGTGATTCTCGTGATGCATACAAAATCCCATCTGGAAACACTTCCCTCCTGCAAAATTCAATCATCAGTAATTTCTTCTTATCAATTAAAACAAGGTTGCCTTGAATGAACATAACCAAGTCATGAAAAAACACTAACCCAACTAAAATCCCATGAAGATTGCCTTCTGTGCCACAATTTGTAATGTAACCCCAGTAGTTATTCTCTTCTATTTCCCATAAACGGGCAAACCAATCTAGCACACCAACTTCAAACTGCCTCGAATGAACTCCATAGTTACTTTCAATAAACGGATCTCCTAGATTGTTGATTGAGAAATGTTGTAACTGGGCTAGTGCACCATAATCGAAGTCCAGATTATAAGGATATCCTGAAAAGTAGCACTCAATTAATAGAACATAAATTTCAGGCTCCATCGGAAGTGTACCGGAGAATCAATTTAAGCAAAAGTCACCAAAACAAAAAGATCTTATAATCCAAAAGTATTAAGAAAAACAACGTTTAGCTCAGTATTTATTCAAGCGATCACAAAAATTAACAAATTAAACAAAAAAATGAAGAGATAGCAGTGAATGTGAAATACACGGTACCTAAATGGTGCTTTGTCCGCTCCATGAGGTTTCTGTGATATCGAGCCAATACACCAGCCATTTGAGCTTCCTTGTCACCGGTCTGCTCATCATTAACTTCAGGCTCAGATATGGAATGGCACGTGGTATGCACGTTCCTTCCCAACACAATCTCCCTGCTCTTCTCCGACGGTTTCTCCACGCCATGCTCCGAAACAACGGGAGGCAATGGCTCCATCTCAATAGCCGTAGGATCAAAGTTACCGTTACAGATCTCTGCCCTCCCGTTCACATTAGGCGACGCAGCAGCCTTGATCTCGGCTCCCCCAGCCATGAAGAATTACTTAGATCTGAAAAATACCAGATGGAGATGGAGATTGTGCGAAACTGCGATTGGATCTATATGCGCCAAGGCCAGGCATCGTCCATTGCCAATTTGCCATTGGCTGGTGTCGATTTTGCCTTCTTGTGATATTTGGGAAAACTACGCCAACAATCCGTAAAGTTTGTATTAATATTTCTTTTCACCGCTAAATTTTAAAAGTTACAAAAACGACATAACGGTTGAGTGACTGATTTGTTATAATTTTTAATTTTTTAATTTTGAAATGGAAAATCGCTCCGATCGTTGTACTGTAATATTAGTGCTCAAACTCGTAACTTTCAGAAACAACAACTGTTCTATTAACCATGAGGTAAGATGATTTACACATAAAATTATTTAGATACATATAATTTGTGTTATATTTTGATACACAAGTTGTCTAAAAAAATTACAAAACTCTTTCTTATTTAAACTACAGAATTTATAACCTAAATCTCTAGCCTTAAATCTCTAAAAACTAAACCTAAGTCCTAAACCCCTAAATCATAAACTATAATCTAAATCTTAAAATTAAAAAAATTATATAAACTAAAATTCATCCAACTTTCGTGTTAAATTATCCTAATTATCTAAAAATTATATGAACTATAATCTAATTTAACCTAATTAAATTATCTACAACTTCTTCTTTTTTTCGTTATGCGTCTCGTTTGGACAAAGATAAAGAGATTTAGGAAGCTTCTAAATTTTATTGGTATGCTTATTTTTATAGAAATTTTTATTTTTCTTTGTTTTGGGTTGTCAAAATCTTTGGATTGCTTAATCCAATTATTTTGCTTATTGATTGCGATTTAATTATAAATTTTCTATGAATTTAATAAAAATTCAGTGACCTTTGTCAAAAAAAAAAACAGTTATCTTGTATCACTCTAATCCTATAGCGAACACTTGAATCCTACAAATATATTTACTTTATATGGGAAGAGCTTCCGCCGAGTCTTGACTCGATTGGTTAGGAAAATTCTACGATAGGCATTAAACATCGTTATACACTATTAAATTTGAATATCGTTGAATATTATTAAATTAATTAATAAAAATTAAAAAATTCAAAAACTCAACATATAATTAATGAAAAAGCGATAGACTCGACATATAATTTTTAAATTTTATTTTTTTTAATTAACTTAATAATATTTATCATTAGTGTTTTTCTAGTTTTTTACTCGGAGATTATCATTCTGAAACCTCTGTTCCTCGTCTACTTCTCTTGTTCATATTCACTTACCCTGCAAGTTCTCTCTATCTGTTGCCACAGAACAACATCACACTCTACGGGGACGCCTTCTTTAGAAACAATGGCTTTAGTCTCACTCAAGAAACCACATCCACATGCCACCCTCCTTCTTCCGTTTCCGGACATAGGAAGAGCTCTCTACGTCTACCCCGTTCGTTTTCTTGATCTCAAAACCAATGCCACAGCATCTTTCTCATGCCGTTTCTCCTTTTCCATCATCCCTTTGATCACTTCCGATGCTGGTTCTGTCAGCTTCTCAAATGGCTACATGGGGATTCCACAGTTCGACTCAGTCTCTCAAGATTCTTTCTTTGATGTGGAGTTCGATACCAGTTTTAATCCTTCGGTTGGTGACATCAAAGGTAATCACATAGACACATAGGCGTCGATGTTAACTCGGTTGTTTCGATTGTTTCGATCGACCAAAGGGGTTGATCTTAAAAGTGGGAAAAAGATAACAGCCTGCAGGATTGAGTAATGAGTACAGAGATTCAACCAAGTTGATTCTGATATGGGTTAGTTATTCATCAATTAAGCCTCCAAAACCTGTTCTTGTTGCCGAACTTGACCTTTCCAACCAATTCAAAGAATATATGCATGTAGGTTTCTCGGCTTCTAATGGACAGGGTTCTGCAATGCACATTGTTGAACATTGATGGTTCAAGACATTCAGCAATTACCGGCAGTCGAACAAGGTAATTGCTCTACTTGCTCTTACGACGTTTCAACTTTCAATTGACAATAGACCTCATAAAAGAAGTCTAAAGGTAGCAAACATGGCTGTTGTATTGGGATGCTTAGCTGCATCAGTTGTTTTCGTAGCAGCAATTCCATTTCCTTTCTTTGTGGCGAGGAAACGGAGGGATTTGGCTAAGGGAAGCCAATGTGCCAATCCAGAGATCAAACGAATAATGTACCAACAAGATGGTCACTTGCAGACATAAAATCAGCTACAATGGGGTTTCATAAGAGACGAATTATCGGCCAAGGTGAGTTGTTTATAAAGGGTACGTTCCTTCCTCCGGAACCGTGGCGGTGAAGCGGTTCAATCGGTTCAACCAAAAAGCATTCACTCGTAATCTTTTTAACACCGAGTTTGCCATTATGGCCGGTTGGTTAAACCATTGTAACTTGGTTCAGCTTCAAGGATGGTGTTGTGAGGAATACGAGCTGGTCTTGGTCTATGAGTACTTGTCCAATGGAGCTTAAGATTACAGCTACAGGTAGTTCTCGGGGTTGCTTCTGCTCTTGCATTCTTACATGAAGAATGTGAAAGACAGATAATACATAAAGATGTGAAAACTTGCAACATCATGCTTGATGATGAGTTCAATGCCAAGCTTGGAGATTTCGGTTTGGCCGAAGTCTACGACATTGTTGCGCGTCAAGAGACGCTACGATACCAGCCGGGACGATAGGATATCTCTCACCCGAGTACGTTTAAAGTGGCATTCCGACTATGAAAACCGACGTTTACAACTTCGGTGTGGTTGTCCTGGAGGTAGCTACCGGAAGGAGGCCTGTGGATGAGAATGGAACCGTGTTAGTGGACTGGGTTTGGGACCCATGGGTTAAAAGGAAAGTGATTGAGGTTGCTGATTCTAGAATGTTGAGGAGGTACAATGTTTTAGAGATGGAGAGGATGCTAATGGTGGGACTTTGTTGTGTACACCCCAACCCTGAGAAGCCACCAACGGTGAAGGAAGCTGCCTGCAGGATTCTGATAGCTGAAGCAGGACCTCCAGTTTTGCCGTCGACAATACCGACGATGACTCTCCGGTCTCGTGCCTTTGCAGCATGTGAAGATACATTGAGCTTGTGTGTAGATAACAATCCAACGGATGATAGAAGTGTAATGTAACATGCACATGCACAAATTAGATTTGTATTAATTTTATAAATTCAATGTGATTAAAAAAAATTAAAATAATTTAAAATTTTAATAATTAATATATTAATTTTGAAGTTAAAAAAACTCAATTAAATGGGTTGCTAACATAAATGGTACATATAAACCAGCTATTTTCTGTAAGATGCTAAATCCATCTGATGTGTCGATAGATCCAGATCATCTAAATAAATTAATCATCCTTTATCATTGAATATTTTATAAATTTAAATATTATATATTTCATTTTGATACGTAAATACTTTGTTTTATATAAATCGTCACTTTTTTTATTCATTTTGTGATCATTTAATTTTTCATGTCTTATTTTCTTAAAATAAGTTTTGTTATATTTTAATTATTTTTCATATATTACGTTTGCTAACGATGTGTCTGAATTAATATAGTTGTCTACGTGTGCCATATTATATGATTATCTTTGTATTAGTATATAAAAAAAATATTATCATACATATTGAGTGAAATATTTATTTCTATTAAAAAATTTAAATTTATCATGATTTTACTTTTAATAGTGAACTTTTTCAACTAAAAATACATCAAATAATTATTCCAAAAATATAAAAATATAAAAATAATAATTCTTTGAAATTATTGATACCTTCAAAATTTTTATATGAAATGCAAAATAAAAAATATTTTTGTTTACAAGAATTTAGAGCCAGACTTGCCCTGTCAGCATATGGCCCACCAAATTAAAATTTTCAGACAACCAAGCCATTCAAGTAGTCTCCAACTTGCAAACCTACCCCGAAATTAATTAAATTTCCACTTTAACACTCCACCTTCATCATCAGTTGAAGTTGCAGCCCACAAACCCAAAAGAATTCCAATTTCTATAAGGAAAAAAGTATAATAATCTTTCCTACAGGTTAAACAAATTGTTGAAAAGGTCTGTGTATGGAGTAGTAGGAGATGGTAATAAATAATTCTGAGAAAGATTAAAGCTTGAAGGACTGGTCATGAAACTACCTTGACCTTGTATAAAACTCCGATGAACTGGACTGAAATCATGGAAGAAACCGATTGAGTTTGGGTCAGACGGTGGTGAGAAGAAGATTGGTGATACCGGAGGCAGTGAATTTGGCCCAGGAGATAATATTCCTGGAAACAGATTTGCTCTTTCAACAGGCTCTAGGTTTTGTTCGTTAATCTGTTGCTTTCTCCCTTCTGGGGTCTTTGTCTTCTCTATGGTAGCAAATCTAGCTGCCCGAGAGATTGCGGTGGCGATGGCAGTGGTGGTGTTGGTATCATTGGACGATGACGTCGATCCCGTAAGTCGTTGAACCAGGTTCATGAAGTCACTAGGGTTTGTATGGATGACTTTTGGTGACACAGTGTAGATGATTACCGGAGGCCTTATTTGTGATGGTTGTTGCTGCTGCGGTAGTGTCGGTGCCAACGGTGGTTTTCTGATCTTGTGCGAGTCTTTCCGGACCTTCAAAGGTGTTGGTCGAGAGCCTTGAAGTTCTTTCCTAAGTGATCCAATCTGAGGAAAATCTGAACCAGACGAATTCATGTTAGATTTTGGCTGGAGATTATTACAAGTAGAATGGATTGTCTGATGGAGGAGGATGGGGTATATAAAGAGAGGAAGTCAATGGATATTAAATGAGAACATTTTAATGCAGAAGAAAACGAGTAAGCTTTGGCTAAGTATAAAGAGATGGGTAAAAGGATTGATGTTTGAAGTTGTCTTGTTGCCAAGTCAGAAACAGAAATGATGAATGGATGATGATGCAGCTCGTACATGTAAGATTACTTCTAAAGTATATATTTAAGATTATTATTTTGAACTTACCTATGAGTTTCAAAAAAAATATATATATATTCGAACATTTGGATTCAAGAAATGTAAATCGTTTGTCTTTTTATTATGTTTTTATTGGTTTCTTACTTTAAAATAGTAAGTTTAGAATTTATGGTTTAAAGTTAAGGGTTAAGGGTATAATGTATTTTTTAGGGCATATGATTTATGATGTAAAAATTAGGGTTAAGGTTCAAAATTTATTTCTTATTCTTCATTTGACAGACTTAAATAAAATTAGAAGTATGAGATGAAATTTGCAGTTGAGAAAAAAGTACATATAGGAGTCAGTGTTGATATACATGTCTTTTTTTCCCTCACTCATGCAACATAGACATACCCAAATTAAGGATGGGCACCAATAGGTTGTCAGCACCAAAATTAGAAGGAAACACTAGCATCTTAATCTTCCATGGACTGTTGATTAAAGCAGTTTTTGTAATCATAAAAATGAGATTATGAGATATATATAGCACCTGCATATGTGGATTTCCTTGATGTTTGTCACTACACTTAATTCCTATCATTTACTGTTTGATCATCATCAAGCTTGATAGTCGAATTGTAACCAACCCAAATATCTGACCATTTTGGGACTGTGGGGTGAAACTTACCCATTTCATCATGATTTCAAACTTGCATTATGTCCTGGCAAAATTGTATGCATATATTCTTTTGCAAGGCATAATCAACAGTTGGATTGTTTTTGTGCTAGGCAAGAGCAGTTGCTGATATGAACCAGCGTGATCGTCAATCACAGAATGAGCAACAAGAGAGACATGTAAGTGATCTACTCATGTATTATCTGTATTCTTGTGGATTACATATGGTAGACTAGTGTTATTTCTTCGTGCTTATATTCACTTCACATGCTTTTGACCAACTCTTTATTCATAAGTCATGAATTCTTGAATTTTGTCTACCTACTCATTTAACATGGTCTTAATTTCCATAGAGGATTGCTGAATCTATGGATTTTGAGATAAAACGCTGGGCTGCAGGGAAAGAAGGCAATATGCGTGCACTTCTGTCATCGTTACAACAGGTGTGTACTTTTTTTGTCATATTCTCCATTCTATGTTTACCTCTAATAAGATTATTGAATGTCTAGAATTTGTAGCTTATTGGCTCATGTAACTAACAGTTTACATCAACAAACAGGTACTTTGGTCCGACTGCGGATGGGAGCCAGTTTCTCTGACTGATTTAATCACCTCTGGATCTGTTAAAAAGGTTTATAGAAAGGCTACATTGTGTGTCCATCCTGATAAGGTCCAGCAGAAGGGTGCCACTATTGAACAGAAATATATTGCCGAAAAGGTTTTCGACATTCTCAAGGTACTGTATGAATTTCATTACTATGGGAAGGTTTCAAGGTAGTTTATATTTCTACATGATATCTATCCATAGTGATCACTCACATCATCAGTCCTGGATGAAGTAATGAGTAGACACTCATCTTTAGTCTGATGGGTGTCCTTAAATTCCCCGAAGTATCATTGTCCGATATCCGTCACCTACCACCCGAAACCCGATACCATGCATATTTAGACATGGTATGGTTGTAATGATTTGTTTTATATGGTTTGAAATAGGAAGCTTGGAACAAGTTCAGCAAGGAAGAACTTTGTTAAAACTTCGAAGGTATCCCATTTGAAGAAGCAATTTTTTTTGGAACTCTTACTGGTTCATCTCTCAGACCAGACCCAAAAGTGTTATGGTTTTGTCTATGTTTCTGTTTTGGTGATTCAGCTTCCATTTTTAGAAAAAAATCACTGAAAATCACTTACATATAAATCCTTTTATCATTTCACTTACGATTAGATAGACGAAATCCATTAAACTATTGTTTGAATAGAATATTTATATTTACATTTAAGTCGTAGAACTGATGAAATATTGCAGCAAAATTAACTTTAAAGGTCTTACAACTTATTTGAAAAACAATATAAATTAGATATTTATTTGGCTCTTTTAAGTTTTAGGGTATTGTTTTTGAAAAGTGTGGCGAAAAAGTGTAGTGAAAAATTTTTTTTAGAATTTTTGGTTTAAGATATATGTGTTTAATATTACTGTCAAAAAGTGTTTTTGAAAAAGTAAATGACTATTTTAGACATGATGTTATAATTTAAAAAATATATTTAAATGATAATCAAATTCAGGATAAAAATATAAAAATATTAATAAATAAATATATAAATTATTTTTAAAAAGTGTTTTTTAGAAGTGTTTTTGAGAAAATATATAATTTTTAAATTAAAAAAATATATGTTAAATATAATTATATATTTATCAAAATTAAATTATAATAAAACATAGTAAACACAGTTTTTTCTTTAAAAGTTAATTGTTTAACATTGTTTCTGCGTTCTAAACCAACTTTTCGCCTAAAATCTGATTTAAAACGCAATATTAAATACAACCTCATTCGAATCAGTACTTTTAGTATCTTGTGAAGCTATGTACATCCTGTAGCCTAAGTGTTGAAACCATTTTAGAGCATTTGACAATAATGTAGTGAAAGAAAGCAATATGAGACAAATTGTCTGGTTTGAAATTTGGTGAGCCTTCTTGTTGAAAAGACACTTCAAGTGATAGCAACACTACAAGAATACTTTAAGATGATGTGGAGCAACTTTCATAACTCAGTTCTATTTATTTACCACATGCTTGTAAAATACACATGGAGAAAGTTGATAATATTAAACTCAAACAAATAGTTTTTTATGAGTTTGATCGTATTTTATGCGGTACACGTTCGATTGAGTCAAGTCAAGCTAAAAATTTTAAGTTATTCGAGATAATGTATCATATTTTATAACTCAAATTTTATTTAAATTGTATTATTTGATTCAAGTTTATGAAATTTGAGTCGAGTTCTAATTGAATCGAATTTTATGGGTTCTTATATAAATTTAATTATAATTATTTATCATATTATAATATGATTTAATTTTAATTTTAATTACATTGAGGGACTAACTTTTACTTAAAAATTAATTCACTAATTATTATAAAATTTAAATTATTTGAATTATCCAAATTTTTAGTTTATAATTCAAAATTTATTTAGAAAATTATAAATAAAGATAATATATATTGATATTTAAATCTAATTTTAAAGTATAATTTATTATTTATTTTTATTATATATTTGAACTTAATTTACTGATTTAAATTGATACTAAAATTTTATTTTATTTTTCAAAATAATACTTAAAAATAAATTATTTGCATTAATTTGAACCATAAAACTAAATTTAAATATTTAATTAAATCAAACTAATCTAAAATATCAAATTAGATCTTAAATTTAGATTCAAATACCTAATTATAAAAAATAGATAATAAATTATATTTTTGAAACCAACTTCAGTTATAAATATTCAACTTTTAAGAAAAAGGTGAACTGAAAAAGGCAGGCCGACCGCACACAAAGACAAAAAACCGAAGACCGTTCGGGATGGTTCAGTGTACTGACACTGCAGGGAATAAACTCCAAAATAGATGGCGTACGTACGAAATGACTAAATTACCCCTCTGTGCAATTTTGAAACCGAAAAATTATATTATAGATTATTTTCGTTATATTTTTATAAATATTTATTTTATTAAATAAATCTTTATTAATATTTATTTTAAAGAAAATGATTAAAAATAATTTTTATTAATTAAAGATTTATTTAATAAAATAATAAAATAAATATATTTAATTAATTAATTTTATAAATATTATGACAAAAATGATTCGTGATATAATTTTTTTTCGGTAACGGCCAACAATAACCTCATCACCCACGTGGATTCTAGAAACCTTCCTATTCTGTTTTCACCACGTGTCCTTTCCCTCTCTAATCCCTTCTATAAAACCCTCGCTCTCCAGTCCGTTCCGAGTTTCATTCGCCGGAGAAGAAAGCCGCTGGAGAAAATGACAGCAACGGGGTTACAGTTACCACCTGGTTTTCGGTTCCATCCAACGGATGAGGAGCTCGTCATGCTCTATCTCTGCCGTAAATGTGCCTCGCAACCGATCGCTGCCCCGATTATCTCCATAAATGATAATAACGTTAAATTCATCGAATTAGAACTTTAAATTATTATGATTAATTAATTAATTATTAATTAGTTAAGCTGTGTATTTTGTTTGTTGTAGTTGGATGATTGGGTGCTCTGCCGGATTTACAATAAGAGAGGTAGCATCGAGAAACAACCGCCGCAGGCTAGATTCGACGAGATTGTGGACAAGAAGCCGGACATTGCTGCACTGGCGATGGACACGTGTAGACCTCCCATGGCTCCGACAGGGACAATTAACGACGTCGTTTACTTCGACACCTCCGAATCGGTCCCGAAGGTTCACACGGATTCCAGCTGTTCCGAACACGCGGTGTCGCCGGAGTTCACATGCGAGGTACAAAGCGAGCCCAAACGGAAAGACTGGCAAAGCAGCAGCAGCAATACAGCCAATACTCCTCCTCCTCTCGATTTCCCTTATCATTACATGGATGCCACGGTGGATACCGGGTTTACTTCCGAATTCCATAGTAGTAATCAGCTATCGCTGCTCCAGGATATGTTCATGTACCCACAGAAGCCGTTTTAAAATGAAGGGTGGATTTAGAGGTCGAAAGGATGACGCCGGTGAGCTACGCCGGTGTCATGTGTGGCTCGCTAACAAGATGCTGTAAATCCGTACAAAAAAGAAAGATATTGATTGGTTGATCGTAAAGGCATGTGGTTTAAGATATGCCGTTTGATTTTGTGATGGTGATCCAACGGTGGAAGTTGGGGTTTTCTTGGAGAGATCTGGGTTTATTTAGTCGTCAAATAAAAGAATAAATTTTAAATTTATACCCTTTTCAAACTTTTTTTTTCTTTAAAAATTATTTTTTTCCTCTATAGTTGCAGTAAGTTTTTATTTTTTGCTTAATTAGTTTTAGTATTTGGTATTCATATTAAGATTTTTATGGTAATAATTTTTTTATTTAATTTTATTAAGATTTATCCTCCTTAATTTGATGATTTATTAACTGATATAATTAATTTTGTGTTAACAAAATGATTTATCATCCCTTAATTAAATGATTTGTTAACAATAATTTTTTGTTTTAATCACTATTTTGTTATATTCTTATTGTTTTTATATAATTTTTTATTAGATTGATTTTTTTAATGTACTGTATTTATATTATTTTGTACGATATTAAAAAAAATCAGATAATATTGTTAAAAAACGCGATATTAATTTGATAAAGATTTAATAATATGATAAAAATTTAGAGAGGTTAATTTAATAAACGAATCACATTACGACGGCGAAGAAGGCTTTTATTGTTATGCTATTTAATTCATGTACAAATCTTCTACTTTTTTAATTGTTTTTATTAGTGCCTTTATTTTAAATTAGTGGGTTTAAAGTTTAAGATTTAAGGTCTGGGGTTGTGGCTAAAATTTAAAGAATTAAGGGTAGAATGTATTTTTTAAGGTATAAGATTTACTATATAAAAAAATAAGATTAGGATTTAAAATTTAATCTTTTAAAAAAATTTAACAGAGACATGAAAAAGACACAATTAAAAAACATGAGATTTTTACCCATTCAATTCTAACCACATCGGTTTCAAAATTACTCCTACGATTTAATATCAAGATTTAAATATTTAAACTTAATTTTTATACTTTGCAAATAAAATATAACTTCCTTGTTTAGGGGTGAGCAAAACTCAATTGGACTCGAAAAAAACGAATAACTCGACTCGAGGTGAAAATACTCAACTTAAAATTTCATACACTCGAATCGGTTCAAAAAAATTTCAAATAAAATTTGAGTTGTAAAATGAAAATTCAAATAACTCAAAATTTTTAGTAATTAAAGGATTAATTTTTAAGTTTGAGACGAGTATATCAAAATTCTATGATATATATATATATATATATTATATGATTAGAGAAATTCTTTTAAATTGAAATCAAATCATACTATAACATGATAAATAATTACAATAAAATATTTATAGAAACTCAAAAACTCAACTCTACTCAAACCGAAAAAAATTCAAATACAGTTTGAGTTGTAAAATATGACTCGTCAACTCGAATAACTCGACATTTTTTGACTCGACTCGATCGAATACTCACCCTTATCCTTGCCCATATATATGGAGTAAAAATCATCTGCCTCTTTATCATGCCTCATGTTGAAAAATTTTTAAAAACTATATTTTAAACCCTAACCTTTATTTTTTATATAACCCTAAACCTTAAACTCTAAAAATAATTTTACTCTTAATTTTTTAAACTATAATCACAACCCTAATCTAAAATTCTAAACTCTAATCCTAAATCCTCTAATTTAAAACGAAAACATAAATAAAAACACGAAAAAGAATTCTCTAGAGACCCACGGTTTGGGGTTTGAGTTGGGGAATTTTAAGGTGAAGAATGTGACAGACACTGAGCGGGAAATAATAATCGTTTCTTTAACCGATAAGACTAGATGATTCATGTTAAGTTTCAAATATATACTTTTCCTTTAAGGCTTTTTTTTTTCTTTTAATACTTAAAAAAGTATTTTTGCCTAATTTTCAAATTTTTTTCAAATCAGTTTTTTTCACTCAAATCAAAAAACTAAAATTTATGGCTTTTAGATTGAAAAAGGTAGTTTAAAAATAAAAATACTTTTTTACCCTTATTGTTAAAATAATGTTATTTGTAATTTATTATTAATATTTACATTAAGAATAAAATTATATTTTATATTAAGAATAAAATTATGTTATTTGTAATTTATTATTAATTTTGTAATAGTTATGTCTGTATATAATTTAAAATATAGTTTATATTTTTAAATTAAATTTTATAAAAAAAATTAATATTTTTATTATATTTTAAGTTGGTTTCTTTAATAATTTTTTAATATATCATAATATTAGCTAATTTAAACATCATCTAAATTCACTTAAACCTTACAATATTATATCTAAAATAAATATTTTATCTTCTTAAAATCACTTTTTGATATCAATTACAAATACTATCTAACTTTTTAAAATCACTTTTTCTATAACACTTTTAAAATCACTTTTTCATCTTATTTTAAAAATAAATCCCGTTAAGATTAACCATTATTTTTATAATTTTTTAATATTTATTATTAAAGATTAAATTTACCATTAAATTAACTTATTTATTTTTATTATATTTTCACTATATTAATATATATATATATATATTTTATCTGGTTTTAGAGTCTAGCCCTGACTAATCTAAACTGACCCGCGTCGTACACCTAACTTTGGTGGGTAAGTCTTCTAGCACGAATTTTCTGCATACACACCGACTTAAACCTGAAAATTGCTTAAGTAAAATCAAGTAAAATCAAGTTGCTTAAGTAAAATCATGTAAAGAACGACGTGGGCACTCTCACAGCCCGTCACCAGCCCTCTCACCACATCTACATCTCCCTCATTCACAAGCACAGATTTGGAATCTAAAACCATTAAACGAGAAAGGAAAAGGATATTAAGCTTAGAGAAAACAGATTCATCTTCTCCATCACACACATTCTCTGAGATTTACAATCAATGTCTCAAACCATGCTGGTAATGTCTACTACCAGCGTTTCAACAAGCCATGCAGTGAACTTGAAGAGAGACCACCCTTTCCTCCATTCCCAAGCTCAAGGACTAAAGCCTATGCCCTTGTCTCATTTCTTCTTCAGTCCACTCTCCAACACTGTTGCTGCTTGTTCATCGTCTACAGCTTTCACCGTTTTTGCACTATTCAAAGCAAAGACCAAAGCAGCTCCCAAGAAGGTGATTTCTTTGACATTTTCTAATTGTGGTATGTAACTTGATTTTGAATTATACCATTTTTCGTATTCGAAAAGGCTACACCGAAGCCGAAACCGAAGGTTGAAGATGGAATCTTTGGCACCTCGGGAGGGATTGGTTTCACCAAGCAAAATGAGCTCTTTGTTGGACGTGTTGCCATGATTGGCTTTGCTGTAAGTAAATTCTGCAGTAGTTTGTATCTATTAACTGTTTGACAATTTGCCTAAAAAGGGTTTCATTTTCGACTATTGATGTTTGTAATTAGCACAATATATGATTCATTCTAGCATTAACTGCTGAGTTAAGAGATTTGATCTGTTAATTGTTCAAATACATTGTTCTGAAGGGTTGGTGTTGTTTTGTTAGACAATGTCAGCTTGTCATGCATCCATGTTGTGTGAAGTTATAAGCAATTATACATATTCCTTTTTAATTCTGAGACTTGGAGAAGAAAATTGTAAATCCTTCTTAGATTATGCATCAATCACTGAACCAAATGTTCGTGTTCGTTTTCGATTCGATGATAATGCCGGGTTATGGTGCAATCGTAAATGCAGGCATCCTTGTTAGGTGAAGCATTAACAGGGAAAGGAATTCTAGCACAGTTGAACCTAGAGACAGGCATTCCAATTTATGAAGCTGAACCCCTTCTTCTGTTTTTCATTCTTTTCACCCTCCTCGGAGCAATCGGAGCTTTAGGTGACCGAGGTCGCTTCGTCGACGAGCCTTCTACAGGCATAGAAGGGGCAGTAATCCCTCCTGGGAAAGGCATTAGGGGTGCATTAGGTCTCAAGGAAGGAGGTAATGAGTTATTAAATTTTTTAACCGTTAATAGTGTATTAAATATAAATCCATTTGCATTCGTGTCGAACAGGTCCGTTGTTCGGATTCACCAAGGCAAATGAGCTGTTTGTCGGAAGATTGGCTCAGCTGGGGATTGCCTTCTCCTTGATAGGAGAGATTATAACAGGGAAAGGAGCCTTGGCACAGCTAAACATTGAGACTGGTCTTCCTATTAGTGACATTGAACCCCTTGTGTTGCTCAATGTTGCCTTCTTCTTTGCTGCTCCTATAAATCCTGGGACTGGTAAATTTATCACTGATGAGGAAGAAGAGTAGAGTTGACTAACAAATTTGTAATTGAAATCACCTACTTGTCTCTCATGTCCCTTCCTTGCATCATGAAGTGCATTTGGTTTTAAACATAAACAAGCATAAAATAAGAACGGTATTGATCAAAGTGATAATTAATTTAGTATTATTTAAGCAGATATCGATTCAAGATTTTGTGCATACATAAAGTTCATATCGAAAAATTTATTCACCAAAATTAAGTATACAACATGGATCAATCTAAATTAATAAAGTCAAAATATTGATAAACCGAAAAAAGCATATAATATTACGAGAATATAATGAAAAAAATACAAATTCCACTAATTTCGAATAATAATCGATACAATTTAAAATCCTAGGCAATAATAGGTAGGGACGAAGCCAAGATCGAACATTATGAGGGGCAAAAATTTATTAAGCCTTTAAATTTAAAATTTGAGAGAGACAAAGACCTTATTTATGTCAAAAAAATTAGGTTGCCCCTCTCACAATCAACACGTCTCCTTCACTGATAACAGGGGAATTTATTAATATCATGTATTATTATCATTATTATTATTAAGCTTAAATGTTAAATAGGTACTCAAATTATAGCCTTTATTTCAGTTAAGTATTTAAATTATTTTCCGGGTCAAATAAATATCTAACATTTTATTTTAAAACTCATTTAAAATTTTAATCGTGACGGACGATAAAATTTTCGTTTTTTCAATAAAAAAATCATAACTAAAAAAATTAAAAATAAACAATTTAATTAATCAATTAAATACATGTACTTAATTATTTATTTAAGTATGCAATATTCTATATATAAAAAATTGTATTTTCCACCTAAATCCTCTCCATCTTACAGTAATCATTAATCAATAATGCTTTCTCCTTCAATCATTATCCTTTCATTGCTCTGCTAATGACTTTATAATGCAACGTCATTCTTTAATGACTCAGAGAATGACTTTATATATAAAATTTTAGGTTTTAAATTATTTATAATTAAAAATTATATATATTTTTTGAATTTTGATTATTATTTTTTATAATCTTTTAAGATTATTTAATAAAACACACTCATAATGACATTGGACATGTAATACAATCTTATATTATCATGTCATAAAAAACTAATACCATCAGTAAAAGGATGAGTCTATCACGTGCGTCGAATATTACTGAACAATATTAACACTGAACATTATTAAATTAATTAATAAAAGTTAAAAATTTCAAGGACCAAATATATAATTTCAAATTATTTAAAATAAAATTTAAAATAAATTATTTTTATATATTATATATATTTTAGTATAAATTATTTTTAATTTAAAAAATAAAAAAATATTAAATAAAAAATGTAAAACCCTAAACTCAAATACCTAAAATTACTAAACCTTAAACCCTAAATTCCAAAATACTAAATCCTAAACTCTAAACACTAAAAATAATAACACCTTAAACTCTAAACTCTAAATATATAATCCTAAACCCTTAAACCCTAAAATAGAAAATTTGAATACATAAAAATATTAACCCTAAACCCTAAAATTAATTTAGGGTTTATGATTTTAAGGTTTAGGGTTTTAAGTTATTTTCGGGTTTAGAATTTTATGGTTTAGATTTAGAGTTTAGTGTTTAGTATTTTTTAAGGTTTTAGGTTTTAGATTTAAGTTTTAGATTTTAGGGTTTAGGGTTTTGAGTTTAATGTTTAGTGATTTTAGTTTTAGGGTTTGAAAATTAGGAATTTTTATTTTTAAATTAATTTAAATTAATATTTTATTCAATTATTCAAAATAAAATAATATATATAGAAAGTAATTTAATAAAAAATTATTTTAAAAAATATATAATTATATGTTCAGTCCTTAAAATTTTTAATCTTTATTAATCAGTTTAATAGTGTTCAGCGTTCAACGGTGTTCGACGTCCGTCGTAGAATTTTCTTTAATAAAAATATTAAATTGATGTATCTAATTAAAGTCCAAATATAAATTTGGAAACAAATTTTCTTAAATACTATAATATAGAAGAAAATATCTAATTACGATTATTTTTTAAATAAAATATATTAAAAATACTTTTTATACTATTTTAAAATTTTTAACTTAAAATAATAAAATTATTCAAGTAAAAATAAAAAAAATTAATGAAAAAATAGCCCGAAAAGTGTATAATGCATTTTATTCTAAAAAATAATCACGTTTTATATGAATAATTTTAAAAATTATTAAAATAATTAATATGATAGTATATATTTATATATGATATTTACTTTAGAGTTATTAAAATAATTAAACTATTATATTGAAGTTTTAAACGTAATTACAAAAAGTAAAATAATTAAAATAAAAAAAATATTTTTAAACAAGAACCTTGCCTTGCCCTTAAAACTGACCTGTTAATTATTGTTTCCTAACTAAGCCCTGAAATTCTAGACGATACAGGCGAACGCCGAACAAAATTCCCTTCACCCAACTCTGCAGTTATTACTAAAAACTCGATCTTTTTTAGCATCCGAGCTGTTGAATTTCTAGAAGTAATGATGCAGAAATCGGGTTTTGTGAACGATGTTCAACAGATCAATGGAGATCTCAATTACTCATTTTCTCCTGCTTCTCAAAGACATGTAACTTACAGGTTTGTTGATCCCCCCCCCCCCTTTCTGGACTCCAATCCGTTTTTTTTTTTCAATTACATGTTTAAAATTTTGAATTTTGATTTCTGGGTTTTGTTTGTTATGAGATTATCGATTCTGGGTTTTGTTTGTTACGAGATTATTGATTCTGGGTTTTTGGTTTATTTATTATGGGAATTGATTGCGTTGATTATGCCGGATTGTGTTAAACAAAGTTCGTGTTTTTACCTTTTGTTGTTTCTGTTGATTGTAAACCAGGGGACTGGTTTAGGTCAATAAAGAGTTTACTATTAACTGTTAATTGTAGGATTTTGATCAGGAGAAAAATCTTTATGAGGATTAAATTGAATGTAAAATGGACCTTTTGGGGTGACAATGTAAAATAGAATTCTTCAAAATTCTCTTGAAAGTGGCAAAGTTTTTCTTGTATACCATACTAATGCTTACTTTTTCTTAGTTAAATTGGCGATTTCGGGGTAATTGGATGCTATTGCTGCAGTTGTAAACTTGATCAATATTAAAAATTATGGATTGAGGAAGTGGGGTTAGGAATGAGCTTCTCTGGTTTTTGCTTTTCTTCCTATAGTGTTTTTGCAGTTACTAGCAGACAATATTGACCTGTATCGAACGCTTCTCTGGAATTCTGGGCACTGGAATGTATTATAATCTTCCAAAAATTCTGTTAATACGCCTAAAAGCTTAGTAAAAAAACTTGTGTCAGACATATACTTGTATCTGACACTCACATTCGAGTCCGAGTAACTTAGTTTTTTAGGGGTTGTTAGGATGCTGATGGAATGAAATCTTTATTTATGTTATTTTTGCATTTATGATAACTGTACCTTCTCAAATTCTCTGACTTGATTAATGGTTGGTACTTGGTGGACATGGTGATTAAAACATCTGACAATTCAATTTTTATGGTTTGTTGAGTTTTAACTCATAAGTTGATTTACTCAACTTTGATAGTCACTGTAAATTGTTAAATGGATATGGTCTGTTTGACCTAGATTATTAAACCCAAGTTATGAACTCATGTGGGAATGTAGTTTTTCATTTAATTTTAGTTGGCCAACTGATCAAGAGCCTTTTAGGACTGAAAGAGTTTCGCTTTTGGCCAAATAGAACTGAAAGGGTTTAGATTTTCCTATTACTTTATAGCATATGAAATTGGAATTACAAATTCTTACAATTTAGTCGTTGAAACGGAGAATTCTTGTTACGTTTCACAAGGTGGGGAAGGGATGACAATACTAAAGTTTGAACCGTAATCCTTGTGTGCCAAGAAGGAGCCTCAACCACTGCTTCAAGGTGTCGGTGACATTGGGAATACATGTCCTAGAATATTTTTAACAATACATTTCTCTATGAATTTGCTATGAGTACTCGGAAAGAGTCGACTAGCGGAAAAGTCACTTTGATGCTTCAATTATTGCAAATACGGATGTCTTCCTCAAACACTTGTTGAATTCTAGTCTCCTTGTTTCCAGTGGTAGATAGTGAATAACATGTAAAGCAACATAAGCAAACTATAGATACATTATATATAGACAACTGCATAGCCTTTTGAGTTTCGAAAACTTTGCATGATAGTTTACTTTGATATTTTTCTTATCATTACATTTTTTGAAGATCTAAAATGGTGGAAACAATTCATTCTTGCAGTTGTGGTACTTGTGGATATGAGCTAAACCTGAGTTCTTCTACTCGAATCACCACAACAATTGGCTCCAAATATGGAAAGTCTATAAAGCGAGGGATTATATCATTCTTCAGTATAGATGAGAGCAGATTTACACAAGTTGACGAGTTCCAATGCATTCCCTACTTTTCCAGGCGCTCTTGGGGTTTGTTCCGCCATAGAACCAAACTCCTTTGCCGCAAGTGTGGCAACCACATTGGAAATGCTTATGAAGACAAAACTTCAGGCTATGCTCTTGTATTACACAATTCTGATTCATCCTCTGGTAGTGAAGCTTCTAGCTATAGAAAATATGATGTTAGAATCCGCGCCCTGCAACCCTCATCGGCACAAGAACCCAGCACTTCGCTTTTTATGTGATTTACTTCGAATGCTATCGCCTTCATATTGCTTACAGTCTTCCAATGGCATCATACCAACTTTTCTTGCGGGGTAGTTTCGAGTCATTCTATCACCTCTTTGTTGTTTTTTCTTGAATATGTTCTTAATATTTCATGGTAACTGATGTGCATAAAAGGGTCTGAATTCTGAGTGAAGTTATTTGGAGTGTTTGAAAGGAGTGGAGCAAAGTTTGTAACTATCCCAAAGTTGAAATGTAATCATTTTCATGTAAAATCTTTCCGAGTTGAATTAAATCTAAGTATAGATAATATATAGTAAATAAATTTAAGATCTATTTCTAAACTATCAAAATTAAGTTATAAAAATTTTATTTCTTTTAATATTCAGTTCCACATTTTGATTACGGAAGTTTGAAACTTAGACTGAAAAGTTGATCTGAATATATAGCTACCATAGTTTCCAATATAGTCACGTTCTTCTTTCAGACAAATTGCAGAATCATCATCATCTACTTCATCTTTTTATAATGGTGGAGATGAGGGTGGGCTGGTGGGGTTAAGATTTATGTCTTGTCATTTTTTACCACTCCATTTTAGCCTGTTCTCAACGCCCATTGTGGTCCTAACTGCACTGCTCCTTTTGCTGCAGATTTAGAATTTGAGACAAATTCCCCCATAGTGAAGGGTGTTTCTGGACAAACAAAGGGACCTGCAGGCTACTTTGCACCAGCTCAATGACTGGCATGTGGGGGCTAAAACCTCCAACACCAATTATGTAAGATTTCATGTCCAAGAAACATGTTATGGCCATTACAACATTTTTATGATTCTACTCACATGTATAGAAATTCTATACAAAACATGTCTTTATTCTTTGGTCCACTTGGTCAGAGTCCTTATCCAGCCCTTCCTCTTCATCACCTTCACACATTGGCCTAGCTGGACCTCTTCCACCTTACGAGCTGGAACAAGTGGCCAATCCGCTTCCGCCATCTAAGCGAGGCTCGTGGTTTCACATGCTCTATCACACTCTTGTTGGTCTCCTTGGTGACCTCCAATCCCTTGGTGAAGGTTGGGTTCCATGACATGTTGCAATGCTCAAGAGAGACCTTAGAAACAGTGCCTTTCTCCCATGAACCAACACCATTCTCTTCAAGCTTGATCGAGATAAAGGTACCTGCAAAAGTAAAACCTGGACACTGAGCATGCGAGGATGATTACAAACAGTGAGTACAAAACTAAAGTAAATGTCCAAAAAATGTAAAAGGAAAGCCATCTTTACCATAATTTGTATGATATAATAGGAAGCTGAATTATTTGCATGATCCAACAATTAAATGGCAATGTTCTCTTGGTTATATCTGGAGCAATACAGGAAAGTTCTGAAGTGTTCTTATTCTATTTCTGTAGATTTTGCAGATAGGAGCCAGGAACTAAAGCATATATGCATAAATTATATACAGATTCGGATGGATTTTAAATGCCTTTCAAAATATCATAGGGTTTCCTAGGAAAATTATTAATGGCATTCATTGGTCCAAAACAAACATATCTTCCAATTAGCATAAACTTTTTCTTGATATTCCCATGCAAAACACACATTTTTATGTTGGGAAACAACTATCGGTTTATGTAATTGGTTCAAGTGATAAGCAGTTTGGTTCCGCTTAAGCAAGTCTCAAGTTCGAGACATTGTATACGCAGAAAATTCCTTCGGTGAGGCTCACCCACCAAAACTAGGTGTGCGACGCGGGTATGTCTGGACTAAATTATAAGATTAAAATTTTATTATATCAAATTTATTAATTGATATATCATTTAAGTTAAATTTTTATAGATAAATTTATTAATTTTTTAAGTTATAAAGATTAATTTGTAATTGGGGTATTGTGAGATTATTTAGGTAGTTTAGCCTAATCGATGTTAGTCCAAAAAAAAAAACAGCGCCTTTACGCCTTCTGTCCGAACCAAAACCCTGCCATCTCACACCCCTCCTTTGAAAACCCTTTCTCCCCGATCTGTCACCCGAGTTCCAGAACACCCGACGCCGTCTACTGACCCCGAGACCCTCATCCCTGCTGATTGGGCACCGCCCGCCTTCTCGAGCCATAAACTTTGCAGGTTTATTACGGGTTCATATTTTCCTTTGTTTATATGTAGTTTTATGTTCTTTTTGTCTTTTTGAATTCTATTTGTTCATTAAGTTAAAATGATTTTTTCCCTTTTCATTTTGCAGGTTTCATGTTTAAATTTCTGCAATCTTTTCAATTGGATTTGTTTCGTGCCTGGGGAAAATGTTTGGTGCTTCTCGAGCATTAATCACATTTAGATGTTTTAATAAATTCACTGTTCTTCAGAACTTAAATGGACTTCGATCTGTCTTTTTAGTGAAAAGCAAATCTATGATAACCAGTATAGATTACAGTATTAATTCAAGCGTGGCACGATCCAATTGGCTGATCACTAAGTTAAGTAAAGAAGGCAAAATAAGCCAAGCACGACAACTGTTTGATAAGATGCCTGAAAGAGATAAAGATGTAATCACTTGGACTGCAGTGATATCTGGGTATATCAGGGTTGGGTTAATAGAGGAAGCCAGGAAACTGTTCGATAGTGTTGATTCCAGGAAGAATGTAGTAACATGGACCGCAATGCTAAATGGCTATATGAGATCAAATCGAATTGTGGATGCGGAGAGGTTGTTTGAGAAAATGCCGGTTAAAAATGTTGTGTCTTGGAACACTATGGTTGATGGATATGTGCAAAATGGGATGGTCGATAAGGCTTTTGAAATGTTCGATGAAATGCCTGAGAGAAATGTGGTTTCCTGGAATACAATGTTAACCGCATTGGTGCAAAGTGGGAGGATTGAGGATGCGAGGGCATTATTTGATAAGATGCCTAAAAGGGATGTTATTTCGTGGACAGTGATGGTTGCGGGGTTGGCGAAGAATGGGAGGGTTGACGAGGCTAGGAATTTTTTTGATAGGATGCCTGAGAGGAATGTAGTGTCATGGAACGCAATGATTACTGGCTATGCACAGAATATGAAATTGGATGAGGCTTTTGATTTGTTTGAGAGGATGCCAGAGAAGGATTTGTCTTCCTGGAATGGGATGATCACAGGGTTTATTCAGATTGGGGAATTCGGGAGGGCTGAGAAATTGTTTGGTGAGATGCCATGTAAGAATGTGGTTTCTTGGACCACGATGATCACTGGATATGTTCAAGGTGAGCAAAGTGAGGAAGCGTTGAAGATTTTCTCAAAAATGTTGGCAGACGGCAGGGTAAAGCCCAATGAAGGAACTTTTGTTTGTGTTTTGAGTGCATGTAGTAATTTAGCTGGGCTTTTGGAAGGACAGCAGGTTCACCAGACAATAGTGAAAACAGTTTATCGGCATAGTGAAATTGTTGTATCTGCACTTATTAACATGTATTCCAAATGTGGGGAATTGAGTATTGCTAGGAGGATGTTTGATGATGGATTAATAAGCCAGAGGGATGTGGTCTCATGGAATGGTATGATTGCAGCTTATGCACATCATGGGTGTGGTCGAGAAGCCGTCAGTTTGTTCAAAACAATGTCTGATTTACATTTTAAACCTAATGATGCAACCTATGTGGCTTTGCTATCTGCATGCAGCCATTCTGGTATGCTGGAGGAAGGACTAAGGTACTTTGATGAACTCGTAAGAGACAAGTCCATTCAGGTCAGAGAGGATCACTATGCATGCTTGGTTGATCTCTATAGTCGAGCAGGGAAGCTCAAGGAGGCCTTTGAATTCATTGTACAGCTTGGGATCAAACCATCTGTATCTGTTTGGGAAGCTCTTCTTGCTGGATGTCATGTTCACAGAGATATGACTTTGGGGAAATTAGTTGCTAAAAAGATTTTAGAGGCAGAACCAGAAAATGCAGGCACTTTCTTGTTGTTGTCCAACATATATGCTTCAGGAGGAAAATGGAGGGATGCAGCAAAGGTAAGGTTGAAAATGAAGGATAAGGGATTGAAGAAGCAGCCTGGTTGCAGCTGGATAGAAGTAGAGAATAAGGTCCATGTGTTTGTGGTTGGCGTCAAATCTCATTTTAATGCTGAACTTATTTATCCAGTACTACATGAACTTCATGCAAAAATGAGGAAGGTTGAAAATATATCCAACACTAATTACCTGGATGAGGATTTTCTGGTTATGTAAGTTTTAATCTGCTACTTCAACAAAGACCATTCGTGCAGAGGCTCTGTGGCATGGATACAAGTTTGACAGGTAGTAGTGCTGGTAGTCTTGGTTATTATTATTTTTCTTAAAATTATATATTTGTGACAATTTTGGTTCTGTGTCTCAACTCACCATTTTTGTGACATTGTTTCACTATATATTTTGGATTATACTCTGATTGCATAAATACTGTCTACTAGATGGCACCTTCTGCAACCATGTTCTTGGGAGTACCAGCCCTATTACTTGAAGGTAATGGGATTATGGACTGGTTTCATCTCCATTGGCGACGCCCCCCCCCCCCCCCCCCCCGTTCATTTTTTCAGTTCGTGAGTGCTGGGTTTGTCTTAACTTCTCCATCTTTTATGTCATCCACTCAACTACTGCTGTCACCTTTAATGTTGTCCTGAACCTTAAGGTGAGATTTTCACAGGAAATACTGAGTATATCATATTCTCAATTACTATTGTTACTATGGGAATGGTTGTTTAATGCATCCAACACATGCTGTCCCAGGTCCAGCAGCCGAAGAACATGATGGTATGGGACTACTTCCCCTTGTAAATACTGATAAGATATATTTATGAGGATTAATTGGATTTGTCTTTGCTATTGAAGGGGGAGAAATGACAGTTTCAAACAATGATTGATGAGTTTGATCTAATCAGAGCATAATTTGCACAAAACAAAAATATTAAGATGTTATTTACAACATAAAATAGGATTAAAGGAACGAAAGATCAAATGTTGAAGGCTATTTTTTATGTTTTTATTATTTATGTGATTTATTAATTAAAAGTAAATAATAATGATAATAATAAACATTAGATAATATTAATACTAATAATATATATTTAATAATATTATTAAACATTAACAATTTAATAATATTAAACACAATATCAAAATAACATAGTGTTAGTATAAGTCAGATAAAAAATACTTCCTCTGATTCATAAATATTATCCTTTATTAATTTTTTTAGGTTAATTTTTTTAACTTATTTTTATTATTTAAAATTTATTATTGATAAAAATATAAAAAAATATTTTAAAAATCTTTAATTAAGTAAATTTTAAATATATAATTTATAAAATTTAATTATTTAAAATATTTAATATAATTATAGTTAATTTTTAAAAAATTAATAAAAAACATTATTTATATAGACAGAAAAAGTAGTGATTACAAAGGTTAAGTGTCCGTTATTTTCAATTAAGTGTGTGATAAAATAATAAATTAATAAATATGTAAATAAGTTAAATACTTTTTTTAAAGTTAAAAAGGATATGGACAGATTAGTCTTTAACGGTAAAAAATGTAATAATGTTTGAAAACTCTATGATCGAGAATCTGACTTCTGTCTGTCCACTCCACATTTGTTCCTTTCTTCCTCACCTCGGCTACTTTTCACTCCTCTCTCTTTCCTTTATTCTCTCTCTTCTTCTCCTCCTTCCTTGCCATACACCATTTTGCAGAAAAGAAAGAAACCCAAACCCTAAAACCCTGAAATTCATCCATATTTCTACTCTCAAACTTTCTACATTGTATGATACCTCTTTCTTGCTCACAAGCTTAAAGAGTATTGTTACTCAGCTGAGCAAACCCTAGAAACCTTCAAAAGAAGCAAATAATTCAGCTTTAATTGGTTTCAATTCTTGGATATTTTTGTGTTTGTCTCTCTAAAACTAGAAACTCTTACTAAAGGAAGAACCCCATCTTTGAGTAGCAAAGTAAAGCTCGGTTCTTTACATTCTGTTTTCCTCTGATCTTAACTCAAGAGGAACCTAACAATGCCAAACCAGAGACCCACTTTTTTCTCCTTCTCTGTTGCCTTTTGCTTCATGGTTTTCTCCAATGTAGCTTTGGTAACTTCAAAATCAACAATTGAGCCTTGTTCAAATTCTGATTCCTGCAACGCCTTGTTGGGGTACACTCTCTACACAGATTTGAAAGTTGCAGAGGTTGCTTCCCTCTTCCAGGTTGACCCCATTGCGGTCCTCACGGCCAATGCTATCGATATCTCTTATCCCGACGTCGAAAACCACATCCTTCCTTCGCGGCTCTTCCTCAAGATCCCCATCCAATGTTCCTGTGTTGATGGGATTCGAAAATCCGTTTCCACCAAGTACAAAACTCGCCCACAGGACACGCTTTCATCTATTGCTGATTCGATTTATGCCGGTTTGGTGTCAGCTGATCAGATTGGGGAGGCCAACTCCATTGCTGACCCTTCTGTTCTTGATGTGGGGGAGAACCTTGTGATTCCTTTGCCGTGTACTTGTTTTAATGGTACTGATAATGGACTACCCGCCATTTATCTATCGTATGTGGTGAAGCCAGTGGATACTTTGGCTGGAATTGCAGCGAGTTACTCCACTACAATCACAGATTTAATGAATGTTAATGCAATGGGTACTACATCTATCAAGGATGGTGATATTCTAGCTGTTCCTTTATCAGGTAGTTTTCCATTGCCTTGTTTTGGCAGATTAGATGGTTGACACTAAAATTGAAATTTGCAATGATTTAATCTCTAAACCAATGCCATATTCTTGGATTTTCATTTGTAGAGTTGAGTTTTATACTTGCTTATGAAGTTAGGATACTACTAGGATTAACTTTGTCTGTAATTGCTGCAAACAGTGTTGCTATAAACTTTTGTGGTTTTAGCTGAAACTTTATACCTTTAGTATTTCCCAGGTTGATGAGTTCAAGTTGATGGAATAATTGCAAATTTCTATACTCAGCGTTGGAATCAAGATTTTTTTTTCTTTTTATGCTTTTGCTTTGTTTATGTCAGTTTCCTAAGGACAGTGAAAGTTAAGTATTGTTCTTTCGGTTCTTGCAGCTTGTGCTTCAGATTTCCCCAACTATGCCTCAGATTATGGATTGATTGTTCCTAATGGGAGTTATGCTATTACTGCTAGCCATTGTGTCCAGTGCAGCTGTGGGCCTGGGAGTCGCAAGTAATTGAGCCATCTCGTAGCTTATTGGTTTATATTAGTTGTATGATAGTTTTTACTGCTTGTGGTTCTTATCCTTAAATCTGACAGTGTGGAGTTAATCACCTTTACTGATTGTGTTGAACAGTTTGTACTGCATGCCTTCTTCGTTGGCTGTTTCATGTTCAAGCATGCAATGCAAAAGAAGCAATCTTAAGCTGGGGAACGTTACAGTGCAGCAAAGTAGTGCTGGATGCAATGTTACTTCTTGTGCTTACAGTGGTTATGCGAATGGCACGATTATCACTTCGTATGCTATACTTTTACTTGTTTTTATTGATATTTATGCGAAACGTGATCTCCGTGTTCTAATTTTTCCGTTCACTGAGACCTTCCAATCCTTGCCTTTGTTCTGCAGGTTGTTGTCCTCGCTTGAACCCCGATGCCCAGGTACAAGTTATAAAATACCAATTTCAGTTCTTGTGATTCCAAAATGCATGAAGACAGGAAACCATTTAGTTTTAGCACGATTTGGACTTAGACAACCGGCATTCCAAAATGACTTCAAATCTCTAGGAGTCAAACATGAGCCATTTCCAGATGGTCGTAGAAGGCTTCTTGTCTGATATAAATTTATATTCTTTTTTAAAAACTGCAGGGCCTCAGCAATTTCCACCCCTTGTAGCCCCACCTACTTATGTATGGGATTCAGCTTTTGCCCCGGCACCTTCACCCCAGTCAGATGGTTCCACAACTGTGCCCAAGACTTCTACAGTGCCATCTACCGGGTCACTTCCAGGATTTGCCCCGGCAGGTGCCCCAATGGCAATGGGAAGTATGTCTGATGCCTCCACATTGGTGAATTCGGTCTCTACCCTCCCTGCTGCACTTATGACATGCTTGCTTATCAAATTAACCTCATCCTTAATGTAATTTTGGTAGTCTGTTTTGAAGGGTTCTTGCATTTTGATCTGTCCAGGTTGTCTGTTGTATGTAACTTTACCCATCACTGTATTACATTATTGCTGTTAGACTGCTAAGATTTTTATTGCCATGTATTTCCGTGTTTAATGATTCTGTACTTTTTACTACCTGAATTGTTGGGTTGTTGTGTGTAATTAGTTATCTTTGAGGCATGCAAAGTGTACATTGTGTTGGCTAAGTCTGTAAATGAGACGAGACAGATCGTGAGCTATTCGAGTTCGACTTGATCAAAGCTCGTTCAAAACTCGATTTGATTGGATTTGGTTCAAACTTGGTTCGAGTTCTTGACGAGTCGAGCCAAATTACATGATACCTGATTCAAAAAGGTCACGAGCTACTCGAAAAATATAAATATATTATTTTTTATATTTTATAATTTAAAATCTAAATTTCTAAACTTAAAACCCTAAAATTTAAACCCTAAATTAACACACTAAACCTTAAAATTAACAAGTTTGAGTTTACACAACTTATGTATTAAAGTTTTTTTCATTAAGTTCTAAATAGACATAACAGGTAAGAGTTACTCAAGTCTAACATGATCAATACTTAACTTGATTAAGCTCGAATAAAGCTCGAATTTGACTCGAGTTCTTAATGAGTCAAGTTGAGCTCGGATTTTTTAGGCTCGTTTAAAATTACTCAACTTTAAATTCGACTCGAAATTTTAACGAACCGAATTAAACTTAGCACTACACAAGTTCAACTCGACTCGTTTACACTTCTAGTGTTGGCACAGAAACGTGGTAAATGAGTGATAAATGCAATGTATTCATTAAATAGTGCAAATACAGCCGTGTGACAGCGTTTACATTGCCACCCCAACATTGACTCTGAAAATCCAAGCATCACTACACTTCATAAAGCCTTCATTGCACCATTGCCGGTTGTGCGAATGCACATAGCAGCAAGTTTCAATACAGTGCGGCTCCTGTATAAGGTCACCCAAACCTAGCACACCATGCTTAAATCTGATGGTTTGGTATTAATTGCTTAAATTTAGCTTAATAGATAAGTAGATAACTATCCAAATGATTCTGCAGGACTTCAGGAGGTATAAAATATAAAATGATGCAGAGGTGTGAGTTGCCATTTATAAAGTTCAATTGCTGAACATCTAGCCAGGCTCATATATATATATATATATATGGTGCTGACTGCTGACTTGTTCATCCATGCAAAACCTATATTGGACTTTGACCTTCTTAAAAGAGGATATATAAGCATTGCCAGTTGCCACTAGGATCAAGATATTAAATTCGCCAACCAGTCATCTCAAACAAAAGGAACAATCATGCCATTTTTCTGGCCTTGAGGCATGGAAAGCAATTTGACAAAAACAAAAAACCAGAGAAAGATTGGTTAAAGGAATGGCGAAATTTACCCAGCCAGTGTAAGTCCCCATGTAGACAACGAATAGAATAACTTTCCAGCATGCCAAATGCTCAAAACCTTCTCCAATTTGCTGACACCTCCTAATGCTTTCAGCAGAGCTGCACATAATCTCTTAACAGTAAGCAAACACTATATGACAGAATGGGCGGAAAGGCATGATAATTAGTAACAGAATCAATGGGAAAATATAGGCTGGAATTCACCAGAAAGTTTTGAAATGTCACGTAACTTTGAACAGGAAGAAGAAATGGCGGCCAATATACTCAAAACAGAAAATCACTTTGTTGGGATCAAATCCATCAACTAAAAACCGTCAAGAGGGTTGAATATGTTTCCAAAATGAATCGGTGAAAAATAGAAAATAGTGGGCAATATTGCACAATAACTTTAGAGTGATTCAAGTACTCAACCTGAGTCTACACCTATTAGACTTAGCACACCAAAAAAAAATTGAATATATATTTTTTTCATATATGATAATATTTCTTTATATTTTCATATATCAATATATATATCATAAAAATTGGGAGACTCATCTTGAACATAAAAATAAATTCTTTAATTACTAAAAATTTTGAGTTATTCGAATTTCTATTTTACAAGTCGAACTTTATTTAAAATTTTTTCGAGTCAAAACGAATCAAGTATTTTCGTCTCAAGTTAAATTATTAGGTTTTTTTAGTCGAGTCGAGTTTTGCTCACCCCTAACTTTATATACACTATATAAAAGAGAAATGGGAAAATAAAACTTAAAAATAATTAAAACACTCTATATACACTATATACAAGAGAAATGAGAATCAAACTTGAAAGCTAATTTCTCTTGATCATGAAACTTGAATATGTTCTCTAACTATCTTTAAGCATCCCAATATTTGTTTTTAAGATTTTATATGGACTAATTTCAGGGTCGGAACTAGAAATTTATTATAGAGGAGACTAAAATATATAATGTTAATTTTTTTATTGGCGGAGACCTAAAAATAATTACTTAAGAGAAAATTATATATTTTTTAAAAAAATTATCTCTACTTAATATATAAAGACAAGATTGGTGGGGACTAAATCCCTTAAACCCTCTCATGACTAATTTGAATTAATCTGTTTTATATGTACACAAAATCTCGAATTAGAAATATATTTTTAATCCTTAAATATTAATTATTTAATCATTACATTATATTATTCGTATTCGAATTTGTGATTTTAAAAATAACAATCGTTACTTTAATGGATAAGATAGTTTGTCCTTAGATAATATTTACTCCATTTGTCTCCTATATGATGTTCTTTTTGTGTTTTAAAATTATGTTACTTAAAATGTTTTATTAAAAAAATTAACAATTTTTATAAGGTATATTTTTTTTTATTTTTAAAATTAGTAAAAAATAACTATAGACACGTGAGACGGAGGGAGCCGTACTTTTTAACCGAGTACAACTCTTTCCGATTACTCTCACTTCACTACACTCGCTTGTTGTTTCCATTTTGAGTTTGACTGCCGCAATCATGCAGAATCTACGCCTCCTGTTCATCTCTATCTTCCTCTTCTTCTTCTCGGTTCATTCACAAGAAGACACTCCCATCGCTCGATTCCGTCGTTACCTTCAGTTCAATACCGCTCATCCCAATCCTAACTACGCTGATCCAGTCTCTTTCCTCCAATCCCAAGCAAACGCCATAGGCCTACAATCTCAAACCCTTGAATTCGTCCCTTCGAAACCAGTTCTTCTTCTAACATGGCCTGGCTCCGACCCTTCTCTTCCTTCAGTTCTCTTTAATTCCCACCTCGACTCCGTTCCAGCCGAGCCTTCTAAATGGATCCACCCTCCTTTCTCCGCCACTCTCACCCCCGACGGTAAAATCTACGCCCGCGGTGCTCAAGATGACAAGTGCATCGCTATGCAATACTTGGAAGCCATCCGCAACCTTAAAGCTAAAGGCTTTACTCCTCTGCGAACTGTTCATATTTCCTACGTTCCTGATGAAGAAATCGGAGGGGTTGATGGGAGTGAAAAATTTGTTCAGTCCAAGGAGTTTGAGGATTTGAATATTGGGTTCGTTCTGGATGAAGGGCAGGCTTCTACTGGTGATGAATTTAGAGTGTTTTATGCTGATAGGTCACCTTGGGGACTTATAATAAAGGCCACTGGAGCTCCAGGGCATGGTTCCAGAATGTATGATAATGGAGCAATGGAGAATCTGATGAAGAGTGTGGAAGTTATTACTAAGTTTAGGGAGAGTCAGTTTGATGTTGTTAAATCTGGGGAAGCTATGAACTCCGAGGTTATTTCAGTTAATCCTGTTTATCTGAAGGCTGGGATACCCTCCCCAACTGTGAGTGTCTGATATTTTTGTGTTCTCTACTTTAATTGGAGCTGAAATGGATGTTGTCAATGGTGTTTGATGATGGGTGATTTGTTTGTTTGCAGGGATTTGTGATGAATATGCAACCTTCTGAGGCAGAGGCTGGATTTGATCTGAGGTTGCCACCTACTGCTGATCCGGATCTTATTAAGAAAAGAATTGCTGAAGAATGGGCACCTGCTAGAAGGAATATGACTTACAAGGTAAAGCATAATTTTCAATACATGTTTGTGTTGCTTTTGATTATTGATGGTTTGCAGGTATATTATTGTTTTTAAGCAATTAAGTTGATTGCTTTGATTGGAATCAGTTTCATGTGCATCTTTTGGTATTGATTTGTTTCTAGACTATTTACATGATTTCGATCTTCGACTATCTTAATTTGCCAATAATTGAAGGACCATCACAAGTTTTGCAAAATGATTGTGGTTTTACACAAGAAGTCTGATTAAGTGAAGTATTCTGATGAATCTGCAACTATATCTTATTCTCTATACTATAATCAAACTCGTAGAACCTTTGCTTTAACGAATTGCAGAGTAAACGATCCATTTTTTAATCATTCCTACATGTTAATGAAACCTCGCAAGTCGCAACAATATATTAGTGGCCTACCTTTCCTTTTTCGTGTTTTTAGTGTAAAGGTAGACTTTTAAGCAGCCCAGAATACAAGGGAAGAGCACATAATCAGCCACTAGCAAGTTCTTTTAACAATAGGGTCCTTCTTCAAACTAAAAAATAAAATCACCATGTCTTCAATATTTAACTATAAGATCTGCCATCTTATTAGCCGTTCTTTTAACATGAAGCACTTTCACTTCTCAGTTTCGTTTAAGCCTGTCTTGAATATCATGACTCTTCTAAAGACTCACCTTGTTAAAACCTTACTGGCTAGCTATTGAAATACTGTCAAGCATATCCAAGAGCTCCTCCTTCAGTACCATAATCGGACTGATATTCCTGGAAAAACCAGCAAGCCAAGTGCCATCTTCATCCCTGAGTACCAGTACCCTGCCAACTAGTGCTTCTGCAGATTGCGAATTGACAGATGCATCCTATTAACCTTAACCCACCCTTTATCGGTAACTTCCAGCTTAGATTTGCCACTTTAGATTGGACTGCACTATGTTCTTGCACCACGATAAACGTTGCTCAATTACTCTTATCAGTGTCGCATGCTTCCTGATAAATACCACATCGTTCCTATGTTGCCACAAGGTTCAACAAGCTGGAAGATAACATTCTCACTCACACCCATTACTCTATCATGCCCTTATTTTCTTTCCTCTTAGCTTTCCTTTTACTTTTCTTTTCTGCCAAGCACGCATAAAATTAATATTCTTTGTACCTTTCTACTCTCCTCTTTTCATCCTTCCACTTGTTTACTCAACCAAGCACACCACAAGAGATCTAAAAAATTTCAATAAAATGGGCTTCAGAAGTGATGGGTGAAAACTATAAGTCTGATCAGGAACAATCATACTTATGTGACTCAATAATATCAGATAGTGCAAGATTAAACTCTCTTTCCATTTTGACAATTTTATATCTAAACTTGTTCTGACAAATGGTTTTCAACTTTTAATTGCCTGTTGAGTTATGATATGTTTTCTTGATTCTGAGAGCCTGCTTCGTTCGTGTGCATTTTGTTCGGTTTTCAGTGTTGTAATATGCTTCTTGAATTTGACAGATCAATTAAGTCATGTCCTACTTATGCTTAATAGCAGATTAGTCACCATGCACTCGAAGTGTGCAATGAGTCATCTCTGCAAAGAGTTGATTGAGGTGTCGACATTTCAGCGGAATTGTTTGTCTTAGAAGAACATTAAGTGTTAATGACTACAGAAGATAAAAATTGTGAACAAACTGGATCATCAATCTGCATTATTCTTATTCTCATAAAGTATTCTTGATTAGTAGTAACTTATATTATTTTTCATTTTTCTGTGGTTTGGCAGCTAATTCAGAAAGGGCCGATAAGAGATTACAAGGGCCGCCCTCTAATGACACTGACGAACGAGTCTAATCCGTGGTGGCCTGTTTTCAAACAAGCTATTGAGGCAGCTGGAGGAAAACTTTCAAGGCCTGAAATTTTAGCTTCAACAACTGATACACGATTCATGAGACAAAGAGGAATTCCTGCTCTTGGTTTCTCCCCAATGACAAACACTCCCATCCTGTTGCATGATCATAACGAGGTTCGACTCATAGCAGACATCATCATTTTTCTTACTATTAAGCGTCATTTCATTTCTTTTAACGGATACGTCTTGCAGTTCCTGAAAGATACCGTGTACTTGAGGGGTATTGAAGTGTATGAATCCGTAATAAGTTCTCTGAGTTCCTTTAAAGGAGAATCTAATTAGACGATTTCAACTGGTTGACAAATCAACATGGTTGCAGTATCACATGGTAAGAGCAATCATCTTCTATGTTCTGCTTGTGCAGTATTTTTCACAATGCACATTCTCTTTGTAACATTATCACGTCTTGCTAGTTGCTATATACTTTTCATAAAGTCATGGTTTCATTTCCGTAATACGAACTGGCTTGCTATAATCTTACTAATATAAAGCAATTGGTAAGAAATCTTTGTGACCAGTGACCGCTATCTAGAATCGATATTCCCAATACCTATTTTAGACTCGCTATCTAGAATCGATATTCCCAATACCTAGTTTAGACTCCTTTGGTCTTGAAACATTATGCAGATGATGTTGTCGAATGATCTTAATTTAGTGTAAGCATGAATGTCCCCTAAGAGTCTAAGAAGCACATTCAGAGCTACTTTCCAGTTAAATGTGTTTGTTGTTCGAATGCTGTAGGTCGGATTTGATTGCTGTCCATTCGAGTCAAGTCATTTTAAGTTCGTATAGCTATGTATCTCGCTTCTTGTGTTTGTTCTTTCAAACTATCTGAAATCAGAATCATTTCAGGGTTGAGGTGCTTCCGGTTATTGTCAACATCTGCATCGAATCAGATCGAAACCATTCGGAATCCGGAGAAGTCAAGTGTTTTTGCTAGCATGTAATTTACAAAATGCTGTTATTTCCCCCATAGACGTTCGTGAGAAAGACACTGAAGGACCTGTATGTGTATTGAATAAGTGAGGAAACATTCCACAAAGTAAACAATCATATGAAGACATGATAAGTTTAATTCGTAGCTCGTTTTAGAATTTTCTTACAATTACCAACATCTTCAATAAAAGAAAAGAATAGATCTCAACAAAAATGGTAGCACTCAAGATTCAAGAACTTGAGTCTATCAATGAAATGCAATTAGCCTCCACTGCAACAAATGAAATTTTGACATAATAAATTTCTGTAATAATCGATCTGTAATATTATTTTCAGATTCAAGTCAACAACTCCATGTGTCTTCTCCAACAAACCATGGATTGTTTAAGAATTAGCATCCCAGAAAAGACCAGTGATGTATGGACTAAGCCTTACATTATCCATGACTGTGGTGGTGGTTGCAGATTTCACCCTTTTTTTTCCAGGAAGCTTCCCTCTATCCTCTATCCTCTTTTGAAGTCTTAACCCACATGGATTTTGCCTCTCTATCATCCAACATCCTTCTGTTCTTCTCACCCCTTTCGCCCATCCCCTTTAACTATTCATTCAGTCCACTCTCTCACCAAAATTATATTCATTCCAGTTGGCTGAAGGCTCATTTCTCGATACCCTTTTTAATGCAGTTGTCACCTTCCTCGATACACACTCCGTACGGAATAGCTATGGGACGGTACGGTGTTTCAATGCCAGTGAAGCAATACAAAATATATGATGAGACTTGTGACGGGAAGAAGCATGAATCTTCTGTTTATTTATATCAGGTAGGGCCCTGACTCATGATATTAATAGAGAAAGCTTTAGGACAAATTTCTATATATGCACTGATTTTACTATTCCACTTGTCTCACCAAAATTGACTTTTTTTTTTCTATAAAAAAGTTCATAAAAGACAAATTTCATGAGACATAAATAGTATATCTTCTGCATTAAAGAGGTATCAGCACTGTCTCCCAGACAAACAGATTATCCTTCTGCAATTTGTCCTACTTTTGCTGTAATTTAACCTACAATAACACTGACAGTTGATGATGATGCCGACCATTTTGTTATCTGTTTATCGCTATGACTGTCACATATCTGGATATCTAACGTATTTTTACACTCTCAAGATTTGAGCTGTTACTTAAATTGTCTTAAAATCAAAAAGGCTAATACAAGAAATGTGTTGCCACATCCAACTCGAATTTGTCTGTAGGTAAGTATTCGGTCAAGTCAGAACTAAAAATTTAAAATTAATCGAATTAATAAATTATATTTTATTATTTTAAAAATTTAAATACAAAAAGAATCTTTCGGGTGGAGACGATTGCCCCTCTTAACCCACGTACATCCATCATTACGTAGACAATGGGAAAGGAGCGGGACTTGTACGGGTAGCCGACACTGTTCTTTCCTCTCACATGAACATTTATCTGCCATTGCCATTGTCTTCCTTCTGATCTACATTATAGCCTTACAAACAATTAGCTTATCTTCTGTCAAAAGGCCTGCCTTTTGTGACCTTATCTTACTCGGTGTTTGAATTTCGGTTAAAATATTCATATTCGACATTTACATCCTATACATGTATGAACATTTACATTCGAGTTCGATTAACCTAGACAGGGAATATGCAATGGTTGCTGTCTCGCTAAATCTGTGCACATTTCCAGGCATATCAATGCCCATTTCCCTGACCGGAAAGATGACAAAACACAATCTGAAGCAAAACAAAGTTGGCCCCATCCCAAAGTTTCAAAAACTAATAAACTCAACACGTACTTTGGTCCAAAGTAGTAACTTTAGAAAAAGAGATGTCTTTAAACTTGAAATGCATGTGCCCAACATGACCGGCATTGTAATAGATTTTGGTTTTTCAGGATCGAGTGAAGAGAAACTTGGAGAGAAAGTCAAGACATGCATGCGTAAGCAGAAAAGCAAAATACCATGAAAGTATTGAGGCATTGTTTTTAATTTATTAATTCACTGTTAATATAATTTAAAGAGAAAAGAGAGTGAGTTCATGGCTGATGGAAAGATGCCCAAGAGACGCGGTTTTAGACCTGCCAGACAGAACAGCAACAGCTGGCTTTCCCCTCTCTTTTATTTTTTTTACATTGTCACGTCCGAAAAAAAAATATTAATTTTATACAAAAAAATAGAATATAATAATATCATTACATATTCTATTAAACTGATCAAATATATTTTTTAAAAAGTATATAATAGTTCCATGATAAAAATATCAGAGCTCTTAACGAAAACATCACGAAGTTGAGTAGGAAAGAATATCATATCTGAGAAGAGACAATAATATTAATTTTAAATCGAAAAAAAAAGAAAAAAAGTTTTGAGATATATAAATTATAATGTTATATATCCTATCAAACATATCTTTTGAGAAGAATATAATGCCTCTGTGATATAATGATATTTTTAAGACATAATTTGTGTATGCATTAAAATACGATGAATCTACATTTAGAGAAATTATATTATGGGTAAGTCTCACTACGAGTTCATGAGACTAACCACTAAAAATCATTTATCTTATCAATTTTTCCATGTCATATTTTTTTCAAGTGAATCTTCACTTAAAAAAACTGTTTTTAAAATGAATTAACAGTAAATATAAGTGAAAATTCACTTAGAAAAATATAACATGGAAAAAATATGAGATGAATGGTTTTTAATGGTTGGTCCTATAAATGACGTGGTGACACCTACCAATAATATAATTTCTCCTACATTTGACACTTGTATTCGATTTATATAAATATAAATATAGATATAATATACTATAATGTTTCAAAAACTTATAAAAAGTGTATATATAAGAGTTAAGTTCGAGTAACATGATTACAGTGCTGATAAATTAAAAACAAACATGTAGATCTTGGAAGTTGTCTGCGAAGAATCCTATGTTTCTCTCTTCTTAAACTCACATTAATATATCAAATAAACAAAAGGTACTTCGTTTTGGGTATAAAATCATTAGCCATGACCATGAACAGAAAATAATAATAATAATAAAAATAAAGAAATATGAAAGTTTTTCTGGCTTTCCCTTGTCTACATTTTTTAATGTGAATTGCTGGGTGTCAACTGGGGGAGGGTGTAACTTGCTAGGTAAGCCTAAGAAACTCTAGAAATACACAGTGTAACGGTTAGGAATTAGCCTGCTAAAAATAATTAAAGTTAAAAGACGAGATTTAAGCGTTAAAATATGATTATTATCGATCGTTATTAATATAATTTTAAATTTTAATATTATTTATACTATTAACAGTATTAACCAACAACATTATCATTACAATAATTATCTCACATAATTCTAAAAGTTAAGACATTGTTTATATTTATAAAATAAAATATTTGATCACCAATAAACCATATTTAGAATTTGTAATAAACATATCCTTTAACTGTTAAAATTAAAATAAAACCAATTTAATTATTAATTAACATTGGAGTCGATATTTAACCGAAATTTCAAATTTATATTAAAATGGGGTTAATAAAGTATCCCAAAACATCATATTCAACTGTCGCTTCCCTTACAAGTTACATCAGAGCAGATACAGCCGATGGCAATGAGATATTGAGTCGTTCAAAAACGCTTTTTAGCGAGAGATTATATCATAGATCCGGCTCATCACATCAGTCAAAGTTTTTAACTAATAAAAATCATTTATTCCATCAGTCATGTCATTAATATAATTTTTAAAAATTATATTTTTAAAATAACATAAAAAAGATGAATGAAGATTCATTGATTAAAAAAAGATGAGTTGAAAGATAGTGACAAAACGAGTGATTATATTTAGATGAAATCATAACTAACGTGATAAGTCAGACTCGTAATATAATTTCTCACTTTTTAGCTGTACCTTAGTGAATGAACAAACTATTTGACATCTCATATGAACAAGTAGACCGAGTGAGAGGTTAGCAGATTGACATTTCTCCACTGCATGTGTCATGTTTGGTACAAAATATTTACTATAACACCACCAGCCAACCATATCTATAGACTATAGTAAAGCATTTTAATATCTGTCTGTCACCCATTTCTATGCTATCAATTTCGTATGTGAAACCATACGGATTTGACCAAAGGGATCTTCTTCCACATTCAAAAACTGAAGCCTACACCCATCTATAAATACTCCAGAGTTTCAGCTCTTTTCCTCATTGCACTTCTGGGTTCTAAAACAACAAAAACCTAAAGCGTTTCATCCTTCAACAAGTACACTATATACTGCAACACTGGACCTTGCCAATGGTGAAGAGTGGACAGCAAAAGATACAAGAAGAACCAGCAAAGGAAATGATATCTCCGACAGCAACATCCTCCTCCTGTAAGAAGAAGTACAAGGGTGTAAGAATGAGGAGTTGGGGTTCTTGGGTGTCTGAGATTAGGGCTCCCAATCAGAAAACCAGGATTTGGTTAGGTTCTTATTCTACAGCAGAAGCAGCCGCTAGAGCCTATGATGCTGCACTGCTATGCCTCAAAGGTTCCTCAGCCATTCTCAACTTCCCACTCACGTCAACTGATCAGTACATCCCGGATACCGGCATGTCTCCTAAGTCAATACAAAGAGTGGCCGCCGCTGCAGCTGCAAATAGTTTCGTTGACAACACTGGCACCACCACCACCACCACCACCCCACCAATATCTCCAACGCCACCCTCCTCGTCTTCGTTCTCATCCTCATCAGTTTCTTCCCCGTCACCGTCTGATCAAGTCGATGATGATGTGTCGCTGATGCAATCACTTGAGCCTATTTCTACGATGGAACCGTGGTACACCTCTTTTGACACCCTGCAATCTCCGAAGTACATTGATCAGATGTTCAACTTAGCCCCATTTGATCCACCGGCAGCGGTGAGTGATTTTTATGAGGAATTAGGCGATATTAGTCTATGGAGTTTCTCCTAAAGGCAAGCAAACCCACCATTCTTTCTGTCCATTACCATTCATTGATGATCTTCAGTTGTTGCTTTAAGGCGTTACTGATAGCACTCAAAATTCATATTTTAAGTTTATTTTGTAGTTAGGAAGAAGAAATCCACATGGAGATGAAAACATTTTTTTGGAATCTCAGATGGGGTTTCTACGTATTCAATTTATGTATAAATTATGGAAATTAAATGTCATATTACCTTTGAAATGGAAAACAAGTATTTTTTTTTCTCATTACATCTTTTCTATATGTTTCTTGCTAAATCTTAGGGTTCTTAAAGTTATTCATTTCACGGGCCTTTGGAAACTGTGATTTTGTCTATCACTGTCATGGGAACAAAGACAAACTATGTACATTGATGAAACTTGAAACCATATGCAGATGCTGTTTTTCTTACCAGAAAACTTACACGTTTACGGGAAATTATTACATAGTCTTAGGTTACTACGTTATCCACTTATTTGAAAAAATATAAATTTACTATTACATAAAATCATATATAACGTAATAAACCAGGCCATAAAGAATCATAGTAATTTCCATAAATGCATCTAAATCTCACTAGATTAAGATGTTGGTAATAATCCATATATGGCATAGCAGCTTTTACAAGTATCTTTTGCTTGACAAAAACTAACAATTAATCTTTTATCACCGACCAGACAAGACAATCTTTTAAAGGATTATATCGTCGTATCCAAATATAGTTATTGAAATACGAATATTTCAAAAAAAAAAAAAAGAATTAAAATATTATAACTAAAGTTTCATGTACTGATAATGTACATTACATTTTAAGAAAAAAAATTCGAATTCAAATCGCTAAGACAATATTCTTGATGGCATCGATAATTAGACCTAAAAAATTGAAGAGGCAAATGCCTTTTCACTGTATACATAGTTCCGTCTCTTGAATCGAGTTCTTAAACAAAAAAAAAGGATATATCTGTGAATTATGATGGCTAAATTATTTAGAAATATGATGTAAGTGTCTGAAGCATATGGCAGAAAACAAAGATTTCAGATGCTGTGTCCTGTTGCGGAATGGAAGTCATGTGTTGCCATCCCCTATTGTTTCTTCTACATTGTATTTGGTACTCCCTTCAGGTTCATTGCTTTCATCTCATATCTGATCACTTTGGACTGTGTTGGCTGAGAGGGACCCCATCTCTCATTCAAGATATTTGGGACTTTCGGTTTAAAATTTATATTAAATTCACGAGAGTTTGAAAAGGAAAGTTGTCACACATGTGCATTAATTTTAAATACATACGGATATAAGAATTTAAATTTGGTAGATTATCGATCAGTATAGTAATATAGAATCAATTGTAATGATGCATTGATAAGGGAGTAATTGTTTGAGAGATTATAACTATTTTATCTGTTGTGATTCTATTTCAGAGAATAGAAATTTTACTCGAGTGAAATTAGATATCAATATTCACAGTTGTTGTGCTATCAAAGATAGAATTTTACAGTTTAAAACTGATTTTGAATTTTAAGATTTTTTTTAAAAAATTACGAAATCAAAATCTTTTTAGATTTTAAAAACTCAAATCTATTATAATTTACGGGAAAAATATCAAAGAGGAATTCAAGTTTCAAAATGATACGAATAAACAAAGCTTTTTCAAATGAAAAGGGTTACCAAAAATATTTTTTAGGCAAAAGTGTTTATATGAGAACTAAAATAATATTTTACTAGTTCTATTTTTTATTTTGTTTAAATTATAATTATTTTTAAAATTTTAAATTAAAATTTTAGTTAAACTATTTGGTGTTATTGTATTTAACTATTTTTTAGTGGAACCAATAAATATACTTAAAATAGTTATAACATGTTAGTTTAGAAAAAAAATAGGGTTTAGAGTAATAATAATAATGATAATTAAGGGTTAGTTTTTCATTTAAAAATATTTAATATTTAGAGGTACATTACATCGATAGTTATTGAACTTTTAGTATCAGTTTGACCACTGAAATCTAAAAACTTTCATTGCAATAACTTTTAATTCGATTTTATTATAACCAATTTTGTTAAAGATTTCATTTTTGGTAATCATACTATTATTTTTTTACAAAATTGTCATTAATATTACAATTTTTTTGATTTTGGTTATACATCGTTAAAAGACTAACAAAAGAATAATAATTCAATGAAAAAACTGAAAAGAAACAATAGATTTTAGTGAAAAATAATAGTTCGGTTAAAAACTAAAAATAGAAAAAATATATATATATATAATATTAGTAACCAAAATATATATAAAAAACATAATTTTAGTGAGATTTATCCAAAAATATTTAGTTTGATAACTAAAACATAAAAGAATAATAAGTTGATGACTACAAATGTAATTTATCCTAAAAATAACGGTAGGTCAAGGGATCTACATTGTGCATGGTAGGTCTACCCCTGGTTTTAAGGTTTAGGAGCAGGGGTGAAACTAAAAATTTATAGAAGATAGATCATTATAAAATTAAATTTTTGAGGGAGCCATATTAAGATTTTTGAAAGATTGAAGGGTTATAAAACTAATTTTACCTTTTCTTTTTCCTAAAGAAATATTAAAAAACTAACAGGGCCGCGACTAAAATAAACTCACTATGTTTCACCCTTAAAATTTAGAATTTAAGGGTTTTAATTAACATTTAGGGTTTTAAAGATATATTTATGATTTAAGGTTTAAATTTTAAATTTAACCACGACAATTAAATTTTAAATTCTTAAACTTAAACTTTAGTTTATAAATTAAACCCTAAATCTTAAAATTAATTATCGTTAAAATATATTTTCACCGCGGGTTAATTACCCCTTCTCTAATATAAGAATCAATTAATATTGCTTTCAATTGGAATAAGGTCATCTAATTAAACTTTCAATTAAAATAATTAATTGTGTTTTATTATAATCTTAAGATATATTATTTTTTTTAATAGAAAATTTAATTTCAAGATAATGTTATTAAAATAAGTAATCATAAACTAAACCTATACCCTAAAATGAATATTAAAAATTTCAGAAAGATATAAAAGTGAAAAGCGAAGATAAAATGTTATCTTAATAGGTTCGGAACGGTGAAATTGATAGAAAATAATATTTTATTTTTTTAAATAGAATATAAGATTTTTTATTTTCTAATTTATAGCAAAAAATATAGTAAAAATAAAGTTAGTGTGAAAGAGTTTTGATTTTATTGTTTAATTTTTTAATCTATAACAAAATTATAGTAAAAATAATGTATATGGTTTTGTTGAATAAAATTTTTGTTTTTTTATTGTCTCTTTTTATGTTTTATGTTAAAAAATATTTAAAAATTAAATTCTAAATTTTAACCTTAATTTTCATATCTTACATCCTAAACAAACACCCTAATCTTGAACCCCTAAACTCACTATTTTAAAGTGGATAGTCAAAGGAGACACAATAAAGGAGCCTAGATGATTTACATTTAGTTTTGTTATTGTTATAGGAGTAGAAATTCTCTGTCTCTTTCTTATGTCTCCTTTAAAACTTTTCTAAAAAATTGAATTTTAAATCATAACCCTTATTTTTTATATCCTAAATCTTAAACCCTAAAAAAATACACCCTACCCCTAATTCCTTAAATCCTAACCAAAACCTCTAATCTAGAGCCTTAAACCCTCTAATTTGAAGTGGATACATAAATGGAGGCATAGGGAAGAGATAAGCAATTTACACCCTTGTTATAGAAGAGCAAAAATCTCATGTCTTTAATCATATCTCCTATGTTTCACCCTAAAAATACTTAAAAATTAAATTTTAAACTTTAACCTTCATTTTTAAGGTTTTAAACTCTAAATCTTACACCTGATAAAATATATAATATCCCTAATTTCTTAAACTTTAATTATAATTTTTAACTTTAAACCCTAAACTCTAAATACTAAACTCACTGTTCTAAATATAAAATGCCAAGAGAACTCAAATCATGAGATAATGAGTACAAAACAAGAGTCAAACATATAAAATATCTAAATATATGTGTATCCCTGTGGATGGAACCGAGGTGTAACCAATGACACGTTGACATGGGCAACTGTTAATAATGGAAATCGGGTAGGATAGGAAACAACAAAAAACTAGCACAGGCTGCTCGATCTGAACGATGTGGGTTTGGGGGACTCTTTGGCTTCTTTAAGAATAGCTTTATTTGAATCATGGAGACATAGATGAAGACAATAAAACTTGTTTGAATAAAGTGTAATAAAGTTGGATCAGATTTACAAAGTGCAAACTGCCTGTCAGAAACATATTTTGTCAGATATTTTATACTTCAAACAACCATGAGATTTAATGGTCATTCCTGTACATTCTAGATGTAATGAATATTATTGTATATATATTCATCTTTATGAATATAAGGGTAACATGTGTACGATTTACTCCATCAAAATTAAATGTACAATGTGGTCGAGATTAATAAGAATAAAATATCCAGAGCAATCGAAACAAGAAAATCATTCGCCTTGGATTAGTGAACCCTCTCCATCAAAACCCTGTATAGATAACAACAAAACAGGGTAAAATAGCCTTAGGATTAAACACATACAACTCATCTAAATTGGAGTAGACCCCAACATCGCCAACAACCGAGTCGTAGTCTTCAATGTTACCTTCCGAGCTCTTCTGAACTCTCCCAGCAATCACCCTGCAAACGAGCATTGCCCTCTTTTCATTCCCATCTTCAATTCCGGCCGCTTTATCATGAGCTTTGCCACTGGTTGCTGTTGTGAGGATGCCCTTTCCATTAAGTTCATGAACCACCTTGAAACCATTCTTTATAATGCTACACACATTGCAGTTTGGGATTGAGTTGCATAAGTTGGATGAGCCGTTGAGGCCGAGTGAACATGCAAAAGTGGTGCAGTGGAACCTTAGGAGCTCGTTGCCGTCGGCTATGCAGCGCGGGTGCTTCTTGGGGAGCTTGGTCGCTTTTGATTTGATAGAGTCTCGGTATTCTTCGAATTTGGAGATGATTCTGGGGGTGTTGTGGACTTTGAGGATACGATCTATTTTGCATATAGGGGTTTGTTTCTTTAACCAGCTTGACTGGAAGATGATTTCCACTATGTTCTTGCTGGTGTCCTCATGACCCAGTTCAGACACTGTTGATAGACATGCCAGTAACACAGTATTAAATTGCGGTCATAACTCAACACATGGAAACTTATATGGTTTACCTGCATGTCTAACAGCTTGATGAAGTTCCAAATGTTCAGCTTTCATGAATATCTCACCACATTCAGGGCAGGTGCAAATGGATGTCCTCAAGGAAGGATCTTTGGTCATTCCAAGCACTGGATCAACCACCATTCGGCACTCGTAACAGCCGGAGAATCTCCTGAATGGCATTGGCATTCCTCTGAAAGACCCACCAACGGAGGAGGCTGATGCGGAAGACAAAGAAAACGAAGAATTCGTTGAAGAAACAACTCCATTTTTTTCATTCGGAGGAGCTTTCATGGATCTGCTAGAAGAAGCTTCAAGTGATGACAATGATGCCTTTTTCTTATGAGCTTCTGGGAAAGACGCTTCAGGCTTTTGCGTCACCTTTGTGTTGCTACATAAGGAACCCGAACACCTCATTTTCTTGCACTTCTTCCCACTTTCTTCTATCACCTGCTCCTTTTGATCTTGCTTTGGCTTTCCCTGCTGCTGTTCCTGCTGCTCTTGTTGATGTTGGACTTGGGGGGTTTTGTTGCCAAAGAAAAGACCTTTGACAACCGCCCAAGGCGGTGGTTTGTCATTCTTCTGAGGCCGCTTCTTCTGGTTCCGGTAAGTTCCCATGGTTGGTTTTGTTTGATGAGTAGGTCCAGCCATTTCCCCGGAGATTTAGACAGAAATGATGGTTTTGTCTTGTTTTTTTTATATCAGAAACGCTGAAGAGACATGAAGGGAAGGTGAGACAGTTTGGAAGTGCAGAGATGCTTCTTAGGTTTATGATTTGGAAGTTTTGAGGATTATTTCCAAATTTTATTTATATTATAAGGTTTTTTTAACTTAATTATTTGGTCAGTTTTGAAAAAATACTGAGATTTAAGTTTATTTTTAATATTATAGAGACGTTTAAAAAATAATTAAAAAAATAGATCAATTGTTATAGTAAAAAAATGACATCGTCATCATCTTTTAACGAGATCTTTTCTCTCTTTCTAAACCACGTTAAGAAGAGATGGTGATGTATTATTGACACATTCAATTTATTCGATTAAATAAGAAAAAAAAGAGGATCACGCCAAGAGAAGGTGACAGGACCTCTTTTCACTGTAATTTTTGACCTATATCCACGATTATTCTTCAAATTCTCTAAAACCCTAAAATTAATTTCAAACACCAATATATTTTAAAATTTTCCTACTTATTTTCTCTATGAATTTTCTCATGGCAACTCCTAGCCGTTGATTTTGATTATATATACTTGGATCATCTCCATAATTAACGAAATGTGGGTCCCAACATTAATTACTTCAACAGAACTTCCTTCGTTTTCGATGTAGAGATTGCTAGGGAATATAAAAGAATGCAAAATGAAAATTAATGGTAGTTGTTTTACATGATTATGTTAATGTTTTGAAATTCGTATAATATTTTTCGAATAATATTATATTGATTATAAAGTAATATTTATTTATATAAATAAAAATGATATATATTTTTAATGTTTTTACATTATAATATTAAAATTTTAAATAATTTTTTTACTATTTTATAATATATGATCAATTTATAAATAAGACGAGTTAAATTTAAATTTTTTAAAATAAATATTATTTTTTTTATCAAGACTAATTTGTTGGTTTTAAAATTTTTATAATATTAATTAGGAAGTAAAATAAAATTTATTTAAATATAAAAAAATTAGATAAATTTATAATTATATCGATAGTTTTTATTGTCTTTGCATCGACAATAAAAGTTAAATTTTAAATACTTCAGACCATTTCAAGTGGTGAAAATATCGAGAAAGTGACCTACAAGTTGAAATTGTCTATATCGATGTGAATCAAATCTATTTTTTATGTTTTAATTAAAATCATGTACAAATACTTTATTCAGCAAGTAACACAAATACTCTATTCAGCAAGTAACACAACTATCTATGTTGTTAAAGACTGAACCAAAAGCATGTTGTTAAAGACTGAACCAAAAGCATGTTCACCGGTACATAATGACACGCTTAAGAAGATGTAAGGGTATTAATCTCACGTCAGAAAAAGAAAAAAGATTTTGAAATATATAAACGGTGATAAGTGGTATCAAAGTGATCTTTTGACTACTCGATTTCACACCGATACATCTGTGAGTAGAGTAGATAAGATGAATAACCGTGACAAGAAGTCGTCACGAGCGTAATTGACTAATGACGAGAATGTTACGAGGTTAAGTATGGGAGAATGTAACGCTTGAGAAGAGGCAAAGACATTAATCCTATGTCGGAAAGAGAAAAAAATGAGGTATTGAGATATATAAACGATGATGTTACACATTCTATCAAACATATTTTTAAAAAGAAGATAATAGTTCCGTGATAATATCCTGAACCGTATAATGTATAAGCTGAAAAATTAGTCGTGTGTTGGTACAATGGGAATATGTGATGAATTCAATGGTAATCAAGTGACAAGGAAGATGAGGTTATATTTTTGCAAGAATTAAATAAAATCTATTGTCACGCATTTGGGCTTATAAAGCTTCTTCAGTAATAAACGAGTTTTAAAAGTGATATCTAAGATCACATCAAATCCATCTAATGATTTCATCTATAATCAGTAAGATTACACAATATATCACAGGAAGATAGGGACCAAACTACATGTTCTTTAAGAGGGTTCTTACCCTATTTTTTATTTATTATATATATTTTTAAAATAAAATAAATTATAAATTTATTTTCCTTTTATATATTAATATTTATAATTTTAATTTTAATTTGTCTCTCTTAGAGCTAATCTAAGGTTAGCCGAGTTATATTTTTTTTTTAGTGCAAACTCACTAATTACACAATTATGTCCCTTTTCAGCCGTGGTCCCGTTCAATAATAACCACAAACTTCACCATTAATTTTCATCTTATTTTTTTTCAACCAATAAATCTTCACTCAGAATTTTCATGTCATTTTAAAAATATGATTTTAGAAATTACATTAATTACATGACTGATTAGTGACGGAATGGATAATTTTAATTGATTAGGGACCATGACTGACGTGGTAGTCTGGGTCTATTATATAATCTCTCCTTCTCGTGTGTTAAAAAAGCTGTCCGGTTCCTTTTGCCTCTCACGCCTGCCCTGGAATAAAGCTTTAGCACCAACTTTATTAACACAAATTAGTATAATACATCTGAACCCACGGCAGATCAGGCAAATTGAAACACAGAGGAACCGTCGGAGGGAACTGAAGCTCAGTAGGGTGAGCATTCGGTTAATTCAGTCGGTGGCCGAACCGAATTAGCCAAAACCGAATTAATCGAAATTTTTAAAATCTTAACCATTAACCGAACCGAATTTTCGTAAGCCGAATTAACCGAACCGAAATTATTTCGGTTAATTAGCTGAATTAACCGAAATTTATTATAAATTTTGGTTAAATTATATAATAAGTCCCTAAATTAAGCTAAAATAATTTTTTAGTCACTAAATTTTTATTTTATACTAATTTAATATAAAATTTAGTGGCCATTTTATAATATAAAATTTTTTTAATGAACATTTTATAATATTTTAAAAGTTAAATGACTAAAAATAAATATATATAATTTCGGTTAATTTGGTTAATTAACCGATTTCGAATCGAATTATCAAAAAATTAACCGTTAACCGAGTTTACCAAAAATTAACAGCTCGAATTAACCGAAATAATTTCGGTTCAGTCAGTTAACCGAATTAACCGAATCAAATGCACACCCCTAAAGCTCAGAAGTCGGAATAAATTAGAGATGATAATAGATATTGAATCCGACTCAAATCTATAGATTCAGATCTGTTTTATAGTACCGCCAATAAATATATATATTATAATAAATTTCTAATTTCGTCCCTACTCAAATATAATCATGTCCTGCCTGGAAATCTAAGTAAATCAAATACCAAAGCTAAAAGCAAGAAATCACTAAAAAAAACATATAAACAAATAAAGAAATGTGGTTGTGTTGTGCTTCATATTTTGGACTCCTTTGTCAGGGCCCAAGTATTAGAGCAAATATTTTTAGTACATGGGATTATAAATAAAAAAAATTAAAAATATAAAAATTAATAAAGATCAAACATGTAATCAGTAGGAATTTATACAAATATTTTGTCATCTCATATATAATTGCTTGTTTTTATAAATATACATTTTAAATATAAAATAATTTTTCACTCAGAGACAAAGTTATAATTTGAAATTAGGATAAAACATAAATATTTTAAAATAAAAAATAAATTTATAAATAAATTATATTAAAAAAATATTTTTTTATTAACGTATCATTTTATCGCTTCATAAAAAATAAGGACTAAAACATTCCCATGTACCATCTATCTATGTTTCCCCATGCCTACTTCGGCCAGTTCTTTTTTATTGAGATTGATGACGATAGGGACAAAGTCAAAATCGAACTTTGAAAAGGACGAAAGTTTATTACCCTATTAAATTTAAAATTTAATAGAAATAAAACCCTTATTTTATTATTATTTAAATTAAAAAAGATTTTGAATATAATTATATTAAAAAAAATGGGAAGTACAATAACAATATCAAAAATTTTGGAGAAAGACTATACATAAATTTCATTGTTTAATATAATTGTATTTAACCATAACACTTGTTAAACTCAAGTGAGAAACAACGTGAAAATGAAAGAAATTATATCATGGCTCGTTTATGTCACGTTATTTATGAGATAAACCAGTTAAATATATTTATTTAATTAATTTTTTAATTTATTTTTTATCAAGTGAGTCTTCACTCTTTACTAATATTTATTGCAAATTAAATTTAAAATCAATTGTTATCAAGTGAAGATTTATTTGATAAAAAAATATGAAGTGAAAAAATTAATTAAATAGATATATTTAATTAATTAATCTCATAAATGACATGACGAAAATGACTTATTATAAATATTTTCCCGAAAATGATTCCAAGTTAAGAATTAGTTAAAGATTTTAAATATATTTAATTACATGAGAAAGAGACGAAATTAAAGATATGAAAGATGAATACTAATCCGACGTTTATATAATGAAATGAAATGGTAAAGCTTTAAAAAAAATTAAAATTTCGAATTACAATATTACGAAGAAAGAAATCTTGATTAAAATAGTTGATCTTATATCGAATATTTGTAAAATTTATTTTGGATTAACCGATAAATAAAACGGATATCAATAGTTAAATTTTAAAGCAGGAAAATATGAATTAAAAAAACGAGGTAAGGAGCCAACGAAAGACGATTGCAGAAAATAAGCGAAAGTTAGCTGACCCTTGGACGTCCGAAGCAGCAAGGGGTGTTTAATTTGGCTCACAGTAAGGGCAGCAGCTCCGTACGCGGCGGCGGCGCCTCTTTCACCACTGCTCATTGGACCCACGCGTTAATCATTGGACCATGCATCGGCTTTTTATCAATCAATAGTATCACAATATAAACCACTACAATATTTTTTATCTAAATTTTCTATTATATCATGATTTTTTAATATTTTTATTATTTAAATATGTGTAGTCAGTAGTGAGATTAAGAGTAAAAGTTCGAAAGATCAATTTAAAATTTTTAAAATTCTATACTTAAAAAAAATATTTGTTTAACTTAAATCCATCTTTCCTACTGAATGCGGACATTTATTTCTTAGCGTATAATACATATATGTGCTGAACTTTCTATTTCTTTAGAAAACCAGTAAAGAATCCTTGACATCATAGTTCATCTTCTCCAAATTAGGTTGGACGGCGAACTGAATCATCGGCGGCGGTCCACAAGCCAACGCAAGAGTGTCGTTCATGCCCTCCGGGATGTGCTCTCTCAAGATGCTTTCGGTGATGAAACCCAAGCTATATTGCCATCCTTCCCTTACTGATTCTTGCACCACGTACCACACTTTCAATCGTGCATGCTTCTTGGCCCAACCGTCAAGTTCGTCTTTCAACAAAATATCGTCTTCGGTTCGGTTCGCGTACACCACATACATCTCGGTCTCGTCCTCCGGATCCTTCAAGATTGCTTGGATGACTTGATAGATTGGGGTTATCCCTGTTCCACCAGCCAGCATTGCCAGCTTTTTGGCAAACTTGGGTTTGCCATGGACAGAAAAGATGCCTCGACCTGTGTATTCGATATGACCCAAAGGACCCTTTACGTCTAAATATGACCCTACAGGCAGTGAGTCCATATGCTGTGACATGAGTCCTCCATTGGGGAATTTGGGATGCACCCCTTTGAAGTAAATCTTGACCACTAGATCAAAGTGGCCGACTTCATCGATGGTGCTTGTCGGGGTGTAGGCTCTCATGCAAAGCTTATCGTCTATGATGGCACACAAAAATATGTGCTTCCCGACGGGTAATCCAAGCACTTGATCTTCTGATGGTAATGCAAATCTAAACAGGCGAACGTCATGAGAGATTGATATTTTCTCTACCAGTTTGCATGGGATTTTCTGACGTGGGACTAGGGCTACAGGTCTTGTCGGTACAACTTCTTTTATAGGAGCTAAGGAGCTCACCATGTTTGACGCCCCGTGCACGGAAGTATTTGGCGATGATGTAGACGAGTCAGAGCCATAACCTGTCGTGAGCAACTCACCGATTCGATAATCTTCGAGTAGTTTCTTGGCTTTATCAGAATGAATTGCATCAAATTCTTCAGTGCAATCTGTTCCCGCGTTGATCAAAATACTATGAGTGCCGCCAGGGTGATCTTTGAGGAACTGAGTGCAATCGTATATGTGACCGTGGACGACGATCCAAGCCGAATCAGCGGAGTTATGTTTCTTAACCTCTTGCATTGAAAATGTTTTGGAGGCAGTGTTCATGAAAGGAGTTGAAACACTCTTCTTTAAGGTGGGCTTTGCATCGGCTGATTTTTCAAGGTGTCGTTCCTTAGCCATCCATCCACCGGATTGGTTGCCTGGCAACGTCGGGTGCTCGAAAACAATCCCGATCTCTCCTTTGTGAGGTTTGCAAACGTTTGTTTTAACTCGGAACCAGCAGTTGTTCATCATTCCCTGTTACAATATCATTAACTCCCTCATCACTGAACTTTCTTTGATTTTTTTTCGAATTCATGATTGAAAAAAGAGAGAAAGAAAGAAGAAGAAAGAGTACCATGACATTCCAAATGAGCTTCTGGGGCTGAGTATTGATGGTCTCATCCCAGGCTCGAACAGAGATTTCCTTGGCTCCGAGCAAATCAAGAACCTCGACCTCCAGGGACCAGAAGCACCAGCACCAGAATTTCCCATATTTGTTTGGTTTCTCAGTCCGGTCAAGGGCGCATACTTGCCATGTTTCTCCACCATCCATTGTAACCTCCACGCGTGTCACCTTCTTCCCACCTCCTGTGCTCAATTCATACAAAATCAAATAAGTAGAGATATACAAGATTCCCTTTGAAAATATGAAGTTTAAAACATGAAAAAGGAACAAGAATCTTTAGAGAAACTCACCGGAATATGCATATCCCCTCAAAGTATATGGCCTCTGAGTGGTCCACGAGTTGATCGGCAAGATCTCTTCATGGCAAGGCGTGGTTATCACCGAGTTGATGTTTAGCTCGTTGATGATGTATTCCGGCTTATACCACCAACCTTCAAACAGTACATCACGAACGTCAGTATTCCCATCCCATGCACAGAATAATCATTTAAAAAAAGAGAAAATGGATTAGAAAAATTACCTTCTTCGTTGGCTAGCTCTTCATCAACGTGAGAAGGAAGCAGTCTATTATCTTTATAGTGATAAAAACTCTCCGTTTCTTGTGTGGTAACGATTATTTTCTTCAACCATTTCACCATTCGACCGTCAATGAACCCGGGGATGATAAGCCGAACCGGGAATCCATGATCGGGAGTCAAAAGCTTTCTGTTTTGCATGTAAGCTAAGATTATATCCCGAGAAGGGTCCATAGCGTATTCCTTCTTGATGCTAGTTCCATATTTGGAACCATCGCCTCCCGGTATATCCTGCGCCCCTTCGAAGCACACATTCAGGGCACCATTTTTCTTGCTAAAGATCCCACATCGCTTGAGCACGTCACGCAATGGTACACCTCTCCACACCGAATTGGAAACCGCGGCGGCTCCCCAGTTGAAACCCATCGTTTGTTTCACCATGTTTTGTTCTTTACGTCTGTTCCCGGCACAAACCAAGGTGACAGGGAACTCACGGCTTTTGAACTCGTTAACCAGTTGGTCCATGGTCAACTTCATCGGCTTTTTAACTAATCCGGTGACTTCGATGGTCCAGTCATCCCAGGAAGCTTTGGGAACTGGACCGTGGTTACGAACGTAGTGGAGTGGAACGGGAGTGATAAAGCCGTGGTGCATGAGGCGGTTCAAGGGAGGTTCGGCATTGAAAGGGTGCTTCCCGGTGAGACGTACCATGGAGGCATTGCGCTTGATCCAGTTATCCGCGGTGTCTTCATCTCGAGAGTCCAAGATGGAAGGCTCTAGCTCGTTATTGGACTTGACAATCAACTCGTTGTAATAGTTGATCTCATTTCCTTCATCTTCACTGGAAGAGTCATGGTCGGAGAAAACATGTTTGACAGTGCGGTGTGTTGTGGCACTTGGACCGGGCTTCGAGGGGATGAAAACACCGTTTGAAGCCGGTTCAAGGCGCCTGAATTGTCGATTATCGACAGAAGCCGCCATGATGAACAGTTTCTCGATAAAGAAACTACTTCTTTTTCCTCCTGGTTTAGTGGTTGTCTTTCACTGAAAGGAAGTGAAGAACTGGGGAAGGGGTGAAGTGTTTATATAGGCTCGCGGGGTAGAAACATGTGAAAGGAGAAATTATTACATTTCTCGTGTTATCGCCTTATATAGGAGATTTATTTATTTAATAATATATAAAAAATGTAAAGATTTATTTTATAAAAAAAATATATAAAATTTTATATTAAAAAATAGAAAAAATTATTATTAAATAAGATCATAAATAATGTATATGTATCGTCTAATGTATTGTAGTTAATTTATTTCTTTAAATACTAAAGCCTGATTGAAAAATTTTATAACATACATTAAATATCGTTAAATATCACTCACGTTGAATATTGAATAATATTAGATTAATTAATAAAAATAATTTTTTAAGGATTCAACTTACAATTATAAATTATTTAAAATAAAATTTTAATTAAATTAATTATATATTGAATCCTTAAAAATTTTAATTTTTATTAATTAATTTAATGATGTTTAACGATATTCGGTATTAATGATATTCAACAATGTTCGACACACGTAATAGACTTATCCGACTCGATTAGTATTACTTTTAAAAAGTTTTTTAGACTTAAAAATATTTTTAGGGGTGAAAAAATAATAAATAGTTAATTTATGTAGGAAAAACTATATTTAAATAGTATTTTCAACTTTTTGAATTAGAAAATTATTTTGAGGAATCAAAGTATAATTAAAATTTTTATTTATTATTATACTTTATTTATAATTTATAAACTTATAATTTTTTATCAAGATATAATTAATAAATTGTTTTTAATTTAAAAATTATTTATATATACCAATTTTTTAAATGAAATATTTTTAAAAAAATTATATTTTATGGAATATATATCATTGTTAAAATCAAGTATTTATTATTTTTTATATTTTTATAATAATTTAAATTGATTTATTTCATATAGGCTTAACTCAGTAATAGGTGCCCAAAGTATACATTTTTTCTGAAATAGGTGCCTAATATTTTTTTGGCTGAAATAAGTGTCTAAACTATATATTTTTTCTGAAATAGTTGCCTAATGTATTTTTTGGTTGAAATAGGTGCCTAAAGTTTTATTCCCTTAGTGTTTTAAGGTAACATTGTTAAAAGAAAATTGTTTAATTTATAAATAAGTACCTAAACTATATATTTTTTTTCTAAAATAGGTGTCTAATGTATTTTTTTGAAATAAATGCCTAATTTTTTTCTTATAAGTAATTTATATTTCTTACAAGATATAAAATTATTTATATCAACGTTTTAATCTATTAAATTATTTATTATAATTGATTAATAGTTTATTTAAATTATTTTATCCGAGGCCTTGTTTTTTATAAAAAATAATTTATTTATTAATTTTATCTCACTTTTAAATATTTATGTTTTGTTCTCAATCCAATTTCATCTCATAGTATCACAATAGTCTTACACAACTTCAAGTAGTATAAACAAATTTCCACCGTTACTCCTTCCCCGACTTGACCAGTAACTGTAAGTAACTGAAGCTCAAGGTTTCACAACGACCTTCATGCAATTATCCCACATGCAAACATAATTTTTTTCATCATTGACACCTATTTTCCATCGATTCTATAATCATACGATGCAGCAAATATTTAATCCGCAACAACGAAACTGGATTGAAAACAAAACATAAATATTTAAAAGTGAAATAAAATTAATTAATTAATTATTTAAAAAAAAACAAGGCCTCGCATAAAATAATTTAAATTTATAATAAATATTAATATATTAAAACATTGATATAAATAATTTTATATCTTATAAGAAATATAAATTACTTATAACAAAAAAAATTAGACATTTATTTTAATAAAAAATACATTAAACACCTATTTTAGAAAAAAAATATATAGTTTAGGTACTTATTTATAAATTAAACAATTTTCTTTTAATAGTGTTACCTTAAAACACTAAGGGAATAAAACTTTAGACACTTATTTCAGCCAAAAAATACATTAGGCACCTATCTCAGAAAAAATATATAGTTTAGGCACTTATTTCAGCTAAAAAAAACATTAGGCACTTATTTCAGGAAAAGTGTATAGTTTAGGTACCTATTACTGAGTTAAGCCTTTCATATATTATAATATTAAAAATTTTAGATATTATTTAAATATATATCTTATATTTGATACCAAATTACTCGAAAGAATTTGGATATTATTTAAAATTCGGGTAATTTTATAAATTATTTTCACCTCTTGGGTCGGGTACCAAACCCACCACTTTTAGAGTATGTTACAAAATTTTAAATTTTTAGATATTCGAATATTTAGATATATTTAAAATTAAAATATTTTATATTTAATAAATACATATTTTTATATTAAACTAATAAAACATATTAAAATATTTTTATACTTAATAAATATATATTTCTATATTAATCTAATATATATTTTTATATTTTATATTAACTAATAATAATTATATTTAATAAATACATATCTTTATATTCGGTATCCAATTATTCGGTTTTATGAGTACAAGATCAACATAGACCGAGAGACGGATAAACCAAACTATTATTCGTAAAATCAGGTACTATAATTTAAACACCCTTATCCCGTTAGCATCTCTGGGGAAAAATATATCATAGGTTATTTTTATCATGTCATTCATGAGATCAACCAATCAAAAACATTCATTTAATTATTTTTTCACATCATTATCTTTACCAAGTGAATTTTCACTTGGTAAAAACTGTTTATAAACTTAATTTACAGTAAATATTAGTGAAGATTCACTTGATAAAAACGATGATGTGAAAAAAATAATTAAATGGATGCTTTTGATTGGTTGATCTCATGAATAACGTGATAAGAATGACTCACAATATAATTTCTCTATCTCTGATATCATTTGAGAATTTATAGACAAAAAAAGAAATGATATAAGATGAATATAAAAGATAAAATTTAACGTGTTTTAATTTTGTTTATTTCTATAAACGAGAAAAATTATAACATATGTCATAGTCGTTATAACAGGGATTAAAAAATATATAATTTATTTATTATACTAAATGTTAAAATATATTTTATATTTACGAGGTAAGCATTTGGTCACAGAAATATCTTAGTTCACAAAATTAATATAAATATCTATGTATTAAATAAACATAATCATCAAATAATCTTTTATCGATAAAAATTTAATTTAATTATCGATTATGTCAATATATCACAAATATGACCACAATCTTTTACATGTACAAATTTAGTATATAATTTGGCAAAATTGATGTCACCAACATGGAATAAACTAATTAGTTCCAAATTAAGGAAATTTTAAGACTTTTTTATTAGGATAGATATTTTATACGATTTATTAGGGTTTTGATTTGATCTGATCGGATTGAGTTTTTAATGAAAAAATAGATTTGTGTTGAAATTTTACTAAGGGTAAAGTCAGTTTCGGGTTTAGTGTAGAAAATATTTGACTCGATATAATATTAATTGTGTAATTTTTTCTTAAATTTTTAAGGATATTTATAATACTAGTAATACCTTGTATATATAATTAAGTCTTTAAAATTAAAAAAATATTTATAATTTAGTTCTTAAATTTATATTTTTTATGATTAAATCCTCGAATATTATTTTTATAATTAAATCCGTAAAATTATTTTCTATAAATGAAGTTAGATCGAATTGAGTTTAATATATTTATTTTGGAGTCAATTTTAAAAAAAATATTCAAATCAAATTTCAAAATTAGATTTAAAATACTTATTTTTGAATTAAATTTATATAAATAAAAAAAACAACTCAACCTTTGACCATCTCTATTCTTATAATGCAATTATGGTTTAAAAATCTTAAATGCAAAGATAAAAAGATTATTATGCATGTGGCGACAAATTTTAGGCAAAGCTTAATTCAATATTTCATAACCGTGTTTAGTGGAAATAGATTAAATTATTTTTTTATACAGTAATTACAGTAGTATTTGTTTAATATATATTCTTAATCATTAAATATTTATCGCTCAATTACCATACTAATATTACTGGTGCTCAAACCTGTGACCTCTAGGAACAACAACTATTCCTTTAATTATTGAGGTAAATGATTCGAACATATTATACTAATTAAAAAAACTTGAAGATTCTTTTAATTTGTATGAGCCATGCCCATGACATTAAACAATAAAGTCTTTGTTTAAGGGTAAAGGTAAGTCTACGGTAAAGAGAACATTTCATATCTTTGTCAATTTTTAAGATATATTTATAAAATATAAAATCTTAAGAATATCTAGTTGATGTGAAACATAGACTTTTTTTATAATATCCTTTTTACATTTTATTTGGGAGAAATATATAATGCATAATTTTTTTTATCGGCAACTTATACGATTTTATTAGAAGGAATCATACAAAAAACAATATTCACGTAAGCCTCGTTAATTTCTTTTAAATTATTAGAGAAAAAAAGTATCGAGATAAATATGATAATCGAACTCAACCATACTCGGAGAAATAAAACTTTTAACACACAGGGACGGAGCTAGGATTTAGGGTTAAAAGGGTCAAAACATAAATATTTAAAAGTATGAGAGCAAATTCATAAAAAAATACAATTTTTAAAAAAATTTAAATAAATGGACAAAAAAATTTAAAAAAATCTTCAGGGGTGGGGGGCGATTGCCCCTCCCCTCCCCTTTAGTTTCGTCCTTGAATACACACCACACTAAGAGCAGTGACCATAACCCAAAAAAATTAAAAAAAAATGAGTTAAAATATCATATATTAAATTTAAAAATTATTATATATTTTTATCGTATTGTACGAGTACACAAATATTGATATATAAAGTTTAATATGAAATAAATTGAGAATTGTTAATATAAAATATTGATACGAGTAATTATCGTATCCATATACCCGTTAAAGAAATGGTTCTTGTTCTTATATACGAATTTAAATGCCGATACACCCAATGTATTGCATGCAGAGGCGGACGTAAAGAGACTTTGAGGGAAGCAACTGCACACCAATTTTATAAAAGAAAAATATTGTTATTTTAATGTTAAATCTATTTTTAAAAATTAATTTAATGTATAAAATAAATAATTAAAATTTTATACATTTATTTGATATAAAAATATTTTAAACTTTTATTTTAAAATTTTTAAGTCGTCACTAATTACATATACTTTTATATCGTTATAAAAAGTAATAATAATGATAATATGTATTAAGAGATTGGATTTAGATATGGCATATAATAGGGTTTTTACTCTAATATTGTTTCCTATTTTTTTATAATTTTTTTTCTGTTTATTTCCCACAATGTAATGAATTATTGTTTAATTCAAAAGTTGGGTGAAAACACTAATATTTTAAACAGTGAAATCGGGCGGAAAGCACTCCGACTTCAAACAGTGTTTAATATTTTTATTCGGATACTGTTTAAAATCGGAGTGCTTTCCACCCGATTTTTAAATTGAATAGTATTCATCATATTGTGGGAAATAAATAGAGAGAAACCATATTATTGTAAAAAAATGACAAATAATATTAGAGTAAAAACTCTCATATAATACAAATAATCTTTTACACATTCAAATAGAGAAGATGATTTTCACAAATTCAAATTAGACATCGTTATCAACCTTAATATTTAAAAATAATAAGATATTTCTATTTAAAAAATAATAAGATATTTCTCACTAAACCTTTAATTTATTTAGTCCAATTAATTATAATATTAAATTGTGGTGATATGAGCAAATCTAATACCATCTCTTTGTTAAATAATTAATGAAGAGGGTAAAAATTAATAGAGAGTTTAAGAATAATTAGGAGAGGATAATGAATAAAGGGACAGAGTCACATTGAGAAGTGGCGCATGGGAGAGCCAACGGACAATTAATGAAGAAAAAACAACATAATCATGATTAGGGGGATTATTTATTGAGTCGAGTTTAAAAAAATTTAGATCGGTTAAATTGATAAAATGATAAGTTATATTTTATATTTAAATTTTATGATTCAAGTTAAGTCAGATCTTAGTTTCCGTTTAAATTTAATTATAAATATCATAATGTTATGATATTATTTGATTCGATTTTAAATGACATTTTATAATAATTTAAGATGTGTATTTATATTTGTTCATATTTTTTAGCTTAAGAGTGTAAATAAGATCTTAAATTTTTTTAAAAAAAATAATTAAGCGAACTTTTTGTATTCTAATATGTTATTGAACCAAAAAATTTAATCGATTAAACCATTGAACGAAAAAATTGAATCAATTAAGCTTTTTATAATCAATTTTAATTATTAAATCTCGACAGATTTTACTTTAGATCTACTCTGATATATGATACATTACAATTCTATGTGTTATATTTACATAATTATTTTAAAAAATATTATAAATTTTATTATAGGTCATTTAAAATTTGTAGAACTTTTAAAGAAATTTTTAAATAAAATGAAACAACACACAATATCAAAGACCTTAAGATTTAAGGGCTTAATTGATTAAATTTTTTTGTTCAATGGCTTAATTGAATAGAAAAATTTAGATATTTAATTTAAAATTTTAAAAGTACCCTTAAATCTTTTTCGTATATAATATACATGTATATTAAAAAAATTGAAACTCGATTCAAATTTTAAAATTAAGATTTAACTGAAAAATAATATGTACACGTGAATAATAGTTCGACGAGTTTCATATTATAACATGATATTTAACGATTGTTATAATTGATTATAAAATCATTAATTTAAATAAATTCAAGAAATTATTTTTAATGAAATAAAACTTCATGTTGACGAGTTCTAATTAAAATTTACTTAATTATCTGTTAATTAATTATAATATAAAATATTTTTCTTCAAACAAATGTATTATTTTTTTGGCATATTCCTAAACTGGAAAGGGTCGCCACATAAATACCGACTCTGCCGCGGCTAATTGAGCAACGACGGGTTAAATTGCATTAGAGACGTTGGCTCTTGCGGGAGCCTTGAGCCAAGTTTGGTCTCTGGTGTCGCCGCCACCGGACAAAACTTGTTGTTTTTCAGACATAAACGAACCAGATTCATTGATTGAGAGGGGCAGATCTCCACAAGCTGTGCTGTTGGTTTGTCGAGTGTCAGGGAAAAGGGACAGTAAATTAGGCAAACTTTGTCTGACAGTTGATTTTTGGGTGTGAAAATATATAATATCACACCCACATGTTTACTTCACAAGATACTTCATTTTTAATGTATAATATATTCGCGGACTATATGATTTATTAACCGATTAATTTAGATTAGGTGTATAAAGGTCAAATTCGAGAAAGATCCTCTTGACTCATTTTTTTATTCACAATACTAGAATTTAAACTTTAACTTTACTTAAGGGATTTAGACCCTAATTTTACTAGACTAATTGATTATCGATAATTTATCATTATTATCTGTAAATATGAAGTGGGTGAATATTTTTAATATGGTATTTTAGAATTGTTTCAAATCAATGATTGGTTGTCATATTTTTAATTGAGTCGATAAGCTTTATTTTATAACTCAAATTTATTTAAATTTTTTAAAATCAAATTATTTTAATAGTAAATGATTATAAAATAATTTTTATTTATACTTTTTTTAACTTATTTAATACATATTATATTATATTTAAAATCGATTAAAATCAAATTATTTAAAATAATATTATCCATTAAATTCGATTATTATTATTCAGCACACATTTCTATGAAAAATAAATTATTCTCAACCTGCGGATAGCAGAAGCCACGATACAAAGGAATATACTTCGTTTATACCTAGTCACGTTGAACCTCTAATGAGCAACACGTGGCAAATCCTCATTTGTCCAGAAACTGCAAGCAATATTGTTGGAGAGATTAATTTCTCACTACGAGAAATTATATCATAGGCCCGAGCTACCACGTCAGTCGTGGTTCAATTCAATAATAACCACCTACTTCATCATTAATGTCCACCTCATTTTTTTTCAACCAATGAATCTTCGCTCAGAATTTTCATGTCATTTTAAAAATATGATTTCTGGAAATTACATTAATTACATGGCTGATTAGTGGCGAAATGAGTAGTTTTCATTGGTTAGGGACCACGACTGATGTGGTAAGCTAGGCCTATGATATAATTTCTCATAGTTGACAGATTTAAACATTATATTTTATAATTGATTTTAAATAATAATAAAAAATTTGTAAAAATTAGTGATTTAAAAATAAAATCGGTAAGATATTCGGTTAAAAATAATTAAAAGCTTAAGGGTTTAATAAGCTATTAAATTTTTGTATAAAAATCAATTAAGCTCTTAATTTTTTTCACTCAATAAAATTCTTAAACTCAAGAAAAAAATAATTTAGCCCTTAAACTCTTGTAAAAATCAATTAAACCCTTAAATTTTTTAATCAAACTAAGCCCTTAAACTCAAGAAAAAAAATTAATTTTGTCACGACCCGAATTCAGATCCGAGTGTCGGGTTAACCCGAGGTGTTGGGCTTCAGTTTTGGGCCCGAGTTTGAGTGTTGGGCCTTAGGCTTTTAGACTTGTTTGAGTTGTTGGGCTTGTAGGTTGTTGGGTTGAGGGTGATTTGATAATCACCAAATTGAGATGAAAAGAGAGAGGTTTGGAGGTTTAATTTTCTGCAAAGGAATGAACTCATTCCTTTCTCTCTTCACTCTCCATCTTTCCCCACCATAGAAGCAAGAAAAGTGAAAGGTAAAAGGCTTGATCTTTAGGAGTTTTGATTAAAATTTCGTTTTTATGTTGGAGAGGATGTTGTAGGGTTACAAAGGATCTATTAAAAGAGGTAAGGAAGTGTTTGTTTGGAGAAGGATGAAGGTTTAAGAGAGGTTTAAGGTTGAGTTCGGGATTGGGTTTTTAGGAAGCTTAAATCCCATCTTTTTGATTTTTTTAAGCTGTAGAATTCATCCCAAACCGTTCTAAATCGTTGTGTATCTTTCCCTTTATAGAGAAACAAGTGGGAGAGCCATCTTCAAGCCTTGGAAAGGAGAAAGTTTGAGGTTGAGCTTGGAGCTCGGGTTTGGTGCTTTTGTTGCTGTTTGCTTAAGGTTGGTTCTCTTCCAACTCATAATCATCCTACATATCATGTTTTAAGTTTAAATGCATGTTGTTAGGGGTGTTCAAACGGTCAGCTAAACCGAATTAATCGACCAAACCGAATTAATCCGGTTAAAACGGTCGGCCACCGAACTTTGTTCGATCGGTGAGTGGTTAAAGTTTTTTTTAAAGTTCGATTAATGGTTAATTCGGTTCGAAACGAGTTAATTAACCGAATTAGCCGAAATATAATAAATATTAAATATATAATATATATTATTTTTAAGCCCATATCCAACTTATTTTGTTTTATCGTAATGTTTAATCTAAAGCTCTAATATTTTTATCTATGTTTAGATATTATTTAAATTAAATGTCAATTTATCTTCGTAAACTAAAAAGTATTTTCAATGATTTTTAGTGTGTAATAACTTTGAATAAGAAAATTAATAAATTTCGGTTAATTCAAAAACCGACCGAATTAACCGAAATTTGTTCGGTTCGGTTAATATATTTTGAAAAAAGTTCAGTTTGGTTAACAGTTAAAGATTTTAAAAGTTCGGTTAATTCGATTTTTAGTAATTCGGTTCGGTCACGAACCGAATTAACCGTTTGAACACCCCTACATGTTGTTGTTTGGTTTGAAATGTTGGTAGCTTAAGGATGGTCATTAATGGTGGATCATGTTTAGGTTGATGAACCTTAGTAAAAATGATATAAAAATGTTTAGGATCACTTCCTTAAGGTCTAGGATCAATTTGATATTAAATGGATCGAGTTTGGATAGGTTTCTAAGTGTTCAAAATGCAAAAACTGCACTTATCGTGCAGGGGGTATCGATACCAGAGGGTCGTGTATCGATACCCCTGAGAGATTTTAGGCTACAAGAGTAGGGGTATCGAACCATGGTTCGTTACCGAGCTGTCCAGTAGCATAATGGCATCGATGCTAGTATCGAAACAAGAGGTCTTCCTCTGTTGACTTTTGGGAGGGTCAAAGGGGTTCGATACTGGTGTTTCGATACTCAAAGTAGTAGTATCGATACCCCAGGGCAACTTAGGCCAAGTTCTTGTGGAAAAATGGTAAAGTCTCACAATGCTATTTTAGATGTTCTAAAGACTTGTTTAAACCTTAAAATGAATATTAGACCAAGAATTAGACACATAGACCTGTTAAAGAGATAATTGAATAAAAATTTGAGTCTAATGTGTAAACCAGTATGTGAAACCGTTAAAGGGTTCGTGTGGCCTATTCGAGTCACGTGGCTTACTAGGAACCTTGTTTAGTGCTGATGGGTTGCCTAGAGTATATATTATATAATTATGAGATAGTTTGGTAACCTTGCTTAGTGCTGATGGGTTACTAGAATAATTATTATATGAGATGTAAAACTGATAACCTTGCTTAGTGCTGATGGGTTATCGGTAATATTATGCGGAAGACCAGCTAGGACCTTGCTTAGTGTTGATGGGTTCCTTAGCGGATATTGTGGAGTGGCATGCCACGGGCTTTGCTTAGTGCTGATGGGTCCCTTACTTCTATACTACTATGAGGTGATATGGACACCGATATATATATAAGTATATATATATGAGATATAAATACGAGTTGAGAACTTGAGATTCTGTGTGGTCTTCTCTTGTCTTGCATATGCCATGTGCCGATATATGTCAACTTGATATCATGTGTTTAGGCGGTTCTGGTAGCGCCATCGTACTCATGCTATGTCATCATATATGTTGTTACGCTTATTTTATGCTATGCATGATGTGGATCGGTTGGTCGAGTACCCACTGAGCTTTAGTAGCTCAGCGTTTCGAAATATGTTTTCGTGCGTAGGTTAAAGAAGTTGTTCGGAGGAGCATCATCGTGGTGGGTTCAGCATCGACATCTATTGTCAGAGTACTGTTATTAAGCATAGTGGGCATTCGTACTTGTAGGACCCTATATGTGTAATTTGTAACTCTGTTTTATTTATTGTCGAATGTTTTTAAACGGTTGTAATATTTTGGAGCTCCGCTACTTTAATTTATTCGGATATATGTTTTAAAAATGGATTTGGATTTTATTATATTGTGATGGATATGGATTTGGACCTAACTTTATGGGCTTTTAGAAAGAAATTTTGAAATACAGGTTTTGGGCCGGAAGCCCGATGTGGCACCGGGTCGAGGGTGTTACAAATTTTGCCCTTTGATCAACTTTGACCTTAAATTTAACTCTTTTTTTTAATATTTTTGACATTTGTCAAAAGAAAATAATACCACTTATCATTTTTAGGAAATTTTAAATTTTAAAAATATATAAAAAATCTAAAAATTTTATAAAAAATCTTGAAAATTCTAAAATTATTTTAAAATATAATTTTTTATAATTGTATACTAATATTTAATATTTCTAGTTTTTTAGATTTTAATATTTTAAAAACTATTATTTATCATTTTAAATTAAATTTTGGAATTAAAAATATTTTTTCAAGATTTTTATATAATTTTAAAAATTCCTAGAAACAAAAATTAATGTTATTTTGTTGCAACACGTATTAAAAAAAAGTTAAAATTAATGGTCAAAGTTAGTTAAAGATTAAGTTAACTGTCAAATTTGGTTAAAGGGTCAAATTATTTTTTTTTGAATTTGAGGATTTAATTAAGTGTTAAAAAAGTTTCAGGGTTTAATTGATTTTTTTAAAGTTTAAAGGCTTATTAAATGCCTAATTAAATGTATGTAATTTATTAAACGAGTTTAAAATAAATAATAAAAAAAAACTGAAAAATCTCATCATTTACAACAAGATGATTCTTATGTGGGTTTCTTTATGGGCTATCTTAAGCATCTATTTCAGCCCATGATTTATTTACACGTATTAATGTTATGTGGGTTTCTTTATGTGGGTTTTTTTGTAAGGTGCTTGGGCCTTGGAGGAAATTATCTCATTTTCATAATCTATTTCAGCCCATTTTCATTATCTTGAATAGGAAATTATCTCCATTTTCATTATCTAATCACAAAACTCTATATTTTAAATGAGTTTGAATTTTTTATATTTATATTAAGAAATTATAATATCTTTCTATTGTAAAAAATATTTTATTATGATCCGATAATCGATTGAGTAGAAAAAGATATTTATATTATCGTATTTTGTAAGTTTAGACCTTGATATTTGAGTAAAAATTCTCTACCTTTTATCATATTTCTATCCATGTCTCCTATTAAAAATTCTAAAAAATTAAATTTTAAACCCTAACCCTTATTTTCTATATCCTAAACCTTACACTCTAAAAAATATACACTACCGCTAATTCCAAAAACCCTAACCATAATCCCTAACCTAGAACCCTAAACTCTCTAATTTAAAGCGGAGACACGAATAGAGGCATGAGAAAGATGTAAACGATTTACACCCTTGATATTTATCTTGAGAAATATAAATATTTTTAAAATTTAGAACTTGGATAAAAAATATTAATTACCATGCATGTTTTCCAATTTTAAATTTAAATATAGAATCAAGGTTTCTAAATTTATAAAAAAATTAATTGTACCAACGTTAGACATAATTCATCGCTCATTCGAGTCTTAACAGTTAACAACTTAAAACTAAAGGTGAGAATTGAGTGGAGAATATCCGAAAATCATGAGAATTCAAAATAAAGAGATGAGTAATAACTGAAATCTTTACCTATAGAGACGAGGATAGAGAAGTTTTATCACCGAAATTCAAATAGGGATGAATATATAGATTGTTAAATTTAAACCATGAGGATAATCGAAGAGAGTGCGAATAAATTTTTTTAAAACATCTAATAAGGATTACCTAAAATCGTAATCATAAATATTAAAGACGAAGTGAAAGATGTAAAATCATCCCCGTCCGATTCCCACCCCCTGCTTAAAAAGGAGAGAAAGGAAAATGTCCATTAAAAGAATGCAAAGTAATGTCAAATTTTCCAGCCAACTTTCTGTTTGGAGACACCTACCAAATCAATGAGAAAACAAGCAAGAAATACGGATCAAATGAAGAAGCAGAAGACTGGAAACGATATGGAAAACACAAATGGAGTCCTTATAACTGTGTACGTAGAATCATCACCTCCCACCACCATCCAGCCATGGTCAAAATCCAATCCATTCAAGAAACTTAAGGCAAACCCTGTTCCAAAAAAGCCTAAAAGGGGACAATGTTACGACCGCCGGGCTCGGCTATTAGCTTACACTCGAGAACTGAGATCGGTGGATAACGACGACCGAATTCAATGGAATGAAAGGTGTTCAAGCCACAAATCAAAGGCAAGTCCTCCCCTTCACTTCCTTCAATAAACTATGTTATTCGAATTCAGGTAAATGTCTAGAATTGTATGATTATAGTTAAAGTAACATAGTTGGTAAATAATACTATGAACAGAAATGGAAGTGTCCGATCACACCAAGAAGAATAGGGATTTCATTTCTGGGGATTTTTCGGAGGACGAAACTGCGATGGACGTATCGATGCATACCTTCGGCGGATGACAATGAACGTAGCCGTAGAGGGAAGAAGAAGATGGTTGGGAGAAGAAAATTTTGGGTACAATCCTGTATATTTGTTTTTATATTTCAATCATAAATATACATCTTTCAGAGATTATTGTTTTTAAATTATGATTCCCAGAGCAAAGTGAAGCGGATGTTCCGAGCATTATCTTTTGTTTGGCGACGAAAGAAAGGGTTCATTCAACAGGAAGAAGATGTTCCGATGATCGGAGAACTGTGAGAGGGAGATCGCCCAGTTTATTCAGCTATTTCCGATCTTTTTGTTACTCAAAGCTGTAACAGAATGTATCATACTTTTAATAACAGTAAAAGAATAGGTAATAATTTATTGGAATACCTCAACTTTGGAAATCTCTGATTCATTAAAAAACTATTGTTGTTTCTAAAAGTAATGGGTTCAAACACCAGCAATGCCACCAAAGTAATCGAGCAATCAAATGCTCAAGATTATATTCTAAAACAAATACTACTTCACTACTAGTTAATTTTAAAGAAAAAAACTTAGAGGTTTAATAGAAAAAGAATGTTGTTATCAGAACTATTCAAGTTCAAACAATTTATATGTAAGGCTTGTGCATTATGAATAGATTTTTTTTTATGCTCATATTTATACTCATAAAAAAAATAAGTTTAAAATTAGGGGTTTAAGTTAGAGTTTAAAAGATTTAGATGAGATGTATTTCTATAGTATAAGATTTAAGAATCAAGATTATAATTTAAAATTTATTTTTTTAATGTTCGAGCATAAAAAAAAAAACACAAAATAAATGGTTTTTGTTTGTGCATTATCAAGGGGTCTCAAAATATATATATAGATACTTAATCCAGGAGATCGTACCATATATTCAAAAAAATTATCTTTTAAATAGAACATTGAAAATTTGAATTGTATTTCTCTTTTAGAATAGACGTGGAGTAGTAGTATTAAAATCAAATTAAATCAATAACGTACTTAACATACTATCCAAATAGAAATAGAATAATAAATATTGCTCATTTTAAAAAAAAATCGGGTTCAATCATTTATTTATAAAAAATATATTATTTTATAATCACTTTTAAATTATTTCAAAAATTTTATGAAAAATATTTATAGATAAATATTAACCCGCACTTCACAAGATGCCGGTTTATTATCACATTGTCATGCAAGACACGGAAAAAGCATCTAGCCAGAAAAAAATGAAATATAAAACCTAAAAGATCGAGAAAGGATTATCTAAAAGATCAAACTCAACAATGGTGTAATGTCGCTTTTTACTTCGTCCGTAAGACGAGAGAAAAACGGTGCAGCGAGTGCAACTGCAACGTCGAGAACGTCGCCTACCAAACATCGAAACCAAAGAGACTAATCATAGTAATAAAAAGAATGTTTAAACTTTTTTATGCTGCAATGCTGTCAAATGACCCTCCTCCCCCAAACCACCCAAATGCTCTATGCATACGAGTTATGACCAAATGATATTTGATTACAGATTACCTACGATGGAGCCTAAGGCCAAAAACCAGTGACCTACTCCTACAATTTGTTCATTTACCTGCAGCATCACATCGAGCTACGATAAATTTCACCGTGTGATTGCAGTTGAAAATACATCTACTTATTCTTGAGTGCGGTTAAGTAAACATCCAGTTCTTGTATGGGTAAACACACAAAATTACCTGTTTCCATTCCGTCCTCGGGACCAGGGGATTCTCCTTACCCCTACTGACCCCAACAAGCGAGAAGGCCTAGATCGAGCAGCTGGGGCAATGGCACGGAAAGCTCGGTGCATCCCGAAACCTCCGTCCTCAAACAGGTCATAATCCAAGAATCTGCTATGCAATCGAACAGATGAGTCTAGGTGGAGGAAATCATTATCAAAAGAGTCATCTGAATCATATTCATCCCTGTAGATACCACGAGAGCCAGGCTCGATCACATAATCCCCTAATACCACGGCCCCTGGTGTTGATGACATAATTGTACTGATTACATCATCCCTTGCTCTCTCATTCTCAAGTTTTTTCCATTTTTCTTCAAGAACAGGGTCCACTTCTCGAGGTCGTGCCAATGGGTGTTTCGCCTTGACATGTTTCTTGAGCTCTTTGTAAGTTCCAACAAATGAGCACTTGTCTTGCATGCAGGATCTTTTTTTCCTATTGAGATATTTCCGTACAGGTTCTACCACCGTCCAACCCTTCACTTGTCCCCGACAGAGTGGGCATAGAAGCTCTGGTACTTCCATCTTTTCAACAGGCTGTCTCACACCTAAAACAAGACCTGAATTATCTACCGAGCCACCATCCACTGAAATTACTGTAGTGTAGGCTTTCCTGTATTGCTCAAGGCAATTGGAGAAGCGCCGGCCAGTGGAACACATATAAGGGCGGCAACCCTTGTCATAAGAGGAACAAAGGAGGAGAACAGCATTGTGAGGGAACTCTAGACAAACAGAACATTTTGCAGTTTCCCAATCTTTCTTCTCTGAATCTTTCGAACAATTTTTCTGTTGAGTGCCTTTGCCAGCCTTCTTAGTATAGGAAGGCAATAGATGAGGATTCACCCTCTTGTGACGTGAATCAGCCTTTCTCACTTTGCTAACTTTGGCCATTTGCAATTTTACCTAGCATGGGAAGATAAAATAAGACCAAATCCACTTAAACATACAATTTAGCACTTTAAACAAAGTTAACGACTTGATCACATAGTCCCGAATTTCTAATTGGAGAGACTACAAAACAAATTTGATTCCAGAACAATCAAAGTGCAGTGCAAGCATTTAATGCATAGACTTCAAAATTTGTAGAACAATAAAAAAGTTCATTGTTTTCGGTACAGAACAGGGATAAAGCCTAGAACAAGGGTTTATTGTTAAAATGGGTGTGTATTCTCAGAAAAATGACACCTAACATACTTAAAAAAAATCACACTGCTAAGGCAACAAAGAAAGGAATCCAATGCCAAAAATTTGAAAACCAATTTTAG